>JAUJYP020000039.1:1287879-2575758 GCA_030674075.2 Linum usitatissimum
TGGTGAACATGGCCTGAGATTCATTGAGTAGAGACTGGAATCTGCTTCTGTGATCAGTCCCTTCACCCTCGAACTTCTTTCCGAAAGCGACCTGACAGATGATGGTGTTGGTTAGCGACATCATGGCGGCTGACAAGTTGATCATCAAAGGGTTGGATGATTTCGATATCTTGTCGATCATCTTGGAAACCTCGTGCTCTCGAATAGGAGCATAGGTTTGGACCCTGTTGGCGCTGAAGAGATGAACCATGCATATCTTCCTCATCTGTATCCAGTAAGCATCGTAGGGTGCGAATGCTAAGTCGAGGCAGTTGTAGGAAAGCTTCTTGGGGCCGAGAGCTGTAGGCCTGTTGCAGAATATGAGGTCGTGGGTTTTCATGACTTGTTCAGCCATTTTGGCGGTGGAAACAACGAGGATCCTTACGGATCCGAGTCTGAGGGACATCAACGGTCCGTAGGTTTGAGAAAGTTGCCATAGATAACGATGAGGGGCGGAGGGATCGAGTTGGAGCAAGTTGCCTAGTAAGGGAAGACCTGCAGGGCCAGGCGGGAGAGAAGGATTCTTCTTCTTGTGCTTTTTCACAAGCAATGGTGGTACTAGTAGTAGCAAGAGAAGTGGGAGAGCTAGGATAAGGTAGATTAGTATTGACATATTGTTTTTGGGAAATGTAATGATGTGGGAACGATACAGGAATGCCTGAATTTAAATAGTAAAAAATATGAACAAGGGCAAGGCATTTCACTGCTCCCAGTGGCTACCCTCTTCACAACCAGAAGGACAACGAGGAAATCAATATTCATATGGGAATAGTAGTAGTACCTTGTTAAATAGCATTTTTCAGCCACGTTATGCAATGCAAAGTTGATAGCAGGTGAGGATGCAGAAGGAGAAGTCAAGTTCTTGTAGATGTATGTTTAGTTTGGATAAAATTTTGATTATTTTCTTAAACCGATCAAATGAGAAAGTTAAATCTCTAAATGTGATTTTGAAGTGAATTTTCCTTTAAATTTAATTCTAAAGTCTAAACGACAAAGAAAGCCATTATCAAATCTGAGGCATCGGACGGCAGCAGCTCCAGACAAAGGCTGCATTGCACGTTTAATTATTGGAAAAAATTCACAAATAATAAAGCACAACTTATTCGTAAAATACACGTTTTGGCCTATAGTATTGGAAATACAGAATTTAGCCCACTTTTCAAATCTTTTATAACTCTTGTTAAAATCCGTCTAATGACGTGGACACTTAAATTTGACGTGACGTGTATCGGTGACAAAAAATATAGAGAACATGGCATTTAAAATAAAAACAAAATAATTTACAAGATGGTAAAAACAATAGAAGACGTGAATGATCTTCTTCTTCCAGAATCACCACGCCGTTGCAGATTCAGACGAGGAAGACGGCGAACCTCCCTCAAAAACTTTATTTTCCTCACACTTACAGCATTTAAAGACTAAAACAACCAGATCGTGTATTTCCGATACTATGGGCCAAATTGTGTATTTACCGAATAAGTTGTGCCTTATTTGTAAGTTTTTCATAATAATTATTACCTTTGGCGGGCGGAAGAGACAGGAGCAGGTAATGAGTCAGTCTCAACGTAGTTGGGTCCGCCAGTGAAAGACGACGCTGCTGTAGCAATAATGGAACTGGACCTTCTTCGGAAACACCTCATTATGTATTTATGCTATGTTTCTCTCTAGCTGGCTAGTTTGTGTACTTTTCTACGTTCATAACTAAGCATAATTGAACAAAATCAACATATACAGTTTCATCTGTGGAATAGGAAACAAAAATCCACAAACAAAGATAACTCCTAAATTATTAAGAAAATTAAAAAGAAACAAATACAAAGATAACTCCTAAATCAAAATGAAGGAACAATTTGCATCAATTTATGAAAAGTATATCGTTGCACACAAACAAAACGTAGGAACAACTTGACTTTTTAAACTTAGGAACAATAACAATCTCAATTTGGGGAATCAGAACTGATTTTAGGGAATTATTAAACATTCCTTTTTCTTTCACTAGTTAAATTTGTTTAGATACATTGCAGTCCATTATAGTTTGTTTTTATCTTAACCCTTGGATCATGGTACTTAAATCTGATGGCTCCAACTTATGTCTTCACCGTAAGGACACTAAAGGGTGTTCTCACCACAGTAGATCCGAATAGGGTTTAAGAAGATAATTCTCATGATTTTACTTGCTTTCGATCTTCCTCTTGGTGAAAATGTTATAAATCATTGTTAAAATGACATGCAAGCGTTGGAGTGTGGAACCACTTGCTAGAGTCGAATTCTCTGCACTGTTAAGTACATATTTGACTGATATCGTCTCTTTCACAATTATCATGGTTCTTTCTTCCTGTAGGAGATTCCTGTTTGCTTCGGCTCTCATGTCTTCCCGATTAAAGTTGAGGTAGAAGTAAATAGAGCTTTGTTGAGGGGTGGATCATCAGAGAATTTCTTTTCTAGATGAAAGCCAAAGGCAAGGGTTTCTCAACGCCGTCTGTGAGCCAGCGTAATTTTATTTATCAATTATTTTTTAAACTCAGATAAAAAAATTAAATTGATAATCCAGCGTAATTTGGTAAGCTCTCAAGACGTCGTACGCGGAGGCTAAATATGGTGTCGCTACAACTCCGACGAGGCGTTATTCTTGACCATTCGTAATGGGCAATCCTTTGGTTCGAATCTCTGAAAGGGGAAGAGAATCGTCGGATTTGATTTAGTTGCTTGATGTACTTTGAAAATCGCGAAATTTTTAACAGCAGAATAATCCATTGAAATATTTCAGCAAATCAAGCATGAAGAGCCCAGAAAGTTTCAAGCTTTCTTCCAGCATGAACTTATTACACACAAAATTCCAATTGAGTTTTGTTGATAGTGGATCTGAATCCAATCAATAGTTAGAGGATTCAAAATAGTTAGAGGATCCAATAGAAGTGAGTGAAAGACTGAAATTTGAATATAGATCCGTTTTGATTCAAGAGGATTCAAAACAAAAAGAGAAACAGAGCATAATGGGGGAACATGAGTTGAAGCTTGTTGAATGGAGTTACGGATTGGAGATTGAGGACTTGAATGTTGTTTCTGTGTATGCAAAATCAAAAGGAAGTTTTGGGTATGGCGTTTGGAAGAAGAGACAGATTCAGTGAAAGTGGTAGACGATAAAAAGAGAGGAAGGGAGGTGAGGAGACGTGAGTTTCTATTTTTTTATTTGAGTTAACAAATAATTGATAAATAAAATTTGATATTATTTACACGGTCTACATGGGTTATTTCGATGACTAACCTAACATTGTCAAGCTATATAGGCCAGTTGACAATGAAACTTAACGGCGTGACATTTCTATTTAAAAAAATTGTAGTTGTTGACGTGCAAAAAAAAGGCCATAAGTAGTGTATGTTTTAAATTAAACCAATAGTTCGTGACATTTTAAAGATTTAATCCATTTAAATATTAGTGTACACAAAGATATATTGAGATTTATTTGTAGCTAAGATGGTAATGCAATAAGATGGAGAATGGCAAGTTAGTGGTTCAATACAACATAAATGAGAAACTTTTTTACTCAGGGAGCCAAGGGTGAGAAACTTTTGTACTCAGTGAGCCAAGGGGGCTACATGTAGCCCCCAATCTCTCAATTGGCTCCGCTTTTGACTATTTGCCAAATTAGTTTTCGTCAAAAAATTTATGTCGATTAAAATCAGTATAGTCTTGATATGTTTTGATAAATTATTTCTTTCAATGTCAAACACATGAGTTGACTGCCTCAAATCTAGACTTCATATATTTCACTAACTAAGTATTATCAATTTTAAGATAGTATTATCAACTTTGAAGTTGATGTAGTTATTAAACACATATAGGTAGTTATTAGTAGAGGTATTTATTAGTAATGAGGTAAACGTAATTTTTGAGGAAATCTTAACGTAATTAAAAAAGTTAGTTCTACATCCAATTTCTTTAGTAAGGCATTAAATATTTTCTATCTTTTATTAGTATTTTTTAAAAAATATTATCATTAGAGATGTTAACATAATTATCTTTAAGTCCTTATATATTTTCAATTTTGAATCAAGATGTAGGAATTCTCTTCTCAAAAGTTAATTTTTAATTACACAATTAAAGTAGGATTTCCTTCACCTCGATCCACTAATATCTTTAGTGTTTAGAGGTTTAGTATATCCATTATATCAGGTTTAAGTGTTTGTCATTTTTGCTTTCAATATATAGTTTGATTATAGTGATTTCCTTTATAAGTTCGGTTATAGTGTTTTCTCTTACAAATTTCTCATATTAGGTATTTAGAGGTACATCAGTCTTTTGAAGTAAAATGATAGTTAATGCACATATATCTGTTGTTCTTTTGATCAAATATATAGTTCACTTATAGTGTTTTCTTTTTCAAAATTTTAAGTATTTGAATGTAAATCGGACTTTTGAAATAAACAATACATTGATGCATTTATTACTCTTTTCAAATATAAAAAATGATTATCATTTTTTCTGTTATAAATTTCTCATATTAGGTATTTAAAGGTACATCGGGCATTTGAAGTAAAATGATAGATAATGCACACATATCTATTGTTCCTTTAATCAAATAGATAGTTCGGTTATAGTGTTCTCTTTTCCAAATTTTTAAGTATTTGAAGGTAAATCGGGCTTTTGAAGTAAACAATACATTGATGTACTTATGCATATTATTGCTCTTTTCAAATATAAAGTTCGATTACCATGTTTTCTTTTCCAAATTTCTCATATTAAGAATTTAAAGGTAAATCAGGCTTTTGAAGTAAATAATACATTGATGCATGGATATGTATAATGCCTTTTAAATGTATAATTCGGTTATAGTTTTTTCTTAAACTACATTATGATTTTGAAGTAAATAATATATTTGATTATACATATATCAATTGTTTCTTTAAAATATAATTCCAGTTAATATTTTTTATTTTACGGATTGTGCATGTTAAATGGTTAAAATTAGTAAATACTACATTGATCTATATTGTATAACTTATTGTGGATTTTGTTAACGAGAGAGTTGATATATATTTTAAATACTCCTCCAACTTTAACCATATTTTAAGAGTGAAAAAATTAAGTTCAAAAATTAAGTGGGTTCATATAAATTGTAAGAGAAAATTTCAAATCAACAAACAGGCCAAAAAATATCTAGTTAATTAAAAGAAATATATTAAAGAATATGGAACAACCAACCACGTATAATTGAAAATTACTTTTTTTGGGTGACCATAATTTTAATTAGCCAAAATTAGGGTGCTCAATAATTTATTGTTCAATTAAATTATTACGACCAGTAACACATTAATAATATATATATATATATATTTTTGAAATAAAAAATTAAAAATAAACACAATAAAAATATTTATTTTATGGGCTATACTGAATTTAACACTAAATTTTCAAGACTATTATAAAAATTCGAAGACTTTGATGACAAATATTTGCTACATTTTTAGTACTAAAACGTAATACCCATAAAAAAGATAATATATTTTATTTAATATTTTAGAAAACCCTACTCCCCTCCTCAACCAAATACGCCGCCCACCTTTTTTTTGTACTTTTCTCTGGCTCATCTCTCTTTCACAGCCTCACCTTCATCTCTCTTTTCTAAAACACAATATCAGATCCGTCTTGCGGTTTTTGTTGAGGATTAATCTTTTTAGTGGAATTAGAATCCTCTCGGAGACGACCGGAGAGGACAAATAGATCGGCGGGGGTGGTGGCGGAAAGATAGATCCGTGTGGGGGGACGGCCGGGGAGGAGAATCCATCGCCGCAAGAAGCCAATCGACGAGCACTGCCGCGTAAAACCAATTCAATACTGTCTAGGTGTCTGTAAGTATGCGAGGATCTAAAAAATTGAGAAGGATTACATGGGCGTCGGATTCTAATCTTTGTCAGGTAATAAAACAAATGTTTCCACTGATCGCAACCTAATTATTGACTATTTGATATCGTGAACCTGCCCAATTGTGCGTTGCAACAAATGATGAAAATGATTGAACAAACTGGGAAATAACATCGACTTGGATTTGACTGTTACGTTATTTTCTCTGTTAAACTTGCGCATTTTGTAGACTCTTGCTTTTTTGTGTGTGTGGCATTTCCATGAATCTTTTCCACTGTGAATCAATGAATATGTTGTTACGTCTGTACTTGTTAAATACCATTTGTAGTGTACGCATTGTAAGAGTGAGCCTATGGGGATGCTGAAGCTTCTAATGGCGAGGAAATGAACGTGGCTGTTCACTTTCGGTGGTCAATTCTTGAATCTGGGTGCCGTTGCTTGTTAAGTAGTTATTCAAATATATCATATATGTCTCTCTTCTCAGTTCATAGGCTTTTATATAGTTGCCACTCTTGCTGTCTCTTACAGAAATAATGAGGTTGTCTATATGGCCTCTGGAGAATTTTTCTGGTGATTTTTGGAAACACTAGAGGCAGCCTGTCTACTTGTGAAATAGTTTCTTTTTCTGGTGGCAATATAGACGATATTCTGGACATATCTGCTTCTTGCTTGTCCATTACCTGTTTTTACATAAGAAGAGTTTAGTAGAGTATAATTGGGATATAAGGGAGAATTGACAGTGAACGGTTACAGGTCTAAACTCGACGTAAATTGATCGCATTTAACAAATTTGTTGGTTGAGGTTAGTGGAGACTGAATTCTATTTGACTAAAAGAAATGAAATGGTCTGGAATATTTGTTAGGCATGGTTTATGAAACTGATTCTGAGAGCCAATGTCAGTATTCTTAAGGGGTTGGGGTTAGGGTATGAGGCCGTTATCTGCAGATCTTTGAACAGTCTTGGGACAAGTTTGAAGGCTTATACATAATATATAGTGTGGATGTTGAGGATAAACTATTTCATAGAATCTAGTTACCAAGGAACTATGAAGGAGATTCTGCACTGATCTAGTAACGGTGAAGTTATTGCTGTCATAGTTTACGTTTCTTGGTTGTTGCATTTGGTCTTGTTCCTATTTCACTATCTGCATTTTTGGTTGCGTCGGACTAAGAACTCAATTATTTACTTGAGCGCTCTTACAATGAGCTTCTTTTGGTACAGACCAATCAAATCGGTTCAACCTGGCTTTCGTAGTTTAAATGATCACCAGTCTTGTCTATTGACCCCAATGTATGCTCTCTATTTGTTGCTGAGTATATATGTGTTGGTTTTTGTGCCTGATTTCAGTAGTTGAGCTAAGCATTCATTTTCCAGTTAGTCAAGGTATATGCTAAAGAAGAATCAAGTATTGAACTGGTGCATGATTGAAGCTCTTTTTATTGGGTTATTGATTTTTGTGAATGGTCATGTCTGTTTTCTTTCATCAGGTGCGGTTGTTCCTGTCAGATGAATCTCCTTCACAAGTTGGAGCGAGTCCTCAAGATCACCTCCAAGCAAAGGCATCATGGGTATCTCATCTAACCGGAACAGCCAATGAAGATGTTCTACCTCCTGGGTTTGAATTAGGCCAGCCTCCCAACCAGCCACAGATCAATGCATCTGATGTTCCCCTTGTCAAATGGAGGTGTCCACCTAGGGTAATTCACAGCCCTATTGTGGCTTAGTGGACTTTATTATCAGCCATCCGTTGTATTCTTGATATCAGTTTGGTCACTAACTTTCAAAGTTTTTGCAGTTTTTGATAAACCTAGAATGGCTAGTGGTTGCCGGAGAAGAGAGCCAGGATGTTGAGCCTCAAAACCAACGAGAGATGAGAGTACTTGAAGCCGTTTACCCTCGCCCTTCTGCAATTCCGACCAAGTTGGTACCTGTGTTTTCTCTGTGTTCCTTGTCTGTTTTTACTAGATTTACTTGTAACTGTAAATTTCTTCACTGTGTGCAGCCCCACTTTTTCTGTGGAAATGAAGGATTCCCAGCATAATGATCATCAAGTACCTGTTATTCCCATCACCCCAATTGAAGATGAAGACTCATCTGATGTCATCAATAGTTTTGTTGGATCAATGAGTGCACAACCACAGTCATCAGTTCCTGGGCTTCCTCGATTCGGCAGTTTTCCTGAAAAAATGGCTGGTGGCCTTGGCCATGACGTCGAATCTGATGTAGTAGCTGTAGCATCTGCAGCCCTTTCTGCTATGAATGGGAGCAGCACTGAACAAGGAAGCTTAATAGACCATGACCTGCTCATCAAAATCCTCAGCAACCCACAATTGATGGAGAAATTGGTTAAAGATTCTGCTAAGCAAGCTGCACCATTTGTTGCGTCCGCTCCTAAAATAACATCATCAGACCCTTCTCATATTTACAATGATAGAACAGAATCCAATGCAACAGCGTCTTTAAGTGCCAGTGAAGGTGTGCCGTTTTACTCTACTGGTGCAAGTGTGCAAGCTCCTCCAGCGGCATCTTATATGAATATTCCTCCACCTGCAGTTTCTTCTTCATCTAGTGGAGTGATTAAAGATGTTAGTTACTTTAAGAACCTGATTCAGCAGCATGGAGGTGAAAGAACCGATCGATATGGACAACAACCGCGACAGGATCAGTTAGGGTTTTCGAAACAGAGGACAAAAATTATGAAGCCGTGTGCATATTTCAACAGCTCGAGAGGATGTAGAAACGGAGCCAACTGTGCATTTCAGCATGACAGCAGCAGCTCTCAAGAGAGAATGGGATCTGAGATGCAAAACTCCAAAAGAATGAAAATGGATAGAGAGATTAGTAGTTAGTTTTAAAAAACATTTGTTTTACATCTGTTGTGCAATATATATGCCATGGGGCAGCAAAGCCATTTTATGGCCTGTTTTGTTTATGCTGCCAGATGATTCACCTCCGGAAAGTTTTACATTATGAAGTGATGCAACATCCTACATTCAAGTTGAGTTTCCTTAGTGTACTCGTTCTCTTCTCTTGTAGGCTTGTATGATTGATTGAAAGTTACACTGCGGTTGGTAGAAAAAAGTTCAATTTTATGTCAGTTCTCTTCTTTCCCCAGCCAAGGAAAGCTGCAGAAACACTAGCCACTTCTGCCAATTCATGTACCCTTCATGATGGTGCTTTTTCTGTTCTTCAGACTCTGTTTAAGTCCTCAACTTTTTCTATTCCTCGCTCCTTATATATAAAGTTTTTCTCTGCATAAAAAATATCCGTGTAGAGATTGATGGTTCAAGTTTTGGTCATAGAAAGATGAGGAAACAACGACGAGACGGATTTAATCTCCGATGCACACGAGCAATTAAGGAAACACTCTGTACATTGCAGCAGGAGTGACTATCAAGCCAAGACAACATTCTGTACTAATTTCACAACTAGATATAAGCATTTAGATATCTCTTTATTTATTACTCTCCTCTCCTTGCCCTTCTTCTTATCCTCCTTATCATGTTTCCAGTGTTCCCGACTAAGGAAAGAAAACAAAACTTTTAACGGTCTTCTCTTCTAACTGTGTTGGGGTTACCCATCATATCCATCATCATCTTCTCCGGCGAATCTTCCCAGTTGGCAAATGTTTTCAGATCGACCTGTACAAGAAGAAATGGAAAGGCTGCGGGTTCAATTCATTCAATATCTTGAAATAATGAGCAAGACCCTCGTGGTAATACCTTTCGTCTTTGCTCAGTGAAAAGTTGCTCACGTTTTTTGTATGATGTTTGTGCTGACCTCGCCGACTCCCCACCAAGTCCCCACACCTCAACTTCTGAAACCGAAGCTTCCACGGGGAGAAACCCCTGCAACATATAGAAACAAACAAGAGTTCAATGGATCATTTGTCTCCAGTCATTTTACTGGAATCTTCACCAAACTTAAGTCCAGAATACCTGATTGGGGAATAGACAACCATGTCGGTAAGTTTTGTCAACTGCATGATGACGAACAGTTACTCTACCAAAGTCTTCATCGAGAAATATCCTCTCGTTCCCCATCGCCCCACCAAATCCGAGTCCAACAGGCTTTGGGTGTGGATCATATGCTCTACCAGTAGGATGCAAGTGGCTGTACACAAAGTTCTTCTCCTTTCCTATCATTGGGACGAGTAAACTTGATAAACCAAAAGCTTCTTAAGAAAAAACCAAGTTAATTCACCGAGAGAAGGAAGTTCAGATACCAGAAGATGGAAATGCATGGAAAACTGGACAGATAGCATATAAGGTTGCAGAGGTTCCATAGAATTGATCTTTGTTCTCTAATCCATGTTGCGTAAGAGCACCTATAACCCATTTCGTCGTAACTGAGCTCTCTTCTCTGGAAGTAGCAGAAACCAAGATAAGCAACGGACCATGATAACCTTCAACGTTAGACCAGAATCGATTCATGCCCTTCCTGTGAACACATGACCTACACAGCAGAAACAGTTTCTCAAAGACGCGTGATATAAACAAGTAAGCCCAAACGTACAGTTCAAAATACATTGCAAGAAGACGAGTACTGCACGAAGTCCTAAGTCAATTAAGAATCAAAATCGACAACAGTAAAAGGCTAGGTCAACAAACCGATAGAGATGTTTGTCCAATCGATCACCATCATTGCAGAGGTATGGTTTTAAGATTTCTAAGCTTATTGTATTCTTCATAGAAAGAGAAATCGCCCATGCACGCCCGCAAGTTAAAAGATACATATTTGTTGCACTTGAAACAGACCCTCCAGAAGCAGAGGTACACGGCGCAGAGTCATCCTACCATTTGATCACAAAATGGCCAGACAGTGTCTCAGCTAGTTATCACAAACAAGTAGATATAAAATCCAAAAAGTGAGCATAAACTCATGGTAAACCACTAAAATCTTTACCTCTGAAGTACCGCATTTTCGGAGCCTCTCGCTGATGAATTGCGCCAGGCAGTCTGTCAGGCTAGGAATGGTAGCCAGTGCCCAAGCAAGGAACTTCCCAGCAGGAAGTTGAACATCCAAACTAGCAAAGTCACAGTCCCATAAGTCTACTCCATCAAGACCATCGTCAACACACGAAACAACAGCAGACAGCACCATATGACTAACATCCGGAAGGACCAAACTTCCTTTGTCTTGTGAACACCGCAAACTTTTTGAATCCCACAGCATAGTCCATGAGATGAATAGCAGGAGATGTACATCAGCAGGTAAAAGATAACCACTTACCTTGTAACTACCATCTACACCTATGGATTCAAACTCCAATTTCGAAGGATTCCCGGAGTTTGCCAATGTCCCAGCAAATAGCCTCAACAAAACGTTAAGGGACATTGAACTAGTCATCCTTCCACAGCATTTCACGTAACCTTTCACATACTCAATCCAATTGATGAATCCACCCTTCTCTGTCACGAAAAACATATCCACCAGTGTTTTCCCCAGATGATCCAATAATCCAAGAAACGAATCGGACCTTTCTGTTGCTTCACTGACTGGGTTTCCATAACTAAGACTGAAGCATTTCTACGAAGAAGAAAATGAACCGAATCATGAGTTCCATCAGCAATAGCATCGAGCTTTCTTTAGCAGTGAAATTGAAATAACGGGTGCTTCTTGTTCGAGGAGAAGCTTAACTCTTTACGAGGAGTTATACGTTTACCTGAAGCGATTCAAGAGGAATTGCACTTGTCTGAGGATCAGCAAGCTTCGAAAATGAAGTTTGGAGAGTAGGAAGTGCTCCGATTGAAGCCGCTAAGCTTTCCGCTTCCCTTTGCTCGCTGGAACCCGGCTGCGGAGTCGATGAAGACGCTCCCATTTTCTCTTCTTTTTTCTGGAAAATGATTTAGAATTGGATCAATATGCCTCTTGAAACTTTAGCAGGAAAGAAATTCTGATATTTCTCATCCTGAATCCCAGAAATACGGTATAAACCGCCGCCCGAACCGATCCGGAGATAAGTAGATGATAACCCATACACGCTTTTTATGATTCAGATACCGAGAAAAGTTTGTGGATTATTGGCTTTTCGATTCACGAAAAGGCAAATTCAACCTTACACGGCGTATGAAATTTTTAGGACGATTATTTTTTTGAATCAAATTTTCGTTTAGGATGATTATTTGTAAATGTTCTTTCTTAAAGGTATTTGTTTTTGTTTAAAATAAACTCGATATTATTCTAAAGAATAAAGCGTATAAAATATGTCAACTAGAGGTACAGACTTCACAAACGAAGCTCATTTCTTCTTCATAGCTCCCCTCCTCTTTCTTTGGTGTGGTATCCGACATGTCTCATCCTTTGTGCAACAAGGGGTGCAATATTGTGTTCGGAGTGGTACATGTAGGTACTAGATTTTGGTTTGATAGTTGGATCGATGGAGGTGTTATCCTGACAGATTTGATGGATTCGGATGTCATTGGTGACAAAGCAGATTGAGTGGTGCATTATTTGGTAGACGCTTCCGGTGATTGGAAATGGAGCGAGTTGTCCTCAATCCTACCTATGGTGGTTTTGGAGCTCATCGGCAGCATATTACCCCCAATTAGTGATGATGAGGATGGTCTCCTTTGGGGATTGGATCTTAAGGGGCATTTTTTAGTTAAAAGTGCATATCTTCTTGTGAAACCCGCTCCCAATCAGACAAAATGTTCATATTAATATATTAATAATAATTATCCACAAATAAGTACATAATTAATAAAGTAAATAATCCATATTAACACTAATTTAATTTAAGTAAAATTATAAATGCTAGAGTGTCAAATTTGACACTTGTTGGGTTAGAGCAAACTAATGGGCCAAATTTGATAATTTTGTCTTTTAGGGGATTCAAATTTGACACTTTATCTTATTGGGTTGGAAATGGTCTAATAAATCCAAGGAAATTAAATTCAAGATTGAATTTAAAACTTAAGCTGTCAAAAAAAGGCCCAAAACCCTTATCCAGAAGGGACTAAGGGATAAGGTAAACTGATTACCTTCCAATGACTTAGGAAACTACCTCATTAATTCTCTAAATCTCTTCTCAAAGTTAGGGGATGATCCACTTTTGGTTGCTCCTTCGGTTCACCGGACTCTCAAGAGAATTTTCGTTGATAAAGAGAATTGAGAGGAAAAAGAAAAAGGGTCTCTATAATTGTAAAGGGTTTTGTTAATGGTATGCTTATATAAAGATCTGTCAACGGGCATGGTGAGCAGCTCACCACGCCCGTGGTGAACGTGCAACCACGCTTGTTGCTACTTGTTAGTCACGACTGTGGTGGCCTCCGGCCATGCCCGTGGTAAGTTTACAACCACAGCCGCAACGATAAGTCGGTCACGCCTGTGGTCAACATTACAATTCCAAAACTAGACAGCAACCCAAAATCGGCGTGTCACACTTCTTCTTGCTAGAATCGATCCAGGGAATTCTCAAACAGATTTGCGCAAGATTTAGAGGTAGAGATGACCTTATCGAGTTGTGCATTTCTTATGGTTGTCATTCCAAGATCGTCTCCTCACGAATGTTGAAGGAGGCAGCATCTGACAAACAATGACCAGTGTAGTGTCTACAAAATTGGGATTGAGTCTACTCTCCATCTTCTTAAAGACTGTCTCCCCGCTTTTCTATTGTGGAGGAACATTTTGGGTGCAGATATCTGATGTAACTTCCAATCAGACGACTTCGAGAATTGGCTCATCACATGTATTTCCTACCCAACAAAGAGCCTTGATTCTCAATGTGCGATCTGAGGTGTCATGGAAGACCCTTCTGAAAACTTTCGACATCTCTTTTGCATTATGGAGGCATAGCAGCTCCTGAAGAGAAATGGTTTGTGCACACCACGCACACTTTACGTGAAGGCAACCGCGTCTCGAATGTCCTCGCCCACTTTGGGCATTATCTCCCCCTTGGGTTATATATTGTTGATGTTGTTTCTATTCCGGTTGTTGATTTTATTCGTGCCGATTGTTTGGATGTCACGCTACCCCGTTTCATTTGTTCTAATAATTAGAACCTAGTATCCGCCCTTTCTGGAAAAAAAATCTCGACCATATTACTTATTACAAACTTGATAAGATTCAACTAAGGTTGAAATCACAAATAACTAATGTTATTTCTATTAAGTAAAATTGCATAGAATAGAAGCGAGTAAGCAATTAAAATTTAATGAGAGAATATTTAAAAAGGCATTTTTTAGTAGAGTCCTTTTTTTGCTTCGTGCGGTCTATGAATAAACTAACGTACCTCTAGTTAAAAATATTTACTAATGCATTTCGTATTTACTTCCCACAGTCTGTTTTACTAATACATTCCATTTTACTAATTGAGTCCCTGTTTAATTTGCACAATCCTTTTTTCCTATACATTTCGTTTTTACTTTGCGCAACTTGTATTTTACTGATAAAGTCTGTTTTTACTTCGTGCAGTCTGTTTTTATGAACTATGAGAGTATGAGAGAAACATTATGAGGAAGTTAATCCTGATTTTGGTTGGTCTAATTGGTGGACCATTACGGACGTGACCTGTAGTCAGTCACGGGCGTGGTTGCTAGACTGACCACGGTCGTGGTCAGCAGTCAATCATGAGTGTGACCATCAGTAGGTCACAGGCATTGTGAACAAGTGGTCACAGGTGTGGCGATAAGATATACACGAATGTGGTGGACTTATTATATAAGTCAGAATCGTGACATCAAACTTCGAAAACACAAAAACAAATAAAAACATCAGACAAGGCAGCATCATCTCTCCAGGAGATAAAAAGACCGATGAAGGAGGGAAATCCGAGCTGATTGGTCTAAAATCAGTGGTAAAGGATTAGAAAAGCTATGAGATTCATGAGAAGGTAATCCTCTCTTTTCTCTCTTCATCCAATAGATTTAAAGTGGGTATTATTATTATTATTTCAGGAGCTGCACGAGAAATTAATTACTAATTACGCATACTTTGTACTTTCTTTCTGCTCAGAAGTCCGAAGAAACCGGGAATGGAGAAATTTCAACTGCAAACCACAACCGACAACTCTATTGACTCACTTTGTCCTAAATCAAACACTTTGCCAAATCTGAGTTAGTTTTGCTGCATTTTCCTTCAAAGTCTGCATCTTTACTCTTTTTTTCCTTTACACTAGCTCAGCTAAGTAGGTAGCAGCAAACTCACATCAGCATTATAGCCTTATAGGGGTTGGGGGGTGAGATGGGATCAGTCTCACTGAAAACTGGAGACGGAACAGCCAGATTCAAGCGAGCATCACTATGCTCTTCCGCGGTCAACCTCCTCATGATCTTCTCAGTCATCACTACTAATCTCTTAGCTCTCTACGCCTTCACTTACTCCCCCAATCTCAACAACAACAACATTCACCATAAGAACATCTCCTTAATCTCCCACCAAGTCTCTCTGATTCTCAGAGAGATCGATTCTTCCCAGAAGAAGCTAGCCAGGATGGAGAAGGAGCTATTGGGTTACGACACAATTGATATCTCCCGACCCAACATCGCCACCGAGCTCAAATTGTATCTCCAGCATCACAATCTCCCACTAGGCAAAGATTCCAGAACTGGGATCACTGAGATGGTGGCATCCGTTGGAAATTTTTGTGACAAATCTGCTGATTTGCTCTCTCAGTATATGAACTATAAGGTTTCTGGAGCTTGCCCTGATGACTGGAGCCTAGCCCAGAAGCTGATTCTTCGAGGGTGTGAGCCTTTGCCCAGGAGGAGATGCTTTGCCAACTCAATTCCTAAGGTGGGTCTTCTTCACTCATTTCCTCTTTCTCTTTGGAAGCCTGTGAGCGATAAGATTGCTAGTTGGAGTGGTCTTGGTTGCAAGAGCTTTGAGTGTTTGAGTAAGAAGAAACTACTAAGTGAAGAATTTGATTTAGGTAATGAGAATCATAAATATGTTAAGGGTAGAGGGAAGAATGATTTCTTGGCTGATGATGTTTTGGGATTGGCAAGTGGTGGGATTAGGATAGGGCTTGACATTGGTACTGCTTCTGGTGGGACATTTGCTGCTAGAATGGCTCAAAGGAATGTCACTGTGATTACAAATACACTGAATTTGGACGCTCCTTTTAGTGAGTTTGTTGCTGCCAGAGGCCTATTTCCTCTTTACTTGAGCTTGGACCATAGGTTTCCCTTCTACGACAATGTCTTCGATTTAATTCATGCTGCTGCATTTGATTTCGGGACCAAGCCTGAGAAGCTAGAGTTCTTGATGTTTGACATTGATCGGATACTGAGAGCTGGGGGCTTGTTTTGGCTGGATAACTTGTACTGTGCCAATGATGACAAGAAATCGGCTTTGACTCGTTTGATTGAGAAATTTGAGTACAAGAAATTGAAATGGGTTGTGGGGGATAAGCTTGATTCAACTGGGAAACCCCAAGTTTATTTATCTGCAGTGCTTCAAAAACCAGCAAGAGGATGATAGGCATGGAATTCGTGCGATGTGGTGGATGTTTTCAGTCTCCTTTTTCGTCGAGATGAGGTCAACAACAATTCATCAAAGATGTCACATTCCTGGAACACCGTAATGTGGATTTCTTCTTCTTCTTCATACTATGATGCAATAAGCAGATTAGGGAGACCAGAAGACCATCATGACGAATGTTTGTTATGTAATTTAGGAAATATCTATGTTCCCCCTTCTTGATCATTAAACTCGACAAAACTTCAAACTGCAAGGGAACTATAGTCCCCAGTGATTTTCTTCCAAGTTTTTACCATGGAAATCAAGAAGAAACTTGAGTTTTTAGGAGACTAGACATTGACATGGATGGTTGTCGAAGTAATCTTCGTTTTGATTTGGTCACTTACATTACACCATCCCATTATAGTTTATGACAAATTACTACATACATTACAGGAAGGCAGTAGCACCTTGGTAACTTACTACTCCTATTTAGGTATATATAGCCGATAACTTACTCAACTCCACCTCCCTAATCGGTTTTCCAACTCCGAAAAAGAAGCAGCTCAATTGTCATGCTGATCTCTTCATTTGCCTTTTTATGATCAGACACGAATCACTGGAATCAATAACTCGTATCCTTGTTAGTAACCTTGTCCAGCTAAGGATGATGTCCCTTGCTGCATATTGGCATTGTTGAGAAGCTTCATTCCTTCCTCGCTGATCTGCTGAACTTCTTGAGGTGACAGTATCCTTATGCACCGTACGCACCCAACAAATTCCCTTTTAAACCAAAAATAACAAAACACAAATTCTCAGTGTGAGGTTAGTATGGATGAGTTTCTTCTTCTGTCATTCAAGAAAGGAAATGAACATGTATGTAAAGGCACTTACTCCCAAGGATCATCTCCAATTAGCAGAACGTCATTCTCATAGTCAACATAAACTAGTTTCCACCCAGACTCCCTTGGATTGTTTAGCAACCCGCCAAGCCCAAACATACACTCAATCGCTGAGCACAGCTCCTCATAGTTCTTAAAGCTAGAAACATCAATTGACCTCCCCACAGACCCTGCCTTCTGAACCTGTAATGATCACCCAACACAAACTATGTGTGAGCATTCAGGAGGAGCATCAAAGGCCCTACCTTTAGTTTTCCTAAAACAAGTTTATATGCTTCAACATGATCTTACAACTCAGGCTGCGAAAAAAAGTCAGCGTACCTTGGTATATGTCCTTACACGGGGAGGAACAACTGGCTGCCAGGAGTTGGTTTGCAGGAGGTTGCCGCCCTTATCAAACTCAACATTGCTAGAAGAAGTCCCGCCTGAACTATCAGGGAACTCCTGCTGCGAGAAAGCTTGCGAGTCAGCTAAGCTTACGGAAGTTATCTGAGACTGAACATCCTGGCTTGAACTGAAATTCCCCAACAGGCAATCCGAAGAAAGATTGTGGAAATCAGTATCCTTCAAGGTACAGAAATCGTCTAGTATAGCACTTGAAATAGAAGGGTCAATCACACCACCATTGCTGATATCCACGCTCAGAGAGCCATACATCCCACTCTGGTTTTGGCCATTGCTTTCATCTGGCAAATCCTTCAATCCAGCGCTCACGTTGAAGCTGCAATGACCCTGTTGCTGATTCATACCACCAAATTGGCTTGATTGGGTTAAATACCTCAAGTTGTTAAGCTGATGATCATCATCCCATGCGTCCTGGTTCACTAGAGGAAAAGTGGTGGTGTTATTGTTCATTGTTTCAGGAAACACAGCTGATGGTTCTTGTAGGCCGAACATTGACAACGGTGCGGACTGTCTTTGGATTGACGAAGCAGACATTACTGGTGGCTGCGAGGTCCATTCTTCAACTGTGTCCAGGAAAGGCAGGGGGGTATTTAATGGGTTTTGGTCAACTTGAGGGAAATGTGGTTGTTCAAGAGGTTGTTGTGCCTGCATAGACCAGTGGTCAGTTGGCAACTGGTTTTGCAAGTCACCTGACTTGTGCTGGTCGGTGCGTTCTCCAACTGATGTTACATGGCTCAACTGATCTGTCAGATGCGCAGGTTCAGATTTGATCTTATCCGGTTGAGTCTGTACCCGACTGTCAGCTTTAGTTGGAAGATGTGACTTCCCAGGAACCTCATTAATTTTGGATGATGAAGACTTCCCGATTTCACAAACCTTCTGCTGATAGTTTTGGTTGTTTCCCATGGACATGCCAACTGATTGCTGGTTCATCGTTCCTTGCATGATCTTATTAGCATCTTCCACTGACGGTCCTTTGGCAGCAGAGATATCTTGGAAGGAAGGAGAAGATAATCCAGGATAGTTAAAAGCTGGTGGTTTCATTAGCATGTTGAGCAATCGATCAGATCCCGAATCCGGAAATGGTGGGTAAGCAGGACTAGTATTTCCTCCATCAGGAAGCCAGACAAGAGGTCTTTTAATCAAGTTCCCCCATTCAGTTTCTCCTCCTAATAAAAGGGAAAGAATCATCAGATCAGCAGACAGGAAGTTATCAGTTTTCAGCACAGAACTAATTTTGTTTAGATTCAGCTCTTTTTACCTAAATAACCACCATGCATAGGCCGCTTGAGTCCTGAAGTTAGAGAAGGGAAAATGAAGAGGCTTTCAGGAGTTTCTACATCCCATGAACTAACTCTATTTGGCTTGTCAGAACACCCTGGCTCATCCCACTCCACCTGTGGCGCAGATGCAAACTTGGCAATAATCCTTATTGAAAAAAAAAGTAATTAGCTAGTTGAGTGCCAGTGTTTTACCTGGAGATTTCTCCATTTGGAACCAGGCCACCTCAATGGATCCAGGTCACTAACGCCAACTATTGTGCCCATATATCTGTATATAAGAAGTACCATGTTATCAAGATAACACCATCATCATAGGTTAACCGCAAAACCAATCATTTTGTAAACATTCGTCCATAAATTTTATGATTAAACCTTATTCAATCATTTCAATCAGTAGAGTTTGAGAAAGACCTGCGTTTGGCTGACTCCTCTGTCTCAAACATCATCCCAAATCTCATGCCAACCGCAACTTGAGTCCCATACACAGCTTTCCTGTAATTGGCTAAAGGAATGACAAACTCTGAAGGACATGCCCTGCCAAAACAAAAACAAAATTTCTTTCCTTTGTGAGTATAAGCGGGTAGCAACGGACAGCCACAATAACAAAAGAACGGATTAGTTGTTTTCAAGTAGAAAAACCTTGGATTGTAAAAAATGGTGAAAGAACTCCTACTTGCGGCAGCATGAGCTGCTGCAGCAAGGACACCAATGTGCATGCTATCTGCAGATAGAACAGATGACGGCAATGTTGACTGTTGACGATTTGCACGCCTGATACCCACCAGTAACTGTGACTTCTCATCCCTGAAACGGGTTTCCAAATTCCATTTGTTTTTACACATGATATAGTCAATGAAAAATTCCATCAGTACGACATAATAAAGATCATTTACCTGATGAACAAGACAGAATCTCCTGCTTTAAGCCTTTTGGACCCAACAAACAAACTCCACCCGGTTGTGAGAAGATGTCTCTTTGGCTGTCCTGCATCAGAGCAAAGAGTAGAAAACACAGCTTTATAAGTAGGTTGAGTTCATACGCAAAAGACTGTAAACTGGACAGATTTAGCACCTCGGTAGATATGACGGAAGGTCCAGGCATTGTCATGCAAGTCTCTGACAATAAGCTCTTGAGATGGAGGTTGCATTGTGTAATCCTGAAATGTGAAAAACCAAAAGATTTATCAACCACAGCCCTATATCTAACCATAGATATTGCTGCTCAGGTTACGGAAACTGACCAGCTGAGGAAATAGCTTTTCGGCAGCCCTCCGTGGCACAGAGAAGCCACCATGAGTGCTTGTATCACTAGCAGTCAATGTTTTGCAGAAAAACTCGGCAGGATGCCTGCTCAGCTTCAATCCGAAGTCCGGAACAGGAAATATGTCTTTATCCTACAGAAAAACACAAATGACATTTGTTATTCAACAAATAAACCTTCTGAACAGAGAAGTGGTAAGATGCATCTGAATTGAATGAGCTTTACAGAGTTCACTGGTTGAAGACTCATTTGTGCATAGATTTCATCCGTATCTCTGTCTGCCTGTTTAACCAAAAATTCAAAAGCAAGATATCTACGGTCAAGTAGCGCATAAAAAAAGAATGTCGAAAAAAACAGCGGGGGAAAAGCAGCTTACATGGAGAGTAACATTGTGAACCTGGCACAGCAACTGAGAAGGAAGATTTGGGTAGTTGGGGATCTGTGAAGTTGCATTTCTCTTGGTTGAAACTGCAACCTACGTAACACAAGAAGAATTGAAGCAGATAATGTTAATTACGGACATCTAACTAAGACCTCAGGAACAAAAAGGAATTACTAGGAAAGGCAAAGTAGGAGTAAATGTAGCCAATGCAGAAAAGGAGTAGGAAATGAGAGTTTGAGAGAGAGGATTATGAAAAGGACAGGCACCATAAACACATACGTCCAAGACAATTACTGAGAATGCAATATAGGAAATGTTCACATAATCACTTTAGAAGCTTTCCAAATACGATGATGCTGATACTTTACATGTTAACCACTTTGCCACGAGAAGGGCATAAGCAAAGACCAAGAAAATAGCAGCACCAACCCATTAGAGGTAAAGAAGTAAAGCTTCCATTCCCAAAACCAAAATGCATAGAGAGAGAACCTGCTCGCTGTGACCCTGAGGGAAGTAATACACAAGGCTTCCAACGTGAGGCAATGAAGCCAGTGGGCCAGCACATGCGTACCAAAGTTCTGAGTTTATCGCCTTGCGGCTACCAGCTGCTGAGATCAAACCATTAATATTTCAAAAATCAGAAACACTACCCACAAGGCAAAAAAGAAGTAAGGATGTTGGGGAGCTTGTAATGCTTAAGACAAAAAGGAAAAAAGATCCCGACCTTTATGAAAACACAAAACCAAATGCGGAAAAAGAAAACAAAAAGGGAAGTTGATTCTGTGTTTTACAAACCAGCAGAGTGATCTTGGATTTCCTTGAACAGCTTCATTTCATCCAGAAGAGTTGATGTCGCCGGAATTTGTGCTCCGGCACCGAGCAAGCCAACTCCGGCTTTCCCTTTTTCTTCTACAGAAGCCATTTTTTTTTCTCTATATCTCTGTTTTTGCCCACAGTTCAGAGCCCCATTAGACTCCTTCTGCTTCTTCTTCTTTAGCTCAAAACAAAAGTAAAACCATTTGGCCTTTTTTTCCTTCTTCCTACTGACTAGTTTAACCTTTCAAATCAAAAGGGAATTTATCAAAAACAAAACAAAAAAAATAAAAGAATGCTCTGCTCTGCTCGTCTCTGCTTTGGTTCAGACGCAGCAGCTCGAGGCATGACAAGGGAATCTCATGTTGAACCAGAAAAAGAACATTTCCAAGTGGACACAAATAGAGAAGCTTTGTTTGCCCTTTTCTCTTCTTGCTTGAGCGAGAAAGAGAGAGAGATGGAGGATGGAGATGGAAAGAAAGGGAAAGACAAATAAGGGGTCCAAATCCGATTTCTAAAGAGTAGTAAAAAGAGGAGCAAAAGAAAGAAAAATCAAAGGAAACAAAAACCTGCAAAAAGGGAAGAGAAGGTGGGGGCTATTTGCACTCCAACTATTTGACAAAAGGTCTAAAAGAACCCATCAGTTATATGAAAGCACGCGGATCAAAGCATGAATTGGGGGGTTGTTCATCTTTTTCTTCAAATTCTTCTCCTGCCCCATCATCATCATCTTCATCCTTCTCCTTTCTCTGCTTCCTCTTTGGTTCCTTTCAAGTTTACTCCTTTTTCTTCTCTCTCTCTTTCTTAGTGTCCGTCTTGTTGTTTTCAAGGAGGAGGGAGTGTTTTGTTTATCGGGTTTTCAGGTGCTTGGGGAAGAGAAATTGGGAAGAGTGCGTGTGAGAGAGAGCATGCTTCTTCTTATCCTGCGCCACCCACCCACCCATTGTTTTTACTTTTAAGCATTACATATATGGCGATTCCGTTGCAGCTTTAAACTATTTGCAATGCCATCACCCTGGCCTATATGGAAGAAACACAGTAATTTTCACACCCAAAACGAACCAATAATGGTAATGAACAGAGTAAAGGCTAAAGATAAAAAAGATTGTTGCTTTTTTCTCCCTTTTAAGACTTCTTTTGTATGTATGTTTGTTGACAAAATAATTGTTTAAAATCTTAAAATGGGTTTTTGATAAACCAACCAACTAACCCAAGTTAAGTGTGTGTGTTTTTTTAATGTGAAATAGCCAACTAACCAACAAGTGTTTGATTAGGTAGAAGACGTAGAAGCAGATCAATTGTTTATAAGGTTAAGATGTCTACGAATATGCTTTGAAGATAGTTTATAGTGGTAGTGTACAGTGTGACGGTAGAAGTTATTAGGATAGTAAAAGCGGAGGGGATGTAGACAGAAGAAAGGGGGGCTACTGCTACATTATAAGACTACGACGACGACTACTACTTTTGTAACACGAAATCAGTAGTCAGAGTTTGGAGATCAGAGAAAAAACGAGCTCAAGAATAATGTCTCAAACTGGCGTATTTTAGCACGTGCTTTCCCAGAATTTACAGAAAGCTTAACCATTTTTCTTCCTGCCTTTTAATTGCTGGTTTTCTTCCTTTTCCTTTAGCATTGCTGGTTATTTGTTTGGCTCGTCTTCTACTATTCTTTATTGGGATTTTCTTCTCTCTCATTTTTTTGACATTTTTAAGTTGCAGCTCTTTATTCCATCTTTTCTTCCCTCTTGTGAATTTTACAACTCTTATTGATTTTTTTTCGTCATTCACATATATAGAAGGGTTTCCGTATCTCAAAAGTATTAATACCTTTTATGTTAAAAGTCTCAAAAGTATTAATACTTTTTATAATAAAAGTCTCATATTTTGAAAGTTGAAAATTCAAAAAATAAATCCCGAAGTCCTTATAATAAATCTTAAATACAAAATAGTGATGCTAATACACTAAACACTTAATCCGCACCCTCAAACACTACATCATAAACTCAAACTCTTTGTGATGTTACGTAAACAGTTTTTAACCATATTACCGTTTGTGATCTGATTGATAGGAAAATTAGGGATTTCATCTGGAGTTGTGCGGCTGAAGACTTGAAAGTACCCAATTCGAATCCAGCTACACCTCACATATGAACACCTATATTATAGTTATTTCCTTTCTCTCTTATAAGAATAGTTTCACCCGTATATCTTCAACTAAAAATGTTTAATTTAAGGCAAACTTCTCACCCTCTGAAGGCATGTGCGACACCGGAACAACATGCTCTATTAGCTCTCACCTCCAAGTGACCTCCCACTCTCCCCTCCCCCAAATGCATGTGCGACATCAAGACAACATGTTCCATCAGAAAACGATAATGAAACTGAACAATGTCCTCCATGAGTTGTCGTAGTGCCAAATACACTTATCTTCCCCCCTTCCCAAGATCAGCATGTCAAGGATGACATATGCTTCTTCCGGTTAAAGATAGTTAATCTCACTCGACCCTCATCCAACCCAGCTTCATTCGGCAATGTGAGAGCACGAACCTACAAGTCTCATCCAGCTTTATTCGTCAGACTTGCGAAAACTAGAGAGGTCAAAACCACCCTCCAATTGCTCTCTCTTCATATCCACGGCTCGTTCCAAACATAAATGTCCACCATCAACCCATCCAATCTTCCGCGGGTACCTGTAAGCACTAGCAATTTTAGTTTCACAAACAATACACCACACATAACAATGATTAGAGCCTACATCGACTCACAGAATAATTCCATTTGAATATCGATGCTAGTGTTGTTTAAAAGCCTCCGCCGCTGCTTTCATAACATCGCTAAATTGAAATCATACAAATATTCAAAACCCATGCTACCCATTTCCTTCTGGCCACAAAATTTATCCGACCACATCACCCACACTATGAATACCCCTGCCCCATACTGCTTACCCCACCAAAACTTATCAGTTATTTTTTCCATCTAACTTGAAATTGGAACCCTCGAATCATATAAAAATGGAGTTTGATGACTAGTTTCTGAACTTCGTTAGAGTTCAGGTATCATAGTGTTAACTGCGCTTCTGTACTTTTCTTTTCCACTATGGTTTTGTGAATTAGTATTTTATTATTTTTCGTCGCGGTCTGATATAGTTGACCCGTCCCTTCATTCATCACGCGTGCGTTTCACGACAAATTAATGAGTTAAACGGCTCACAACTTTGATCAAATTCTCGACACGTGTCACCTTTATGCTTTTGGACCCGCCCATGCTGGACTTTGCATTTTATTTGTATGATTTTGCATTTGTCCTAATTCGCAAAGATGGGAAAGAAGCACTACCGAGACTGTGAAACATTACACAACTTATAATACTGTGTAGTTTCAGCTAATAACTTGTGAGACAAATCCAGTGCATATGTCTAACATTGATCACAATTAATGGCATTTTTTTTGTTAGGGAGTACCTATAAAAAGCGAAATAAATATTGTAATGATATCCATTTATAAAATATATTACGCGATCCCACCCAATTAAAATTGGTAGCCCTATGCTGAAATTTAATTATGCCTTTTATTAATATTAACAAATGCTTTGTAAAAAAACAAATATTAATATATCTTTAAGTAAAATGTAAAATTATTAGTCAAAAAGTAATAAAACTTAATTTTTATGATATCCAAATATATATTAAAAATTAGTCTTCACAATATATATTAAAAAAACCAAAGCTGATATAATTCTAGAAAATTAAAAATAAATGCTAAGAGGGAGGATTGAAACCGCATCCGAACACAGACATGCATTTCAAGTTGATCATCTTTCCACTACGCCAAAAGGAGAATAGTGATTTAATTACATTTTCGTATTGAATTATATGTTTCAAATTATCTCGTACCTCGCAACCAAAATTCCATGGCCCCCCGAAATGTTGAGGCCCTATGCTAGAGGGCCGCTCAGCACATACTAATAGACGGCTCTGGTATTACGTTTGAATTCATAACCTATAGATCACCGGCACACGCCCACTTCGGACAATTAATGACATTCTAGAAACAAATAAAACTTAGATATTTGGAACATTGGGTTACTGAATTTGCAGTTTTCTTTGAACCAACTGGTTGGTATAACGAAATTGACTTGACTTCAGTGATAATAAGAATTTGAATGGAATGCTATATATAACAACTTGAAACCAAAAATATAATATATTAACCCATCCATGCTATCGATTCAATTCAGTATTGTTTCTCTCTATAAAAAGTATAAACTCATCTTAGCTAGCTACAGTTTACTGTTGTAGTTTATATTGTAAATTGTAATAGCGTCGTAATCCTCGCCTCACATTCTTGACCAATGACCACCCTCTTGGTGCAATCATCACTACATTTTTATTTTTTAAAAATGTATTTCATTAGACTGTTATACGCATACGGCATACGTACTTTCGCCAAGCATATTGACATACGCGGGGAAAGCAAAGTTGTGGATAGTGGAAGCTTTTTTTTATGGGAATTTGTTGTAATTTTATTGTTTTAAAAACAATGTTACATCACTAGTTCAAATTGATCAATTACAAAAATAGGAAATCCTTCTACTCATGTAATATAATTATTCTATTTAACATTATTATGAGAGCCGCCTCATTTGCTCATGACGATTATGTTGTAAAGTTGTAGATTTGAATTCGTTCATAAACCTTCAAATACTCCCGCATAGAACACCATACTCTGTTCTCTCATCACCGAACGCATTCACACGTTTGACGAGGTCCAAACAATCACTCTCTAAAATAACATATCTATAATTATGTCGACTAGAAGTTGGTTCCTTCATTGCTTGAGGAGTCGCCGCAGGGGGCCGAGGTGATGGCCGGCAGAGGAGTGTTTTCCCCCCAAGGGAACGGTTCTTCATTAAGGCTTGAGAGGACATCGAAGCGCGACCCCGTGCCAACAGGTTTTGGAGTGGCTTTCTTCGCCAGTGGAGGAGGGTTACGACTGCCCATCATCCAATCGCCAATGTCTGCAGCATGCTTATTAATCTATGTTTGCGGAGTCGGGAGTCCTTATCCATATCCATAGACATGTCTTTCCCTTTACAATACGTTGCAACATGACCATACAAGCCACAAGCGAGGCACATATATTCCAGGCTCTCATAGATGATCTCGAATTATGTGTTCTCTAGCTCGTATTTACCCAACATAGCTGAGATAAGTCAATCTCAACACAAGCTCGAGTGTAATCAGTACGTTCTCCTTCAATCATGGCTACATCCACCCAAACAATCTTCCCAACCTTCTCCGCAATTCGCGTGACCGTCAATTTGTTGAAGTAATGAAGAGGAAGATCCGGGAGGCAGATCCACGTTAGGAGGTGCTTTAATGGGGGCATGGACACTGAAATCCGGTGTCCAGAACAAAACTGTGATGTAGTAATAAACAATCTTACATGGACCATCAAAGGCAGCGCACATGTAATCTTCTTTGGAAGTAAATCGAACTGCATAACAATGATTTTGCATTGTCGAGACTTGAATCTCTCCGTTCTTCGCCTAAGGTCGTTCAAGCCGGTTCTTCACTGTCAAAACGAGAAGTTCGTCTCCAGAACCCTAACGACCAGGGCCTTAGAGCAGGGTTTAACCATTGATAGCATCTCCTTCTTCGTGAAGAGTACTTTAGGGCACCGTGGCTTAGGGTTCTTTATCGCTTCACAGGTTACAGGTGATCCAAGAGGGTCGACCTACCACAGCCGCGACAAAGCTCTTAGGGATCGAGCTTACTGGTTCAGCAGCAGCACGCGGCGCACTCGGCTCAGGCCGAGTAAGCTCATCGACGTCTACTCCGCCAGTCTGCCTCGTACGCTTCCTGGGGACGAGCGGGTCAAGATTCACTGGTGGGAGTGGACCGCTAGCTGCTCCGGCAGCCTGCGCGGTGTAATCGCCTCTAGGGTTCAGCTCCGACATCTTCGGAGCCCTATTTAATTTTACTTTTGTCAGATCCAGTGTTTTGAAGGCCTATATTTAATGCTTGAAATACTTTAAACTTGCATTGTTAATTTTAAACTGGAGTCATATTCTATCTATAAAAGCACAACATATTATACTATTTAATGAATAATGTTTAATTTTCTTATGAGCGTTTTATTTTGAGCTTATAAGGTTTTACTTTAAGCTCACATATTATCCTGTATGGATTCTTGTGGTATTCTTCATTCTTCAATTAACATCAATTAAATTGTCCCACACTTTCATTTTGTTATAACATTATTTATTATACATTTTTCATATTAAAAAAAAATATTAATTTATCTCCAATTATTCTCTGAACTTTTTACAGCATCGCAGGGATAATTCTAATAATAATATAATACAAGGATGTTATTTTCCCCAAAGGGGGTTTGGCCGAACTCCCAAACTCCGATGCCTCCGCTATTGGCAATATTTAACCGGTTCTCTCTATAACAAATCAATAATGGTTGAGCCACCCAAAATAATTTGGACCCATAAATGGATAGATTTTAAATAAACCGAAACGAGACCATATATATATGAGCACCATCATAAAAGGGCGAGTAGTGCAGCTGGTCCTCTAATCGTTGCTTTACATTGACATATCAGCACCTGTGCAAAAATATAAAGTCGATTACAATTATTGTACATGATTGTGTAGTGCGTAATCAGAGATCCTTCACTTTACAATTTGGCAACACTCCACAAAAGGTACTGTTGCCAAAGTTATTGTACCTCGCCTAGTCCAAAACTTTTATATATTAATTAAGTAGTACCTAATCAAGCAACTCTCAAGTTTGGTTGTATTTATTCTGTTTTTGTCACATTTGGGAGGTTAATACATGTCACTATTTCAAGAACCATATGTTTTGACTTTTGTCCTTTTATTAATGGGCATCCTGATGTTAAGGACTATCTACTCACTTGAGGTGGAAGCTTATATATTTGAAGTAAAAATGTTTCTGCATGGGCCACTAGGGCACCCCATAATAGTTGGTGTTGTTGACTATCGGTAGTTACTTTGGTTATCCGCTAAGTGTATCATTGATAGAAATCCAGGCATGCTCTCATATTTAACGCAGAAAAGCATTTCTGCATTGTGTTCACTTTTACAGTTGGTGGGCATTAATGGGGCAATCCTAAAATCGCATGATTATTATTTAAGATCTTTAGATTAAAATAATATCAAGTAAAGTAGTAATTATACTTAATGTTCCCGAAAAAACAACTGGAAGGATTGAATGGATAGGATTGTGTTTTAGGGGATCGGATTGTGGAAACTACAAAAGAAGAAACTATCTATATTTCTAACTAGGATACTGTTGTCTGTCATCGACACTAATCACCTCTGATCTTCGACTTTGATGATGCGGGATTTTCTTAGATATGCTTGCTGAGCACTCGGTTTTCTTACTAACTAGATTGGTTTTCGGAAATTTTTTTGATAAGCACGATTTAATCTAAAATAATATAGAAAGACAATACAAAACGTAAATAATTTCAAATGGCCATTTCAGTAACTAGGCAGGTAAAGTTGCAAATGCTAGTTTTAGTATTTCCTCTCTTAGTAGTATACTAGACTATTGCCGGCATGTTGGTTGTGAGTTAAAATACACATGATCTGCAGCCGCATGTAACATTTTTTCAGGTTTAATCATACGCTAAAAATATTTAGTCAATTCGAATTTTATTCGATTTGACATGGTTTGGGTTTGGATGGGTTATTATAATGACAATTATCATTCCATCGTCACAGATTTTTTTTTGTAGACACGTTTTAATACGAAATAACCTAAGAAGGCGAATTGAAACTGAAATAACACATAATGGTCATTCCTAGGCCATGCATAGCGCGACGCTGTCCAGAGTAGCCTCTAACGGATACTTTCTAATGCCCATTAGAAACTAGTTGTTAGAGGCTATCCTACATAGCGTCGAGAAGTGCAGGCAGCACCACGCTGTGTAGGGAACCCCCACGGTTTCTATAAATTGTTTGGCCATTCAAAAGAACAAATTACCCCTCTTTCCAATATCGGCATTTTTTCCAAACCTCACATCTTTTTGTTCGTTTAAATGTCTTCAAGCCGAGATGTTGAGAAGATTGTGTACAAGTTACGCCGCCCTAATCCGAAAGAGACTTATTTACCTACAACAGAGATGAAGAGATATGTGATCGCGAGTTCTGTGGATCATGACTCATGACGCTAAAGTTTGAGAAATACGTCGCATGCCCCGTGTGGAAGTATAAAATCGAGAAAAAGATGGAGGTGGTAGCGACTGTGAATGCAGTGAGGCACGAGCCAAAAGCAAAAATGCGTGAGAACCTTGCCGAATTGGAAAAGAAGAAGGATGCTGAGATGGCTACTTCACGTGTTGAATCAGAAGCTGAGAGGTAGCCTTCCTGAAGTTCAAGGATGGTATGATAGAACTCTGGAGCAGCGGTTGGGAGGGATGGATTGGAAGGTTCAACAAGAAGAAGCTCGCACCAATAAGGCAAAGAAGGTTCTAGAGAAATACATGAGGTAACATCGTACATTTAAACCATCCCGCTCTGCCAGTTCTTTGTCATGTTCTTACAGCACAGTCGCTCCCTTTGGCAGTGTCTTCCTTGATGACATGTCATGCTTGTAATTATATCAAGAGTCATCGTTTTCCTTTTTTGATTCCTTTTTCATTAGCTCTCGACCACTCGGACATGTTTATTCCGATGTATGGGGGCCGGCTCTGGTTGTCTCTGTCGATCATTATCGATATTATGTCATATTCATTGATTAATTCATTCGCATTGTCTAGTTTTATCAACTGAAGCGCAAACCTGATGTCTCTGACATTTTTTCCCGTTTTAAAGCACTCATTGAAAATCGGTATTATGTCATATTCGTTGATCATTTCACTCGCTTTGTCTAGTTTTATCCACTGAAACGCAAACCTGATATCTTTGACATTTTTCCCCACTTCAAAGCACTCATTGAAAATTAGTTCCAATGCTCTCTTATCAGTTTATCCTCCGACCACGGTGGTGAATACGACACACTTAATTCTTTTCTCTCCACCCATGGCATTGCTCATCGCACTACCCCTCCGCATACCCCACAACACAATGACATCTCTGAACTCTGACATCGTCACTCGAAACTGGCTTATCTCTACGACACCAAGCCTCCATACCCACCTCTTATTGGACCTATGCTTTCCGTACTGTTGTCTATCTTATCAACCGCCTTCCTATGCGTATCTTATCTCGTGACTCTCCTCACTCCAAACTTCATCATACACCTCCCAATTACAGCAAACTCAAAGAACTTATCTTTGTCTTGATCCCGCTTCTAGTCGTGTTTATCACTCCCGTCACGTCACGTTTGACGAACAACAATTCCCCTTCTCCTCCCTTACTCCCTCTTTTGGTTCCATCCCTTCTTGGTGGGCCTCCCTCTCCTAAGGCCCTCCTGTTTTTCTAGTCCTATGTGCTCCAAATATACCTACCCAGCCTGTAATCTTTGATGGGACGCTTCCCTCCCCACCATCTGGCCCAATAACAAGACCCGGCCCACTCCCTATCACGCCTCCATCCTTGCTCTCCACCAACATCAACCCAGCCAGCGAGCCCTACCGTCCCTCTACTCCTCCATCCTCGACTATTCCTCTTAGACCGCCTCCACGAAAAACAATCACCCGCTACCATAATCATATCTTTCGCCAAAAAAAAACTATTCTCTGCCACTCGACATCCTCCTTCTTCCCCAATTGAACCAACTAGTGTGAGAATGGCTTTCCAAGATCCTCTATGGTGTGAGGCCATGTTGGAAGAGCTTATGGCGCTTGATGCTAATCAAACGTGGCCGCTCACCGAACGGTTGGAGTCTGCTAATGTTGTTGGTTGCAGTTGGGTCTTCCGCATTAAATGGAATGCCGATGGTTTGACTGCTCGTTACAAGGCTCGCCTTGTCGCCAAGGGATTTCACCAACGCCCGGGGTTGGATTACCAAGACACCTATAGTCTGGTCTTCAAGCCTGCTACTGTCCGAGTCATCCTCAGCATTACTGTCGCCCGTGGCTTGCCAATTCGCCAGCTTGACATCAATAACGCCTTCCTCAATGGCGTCCTCCAAGAAGAGGTTTACATGGTCCAACCACCGGGTTATGTTGACTCCACTCACCCTTCCTATGTCTGCAGGTTACGCCATTCACTATACGGCCTCAAGCAGGCTCCTCGGGCCTAGTATCATGCCTAAAGAGACTATCTTCTTCAATCTGGCTTTACTCAGTCCAAATAGGATGTCTCTCTGTTTCTTCTTCAAACCCCCACGGGAACAATCTACTTGTTGGTTTATGTTGACATCGTCATCACTGGTTCCTCTCCGTAACAGATTCAGCAGTGCATCGCTCAACTCGCAGCTTGTTTTTCTCTCAAAGACTTAGGTGATCTCCATTATTTCCTTGGGCGGGAGTTTGGTCGCGGCCCCGCCGGCGCGCAGCTGACCCAGCGCAAATACACTACCGATCTCCTTGATCGGGCAGCCATGCTCGAGGCCAAGCCAACATCTACACCAATGTCTAGCACCACTGGTGTTCGCCTCGTCGACGTTTTGACAACCACGAATGCCACCACTTACCGCCGTATTCTGGGTGGACTCCAATATCTCTCGTTCACTCGGCCAGACATCAGCTACGCCGTCAATCGACTGTCTCAATTCATGCATCGGCTGACCGTGCTACACTGGAATTCGGTTAAGTGTGTGCTTCGATATCTCAAGGGCACTCTATCTCACGGCATCACCTTCTCCTCCTCAAAGGACATTGCACTCCGCGCTTTCTCCGACGCAGATTAGGCTAAGAACCCGAATGATTGCTCCTCTACTACTGCTTATCTACTCTACCTTGGTTCCACACCAGTTTCCTGTGCATCCAAAAAGCAAAGGAAAATTGCCCATAGCTCCACCGAAGCAGAGTACAAAGCGGTCGTCGTTGCTGCCGCTGAACTTGTCTGGCATGGCTCCCTCCTCTCCGAGCTTGGTCTTTGTTCTAAGTCTTAACCAACAAGTCACTCATAACCAACTTTGTACTAGGAAAATATTGAGAAAACGTGAGTATCGTTGATATTGTTCCACATAACTCATAATCAACAAATCAGAAATCACTCAACTTTTACATCTCTTATTTGAGTCACTAATTTAATGAATGCCATGATTTACTTTCAAACAAACCTTGTTCAACCAAAATCATATGTATGCAATAATAGGAAGAGAATGCGAATGCGGAGTTCAAAATGCCGTAATACGTTTATAATAAATAAAACTTCAAAATATAAAAATAAAAAGACAGAGCCGTTCCTCATCATGTGTTGGAAAACGACATTCAGCTTGTTGTTTCATAATGAAGAGCTTATTATTATTATTCTCCGAATCTTTGTTTGGTTTTTGTGGACGTTTGACCCATTCCCTCCGTCAAGCTAGTAGTTTTATATGAGCAGACTAGCAGAGAATCATATAATAATAATAATAATAATAATAATAATAAAACATGGTTTGGACTTTGGAGATCAATGCCATCCTTCGGAAGATCAATGCCATTAATGTAAATCTTCCTTTCTTTGGCAGATTAAGAACAATAATTGAATATACGTACATGAGGTAAGGTTTCTGAATTTTATTATAGGTACAACGAACTTATACCGAATCATGAGACATTATTAGTTTCGGTTTGATTATTTGGAGGCAGAGAGCCACAATTATTATTACGAGATTTACTCCATCTTTAGGCATGTAGAGAGGATGCTGCTAGCTGCTGCCTGCACCCAGAAAGATTATGGCCATCTTTTCAAGATATGGGAGCGGCTGCAGATGTTTATTTTATTTATCTATTGCCATCTTGCTACAAGTTAGCTAATCCTATTTTGATTTTGATTACATGCATTATTATTCCTTTCCAATACTCCACTTGTATATGTACTTGCACATGAAAAATCTGATCGGTTTGAATTGCATAGGTGAACCGAATAGTTAATTTAGCGCACATAATTTTATTGACTTTGAAATATGAACAGGTTCATCTCATTTTTAAGATGCATCTAAGTATGAAATATTCTGATTTGAACCAAGGTCAACTCAATAGTTTGAGATTATATAAGATATTATGAATTAGAGAGTGAAAAACTCATCATTCTTAGACTATAAGGCATTAATAAATTGACATCTAGTATACAAATGTTGAACATGTAGATCCCATCGACAGCTCCATTAGAATATGTTCGATTTTTTTCAAATGATATGATAACAATCGAGAAAGAGAGGAAGAATATGCACACACACAACGTGATTTACGTGGTATCTTTGACGGATATTGTCGAGACTAATCTACGGCACAACGGCAAAACAAAACAGAAAAGAGATAAACTGAACGAGTACCAAAGCCAAAACCCGAAACACAAAAGCATACTGAAAAAGAATTCAAAATAACCAAGAAATTTGAAACGAAAACAGAAATATAACAAAGAAAACAATCTTAGCTAGCTTGAGTGTTGATGCATCGTCCTTCTGTGAACTGCAAAGGAAGGTTAGGATCTAAGTCGTTCCAGCCTACCCCAATCATGGAGACTCGTACCCCAATTGCGACAGGACCTCCGCCAACGCAGCAAGGATAGTTCTTCCAATCATTTTCAATCATTTTGTACAAATTAAAAAATGATTAAACCTAAATCTATAATTAAGAAAAATTTGATCTCACTAATGAGATGAGCTACCCACCACCACCAGGCATTCAATAAAATACAGCAGGAACTGAGTTCATCAATCATAGAAAAGGAGAAGCTTGGAAAAGTCGTTGGACTTATATTGTTTCCAAAGTCAAAACATTGGTCCTTGAACTCTACCAATTTTCATTTGATTCCTTAAGGGTATGTTAGATTGCTGTTAGTATATAATTAATTTTGTGTCTATACACCGCCATCCATTCTTTTTAAAAATGTCATGCTATTAGGCAGCTTGGCTAGCTTTTCATGAAGACCAAGGGTTTCTTGGATTGATTATTGTGATGGTCTCTTACATTTTAAATTTTTATTTATCTCGTTTTAGTGTTTTGAACCCTTTCATGGTCCGTTTGATGTTATTTTGGAGTATTTTTATAGATTTCGAATATTTGACGACATTGAAGCATTATTCAAAAGTTATACAACATGCATGAAAGAGGTAGGGCGAATCAGAAGATCATAATCTACAAATATTGGGTTTTGATACAAAACACGCCTAAAACTACTACAGCACACACCCAAACAATACAAACTTAAGGCGTGTTCTGTGCCATTTAACGTGTATAACCTCTGGTAACAATGTCACACAACACACCTAAAACTAGCATAAAACTCTTCTAAACATAGCATTTTAGGCGTGTCAGGTGTCATCCGCAAGCAGCAAGGATCCCCGCTAAGATTTAAGGACCAACCCGCCTTCATCCTAGATGGGGTAGCCTTTTGGACAAATTTTGGGGCAGATAATAGAGACTTTTGATCGACAAGAAGACATCATCTTTGAGAAGGTTGGATCGGCGACGACTTTATCAAGATTGGCGAATCGGTTTCTTCGACGGAAATAGGTTTTTAAAATTTCTTTCTTTTGAATTTGATTTCAATGTTTTCCTTTGTTGATTTCGACTCGTTCTTCATGATTATGAGTAGTACATTCTCGTTGGACTTGCTTAAGACATTTTGACGAAGAGTAGGACTTGCTTGAAGACATTACAGAAGTTGGTAGGACGGGTGATTTGTTTCACCACAAGATGCACGATTTATATAGGGCTGGAAAATAGCTGTTGGATCGCGCCGCGCGTCCTAGGTTGATCCAACGACTATATTCAAACGGCGCTTTGAAATAGCCGTTAGATCAGTAACCTACAGCGCGCCGCGCATTGTAGGATTCGTCGCGCGTCTACGGTGCGCGGCGCGCTATAAATGCTGATAATGGCCAAATCATATATTTATTTTTTTACTTGATTATTTACGTAATTTCCGAATTAATCTTAACTAATTTTTTTTCCCTCTAACCAGCTGGTTGCAGCCAGCTTTGAGAAACAGAATTTAGTATACGTAGACAAATGAAGTTACGTACGAAAGATCAGAAGACACGTTAAAAGTTGTTTTCTCCCCCGGCTGTGAAATGGGGGTTGGTTTTTGTGGGTGACGACGACGACGATGATATTGTATAATGTGGTACTTAGATAATGCACTTCCATCTGTACTGTCTGGGTCGTCACCGCCGCATGCATGTATTGTAAAGTATTGGCTTTTCATTGTCATCATCGTATCAACCAACCTTTCACTCTACTTTTATTATTTATTTATTAATTATAAGAAACGTTAGTTAGTGCATTCCCAGTTGTACGCTAATGATTACTTGTAAAAACCCTACCCCCTTTAGATTCCCCAACTTCCTTGCACAGACCATGTCTTCATTTTTATTAATATATAATTTGCCCACTGTTTCCCACGAACTTTCCCTACGTACGTACACTATGCTTATTAAGTTAGACACTCATCCTATACCTTTGCTTCCTGATTTTATTTGAAAAATCCTTCCGTACCCTTTATATTATATTTTGTGTTTTAAATTAAGATTAATTATAAGAAATTTATTTGTTAGAGGAAACTATTAGTTAGACATATATAATCTGTCTGTGTATAAAATAAATAAATCATGTCAAATTTGTTGTAGGAGAGAAAGGATGAGCTCGCTCGTGTGCAGTGCAAGGGCATGTTGAGTGTCTCTTTTAGAGAAAGTGTGGCATAACATGCCTTTGTCCTCCCCATCTTCTACTTCTTTTATATATCTGGAAAGAAGAGAAGAGCTAAAGAGTACAACCAGAGAGCCAACAAAAAACCAAAGAAGGTGAACAGCCAGGATAACTAAACAACTGTGTAATACGACATCGAGTAGGTGATAATTAAAAAAGATCCAATTATTGGTGTTGTTAGTTCCATATTGGACGACAATTTTATTGTAATTTTTACATTATTTGATCGGATTAACAACGAATGATGATACGTTGTTGTTATTCTACCGCTTTAGAGCTTAATTTTATCTAGGATTTAGAAAGTATATCTTTACTTTATGCATTGAACGCCTTAGCCATTTCATTACTGCAACGGTCACATATTGGAGTTGGAAGATGATACACCTTGTCAAAGATGGCCTGGGCCTCTCCGATCTCTTTTTTGCTAATGATATGATTTTATTTGTAGAGGCGTCGGTCCAGCGGGCGAATGTTATTTTGGATTTCCTAAAAAAAGTTTGTGATGTTTTAGGCCAATTAGGGAGTAAGGAGAAGTTTGGCATCTTCTTTTTCGCAGACTACCCCGCGTGACATTGCTAGAAGTGTGGCCGCAAGATTGGAGATGCCGATGACCCAAAATCAAGGCCAGTATTTGGGTGTCACGGTGTTGCATGAACGAGTAACAAATACAACTTATCAGGATGTGCTCGATAGGATGGATAGAAAGCTTTCAGGGTGGAAGGCTTCTTCCCTTGCCTTGGCGGGTAGAGTCACTCTTACTTAATTTGTTCTCTCTGCTATTCCTTCTTATATTATGAAAATCTCAGTGCCGCCAAGTGATACCTGCAGTGAAATATAATTAATAATGGCTATGTTTTCCGATTAAACGGTTCAAATCTTACAAATAAATGATTTACTATCGATTTTGATTTGCCCAGGTGAAAATATTTTCCTCAAAAAATTGTCTTATTTTCCATTAATTGTTGTCATCAGATTTGAAGTAAGTGAAACAAAATAAAAATAAAAACGGAGTAATAAGTGAAGAGAGAGAAAGAAAGAGAAGGGAGAGAGGTGAAAAAAATCCGACGACAATTAAATTTGTCGTCACTTCAATTAAGGGGAAATGAAAACCCTCATATGACGGATTTGAGGCACTTGGATATTTTGCAATTTTAGATCGCGTTTTTTTAATCGAAAAATATGGATTCATTTTTTACCGCCGGATTTCGCAAAATCCGGCCTATTTGACCGCACGAAAAACGCCTTGAATGTTTGTTGTAAATAATGGCTTTGTTCTAGATTATGCTCTCCCTAATTCCTGCATATATTTCCCCGTATCTGCCCACAAATTGTGCCCCTAACCCAAAAACAAAAAGATGTCCAAATTTCTTAAAAGAACATAGAAACCAACACACAAATTTGGTCCCCTTTACAAACCATTTATTAATCATTGATATTGTGGGGGGTCTCTATAGATGCATTTATTGGCTAAGAACAATGAATGAATGTATTGAACACAATAAATTGTTGGCTCGTATAATATATAATCCTTGAATTCATAACATGGGTGAGATGGTATTATTAAGATAGGCTAACAAGAATAATATGGAAAATGCACTTCTCCCATCGTCCCTTTCTTTCCCTACCAAACTACAACATGCAAAAACAGAACCCTCCTTGTCTTTCATATATATTTGACCATTCAATTTGCCTTTCACTACCTTTCATGACTCAATAAGGTTTCACAAGTAACGTCATCGCTCGCTATTGAAAGCTAAATAACGTATTTGTCAATTTTCAACCTTGTAAGTACATACACAACTCAATCAAGTTGACCGGTCCGTCCAACTAAATATGTACGTAGATGATCACAGATTGCAGTATGTTTATACCAAAAAGTAGTATTAATATCACATTGCTAATTCTAAAGTTTTAAACCACTTTATTAAAGTAAAACATTAATTATAAAAAAACATTACAATGGTCACCTAAATTTTGGGTACATAAGGTACATGATCGTATGTCATAAGTTAAGTAGGCTACAAGTCATTAACTTTTGGTGCATTTAGAACACTAATCGACTTGAATCCGCTCGAATCGGAACATATTCATTCATCTTAAGTATATTTAAGATAACATCTCCATGTTTTCAAGATTATTCTAACGGGCCTATCAATAGTTTCATCATCTTTTATTATCTCTCGCTAATTTAGATCACTAATTGGGTTGAGTCGGTTTGAATGAGATATATCCATAATATTTAAACACAATTCACATAACATGATCTCTTTTGAAGATTCTGTTAACGGGCCAATAAATGTTACAATTTTTCATTATACTGAACTATTTGTCAAAAACCGTTTATTACATTTTTTAATCTCGACGACCAATCATTTTAATTCATTAGCATTATAGGTTGGAGGTTGAACTTCATTCAGTAAAGTTTACACACATTAAAGATTCAAGTTAGCATAAACCGACCGACATACCAGTGAGTAATCTGGATTTGTTGGAAAACTTCAACGCAACAAATGTTTAAAATTTCATTCTTAATTTTGAAAAACTTCAGCTTATTGATAATTATAACGATTCAATTGAATTAATTATTTTATCAGTAGTCTAGTAAGAGAAAATTTTCAATTCGACCAACAGGCTAAAATATTATCAGTTTATTTATTTAGATTGTCGATAGTAAAATCAGAAAGAAAAATTCAAATTCGGCCAATAGACCAAATCACTATTTAGTTATCAGATAGGAAAAAGTTGTTAAGTATCGAACCGCAAGCACAGAATATTACAAGCTATGCCACTCCACTTGAATCGATAACCCTGGTTATGCAATCATGAGTATTGGGAATAAAGAACTGCGGTCGATTGGTTTGTTAACTTTGTACGGATTAGGGAGTTAATTGGGGTTAGTGGGTTTGATTAAGAAGGGCCAAAATTAAATTTTGGAAGTATGTTAATAGGTAGATGAGAGTGGGTTTATATGTTTTCTATTGGATGGAGATTGGGGCAAAGCATCCTTGCACATGGGTTCAAGCTCATAAATGGAGAATTCTTATTAAATAATAAACATATATGTGACCTCAAACCAACTGCCAAAAGCATCTTCTTTCTTCTTCTTCTTCTTCTTCTTCTTTGATCTATGGCCTCAAACCAACTACCAATTTCTTACATACTTGAACAAAACGAGAGATGTAGATTATTATTTTTTATAAGATATGAGTTTTTAATATTAAAAAGTTTCATAATTTGCTAACACTTTAGCATGTGGTTTGGTTTTTATTTCTGATCGCGTGCCTAAATTGATACTTTTTCTGTTTATATGTCGCACGGACGTATATTACTATAATCACCTTACTTCAATTTGGTCCCATTAATTCAAATTTCAGCTAATCTTATCCACATTCTTCCTATTTAAGGATGGTCAGAGTCGGTTGGACGATTTATAACATATCATAGTCGGTAAGTTATTAGAGTTGGGAAAAAATAGGTTAATGATTAACCGACCGATATGGTGATGATTGTCTCATTAACCACCAATAAGTCAACCAAAGTTGAGAAGTGAACCAAGGAGTATTATCCACTCGAGACTCCAACACCATAATGATAGAAATCAAAACTACAAAACAGATCGAAAATTGGGTCGGACGGAGTTCACTCTCTAGCTATTATCGAGCTATAGTAAGTTAGTAACTTATAAGTAACTAGAATAAAATGTATCACGAAACGAAATGAAAGGTGAAAACTCTTTAAGCCGATAAACTAAAATCCCTTAAACAAGCAACAACGATCAAAAAAGAAATGGACCAAAAAACAATATATGCCGAAATTTATGTGTTTATTCAAAAGTATGTAACTTCATAGGGTGGTTGCACCTCTTTTATAGGAGACGATGTTGGTTGAAACCCTACTAAAATCTAGGAAAAGTCCAACTACGAGGTAACTACGAACTAACAAATTAAAGCTTTATTAATGAGGTCAATAAGAAAAGTCTAGAGTGGGGGGTGGTTTTGTTGTCCAAGTATATCTAAAGAAGAAATTTATTATTTTGCACAATTCATAAAATAATTATTAACATCTTATAATCATCCTCGTATTATTTTTCTCTTTTACGCATTGTGAGCAACCGCCCTCAAAAATTCCTAGACACATATATTCTTTGATCAATCTCATTAAATCCTCTAAGTCACAACGACTTATCGATCTACCAATCCAACTAGGAACCTAAACAAACCCCAACTTAGCTTGTGCATATTTTGTCCGCATAGTGATAACAAGTTAGTTTAATTGTGGTTCTAAGTCATACACGTACAAATAACTATAAGAGTGTGAATGTATCATTATCTTTCTCCATTCGAACTTGGATAAATTCATATAATTTTATTAATGGACTTGAACTATATAATCAAACATGTTAAACAAGGAAGAAGATAAAATCACCGAGAGGAAATCCAAGTTTTAGCCATGTTTCGCTTCTGCTTCGTTCATTGTCCATTTATTATTCCGTTTCCATGAAGCAAAGAATGGATCAACATTGATAATCCAATTAAAATCTAGCGAAATATGGAATAATTCAAGAGTCGTTAAACCTCACCAAGTATATTTACAAGGTAATGTATAAGTTAGAGGTTTGCTGTTAATTTGTCATATCCCACAGATTCAGTGTATCAAATCTCTGGCAAAATTATTTCCCCCATGCTACGCATATAATTAAATTACACCATCCCCAGATTGATTTTCATCTGAAATTTCATATTCTCGTATGTTGTTTCAACATATCGCGACACAATTTTATATTATCCAGCTGAATAAAAGAAAATAAAGAATGGCCCAAAGCGAAAAGACAGGTAATTATCCCCAACACCAGGGGCAGTCTCGTAACAGCGTCGTCTATAAATTTATCATCCTTGATTCCGTTACAATTCCCCCTTCTCCTTCCGCTCTCTTTCACTATACAAAAAAAAAACAACACTTTCTCTAACCAAACCGAAAAAACTTTCCCAATTTTTCCCAAATGTCGACCACCGGATTATCAAAGTGCGCCAAAATCCGACACATAGTTCGGCTGCGGCAAATGCTGCGGCGGTGGAGGAACAAGGCCCGTGTATCAGCCAACAAGATTCCTTCCGACGTCCCCTCCGGCCACATCGCCGTCTGCGTCGGAATCAGCTGCCGGAGATTCGTGGTCCGGACTACCTACCTGAACCACCCGGTGTTCAGAAATCTCCTGAACCAAGCTGAAGAAGAGTTTGGATTCTCCAACCAAGGTCCCCTCACAATCCCCTGCGATGAGGCCGTTTTCGAGGAAGCAATCAGGTACATTTCCAGATCCGAGTCCGGAAAGCTCGAAGATCTCAAGAAGAGCTGCTGTCACAGACTTGGGATCCGGAGGAAGACTGATTTGTGGACCGAGTCACGGCCCCTGCTCGCTGAGAAAACCATATGGTAATTACAATGATTATGAACCTGGCCGGGTCGGACCACTCAGCCGGAATTGGGTAAAGGAGTTATAGTTAGCATAATTTTTGTCTGCTGCTGAGCTGAAAGAACCGAGCGAGTTCACAACTACTGTATATACTCAATTCTTCCTGTGATGGAGAACACATGGAGATGGCTAAATGGGCTGAGTTGACTCAACCTAGTCGTCCCGGGTTCAAATCAGAGTGGAATCAACCGAGTTATGGAAGGCAATGGGGAAATCAAATGGTTGAGTTGAGTTGACTCGATTCGAGTTGGCAGCCGGCTTTCTTTTTCTTTTTTGTAAATTCTTTAGTAATATGATTGATTGGATTAATTAGTGGGGAGGGTCATGAAAGAAAGAACAGATAGACAAAGAGAGAGCATTATTGTTTCCTCCTCATTAATTATAATTTTATATCACTCCTAATAAAACAAATTCATCTCTTTCTTATAGAAAAAATCGAAAATTAATTCCTAATTATTAATAATAATGATTTGAGAAAAAAAAGACTCCAATTATATGAGTTTTAATACAATTAATAATATCAATAAAAAAGAAAGTAATACAATGCATCCCAAAAGAGAGGGAGTGCACAAAATGAGCAAGAAAATCAACAACTTAGTTTCCTTCAGAATAGATATGTGTAACATCCATCATTCAATCTCGATCGATTAACTCCCAAAATTCTATAATGCCCACTTTATGTTGCAAGTCATCATTTCCTGTGTCTTTAAGGAATAAAAGAATAACTTTGGAATCAACTTGCAAGTTCACTGTCCTGAATCCAATTCCCAAACAATACGTAGCTCCTGTATGGCGGCACAAAGTTATAGCCCGTGTAATCATGTTGGAGCCAAAATTTGTCACAAATGCCGCTTGACAAATCCCTGTTGGATTACGAAGGATACCACCTCCCGCCGCTTCACTACCAGGTTGGATGATCGATCCGTCAGTGTTTACTATAACTTCCACATCCGATTTCGAGCTCCAGCCAACAAGACTATCAACATGTAATGATTTATTTGTAGAGGCCACCACATTCCCCAATTTTCATTGTCTCTCGAATCCCAACGATCCAATAAAAAACTCGTAGGCAGAGCTGATCACAGAAAATAACAATATTCCTAAAAACAAACTCATTACGGTAAAACTATAATTGCCAACAAATCATCCCAAATTCCAAACTATGATCAGAATTTCCCACTCCATTAATTAACCACTCGCCCATAGTTAGATGGAATTTTTTTGCCAACTCTCATTAAAAGGTTTTTTGGGGGGAAAACGGCTATCCCAGTTTGAAAAAGAATTGCCCAATATGTTGACATATATACCAAAATAATTAATTTATTTTTAATCATATAGTTTATATATAACTTAAATTTCCTAACTTATATAATTTTGTAGATGGTTTAAGATTAAAGTGTGATAATTTCATGGAACCTTGGGCTCGTTGAACCTTCCAAGCCATTAACATCACATTAATATAGAGTTCTGTTACGTTTATTAATAGTTGTTCCGTGGTAGATCCAATATCGATGGAGCCAAGAGCCATACTCTACAGCGATGACATGGGCTTCGTGATTCAATTGGGCTTAATTACAACAAATTTATCCAAGAAAAATAAAAGGTCCAAACGTACACGTGATTGGGCCTAGATATATGGATAGTCCTTCCCCCCTTGGAATATTAATAAATTCTCGAGTGTATGTCGGTGTGAATTGTTGGAGGTGTGTGTAGTCAGTTAGAAAGAGACAAAAAAAAGGTACTAGTACGTAGGGTTGGGTTGGTACGAAATGATTTGAACAGAGCACCACTGCACCGTACACATCAATCCAACCATTAATTACATTGCCGGTTGTTGGACAAGTATATAAGAAGAAACATCCAGTAGATTAGATTATAAGAAAACATGCAGTAATCTAATTTCCAGTATTTACCAACTAATGTGATGGCAGTTGAAGCTTAGGGAAGCAATACTGCAAATTGTAACTGACTAACTGCAAGTAGTAGTGTAACTGTAACTGCAACTTCCATATATGCTGCATACGGTATGTGTACTGATCAGTGAGTCGTGTGTTTGTAAAGTATGTGGGGTTTCTAGCTAGCTACTCTGTCGATATATCGTCTGTGTGGTGTGGGTTCACGGGCAAGATGTGGTTTGGAACAGAAAGAAGGACACGTCTTGTTGGTTTACCGGCCACTAGATACTCGCTCCTGGGCTGACGTTGTCCTTAGGATCGAATAAATTAACTGCAACTTATATAAGTTACCTTTTCCTTTTTCTTTCACCCTCATTCTCTCAATTTACCAAATGGTAAAAAAGCTAGCTTACGTAAAATAGTAACTACCCCTTTGTATCTTCTTCCCCTTACCTCTGACCTCACCATGGTGGACGATGACACCATTTTTTAACCTCCCCTTTCTTACGACGTCAATTATATTAACCCCCCCCCCCCTCAACTTTGATAACTATTTCTCCAAAGTGTTTTCTCTACCAACAGACTCGCACACTCTCTAAGCTACGAGTTATTCTATTAACCATTCCATTTTAGTTAATTATTCTTAATTACCATGATTAGGGCTGGGATGGGAATGATCATTCTAAGACCGCTAGCTAGCTACTGATATCTTTGATAAAAAAATTATTACTTTTCACCGTCAAAAAGTAAACCCATAATAATTAAGTAGAGAATAAGATGGATGATGACTTTGTTATTCAGTAAAAGAATATGCCAGCCAGCCAACGAGACAAAAGCAAAACATGAAAAAGATTGAGCATTTGTTCTTTGCTTCACCAAAATGTCTAACTAAATTTTAAAAGTCACTCAAAGGTTCCCTAATAAAAAGGGTAAAAAGTCACTTGTAGTGACTTAATTTCATTTGTGGTACAAACTTCACAGCAGCTCTTTTTCCTTTTCTCGTAAGATGATTTCACGTACAGCATCAACTCTTGAAGTTTTGCATTATGGTCAGTAATTTTTGTACTGATAAAATGTTCACAATCTGTATGTTTACCAATTCATAAGTATTGTCGATTGCGACTGGAAGAAGAAGAATAAGTAAGTAACTTGATTAGTTAAGCTGTGAAGAAATTAAAGAAAGAAGACAAGTAGAAAAAGTGGTGGAACAGAAAAGAAGAAAAGGAAGTAGCACGAATGAAGGAAGGAACACTTGAGGAGCACTTCTTTTTCCTATTCAGTAGGCAAGTGAGTTTTGTTTTGTCCTATTCAGTAATAGTTTTTTTTTCAATTAGATTGTTGAATGTAATTTGAAGCAGAACATATAAGAGTGTGATATTTGCTACGTTATTTGTGTGTTACAGTCCCTATACCAATCAGTAATGTGCGTGTTAGTATTAATAATGTTGCTAGCAGTAGCGTACTGTCCTCTTTCTTTGAATATTTACTAAACAGAACCACAGTACTTAGCTGATTGGCGTCTTGCCTACACGGCCTTTCACGTACTTTAGCTGTGTCCGTATCGTATTCGTATCCCACAACACAACAAATCTGCCTTCACACGCGTGCTTCTTCTTTTAACCCATTTCCAACCTAAACCTCTTAATACTATATTTTATTATTACTTAATGAACCCAAATTACTTTCATTTGCTGCCAATCCACATCAAACTGATTTGGTTGATCATCAGGCTACCTCATCGAGATGGATTTCAACTATGATTAATAACAAATTTGATAATTGGAAATAATTGAATTTTAAACATTCACTAATTCTCAACCGTCAAGATCGAAAACTTAAAACGGATGTTCGTGATAAATTTACACTACCCACAAAAAATTGGGCGCACCGAAACTTTCGGTATACCAAATATACGGAAGAATTCACCTTAAATACTTAATAATTGAATATTTATTTAATTAATACTTGGAAATTAGTAATTAGTCATGATATTTAAGATGAATTAGTAAATAAAAAATTTCTATTTGTATTTTTGTAATTATTATATTTTTAGAATTAGAATGTAATTAGTGTGATTCAGTTTAGGTGAATTAATAATAAAATATTTGCTAATTATATACTTGGCAATTGAAAGTATATTCAATAAAAGATTTTAAATTAGTAACTAGTCGTCGTAATTTAGGTGAGTTAGTAATAAATACTTTAAATTTAATGTTTGTTTGAAAATTAGAAAAAGTGTTAGTTTCTAATTAATAGTTACGATTTAAATTTCATATATAGTTGGAAGAGATGTCGGAGTGAGGTCATGGTTCGTTCCCGTAGTTTACGGATCGCCTAATTTCTGCTGGTTATTATTATTATTATTTGTGTGTTGAAACTTAAAAGGTTCCGTAATTAATTAAACCATCAGTCACTTTTAAATCATGTTAGGAAAGATAACGACATGGTGCCTAAGTGGTCCAAGGATACGATATGATATCGATGAGTGCTAAGCCTATTTTGTCATTGTCAATTTTAATATTGGAAATAGGTAGCATAAAGATTGTCAACCGATGGTCTTGCTAATTTTAGTCAGTGGGTAGTTAACTTGTTAACATCAGCATTACCATCCTAAACAATAGCAACACAAAACAATTCTTTTTGTTTTAACTTTTTTTAGTTATAATTGTTTGTAGGGTCATGACTGATTTAATCAACGATACTATTTTTCATCGGATTCAGCCTTTCATTCGTTTGCCTCGAATCTAATGGTTAATATCAAAATAATAAAAATGAAAATTCACAATTTTTAATCTTCTTTAATTGAAGTGTGTACAAAGTTTATACGTAGTGTGATACACTTGGTGCGAACTATATCCAAATTTCGTACGAAAAATCCTTATAAAGTGTGTGTGATACACTTGATGCGAACTATGTCCAAAGTTCGTATGAAAAGTCCGTATAAAATGTGTGTACATAGCGTAATACAAGCAATTATACTCACTTTGTATAGAATTTGGACAAATCCCATATAGATTGTGTACAATTTGCATGAATTGTATACCAATCCTATAGAAAGTATATGTACACTTAGTATGATCTTGTAACAACCTATAAATCTATATAATCTTCGTACAAATTGTATGATCGGTTATTGATTTTTTTTAGAAAAATAAATTATTTTCAAGAAATATAGAGCCAATAACGGTGATCACGTAGGTGATTATTTGAGTTTGGATTACCCAATTGTGAAAGAGAGTTACCCAATGTACAAAGAGAAGCAGCTAGCTGGACAAAACAACTCCAGCAGAAAAAATAGCAACTCCTACAAACACCAGTAGGGGAAAACAGAGTCCCACAAACACAGCCGGACTTGGAACAGAAAAAACCGAGGGCTGGCGACAGGACAACAAACCGTTATAAAAAACCAGCCGGTACCACTGTTGCAAAATAAAATAAGAGAACTTTCCTGCAACAAACAACCAGTTGCCAGCTGCTAACAAGATCCGACGGCTAACCCCAAAATGAGAAGAAGCAACATTTCGAAAGATTCTGTCATTTCTTTCCTTCCAAATGTGCCAAAAGAACGAGTGGAGGAGAGCTTTATCCGCCTCCCGAAACTGAGAAATTTAGTTCATACCTTTCCAAGAGGAGACGAGACCGACCACATTGGGTGAAAAGGGTCCATGGATGGAAAGTACTGAACTGAGCTTGCTCCATACGGAAGAGGTGAACTTGCAATGAATAAAGATGTGATCAATTGACTCATTGGCGCCCCACATAACACGCACCTGTTCGCAAGGTGAAATTCACACTTTTGGAGATTTTCGATGGTAATGGTCCGGTGAATGAAGACCTGCCAACAGAAACCTTGAATCTTCAAAGGGACAAGCGAAACCCAAGTAGACCTCCAGGGAAAGTTGGTGTCTCCCGGAAACTGCGTCGCGTCAGTAGGAGCCTAAGAGAGGCCACCAAGAAAACTCTGGATCTCGACGACGCACTTATACTATGTGATCCCGAGTCACATTCCTGCAATACACGTCTTGAAATGCTGCTATAACCATCACATCATGATCTCCCTCAAGTTCTCTGCATGAAGTTGGCACATAGTTGTACCAGGACACATATACAGATACCCCTTTCATTGTTACCAACTAGGCGGCAATGAAACGCCAAGTTGTTGATATTCAACAGGCACGTAGGTGGGGTATCTGTATCCAGGGTTCAAGAGTATAATTCCCAATTTCACATTTCAAATTATTACTTAAAATTATCGAATATTTAGAAACAGAAAAGGATTTGAAACGTTTTATTATTCAAACAAGTTAGGGAATATGCCATTACAAAAAATAAAAAAATGAAAAAATCTCTCAGATTGTCACCAGACAAGGCAACGGATTGCCTTACCTATTCGCTGGTGCATGCTTTGTTTTATTAGTTAAGCAACAATCGTCTTTCCAATGTCATTTGTTTTTACGAGCGGTGCTGTCTGTCAATTAATTTTGTCGTGGCTTGATTAAATTCCGACCAACGTGCAAATTACGATATTGTTGATAAGGTGCAGAGTCAAAATTGGATTGGCACTATAATGAGACCAAATTACAGAGCGGCTAATGTTCATCAACTTATAAAAAACAAGTAAACAAAGCGGCTAATATGGAATAAAGAAGATACCCGTCTCAATGTTTGTTTAGATAATTAGATACAGTGCATGCTGCTGATTATCAATCGATTAATATTAGAATAACTTAATTTATTATATTCAGAGGCTTAACTTGCAATGTCGATATACGTATCGGAATTATATGTAGGTATATTTTGTTGTATTTATAATACATAAATCTATCTGTTGCAAAAGCAAATATGAATATATCATATCCATCAATAAAAATATATCGAGAACCATATTTAAAATTAGATGAATGATGAGTGGTTGAACGTCTCGTTGGTCAAATATACTCACTTTCTAATATGTGATGTTTTTTTTATGGTATGAACTATAAACAGCCCTTTAGCCAGTTTCTTATACAGCCAAACTAATAATAATATAATATATAAAAGCATGAAAAAAAACCGTGCATGGATCATGCACGGATTATGAGGCGTTGAAGAAGAGTAAAAAAAATATGAAGCAGAAATGCGGTATGGAAAACCAGAAAACGTTTGTTCGTGAGGCTTAAATGATGACAACAATGCATGGCATGGCCTACTTAATTTCATCACAAAAATAAAAATGGGGCCTATATATAAATAAACTCTACCGTCTGGCCATTTCTGTTGTTTTGTTTTACTCCCCCCCCCCCCCCTGCCGACGCTGTCCATTACGATAATTAAAGAACAAGCGTCCCGGTTACGTGAAACGTGGTCGCCATCTTTCCAGGGAAAAAAAGTTCACTGCGGAGTGGGGCCCGCACACAGGCGTAGGCTAAGGTTGTTGTTCCTTACTTTTTATGGTGGCTGCCGGAGACGACGGATCCGTGTGTGGCAGAGAAAGAGGTGACCGGAGATCGACGATCTGGGACCACAGCCTCTACATTGTCTTTGTATCTGGGCCTATTCTTTTTTAACTGTCCCTTGGATTCTATTTTCTACGTTTGGTTTTGGGTCTCTCACCGGCTTGTTTTTTCCCACTTCTTGATTTTCCTCCATTTTAATTTGTACACGAGTTTTGGAAGTTTTATTATTTAAGTGTAGTTATTTTGCTAATAGAGTTGTATGGGGTATTTGGATTAAAAGTTTTGGATTTAAATTTAGAATATTTTATAATGTAATCGAGAGTTAGGTTAAATTGTGTCCATATATATAACAATAACAAAAATTGATTTTACATTTAACTTTTTATAATATGTTCACAGTCAGTTTTTATGTTTTTAAAGGATTGTATAATGCGTTCTTAGTCGAAATTGTAAATGACATCTTTCTTGATATATATTACTAGACAATCATCCAACAATACATCTCTTATTCTCTTGTAAAGTTTTTTTTTACATAAGTACTGAAGATGCTATATACCAACAATGGTTTTATATATTTAACTTGAGGTACGATATCTAAAAAAATGTATTGTAGTGGAGTGATAACAGATTCGAATTAATTGAAGTGGTGTTCAAAATTCGAATCTAGTCGTTAATGTAAAATTATATATTAAATTTTAATTTTAATTTTGGGCCAAGTGGTGTCCATGTAACATCCCAACTCTCATTACAAAAAATAAAGGTAAATAACTTGTCCCGTGACGGACTTTTGACGTTTGTAAAGGGGTAGTTACGCTTTCAAAACCCAAAAATAAATAGCCATCTCGTACAAATACGAGGAGAAACATTTAAATACATCATAAATACTAATTTCAGAAGCTGTCCCTCACATATATTCAAACCAATGTCGAAACCAAGTTCTGAACACGAGATGTTATAGTAATTTAAACATGTGATCATTGGGTAACTTCATTAAAGATTTTTTATGAAAACGAAAAATAAATAAATAAAGACGGTAAAGATTAAATCTCAGAAACAAACGGTTCATATCAAATTCTCTAAATAAGAGTATTGATATTTTGGGAATATTAAAAAGTTTTAATTAAATTAATTATTCAAAGCAGACTTTATTTCACTCTTCACCAACACACAATGTCACAAAGTGGGAATACACCATACATGTGAGTTGTCTATCCATCCTGTGCCATTGACATTCCTCCATACAGCAGTGAAAAAGAGAGGCCAGCATTACCTTTCTTAAGAATGACGACACTCCATTTCACTCCCACTCCACAATATATTTCGCTCAAAATAAACATTCTACCTCCATAATTCTGTTTCCCATTTGGCCAAAGTCCCACTGCTTCTCATCATTGCATCGTAAGGTATCATTTTTGTACAGCAAACTTAGGCGCCCAGAAAGTGCAATCTAGAATTTTGTATACCTAAATATGTACATACACACGCAGAAAACTTCCATCCTTAGCTTCTCCTTAATTTCCGTCGCCGTCAATAATTAGTCTTTGGACTTGTTCACGCATCTCAAATTCTGCAACATGACATAATGATCATCAGCAAAGGTAGAAGCGCCAAACCATTTTCCACGGATTCCGACTCACTTTCAGAACAACCTCCCCATAGATCCGCATGGTATATAGATTCGTTGAAACAATTAAAAGAGTGTTATTTATGTTATTGTGTTGCATGCCATGTTTGTCTCTCTCGTCAAAATATGCATTGGGTGAGATTTGAAATAAAAATTTATTTGTCGAATAATTAATTAATGAACATATTTTTTAAATGTATTATTAAGTTGAAATATATTTATTGTGATGTTTTTAGTTTAACCAAATTATCGTTAAAGATCGAATGTGTCACCGATAATAAATATAAATACTGCCTCAAAATTCAAAGAAAATAGGGATTGTTTTGGATGGCTCAAAATTCAAAGAAAAAACAAAACATGGAGAAGAGAGTGACCTTTTTTTGGAGCGGGCATGAGCTGTTGATGTTGGTGACTCACTCTCGGTGGGGGTCCATTTCTTTCTTCCCCCTCCCTTTAATTTTTTTTAATAAATATTAAAAATCAACCTCACGGGAGCAATTTCTAATCCAGCGGAAATAATTCCAGGCAATTTTAGGATTTATGAACGGAGGGGTAGTTTCGTCATTTACGTTTTTTTATTTTGATTTAAAATTCCAGTGTTTTTTCTCCTTTACTGAACAACAATGGTGATTCCCCTCTTCCTCCCCTCTCTAATCGTCGGCGTTGTCGTTGTTTTTTTGACGTTGTCTCTTTCTCCTCTCTTCAATAATCGACGTCCCTATGAAGTCCGTTGCCAGCGTCATTATAAACTCGATCGCCGTCAATTGAGAAAAGGAAGTAGATCTGATTCGAGACAATTTGATGTTGAGAGATAAAACATGATTGAAGAAGAGATTGATGGCTGCTTCCGGAGATACTCCAGTGATCTAACTTACGTGAAGATAACATGACGACGCCGCCTTCCGAACGAGAATCTTCAACATTGAAGAACTGTAAAAAAAGGACATTGGAGAAGGTAACTTGGTCAATATCACTCTTGGTCCCCAAATTTTTAAGATTACATAATCAAACTTGAACTTCTAATATTTAACAGTGTAGCGTTTAATTTTTCAAAATAAAAACATCGATGACCCATATATCTTTCGACCGGTGACCAGAGTTTCGTTAGAAAGGTGTCGACCGGGGATCGATGCCTCGCTGGAAAAGGTGACGACCACTGACCGGAGTCTCGTCAGAAAGTCGATGACCGGTTTTATAATCAATTTTGTTGAGAAATATAACTAGTTATATAAACCAATTATATTTTTAAATATAACTGGTTATTATAAAAAATTATTATAAATTATATTTTATAATTTGTTATATTTCTTAACAATTAGTAATGATTATAATTAGTTATTTTTTATAATCGGTTAAAGAATTAACCAATTATAATTTTATAATATAATCGGTTATTAAAAAATTAATTAGTTATAATTTTGAAATATAATTGATTATTAAAAAATTAACTTATTCTAATTTTAAAATATAATTGATTATTAAAAAATTAATAATTATAATTTTAAAATATAATCAGTTATAAATTTATGTTGGAAAAATCGTCGATTGGTTGGTGACCACCTAACCCATTCAAAATTTAACCAAAACCCAACCAATTCAATCGAATCTCCCCCCTCTTCTCTGGTAGATTCCTGGGTTTTTTTTGCATTTGCATGTCAGATCCTCAAATACAGAGGAGATGGCTGCTGAAACAGAGAGCTAACAGAGAGGAAGAAAGCTTAGAATAATAGGATTGATGAAAACTGATTCCAATTCAAAAACTCCGATCACCGATTACAAGTTCTCTATTAGGAACTCTATATACATATGTGTACCTGTAAAATTGCCTACAGACTGCTAAAAAAGTGAGGATGATTGATTTCACCGGAATCTTCCAATTCCCTAGGGGAAGACGATCCAGGAAGAAAAAAAGAGAACTGACAGGAGAGATGACAATTGTGAAATCGACGATCTAGCTTCGCATTGCCCCGCCATTGATTTTGATCGCCATGACCCTCTTCAATCTCCGATCAGAAATCTTTCCTCGCCTCCAGCGGCGGTCGTCGTTTTAAAGGAACTTCCGGGGAGTCAAGAATCGCTGTAATCGCGCCAGCAGATGAGCATGGTGACGCACCTGCGATGATGTAGAACCTGGCGCGCTGTTCCTTGACAAGCCTGGCGCATTTCCTCGAGAACGAGCACCTCCGCTGGGAAGAATTCTTCATCAGAGGCGTCGTTGTGGTGGTGGTGGAGGACGACGAAGCGACGACGGCGCCGGAGGAGGAGCGTGAGCTTCTGGAGGAGGATTACTTCTTGGAGAGCTTCCACTTGTCGTCGAGGTAGACGTGAGGGGGAGGAGCAGTGGTGGCGTGAGGGAGCGTCGTCGTGGTACTACAGGCAGCCGCCATTGTTTTGTGGATCAGAGACTCGAATAAAGTGGAAGAGATAAAGAAGAAGGAAAAATAATAAAGTGAAAGACTTGCGTATCCTTTTGTACAGATCGACTGTTAGATCAGTTAAAGACGAAATTTATAAAATTCAACGGTTTAGGATGATCTGGACTTCCTGAAAATGTTATTCATCTGGATATCCCCCACTTCACAGGCAAGCACACCCACAAATTAATTAAAAAACATGAAATAACAAATAACCAGAAAAAATGAAAAGAAATAAACAAAAAACAACATAATCAACCCTATTTCACAAAACTAAATACAAAAAACGCGGCAACTTTTTTTCTTCTTCTCCAGAATTGGATACAGCTCACTCACTCTTCCGTAATACTTTTTATTTTTCTTATTTTTTGAAGCTCCCGACGATACATAATGTATCTTATAATGTATTTTTGCTATCATGTTTGATGGATCGAATATCGAAGACGATATTGAGTAGGTGCTCTTTCAACTCTTTCGGCGCTACACTTATTGTGTGGCCAGCAACACTATTGTTGTAGAGATTCTTGATCATCGGTTGGTATGTCCTCGTCTTTAAATATAGGTTGTCAAACTATTTGCGAAAAGAGTTGTCCATGATGTGGCTCATCACATTTTTTATATCTTGTAAGCTGGGTAGAGATCTATTTTATTGTTCGAATCGATCTTTAATTTATTTATGTTTAATTATTTATTATCTTGCGGGAACTGTTTAGGAAAACAACAGAAATTTTGATTAAAAATAAGGCATAGTTTGAGCAAAATATTTTGGTTTGATAAATAGATTCTGGGAAAAGGATGGAAGGGTAACTTTAGGCAAACTTGGTCTGCTCTTTTAAGTGGACACCTCAGAAAGTGAAACTCCTTCCTTCCGAATATTTTCCCACTTCTTCTTCCTTCTCTCTCACTCACCCACTCTCCTCCACCACCATTGCAACTCTGTTGATTCCTCTTCCCCCTCCTCCTCCTCCTCCTCCTCCTCCTCCTCCTCCTCTGCCGCCGCGTCTTCCTTCTTCCAGACGCCATTCTCCACTGCCTCCCATCTTCTTCTTCCTTTCCCCCACCCCGCCAGATCTCCATCAATTCATCTATATAACTCTAACAAAACAGCTCCCATATCAATAAGAATCCAAACTGTAACTATATAATCCAGGCGGCCAGTTTATTCATTCCCGAAGCTACATTTTCTCTGGTGAGTGTGATTCATCCCACCGAGAACTCAGTTTGCTTGTTGAAGAAGCAGCCGCAGATTAGCTGGATTTTTAATCTCAATTCCTTTTTCTGTGTTCCACTGGCACTCTGTTAAATTGAAGGATTACTTGCTTTCTGTCATCCTTTATTACAATAAAATTACTATTTTCCATTGTCGGTTCATCTTTCATTGTCGGTGAGTTCCAAGTTCCCGTTCTTGAATTGCTTCCGTTTCACGTTCAGGGGGGAATATTGCCCGCCCCCCCACCCCCATTTTATTCCTTGTGATCGGACCAACAGTCCAATTCTTGCCGACATTTTTGTTTCTTTTCTTGTTCATAAATATTGCGCTTCACATTTTAACGTCGTGTGGCTGAAATTGGGTTTCCCCCAACCGTCTCTGGGGCTCTCTCTTGGGTATTCACTCGACAGAGACACTGTGACTGTCAGCTGTTTTGCTTTCCAAAATTGATCCCTTCTTCTCTTTTCTACATTTATATATAGTTTCATTACCCCCACAGTGTTTTTGTACTGTTCGCTTTCAAATTCTCTGGATACTGTTTTCGGTTTTTCCTGCTGTTTCTGGGTATTTTGGAAGATGTTGATGTGCAAATAAGAAGCTATGCCAATTTCGATCTTGTTTTGTTTGCAGACAACTTAACTCGTCATAAATGGACCGCCGGAGTTGGCCATGGAAGAAGAAATCCTCATCGGAGAAGGCCGTGAAAGCGGCGGCGCCGGCAGCAGCAGCAGCTGAGTCTCTTGATTCTAATTTGGCTTCTACTGAATCACAGGGAGAGAAGGTACATTCATTTTCATTGACCCTTTGTGTTCAATGTCTTTTCAAAATTTACTAGTTTTTTTGACAGAATGCTTTTCTTACTTTTCTTCATGGATGATGTGAACAGGACAACTACAAGAAACCCAATTTTGTGCAAATCTCAGTTGAATCATATACCCATTTGACTGGTCTGGAGGAGCAAGTTAAATCCTATGAAGATCAAGTTCAGTCGCTGGATGATGAGATCAAGGATTTGAATGAGAAGCTGTCAGCAGCCGAGTCAGAGATGACTACCAAAGAGAACTTGGTGAAACAGCATGCTAAGGTTGCTGAAGAAGCTGTCTCAGGTATCATTACTGCTTCTTTCCATGTTTAGTTATTATTACTTGGATTCTTCTCAAATCGCGGATCTCATCTCACTGTTTTCTACAGGTTGGGAAAAGGCTGAAGCAGAGGCTTTGGCATTGAAGAACAGTCTAGAGACGATGACTCTCTCGAAGCTGACAGTTGAAGATCGGGCTGCACATTTGGACGGTGCTCTCAAAGAATGCATGAGGCAGATACGCAATCTGAAAGAAGAACACGAGCACAAGTTACAGGAACTTGTTGTTACCAAGAACAAGCAATGTGATAAAATCAGGCTTGATCTCGAGTCAAAGATAGCGAATTTGGATCAGGAGCTGCTGAGGTCTGCTGCAGAGAATGCCGCATTGTTAAGGTCGTTGCAAGAGCGTGGCAACATGCTAGTGAAGATGAGCGAAGAGAAATCCCAAGCCGAGGCTGAGATCGAGCTTCTCAAGGGTAATGTGGAATCATGTGAGAGGGAAATAAATTCAATGAAGTACGAAGTCCATGTGGTCTCCAAGGAACTGGAAATAAGAAATGAAGAGAAGAACATGAGCATGAGATCTGCTGAAGTAGCGAACAAGCAGCATATGGAAGGTGTTAAGAAGATAGCTAAGCTAGAAGCAGAATGCCAAAGGTTACGCGGCCTGGTCAGAAAGAAATTGCCTGGTCCTGCTGCACTTGCACAAATGAAGCTTGAAGTTGAGAGCTTAGGTCGTGATTATGGTGATTCAAGGACCAAAAGGTCTCCTGTTAAGCCTTCTAGCCCACATATGTCACCTCTCACTGAGTTTTCGCTTGACAATTCACCAAAGTTCCATAAAGAAACTGAGTTCCTGACTGAGCGATTGTTCGCCATGGAAGAAGAAACCAAGATGCTCAAAGAAGCTTTAGCAAAGCGGAACAGTGAACTTCAGGCTTCTAGGAATCTATGTGCCAAGACATCAAGCAGGCTTCAGAGTTTAGAAGCACAAGTTCATATGAAATCTTCTCCAAAATCCATCATCCAGGTGGTGCCTGCTGAAGGTTTCTCCACTCAAAATGCCAGCAATCCACCTAGCATTACATCCATGTCCGAGGATGGTAATGATGACGATCGAAGCTGTGCTGACTCATGGACGGCATCAATGATCTCCGAGTTTTCTCATCTGAAGAAGGAAAAGGGCGAGAGATCAATCAAGTCTGAAAATTCAAAGAACCTGGACCTCATGGATGACTTCCTTGAAATGGAGAAGCTGGCTTGTTTGGATGCACACACTGCACTCTCAGAATCTCCAAACAGCAAGACTTCTGAAATTGCTAATGGTGGACCTCCAGCTGAAGTTGTCTCTATGACTGAAGTGCAGCCTGACACGGATCGATCTAATATCGAACAACTTTCTTTGACGAAAATTCGATTCAAGTTATCTTCGTTGCTGAACTCTATGACAAATGAAACCCACATGAGAAAGATATTGGAGGATGTTAAACACGTTATTGCAGAAGAGGGTGGCCAGCAGTCTATAGAGAAGAAGGAAAGTGAGAGTGAAATGAGCCAAGAATTGGCAACTGCTGTTTCTCAGATTCATGACTTTGTATTACTCCTCCGTAAAGAAGCAATAGCAGTTGATGATGCTTTGGACTGCAATGGTTTGACCAAGAAAATAGATGACCTCTCTGTTACTATTAACAAACTTCTGAGCCAAGGTACAACCTTGACTACATTCGTTTTCGACCTTTCTCATGTAATGGACAAAGCAAGTGAACTCCGGTTCAGTGTCCTTGGGTACAAAGGTAATGAAGCGGAAATCAACAGCCCAGATTGTATAGATAAAGTTGCCTTACCAGAGAACAAGATTGCACAACAGGATGATGGTCCATCATCATCGTCGTCTGGTGTGAGTTACGAGAATGGCTGCACAACCACCCATGTCTCGAGTCCAAAATCAAACCCTGAGGTTCCTGATGATGGGAACCTGACTGCATCAGGCAAAGTCTCATTGCAGGAGTTTGAAGAAGTCAAGTTGGAGAAGGAAAACATGGCAACTGACCTTGCAAGATGTACTGAAGATCTTCAAACCACAAAGTCTCAGTTAGAAGAAACGGAGAGACTACTTGGTGAAGTCAGATCACAGTTGGCTTCTGCAGAGAAGTCAAACAGTTTGGCTGAGACGCAGTTGAAATGCATGGCGGGATCCTATAGATCACTTGAAGTACGTGCAGAGGAGCTGGAAACTGAGATCAATCTTCTTAGAGTTAAGACACAGGCGCTAGAGAATGAACTCGAAAGCGAAAAGACTAGCCATGAAGATGCTTTGAGACGATGCAAGGATCTTCAAGAGGAACTGGAAAAGTAACATCTCTTTATACTGTTCTTGTGTTTCATCCCAAGTAGAATTGCAGGAATTTCCGAATTTGACTTGTGTTATTGTTTAGGAACGGGAGTTGTCCAGTCTGTGCAGCAGCAGCAATAGAGATGGACGGCAAGAATAAACAGGTAATTATGCTTTGCTTCCTCTTCTCCTTTTGTGTTTCGATTGGAAAATACTCAGTTGAGGGTATGATGATATGCAGGAGAAGAATCTAGCAGCAGCTGCAGAGAAGCTAGCAGAGTGCCAAGAGACTATTTTCTTGCTAGGCAAGCAACTCAAGTCTCTGCATCCTCAGGCAGATGCAGAGACGACCACGGTTACTTCTAATAACGAAAGAGTTGATGGATCCAATGGAGAGGAATCAACCAGAAGCGACACCAACTTGCAAGAGATTATGGATACAGCTACTTCTCCCGATCCTCAGTCCCCAGCACATAAATACGACCACCATTCTGATGCAGAAACCAACCTAGTCAGTTCAAAGAATAAAAAACATAGGACTACAAAATCAACATCATCATCGTCAACATCGTCCACCCCGACGCCAGAGAAGCATAAGGGGTTCAGCAGGTTCTTTTCATCCAAAGGAAATAAGAATGGATATCAGTAAAATCCAAGTTAGAGAAGAATGGCTTGCTGCTTGCAAGCTTAAGGAGGAGGAGGAGGAAGAAGCTAATGTAAAAGTAAAAAAGTTGAAAAAGAATGGAAGAAATCCATTCATGGGTTTGGGAATAGAGTTGCAACGTATACTGGGTTTGAGGTTTCAGTGTGTTGTGAAGAGTGGATGGTGATGATGAATATGATAATTTTGTAACTAATCACTCTCTCTTTCTAATCCTCTATGTATATGCTGTAACTTGTAAGTCACCTCGTTGTCTGTCTTTGTTTTGTATACAGTACCTGTTTTCATTTGTGGTTAATGGAGCATAACACCTTGTTGGAAGATAGTTCTGTTACTCTGATGATTGATGTATGTGTTTGTTATAGATCGAATCGGCCCATATCCTATTTGCTTCAACATATTAGAAATCATGTCAGTCTGGGGTTGTAGACTGATTACAAAGTCTGGATCTGAATGGATCTCCCTCGTCTCCTAGTCCAATATGTATATGGATTACAGAGTATACTTCCTAAAAGGTTAAGCCATATGTAGATATTAGACTGAACCATAAAAGTTTAGGGCTTCTTCATATATGGCAATGATCATGCTAACCCAACCCATCACAGCAACTGGATCTCTCTCTAATCAATCTGACATTCCTATCATACATTCTCGGTGTGTTTTCACTTTTCACTGGACAATAATATTTTCATAAAAAAGTTCTTAAATAAGGAGGTTTGATCAACTAAAATTCCTCCCGAGACTAGGATTTGGTAGACGAATTGGTGCGGTGTGGTGCAAGTCTGACCGACAAGGCACTGAGCAGAGAAAGAGATCGAGCCGCACCCCCGCACGCGCCCCTCAACTTCCCAGTCCTCACCGCACTCCTCACGCTCTATCGCTCGCCATCCAAATCAACCCCATGGCATCCTTGATGGAAGCTGCCATATCCACGACCGTCGATCTGGCCGAATCACCCACCTCTGCTGAGCTCGTCGCGTTATGCGTTCGGGACCTCTCCTTTGCGAATAGTGATGACAAGGAGATATCCTTAAAAGAGGTCATCCCCGTATCGCCGCCACATCAATATCCCCTTTGCATAGTCGGCAAGTTCTGGGGAGACCGAGTCGTCAATTTCACCGCAATGAAGCTTACGATGGCTCTCGCATGGAAACCTGTGTATAATGATTGTTTCGTAGCTGGATGATGGGCGATACTTATTCCGCCTGCACCGTGAGTTAGATCTCCGCCGGATCTTGACGGAAGGTCCGTGGAATTATGATCATAGTCTCCTGGTCCTACATGAACTCCAAGCGGGTGAAGATCTGCACAAAGTGCCTCTCCACAAAGCTCTGTTCTGGATTCAGGTTCATGAACTGCCGTTCGTCTTACTTTTCCGAGGACGTTGGACGCATGCTAGGTAACTATGCGGGTCAGTTCTTAGGCGAATCAATTTATGCGCATTCAGGTCAAGTTGGATGTGAGTAAACCTCTTCGCCGAGGGAAAAGGGTCGGACTTTCATGACAACGACGGTGTCAAATGTCAATTTAAGTAGGAATGGCTTGTACGTTTTTTCTTCATCTGCGGCACTATGGGACATACAGATAAATATTGTGATATACTTTTCAAAATCTCAGCTGGACAAATAATCGAAACCATCATTATATAAGTTTAAAGTTCTAACAGCAGCAAGCAAGCACAAGAACATGTTTCAATGTCTCCATTCTTCCAATTCCACCAAAACAACAAGGTATCTTAGCATCAATCAATATCTTTCATTGTAAAACCGTCAATATCTATAGGTTGTTTCATGCTCTGAATCAAGCTGAGACAATCACTTATTTAGATGCATAATTTCATAACCAATACATCTAGTTTAGTAAGGTTTAGTCAATTACCTTTAATGTCAGCTTTTTCCTCTGCTATCCTTAATAATAGTATTTGTTAAGCATAACATAGACATAATATACATTAACTTTGGAATCAAATTCTACATTAGCTAACATAGACAATATATATTAACAACGAGCCAACAACCAAACACTTATAAGCATAGGAGGCTTGGCAAGTTGGCATGGAGATCCAAAAATCAGAGTAAACAATCAGAGTAATTACCTTCTTGAATCTTGATTGAAGAACGTAGCCAATAACACATCAATCGCCACTCCTATTAATTGAAGAAGGTAGCAACAAAGGTCGACAATCGAGGATGATGAAGTGATGAACTGAAGATTGATGTAGAATTGCATATACATCTCCCCTTTTATGGATTTGAGATTGAAAAAGCAAAGTAATTGCGCTATAAGGGTTGGAATCGTCGGGGTCTTCAATTGAATGAGATTAGGCTGGCTAGCTACTAGGAAATTGCGAAGGAGATGAATGAGAAAGGCTGGCTGCTAGGGAGTCTTAGAGTTAATGACGAAATTGATCTGAATACCCCTAACCCTATTATCAGGTCCGGATCGCCGGGGTGGATTTTGGCTTCCCGAAACCCTGCCCGTACCAGAGTCAAAGCCCGATCAAACAGACATTATCCGATAAAACTGGATTGGAGCGGGCGGGTTTCCGAATTTCCGGATCAACTTGCCAAGCCTAGCTGGGCATAAGTATATGAGATGTTCATCAGCTTTGACGAAACAAGTGTTGGAGGTATTGATATAATATTTTTTCTTTTCATTATCACACGAAAAAGGGTGGATTTTAGGATTTAGATTGCAATATCATAACTAATTGTATTATCAGTCATATAACTAGTTATTCAATCATATAACTAATTATATTCAATCATTAATTAATTTTATAATTAAAAAGGAATCTTTTATTGAATATAGATTTGTACTATCCGCACAGCTAGTCAATAATAACTATTTTTTTAGTCAAACCAAACGGAGAAACAACACATGCATGTGCATTATTTTAAAATGTATAAGAAACCAATCCAAAAAGTAAGACTCAACATCAGGTTTTTGAGCTAGAAATGATGTATTATTTATAGTTGATTACACAACATAAATGGTCATATGGGGTTATCAAATCAAATCATAATGTTGTTACAATGTCACATAACTTGGGTTGTTTTTGTTTTGTCTTTGCATGTATATTATTAAACGAATTTATTTGGTAACCGGAAATTGGTAGATTACAAGTTGTTACTAGTTGTTAGACTGTCCCTAATTATAACCTCCGAATTTATCCCTGGACATGTAGAAACCTAGCAACCAAACATGGCAACATGTATACATTTGGGATTTCCAATTCCAACAAACAAAATAGACTTCTAAATTTAAACGTACTTTGGGTAGCACATTCCATTTATCTAACTTGGTTGTAGAAAACGTTGCAAATGCAGAGAAGGTTATATGACCTTGACGAAGGGAAGATGGGTGAGAAATTGACATAAACTAGTTACCACCAACTTAGTTATAACATTGGAAAGACATGGTAGTCTAGGGGAGGGGTTTAGAATCCAGGATATTAAGTTACATGAATTCCTGGACTTATGCATGGAGCGGCATTTTGGTCATTTGACATTAATTTATTTGTTTTTCCGCTAGCCTTTTGTTTTCTCCACCGGCAACAATGGTGCCGTCGAAGTTCTTTCGACGCAACGCCTTATTCTTCTCTCCCATCGCCAACGCCGCCGCCACTGCTCCTCCAACGTTGCCTCTCCCTCTTCTCTTCCATCTCCCATCGCCGTCTCCCATGTGAACTCCATCGCTGACAACATGAGGAAAAAATAGATCTGATTGCAGAAAGTAATCGTTGATTTTCGTTGAGGAATTAAGCATAGTTGAAGAAGAGATCGATGGCTTCTTCCGGCCTTACTATTGTGATTTGATTTGTGATGTGATTTGATTTGGGATTTGCGATGTCAGTAGCTTCAAGTTGTAGATTACATAATCAAACCTGAACTTCAATTAATTAACATCGTAGTCTTTAAATTTTTAAACATTAACATCGGTGGCCCTTATACTTTTCCAGTTAGTACAAATAGACCCGAGCGGTTACAAACTTTTATTTTGCATTATAATTAGTTATTTAAGATTATAATTAATTATAATTTTTTATAATCAATTATATTTCTTTTAAAATCAGTTATATGTTATAACTATATTATGAAAATAACCGATTATAACTGCTCATAATAATAACTAGTTATCAAAATATAAAAGGTTGTAATTTAAAAGATATAACTAGTTATAATCACTAATTATAACCAGTTATATTTTTGGTTACAACCAGTTTTAATTATGACTATTTATCAAAATAGAATTTGTTATAATTTAATAGATATAACCGGTTATAATTAAAATATAACCGATTATACTGTATAACTAGTTATATTTAAAATATAACTGATAATAAATTTTAATATTTGATCCTGATTACAACCCGTTATAAAAATATAATTGGTTATAATTTTAAAAATATAACCGGTTATAAATTTGCGTCGAAAAAGTCGTAGGAGACTCGCTACAAAAGTGACCGGACGGCCGGAAACTCATTTACCGGTGGCCGGGGTCTCGCCGGAAAGTCACCGGCCGGTGACCGGAGTCTTGCCGTAAAAGTCACTGGACGGTGAGCAGGAAGTTGCCGGTCAACGTCGATGATGGGGTGGCAGTGTACTTTTTATAAAAATAATAAAATAAATAAATTTTTTGAAAAGACTTTTGTACCCTTTTGTACAGACCGTGAGATCTAAAATTCATAAGATCTAACGATTCATAATCGTTCTAAAAATCTTTAAATCCTTTTTCACCTGAATTCCAAACATACTCCGTAATCTAATATATATTAGAGATGAGACGTGGCAGCTTACATAATAAGATTGTCTTCTTTACTTCTTGACTGATTTTAGTTTTTGTTTCTCAACAACCATAAACCATTGCAGAATATAGACATGCTACACATAATGGAATTTACGATATATCTAAGATGTACTTAATTACATATATATTGAAATTGAGTACGTAAGTTAATTAGTGAGTCATACCCACGTAAGCCGCGCGCTGAAACGAACTACACCAACAAAGCCTTCTTCTTCGTTGTTTTCATTGCGAATTGATACTCGACTAGGTCCAACTATGGAGTGCAAGTAACTGATGTACGGGCCTTGGAATAGGGCAATGGTACTACCCCTAACTACTCATATAGTTTCAGACATGTGATCACAGTAAACTTCGATATCTTTGGACAAGGGTGGCTGCCACAATCTTTTGTTTTCCTTTGGACAAAGTAAATATAAAAGATACATTTTTATGCACATTTGAACATTTGACTAACTCGCGACTTCACTCATTGGTATCCAAAAAATGTACACAGTAACAGTGTCGCAAGAAACATGTCGCTTTCACGAATGGTGGACAGAAAAACAGAAATAAAATATGGCAGCCATGAATAAACGAGCCGGTCAAATACAACGGCTGCTAAATTGGACCGGTTTAATTGAAATCCATGAGCATGTAGGGTTGAAGCTGTCCGGTTAGTACAGCTATTTGGACCTACCCAACGTACTGATTCTAACCAGTAACCCAACATCAATATATGGCCTTGTTTATGACATTTTTATAGAAAACCCCCACTTTACGATTAGACAAAAGTAATCATAATTATTTGCTTACCATCCAAGTCTGTTATGCCCCACTAGTCTCCACGTCCATATCACATTTTAACTGGTTTAGTACATTTTAATCAATCTCGTAATCAACTGACGTTAACCTAACTCATCAAAAATCGAGTTTTAGTTAACCGCACTTCATAAACTAATTGAGTAACTAAATGCAGTTACACAAATGTTTGGGAGTTAAAGTGAAAAGTTGAGTTTGGGGAAAGAAATGAAATAATTTATTTCTCAAATGTACAGTGCGCCGCACATTAGGATGCGCAGCGCGTCTTATGGTGCATGATGCATTAAGACTTAGTAATTGCCAATTTTATAATGTAAATTTTGACTTAACTGTTTACATAATTTTCGATTTAATCATGTCTATAAATTTTTTTTCCCAAACACACCCCATAAATATAAATATCAATATAATATATATTCTTTGTCTTGTATCTCATATTAACCGACAGTAACAGTCTACCCAACAAATAAAACACTCTCCGAAATATCTAATGCAGAAGTCTTTTTAATTTGCAAACCAAATTCACACATAATAAGTACCCGAGTTATTCTAACAATCAGAGCCATGGAATGTTAGTGGGCCCAAATTTCTCTAAACCCATTGATGATGATCCAAAGTCAGCCCGACCCAACCCAATAATAAGATGTTTGCCGTGAGTGGACCCCACACTCGTCTCCCCATTCACTTCCCCCAACCCACATGGGCTACGGACGGATAGTGATTGATCACTGCCATTTTTGTTTTTATTTTCTTTCCCAAAACACACATATAAAGATAAGAAGATACAAATAAAATAAAAATTAAGATCATATATAATAAATTAATAAAGAGTTTTTTATTAACAGTGGCATCTTTTCAACGCTCGATGAGGAGATGCTGGGTAAGTAAGTAAGTGTAACTGCAAAGTAGTTGGTTGGTAACTGGATCCCTCAACGTTATGGACAAAAAGTCATTTTCTATGTTTTCTCCAAGTAGAAGTAACTTAACCGGAAGTCATTTTACGTAGAAGTTACTGTTGGTAAAAAGTTAAATCTCTCTATTCAGACATGGTAAACATCCATTTTTGTACTTCTTCCGTCAATGTACAGTTTTGTACCGAGTGCCGGAATTGGGATGGCCCAACTTATGTCACAGTTTTATGTCGAAGTTTCGAAATTGAAGCTTATATGAATTAGCCCTTCAAACTTGAAATACTACTCGGGGTCTCGATTCATTGCTGCTCTCTTTTTGCACGCTGGAGTAGGTGTCAGCTTGGAGCAAATGTTGTAACCGAAATTAACTATCATCGCTTGGTTTGGTGCAAAAAGTTGAGTCAAAAAAAGCCGAGGGAGAAGCCCAATGCAAGATCCTGAAATCAGGTGCAGATTTTGGGGCCGCGTAATGTATTTAACTAAATAATAATCATGTTTTGACCGTCATGAATATCTCATTATTAAACATTAAACCTCGTACGTGGACGTAATTAGTTTGCAGCTGGCCCAGAAATGAATAACCATCTCTCTTCAGATTACTTACAGGCGGTAGCATACATTTATTGCTCATGGAGGGAGTAGTGTAATAGTTAATTACTGCTCTGTAGTCTGCCACTTCCAGCTTCAGCCATTCAGAAATGTCTTCATCGATTTTAAATTCAAACCCCAGAGACTCAGACTCAGAGGAGAAGAAACAGACATATATAGGAAATATCAGTACCATAGCCATCATCACTGAACTCCAATGAATTTACAAAATCAGTAACCCACCCTTAACAAAACTACTACTGGGTTCCGTTTCAAGTCAGATTTTGGGGCCACAAAACCAAAAGGAAGGAAATTAGAAATCTAAAAGCTTTCAAGGGAGAGGGAGAGAAGCAGGTAAAGCAGCTTTCATCAACACCAGTCCCCGATCGAGATCAATTTTTTTTTAGTCCTAAAAGAAGAAAAAAAGAGAAAAAAGATGGGTCAATAAGTAGTAGGTGAAGAGAGCATGGAAGTTAAAGACTGGAAGACGACTTCTTCACAAGGTATGGTTAAACCCATGTCGTGGTCGAACCCGAATTCCTCCTCAGCTTTATGAAGCAAGCTCTGGAACTCCGGCCTGCTAAGGAACGAGATGGGCACAATGTACCTGCTCCTATTCTCTCCAACGTACACCACAAAGTGTCCCTTTGGTACGTCGAGTGGAAGTCCTCCACCTCCGAAGCCGCCTTCTTGGTATCCGCCTCCGTCGGATGATCTCTTGCCTAAGCTGGAGCATCTCCTCAGGATCTGTTTGAGGACTGCTGGTTGTGGCAGCTTGTTTGATTTTGTTTTCCTTACGGCCATTCGTTGAGGGTTGAGAGAACAGGGGAGAAGGTGATTTTTCTTCAATTGTGTGTTTGGGTTTTGTGTTTTGGATTTGGGTTTGGGGAAAGGGGTATTTATGGTTGTGAAATTGGGGTGGGGGAGGGCAATTGGGCAAAGGAAGGACAATAAATAGAGCCAAATTGGGTCATCAAAAGGGACACTCTGCTATCGGGTGGGGTGGCATACGAACCCTCTTGTTCTTGGTTTGGTTGTCCTTCCTAAAGCAAGACACCTCTGCTCTAATCTTTAATTAATCTATTCCACTCTAATTTTCTCTTCTATTAATCTCACTCTCAACTCAACTTACATTTTGTGTTGTTTGTACAATTCTTCGTCTTATTTTGCATTCACATTTGTCTAACTATCTATCAGAATTTATGGTCTTACAATGTGGTTGTCTCATGTTAATAAAGAAAAATCAAAAATGAATTCAAACAATTTGAAAATATCATTCATCGTTTGAGTTCAATCCCAACATGTAGGCAGCCAGTATGACGCATGCTGTGCCCTGCTACCGCATTGATCCTAGAGTTGCTTTGTCACCTCTATTCCTAGCCACCGTTGTACCAGACACCCCACCAGAGCCCTCTAGTGATTCCAGAGTTCGACTTGGCCTGGTCTGGTGACTTGTCACAAGAGTCGGATCCATCGATAGGCGGAAGCATGGCTGGATTTAAATCGGATCATCGTCAGAGACAAAGTGCGACATCATGTCACATCCCGAGCTGATCATGGGAGACTTAGAGGCCGTAGGGTTTAGGGATTAGTTCGAGTCGATATCATTTCACTTTTTATTATTGTATGGTATGCTACGAGACAATTATATGGATATTTCTTGTTTGTTTGGATATTTTTAGCTGTATGTTTTTCTTTATAATTGCAGTTACGTTTTTCAAGACAATAATTCTATTTCATAAATCGATCTTAATTTTTACATCCAAGATGATTATTATTATCAACCCAAAACCTTTTCCAAAGGTTTTACAAGAGCCACATGGCACCGCACATGGTAAATTGTGTCGTGTGTGTTGTGTTGTACATACCCTCAGACCATTTAACGGGCCCGTCGGAATTAAATCTTACACTGTACGACGTAATGCAGGTTACGCGACACAATATAAGACGCATTATTGTAAGTTTTTGTAATCAGAGTTTGAGGTTGTCCAAATTGATTATTTTGAAATAAATTTTGATTAAAAAATCCTAAAATTTGGACCAAACTACTAATAACAAGACTACAAAAGATTCAAAAGCTTTTTTAGTTGGGCTAGGAGAGGGAGTAGTTAGTCGAAAAGAAAAAAGGATAAAATAGTGAAGTGGATTGATCGAAATTAAATTAATTTACTGCATGGCCTAACTTTTCAAAAAGTGGTGAAAATGTTTGCAATTTGTCCCCCTCTTCACGGGTGCAATGGACACAGTATTCGATCTTATTGTCCCTATAACCTTTGTTCTCACTTCATGCATCGACCCCATAGCTGAGTATGATTCAACTGCACGGAGTTTGACATTATTTCAGCAAATTTAGGTTGAAAATCAAACACTTAAACGTATATAGAGGAAATCGCCCATCAAAAGAAGTTATTTTCTTTGACACCGTGGTACGATTGATTCTAGCTACAAAATTTGGACTGAAAGGAAACTTGAAACAACTCCCAACTAGAAATGATAGCAACCACCACCGTCGTTGAAGAGCAATGTGCCGGGGTTAGTAGTAAGAATAAGTGCACTGAAATTGTACCATCAGCAGAGCACCAGTATGTCCACCATTGCCACTTGCCTCTCTTTACTTGTTTTGGGGTTCCAAAGCATTTCTTTTCGAGACTTGTAATTCAACGGATCAAGTCATCAACATTCAAGTATATCTTTTTATTTTTGTTTTGTTTTTTCTTTTTTATGTGGACGACTGAATCTTGATGAGCTTTGCTGGCACCTCCCTGTTTGATGCAGCTAGCTAGGAATACACCACTTCACATTACTCTGTTTAGTTAGGGAATGGATTTTGGTTGCTTTAGTTTGTTTTTCCTTTTTATTTATCTATCTATCTTTCTATATTTTTTAATAAGAAAGAGTAGTGCATTAATGTAGAGTATGGTTCATAAGTGGCAAAACTTGAAATTTCAAAATTTTATTATACAGAAATTCATAAGGTTAAAAATGAAAATTCTGAGTGTCTAGATTCACCACTCACCAATAAGGAGTAGGTTTGGAATCCAGGTGAAAAAGGACATTGCTATCTCATTGTCGATGTTGATCCGTCAGCAACTTTCCGGTCACCGTCCGATAATTTTTCCGGTAAGAATCCGGTCACCGGCTGGTGACTTTCCGGATAGACCCCGGTTACCGACCGGTCACTTTCCGGCGAGTCTCCTACGACTTTTCCAGCAAATTTATAACTGGTTATATTTTTTAAATTATAACCAATTATATTTTTATAACGGGTTATAATCATGAAAAATTATTAAAAACATAACCCGTTATTAAAAAATATAACCAATTATAAAATGTAATCAGTTATATTTTAATTATAATCGGTTATATTTAAAATATACCTAGTTATAGAATATAATTGTTATAAAATATAACTGGTTATAAAAAAACATAATGTCTATTTTTAACAAAATTTTTGTAACTAGTTATATTTATATAAAAGACAAATAAATATAATTAGAAACCAGTTGCAAATGGAAGCTAATAAATTATAATCTTAAATAAATCATTACAATATAAACTGAATAGGTCGTAACTGTTCAGGTTATTCGTACTAACTGGAAAACTATATGAGCTATCGATGTTATAATTTGAAAAATTGAAAACTACATTGTTAATTAATAGAATTTAGGATTAAATATATAAGTTTTGAAATATCGAAACCAAAATGGATATTTTTCATTCATCCTCTCAAATCTAATTGCACGAATAGAAAAATTTCTCCCCCTACATCTCAAATAGTGAATCAAGTCAGATCACCTGAATTTTAAATCGATCTCCACCAATAAGGTCGAACAACTTCAATAGTGACGAAGTGCTTTATCTTTACCAACATTTTGTTGATAAGGTTGAATGCTTTAAAAAAAAAAGAAGCAAGTTGGCAAAAAAATCGTCTCCTTCTTCGTTAGAGAGGTTAATGGCAGTTATTACGGTTGCTAGTTATGGGCAGTTCTGGGGATAGAGTGGTCCTGTGTGGTTTAAAGCTTTTATTTATTTATTATCATTGTTGTTGTCATGGTCGCCGTTGAAGCCACAACTACAACAAAAGTAATTATATGAGTGCGGAGAGCCTGGCCAACTTGGCCGATTGTCATAATGGTACGTAGTTATTTACTATACCCCTAAACTAATGCCCCTAGCGGCCACCCAATATTGTATTTATTACAGTTTTGGTCCTCGTAGTTTCATTGTTAATGAACAATCACTGCATGAATAGCGTAAGCTCGATTGATGTCTAGAAGAACCCATGGAAAATACTAGCGCAAGAAATTCAAAAAAAGGAGCAAGAAGAACACAACCTCGAGGTACAATGCACCTGTGATATGCGAGTCAAAATGCGGACTTAGCAAACAGAAACGTATCCAAATCGAAAGTTCTACATGTTTTATGCTTGTCCCGTCCATAGTCGATTTACAGAAGTAAACCATTGCAATGATTTGTATTCCTTTTCAAACTATAGGATGATGGTTGTGGGTTCTTCGTATGGTGTGATGTGCATAATGCGGTGGTGAAGGTGAAGGCAACAATGAAGAAAGAGATCAAACCTGATGAAGGAGGAGATGAACACGATGGCAGACGAGAATAAAATCCCAAGGATACAGTTGGCTTGTTACAAGGATGCTAATGTACACTTACAACATGTTCTCGACAAAGTTGTGAAGGGATCTTGTCGTTGCATCAACAATCCTCCACTGATGAAGCTACTGCAGCCATTGAAGAGATATCAATATCCCGTGATACCAAAGTGTTCACATTATGATATACACAATCCTCCATCGCAACATGTAGATTTACAGCGGAGCTAATGATGTTACAATAAGCATGTGTCGGCGAATGAGATTGGATGATCAAGTCAAAATAATGACAAAACAAAGAGAGACTGAGGGCTCCACGTACAATAAATCAAACCCCCCACCAAACAAAAAGGCAAACTGTTATGTTTCTGAACGATGATGGCTACAAGGAAGAAATTAAAAAGAAAGAAAAATGTTTGATACAGAACACAGATATTGCTTTGCTCCAGAGTAAGCAAGCTGAAATGACCACATGGCCACCACGTTGCTCTGCCTTTCCATGAATGTGTAAGTGCAGTTGCCTTCCTTTGCTATGTCTTTTCATCGCTTTCATCTTCTATTTTCTATGTTTGGGTATTTCTGCTACGAGCTTCAAAATCAGCTCTAACGTAAAATTAGATACTTATTAGTTGTCCTTGCTCGCTGGTGGTGAGGTAGCTAGAATAAAGCATGTTATAATTGTACACTTGCTTTAAAAATTGATTATGTCATTAATATTCACCTATATAATTTAATGGAATTGATGGGCACTAGCCAAAATTGTTAGAGAGGTGTACAAGTCGACATTGCATTGGCCACAAAGGCTCAAGACACTTAGGATTTTTTTTCGCCATAGATAACTTTCTACCGGAAAGATTGAATGATAGCAAACAACACCACAAAACTAAATATCAACCAGGCCGTAAGATTGGTTTTTATATGGGTTGGGAGATATAAAAAGAGCATTTCTTGCCACTCTATGGGCGCTCTGTTAGCCTAGCATCAGACCACTTGCACTCGTAATTGAGGGCATGTCGGCAAGAAAATCAGAATCTCCATGACAATAGCGCCGCCAACGGTGTAACTCCTGGATCGATGAGACCGCCAGAAGAAGATTTCATATACATTTTCACTGTTGATTAAACCAAAAGTTCAGATAATCTCAGTCCTTGTCTCAAAATTCTACTATAAAAGACCAATGATACACTCCTACACTCCATTCGCATGACATAGGATACTTACAATATATTGACTCATACATATCGTCCCACAACAAACCGATGCCCATTCAAAATTTAGGATGTCTTTTCGTCCACCAGCCTTGAAAATGTCAATGACGACACTAAACACAATTCTATTCCAAGGAAGATCCAAAAAAATTATGTCATATTTATTTAATTAAAAAGGTATTATTATAGAGATCGACAAAGCATTAAGGGGACAAACGGTAGGCATGATATGTTGTGTGTTGAAAGGAAAAAAGGACGAGAGACTATATTATTTGGTGAGAGACAAATGAACATTGACTACAAGTCTTAACCAACAGCTAAAGCAACATACCATTTCATGAGCTTGACATCGACCATTCCGAACTAACAGACCATTCTGCATGGACAAGACACTCATTAATTAATTAGCCATTAAGATATAAATCAGATTCATATTGACCACTAATGAGATATACAGCCTACCTAGCTAATAAGACCATATTCGAAAAGTGATAACAATAATGGGCCGCGTGTGGTAAAGTCGGTCGGAATTTCAATGAAGAAATGAGAACGTATTAAATGGCTTGAAAATACTTAGGTATAAGGATTTGAAAGGACTTTACGGATGTACATGGAAGCATAAACATGTACAAATTGTCTAGTGGCCGGCCGGTGGGACTGTCCTAACTATCATACGTACGTACTACTAGTGTTTGTGTTTTCCATGTGGCGGTGAGTGAAACTTGTAACACTAGAAAATTAAATCCAAACCACCCGAGTTGGGTATGAACCCATTTAAGTTGGTTTTTTGGGACACATGCATGCATAATTAGTATGGTCCAACAGCTAGCTAGTCTTGGCATCAAGAGGGTTAGGGGGCCCAAATCAGCCAGGGTGTAAAAGAACTAGGCTGCTTGCGTCAGACTCGTGCTATACGTTGAACTCACAAAATATAAGATTAGGACACCCCATTTTTTATCTTTATTTTATATTTTAATTTTAATTAAACCTTTTTCTTTTTCTTAGTAGAAATTGTTCTTATTTTTTTATTGAGAATTATCTCGTTTTTTTGAGAAATACGTTTTGACAGTTTTCATTTATTTAATTATATTTTGTATTAAAAAATTATTTATTTTAATTCTCTTTGCTTATCAGTTTTCACGGATCATTAATTATCTCCGGCAAAATTCTTTCCCTTTTTTCTGTTGGTACAAATTTTATTTATTTTATTATAATTACGTTTTTCGGTAATATTTTTAAAGTAAACCATTCCTCTTTTCTGGTTAACTTATTGTATTGCTTCGGAACAATTTGTAACATTTATTTTTATCTTTTTTCAGATGTAGATCAATTTAATACAACTGATTCTGAAAAATAATAAGGTATAAATTAGTAATTTTAAGTGTCAAATGTATTTGTTATTAAACTTATTTTGTTCGTATTTTGTTTAGTAATGAGGTACATTCTCCTTATCGATTTCTTCATCTATTTCTTTGAATTTGACGCTATTTTTTTCGATGAAATCTTTTCGTACCAATTTTAAAAGTTAATGCAACAAAATAAGGCTGCCAAACTCGCTAAAATGAACCTTCACATGATAAATAATGTTTCAAACGATATATACAAATATAGTTGTACCAAAACAAGGCTGTCAAACTAAGCTTGTTCATAATTAAGCTTTTAGGCACAACTATTATAAGTTTATATTACAAATTGGATAACCAGCGCCATTTATTATTGGAATGTGAATTCGCAAAACGATGTTGGGAGCTTATAGGTTTGACCATGGTGACTGACTTGATGGGATTGGAATTGAACGATTTTGAAGACTGGCTTTTTCATACTCTCAAAGTGCAACAGGATGACACAGAAGTCTTGGTCTTCACTATCTTGTGGAGTCTTTGGCATGAGCGCAATGCTCGGGTGTGCTCAAACAAGGAGACCAACACGACGTCGACGGTGAAGCTCGATATGTGTGCGTTTAAAGAATGGCAAGATGCTCAAGAGGATGGCTCGCAACGGTCAACCTCATCCGGAATGTACTGCAACCTGTGGCATCCACCACCGGCGGAAAAGGTGAATTGCAATGTCGACGCCGCCTTTTTTTCTCAGGAGCATCGTACGGGGTTCGGTGTGGTGGCGAGAAATTCCATGGGAGAGATAATTGGGTACGGCATGGCGAGTACATTGGGGTGTCTCACCCCAAGAAAGCAGAAGATCATGCTTTCTTCTTGGCACTACAATGGATGGAACCTCGAGGAGCTGCCTGTTATTTTTGAGCTAGATGCATTGGCCGTCTTCAACGATGTTAACTGTGGAAGCATGGATCACCCGGAGTTTGGAGAAATGATCCGAGCGTGTGTGGCTCGTATTGGTAGATACCGGAGTTTTAAGGTTTGTTTCGTACGGAAAGAATGGAATATAGTTGCTTATACATCTACGAAATATTTTCGTTCCTATTTTACACCGGGAGGACTCTCTTACTTGATTGGATGATTTAATATATTTTACTTGTTCTGATATTCATTAATAATATTTGTTAATGAAATAAGCAGATAAGGATTAGAAAAAATAAAGAATAAATGTCAAATGGAAAAGAAAGAAATACCCACAATGAAATCAGGGCCAGAGCCTAGAAGATTTCCTTGAACTTTGTTTTTCCCTTGAAGATTTCCGTGCAAACATGTTTGGTTCGTGATTGATACTAAAAAACCTAGGATGTCTACTGTGTTTACTTGAAAGTCTCTATCCAAGAAGATGATCTGGTAGATCAATGACGGAGATATTCTCTTGAATTGGACAAGGTATCAACAATGGCCTTCTCAGCATCAACGGACGATATTCCAGAGACATACAATCAGAATCACTGTTGCCCAGTAAAAGAGTCGTTAAAGTTACAATAAAGAAGAAGAAATCAAAATCTAAGTTCAACCTCCTGAACGAAAGGAAAATGACATAAGGATACAGTGGAAAAAGGAAGTGGGGGAGAGTGGATTGGAAAGAAAGGGCAGTATTCATAATCTCAAGTACTACATGTACGATATACAGAGAGCTATTTACTCAACTTTGATGATGGTCTCTGCCGATGACCTTATTACTGATGTGATAAAATTCCTTTCCAACTCCAGCTAGCAATAAGAGATTTGGTGTCAAATGAAAATGTTTATAGTACTATCAAATCTTTACATCTTGTATATTATGTATGCATGCATATGTCAAGAGTAAGTATCATATTTCATAACCCAGAAAGCATTGTTCATATTAAGGAGGGAGGGCAGTAGAAAGGGAAATATAATACCAAGTACCAACCTATCAAGCTTTAAGGTGGGATGGCACCGGATTTTACTATGCTGACCTCGTCCCTGGAGAAAAAGAGAAAATAACTCATAAAGAAAAGGCTAGATAGTTGATAGAGGAGGAGGAAAGAATAACAGTTATGATGAATTCAGAACTAACAACAACAAACTTAGATTTATTATTGTTGTGATGTAGTTAATTGCGAATAGAAAGCTTATCACTTGGTTCTGAGAAATTAGTATCCATTTGTCCATGGTGACACATACAAAGATTTGGCCATTTAAGCACGTTGTCATTAATCCATTTCTTCTTCCTGGATAACAATGGCCATGAGGAGCCGACAACAACCCAATTCTGAATTTCAGAAAGCTAGGTAAATTTTGAGTCGTCACTACCATTGCAGTTAGAGGAAGATAGAAGCTCATCCACCAATTCTCTATGGAAAGCCACAATATTGTAGAAAATACTTTGCCCCTACCCTATTTTGTTGATTTTGTTCTTGTGCTTAACTGAAATCCATAACACATATGTAGCGCAATTCATCAATCCAATTGATTACCTTGCTCATGGACATGTGTTAGTGCAATTGAAATGTTTCACGAATAATATTTGAAAAGGATCAATTATATTTACTTTTCGGATTTCGTATGATAAATGTATAGAGATACATCGGCCTTTCAAACTATGACAGAAGGTTAATAATTTACTTAATTATCATTGTTTCTCAGTGAATTTATTTCCAAACCAGTTTTTCTCATCCATTAAACACGATTCCAACTCTCGGGACTTTCATACCCGCTATTCTAATGACCTCGACAATTTGTTAAACTTCTCCTTAAAGAAATTGCAATTGCACCTCCAGTTCCCGATAGCATGGATTCTGAGGACGAATACTTCTTCGGTGAAGATCATGTAAGCATTTCCATCGAAGAATCCTAAACCCTATAAACCTAGAATCCTAAACCATAAAACCTTAAACCCTAAATTCTAAAACTCTAAACTCTAAATTCTAAATCCTAAACTTTTAACTCTTAACCTAAAATCCTAAAACTCCAAACTAAGGAAAAAACGACAACTCTTAAACCCTAAACTCTAAACCCCAAACCCAAACCCTAAACCTTATAATTCTAAATCATAAAATCCTAAACCCTAAATTCTAAAATTCTATACCTTTAACCCTAAATTCTAAACTCTAAACCCTAAACCCTTAACTCTTAACCTAAAATCCTATAACTCCAAACTAAGCAAAAACGACAACTCTTAAACTCTTAACCCTAAATCATATACCCCAAACTCAACCTTAAACTTTAGAACTCTAAACCCTATAACTCTAGAACCTTAAAATCCTAAACTATAAAATTTTAAATTCTAAAATGCTAAACTCTTAACCCTAAATCCTAAACCCTAAACTCTAACCCCTAAAATGTTAAAGTCCTAAATCTTAAAATCTTAACTTTAAATCCGGTAGTATAGAGAGTTCAATATCATAATCTATATTGTGTAAAATATAGTTATTGAATTATTTTTTAAGAAGTTTCAAATTATATAAATGATTTGAAATTTTTATTGATCAAATAATTGAGATCTAATGTACCATTTAATTAATTTAGGATAAAATGTTACTTTTTAGTGTTAATTAGCTGTCATAATGTGTATTATTACCAATTAAATGTATGTTTTAATCAAATTGGGATATTAGTAGAGATGGTAATCACTTAGTCTTTCTACTTAAAGGTCATGGTTTAAATCTCACTCCCATATTTTTAAAAAATAAAAATTGTAGTTACAAAAATCGATTTCAACTGTCTAAATAATTTCAGTTGAACCGGCCGGTTTTTCGGTCTAAATTTAATAATCAAAATTAAAAAAAAAAATTGGTCCGGCCCGGAACCAACCTGGCCGGCCGGCGATTCTGGTTGTGTACTTGCTTCGACCGAAATCGCCTGCCGGCTGGGTCGGTTCCTCCCCGGATCTTCGATTTTTTCTCCGGATCTTCATTTGAGGGTGTTTGAGAGTGTTTGACGGTGTTTAGTTCGTCGATATACACAACTTCTTACATAGATTTCGATTTTATGAAAAGATAATAACATAATTTATTCAATTTAGAACGTAGTTTAGTTCGAATATTACGAGGTGAAATAGAAATTATAATATTCTTTTACTCCCTGACGGAGGAACAAAAAAGGTTTTCTTGCACGAAGTTTGTTTCGTCGATCCGATTGTCCGAAGCAAGTTTCAAAGACACAGGTAGACTCATAACGCCGCTGAGCTAGAGAACCCCAGTCCGCAGTCAGTAATAATGGGAGTTCCCGCGTTTTACCGGTGGCTGGCCGAGAAGTATCCCATGGTCATCGTGGATGTAATCGAAGAGGAGGCGGTTGTGATTGAAGACGTCAAGATTCCGGTCGATACTAGCAAGCCCAACCCTAATGAGATCGAGTACGATAATCTCTACCTCGACATGAACGGGATTATTCATCCTTGCTTCCATCCTGAAGATAGGGTTAGACTCGACCGCTTGCTTGTTTTTAATTGTTTTAATTCGTCAATTTTGATAGGATTGCACTCAGCTATTTTGTATGTGCTGGACCTTCATGGCACTGTTTTATCATGGTTTCCGCAGCCTTCCCCGACATCTTTCGATGAGGTGTTCGAGTGCATATTTGACTACATTGATAGGCTATTTGTTATGGTGAGGCCCAGGAAGTTGTTGTATATGGCAATTGGTGAGTGTTCGTTGTTCTATTTATTTGTTGTGTAATGCGTTTGTGAATTAAGTTTCTGATGTTTCATCCTGTGTCTACTGCTGGGTAGATGGTGTTGCTCCTCGTGCAAAAATGAATCAGCAACGATCTAGGCGTTTTAGGGCTGCTAAAGATGCATCAGATGCGGTAAGTACTATAGACGCAGAATGTGTTGTTGTTAAATGCTGTCTTCAGAGTTTGCAGATGTTCTATGCTTTACGGAGTTGTCCGGGGTCTCCAATTTGATTGTTGAATTGATAATGCCTGTTCTCTTACTTGTGATAGGATTTGGGAATTTTGAGTGTTAGATTGCTGCTGTCACTAATGCTTGTCTTCCTTTGTTGTCTTAAGAATGAACGTCTAACCTTGAAAAACACTTTTGCTTCCCTGGCAGGCAGCAGAAGAAGCTAGGCTCAGAGAGGAGTTTGAGAAGGAGGGGAGAACGCTTCCTCCTAAGGAGGAGTCACAAACCTTTGATTCTAATGTCATCACTCCTGGAACTCCTTTTATGGCTGTTCTCTCAGTTGCATTGCAGTACTATATTCATCTGAGACTGAATAATGATCCTGGATGGAAGAATATTAAGGTATGCAATGTTTCCTGTTATCCATTGATGAGTTGAGGAATGATGAATCGGCTATTCTTGACAATTCAAAAGTTTGGTTGAAGGTTATTCTTTCCGATGCAAATGTCCCTGGCGAAGGGGAACATAAGATTATGTCATATATCCGGCTTCAAAGAAATCTTCCTGGTTATGATCCAAATACTTGCCACTGCCTATATGGTTTGGTATGGTACTCCCTTAACTTTGAACGGATTAAAAGATGAGCTCTTCTCATCATTCTTATATGAGCTATTGGGTTTTTTCTGTACTTCCAGGATGCTGATCTAATTATGCTGGGACTGGCTACCCATGAAATACACTTCTCCATTCTCCGTGAGGTTTGTGTCATGCTTTTGCAAAAATTTAAGTTTGAAGGTTGAACGGTTCAATCTGTTTGACACTTTAGAATCCATTTTTGGGGTTGTTTGCATCCTATATGCTCTGTATGAAATTTTATGTTTATGTTTCTTTATTGGTGTTTCTTAGGTTGTCTTCACTCCTGGACAGCAAGACAAATGCTTCATTTGTGGTCAAATAGGTCATTTAGCTGCAAATTGCGAGGGAAAGGCAAAAAAGAAGGCTGGCGAGTTTGATGAGAAAGGTGGGGAGGCAGTTGTACCTAAAAAGCCATATCAGGTACTGTTTCGCTGTAAATTAAGATGATTCATATCATTCCTGCTTCTGGTGCATACTGAAAATAACCTTTTGTTTTCGTTTTGTTGGTGCAGTTCCTCAACATCTGGACTTTGAGAGAATATCTTGAATATGAATTGAGAATTCCCAACCCTCCTTTTAAAATTGATTTGGAGCGAGTTGTGGATGATTTTATCTTTATGTGTTTCTTTGTTGGGAATGATTTTCTGCCACATATGCCGACTCTTGAGATTCGTGAGGTTTGCTTCCTCTCTTCCTTTTGGCTGGAAGGTTTTCATTTGACTATTTTCCTAAAATGCAACAGATGGATATTTAGTATTGCGTTTTTTGGTTAAAAGTTAGGACTCTGTTTTTTTATTCAGAACGGAGAGGTTTAATTTAAGGAAATTTGTTTGAAAGATTTGTGCTGTCCTTTTTTTGTTTGTGAACACTTCACATGGTCTCTACGTGAACTTTAAATTGTTCTTTTATTGTTTGTAAGACACATACAAGTTTGAGATTAAAAGGATGGGTTGGGGTTTTCGAAATGATTCTTTATGATTTTACTTTGTTAGGAGCTATTGAAGTTCCAAAGTGCTTAACGTATATAACTTAATTAACTAATTATAAAAACTTAACCTTTATCATGGGCAGGGTGCAATTAACTTGCTGCTTGCCGTATACAAGAAGGAATTCAAGTCAATGGGCGGGTACTTGACTGATGGCAGCAAGGTCAGTGAAAATTTGTGCTGCAGTTTGTTGAGTTAGCTGGATATCACACTGCATTTGCTTGGAACATTGTTTTAATGTGGTTGTGTTACTTGTTTCATTTCAGCCAAATTTAGACAGGGTGGAGCATTTTATCCAATCAGTAGGATCATTTGAAGATCAAATATTTCAGAAAAGAGCTCGTTTACAACAGGTAGGTATTCAGTGCATTGGTTTGTTGCCTATTTATTTCTTGCTTTCATTGTTCTAATTCCTTGTTGAGATGGTTGAAATTGGATCCCTTTTGTGTTTGCGATTGCTTGTCTTGAAGAGTAATGATTTTCTTGTATTTCTTTCATAATCAACAACATGGTCATGTTTTACAGCGTCAGACGGAAAGAATCAAGCGTGAAAAGTCACAGGTGAAAAAAGGGGACGATGCTGCACCTCAAGTTCAACCAGATTCTTTGGTCCCGGTTAATAGATTTCATGGTTCTCGTCTAGCATCAGCTTCAGCTCCATCACCGTATGAGCATAACTCTGAAAGTACAAATGGTGATGCGAAAAGGAAACATTCCTTGACTAATAATGATAAAGGATCCCCTGATCGACCCAATAAAGTTGCCCGGTTGTCTTCAGCAGCCAATATTGGTGCAGCCATTGTGGAAGCAGAGAATAACCTGGAAATAGAAGTATGTTTTTCTGCTTTGGAGAGGCACATCAATGGATTCTGACTCTATCAGCCATTCTTAAAGACTCATATCCTATGTTCATGCCTTTGATTGGGTATGAGTCTTATTGGCAAGGAGTTAAGAGTGCATTGGTTTACTCTATTTGGTGTTTAGTATACGTACTTTATGATGTTGGATAACATAGATTATCAGATTTACACTTTTCCTATCTTTGTTCAGGAGCAAGAAAACAAAGATGAACTCAAAACTAAGTTGAAGGCCTTACTGCGTGAGAAAGCTGATGTCTTTAACTCAGAAAACGGCGGAGAAGACCAGGTTTTGTTTCTATTTTATGTTCTGTTAAACAAATTTTTATTCACAACTCATGCTCACAAGAAAACGGCAACTATATCAGTTTGACTGTTCTTGATTTGTCCATGACCTCAACTACAATATTTTTGTCGGCTTTGTCCAGAGCAGTGCCCTCAATTGTGATTACAGGATAACTGAAAATAGGCTGTTCGTTATGCATAAACAAATACATTTTTTGGTGTTGTATTCCACGTGCCAACCATTCCTTCTGTTGTGTTTGTAGCATGACGGTAGCCTTTTGTTTTCTTTTAATACTAATGCGTACTTTTTGCCTTTATTTTTTTTTGTTTAATGATAATGGCTTCACTAATTTCAGGTTAAGCTCGGAGAGCCGGGTTGGAAGGAGAGGTACTATGAGGAGAAGTTTTCTGGAGAAACTATTGAAGAACTTGAAAATGTTCGAAGAGATGTTGTAAGTGGTAGAATATAATTGGCTACCATTGTTTTCTTCCGGTTATTTCATTCTCGAAGTTATCACTTATGTTGGGCTTTTCGGGATGCCGTGAAACAGGTTTTAAAATATGTTGAAGGTCTATGCTGGGTTATGCATTATTATTATGAAGGAGTTTGTTCTTGGCGCTGGTGAGATTATTCACTTCCCTTTCAAGGCATTGTTGTTTTTTAGCTGCAATTTTATCAACCTGGACTAGTTATGGTTTTTAGCTAATCTTTCTCGTATCTTTATTTGCTGAAGGAAACTCTCTGAGCAGGGTTGCAAAGTTGCTTTTTCCTTAATGTTGGCTCATCTTTATCATTAAGTAGGGAATTGTTATCATATGTTTAGTTGCCTTGCGCTTTCAGGTTCTATCCCTATCATTATGCACCCTTTGCTTCTGATCTTAAGGACCTTGGTCAGTTGGATATTACGTTCGATATGGGTTCTCCTTTCAAACCGTTCAATCAGCTTTTGGGAGTTTTTCCTTCTGCAAGGTGCATTGCTGCACTTATTTATAATTTTTTCTTCATGTGCCAAGTACTTAGCATTAAGAAAATAACTATAATCGTTTTTGCAGTTCTCATGCTCTTCCTGTAGAGTATAGAAAGTTGATGTCAGATGCAAACTCACCTATTATTGATTTCTACCCAGTTGGTAAGTGCGACCAGAAAGGTAGATTTTCCTCCATCCAATCACTGATGGTATATAATCTAAACTATTCTGAATGTTGTAGATTTTGAAGTCGACATGAATGGGAAACGGTTCTCCTGGCAGGTGAATTTTATAGACTACAATTTGTAGTGAATTATAATTGATTCGACTTATCTTCTTACCCCCTCTCTTTGGATTTGACACCTGAAGGGTATCGCAAAACTTCCATTCATTGACGAAGGTCGGCTTCTTGCTGAAGTTGAGAAAATAGAACATACTTTAACGGTATGCTCTTATGATTTGCAGTATCGTGTGCTCATCTTATTCTTTTCTTTCCATATCGTTGTCTATGCTATTTACATTTTCAGTAAACGAGCTTATTGATTTTGCATGAACTGCTATGTAGGAGGAGGAAGCAAGGAGGAACAGTTTCATGTTTGACATGCTTTTTGTTTCTTCATCTCACGCTATGGCCCAGTGCATATATTTGCTCGACAATCAGTCTAAACAACTGACAAACAATGAGAGAATTGATATCAAGGAACGACTAAACCCTGAATTGAGGTATGCATCCCATTCTTGCTTTTGATTGATTGCATTTGCTTTTTCTAAGTCAATATGGACAGACATACTGTGATGACTGACGTACACTTAGGTAGCCAAACTTAAGGCGTGACAATGAGTTTGTTTTGTGATCTTCCAGACAATTTTTTGTTAACTTGAGAAAGTGACCAACTGGTTGACCTGTTAACTGCGGATATGAGATTTTTCTGATTTCATTTAGGACTACGTGCAGTGATGGGATGAATGGCTATATATCCCCTTGTGGCGGAGATACTCACCCTCCAGTATTTAGGTCCCCAGTTGCAGGCATGGAAGACATTTTGGACAACGAAGTCATGTAGGTTTCTTAACAACTTGTTAATTATTTTTTATCTGACCCTTCATGGCCGTTCATATTTACTGATCTGTCTCCCTTGTTCAACTTGTTCCAGATGTGCTATTTACAGACTCCCTGATCCCCATAGTCACATTACCCGACCACCTCCTGGAGTCAAGTTCCCTAAAAAGGTATATTGTAATGTTTTGTTATCTGTTTGCTCTGTTCTTCGAGTAAAGACGTTTCATGCTTGTTGGATCAGCTCGAGCTAAGTTTGAATTTGCGCTTGTCTTCATGTGTAGACTGTTGGCTTGGAAGACATGCAACCTGAACCTGTTTTATGGCATGAAGATACCGGAAGGGGGCCTCGGGGTCGGGGTAATTATGACAGGTAGTTTGACAATCTCTAGTATTAATCTAATGAAGTAACCCACTTCCTCATCGATTGTAATGAATGACTAACAAGGTTTGTTCTCTTTTCTTTCAGGCACAACAATAACCACCGTGGAAACTTCTCTGGCCGTCAGCTTGGGGATGCATCACATCGGCTGGTCACCAATAGCTTGCAGGGAAACAGACATGGGAATCATTATAACAACCACCATGCACATGGTCGATCATCTTACAATCCCATGCAGTATGCCCCCCCTTGCAACTCATCTTACTCTTCTAATGGATCCCACGATCAGGGGAGACGTGGAGCGGCGGACTACTCACATTCTAGACATCAAGCTGCTGTTATAGACCCGCCCTATGAAGTCCCTGTCGGCACCAACCCACGCTATGGAGGCTCTCGTCCTTCCTATGAACGCGAGAGCCGAGATCAAGGATATTATCCTCAAGGTAATGGGCGCGGCTATGTTCCTCAGCCTGCATATTCTTCTCACCAAGGTGGTGGTGGTTATGATGGCTACCAAAGTGCTGCTGGGAGCTATCAACAGTTGGACGGTGGTTTAGCCGCACCAGGATATGGTCATAACCATCATCAACAGAGCAGCAATCGATTTGGTGCATTCGAGCAAAGAGGGAACAGATTCCCACCTCCCCAACATGGAGGACACCAAAGGACTCATCAGCAACATCCGCCTCCACCTGGGACTGGCAATCGGAGGCCGCCTTATCCACCATCAAATGCGGCAGCAGGTAGGAGGCCTGGTGGTTACAACAGGCGATAGGTAGGCAATACTGGAATTTGTTCCCCCCTTTCGGTTGTAGCAGTTTAGTTATAGCCTCTCCGTTATTTGTTGTAATATTGTTCTACCCATAAATCCTGAATAATCAAGCACCAGAAAATATATTATTTTTTATTTTTTCAATGTATTCTTGTTATGTGTAACGAATAAATTATCAGTTGGATAGTTTTTGATCGTTTGCTGAAGTCTCTGGGTAGCATGGTAGGAATCGGTGGATGTGATGAATGGATCTATACTTGCTTGAGTACTGCTAAACTGTCGGTTGGTCTTAACGGTACGTTGTGTGGTTACTTCCATGCGAAGACAGGATTGTGTTTGTAGTGGTTCTCGTTTTCGTCTTTCAAAAGTGTGGGCTTCTATCCGTCCTAAATAATCTCGTGTGGTTTAGTGGTATGCTCTTCTATGGAAGGGGTGGGAGATCCCCGAGTCGAAGTGTGCTTTGCTGGATTATAATTTTGATCGTTTAATGGTGAAAGAGAAGATGGGCGGTTGGATGCCTGCCATTGATATGAACTGTGTGTTATGTACTGATGCCATGGACTCGAAGAACAATCCGTTTTTCGCTTGATCTTGTACTCAGTAGATCCTTGCGGCATTATTGCCCGAACTGCAGAGTCATACTCAATGGGGGCAAATCTGGGGTATGCATGTACCCACTAGCAAGGGTCATCTCCAATGGCAAAAGTGAAGCGTTTGATTTGGTGTAATATTGTTAGCTCGATCTGGAAGGAAAAGTGCAGAAGAGTCATTACAGAGGTTGAGGTCGCTTCTAGACAGCTTACTCAGCGCATCAAGGGAACTTGAGAACTGTCTTCATTATTAATTTCTTTTATGTATTTTGTTTAGATGTCCCAACTGCGGGATATGAGTTTGGATAGGGAAATCAGGTACCTCTATACGAGCCAGTTGACAGGTATACGGTTCAATCAGCCGATACGGTATCGTTTTGAAAATATCGTTCTAGAGTCTAGATAAGTTATTGGTCGCAGAGGTTAACATTCATCGTTGAAGCGTAAAGGTCATTTATGAATCTCAAATTTGGCCAGAGATAAAATTAACCTCATCATTGCATTTAATGGAAAATTGGCTGTAGCAGTCATCTCCGTATGTATGTATTCATGCTGGCAGTGTATTATGATCAACCATGTAGCTTTTGTGACCCATAATGTTTCACTCGAGTTCCATAGCACTGATAACCTTGATTCTACTACCCTATCGTTTGATGATTAATAGGTTGTAACTTTGGGGTTAAAGGAGGAGATTGTCCCTTTGGGCATCGGGGTTTGGAGGGCAGTCGCCATCCAATTTGTCTCTGTCGACACCGCACGAATGAATGATTGAAGTGAAATTGAGGGTGATTGATTGCTTGTTCGACTCATCCCCCACCAAAAGTGACAACTAACATTAATTAAACCTCTTGTTTCTAATCTCTAATCACACTCCATGATTGATGGGTCCATCATCTCCTATCTTACAATCTCTAATGCAAACATCCACATAGCTTAATAGTACTTAGCTTAATGATAGGATCTTTAGAAATTATAGCTCTTTCGCGCCTTAGTTGATATTGTCTTAGCGAGTGGTCGTTGGTTTTTGTATGTTTGAACTACTTCTCAGGTTGATTATTTGACTGGATAGATATGTTATGTCCTGATTTTGATCCCGACTAAACTTTTTCAATCGTGTGACAGATCGTTCTTTCTTCGGAGGTGCATTTTGAAATTTTTTTATCTCATTGGTGTTCCCATTATCCAATGGCCGATAAGCTTTTATACCATACAATATATCTGATCGAAAATGCAGTCTCCACAAAGAGAGTTGCATGGGCCGTAAATTATTGTAAAACTGCCTCCATTCTTTCTCTCCAACACAACCGAGTTACTAGGGAAGATAAGAAAACAAAAAAAAAGTGCTTTACGAATTTGTTATAGCATTTTCTATTTATTTATTTTTTACTTTTGAAATCTCTTCTCATTTTTCTATGTGAGATATACATATCTTTTTTCCCATTTTGACACACACCCTTTTGATTTGAGTAATAATATTATAAATATCCTAAAAACCACGATTGCATGCATGTATCAACCCCTCTTAATGTCCATGTACGTGGTAGGCCGCAGAGACATTGTATGTATGAGCTGGACTCGGGACTCTATTGCGTGCGTACGTTATATAATGTTAACACTTGGCTTTGATTTTTGATGTGATTTCATAAAGTCACATCCCACTTCAAGGCTGCCCCCATTTTCTTTCTGTCGGTACACATTTGGATGTATAATGCCTTGGAAATCCCTTAATTACATGCAAATAACATCTAACATTTTAGACCAATTTATTATATGTATATAATTCATTAATAAATATTTTCATGAGAACCCGTTTGAGTTGTGTCCAATGGCTAGTCGTCAGAGCATGCATGGATTGAGCCAACTTATTTGTTGAGAAGGAGATATCCGGCCGCATCATTTGAAGATATTGAAGGCTGCCGAGTAGCTGCCGAAAAAGAGTTGATCGGTCGATCGAACGGTTGCTCATCATCAGTCGCGTCGACCTTATAAAGAGGAGTGGCCACTGGTTTCGAGTCTTGCAATCCAGCTTTAGTAAGAAGATCTTTAATATACTTTGTTTGTGACATGTGTAGACTAGTGTCATTACGGAGCACTTCAAAACCAAAAAAATAATGGAGAGCGCCAAGATCTTTGAGCTGCAAGCGAGAGGAGAGGCGGTGGATTAGGTCCACGATGGAAGCGCCCGTCACTATAATATCATCAACATAGACTAGCACAAACAAAGGATCAAAGATGAATTAGTTTTGTAAAAGAGAGAATGATCCATTTTACTTCCTTGGAAACCAAATTCAACAAGTGCATCGCGAAGGCAAGAGAACCAAGCTCGAGGTGCTTGCTTTGCGGCTGTATAGAGATTTGTGGAGTCGACAAACGTGATGGGGTCGAAGCGGGTCCACGAAACCTCGAGGCTGCACCATGTAGACGACCTCGTCGACAGTTCCATGCAAAAAGGCATTAGAGACGTCAAGTTGATGAATAGACCAATTGTTAGAAATAGCCATAGATAAAATTAGCCGAATAGTAGCTGGTTTGATAACCGAACTGAATGTGTCTCATTATAATCAACACCCCCGTTTGATGATTCCCCTTAGCAACAAGTCGGGCTTACAGTCAACCCTACCGTTATGCTGGGAGGATCATGCCATGTTTAGTGTAAAACGCAAGCATGTTGAACTCTTACCGGCCATCTGTGTGAAGGATCTTGATGATTTTGGAAAACTACGTGGAAACAAAAGCTACAGGTCGGTTGGAGACGATCAAAGAGAAAGATTGATTTCGGTTAAATGGTGAACCGGTTAAAACCGTCGGTTAATTTGAGTTAACCGACTTTAACCGGTAAAAGGGTTTAGAAGATACTGAAGTCAAAGATGGAGGAAAAAACATTCGATTTCACATACGATCTCAATATCCCCAACCCAAGTCCCAAGTCCCAAGTCCCAACCCAAATTGATTCCTCGATCTCTAGGCTCTACTCTTCCTCTCTCGGCGACGGCTCGGCGATGATTGGTGACGACTCGGTGAGGATTGGCGACGACGAGCTACTGGACGCAAAAGATGACGGGTTGGAGAGGAGATAAGAAGTTTGGCGGCGACAGCCAATCGAGGAATAGCAGAGGAGGTGTCCATATGAGTAGGGGGAACCTCCGCGATAAAGCATTGCATTGGCTTTTTGTAGCATTTGTCAATAGTGTGGCCAAAGAGATTGTAGAAAGTGCACGAAGGCTGTTTCACCACTTTCTTCAACTGAGAAGCTGTTCTGGAGGAAAGAGCGATCGGATTCGCCACAAGTGGGATAGGAACGATGGTGGAAGTGCTAGAAACCTGGTTGACGAACCCTTGTTTGTGCTCGTCTTGGGACAACATAGCGCAAGCTTGATTGATTGTGGCGAGAGGCATAATACGCAGGAAAAGCGTCCCTCAAGGCCGCACAAGAAGCGGATAAGCTGTTGTTGAATGTCGTAGTCACAGACTTTAAACGCTGCGCCACAGAAGCACCGTGGATAACACACGCAAGAAGGGATGGATGAAAAACAACAAACTCATCCCACCACATCTTGAAACATTTGTAGTAGGTAGAGATCGTCAGAGAGACTTGATGTAAAGCAGAGATCTGATCATGTAAGTCGAAAATATGAACCAGGGAAGATCGATTGAAGCGTTCTTTGAGGTCTGTCCAAACGTCTCTTGCAGAATCCCACAAGAGGATGCTTTGGGCGATGTCGGAAGAGAGAGCCTTATGCAACCATCCCAGAATAAGAAGTCAAGAACGTTTGCATGCCGCCAGAGGGGATATGGAGGATTGTTTGCGGATGGTTTGGTGTTAGTGTTGTCGATGAAAGAAATCTTAATCTTTGAGAGTGACAAACACATCAATCAGGATCAGGAGTGGTAGTTCAGATTTCCAGTGAACGGCACGGAGACAGACAACAAACCGGGATGATCGTCAACATTGATGTAGGAGTCGAATCCACCACAACAAGACATAGGACGTCATCGATCGGGATTTTCAGTTGAGGTTAGGAAGCTTGTGCCAAAAATCAGGAGTAGATTGGGGTAAAGGCCCCATAAGCAAGAAAAAATAAACTAGATTGAGAAGCAAAAAATTGTTTAGGAGATTTGCTCTGATACCATGACAGAGGAAAGAGTGAAAACGAATTAGATTTGACTCTTGATTACAGTAAAAATGAACTGACTTTTTATGAGAAGGAATACACCATAGATATACATAAAAGGTGCTAACATACTTTTTCTAACCGCTCACTGAAACTAACAACTAGTAGTTCTGGCGGTTATCTCTAACCCCTTGGAAGATCAATTGGAAAGCTTAGAGAGTTAGAATTGCTTGTAGATTGAATTTCTTGAAGATTGAAAAATAGAAGCCACCAATGGAGTTTGTTTGAAAATCGTGTTCTTCCACCTTTCTCCCCTCTTGATCGCCTCCACCATGGTAGGCTAGACCTGTGAACTTTTGCCTGGATATCATGACTGCATTACCCAGTAGGAGAATCAGCCAGATGTGGTGGGCGGAGAGCAAGCATAGCATCAATGGCGTCGATCATTTATGCCTCATAAGAAGTCTGAACTGCCATTAGGGTTGTTCTTAATGTTGAATGTTGCTCTTTACTTTAATTAAAATATAAATAAAATATACATGTTTCTTAGTTATAAAAGAGAGGCTTTACCCATGGGTTGCGTTGAAATTAGGGTGACGTTTCAAGGATGACTTATTCATTCGTATATATTTTTGTCCATATTCAAACTGATCTATATAGACAAATTCAAATTTTTATCAGCTCCGTATGAATCAGATTGTATTTGGATGGATCTGATATGAATATAAATTTATAAATTTTAAAACGATCGGATACCACTGGTTGTGTTTCATTCGAAACCTATACCCAGACTAATGCAATGGCAATCTTTGTTTGCAGAATGTCGATATCTGAATCAAACCCCATGATGTCATAAAAAATTAATTAGGTAGTTGTCTGAAATTGATTCCAAGACATGTGGACGTGGCTGTCTCCACATATTTAGGAAGAAAGCAAATTCCAGATTTGACCTAGCTATATATTAACTGGCAGGCACCACTTCGCATATATAATTAGAACTACTTTAGCTTTCTGTTCAAAGGGAAACTTCTACGAGAGATCGACCCCCCTGCTTGATTACGTCCTTGATGGCGTGTATAGATGTGTACGTACACATGGCAACTAGCTCCACTTATTTCTGTACTGAAATTTGCAGATTGGATCATAGAGAATATTCATCACTTGAAGCTTAATACTAATAATGCCATGACTCTGAAACCCACCAATCAATTTATTATAATCTGCGATCTGTTTGTTCTAATTTATTAATGGAGATTCGTAACTTGGATTTTACTTATTTAGCAAGCTAACTATAAAAATACATCTGTTCAATCACACATCCCTGTAAGTTGGAACAGAGAGGCAGTCTGAAAGAATGTGTGAGAATGTATGTATGTATGTATGTATGTATGTTAATAATGAAGTTAAGTGGCCAAATTGAGAATATTCAATTCATGCATGTATTGTCCAAACCAAATCTAACCATATGGCTCGAAATTTGGAAATTAAGAGAGTGCCAGGGAAGACGATGCGCGCATATATCTCTCTAAGGAACCTAACGAATCCAAAAATAATGCTGGACTATCATATAAACAATGCGGACCTAGCTACCAGTTGTGGCTAAATAATTGCAGTTTGCCCAGTAAGAAATCTAGCCACGATTCTAAATTTGGAATTCATTAGGATTTTTTTAAGAAGATATTTAATATATAAAATAATTTGAGAAGACAGATTGAAATTAAAATAACAAATAACTGAATTCATTACGTGTTTTTCAATATCTTAAAAATATGAAACATGAGATCCACCTATGTTATTATAAAAATCATGGTTAAGAATCTTGGACCAGCCGGTCCGATTGGTTTGACTGCAAACCGGCCAAAGAGCCGAAACCGAGTGGTCGGTTGGTAAGAATGATCAAAACCAGCCATTGATCCAGTTTGACTGCGAAATCAGCCGGTTGGACCCGATTTTTGTGGCTACACTTTTTATTTTTAAAAAATGTGGGAGTGAGATTCAAATCATGGTCTTTCAAATAGAGAGAATAAGTGATTACCATCTCTATTAATATCATAATTTGATTAAAACATGTATTTAATTGATAATAATAAACATCATGACAGTTAATTACCACTAAAAATAGTATCTTACTATAAATTAAGTAAATTGTAAATTAGATCTCAATTATTCGATTAATAAAAACTTCAAATCATTCATATAATTTGAAACTTCTTAAAAAATGATTCAATAACTATATTTTATACAAACTAGATTATGATACTGAACTCTTTATACTACCGGTTTAATCCGGATCAATCAAAAAATTGTCGGGTCCGACTTAATTACATTTATTTATTTAATTAATAATTAAAACGGTCGAATCCAATTTTAAAAACTGTCGATCCCCGATTGAACCATCAAACCCTAAACCCCTAACCTTACCGATTGGATTTCCGATCTGATTTTCAAAACCTTGATAAAAAACTGAATCTGGAAAACAATATATTTTATAATGTAGAATGAATTGTATTAGAACAGTGGGGGCAGATAGTAGCTCGCAATTTCACGTGCAGTCCACGAGTACACTTGTCTCCACCTTCTTATCAATTATAGTGCCCTCTAGAAATCCATTTCTAATAATCTCCAAAATGCTCCTTGCAATTTGTTTACACATTTCAGATCGATCGCTATTATTTTATATTCATTAAAAATTATTATTGAAATCCAACTGTGTTAAGTAAAAATGGATTATATTAGTAAAAGGGATTGTACAAAGAAAAAATGATGACATGAATTAAAAACCAATTGTGTTCATAACTTTTGTAATTAAAAAAAAAGAGTTTATTTATGTTGAAATAAAAATTGTGCAAAATGAAGACAAACTACACTATTACATAGAGCTAACATTCAAAAGAGTTAAATGACTTTTTAAACGCTACTATTAATTGTAGGGCAAGGAACACGTAGTTAGCTTAGCTAGCCTTGTCGTAGCTAGTAGGCTATTGGGATATTTTTTTCCGTTTTTGGGTTTGATTTATGTTATTATTCTTTGGAAGACTTTGATTACTATAATTGGAAATTTAATTAATAATTTAAAATAAAAGAAATTTGATGTAGCTAAAGATTTAAAATAAAAAAGAGTTGGATGGAGCATATTATTTTCAAAATAATTAGTTTAAATAAATAAATTGTGAGTGATTTTTAATGTAATTATTATAAAAATTAAAAATTAAATTAAAAAGTGTAAAAAACCCTACTAAACTATCTTTTATACTAAAAATTAAAAAGTGATTTTGATTGTATTTTTTATAAGAATTTTTAAATCTTTACTCTTTTTCAAATTTTTACCTTGTTGAGATGATTTAAAATTATTTTTGAAATTTTTTCCGGACTCATAAAGAGATTTCAAATCACCCAAAATCTCTTCTGTTTAAGCATTCAAATAAATGATTTTAAACTAAAATTTAATCGAGATCTAAATTATTTTTAAATAAAAAATGTGAAATAAAATCGCTCTAATAGTTAATTACTTTCCCCTTATAACTCACATGTGAGAAGCAACTTTCGATTACCTATTTTTATTCATCGCGAATTATTAAATCAAAATACAAACGATCTCATATTTGCAAACCAAACTACCTCTTAGCTAGAAAAAAAGGAAATGGAGGGGTCAAAGTGAGAAAAGTAAGTTTAGTTTGGATATAAAAAGGAAGCGAATTAGCACCTCCATTTCACACATTCCTTCCTTCCCTCACCTTACGTTTTGGTTTTCATTTCATCTCACAGATTTCAACTTCCCAAACACATCCCCTTCTTTTTCTAAATCTTCTTTACCTCCTCCTACCATTTACAGGAAAAAAAAAACAGAGCACCATAAAAATTATTTGCTACTCTGTTATTTTTCCCTTGCAATGGAAAACCAACAATTCCAGCAGCAGCAGCAGGTCCCTGGTGCAAGATCAAGATTCAGGCGTGTATGCGTGTTCTGCGGGAGCAGCCCTGGCAAGAACCCAAACTATCACCTTGCTGCTCTTCACCTTGCCCAACAATTGGTATGCCAAACCTTGTGTAGCTCTGTAACTAAATACCCAGTTGAATTGGCATGCTTTAGTTGGTCCTCTGTTGGTTCCCCTGCTTTGGGGGGTTTCAACTGCCTTATGTATACCGATCTTGATTCTCAGACATTGAATTGTTGCAGGTTGAGAGGAAGATAGACTTAGTTTATGGAGGAGGAAGCATTGGGCTCATGGGTCTCGTCTCCCAGGCTGTTTATCAAGGTGGCCGCCACGTCTTGGGGTAAGTAAAAGATAACCACTTCATTCTCAAACGACCCATTTGCTTAATTTTAACCACTTCCCAGCTCTGAAACTAATATCTCTCTGTGTATTTTGCTTTTTTGGTGTCCAGGGTTATTCCCAAGACTCTAATGCCAAGAGAGATTACTGGAGAATCGGTAGGAGAAGTAAAACCGGTGTCAGGAATGCACCAACGCAAAGCGGAAATGGCTCGTCAGGCCGACGCATTTATTGCCCTACCCGGCGGATATGGGACCCTGGAGGAGCTCCTTGAAGTCATCACTTGGGCTCAACTTGGCATTCACGATAAACCTGTATGTTTGTACTACACTTGTTATTAACCCTTAATTAATTGTCCTAATCACTTCTTTAATTTGTCTCTTTATTATTAACTGTTTCCCTAATCAAATTCTCAATAATCACCTGCAGGTTGGGTTGCTGAATGTTGATGGATATTATAATTCATTACTGTCCTTCATAGACAAGGCTGTGGATGAAGGGTTCATCGCCCCAGCTGCCCGCCACATTATTGTCTCTGCCCAAACCCCCCAAGATCTCATGTCCAAGCTCGAGGAATATGAACCTGAGCACTCTGCTGTAGCCTCCACACTGAGTTGGGAGATGGAGCAACAATTGGGTTACACGATCAAGTCCGACATCTCTCGTTGACTTTGAATCAAAGAGGAAATTTTCAAAATTTCCACTTAAATTTACTTTTGATCTTTTTATGAAGTTTTCCTTTTATAGTCTAGTACTCTAGTATCTAATTGTAAATGTTATAAATAATCGTATTTGTAATGGAATATATAGTTTGGAAAGTATTGTACTACACAGTTAACATCATATCCAATCATACAAGGAATTCGTAAAAACTGATATTTCTGATTATAAACAATTCGAAATAACAGTTGAAGGACCCTAGCTAGGATGAATATCATATTATAATTAAAATGTTACAATGTGGGGGGTGGGGGACTGGGGGTGGTTAGCCGTTGCTTTCACTGAAAGAAAAAGGGATTGATTGAGATGTTTGCAAGTATGCCTCATATGAGCAAACAGCTTTTCTTTCTTGATATCAGATGTAGTAGCGGAGGAACGAATTAAATCACAATTTATAAACAGTTTCGGGTCACAAAATTTAAACAGAAATCTAACGCTTGAGTCACTTCTCACAAATATAATGAATGTAATAGTGAATTCAGATGTGACGATAAATGTGAGATAGCATAGAAAAAACAATATAGTAGAAAATTTAGGGGTGGCGATAGAGTATGAGGTAGGAAAGAGAAAAAATATTACTCATGGTTCTTAAAAAAATGATTGATAAAAATAGATCATATTATTCATTTTATTGGGTTAATCATAGAAGAAAAGACTAATAAATACTTTCATTTTCATGATTTGTTCCGACATGCATGGTTAAACAAACTTGAAATTTGTCTTGTGGTTCCTCTCAACTCACATCTCTTTCACTGAAAAAGCAAACATTTAAAACTATTTTATTGTAAATTCTAAAAAATTTAGAATCGTAGGATCAATACGTTGAAGAATATGCTCATGTTCAAACCATGTATCTGAACTGTTAACAAAAAGCATCATGTTTCCCCATAATGATCGCTTAGTTATAAGATGGACATATGTCCTCTGCTTCAAGACAACGTTGGTTCCAGTACATACAGAGACCTAGCTAGTCCTCCTAAAGCTCTTTCACCCATCAACAAGCTGACTCGTGTCGTGTTCTAAAACCCATAACAAAAAAGCATACAGAAGACCAAAAAACTGTTGAAATAAACAGATATGCCAAGAGAAATTGGTTTTGCGGGAACAGTGTGTTGATAAGTTATCAGTTAGCACTTGGTAGCACTATGATGCCCGTGTTAATTTTAATGTTATTTTTTAGCCCTAATGGTGTTTAGTTTATGGGATAAGTTCTTAAGTCTCAAGGACCAAAATGTTAATTTGTGGTAAAATTGGGATGTACACACAGACACACCAGTCCGTGAGTTGAATCATCGTAAAATGTAGGGATGCCTCGATCAAACAGTAGGTTTATGTTGTGTTGTCCCCTGATGTGGCGGGCAAGTTGGATTATATATATATATATATATATATATATATTTTTAAAACTAATGTATTTCAATAAATAAAAAACATCAAAAGTCCCCTCCCTTAATCAAGTTGTATGTTGTTCCTTTCATATATGATGTTCGACAAAAACATCACTTACGTTACCCCCATTAAGTAATTAACTACATAAATAACGGTGTCAGTGTTGTTTCAAGTACAAGCTACATGGCGCAGTCTGGATGTGGAATAACGGAAGCGGTAGAAATCAATGAATTTATGATAAGTTCCTCGTACCAAAAGAAAAAATAGTTAATGATACAATCAACCAATAAATTATGACTTAATTATTTTATCAAAACGATTTTATCTCTCATCACAAAATCGACCAAGTAATGATAGGTATTAGGCCTTGGATTGTCACATTTGAGCAATCTCTCGCAAGTAAGATAAATGTAATAGTGAGTTAGAGGCGATGACAAAGTGTAAGATAGAAGAGAGAACTATTGTTCTTAGTGTAGGTATCGAAAAGAATAATTTCCCCGATCTTCTAGATGTCCCTGCCAAAATTGGGAGTTCCTATTTATAATAATGTCGCAAGTTAGGGTGGCAACATCCGGGAGGTTAGATTTGCTTGAGTGATTTGGATCGTCAAACCGATGTGATCTGTCGTAGATAACACCATATGAGCTTTTTGAGGTGATGGTCTAATTATGGTGAAGGCCACCATCTATCTATTAAGCCTAGTCGACCCATAACTGAGGTGTGACCAATTTGACCTTTCGGCGGCTAATAATCATCCTGATTTGCGATAAAGTTTGTTGATTAGTAATGAACGGTTGACTTTTTACCTCCAGCTTTCACCTAAGGCTCATCAAATTTTATAAAACATAAATTTATATATTGGAAGCTAGACACTAATTTGTAAAACCATTCATTTCAAAATATGCTCGTGTTAAAACCATTCATTGAAGACATGAAGGTTCTACGCTAATCAGTATATCAACTAATCATTTTTTTACAAATAGGTGTTAGATTTAAAGTCCAACAGCGGATTTTTCGTATGCGCTGTTAAATTAATGGCGGAAACCGTCGTTAAACATATGTCGATAAACATGCAATTTCTTATAGTGTCTTCTTGTAGCACCTTCAACAACAAGTAAGCTGACTCGATATTGAACTTGTCCAACAACTCTAAACCCCAAATCATTGAATCCGATCCAAGGTGGACTGTTAATCAACCAATCATATATATATGAACGAACAAAATATATCAATGATTCAAGTCTGTTAACGAAAGGCGTTATGTTTTGCCCATTCATTGGGGACCGGTGTTCGTTTAGCTATAAGACGGGCATATGTCCTCTACTTAAAGACGTTGATTCCAGTATAGCGACCTAGCTAGCCCCCTAAAGCTCCTTCATTCATCAACAAGCTAACTCGTGTACTAAAAGCCAAAACGGAAAAGCATACAGAACAATTCACCAAAATACAAAAAGAAACTATTGAAATAATAGAGCGCCAAAAGAACTTGGTAGTTGTAGAAACAATATGATGATGTCTGCTGAGTTATCAGTCAGCACTTGCTTTAATTTAATTTTTTCCAGTACAAGGGTGTTCATGGCGGCGGTAGCTCTGTTTCGGATAAGTTCTTAAGTCTCAAGGATCAAAATGTTAGTGCTCACACTAATCTTCTTTTTGAGGTTGTCTGCTAGCTTTTTTAAAGGATAAAATTTGAATTTATATTCACCAATATACACACCACTGCGTCAATATAATTGGGGAGGCTTTGATACAACATATAAGATCGTAGGGCTTGATACTTTGGGGAGGCTTTTCAACAAAAGATAAGCTTATGCGCCTGGTTTAAAAAATATAGAGACTTTGGCTGCATTTTGAATTGAAAATGTGAGCGTGGAGAGAAAACAAGACTAATTAAAATAAGAAGGGAAAACAAAAGGTGTTCTCTTTCGCCGGCTATCTCTGGGTTTTCCGGCATCAACTCCGTGCAGGTAATCTCCGACTTCATCAGTGGTTGATTGGAAAATTTCGCATCGATTATAGATTGAAGGTGATTGATATAGGCTGAACTCAGTTGTCTTCCCTGTTTTCAATCATCCACTACTTTGTTTTTAATTTGAAAAATTAGGGTTTTGATAGTGCGAGCCTGCTAGTTGTGCTCTCTCCTATTTCCATGCGCAGAAGAAATTTTTCGGATGACGGAGGTTTTGTGGTCCATTTCTAAATGTAGTTTGTGATAATAGACTCAAGATTAAGACTAAGACTAATTTCGATGATGAGCATCTATATTCAGAGGTTCATCGTTAGAGACTTAACAATTTTAGGTTTAATGATAAAAAATTCATCGTTGATACGAGCTTGCGTAAAACTAATGTCTTTTGGTATGTTATATATCTGCTTCTTGTGTGAAAGGAGCTGTAAATGCATTGTTTGGTTAGTGTTAGATGGAGGCTGAACCGCTTAATCAGCTGAAACTAGAAAGAACAAGAACAAGGTGGTCACCAGCATTGGACAAGGTGTTCGCTGACTTGATGGTGAAGCAGATCCAACTGGGAAACAGACCAAATAGTTTCTTCGACAAGAAAACTTGGAACGCCATTCGTGACGAATTCAATAGTCAAACGGATCTCAACTTCAACAACAATCAGTTGCGCAAGCACTTTGATGTTCTGCGAACACGCTATACCAGTTTAAAGCCCACCTCTTCTGTCCAAAATAATGACTTTGCCATCGATAATTCCTGCTCCATACAATTTGATCTGTGGGAAGATTGCACAGTGCGTTTCCGGTTCTTGTTTGCTTTTGCTTCTGAAACTCGCATTCAGTTCAGATATGTCTATTCTATTTTTCTGATGCATAAGTCATCTATATTCCAGGCACAGTGTAGGCCAGAGACGGGCAAAGCGAAGGACTGCCCAATATACAATCAACTGTGCGTGATATTCTCAGATACATCAGGAGATGGGAAGTATGCTCAATCTAGCCACTTTGAAGAGTTAGCTGAAAATGGAACTGCGCATGCTGTTCCTGGGCAAGAAGCTTGTCATCCCGAAAATGAAGGCCTTCCTACGCCAAGGTACTTGATAAAATCGTAAAATTGTTAATACTTCATGCAAGAAGTTAGAAGTTGATTCATGATTATTGGCAGGACAACGGGGGAGAGGAAAAGGAAACAGCCAATAGAAACACAGCAGTCCCTTGAAGAGCAGAACAGAAATGACGATCACCGTGAAGCGGTGGCTGAAGCTTTGGCTGACATGGTTACGGCTTTCAAGCAGAGGAAGGTTGGTCATCGCCAGAAGAAGGATGAAAGGTATAGCATAAGCAGTTGCATAAGTGTTTTGGATTCGATAAAGGGCATTGACCAAAAACTCTACTTTGCTGCTCTGGATCTCTTCGAAGAAGCAAAGTCGAGGGAGACGTTTATCTCCTTGAAAGGGGATGAGTTTAAGTTGGCTTGGTTGCAGGGCAAGTGTGGTATCCATAGTTTGGCTTCACTTTTTGGGTTTTAGAGCCGTCATGTCATAGCCCTAGTGTTAACTGGACAATTTTGAGGGAACTGAAACTTGGAATCATGTAAAAATTAATTGCATGTAGGCATGAAGTCTGACAATTAGGTCTCCTGTATCGGTTGATGCGTGTGATCCAAACCGTAAGTTTGATAAGAGATAGGGTAGAATACAGGCATCAGCAATCACTTTATACAGTTCGTATCAACAAAGAAAAGAGGAGTTTAGTGTTTGACATGACATGAGATAGAATGGAAGTTCACAATTTCAGAACAAAAGCAGGCTCTATAGAAAGAAAGAAATAGTTGGGAAGGGAAAACTGAAATGAGTATACAAGAAAGACTGGAAAACTGCTTGACTCTGGTCGGGACCAAATGTAAGAATCTTGAGCTCCAAGGATCAATCAGTCGTCGTCTTTGAATTCCCTGTCAAAACACAACACACACACACACCACACGAAATTAAAAATATGAAGTTGCACACTCTGATCTTCCCAACAGTAAAAGAAGAAACATGTAATACCTTCGATCGAGGTAGCGAGGTTGAATCCCGGAGCCTTGACATGTGGTGCAAGTCAAAGAACCATTACCGTCACAGTTGATGCAGTTTGACACTTCTTTCTCTTCCCCTCCTAGATCGACAATCACCGTCCCGCCTCCTCCGCAGAATCTGCATTTTTCTGGCACACACCAAAACCATATTGTTGCAACTCCCGAACAATTGCAATTACATTCAACCCTTACTCTATAAACTGCTAGCCATATATCTAAAGCAGACAAAAGAGAAGGGGGGGGGGGGGGGGGGGGGGGGGGGGGGGGGGGGGGGGGGGGGGGGGGTGGGTGGGTTTGTACTTACGAGCACCAGAGCCACTGCAAGGGAAGCAGGGCTGAGTGTTTTCCCTCTTTGACTGCCAAAATTGAACCCACCCTATATATCAAAATACGATCACAAAGCACAAAATGGAATCCAAATAGATGGAAAGAGATGATAAAGCTCACAGCATTGTTAATTTGAGACTCGTAGAACACGGGAATGCCTATCCCTACCGCCACGCTGACTAGACCAACTGATAAAGCAGTAACCTGAGAAGAAGAATTCCCGTCACAGTTATCACCAAACAATTGGTTGAGATGAAATAGGAATTAAAATAGGGAAATCAATGAGAAGAGACCGTGTTTGCATCCATCTCAATTGCTCTGACTACGAAACGAGGCCGCGATTGAGTGCTGAAACTTCTTCTGGAAAAGAGACATGACGATTTGAGAGGGCAGCATGAGAATGGAGATTGTATACTTGGAACCGAAGCTGCTGCTACGGCTAATTGCATTTCGTTTTAGAGATTGTGGTGTTGTGTTATCAATTGGGTATGGCGGGCAATGAATGAACGGGGAAGAGAGCAAGGATTCTACTTCTTCTTCTTCTTTGGAAGTGATTGCTTTGCTGTCACTCGCGCCATCCCACAGCCACAAATTACACGTGGATGTTAACTAAGGAACATTTTTTTGTGAACACGGCCCAATACCGTTAGTCATCAAGGCCCATACAGACAGAACAGGCTCGTCCAATGAAGCGGGCTTTTTGCAATATTATTTAGAATTTATGCTGACGGTAGGTTGACTCGCCTGTTCTACACGTATTAATTCTTCATCGTTGATGTTTGCAAGAGAGAGATCTCCCACTTCGAAGGCGACTATCTCGTCGGAGTTGGTAGGTGCGATGGTGTTGAGGTCAGCGCCAGTTTTCAGGAGCGAAGAAATGTCGTCGTTAAGGGGAGTTGATGTGAAAGGGTCGGGTGAGATGGGGTTCTCGATGAATATGGATATTAGCTAGGGTTTGCGGGAAGGATAGAGGCGGAGGGGGTTCAGGAAAACGGCCGATCAACGACGTGGTGAGTGCTGCGGCGCTGAGACTCCCAGCTTGGGAGAGAACTTATTAAGTTTATTTTAAGATACTCGTTTCGATGTATTCTTCTGTGTGACGTGTAAATAGCATAGTTTTTTAAAACGGCGAAAAGGCATTTATATCCGCTGAGCGGATAGGCTAAATCCAACAGTTAGAAATTCACTTGAACCAATTTTTCAATCCAATGGTTAATATTTGATAAAAGGATTTTGAGCAAATACTAACATTTTAAATTTTAAATTTCAGATCTAATATTAACTCATCCTTTTTTTTGTTAATTATTTAATTTATCCTCTCTTACATACACCAATAAAAATTAAAATAAAAGAACAATATGTAAACTTATATCTAGAACAATAATAGTCTCGTATATATTATATGTTAGAACAGTTGCATAACAGTTATGTAATACATATATATTCATATAATGGTGATATAATAATACTATAAATGACATATAACAATCATAAGTTAAACTTATCATTATAAACTTCATTTACACAAATCTCTAAGTTAACATCCATTACGATACAATGAAATATTTTACAAAATTTTGACATATCATAAAAGGTACATAATACTTAGTTAATAATCTCAACTTGTGTTTTGAAAAAAATCATATAAAGTATATCAAAATTAATCTGATTGAATTTGAAAAATTAAAATAAAAAATATTTCTTGATTTAAAATTATGTTTTGATGATTCTATAAAGAATTATGAAGACTAAATTAAAATAAAGGAATATTTAAAGAAAGAAAAAAAATATGACAGAAAAATAAAAAATAAAAAGGATTATTTTTCCTAATTTCGTCCCACTATTTCAAACCCACCCATCATCCATATCTACGATAGAAACCGTTAGATCATTTTTGTGGTTGATTTGACGGTTTACAATCTATCGGCGCCAACGGATATAAACAGCCTTCCGTTGTTTAGAAAAAATGTAAGTACCATTCAATGAGTAAGTTGCGTGTGGAATTCTATGTAATTAATTTTTGTTTTTTATCTCAATTAATGTAAATTTTAGTCCTTGGCCTTTTCAAATTTCGCCACCCTAAAATAAAATGAAATTACTATACTAAACTCTTTGTAGATCATTTCATTTTTCAAAGTATAGTTAGATGGTGGAATCAGATCAAGTAGTGGAGGATTGTAATTAAATCAAGTAATCATTTGATAAAAGTCATATTATATTTTGGATTAAATCAGTAGATAAAAAAGTGAAGTGTTGAAGGGTGGACGGACTGACAAACCCATGAAAATTTTAGGCCACTGAATTATTATTTTAATCGATTTGCATGTTATTTGGAACAAAATGAGTTGCAGGGATTTAGATTTGGTCATTTAATGAAATAAAGAGAGTTGAATGAATTTTATGGCCATTAATAAAACCAACAAACTTGCATGGATTTTACATTTGGCTATTTGATGGAACCAACAGACTTGCATGGATTTACATTTGTCCATTTGATGAAACTAACAGACTTGCATCAATATACATTTGTCCATTTATACATTATATTATTTTACTCAAAATACTTCATTAACAAAATAACTCATCCAAACAACTTATCGTATTCTACAAAAGAGAATAAGCCGAAAACAAAAGAAAACAAAGGAGAAGTGGTGTCCCCCACGCAGTACTCTTTTATTTTTGTTCACTTTCATAATCGAGCAAAAAGACAATAATACTTCATTATAATTTATGGTGATTTGTTAATTTAAAATGAGACTCCTGCTGCATCCTTGCTATTTAACCCACATTGAAAACTCGATACAATTCATTCACCATGGATCTCCAACAAATTCAAATCATATTCTCCCAGCCATTACAATTTCTGATCATTACCCTTATGATCACCATATCCGTGATCTCAATCAAGCTCAGCAAATCACAAAAACCCACTTCAATTTCTTACACTAACCTACCTCCAGCTCCATGGAAGCTCCCCATAATCGGACACATCCACCATTTCTTGGTCACGGCCCAGCCACCCCACCGCCTCCTCCGAGAGCTATCCCGAAAGCACGGGGACGTCATCCGCCTGACCCTCGGGGACACGCCCCACGTCGTCGTTTCGTCAGCCGAGGCAGCAAAGCAGGTCATGAGGACCCACGACGTCAAATTCGCTCAGCGTCCCATGCACCCTCACCATTCAAAGGTCATGTGGGGCGCTAGCAACCTCATCCACACTCCCTACGGCGACTACTGGCGGCAACTCCGACGGATCGCCACTCTCGAGCTGCTCACTTCCCGACGCGTGGAGTCCTTCTGCTCGATCAGACAGGCCGAGGTGGCTCGTCTTGTCAGAGAGATCAGAGAACATGCCAAAGGTGACCCGAATTACTACAATTTAAAATTCATACCTATAATTTTTTTTAAACACATTAGGAGGTAAGTGGACTGAAATTTGGAATTACACATTTATTATACATACATGAATTTTGTAGTTTCAGATAGTGACAGAGTTAAAAAAATTGGTCAATGAGTGTCTTTTCTCATCTATAAAAATGATCATGTAACCACATAATAAAAAAATCAACTCATTTATAAAAAAATAAAAAAAGCTCAACTCTAAAACATATAATAAGTCAACAACTTGATTCTTAATTTTTTTCAAATTTGACCTAGTGTTCGTTTCGATGCTAGATCCATCCCTTGAAGGATCCGTGATCGACCTATCCAAAAAGGTGTTCAACACGACATACAACATAATATTGAGGGCGATATTTGGGGACGTGTGGTCGGAGCAGGAAGAGTTCATAAAGGTGGCGAAGGAGATCGTGGAGTACGGTGGAGGGTTCGGGATCTCCTACTTGTTCCCTTCCTGTAAGTTGGTGCAGAGACTAGCGGGGATGGAAGATTGGCTGAACAGGATTCATGTGGCTATCGATCGGTTGATTGAAGGCATCATCACCCACCATAGAAACAAGATGAAATATGACCAAGGTGGTCATGAAGATCTACTGGGTGTTCTTTTGGATCTTCAACAAGATGAGACTGCTCTTGGTTTCAAGTTATCCAACAACTCCATCAAAGGTTTCCTTCTGGTAATTCTTTTTGTTACGTTATCACTATCACTTTAGAAAAATTGTCAATTGTTAAATTTTATGATTCTTAAAACACCAAAATGTGGTCTTTAATAAACATTTTTTCAGATGGGTCGATCTAACAGTCTATATTCTTCTTTTTATATAGGACATATTCCTCGCCGGAAGCGAAACACCATCAGCGCTCATAGAATGGACAATGTCGGAGATGCTGAAGCACCCACACGTACTCCAAAAGGCACAGTCCGAAGTAAGAAAACTCTTCGTCGATAAAGGTCAGGTCGACGAGGCCGATATCCACCAACTCGACTACTTAAAACTCGTCATCAAAGAGACTCTCAGACTACACACCCCAGCACCTCTACTACTCCCCCGGGAATGCATAGAAGAGTGTCGAGTTGGGGGCTACGACATCCCTTTGAAGACCACGGTGGTGGTCAATGTCTGGGCTGTCGCTAGGGACCCTCGTTATTGGGGTCCAGATGCTGAGGTGTTCAAGCCTGATAGGTTCATTGGCAGCAGTGTGAGTTACAAAGGTGGGGACTTTGAGTTTCTTCCGTTTGGTGCTGGGAGAAGGATGTGTCCTGGAATAGGATTCGGGCTTGCATCTGTCGAGCTTTGTCTTGCGAATTTGTTGTTTCATTTTGACTGGAAGCTGCCGGTTGGAATGGAACCGAATAGCCTGAATATGGATGAACTGTTTGGGGTTACGATCAGGAGGAAGGAGAAGTTGGAACTCATTCCAGTTGTTTACAACAACTCTTAAAGTGATATTGGTTATAACTTACAACCTTCCTGGTTCATTCTAATATATAAGAATAATTGGTGTAGTAAATGTGTTTTACAAACATGTAAACCTTATTTTAGTAGTGCACAAGTATAATGTATGGTACTCGTCTTTGGTACATAAGAACATTTCGGCAAATTGTAGACTTCGGTCAAGGAGAAGCGGTGATCTTCAAGTTTCCTTCCTCACTTCTAACCATATAAGATGTTGCTACCACCTCAGGTATTTTTAGAGTTTTTCTGTCTCGGCCTTATTTCTAGAGGGTCCAGATTTAAAATGAAATTTATGTCATACCTTTTAAGGTTTGAGAATCTCAAATAAAAAATGTATACAGAATAACTTGTATTATAGTTGTAGATGATCTTAATTTTGATGAGTCTTCTTATGAGGGATGATGAAATTCATGAGGAAAATGAACTTGAGGAAGATAACTGTAAAGAGGTTCATGAGCAAGGGAGCAATCTATTCCTCAAGTGAAGATACACATGTCCCAAGGTCACTTAAAGAGCACAAACCTTCAACAAAGTATCCAAACTTAAAGTTTATTCTAGTTACAAAAGATAGAGGGCAAGCAAACTATCAAGAGGTTGGGCTCATTATGAGAAAACCAATGATTTGATGCAATAAAAAAGAAAATGGATTTCTTGAAGAAGAATGAAACGTGTAAACTAGTGAAGTTTTTCTAAAGATAAGAAAGTCTTGAAGAATCGTTGGGTTTCAAGAACAAAAAAGATGATGAGAAGATAGTGAAGAGAAAAGCCAAAATAGTGGTGAACGGATGTAATCAGAAGAAAGGCATTGATTTTGATAAAAAAATTTCTTTGATGGTTAAAATGACATTTATCATAACAGTGTTGGATTTAGCTGCAAGTCTTGATCTGAGAGTTGGAGCAACTTAATGTAAAAACAGTGTTTTTTGCTTAGAGACTTGCATGAAAAGATTTACATGAAGCAGTATGAAGATTTTGACATAGGTATTAGCAGTTTAGATGTATATATGGTCGATGAAAATATATTTTTTAAAATTCTCGAAATAAAATCAATATTGGTCTCGTTAGATTAATTTTTTTTTAAAAAATATTTCTATATAAAGATCATAAAAATCAGATTTAAACTAAATAATTTATGTTAGTTTAAAAAAATAAAAAAATACTTTCTAAATATAAAGATAGACTACATTAATCTGGACATGTAGATTGAACGGGTTAAAAAAAAGATAATTTAACGAATAAAAATAATTCAACATGCTGAAGTCATACGACCTATGATCATTGGCGCAACTTAAAAATAATTAAATCATACAACCAAACTCTTAAACAAGTAATTACAGATTTCTTCGTTATTCTAAACTAATTTAATAAGGGTATTTCTATCTTCAAATTTTAATAATTGGTAAAGTGAGATGGAGAGTTATATGTTATTTTTTTAGCAATTGTTAAAAATGTTTATATATTTTTAAATTAATAATTTTATTAATTTAGAAAGTCAATTAGCAATAATATATAAATTAATTAGTACATTTTTCAAAAGAAACATTTATGAGTAGAAAATATATTATAAATGATGAATTTATAATTGGTTTAAAAATATTATTAAAAAATATATAAATAATCAATTAAAATTACTAAAAAATGTAGAAATGGAGATCATTAAAAATTATTTTATAAATTAATTATTAAAAATTGTTAAATATACTTATCATAAATATAATTAAAAATTGTTAAATATACTTATCATAAATATAATTAAAATTTGTTAAATATATTTGGGAAGACGTAACATATCCAAACAAGCCCCACTTTCCTCTCCGGCGGTGTTACCGTCAGCTGCCTGTCATTCTTCCTAGCTGACACCTCATCTGACTCTTGTCCATTTTGCCACAACAATGCCTTCTTTCCTAACCCTGTTTCCAGGGGCTTAATTGTAAATAATTATGGTCCCTTAATTACGTTTCAGTACATTTGGTTACATGGCCACGGATCAGCCGTCGATAACTAGATAAACTATTTTGTTTTAGAATGATAACTAGATAAACTATGATATTAAGGCGAGGATTCATATTACTCTCCTGCGCCAGTGTTTATAGGATCGCTACTCTATTTGGGAGGAGTAATTTGTTTTTTTTTATAACACTGATAGTCTCATACCGCTGCTTGCTTTCTGCCGACCTCACTCACTCGCTCCGCTCCGCCTTCTCAGTTTCTATCTCTTTCGCCGCCGATTTCACAACTGTTCGCCGCCGTTGTTCCGTCTGCGTCGAGTCCAGTGACGCTAGATGCATGAGTGTTCACTACCTGCTTCGGCCGTTTCTCTGATCTGCGTCGACTTCATTTTCCGCCGCTTCAGTCTCGACGGTTTCTCTCATTTTTTGGTGCTTCTGGAGTAATCCGTTGCTCTCTTCTTCACAGCAGCTCCAGGGTGAGACGCTGTCGAAAGGTAACTGTCTTTTGATTATGCATCCGTCCGATTTGTGATGATCTTCGATTTTGCTGCATCTTCGGATACATTTTCCTCTTCGTCCAAAGATTTTGGGGCGTTATTTTCCAGTAAGAACGAGCTGGTTTTGCTGCAATTAAAACAATTTTGTAGAGTGTTTTTTCTAGAAATGTTTTTGTTGTTCTCGATGCTTTCTTCCGCTTGTTCTGTGGCGTTCCAGAGTAGTATGAAAAAATTGGACTGCATATTCAGCTGGATCTTTAGTTTTCTGCTCGCTCTGTTTGTGCTATGAAGATTCCAGTTCCCGACTCGTTACCCTGAATTTGAGGAATTTGGATATGTTTGGCTAAAAAGATGCGATCCATTCACAAGATTGATACAGTCGTACCTATCCTAGCCGTTCCCTTTACTTTTCCAAAGAATAAGGACATTCATTCGTTCCTTTAGGCTCTAGCATCTAACTTCTCGCACATGTCCATGCTTCGCTTGTTGAAGCAATATTGGAATAAAGAAAAAAGTAGAATCAAAGCTGATTTCGTTTTGCTTAAATCAGCTTGGCAACTTTAGGAATTTTTTGTTTCTCGGGTTTAATTTTAAGCTTACAGAACTTTCCAGGCGTGCGTCATTTTTAGGAACTGGACTGCAGTTTTTGTTAAAGCTAACCACATTATGTGGTCCTTTTTTGTTTGAGGGGGAGAGATGATCACTGAGTCCGTGTAATTCGCTTGTTTGTTTTCTGTGTCAGGTACACAAGATGTTGGGGTCATTTCTTACTAGAGGACTTGTGTAAGTCATCAATTGCTCGGTGTGATTTACCATTTCGATATAAGTGACGCCCTTAACCTTGAAATAAAGTAACATTGACCATGTGTTGACAGGTTGGTTTTTGGCTATGCTTACCCAGCATATGAATGCTATAAAACTGTTGAACTGAATAAACCAGAGATCGAGCAGCTCCGCTTTTGGTGCCAGTATTGGTATACTGCATATTTTTCCTGTTGGATTCAGTTTATATTTCTAAGTTTGCAAGTAGCATTAGTTGGTTGTGATGTATCTTTCATACTTTTGCTTATTTTGCAGGATTTTGGTTGCTATGTTGACTGTTTCAGAGAGAATTGGAGATGCTTTTGTTTCATGGTAAGAAATTATTGTGCGACTGCTGATACAAAATACGCCATCTGATGTTTGTAAGTTTTCTTCTGATATATTGTCTTTTCCTTCTCTCTAAAGGGTTCCCATGTACAGTGAAGCTAAGTTGGCATTTTTTATTTACTTGTGGTACCCTAAAACCAAGGTGTGTGACTATCAGAAACTGAACTAAACCTTTCTCCTTTATCGCGAGACTTTCATCCTCTCAAGTCATAAATTTTGCTTCTTGGTGTATATCTTCTAGGGAAGTACCTATGTGTACGAGTCCTTCTTCAGACCCTATATTGCAAAACACGAAAATGAAATTGATCAAAACCTGCTGGAGCTGAGGACAAAGGCTGGAGACATGGCAATAGTGTACTGGCAAAGGGCTGCTAGCTATGGTCAGACGAGAGTTTTTGACATTTTGCAGTTTGTTGCTGCACAATCAACCCCAAGACCTCAAGCTCAGGTACTAAATCCAGTAATACATTAATATTCCTTATCCATTGCTTTTATCATTTTGTCTGCCTAATCCACTACTTCCTATTTACCTTACTTTTCTGATGAACTAAGAAGTCTTCCGAAACTGAAGCGATCATTACTTGTGTTTTCATGTGCACTTTTATGCTAGCAAAGTGAGACCTTTGCAAACTTAATGGAATATTGAATTGTTTGCAGCAGCAGCCGCAAGGTCCCAGGGCTCGCCAAATTTCCAATCCTCCTAACCGTCAACCTTCTAATGCACGCAATCGTCAACCGGCAACATCAAATCCGGGGATGGAAGAGCCCCCATCTCCCACTTCCAGTACATCATCAAGTCAGCATCAGATGGAACCAGCGGATGAGGTGGGTTCCGCTGAAGCCACTACTTCTCCAGCAGTAACTCAAAATTCACCAAGAGCTCCGAATGCTCCAAAAGCTGTAAATGCACCAAAAAGATCACTTTCTGCACCATCTGTACCACCGAATCCTTCTGCACAAAACAAGACAGAACTGATGCAGATAGAAGCATCACCTTCATCATCTTCATCAAATGACAAAGTCACGGACTCTGCTCCGACAGAGACGATCATGGAAGAGGCGATCCGGGCTACTCGTGGAAGATTGAGGAAAACCAAATCAATAACGAAGTGAAACATGGAACAAGTTGTTCAGATCTCTTGTTATGGGGATCAAACACAACACTGTCTGATGTAAATTTTCCTTTGCTCCTCTGTTTCTTATTCCATTTGTTATTTGAACATCAAAAGGGAGCTCTAATTGATTGCAGAACATTGGAAAAAAGAAATGTAACGGGGATATGCAGAATTCACACGTCCAAATATGGTCATTGATGGAACAGTGCATGTAAATATGGTTCTAATTGAATAGTATGAACCAAGAGTGAAGTCAGGTGTCTTAATTCTGGGATGCTAGCAACTAGGTGCACGGCAATCAATTGGTTAAAGGCAGGCGCATCGGACAAGAAGCATAACTTTACCCTATTAAAGCTAAACGGGAGTTCATACACTTTAGACCTCTTTAGTATGTATGAACTCTGTAAAATAATTGGCCAACGGTACCTAAAATTGATATGCTTGTAGACTTCACTTTTTATGGTGACGTTAAGTGAAAGAAACAGCCAACAGTTACCATTAGAAGCCGAGTCCAGAACGACTTTGCAGATGTTGTTTTAGCATTTGTGACGCCGTCCGTTTTTCAAACAACGTTTCCATGTTCATCATACTGCTACGTACAGGTAAAAGCTGATTGTAGTTGTCTATTAATTGCACCATTCCAGGTTTTAAATGAATAGCATAAATACTGACATACATCTAGATTTTGAACCGGAAAATGCTTATTTGAAATTTGGATTTGGGAGGGACTTAGTAAGCAAAACCCATTGTTTGATTTTCATAAATAGTGGGGATTTGAAATCGCTACATGATGAGGCCATCCATCGTGCCGGACTAGAACGCTTGATGGACCCAGTGTCACTGAGTGGCCGGCGGCCTGGCGGCCCTAGTGCCACCGAGTGGACTCGCGGCATCACAAGCATCAAGTCCACACCAATTTATTCCGGATCGGTTTCCATCAAGCATGAAGGAGCCCGGATCTTGAAAGAGAGCATAGGAGTACCATGGAGCAGCCCAAGTCAGCTAGAGCCGAAGGGAAGACCCACAAAGTGAGAAGACATCAAACCGGTGCCACCGGGTGGCAGTATCACACCAAAAAATGACGCATCGAGCCTTTTCTTCATCAGACCAACTTCCCTCGTGCAAGATGAAGCTCAAGAGCCTAATTTACACCAAGCAAGCATTCATACCAGACCCCACAACTCAGAGAAGCAGTTGGACCCAGGGTCACCAAGTGGCCTCACAATTACACCGAAATTGGACCAAACGCACCCTAGCCCAACGAAGACTATTTTGCTCGCACAAGGAGGAGCAAGAAGACTCTAGGGTTGCTGCCAAGAGTGATGTCAAGGCCTGAGTCTAGCCCATTGACCATTTAACCACTTACAAGCTCATTCGGGCTCATTTACGAGCCCACGAGTTAACCTTTTAATTATAGACGAATTTCGATCATAGCTTAATTAGTTTATTTCAGAGTTTTAATAACGCTTAGACCATAAGAATACCTCTAGATTTATATCTTCAAAAAATGAGGTATTAAAAATGACCGAACTGTTTATTAATAGCAGAGAGTGAATGTTAATTGTCATTATAATGATCCATCCGAATCCAAACCGAGCCAAAGAGGATAAAATCTGGATTGACCAGATCGTATACGGCTGCGGATCATGTATATTCTTAACTCACCCGGTCAACTGCGGGGCAATAGTCCAGTATTCAACATGAGATTACATAGATTTGTAAATGTGGCGTAATAACATGTACAATTATGATAGAAGATAATGGATGAGTGTATCAAAATTAAATAAAAAATTAGCTAGTGAGAGAGAGAGAGAGAGAGAGGCAGGTAGTGGGCGGTTGAGTTGGGGACGACAGTCAGACACTTGCATTTCATCTAACTCGACCACTTTCTTTCCTTGTGCTTCTTTCTTAACCGCCAATTTTAATTTTAATTTTAATTTGTTGGCCAAATCTCTTATCTCTGCAACAACTCCTTCCCTTTCTGGCATTGCTTCCCCGTTGTTTTAGTTCATGTTCTATTACGTGATCATTATATAATAATGCATTATGATTGATCACTGATTGGTTGCTAACCTACTCAGTATTGAGTACGTTTTTGGGACAGAGAAACCCCAACAACTCTTACGTTTTTCATAATATCGGCATCAGCAGAGGTGTACGTCGTTGGCGGCGGTGGAGTCAATTTCTCAAAAACTAGGCTATCAGATCGAACTGGCATACGCCGAATAACACATGGCTGAGTGACAAGTGAAAATAATGATGGTGGGTGTTGGGGTGATAATGAATATAGAAGAAAACAGTGGCACGTTGAATAAGTGGATAACGAAAGACTTTGCGAAGATGTAAAATGAGGCTGCTGACTGAGTCACTGAGACTGAGACACCATATATGCCTTTTGCCTTTTGCTTTTCTACCTTTTCTATAATTTGGCTTTGATATCAGATGGAACCGTAGATGAACGAATTTAATCACAATTTACTAATAGTTTCATCTCGTAAGATTTGAACATAAATCTAAAGGAGAAAATAAAGGGATACGGAGATTTGTTGACGTTGTTCGGAGATTTTTTTTACTCACTGGAGCCTTAAAGAGAAGACTCAACCCAAATCCACTATCAGCAACGAACACTCGAGTACAATTTACAAACAAGATAATCCCAAAACCTAACCCTAAATCAAAGCATCCAATCAAGAAGATACTCAAAAGGGATTCGCCCCCCCCCCCTCTCTCTCTCTTCAGGCTGAGGAATTTCTTCTTCCAAAAGTTCCCTGATCAATAGTGACCGGAGCACAGACCAGCGCCGGAGATCTTCATATCACCGTCTTGACGCTTCGTCTTCTTCTTCTGAGTTGAAAGGATTAGAGGAGTAGGATTTTAGTATGGAGAGAGGAGTCAATCTTTTTATTCAAACAACTCAGAGTCGTCTTTTATATTAAGAATCCCAATACAAAAAACGCTCTGTTTCAATAACCTGCAAAACATACTCTAAAGACAGAACCGGACGGTCTAGGAATTTAACCCTGTACAGAAACCGATTCGATTTAGATGATTGCTAATAGGATTACAAAATGCTTAATTATTGCTTGTTATGTAGCTTCTATCTCCTTAATTATTTCATTTTGTCTCCACTACTATTCCACTATTTAACTTGCATGATTTCATGCTCCTTCCCCTCCCATTATTAACCCCAAACTGTCCGCACACTTTATGGAGGAATGTTTTGCTTCACTTTAAGCAGGTTTTGTGCATATATTTAAGGCTTTTAGTTCCTACTTTCCTTTCATCAAATAATAATCTTCTATAGTTCGATAAGATCAGTCCCAACTAATCACTGGACATTATAAGCTAAACGACACATTGATGTTGATATGTATGGGGCCGGCCGAGTTGTACTTCGGGCCATGGCCGTGTTTCTTACATGAATTAGTTAATCATCTTGATCGGAAACCACGTAATTCGGTGTGTTTATGTCTTGACTCTTAGTTTGATTAAGGATAAGAACAATAGGAAGCAAGTTATCCAGCTAGTTCGCCCCCATCTTCCATATATGTAAGTAACCAAAACCCAAGAGAGTCTTCCCAAATCGAGCATGCTGTGTTTCTACTTTGTATTGTAACGTTAAGAGTAAAATAAACAAGGGACTACCACTGTATCCTACTGAATAATCCCCTTGCCCAATCTTTTTATTTGAAATTTAATTGATTCAATTGAAGTATAATATTTTTATACTATTTTTGGTTAACTCAAGTATTGATTCATTGGAGTTAAAGGAAATTAGGAGAAAAATATATTATTTCTTAATTTCTGTAGTCATTATTGAATTTTGTTACCAATAAAATATTTTTTACTAGCTCTTTCGGTGTACGTATTAGATTTTTCCCTTTTTGTTTTCGTGTATTAGCTTTTTCAATGTACGTACTAGATTTTTTTTATACTTGTTTTTGTAGCGTTGTACTAAATTTTATTTGATATACTTGTTTTAGTGTACTAGATTTTTTAGTGTACGTACCAAATTTATCTCTTCTTGTTTCAGTGTACTAGCTTTTTTAGTGTACATGCTTTTTTAGTGTCGTACAAGATTTTCTCTACATGTTTATGTTGTGTCCTACTGTTTTTTTGTTGGATGTACTAGAGTTTTTGATTACGCACCGTGAGTATTTGGATAGATTGACCAAATTTAAAATGCCAGAAGAGCAATCTCGGTTGATATGTGAAATTCCAAAGATCATTGGAGATGACGGAGAGGTGGAACTAGAATGCAGGCAATTATCGAACCCGAATGAACTAGAAGAGTAGTCAACAACCAGAGATCGAATCCAATTAAAACAAAACTAACCGGAAAAAAAAACTGAAATGATAAATTTACCCTTCAAGATGGACAGTTGAGATGAATCCTTGCTGCAATAGATAGACCTCCTTTATTTTCCGCGGACCCGAAATCCATCATTACCCAATGCGAGCTGCATTCACCAAATGGTCAAAACCATCAAACTAACTATATATAAACCAGAATATTAGGTGTGACCAGGAGGTAAATGTCACAAGTCTTGACAACAATTAACCCAGAGGCTAAAGTAGAATCCCAAAGCTAGACGTACAGATAGCTGTAAATATGTAAAGTAACAGAAGATAGGTAAAAATTGATTTATTATGTTGGTATTTATTTGATGTTGCAACTTCTTACACCCCATTTTCCACTATGTACACACCTTTCTACACTTGTCGATTATACTTCATTTATCTTTTATTTGTCTTGCATGGTTATGTCATGTATAATGTATTATTGATGGAATCAATCCAAGTCTCAACAATTGAGATCTTTTCTGTATATGTTAAGCATGTCAATTAGCTTTCAGAAAAACTATTCAAAATTGAAAGTCCAACACCACAATTTTAAATAGTTGAATAGGATAAACCGCCACTTTCATGATCATAACCATTTTCAATAGTATCGAAACCGTCATGATAACTATCATGACCTATGAATATAAGAGAAACACTCATACATATTGGAAGTCCATATATAATAATAACGATTATTAAGATCACATAGATAGATTTGACTCTATAATATATGTACGGTTTATAAAACTAATCTATTCAGAAAACCAACCATGTCCAACAATAAAACAACAACTCCATTTATTTAATTATAATTTATAAACCAAAAATAGGTAGCTTGTTTGATTAGGTAATGAATTTTTAATAGTGGACCCGCCGGGTCTCCACCACCTGATAAACAAATACACCACCCTCCTTATTTACATACTCACCCTTCTTCTTGGATCCCTCCTCTTCCCCACTTTCCACAAACCTCCTTCTTTCTTCTTCTTGTTCTTCTTCTAAGTTCTAATGGCAGTCCTCACTGTGCATCCTCAATCCAAACACAGAAAGCCATCTCTTACTCCTTCCCGTTACCCCAACAGCACTAATAATAATAATAATAAGCAGCAGCTTACCAAAAATCACCCCAAAAAGCAACTCAAAGACAACAATAATAAGAAATTAGTACCCTCCTCTTCTTCCGCTTCCTCATGGGATCATTTCAAGAACCTCCTCACCTGCAAACACCTCGATTCCTCCTCCGTCCTCGTCCCTACCTCCAAATCCAACCGCGGAGCTGGATTTGTGGGCTCTTCCTGCTGTAGCTTCAGGGACGTCAGGGTCGTCCACCGCTCCGACAACTCCCCAGATGGAAGCTCCCTCGGCCACGACGCCACCGCTCTTCTTACCCGAAAACCTCCAACAGCCACTACTGGTACGAGGAGGTCGTCGTCCTGTACTACGGCGCCGCCGTCTAGGGGCATGCAGTTCAGGAAGCTCTCCGGTTGTTATGAATGTCACACTATCGTTGACCCCATCAGCCGGTAATCCTTCGCTCAGTTTCACTATTTAATTTCTATTAACTGTAATCAATTGGATTTGAGTGACTTTCGGCCTATTTTTTGTGAATTTAAATATATATCTTCTGAAGTTAAAATGAAACCATGTAATTGTTATCATATTCTGATTATGAATTTACTCAGGTTTCCAACTCCAAGGACCACAATTTGCGCTTGTTCTCAGTGTGGTGAGGTGTTCCACAAGATAGAAAGCTTGGAACTCCATCAGAGAGTTCGCCATGCCGGTAATTTCTTTATTATTTTTAACTGCGAAGCATGTAAATGTATAACAGTGGCAGACCACCTTACGATATTTTAGGGACCAATCGCAATTAAGTATCTTCAATTCTACAGCTGTTCTCTGAGGATCAATTAATTACTTATGTTGACGTGACACATTTTGTCACCCAATCTAATAATTAACAGAGTGCCCCACCGACAAGCTAGCCAACCAAAACTTTGAAATTTATTTACCAGTACTGGTAACAATTGGTAACAACACTGTTTTTAATTTTTACTTTTAAACAGTTATTAAAGATTTAAAGTTTGTTCTTTCCTTCTTGTTTGGGTTTTTACCAACAGTTTCTGAACTGGGTGTGGAGGACTCGGGACGAAACATCGTGGAGATAATCTTCAAATCGAGCTGGATGAAGAAGGATAGTTCCATCTGTCACATCGAACGCATACTGAAGGTCCACAATACTCAGCGGACAATCCAACGGTTTGAGGACTGCAGAGACGCAGTCAAATCCCGTGCGCTGACTGGCATACGAAAGAATCCCAGGTGTGCGGCTGATGGAAACGAGCTTCTCCGCTTCCATTGCACGACCCTCACTTGCTCCCTGGGAGCGCGTGGCGGTTCCAGCCTCTGCGGCGCCATCCCTGGGTGCGGTGTCTGCACTGCCATCCGCCATGGGTTCCAAGGGAAGGAGATGCGAGGAGTCCGGACCACCGCCAGCAGTGGTAGGGCCCACGACTCATTGGTCGGGTGCACGGACGGGCGCAGGGCCATGCTCGTGTGTCGGGTGATCGCAGGGAGGGTGAAACGCGTGGCGGCTGCGGTGGAGGATGAGAACGCGCCGTCCGATGATGGCGGCGGGGTGTACGATTCAGTGGCGGGAACGGCGGGAGTGTACTCGAATCTAGAGGAGCTGTTTGTGTTTAATCCTAAGGCCATCCTGCCTTGTTTCGTTGTCATTTACAATGCGGTGGAATCATGAGAAACATGTACCACCAAAAGATATTATAATTAATTAAATTAAAACCCCAATATGATATAAAATAGTTGGGAAACTTGTTTTCCTGGAAAGAAAATTACGGTTTGGCTTGGCGATACTGAATTTTTAACCGTTTAATTGATTATAAATTTACTGATTTTGATGGTCATTGATGGTGTAAAATGTGTATTTTGAGGTTACGGTGATAATCGTTAACGATTAGAAATTGGTAAAGTTGTGTTATGAGTTTTGTAGTAATAACATTATCACCATAACCATCATGATCTGCGTTACAACCAACATTTTTCAGACAATACATAAGGCTAATAAGCCCACTATTTAACTCAAATGTACATGAAATCTATCCAAAAGACTACACATAAACCATTAGCCCACTATTTAACTCAAATGTACATGAAATCTATCCAAAAGACTACACGTAAACCATTAACTTATTTATTCCTCAAAAATATCTCATTCACCACTCTTCGACACCTTTCGATTGCATTTTAGACGTGTGGTTTTCATTTTATTTGCATAACAGTGAGTAACCAATGAAATTCATTGTCACTGAATAGAAACACGGATGGTTATAATTAATAATTGTCACATAAGTAGATGTGGATAATGAATATTACCATAACCATCCCTGGAACCTCCTCGTTATCAAGCCTAACCCAAAATATTATTAATAAATGTTTATCAATCGAGGAAAGTCACTCCAATTAAATTTTTCTGAATTATAATCAAACTGTATCTGTAGGTGAAATTGAAATTAAATGTATCCCGAGTGCACGCATAGGTTGACATCTATTAAAATATCATCCAAGCTAAACCAAAATTAACTAGGAACAGATTATCCCAACCTCCATGCTATGGACTGTGGATCCATAACCCAATTTGGTGGTGATTTGACAACTACTCCTACTTAGGCAATCAGATATCAATTTATGCTAGCCCAGATTGTTGAATAACGTAATAAATCAGAGTGTAGTAATCCCAACGATGTTTGCGAGTCACGACCACAATAACAACTTTAATATCGATGGAAAGAAGCCCTGCAACAGCAACAACAACAATAAAAAAAGATCCCATACAAACCTCATGTCTTTAAAACTTAAAGGATGAACTGTCCAAAGCAACAAAAAAAACGAGGAATAGCAACGACAGTAGCAAAATGACCATGTTTAAAGCAACTAAGCAGAGTGACTACTACTAGCAATCCTGTCCATGATGGTTGCGAGGATCTCCTTGGACTCCCTAAGCAGCTGGATGCTTCCGTTAAGCTTGTCCCTCTTTGCCGCCACGGATGGGGACTCCTCAAGTACCTTCTCTATTGCTCCAGCACCGTGGCTACTTCCCATCAGCTCATTCACAAGTTCCTTCTCAAGCTCCATGTCCACCAAGTTCCTCACGCACAACTGAATGTGAAGAGCCATTGAATCCACCAGCCTCCTCCTCACTATCTTCCAATACGTCACAATCCTCATCCTCAGATCAAAAGCTTGGTCCAGAACCTGGCTCTTCTTCACAGCATCTCCGACTGCCACAACACCAAAACCCGTAATCATTGTCTGGGTGTCTTGTTTTACCGATGTTATGAACTCATGCCTCAGAGCCAAGAGTGAGTTCCACTCAGTCAGGTACTCGGGATTACATGTGTAATCCGTTGCTTTCTCCATTTCAAGTATCTCATTCACCCAATTCGCAGACCGCTCTCGCATCCTGGAGATGAGGTTGTGACACGTTCTCCTTGTGGATAGCTGGAGTCGGTGATAACTTTCACACCGCTGCATCAGAACAGATATTACAACACCTTCAATATAGTTCCAGACATTGTCAACAAAAGCAAGAGGAATCCAGGATATTCCTTGTATTTTCCTCTGGAGAAGAGCCAAGAATGCTCCCGAAGACATGTAATTGGGAAGCCTGATCCCTTTGGCTTCCTCTAGAATCTTGATCTCCTCCTCCAGGAAATTCAGAAGCTCATCGCTCTCCGGGGCATTGTTGAGTTGGGCAGAGAATTTGTCCAGCATTTCTGCCAGTCTTGCAGTACAGTGCATCTGTAAATCTTCAGGGTACTGGTTGAACTCTCCTCTGATAATAATCCTCCTCAACGAATCTTTGGAAGACCCCAGTATCCCCATAAAAGTAGTCACTGCCTCACCTTTGGAACTCATGGTCCTCGGCATTTTGTTTACCTCTTGAATATTCATGGCTAGCTTCTCATTGATCTTTTTCACTATCTCCGGCAAGCACCTACAAAACGTTAAGCCAACAATTTCCATAAGTGACGTTAGAAAGTCAGTGTGTCGATATATTCATGAGCAAAAGAAAGAACACAGATCGAAATACATGGAAGCAGAAACTCTTTAACTTTTCTAGACAGATTTGTTCAATCCATGAGTAATAGAGTATATTACATGGTGATATAACATTAATGCGAAACTAATTATATGACACTTGAGGATATCAAACGCAAAAAGGGTATGGCGAACAGACTATATATCAACATCAACACTTCATATATTCACGCCCTACAATAATATGAAGCCAAGTATGGATATGTATTTTTCGTGAATATCTACGATTTCAAACCCGAAATCTCTAATAAAATATAATATAATGTCAAAATTGAAAAGTTTTTATGGTACACTCTATTTCACTTAGTTATAAATACATCTACGTATATGTATGTGTTTTCATTAATTTATATGTGGAACTTTAATTCGTACATAATTATATTCATGATATAGTGTCTCTTCTAAATACAAATTTTAATAATGGGACCAGTATAAAACTAGAATTTGCAAGCATTTTTAAATTACATAATATCGTGCATGGCTCACATACGCAAAACATACAAGTCCTGAAGTTTACACAATTCACAAACCGATGACATACATATCGTTATTCAATTTATGGTACCCAACCTTAACTAAAATTGTATCTAGGCCAATGATAATATCACGTCGAGTTAACTATGAGAGGTTGGTCCAGTGATCTTTCCATACCAAAATATCATTTATTCTACGTAAGTATTTTTATAGAAGATTCTGCATACCTACGTTATTGTGTATATTGTTTTGCTAAAAGAAGTGAGTGTTACCTCGAAATGATGGCAGCCTGAATTTGGACAAGCTTCTGGGCCAAGACAGGAACCCCGACGATCGACTTGTCGATCTTGGACAGCAGAGGATGAGAATCAAACAGACCAGCCTCTTCATTCCTCGCATCCTCGTAAGTCTCATCGCCAATCCGATTCCTGACGCAAACATAACCAAGTCCAATCCCAACATCATCAGCCATCACCTTTTCCAACAGCCCTTCAGGAGATTTATCAACTTTGGTAACAACAGCCAGAGTCCTATCCCCTGTTTTATCAACCTTCTGCGACATCCTGATGGACTCACACGTTGAGAAATCAACGGTCGCAGACAGCACGTTTAGTATGATGCTCTCCTCCGGTTTGATGTACTCCATTATCGTCTCTGTGACTTGCTCGTAAATGTCCTCGGGCTGGCCATGGACCGGAACTCGGGTAATCCCGGGGAGATCAACCATTGTGAGATCAGGGACTCCGTTCTTCCTCACGATCAATGTCAAAGGATTGTTTGATATCCCTTTACCGGACCCTGCAATCTCTTCCGTGGCCAAGTTGATGGACTCCGCCACATGTGCTTCGTCGGTAGAGACGGTTTTGGTGGACCCATTTGAAGTATACTGCAGAGAGAGCTCCGGAACGGGATGGGAGTGGTGGTGGAGGCGCATGATGAGTGGAACTCGAGTACAGATTCCTTGGCCACGTGGAAGGCTGATTCCGGCGAGAGATTCAAGCACGCTAGACTTGCCCGATGATTGGTCGCCGACCACGACGATGGTGGGGAGCTGTATACCTTCCTTGGCTGCGACATTTAGGTGTCGGAGCTTGTCAATGGCGTCGAGGAGAGGTCGGATCTTGTCATTGTATGACGACACGATTGGGACTATTTGATGATTGTCGGTTTCGTAAGGGACGAGGGACGAGGATGAGGGGCTGAGGGATTCTATTTCATTGCCCATTTTCTGTCTGGAAAAGTTGCAAGTGGTTTGAGAACTCTTCAGGGGAGTTGTCTGTTTATCTTCAGGGGAGTTGCAGTAGAAGGAGATGAGGCGACAGGTTGTTTATAAATGGTAACCAAAGTCGAAATATGGGTTGTGGTGGGAAAATGAAGAGGCGTAATAATTAAAAAGAACGGTTGGATGGATGTATTAATTAAAAAGTGTGTGTAGTAGTAAAATGAGTCTGATTGGCTTCTCAACATTCAACTTTGACCTACTTGATTCTTCTGTCCAATAGAGTGGAGGATTTGGTTGCCTTGGCAAGAAAGATGGAGTGGAGTAGCAGCCTATGAGTCTAAATTATCTGCTTTTAACGTAAGATAATAAAAGAAGGGAAAATAGTTAATGGTGATCGCCTGTTCGTCTGTCCCAAAACAGACTTCCCAATTTCCCATCCCCAATCAATTTAACCAATACAAATTCATTTATCAGTTACACTCATTTGCAGCACTGTTGACCACCCCGGAGCAGGTGGGTGTTTGGGTTAGGAATCTCGAATAAGTCTATTCTTGTGCTTTCGTCAAAATTCGGGGCACTTACGATCCAATTCAATGAAACCTTTGTCCCACCTGAGCTATTCATTGAAATTTTTTATCGAGAAAAGTTTAAACTGAATTCGAATTTATCTCATCAACTGTAACTAACAAGTTAGGATCAAATAAACTTCAAATTGCCTAAAAACAAACTTGAGCCAAATTTAAACATAATGAAGTTCGATATCACTCGGTTTATGAACTACCTCATATATAAATGGTGATATCTTATAGCAATTTATATTAAAAACCCCATCTCATTCAGAATTTTAAGGTTTTTTGTGGGCCGTTGGATCAATTTTAAATTTCAAAATGCTCCAAATTAAATGAATGCGTGAGAATTTAATATTTGCATATTTCTTTTGTTAAATTCATTTTATTTTATTTTTAATTTAAAAAACCTCATGCCACCTTCCCATCAAGGAGTCCTCAGTGACTTTTGCGGCAACTGTCGAGCGATTTTCCCAACAGGTATCTGACAACATTTCTCACAAGTCTATTATTTATGATTCTATATAACAAGTTAGTAATTATAATAGTCTATAACGTATTATTAAATGAGTAACATTTATAATCATTTATAACTTGTTAAATGAGTAACACGTTACAATCATATGTAACAAATTAAAATTATCTATAATTAAAACAAGCGCAAAACATGTACTAAGACTTGGGATATATTAGCGATACCAATGCACACATGTTTAAGTTGGTAAGTGTACAAGTTGTTGAACTGGAATATTGAGGGCCAAAAAAGTATAATGGAAGACATCGTCTCACACAGAGAAAGATTATTCAAACTTCAAGCAATTTCATGGTGGTGATGGTGTCCCTTTCTCTTAGAAGAGGAGAAGAGTCCTCCAATAATCAAAGGAATCAACGGCTTCTTCTTCTTCTTTCTCAAAGAAGGATGCCTCTCCAGCCTCTGATCATTATCATCATTATCAAATACTCCTTGATTATTAGCAAATGTCACGTACCTCTTCTTCTGAAACTCCACATCTTCGTCTGGTACCATCACTAGTTCCACTTCTTGTTCGCCGTGGTGGATGTCGGATTGCGGATCAATCGAGAAGCTAGATTCCTTCATCTGGACTTCCTTCAGCTGCTTGAGTCTTTGGAGCTCTTGCTTTGTTTGTTCAAGCTCTTGTTTAAGATGGGAGAGACAGCTCGCCATTTGTGTGCTTTCCTCCTTTGCCTTTGCCAAACTCTGTTTTGTTTCTTCCAGCTGAGATGTCATTGTCCCTAGGTTTCCATTACGACCAACCTGCTGCATCATCTTAATTAGAAAAACTAATTCATTGCCTTTATTCGATTTTTCATAATCTGGAAAATCGGTTAATCAAGAGTCCGAATCTGGAGCCAGAGAAAGTGGCTTCTGGATAGGATCCACTAAGCCTGTACAAATCTCAGCCGCCTAAAATTCGAGCTTTAGATCTAACGGCTGAAATTACAAGGATAAAATTGATATTTCACAACCATATAAATGTGTTTATTAAGGATTATACTACGTATCATACTTATACTTAGTATTAGACTTTGTACAAAAGCCATACAAATGCATATACACCTCTATATGGGTTTGTATAAACATAAACACATTTGTATGATCTGTACAACTCTGTGTACAAAATTGTATAGCCGGTCATCGAAAAATGTTTCCAGAAAAAATAGAATTTTTCAAAAAACATAGAGCCGACGATGATGTTCACATGGGTACAAATATTTACGTCATAGGAGGTGCATATCATTGGGAAATTAATCGGAAAGCTTTCCGATGACCGGAGATGGTGGTCCGGTCACCAAAGATAGGAGATGGCTGGATTCTGGTCCAACAAAATTGTTTAAAGCAACATGACTGTATTAGTCTTGACCCTTAGATCATGTTGAGATCCAATGACCCATATTACTCTTGAACCGGATTCAGGAAGCAATATCCCTAGCTCCATAATTGAACTCGTTAATCAATGTTTAAAATAAAACACCACCTGTTTAAGCTTGTTGTTGGGGTAAAGCTCGCCGGCCAGAACTTTCTCCCCGAACAACGTGACGGCCTCTTTCACTGATCGGAATGGCGCCCGAGTGTCAACTCCAGCCCGCTTCATCACTCCTTCGTTCGATCCCATTTAATTTGTGGATGACAATGTAGTGATCTAGCTATAGTACGTACCCCCCTCTGGAAATTCAAGCATAAATTGGACCAGAAAATTGGTAAACAACTTTGTGGAGTGATTGGGATATTTAAGAAAGTGAAGGTTGTGTTGAAAGAAGGAGAGATTGGTTGGTTAGAGTTGAGAATTAAAAGGAGTAGTACGTATAGGAGGGATGGATGGATTGGGGAAGAAAGCTTCTTTGCTTGGCATCCACTTCACCGGAGCAAATACCTCTCTGGTTTTGCACTTGTGCTCTCTGCTTCCTTTTACTTTATAATAATTCATTTCTTTTCAACTTATAATATAAATTTAGTGTGTTTATGAAACCATATACTGTAACTCTGTCCTTCACGTAAACCATGCATTATATACTTTCAGCCCTACCAAACTGTATAGTTATTGACAACTTTAGTTTCATCAATTGGTTGGTGGGCGGAGAGCAGAAAATGATGGGATTCTGCCAAATCGTACAGCTAAAGAGAGGGATGTTTCAACCAACTCCCAAGGAAAGTTCATCTCTTCAGCAACCCTCTGCCTAAACCTTTCACTTTCTTTGTTTTGTGTTTGGACAAAACCCTCTTTGGCTTAATAACTCATGTAGAGCAGGTTCTGGACTCTTGTTCCTTCCATTCTACAGCTGCTTGCTTGTGGCGTGGAGCAAATCCTGGAATTCAATATATTTCGGATTGGATAGTGTATGTTGTTTCACTTTTATTAAAATTATTCGCGTGATGCTGCAGAAAGATTTAGAGAATAAGTGGAGATAGATGAACTTTTGTTATAGAAAATGTAATTAGCAAAATAAAAGTATGAAATAATTTAAGTTATGTTAATTAAAAAATGGAAAATATCACAAGACCCGTAAAAGGTAATATATAAGTTTAAAATAAAGCTTTTATAAAAAAAATTCATTCAATAAGAATTCAATAAAAATGAGAATGGGGATGGGTATCACACTACCCCGACCAAACCCTCCATTAGCCTAATTGTGTTCGTATTTGTGTTGTCGGCCCCAAAATTTTTGCAATTGCTCACCAATCTATCCCTACCTTAAAATAGGTTTCAGGATAAATTTGCAATTTTTAGGCTAGATTGGAGTAGTGATGATCATAACCATTTGTCTAATCTATTAAGATATTTTTGTTTTGTTTTTAATCATCGATATTATTAGTGATAAATTTAGAAGAGTCTTTTTTAGGCTACGATTCAATATATTTCTGAATCTCAAATTCTAATATTACATTATTTTCTTTATATTTTAAAAAAAATAAGTAAAATTTTCAAAATGTTTACCATTCAGTTTAGTTTACTAAATTATTCTTGATCCCACTGTTTAGAATATGTATATTAATAACGTAATAATGAATAAGGAGGTATTTACTAAGATTATATGATCCAAGGTATTTTTAGATGGATAAGTTCAACATGAAGGTTCAAACATAGTGTAAGCCCCTAGAAGTTATCTGACAGAAACAAACAAAGAAGAAAGCAAAACCCAATGCTAATAGGGAACGTTAACAGACCGTTATGTCTGTTAATCTCCAAAACAAAATGGATAATATAGATTGATATTGTTATTACTAATTACTAAAGCAGAAGAGAAATAACATATAAAGTAAAGACTTCTTTTCAACCCATTAGTACATCATAATAGTACTTGTGTTGAGACGAGGACTGACTGCTTTTCCCTTTCTTTTCAAGTCTCAACCTCACATTTGTCCCCTTTCCAAATTTCCCACCTCTCTCCAACCACCTTTCTTTGATCTTACCGCCCAAAATACACACCACACTGCCAACTATGTCGTTAATTCCCACCGCCGCCTCGCCGTCGGCCGGATTCTTCCGCCTCTCACCGCCACATGGCCCCTTAACCCAGGCAACCTGCATCAGAAGAGTGACCTCACTCGGCGCGTTGCGATCCAACCCCGCCAGCATTTCAGTGGCCGGCTCAATCTTAAACAATCTACAGCAGGACTCTGCCACTCCTCTCCCCGTCCTCCGCCACGTGGCTGATGCCATGGCCCAAGAAATGAGAGCTGGCCTCGCCGTCGAAGGCGGCAGCCAGCTCAAGATGATCCTCAGCTACGTTGACTCCTTGCCCAGCGGGTAAAGTTACCAACTTTTTCTTAAACTAAAGTTGGGTACTTTTGAACAATGTAAGGGACATTGACTCATTGTGATGTGGGTTTCTGATATTATTTTCTTCAAGGAATGAGAAAGGCTTGTTCTATGCGTTGGACCTTGGTGGGACGAATTTCAGGGTGTTGAGAGTTCAGTTGGGTGGGAAGGAAGACAGGGTGATTGCTACTGAGTCGGAGCAAGTCTCCATTCCTCAAGAACTCATGTTTGGTACCTCTGAGGTGACTCGGCCTTTTCCTTTTCTCTTCCTAATCTTGTTTTAGGTTAGAGAGTTTCGAAAAGAATGATGATGAGATCTTGGTTAGTCTCGGAATCTGAGTATTTAGGGTGTATGCATACTATCTATCAGCAGACCTTTTCAAATTTCAATGACTCAGATTGTGATTGTCATTGTGTTTGGTAGCAACTGTTCGACTTCATTGCGAATGGGCTGGCGAGATTTGCGGAAAAAGAAGGTGGAGAGTTTAGGTTACCAAATGGGAGGCAGAGGGAGATCGGCTTCACATTCTCCTTCCCAGTGAAGCAGACCTCTATTGATTCTGGCTTACTTATCAAGTGGACTAAAGGATTTGCAGTTTCCGGAACGGTTTGTCCATTCTCTTCAATATAATCTTTCTACATTTAATTAGCAGTTATTCACCATGGAAAATGTTTGTTATGGAACATTATAATCAGGCTGGAAGAGATGTTGTTGCCTGTCTGAATGAAGCAATGGAGAGGCAAGCATTGGACATGAGGGTGTCTGCCCTGGTATGTTTCTGAGAGTACATCTATTATATATGTACGGAATGCTTTATTTATCGGACCAAGTAATGATTGAAATATTCGATCATAGGTTAATGACACAGTTGGTACACTAGCCGGAGCTAGGTACTGGGATGATGATGTTATGGTTGCTGTCATATTGGGGACTGGAACCAACGCTTGTTACGTAGAGAGAACAGATGCAATTCCAAGACTACATGGCACAATCTCATCTTCTGGAACAACTGTATGCCACAACCTATTCCGCTATCTTCTCAACTACGCCTAGAATATAATTCTGTGGAATTGATTTTTCGCTCGATTCAGATTATCAATACCGAATGGGGAGCTTTCTCGAATGGTATACCGTTGACTGTGTTCGATAGAGACATGGATGATGCTAGTATCAACCCAGGAGAACAGGTAAAAAGAACTAGAAAATTTCATGGTTTTGAGAAGAAGACATTTAGGAATTTTAACTTTATTTGCAATACCTTGTGCCTTTACCAGATATTTGAGAAGACCATTTCGGGAATGTATCTAGGAGAAATCGCTCGTAGAGTGCTTCTGAAGATGGCAGAAGACGGGGATTTGTTTGGCAGAGCTGTCCCTGACAAACTATCCACCCCTTTCAGTCTCAGGTTCTCACATTTTCTTAAAACTGCTCTCTGTAGAGCCAATGAGTACCTTGTCCCAACTTAGCATGAACTGAATTGATTATTACAGAACTCCAGATCTGTGTGCAATGCACCAGGACAATTCTGACGATCTTCAAACTGTTGGCGCTACACTCTACAACGTTGCTGGGGTGGAGTCCAACTTGAGCTCAAGGAGAGTGGCATTGAAGGTGTGCGATGCTATTGTAAAACGAGGAGGAAGGCTAGCAGGAGCAGGAATTGTGGGGATCCTGCAGAAGATGGAGGAGGACTCAAAGGGTCTAATCTACGGGAAGCGGAGAGTAGTGGCCATGGATGGTGGCCTTTATGAGCATTACCCTCAGTACAGAGACTACTTGCAAGATGCTGTGGTAGAGCTCCTGGGTCCACAAGTTTCAAGCAACGTAGTGATCGAACATTCTAAAGATGGGTCTGGCATTGGAGCTGCTCTCTTGGCTGCTACCAACTCCAAGTATCAACATTGATATTGTTTCACGGTATGTAATCATACTCGAGAATGTAACTGATAATTGTTGTCCATTTTTTTTCCTTCTCTTGAATGGATGGATCTTGACTGGAGAAACGGCCATGACGAAGTACAGGGCTGGACTCGGGAATAAGTTCTCAGTTTTAAATTTCTTTGTGTATTGCTGGTCTAGTCTTCATGTACGGACTGTAACCCAGTTTGAGTTACTGCTTCTGGATGAGTAAAATCCCATATTCGTCGGGAGATAAGAACATCACCAACATTATTAAGGTGAATACTAAACCATCGGGCTGAAAAACCAGCATCATTAAACAGAATGGATAAAAACCCTGAATCACTACGTTTTGCCATGGTTGGCTATTTTCGCATACTACATGTTGATTCTGGTCTGCATCATCCAGCAGTCTCGGTTGACCATTCCTAGTACTGCTTTCAACTGCAGATCCCGCCAAAAACATATAGCATCTATCGTTAAAGACAGCGGTGGGTCCTGAAACATATGATGCCTGCATCGGAACCATACTTACCAAATTCAGACATGGATTCTTCAAGCCTCTTTCCTCGTTATCCTGTCAGAGAGGAAACATCAATTACTGAACGAATCAACTAACTATTTACCATGAGCACAAGATTCGAGCTAACATACACATCCAAAATCAGTTCAAACTGACTATGAATCTATAGATCATAGCATATTTTCACCTGAAGCAGTTGATTCCCAAGGCTGTGGTAATTTCATGAATGACTGAAGTAGCGAAGTGCAAATACAGCCCCACTGAATGAAACAGCAAGAAATGGTCAAGAATGCTCTAATGGCAACTACTATAAATAATTGCTTCACTATACCAACAAGGGGTTACAGCACAAAGACTTCTGCAGCTAGGTAACAACCTAGAAGGTTATACATACCTGTGAATGAACAATAACCAAGAAGAACCCAGAACTCATCTACCAGTGGAACCCTGCAACGGAAAGTCAGCACAAGCATCACTACGTGGAACCCTCAAAAGTGGCTTGCAAGAAATATATGTGAAACTGCAGCTACCCATCATTCAATTTGGCAGTGAGTGCGTTAGCAACGGCTAATGGTAGATACAACAATGACTGCAAAATTTAAGATAACTTAAGTAGTGAACAACAACGTAGTAGATAACTTAAGTCAACGTAGTAGATAACATATAGAGTGTATCATGCACTGGGCAAGATTATTATTGTTCCCTGCCTTACAAAGCAACACTAGGCTCCTAGAAGAGAATAAGAAGTTATACAAAGAATTCCGTTTGTAAAAGTTAAAACTAAGAAATCCATGTCTATTACAGCATAAGCATGTGTATGATTCGGAGTAGTTGTTCTTGCTGGACTCCACAGGGTTCTTCTCTACATTTCTGATCAGTGATCAATCAACCATTTTTTACCATATTTAGGGGTCCAGTTCACGTTCCACGGGTACAGCTCCCAACAAGTAAAATCAGAAACTGACCTAGATCTGCTTCCCGGTGACGTTACCCGAAGACAGTGAAAGAGTACTCTGAAATCACCACCGCAGGAAGAGTACTGCTCGCCGGCGACGACCACCACAGCAGAACGAGTACGAGAATCTGCAGGAGAACGGTGAGAGGGCTTTGCTGCTTTCTTTATTAATTATTATTTTTTCCATTGACCATATAAAACGACGTAGTTGTAAATTCTTTTTATGTAATTACGTTATGTTTCCCGGAAACTTCAACCCGACTATTTGACGGTTGAGAGAGAGAAGAAAAGGAGAAAGAATCAGGAGAAGGGAGTATTTTCATTCTTTCTTTCTTCTGCCATCTGAAACCTCGGGTCTTCCCTCGTCGACGGCGGTCGAGGTGTCCAAAAAATGGTACCGGATCTCATAGTAGTGCAATTAAAAAGAAGCAAGAGTAGTTTCTTTGTCCAGTTGATTTCAAAGTCGGAAGATAACTTATTGAGCTGAGCTTCTCTTTTGTTGTTATTGTTTTGATGGTGGTGGCAGATCCGGTTTATTCTTCTGCAGAACAGGCAAGGAAAGACTCGTCTCGCCAAGTACTATGTGCCTCTCGAGGATACCGAAAAACACAGAGTAGAGTACGAGGTGAGTTGTATGAATCGCAGTTTCCCGATCGCCTTCTCTTTAATGGGCACGTGGGGATTTGACTGATTGTAGTTGGTGTTTGTGTCTTTCTAGGTTCATCGACTGGTTGTCAATCGAGATCCCAAGTTCACGAATTTCGTTGAGGTTAGTGGTTGTTTTTTGGATCTGTATGAATTAGGATGGAAGAATGCGGCTAGGTAGAGGAAAATTGTGGGAATCCGCTTGGTTATCTGCCTTAATCTATTGGAATTGATTTTGGAGCTGCAATTGTATGATTTTACCTTTGATGACATCCTAGAAACCTTGTTTCTCTTGTCTGGGTTGCCTCCTGCCTTATGAATTAGAATGGAAGAATGCGGCTAGGTAGAGGAAAATTGTGGGAATCCGCTTGGTTATCTGCCTTAATCTATTGGAATTGATTTTGGAGCTGCAATTGTATGATTTTACCTTTGATGACATCCTAGAAACCTTGTTTCTCTTGTCTGGGTTGCCTCCTGCCTTATGTGATTATCCTTGTCCCAAATTTTTGCTGGGTCTCACTCTTACGATTGATTTTTGTTCATTTAACCTGTGTGTCAGAGTTGGAGCAATGTTCTTGTGAGAGATTGAACTGAAGTGGTTCGATTTCTAGTGATTAGTTTGTGGAGGAACTGTAGTAGGACCATAATACTAGTCAGGAGCTACTTTGTATCCTTGTTGTGTTTGAGAATCTGGTTATCCAATATCTTGCAGTTCAGAACGCACAAGGTCATCTACCGAAGGTATGCTGGACTGTTTTTCTCCCTATGTGTGGACATAACAGATAACGAATTGGCTTACTTGGAGTGCATCCATTTGTTCGTGGAGATATTGGATCATTTCTTCAGCAATGTGTGTGAGCTAGACTTAGTGTTTAACTTCCACAAGGTACTGACTGTTTTGTCCTTACGTTGTTAATTTGTTTTCATAGTAGTCATTTCTAAATGTATTTGCTCTGTCTACCTTATCTGATGTCGATCTTGTTATCTGCTTTGTTACTTTCTCATGAAGGTTTATCTGATACTTGATGAGTTCATTCTTGCTGGAGAGCTCCAAGAAACAAGCAAAAGAGTAAGCAATTCCTGGTGTCCTTCTTTACATACTTGACCCAGTTTTAGGAGTCTAGATTTGTAGCTTTTTGCTGATTGATATGAATAAGAGTGGAGAATTTTGACAAGCTGTTTCTCCAGTCAAATTGGACTGTTTAGGTCCCGTTATAATCGTTTTGATTCATTCCCACATTGCAGGCGATTATAGAGAGAATGGGAGAACTGGAGAAGCTGGAGTAAATATATTGCATTGTTGATTGAAGAGTGTTTTCTGTGTCAATTTTACCCAATTGTGTGACTATTGTCTTTGCCATTTCTTTGCTTGGTATGATATGAACATCCAGTTTCCTATCTGGTTATCAGGCATGTTTGTTATCATTGGGGAAACAGACGATGCGACTTTTGTAGGTATATCAAATCATTGGCATACTGAATGTCAGCTGTGTTTTCTTTCATTTCACCTCTTAAGAGATGCACTACTTCCACCCGCAACCAACTCTGCAATTGATACATACATCTGAAAGGTCTATTAAAAATATAACTGAAGCGGATACCTTATGCCAATGGACAATGGTTTTCTGTTATTTCAATTAACTAACAACTCTGGCCAAGTATTCAGTCGTTCACATTTTCAAAAGTTGTCGAAATTAGGATTTCCTACATTAATTAATAAGATTAATCATTCAAATTTTCAAACACTTCACAAACCAAACTGGCGAAACAAATCAAGGCGTGCAGCAGTTGCACCATCAACATTAAGCTTAAGGCGTGAGGAGACTAGCGACATCAAAACAGAAAGAAGCGGGATCACAGGGACTGGAGCAAAACGGTAGGGGATTGAACAAGGCGAAGGTGGGTGAGGTGGAAAAGAGGAGGTTTTGCCATCCCCAAGAGGATCGGTAGTTGGTCACCGCATCCAAGATGGATTCAATAGGGACGTAAAAGCATTATTGCAGCAGACGAGCTAGGAGGCAGCTTGGGCCATCAAGGCGGTGCCAAAAGTGATTGGCCAAGAGAGGTTGATTAGAAAGGGAGCAATCATGGAACCTAAGGTCGCCCTCTTCACTAGGAGGCAGAGGAAATCCGAGATGACAGATATGAGCGGCGTATGGAACCCGACATGCGAAAGGTAGTCCTAGTTTCCAACTTTGACGCTGGAGGGACACCTGATTCTCAAGAAATTGGAAGGTGACCTCCTTGGAGCGAAGGACCATACAAGGGAGGCCAGGTATCGATCGCCAGAGCGGGCTAAAGGGAATGGAGTGGAGCGTCGATGTTAGTGCTAAAGTGGACGGTTAATTTACCAAGATCATTTGTTGCCCGCTGGCGCCTCATAGCGGGAGAATAGCTGGCAGAAAATCATGATGTATTCATCTGAAACATGGAGAAAAAAGGGTTGTATCCTCGGTTAACATGAGATGAAAGACAATTAGGGCCTGCCAGCCGGTTGATGCGGATGCCGGATGACGACTATTGTTGAATTCCATACTCGAAGAGACAGGTTAAACCTTCGAGTCGAGATGAAACGGAAGAAATGAAAGGGGGCCGCACTAGCGGAGGCCTCTGGAAGGAGTGTCATTGGCTCTTTGTTGAAAACTTGGAATGTTCATTACTTGGTCTAAGAAGTCTCAACTGAGATATTAATTAGCGTTGTGTTATGGGAAGAAGAAACCAAGTTGTTTAGATACAATATGGCATGATCATTCATTTTGAATTTTTTTTGGTTATATTAGACTTTAAATAAAATTAGGTTGGCTTGTCCGCACTTTGTTGCGGAACTGATTGTTACATAGCGATATGTGTGTTCTGTTGCTTGTTCTCTTTTATATATCAAGTATGACTATATGCTCATTTGATTAATGTTAGATATAATAGGTATACAACCTGGGGAAATAATCGAGCAATTCGTTAGACGCATCGATCAATAAAAAATCAAGAAGACTTATCCATCGTTAGATCTTGATATTCGATCTCAGCCATTCACTCAAGTTATCCGAAGTCAATAGAAAGAGACTAATGCTATAATGACGTTGGAAAAAAAAGTTTGTCAAAATCCTATCATGATTATACTTATTTTAATCACCTTTAAAAAATTAAGATTGTGATACAACGTTTATTTAAATTCGAATTCATGTATAAAAGATATTAATTAGATAGAAAAGTTAGGGAAATGTAATAATTAACATAAACTTTGTTTGCATACAAACATAAACACTCGGTTTGCATAATGAGGAAGATTCTTCACCGTCCGATCATTAAACATGATCTGGGCCGTCCATAATAACGATTCTCCGTCATCATATCTGTTGAAAATTATCTGAACCATCCGTTGAAATCAAAGAAAAAATCAAAGGAAAGATACCAACGCAACAGTGATCCCCCTCCAGCTTTAAGTTTCTTTTAATAAAAATGAAATAAATATCATATTTGTACCCATTTATAAAGAGGGTTGAATTCAAACTTAATGCCTTTGAGCAGCGAATTCAGAATAAGTTTAATGCATTATACTAAAATATATAAAATATGCAATGCATTGGGTCGTATATGAAAATTATACTAAATTTTTTAAAAATATAAAATAAATATAGTATTATAACCTTATATTCGAATGGACTGAGTCGTGGCTAGGACATACTCCCCTTAGATCCGCCACTGCCCCTGTCGGCAACCGCATAGTACAACTCTAGTAGAGCAACTTCAAATTAATCTCGACAAAGACGTTCAATTATGGGATGATCAAGATGCTTTTACACACAAATAAAATGTCCTTACCAACACATACATGAAAACAAATGGGAATTAAAAATAATAATGGAACTTTGAACATGACATATCGAATCCGTACTACAATTTTGTTTACCATATCGTAATAAGCATTCATAGCAAAAACAAAACCTCCAATGTGGACCAGAATTCCACCGCAACGAAGTTTGTTTAAGGGCACTTGCGGGCGCCGCCGTGGGTGGTCAAGCCAGCATAGCAAGGACATTGGTCGTAGTTACCGGCAGTGTCGGGAGGAACACAACTACACCGGACACAGCAGGTACCACATGCTCTGTGACAAAGGTTTGGCCTGCTGGATTGCTGGCACCTGGCCTTGCAAGCGCTCCCACAATCTGATCAATCATCGAATTAATGGAAACCCAAATACTAACTGCTTATAAAAACCCAATCATCATACAAGCATACGGCATACGCAGTCGTGGGTTGACTAAAATTAGCTTACCAATCTTCGGCGGCGGGTAGTTCGGGGCGGGTACTGCCACCGGTGTGGCCGCCGGTTGCTGATTCTGATCTGCATTAGCTAGTTGGATGACGAAGAGAAGAGAGGCAAATACTATAAACTTGGAGATAACCATTGTTGGATTTGGAGATGGAAATTGGTGGTGGAAAGATGGACTAATTTATAAGCAAACAAATAAGTGATGTAATGATTTCTTTACGTGGTTTGTGTAGGTTGTTTTAAGGTTAGAACTTGAAGTTAGGAACTAATTATATAGCCTGAAATAATCATATATATCATGCATCTACTTTATGGCCAACTTAATTGGGTAATATGAAAGAGAAAGTGAATTGAATTTGAAGTGAATTTTTTCCCTAAACAGCGATGGATGGATGACAAATTGGCATTGATTAGCTGGATGCTGGCTGTGCCCTGTGGGAATGCAATGAAAGGTGTGAAGAGAGGAATATGTACCCATCAATTCAATACTTCAATTCCAGATGGATGTTCATTTTCTGCCCCCACAACCTTTAGTTTATGATCTTTAACTTTGAATTATTGGTTAGAAATTAGAGTTTGTGACATGTTATTATTATTATTTTAACAAAAAACGAGCAAACAATTGAGAGGCAGTGTAATTATTAAAGTGAGGGTTCCAACTTGGAGAACAAAGCGCCTCACTCAATTGACTTGTCTGGTCATCAATGAGAGTGATGTGTATGACTGTTTTCATTGTAATTAAAGAATAATTATCTGACTTGTTTAGTGACTTTTTGAGTTTAGCCAGCTGGAGGCAAAGTATCTTCCAAGCTGGAAATTATACTATGTATGGTCAGCCTTCATCAATAATGATGATTATGCATCCTCCTAGCAATTTGTTGCGCTTATTACTGCTCCTCTTGTGAATTGACATAATACCTTTTTTAGGGTTTAGGTGGCCGGATACGGTTCGTAGAACTGTTAGGGTATGGGGTTTGTGTTCTCCCAACGATTGTTTGCCTTACGAAGTGTATTTATAGGAGGTCGGGTTTGGGTTGATATGTCGCTATCTGGAAACACTTTTGTTTGTTTCTGGAGATTCCAACAACGTTTTTTAGTCGAATCCTAATGAAATCACGTAGTTCACTGTTAGCTGGAAAACCAAAAACGCTATTACATACAACAATTGCAATAATACCCCAATCGTTTTACCATCCACAGAGGACAATAGATAGAACCTCCGGCTGGGATTTCTTCCGGTTTTGGACATATTAACAACGGAGGCAGCATAAGGGCGGATTGGACGGTGTCGATGACAACGACTGGCTCCCGCTAAACCCATCCATAGTGAGGGCTGCACAGAGAAGGATGAGAACCGACAAAAAATTGAAAAGTACGGTGACGACGGAAACGAAACAGCTGGGTGGGAGGAACGCCGGCGGTGAGAGAAGAAACTTCGTGATTTAAAGAGGAGATGTTAAATGAAATAAAAAGGTGAATTAGGGTTAAACAAATACATTCACCTTACATAGGTGACGTGGCAACCATAACTACGTGGAATCCTACGTGGGCTTCGAGTTTTTACCCGTTATCCATGGGGCCACATTTGCAGTTAAGTATCACGGTCAACGATAAAGTCTATAAATTTCCGTTAATCAGATTTGAAAATTGTGCTATGTTTTGTATTTCGGATAGAATGAGCCAAATCGAATTCAGACCTTATACGTGACCTTATTTGATAATTTTTCCTTTCAATTATTAGTAGTTTGTGTTTTGGTTTTTGGAGTCGGTTGTGAAGATTGTATTTAAATAGAGCTACGGGTAAGATTAGAGGGGCATAGAAGAATAAAGTAAATCTTTTGTTACTTCCACTGTTCTTAGGTTTAGCTCTTTTTTCTCTTGTCGTCATTTGTCAATTCTAATTTAAGGTCACCAAATTATCATTCATTGTTTCATCATGATTGTTCAAGAGCGAAGCTTGATAGTTATGCATTCTAAATCGGCACATAACATAGATGTTACAACCCTATGGGTAGAACTCATCCTAGAAAATTAACTTGTGAGGAGAGAGTGTTCATAAAGTTATAAACCCACCCGCTAATCCTATACTTAACAATGTGATATTCAATTGGACACATAACAGTTTGCAACGACTCCAAATCAATCAAAATATCTAAGGGCATTTTCGTCTTTTCAAGTCTTGGATCGGATAGTGAGTGGTCAGACCGGTCAATTTGCTCAGCAATTTTGACCTTCCTCCCTTTTATTTCGGTCCAAATTTCAGTTGGACCCAACTCGAGCTGATGCCCAAACAAGCCAACTGATTAGCCCTTGCTGTTAAGTTAATTAGTTTGAATTAAATTAGATCAAGAATGAAGTGAGCTAATAAAAAATGTGTGTAGGATAATAGTTTAATTCGAATTTTAACCTTTATTGCTCTATTTGGTATTTAGAAATTAAAATAATAAATCCAAAATCAAACTCTCCAGGTACTTAGATCGAGATAATATTTATTATCGATAACAAAATCACCGAATTGCTAAAATGTGTGTGTGTCAAACGTATCCGAATATAAGTTCATTTTTCGTCCGATAATATATTTTTAATTTTGATAAATCAAATTAATTAACAAACAATCAACTGAATCGTTATCAAACAAAAGACTTGAGAAATCAAATTTCTGCTCTTGTTAGATTTTTAGTTACCAGAAGGCCCGCGAAGGATTGTTTTTGTTGTGAGAAGGGAAATTCAAAGATGCAGAAAAGAAAAGAACCAGTGCACTAGGAACCCACAATAGCTCACTCAACTGCAATCCCAGCTTCAATCTCCATTGGTGGGATTGGAAGTAAGGAGAAGAGGAAGCAAGGTTACTGGTGGTGTGTATCGGCGACGATGATTTGTATTCGGCGGAGACCGCGGTAATTTCGATTCGGCGGAAATTTGTTCAATCTGTTGTAATGTAACTCTGTAAGATCAAACTGAATACCCCTGATCAATCCATGGAGTCATTGCTTAACATTTTGATTTCTTGTTTGTTCATGATTGTTGTTATTGAGATTTGAGAAGGAGAAAAAAAGGGAGAGAGAAGTTGGAGGAGGAGAGAGATTTTTTTTTAATTTTTAATTTAATTTATTAAGTGATGATTGGGATTAAAGTCAGGTGACGTGTTTGTATAGCGAATGAAACGGAATATGATGGAAAACGTTAATGGTGAGTTGCAAAAATTACGATTTAGACCAAAATAATTAAAAACACAATCTTGAAATTTTTGAAAAAAATGCTAAATTTAAAAGATTATTAATGTCGATAGCCTGGTATTTTTCAACTTCACTGTTTTTTCTTTTCCATCTTAGATTAGGGTTTTTTGTTTTTGATGTGATCGGTTGTTGCAGAGTTTAATGGCTTTTTTGGATGTTTAAAAGCTAGACTTTTTAGGAGCGTTCAACTGAATTTCCGGACGAAGTTTCACTTGCAACGTGAAGTCATTAAGTTGTTCACTTTTATCGGTTTGAATAGCTTTAGATTTTCGCGTTCCTTAAATTCGATACTTCCTCTGTTCTTATTATGTTTTCCGTTCAATTCCGTAAGGTTGGAAGTTCGACGGAAATCATCAAGGACGGTCAATAACGGCAACGGCAACGGCAACGACAACGACACATTACTGCGGAAATTCCAATTATTAAGAACACAATATCACCTCGCCTGTTTCGCCCATTTTCTCGCTCAAATTCTAAGTCCACCCATGGAGGGAATGCAATTTATCTACTCAGTTATGTCATGGGTTTTGCACTTCTGTCAAGCTTAATTAATGATGTTTTCTCTTACATTTTCCACATGCGATATCTTGATGATTATGTTGCCTAAAATATTAAGTTATAATGCAAATATGATTGTGAAATTCCTCACTTTCACTCCCGAGGGGTCAATCGTCGAACATAGCAAAACTGTCAATTTTGTGCCCATGGCGTAGGTAGCTATGGTTGCTCTTTCCGCCCTACACAAATTTCTCACTGACACTTCATAGTGATTATTTTCGATTATTTCTCTATTCCATTACTTCTATTCAGAGATTTATTTGATCTTAAAAATTAGATTCAACATCTCATCTTCTAAATCGAATCTCAAGTTTCAATCGCAGCTGGTACAATATGAATAATGGTTACTATTGTGAAGCCTATAGAATAATAAATCGATCCCGATAAGTTAAGAAATTCAGACATCGTCTAGTGATGTGTGTATGATGTTCTACATAGAGAAACAATCAAAAGTATAGTCAAAATTTCACCGACGAGGAAACGCAAGAATCTTCACAGAAATTCAATTGGAACTTGGAATCTGAACTTCCGGTGGGTTTGCATGGAGAACTACACACAAGGGGCGGTGTTAAAAGTAACAGTAATGCAATTGATTACTAAAAAATTATTCTTATCTTTCTGCAGAAATCGCCACAAAATTAGGAAATCGAGAAAAATTAATGCACCAGCCGGGAATCGAACCCGGGTCTGTACCGTGGCAGGGTACTATTCTACCACTAGACCACTGGTGCCTTGTTTACGAATTTGGATAATCAAATTTTATATTTGCATTAACATTGATTAACCTCCAACGGATAAGAAATGTATCGGGAGGCCAGAGATGAACCATTTCCTCCACAAATCATCTGCTGCAGCTCCATCACCGGGGGGAAATTGGATAATCACCGATGGGATGGCGCTATCAATGCCAGCACATCTCTCCTTCTCCAAACCCCCTATACCAGAATACTGCCTCTTCCTCTCCAAATTCTCCCACCTCTCAATCCATCCAAAACCAATCCCTAGGAAACTCACCGTAATCAGAATGGGCGGCGGGCCACGCACCTACCCAGGCGGGGTATCGCGGTGGCAGTGGAAGCGCATGCAGTCAAAGAAAGCCAAGCAGCTCCTCAAGGCCCGGCTTAGCCGGGAGAGGCAAATCTACGAAATGCGAAAGCGAGCCGAGCTCAAAGCCGCCGTCGCCGACCTAGAACGGCCGTGGGAGGTTGTCAACAAAGCCCCGACTCTGTTCTCGGTGAGCGCCGATGAGCAGGTGAAGGTCCTGGCGGATAGGTTTCAGAAACCCGGCGGATTTGATCTGTGGACGGATAGAGACGGCCCGCAATTGTTCAAGACTCATGACGGCATCCCTTCCGCTAGGTTTTTCCCTAAGGGAGTTGTTCATAGCGTAAAACCGTACGGGAAGATTTCCGGACTGGATGATGATGATGATTCAGAAGATGGGGAATCAAGCGGAGTTGAGAGATGGAGGGATCGAAGAGGCCAGTCTGAGATGAATGTAGTGGAGAAACATGGGAGGAGAAGGAGGTTTAGGGATTTGAATTTTCCGGAAGAGGAATCAGGTTCAGAAGCTGGGAATTTGAATGATTATTCTAGTGCAAATTCAGGGGTCAATAGAAATGGATTGGGGAGAAGGGGATCGGAGAATTTGAAGTATTCTAGTGCAAATTCAGGGTTCAATAGAAATGTCTTGGGGAAATCGGAGAGATTGAAGCATTCTGGTGGAAACTCAACCGTGGATAGAAATGGTGGTGAAATGAGGAGGAACAGAGGGAATGGGAGATTTGGGAATTCTGGGGAGGGATTGGGATCGGGTCAAGTTGTTTATCAGAGAAAGTTGACTGGAAGAACATCGTCCAACTCTAACAAGAGTAGTAGTGGTAGGATCCAGAACAACAGTAATAGTATGATTCAGAACAATGGTGATGTTGGGGGACAAGTTTCAGTGAATTCCAGGAATTTAGAGTCTAGGAATTATGATGCCAACCACAAAAGAAAGAATTTGTCAAGCAGAAGGGATCACAGGGCTAGTTGGACCCGGAACGAAAAGAATAGAAGTCAGGGATACGTGAAGTCCAGGAGTTCTTCTGAGTCTGAAGAAGTTTATGATATGAGATTGCAACAGGATGGGAGTTATGGATTCCCAGGTCGTCAGCCTTGAACAATGCTTGAGATAGTTGAGTCTGAACTGAATTAGTGGTTGCTGTAAAGATCTTCGCCGCTCATGATGTTGTATTCAGTTGTTTTGACTGTTGGTGGAGGTAATAGTATTTCCACTCTTGAGCAATGTAGCTGATGTGTATATCATATGTATATGCCATAGTACAATCAGCTGTTGATGTGAGAATACAACTTCTACTTGCTACGCTGGATTTCAAGTATGCATCTTTTTCACAGTTTTACTTTTCCCTTTTTGCTTGCCAAGATTTGTTATAGCTGAACACAAACAGGAAATTGCTACCGTGTTAGTTGTTAGGATAGTTAGGTTTGTTCAACTCTGATTTGTGCAGGCAATGATAGCTGATGAGATTGATAATAATAGTCAAGAGGTCAATGCCACTCAGCAGGAAGAGAGTAAAAACAAATGCGAGAAGAAGCAGCCAGTCAGTCAGCCAGCAAGTAAGTACTTAAACACGACTATATCATATGGCTCTTTATCTTGTTGGAAGTGATGAACCCACTAAAAAGCTGCATGTTTGTTAGTGGGGCATTGACCTCTCTGTCGATTTTGGATTTGTTGATGCACAATTTCACAGTCGTTATGTTTCTCCTACTTCTTTTGACTAGTTTATGTACTCGGTGCCAGACCCATATTTAGAATTGACTGAAAACGTGGCTAATTAAAATAAATGCCAGACCATCTGCACAATTAGCATCATCCCCATCTTATCAGTATCGTCAGGTCTAATCTCCTTTCAGCCACATCTCTTAAGTAATACACCAAAGAATAAAACATTAATAATGGATAACCCTGTTGATTATTTGATTTCATCTAGTTATAATTTAAAAGTAACTAGTTACAGTCAGGCGGTGACTTTTGTAGGTGAAAAAAATATAACTTGTTATATAAGTCAAAATTTTATAGCAACTTTTAAATAACTAATTATAATTGTTTATACGAGTAATTTTTTATTTTGGCATGACATCTCAAGAAAAAAGCTTCATTGTAACTGGAGACTCGAATCTCAGAAACTAGAGCTTCTGCTCATCAGAATCAGACGCTCGTTCTTTCTTTCTATCAATCTGGGACTCTAGATTAATGGGAATTAGAAACCTGGGACGAGGCCAAATGGTACTTAGCATTCATTCTTGACATGATCATGGTGTTCATGTGTAGTAATCAAGGAATTCGCTCACGTGCCATATTTCCATAATTGGCACCTACTTTTGTCAAAATCCTTTCAATGGAATATATTCCACAGAAGAATCACAGCTTCTCCACCCAAACAACAGAATCCATTGGAGACCACACTAAAACTGATAACTACCGAAGGCCCTCATTAATATCTACAATAGAGAATAAAATCTAGTTTCCTTATTTTGTTTTCATACTGTGGTTAGATTTTTTTTGTAAGTTGATGTAACAGCTTTTTTGTGTTCGAAGTTGAGATAATTGTGTGCACATTATCTCTATACCTTGTCAGGATAATTGCGTCGCAACTTCATATATTTCCATGACATCTACTTGGATAGTTTTTCAGTAACGATTAACCAAATTGTCGGGCAGTTTATGGCTAACCGTACCGGCCGATCAGGTCTGCTTCTAGTGACTTTGTCATCATGTCGACTCCCCCCGAAAAGGACGCTATTCTTTATTCAAGGAACCTACTTCAATTCCTTTAGGAGCAAAAATGAAAAACACATGGTTCATTGAACTATGTGGAAATATATTACAGTGTAGAAAGTGGAGATCATTCATATAACTTTGTAAGTTATTGCTTGATTTGATGGGACTCAACGAATGACTCTGTGGCAACGAAGGCCACAGGTTTTGGTTAATTTGTGGCTCAAACATGTCATGTGAGAAGGTAGTGAAGTTTGGGAAATTAAGCTTGACAGATCGTCTTTCTACTTGAGTTGTGATTGCTCCATTAATATATATAAATAAATAAAAAGTGGGGTGGTGGTTTAAGCACAATCAAACAAGTAACTCTTGTTACTCTCCTCATCCACTACCTACAGTGTAACCCACTTACTCAAGTACCTTGTTCAGTACTGTAATTATAAGCTAGTAGATTAGAGTGGGATTAGCCGCAATTATAACTCGTTAGATTGTAAGAATTCTAATTATTTTTTATACCCAAAGATTAGGCACCACATATTAATCAATTAGAACCAGACAATTGGCTTGGCAAGGTTCAATTTTCCAGCTTAATGGGACTGGATATTAATTTCATCATTAGATGCCCTCAACGAGAACCCTAATGTCACTACCTTCCGTTAGGGTTTGACTTGCATTATTAAATTAATTCTGTAGACGATGTTGGAGGACACTATAATCAAAATTAATCAAGTGTTACCTCCACATTTAACATTTTTTCCAAGAAGGATATGACATCTTAAATCCGTCATATTGATAATTATAAGATTGGTAAAGCCGTTGCAGCTATAGTTTACCGATGTTAGGTGTTATTAAACAAGTATTTCTACCCCTAATAAAGAGGGTTTACTTAAGAAAAAGAAAATAACTTCACATCTTACCCCGTTCGAACTTTCTATGGTACTTACCATAACCTTCATACAACTACGAGTTATTATTCCTTGAAACTATCGGTGATGTTCCTGTAATATATTGCTTCGTCTAGGCAAGTTAGGTTGATTTATGTACTGGAAGTTGCCTTATCTCGTATGTTCTAAATATTGTTTTGCTTGTCTTGATGCTACGTAAAGTAGAATTCCACTTCGAGGATAAAAACAATTTTGATACTATTAATTAAATAAAATTTGTCAAGGCAATAAATAAATAAATACAGAGAAATACACCCAGTTCCCTCTGTTTCTTCTTCTATTTTCTTAAAAACGTGTTGACTTCATTTGTGGGGGAAGATTCGAATCATTTTAAGAATAAGAAAAAGGCAATCATTCAAGGATCAATGCGGCTTCCAAAGCACTTTTAGCAGTACAACACAAATGGTTATTGGATTGTGTTCCGTCCAGTTGGGTCTGGAGATCCCGTCTAGTTTATGAGCAGGCTAGGCGGCTTGGGGAACCAGGCCTCGCCACCCACCGTCGAATGCCTCATCTTAGCCAGGCTATCTGCCATGAAATTGGCCTCCCTTTTCACATGGGCAATACTGCAATCTTGAAACCAAGAAGCCTCTAAAGGATGTCGACTAGTGTCATTTGGCTTAACAAGTTGGACAGCCAGCAACGAATCAGTTGATTGATTGGTGACCTAACTAAGATCTGATCCTAACCTAGACCAGGTTATTTGGGCCAAGCATGGACTGACCAGCCCAAGGCCCCAATCAGTTTGTGTTTGGATACAGCGTTTAATTTTCCTTGGTGTACTGTAATCTAAGTGAGTAGAAAATAACAAGAGCATTTGGAGAAGAGAAGCAAAGAGCAAACTCTTGGTTTTGTCACACAACCCCACCTCTTATCCACTCTACTATTCTTAAAGGAAGAAAGCGTTAAGTAGATGACGGTATCTGATGATGTGCAGTACAGTAGTCGAAAAATTAAACCAGTGGGGTGTCCCCAGCAGCAGTAAAGCTGCTGAACAGAACCAAAACTCAAAATCAGGGATCCTTTTTTGTTTTTCCTCCTCTATATAAACACAACAGAAACCCACCAAAATTAAACTACATCTCTCTCTCCATCTCTTATCTCAACTTGCAGCAGCAGAAAAGCCAGGGTCCCAAATGGAGGTTGAAAGGGTTGATGATCATAAAGATGAGAAATGGGTTCATGACTCTTCTGTGGATCATAAAGGCAGGATTCCTCTTCGACGTGCCACCGGTGCTTGGAAAGCTTCCCTTTTCATCATCGGTAATTAAGACCGTTTCGTTACTACTTGAGTTCGTCCGTTATCCGTTATCACGTTATTTGTTCTTCTTCTTCCTCCTCCTCCCTCATGTTGGTTTTTTTGTGTTTTAATTTAATCAATCAGTCCAACGGCGCTGAATCACTGTCTTTTTTCATAAAGAAACAAGCTTTTTATTCATTTTTGTCCTTGATTACACCCAGCACCTGGAAGATGCGATGCTAATGCTAATTGAGCACTAAATTATTGTTTTAAAGTAGTGGTCCGAGATTATTCTCTGCTATCACATACACAAATTAACTAGGATGGGTCCGGCTGTCAAATTCTCTAACTATATGTAGACAGAGTATAAATATTTAAACGCATAATTTATACTAGCATCTGTGAGTTTTATCTTTTTTAAAATTTAATTATCAGGTTCAATATTAATAATCAAAAAAATATAAGTATTTATAATCAACCATTTAATATTGTAATATAATGTATTTTAATTTACTTAGTTTTAGTAGCGCAACACCAGATTATAGTATAAGTTGATGGATCACTTTTGATTTTCATGCGCTTGTTATTGCTAACATGATATATCTTTACTGTACGTAAATGGATCTCGATGAGCTATAATTTTCGATAGGGCATTGCTGTCATTAAAAATCGAAATAGTAAGTTTATGTAAAATATTAAACCTTTAGTTGATATATATCCAGTATCATAATATTAAGCGTTTAATTATTTAACATTTAGACCTGATAAACATAGGTAACAGTTTAAAAAATATTTTTTAATTTTAAATTTATAAATTATGAAACTTTTAGTATAAAAGGTGGATACAAGATGTGAAAGCTTTTTTTATATGTAGCCACTCTCCTAATATTATTTTACTTTTTTAATAATCTAATCTAATATATTGAACCGTTTAAAATTTTGGCTTGCTTATTTTTGGCCGATTCTATGTTTCAATTTGTGTTCCGTATCTATCGGGCGTCCTAAGATTAATGACGCAGTCGGTCCCAACACTCTTGTGGACTTCGATAATCCTGAGGATAATAATTATTGGTTGCCCCAACTTTCCACTATGATTTGCTAATTAATGCCCTGCTGCATTTTTTCTTTGCATTTCTTTTCAACGTTGACAAGCCACAACTTTTTAATTAACGTTTGTGCAGTGATTGAGTTCAGCGAGAGGCTTAGTTATTTCGGGATAGCGACCAGCTTGATCATTTACCTCACTAGGGTCATTCAACAAGACATCAAAACCGCCGCCCGGAGCGTCAATTACTGGTCCGGCGTCACCACCTTGATGCCCCTCCTCGGCGGCTTCATCGCCGATTCCTACTTGGGCCGATACCCCACTGTTTTCTTCTCCTCCATCATCTACCTCCTCGTAAGTTCGTAAAATTGTAAAGTCATTTTTGTTCTCATTTTTTTAGCGATTTCCAAATAAGATAGAGGATAAGGTATTAGTCCTCTATTTAGTAACGTATGAGCGTTTGTCAATTTTATAAATTGTGTTAGCAAATTGACATATTGAACAGCGTTTTTAGAAAATTACTTTTCTAATAATTAACAGGGACTAATTCTCCTGACGATGTCGTGGTTCGTCCCAAGTTTGAGGCCATGCGGCGGCGGAGGCGGCGGAGGCACAGTGTGCCACCAGCCCAGCAAGGTACACGAAGTAACATTCTTCATCGCCATTTACCTGATCTCCCTTGGCACCGGAGGCCACAAGCCGGCGCTGGAGAGCTTCGGAGCCGATCAATTCGACGACGACCACCAGGGGGAGCGGCGGAAGAAGATGTCGTATTTCAATTGGTGGAACTTCGGGCTGTGTTGTGGACTGCTACTTGGTGTCACGGTGATCGTGTACATTCAGGACCACGTGAGTTGGGGTGCGGCAGATGTTATCCTGGCGGTCGTTATGGGCATCTCCCTTGCTATCTTCATCGTCGGCCGTCCGTTCTATCGCTACCGCGTCCCCACCGGAAGCCCGCTAACGCCGATGTTGCAGGTGATGGTCGCCGCCATCAGGAAAAGGAAATTGACACGTCCTTCGGATCCTGCTGATCTACACGAAGCGCCCAAGTCGAAAATGTCCCAAACGAGGCCGCTCTGCCACACCGATAGACTCAGGTAAAGTATGAAATTTTGAATATTTTGTTAGTAGGGTTGTAAAGTTAGATTTCAGCCTCGAAGTATGTACTTAGTCGAATTTTGATCCAAAATTTTTTAGTAAATATTAAAACTTGTAAAAAAATTACGATTCCATTTTACTAAACTTATTTTTCAAAACAAAATACTAAATGATATATATGAAAAAGTTTGTATTGTCATTTTTTAGTTAAGAAAATTTTCAATATGCCACCCACGGTTTTTTTTATAAATCTGGTTTATTATGATTAAATATATTATTGTTATTTGCTAATAGTGAGATTATGAAGTAAATGCCACTAAGTCGAATTATAAAAATATTAAAATTTTATATATGATTAAGTATCTATGACTCTTCAAGATTTTGTTCCATCTTTAATCAATAATTGAATTGGAGATAAAATTACAATGAGTTAAATTTTGGAAAAAAATCACAAAACACACCCAATTTTAATGCTCGACCGAAAGAACCTGGGTTTACTCTCGATCCCATGATTCCGCATCGGGATCCGTACAAAGTGATTTTAAGAAGAAATTTTTTCGATTACCTTACTTTCCACCTCCCATATTATGATCGACATTTAGTAAATTTTATTTATATTCTTGTGAATTTAATAGATTTTATTAAAAAAATTCAGGTTTCTAGACAAGGCAGCAATAATTGAAGACAGAGGAACTCCAACCGCAGCTGCCACCGAGAAACAAAATCCATGGAGACTATCGACCGTGACAAGAGTCGAGGAATTAAAGCTCCTCTGCAACATCTTCCCAATCTGGGTAGCCACAATAACCTTTGGACTAGCCGTAGCACAAGGATCCACATTCTTCATCAAACAATGCACAATGCTTGACCGTAAAGTCGGTAATGGATTCCTAATCCCACCGGCCTCAATTTTTGCCCTGGCAGCAGTCGGGATGATATTCACCGTCACTATCTACGAAAAACTCCTCGTGCCACTCCTCAGAAGAGCCACAGGCAACGAACGAGGAATCAAGATCCTCCAACGAATCGGGATCGGGATGATCTTCTCAGTCGCCACCATGACCGTGGCGGCCCTAGTGGAGAGGAAGAGGCTCTCGGTCGTCGACCGAGAGAATTCCTCCATCTCGATGAGCGCGTTCTGGCTGGCTCCGCAGTTCTTGTTACTAGGTATTGGAGATGGTTTCACCCTGGTGGGTCTTCAAGAGTATTTTTACGAGCAGGTTCCAGACTCAATGAGGAGCTTGGGGATAGCGTTCTACTTGAGCGTGATCGGGGCGGGAAGCTTTGTTAGCAGCATGTTGATAACGGTCGTGGACCGGGTGACAGAGAGGAGTAGTAACGGAGGCGGGAAGAGCTGGTTCGGGAAGGATTTGAATAGTAGTCGGTTGGATAATTTCTATTGGCTGCTGGCGGGACTATCTGCGGCTAATTTGGTGGTGTATGTGGTGCTGGCTAGGCGGTATGAGTACAAAGATGTGCAGAGGAGTGCTGTGGTTGCGGCGGATGATCACCATGATTGGGCTTGATTTCGGTTGTACCTAACTAGGCAAACAAAAATTATAACATACATATAGATTATTATATAGTGTGTTTTCAGTTATTTGGGAGTGATCATTAAGGAATATGAATTGTGTTTATAAGATCATGTGTAACGTTTTCAGTATTCATAATATATAAAAAGTTGCATGCAATGGTTAACATTGTTATAAAAAACGAACTGGGACGCCCAATTTATTCATAATATATTGAACCCGTTTACAAATATAACACATTGTCAACTTTTAACGTTAGTCTGCTTATATGACATTAATGAAGTTTGCTGACTATACCAACCAATTTAGTTGGTCACGTATGTGATATGTTTTCAATAATACATTAAAATAAATAAAATATAAATAAAAAACCTAATTTTCGTTAGAAATAATCATAAATAAACATAATATAAATGTAGTCAGCTTCAGTAAGAAAGTCTCAATCTTTACGAAAACAATTTCAACGGAGATTTACCAGCGAGCATTGGTTCTTCACAGAAACTCGCCGCTAAGATGGCTCGACATTCCAACAATATCTCACCGGTTCACTCCCGTCGGTGCTCTGCTCAAAAGGGGAACTCAAGGGCTCCCGACGGGTTTATCCGAGGGCTGCAGCTTGACCCGGATCCGATTGGGCTACAACAAACTTTCACGCGAGATTCCGGTCAATTTTTAGAGATTGCCTCACGTTTCTCTGGTCGATCTCATCAGCAACTCTAGCGAAAATCGCGAAGACCATTGCCAGCGCATCCAACTTATCGATGTTGATTCCAGAGGAAATAGGTTGGGTCGGCAGCCTAGTGGACTTCTCCGCTAACGGAAATAACCTCAGCGGCGGCGGGTTACCGGGGAGCTTGGTGAATCTGAAGCAATTAGGTGAACTGGATCTCCACGGCAATCAACTCACCGACGAGATTCTACAAGGAATCGACTCATGGAAGAAGCTGAACGAGCTCAATTTGGGTGAGAATCGATTTTTGGGTGAAATCCCTAGCTCAATCGTGAAACTATCCGTTCTCAATTACCTCGATTTATCGGGAAACAATCTCGCCCGGCGAAATCCCGTCCAATCTCCAGAACATGAAGCTAAAACAGATCAATTTATCAACAACAAGCTCTCCAGGGATTCCACCTTTATACGCTAAGGAGATATTTATGAATTGTATATTGAATAATAATAACAAGTTCATCAGGTTAAACCTAACCATATCAAATCAAGTTTATTGTTAATTTAATTTTCTTCATATATAAGCTTCTCGAGATGAATAAAGTGTTATATTAATTGAATATTTAATAATTTTATTTTAGGTATATCACTTAAATGTTTAGTAATTTTATAAATTAATTATTTTTATTTAAGAAAATATATAAATTTATCCTTCATAATTTATTAATGATAGGAGTGTCGAGAATTATAGTTTATCGAGATTAGGGCTAAAATTCAAAACAAGTTTCGGTACCAAACCAAAACTCGACGGATACCCATTCCATAAGATTGAAAATTTAGTTCTCAAATCTCAAACCCATTCGAAACTAGAAATATCTATAACCTAGACGGATATCACAAATATGTGATTTGATACCAATCTATCTCAATATCCAATTTTAATTCAAAACATTTATGAGCATGGTAAAACATGATAGTATGCGTGCTACATGTCCCATAAATCCCATCAAATAATAAAAAAAATATTAAATCAAACCACTGCATCTTAGCTAGCAGCCCAATATTTACGAGGTTTTGTTATAAGTAGAATTTTAAATATAATGTTAGAATATAGTAATATTTTGGTTTTGGATTATTGTTGGATAATATGGTTATAGATAGTTAATAATTAAAGTAAGCGGATAGAACAAAATTATAAATTTATTCATTAAATTTGCGATATCTAAACCATCTAATTTATATCTCATATTCCGAACATTCGTAGATAATTAATACTCATGCGAATTCAAGAATATTCAAAACTCACTATCTCAATTTTCATCAATTCATTTAAACGACAATGATTGAATTGTTGTTTGACTACAATAATAATGGATTTGTATTCCTGGTAGAGACAGATCAAACAAAAGGAATTGTTGTTTAATTACAATAATAATAATAATAATAATGGAATTGTATTCCTGGCAGAGACAGATCAAACAAAAGGGTCCTGTCCCATTGAGGAATATTCACCATATTAAATTATAAACCCACTCATTCATTTCTATAGTTAACCATCTTTTTTTCCGTCTCCATATTCGTCCAGTTCCATCATTACTACTGCAGTCCAACAGCTTACACCTTCGATGCTTCTATGCAATCATTGTTAATTACCCAATTTTTTAAAGAAACTTGCAAACAAAGCAGCAACTGAAATCGAGTGCTAAAAAGAAATCATTCGCACCCAACGGGCTATACTCGGCACACCCTGGTTAACCGCAAACACCATATAGTAACCAGGCGGAGCCACCGCGCCACTTGGCGGCGCCGTACAACTGATCTTGTACCTTCCCGCGCCGACGTCGGGGACGCTAGGCGTCACCGCCAATTTCACCAGTCTCTGCCCCTGCGAGAAAGAGTGAGTCGCAAACGGAGCACTCGCCATGTTCACCTCTACGATTCCCACCACCGGCAATTCAACCGACACCGAAACTTGGAAAGCCTCTCCGTAACGAACCGTCTCGGGCATTTCCTCGATCGCCGGCCTCAAATTCGCCCTGTCCGGAGCCAAATACTCTGGCGAAAAGGCTTCGATTCGCATCTCCGTCGGGAATTCCGCCTCGAATTTGTAGAAATAATGCGGGTTGCTTCCTGCGAGCAGAATCCTCCCGTCCGGCAAGAGGTTTGCCGTGGAGTGATACAATCTAGGGACGGTTCCGGGAGTCAGAGTCATGAACCGTAACCCGACCGGCTGATCGGGTCGGTAAAGAACCGGGTACAAACACGGGTTGGAAGCCAATTCGAAACCCTGGGTACCCGCCTGAGCTCCGTTGATGATCAAAACGTCGCCGGATGGGAGCATAACCATATCCCCCATGATCCTCCCAAACGGCATGTCCTCCATCTGCCAAGATGGCTCAGCTGACGTGGCGACGATCCTCCCGCAGCTTCCATGCGCCGGAGTGTCGGTACTCTTCTCGATGAACGCACCGTACTGGGCCCCACCGCAGACGACTATCACGGCCGTTGAATAATCCCCTTCAAGTGCCAGCATGGCCGAAGATCCCGCCGAAGGGTAATTCCGCGGGCCCCCATCTAACGGCGGGTAATTCTTGATGACGGAGTTGGAATCGTGGTCGTATAAAACTGCTCTGTTGTTGGCGAAGATGAATAGACGGCCGTTAGGGAGGAGGTGGACGTAAGGGTACAAATTGTCCATCTGGCTGTCCTCGGTTTCGACTAAGAAAGGGAACGAGACGGCGCCGTTTAACCTCGCCGGATAAAACTCGACTGTGTTAGCGCCTCTGCCGCCGACGATGATGACCGATCCGTCGGGTAAGATCTGATTAGTGGCGTACCACCTTCCCTGAGCTAATTCGACGTCATCGAGCTCGACCCAATCGCAGAGGCCGTCCCAATCGCAAGGCTGGAACTTGCGGATCTTTCTGAAGCCGTCGAGGTCGCCGCCGGTGTGGAGGAGGGTGCCGTCGGGGAGGAATTGGCCGGAGGAGCACCAGGTGTCGGTGAGGATCATGAGGGGGCGGAGGTGGTTGGTGTCGGGGTGGAAGACAAGGGAGTGGGCGTAGCAGTCGTGCTTGAGAACGGCATCGTGCGGGTCCATTCTGCAGCGGGGTTTGGGGAGGAGCTTGCGGGAAGGGCCGATGTTGGTGCGGTCGAGGAGGACGACGGTGTTGAATCGGGTGACGGCGGTGTGCATTGAGGCGACGCCGGCGTCGGCGACGAGTAAGTCCCATGTACCCGGGAGCTGTGATTGAATTGAGGGAAATGAGGAGAGGAGGAGGAGGAGGAGGAATTGAGGCAGGGGGAGGAACAGAGGATCCATCTTTGGGAAAGTGAAGAGTAAGAATAAGAGATAGTGAGAGTCTGACCGAGGATAATATGAAGCAGAAGTGGATGATAAAAGGGAAGAGAAGAAAATAAAATTAATAATGAAGTGGATGATGTGGACCGTTGATGTAGTGAGTGGTACTGGTATATAATGGAATTCATGGACAGCCAAATTCTGGAGTTTAACGGCTGAATGGGTCGAATGATAACAAATTCGGTGTTAAATCAGAGGCTCAACTCTGAAGCAAGTCCGATTCCATGAAGCCATTCATTTTCGCTCCATCATTAGAATGGTTAGAAGAGAATTTGTTCTGCCCAATGTACTAGTGTGGACTTAAACTGCGAGCTTTCCTTTGTGGACACCTAGCACAGTAGGAAGAATAGATAGAAGTAAAAGAAAAATAAAGTAAACGCATGAGAGACAGACAGAAAAATATTGTTGAAAGCGTGTAAACAGTCGTAAACATACAAAATAGAATAATATTTAGGTGTGTTAGGCCGAATTATGATAGTTGATAATGAATAGTTAAGATAGGTCTATACATGACCTCACAAATGAAGTCCATGTGGGTGGTATGTTTGGTTGCCTTTTACAACGTCGGCAACCCTCCACCTAGTCCTTACCTGCTTACACTCATTAGTTATCTTCACCTCAGCAAACATATATTTTACTGAAATCTTTATCATGATTATTTTAGTATTTGGCCTGACGCAGTATGGCTGTAATGAAATAGTACTACAAATGTATGGAGATAATTATAAGGATTAATCATTGTTCCTTGTCATCTTCGGCTGGCGGTTGTCTACTAATAATAACATTACACTGCCTGTGTGCTGTTGGGGATGAAAAGTAGAGAAGAAAAGAGAGAACCAATGGGAGTCTTTGAATACAATCAACAGAGGCCACTCTATGCTCCACAAAAGTATATGCCTTTTCCCCCTTGTGTAGAATTAGAATAGAGATCACTTGCTTGGTTGTCAAGCGACCTCACCACCCACTTGCTATGATCCGCTAGATCCGACACCATCTAATGGTTAGAGGTACATATAAGTTCAACATTGGGCTCCAGACAAGACGGGACTTTGTTTTTCATTGGGCTGGGCCCATTTGAAATCTGTTAAAGACTGATATAACAAAGTTGGGCTTCTATGTTTGAATCTCATTGTCGGTATTCTAGAAGGTTGAGTACATTGTACAGTGGGGGTGATATCTAATCGTGTAAATTGTTTAATGACGATATAATTTATCAATTAAGTCTTGTTGGTTCAGTTATTAGGTGACCAGTGTCATATTAATTTCGATTAATGCGGTCACAGTATCTTTCACTTTCTTTGAAACGGACTTCAGTAGGAAACTGGTATTTATGGTCGTGAACCCTTGGTCTACATCGGCATCAAGGGACATGGTTACTGAACCGTTTATTAAATTTTAGTTTTGATTAACAAATATCAATAATATATTTAAATGATTATGTATTAGCGACTCTGAAAATTAATTTCTAGCTTGGTCGTTGTTGAAGGGTTTTTCATGTGATGGGTGACTTGGAAGTTGATACTCAAAACTGGCATTCTAGTCGAGGACTTTACGGATGGCGGACTTTTTACTTGATTTAGTATCACATGAATCTAAAATTCATTTGAAAGTGTCCAAATTTCTCCATGCATACTCCCAAAAATGGGTCCAATTTTTCTATATGGAAACTTCCATTTAGCATCACAACTTCTAAAGCAACTTCCCTGCCACCAACGAAGACTCACAAGTCACTTCTTCTTCTTTCTGATTTCTCTGTTCCAAATACTGAAATTTTATAATCCACCATCAGGGCAAAAAATGGAGAAGCTCCAAATTTGTAAAGCTCCACCCTTTTTCATCATCCTCATATTTTCCATCGTCATTCTATTCCCTCTACAGATTTCCTCACATCCCATAAACAACGAAAAATTCCAGCTCCAGAGAGGATCATCCCTATCAGTAGAATCACAAGCAACAGACTTGCTCATTTCCCCAGACAAAACCTTTCACTTGCGGATTCTACTCCTTAGGCCAAAATCAAAACGCCTACTGGTTCTCCATCTGGTTCACAAACTCCACCGACCGAACCGTGGTCTGGACGGCCAACCGAAACAGACCGGTCAATTCCAAAGGCTCCAAACTTTTCTTCCGTCCAAACAACGTCTTGGCCTTAACCGACGTTGACGGTTTCCTCGTTTGGGAGACCAACACAAGCTCCACCGACGCTTCCTTCGCCGAGCTTCTAAACTCCGGCAACCTCGTCCTCAAAAATCCACAAGGTAAAATCATATGGCAGAGCTTCGATTCCCCAACCGACACTCTCTTACCAACCCAACTCTTCAGAAAGCGTTCTACTTTGGTCTCGAATTTGGGTCGGGGCAATTACGGGTCGGGTTATTTCAGCTTCTTTTTCGACAATGATAATGTATTGAGGATGATCTATGATGGCCCTGACGTTTCAAGCATCTACTGGCCAACTCCCGGTATCAAAGTGATTGAGACTGGACGTACAACTTATAACAGTAGTAGGATTGCTTTGCTTGATGAGATGGGGAGTTTTGTCTCTAGTGACAGGTTACAGTTTAGTGCTTCTGATTTTGGCACTCACGGCGTTAAACGAAGGTTGACGATGGATTCCGACGGAAACTTGAGGCTTTATAGCTTGATTAGTTTGACAGGGTCGTGGGTAATTACGTGGCAGGCTATTGATAATCTGTGTAGTGTTCATGGGATTTGTGGGAGAAATGGGATTTGTTTGTACACTCCGGTTCCTAAATGTTCATGTGCTCCTGGGTATGAAGTCAGCGATCCTAAAGATTGGAGTAAAGGGTGTAAACCGGTTGTTAAAAGATCATGTCTTGGAAGGAATCAGGTGAAATTTGTTAAAGTTCCACATGTAGATTTCTGGGGGTTTGACCTCAATTACAATCAACAAGTTTCGATGGAGACTTGCAGGGATCTTTGCTTGGACGATTGTCAGTGTGATGCTTATAGCTATAGGCTGACCGGGAAAGCGTTGTGTTATACGAAAAGTATACTGTTTAATGGCTACCAGTCTACAGCCTTTCCGGGCGACATCTACTTGAAGCTGCCGCGGAGTGTTGCTGCTGTGGAAGAAGCTTCAACAGCATCTATGCCTCTAGTTCTCAATGACAGCGACATTGTTTGTGAAAATGGAGGATCAAGGATCGAGATTGGTTCTCCGTCTATGTACGAGATAGAAACAAAGAAAGTGAGGTGGGTTTATCTCTACTCGTTCGCTGGCGCGATTGGTGTGATTGAGATCCTGTTGATGGGTATAGGTTGGTGGTTTCTTAATGCAATGCTGAGGATGCCAGATTCAGTGGAGATGGGGTATCATACGATAGCGAGTCAGTTTCGGAGGTTTAGCTATGGAGAGCTGAAGAAAGCAACCAAGAATTTTAAAGAAGAGCTTGGAAGGGGAGGGTCAGGGGTTGTGTATAGAGGTGTTTTGGTTGACGAAAGGGTTGTGGCTGTGAAGAGACTCAAAGATTCGTATCAAGGTGAAGATGTGTTCTGGGCAGAAGTTACCACCATCGGGAAGATCAACCACATGAATCTGGTGAGAATGTGGGGGTACTCAGCAGAAAACCGGCATAGAATGTTGGTTTATGAGTATCTGAAGCACCAATCGCTAGATAATTATCTTTTTTCGAGTAGTGGGACCAACTTTCTCGAGTGGGAAGTGAGGTTCAAGGTTGCAATGGGGACGGCGAAAGGATTGGCTTATCTTCACCACGAGTGCCTCGAATGGGTCATACATTGCGATGTGAAGCCTGAGAACATACTCTTGGATGACGACTTCGAGCCAAAGATTGCTGATTTCGGGCTCGCAAAGTTGTCACGGAGGGACAACAACAACTCTCGGTTCACCAAGATCAGAGGGACAAAAGGGTACATGGCCCCAGAGTGGGCTTCAAATCTCCCCATTACAGCGAAGGTCGATGTGTACAGCTATGGAGTTGTGATTCTTGAACTGGTGAAAGGAATCAGGCTCTCCCACATGGTTGAGGAGGAGGAGGAAGCTGAGTTGGCTAGGTTTATCAAAATATCCAAAAGGAAAATCATGTTCGCAGGAGGAGAGTCGTGGGTTGATGATCAGGAGATAGTGGATCCGAAGTTAGAAGGGAAGTTTAATCACAAACAAGCGGCGAAAATGATCGAAATCGGGTTGGCTTGTGTTGATGAAGATAGAAACAAGAGGCCAACAATGGACATTGTTGTCCAATCTCTAATAGATTCTCAGGATTACAGGCCAAGCTCATCAACTGTCCCTGAATCATCATCGTCATCCCCCTAGACTTTGATACTTTGATACATGTAACTAGTTACTTCATCCGGTGTGTTTTTTAAATTTGCTCTATATGCTGATACGGAAAACTAAGTCTTCCTTAGCACTTCCAAAATCACATCAAACTTGAAATAAAATCTCGCCAGAGGGTCTCTGATCATCCAGCTATTATGTTTATGAACTCTTTTGTTTCAATTTGCTGTGGGGAAAGTTTTAGCTGATAGCCGTTCACTGTTCATAATGCCGACTACTTTGAGCCTTTCCTCTGTTATTTAGATTCAGGGGATGCACACTGATATTACAGCATTAAGCAGTAGGCCGAGCATTTCACGAGAAGCTTTGCGTATATTTAACAAGGAAGGGTTTAGAGCATTTTGGAGAGGAAATCTAGTCACAATTGCTCACCGTGTTCCTTATTCCGCAGTCAACTTCTATGCCTATGAACAATTTAAGAGTGTGAGTGTTCCCTTCTTTCCCTCAATCTGTTTCTGCTAGGGAAGTCATCTGAAAGGTTTTTTGTCATTACAGCATTTGCAATCCTTTTTCGGCCTGGAGAGACATGGAGGGAACTCGACAGCCGATGTAGCTGTACGTTTCGTCGGTGGAGGTTTGGCCGGGGGTAACCGCTGCCTCTGCTACGTATCCATTGGATCTTGTTCGGACTCGTCTCTCAGCCCAGGTATTTGCAGTCACTAGATCTCGATAGTGGGTCTTACTGTTGAGGTTTTTCCCTAATGTTTTTTTTTTGTTTTGGCAGAGAGACAGGTTGTACTATAGAGGTATTTTGCATTCGTTCAGTACCATTTGCAAGGAAGAAGGGTTCTTTGGACTGTACAAAGGACTCGGCCCTACACTATTGGTAAAGTTTGGTTCTTTGGTTTTTTTTTTCATTTGTTCTGTGCTGTTATGTTGCAAAGCTGAGAACTTTTTTATGTGGTTCTCTGTTGCAGGGTGTTGGACCAAACCTAGCCATAGGATTTTGTGTATACGAGTCTCTCAAATCATTCTGGGAAGCTGAAAGGTGAAACTTCAGTTTTCTATATGTTCTTTCTGTTCTTTTTTTTATGCGCTTTGTTGTAAATACTCATTCATGATGATGCTTCTCTTATCTACCTTAGGCCGAAGGATTCCACTAGAATGGTTAGCCTTGGTTCACAAGACATGATGATGGCCCATTCAACACTCACCTCCAATGATATGCAACTAGTAACTAATCAGCAGATTTCATGATGATTTGTAGCATCATGAAGAGAGTGACGATGAATAAAATCAGGCCGTTCTGATCTTCAGAGATCCACAACAGACTAACAACGATCACATAAAGGGAGAAGAACGCTACATCTGTAAAAGAATGGAAAGTACAGTTCATATAATAAATTACACAAATACTGAATTACAAGATAACTAGTTATATAGAGCTTTAGTTTTCGCCAAGCTTCTTCCTATATGCAAGGAGGGAGCTGTTATGATCACCTTGAACTGATTTTCCACCATTGAAAGGATTGCACCAATCGGGAGGAAATATCTTCAAAGACAGTGACAGTAGTTGAATTCATTAGTGTTGCTTAACTGACCATGGTGGTTGCAGGGCCTTACCCGATCAGGATTGAAGCTAACATACGAATTCGGCTGGTGGATGATACAATACGCCGTCGATGTGTAATCGAAACCCTCGGATAGGATATGCAGGCTCTAGAGAGCAGTAGTTGCCTCATGCTGCAACATTGACCTATCAAAAATAATATACATAGCCTCCCGAAGCACCAACGATTTAATGCTTCATTTTCATTCTTTGATTTTTCGAATTGGACATGAAAATAATTAGCCCGGATGCACCACGACATGACTAATGTTTTTGGTGAATTAGTTTCTGAAACCATTATGCACGAAAAGCTGAATATAGCTACATGGAGGAATAGGTCAAATTTGACTCTGTTAGAAAAAAAATGGAGTACAGTATTGGTAAAAGGTCGTACGCCCAATGCCACAATTTTGGCACTGCATGCACATGTGGAACAGTCCTAGTTTGGTGGTCACCACTGCTTGGTCGCTTGTGTTTTTTCTTTTATTTTTCTTACAACATCATATAAACTGCTTATTATTAATAAAAGAACATGAAAAATACTGTATCGATGATAATTCAAGAGGTACAATCCGCATAATAGATTACAAACAAAAAAAGTAATTAACCTGACAACTAACTAACTTTGCAACCTTCTCTTATTGTTTCAACCGCTTACTTTATTCTAATTTATAATATTGTGAATTGTGAAATTGTGAATTGTTATCGTAAAAGATTGTTAATTTTGTAAGAATAAAATCATAACACAGATTGCCTTGTTTATTTTAGTCACTTCGAGAATTTATTCGATTTTGGTTTCATTCCTCCATCATGTGGTTGATACCATGTTTTAGCGGGCATGTCAGAAGTGCGCTACCTCCATTTTATTAATTAGGACTTTATCCACTCTTTTTATAAAAAATGTTGTAAAACGCAAACTACATAAGGTGCTAAATGGGTTCAAATTTCATTTTTGTGACGTGAAATCCGAACAAATACCGAGCTTATGGTAGGAAAAAATCACATTCATATTCTTTTTGAATTGAAAGTAGACAATAGATTCAAAAATAAACTATGGAAAATCATAGGTTTTCTCTTTATTTTTTTAATGGAAAATCATGAACCTTCTCTTTACTTTCCTGACATAAACTCATGAATTTTCTCTTTTCTTTCTTTTTTCCTTAATTTTTCTTGAAAAATGGGAGGCGACATAAAATCAAGGAGGTCATATTTCGGATTTCTAGTTGGAAAAGGGAGAGGAAGTCAAATTTGAAGAAGGTAAAGGAAGGGTCTAGGATAACGTCTGTTTATTTAGGGGGGTAAAGTGTAAAAATATAAATTTTGAGGAGCGAAGGCGAAAAAGCCACGAATGTAAATTATTTTAACAATAAATTCGCGGCCATTGTGTCCAAACTAAACTACGCACACAGAATCAGGAATAATTAATATTCCCAGAGAATCTAAAAACTAAAACCCTTTGCTTCTCGTCTCGGTTTGCTTTCCTTCCCTTTTCCCAAATCCTGCGTTCACAGTTTCCCCCGCCGGCCGCTGTAGGGTTCTTGCTCTTCGCCTCTTCCTTACGACTCTACTAGTGCTTTTGTCTCTTTCCATCTCCACTCATCCTCATACTGTCAACGAATGCACGAACATTAAACCCTATGCGACACCGATCTTCAGCTGAAACGAATTACACTATCGGACTCTGAAACCATCGCCGCCGGCTGAACATGGAAGCTAGGGTTGGCGTGGTTGTGGACGGAGGCCAGAGAGCTCTCAATTCCGCCGCCGCCGGAACCGTCGTCGACGCTGCTGGTTCCCGCAAGTTACTCCAACAGCAGCAATCCCATGTCGAAAGCCTACAGCACATGCTCGCCGGCGGAATTGCTGGCGCCTTTAGCAAAACCTGCACTGCTCCCATGGCTCGCCTCACAATCCTTTTCCAGGTCTGCCCCACATTCCCAAATTAGTCTTTCTGCCATGATTTTTTGCTGGTCATTAGTCCACCATCGCCATATTTAGACTGTGAATTTAGCTGGTAGTCATGAATTAGGGTTATGAGGGTGAGCACGAATTCCAAAGTGACAAAATTCTTTGTAAAATTTTCAAAATTGAAGCTTTCCACCCGGTGTGTTCTTTAAATTCGCTCTGTATGCTGATACGGAAGACTAAGTCTTCCTTATCACTTCCAAAATCACATCAAACTTGAAATAAAATCTCGCCAGAGGGTCTCTGATCATCCAGCTATTACGTTTATGAACTCTTTTGTTTCAATTTGCTGTGGGGAAAGTTTTAGCTGATAGCCGTTGACTGTTCATAATGCTGACTACTTTGAGCCTTTCCTCTGTTATTTAGATTCAGGGGATGCACACTGATATTACAGCACTAAGTAGTAGGCCGAGCATTTCACGAGAAGCTTTGCGTATATTTAACGAGGAAGGGTTTAGAGCATTTTGGAGAGGAAATCTAGTCACAATTGCTCACCGTGTTCCTTATTCCGCAGTCAACTTCTATGCCTATGAACAATTTAAGAGGGTGAGTGTTCCCTTCTTTCCCTCAATCTGTTTCTGCTAGGGAAGTCATCTGAAAGTTTTTTTGCCATTACAGCATTTGCAATCATTTTTCGGCCTGGAGAGACAGGGAGGGAACTCGACAGCCGATGTAGCTGTACGTTTCGTCGGTGGAGGTTTGGCCGGGGTAACCGCTGCCTCTGCTACGTATCCATTGGATCTTGTTCGGACTCGTCTCTCAGCCCAGGTATTTGCAGTCACTAGATCTCGATAGTGGTCTTACTGTTGAGGTTTTTCCCTAATGTTTTTTTTTTGTTTTGGCAGAGAAACACGTTGTACTATAGAGGTATTTTGCATTCGTTCAGTACCATTTGCAAGGAAGAAGGGTTCTTTGGACTGTACAAAGGACTCGGCCCTACACTATTGGTAAAGTTTGGTTCTTTAGTTTTTTTTTTCATTTGTTCTGTGCTGTTATGTTGCAAAGCTGAGAACTTTTTTATGTGGTTCTCTGTTGCAGGGTGTTGGACCAAACCTAGCCATAGGATTTTGTGTATACGAGTCTCTCAAATCATTCTGGGAAGCTGAAAGGTGAAACTTCAGTTTTCTATATGTTCTTTCTGTTCTTTTTTTTATGTGCTTTGTTGTAAACACTCATTCATGATGATGCTTCTCTTATCTACCTTAGACCGAAGGATTCCACTAGAATGGTTAGCCTTGGTTGTGGCAGCCTGTCTGGCATTGCTGCTTCAACAGGTAAGTTGGCATTCTCTTAGTTCCTTTGTTCTTCCATATGAAAACCTTAAACAGAGCCACATTTCCTTGAGAACGCCCTGAATGCTTTGTTTTACTGATTTCTGGCATCATGCTTATGACTCTCGCAGTGACATTTCCCATCGACCTTGTGCGGAGAAGAATGCAATTAGAAGGAGCTGGTGGTACAGCCCGTGTTTACTCGGGAGGCTTTCTTGGGACGTTCGGGCACATATTCAAGAACGAAGGCTTGCGAGGCTTGTACAGAGGGATCCTCCCAGAATTCTATAAGGTGGTTCCTGGTGTCGGCATCGTCTTCATGACCTATGAGTCACTAAAGATGGTCTTATCTGGTCCTCCCAGTTAAATCATGATAAGAGAACAGTACTGGAAATTTAGTTAGACGCGATTTGATTCTCCGGTTCTCGCTGTGTACTAGTTTGGTGAGTTGCAATTTTGTAATCCCTACAACTATATATAGGAAAGTAAAAAGTAAGTAATTGGATTTGCCACGTGAGATTTTGGAGACTTTTCCTTAAATTTAGAAATAGTTTGTTTTCAAATATCTTTTTTTTTTACACATAACCCACTTTTATTACAAATAAAATTCATTAATTGTTTTAAACTTTTATTTTTTCATATTTTAATTAATTTTTCTTCCATACCGTTTTATATGTTACTCAAAATAAATTGTGACCTACATAAATAATGTTTGTTATATTTTTTTGAGTTTAATGACATCAATTTTGTTATATTTTACTGATTTTTTTAATTCAATATTGAAAGTTATGTTGTTATGGGGAAGATAACCAACATACACATCACACTCAATATTTTTAATTATATTGTTCACGACGTTAATATGTTGTTCATTTGTAAACTATATAAAATCACCATGAATCAATCTAATATATGACAAGTAAAACAATTAGTGGGCCTAAACAATTCAATTATCGGGTATATGAGGTTACATTTAACGGGTCTATGCATATGTCATAATATGATCATTCTTTCAATATTGTACTAACACCACAACTGAGGTTAGATTTTCTTAATTTGAGGTTTCTAGATTTATTCAGAGACCTAATTGAGTTAAATCGATTTGAATTAGACATACCTATCAAACCTAAACACAGTCCATATAAACCTAATCTAAATATTCTCTTAAAATGAATAATTCAAAATACGAATAGAGTTGAGTTGATTTGTTGGGAAACTTCAGCACAACAAATGTTTAAACCTTTGTTCTTAATTTTGAAAAACTTCAGCACTTATTGATAATTATTAACGATTCAGTTGAATTAATTATTTTATCAGTGGTACGGTAAGAGAAAATTTTCAAATCGGCAAACGGGCCAAAAACTTGACAGTTTATTTATTTAGGTTGTCGACTGTAAAATCAAAAAGAAAAATCCAAAATCGGCCAATGGTTCGAAACACTATCTAGTACTATTTACTAGTTTATATAAACAGAGAAGAGTTAGCATCATGATGCTGGCCTTCCAATAGGTTTAGGTAACTTATATCTAGAGACTGGAATTAGCAAAATCATATGATTCAATCAAAAGTTTTGTTCTTTTCCTTCTGTTAATGTCATTCCATATGAAAAGATTGAAAATTCATTTTATTGTGCTATTTGAGGGTAATCCTACAAAGTTCTTCAAATGATTATTCTCCAAGCTAACAGTCTAACTGCTAAATGTACCGAAACAAGAATATATAACTTTAGTTATTGATGCTTTTTTCTTCTTCTGGCATAGCCATATCCTCTAACCTTGTTCTCCATGTCTGTTCCCTAATCCGACTTCCTCATCTACCAATCCGGAGCTCTTCTGAGCCCCTGGCTTCAAATATCGGTAAGAAAAGAAATTGAAGTAGAGCAAGTTCACAACTGCCAGGCCAGCAATCAAAAAGAAGTAGTTATCAATTCTAACTTGATTCAAGTCACGCCCTCCTAACCACGGCCTATGCCCATTCCCAGCTGTAATGTGGTGGATCAGATTCACCAATGCAGCATTCAAGTAACTAGTCGCGGACAAACTCAGAAAAAACACCGCCCCCGCGATTGTCCTCATGGATTCCGGTAAATGCGTTGTAAGAAACTCCATTACAGCAATAGCAGCAAACGCTTCGGTCAAACCCGATAGAGCAAATTGCGGCAATAGAGCAAATATGCTCAGAGGTGAAGTGAACGAACCGTGTTTCAGAGCTAACCCTCTTCGTTTCTTTTCAACAGCGATTGCCACGATCATGCACAGGATCGCCATCACGATCCCCGTATTGATGCGCTGTCTCATTGTCATCCTCTTGTCCTTGTTCGTCGTCCTCTTGGCAATAGGAAGGTAGACCTGTTCGTAAATGAAGATCCATATCGACAGACCGATCATCGAAACTAATCCCATCCAGGCCGGTGGGATTTTGAAGTTCCCCACTTGGTTGTTGCACTGAATTGCTTGCATCATCCCTAAAGTGCTCATCTGATCCATAGCCAAAAAACATCCGACTCCTGTCAGCCAAACCGGCACGATTCCCACAAGGAGTTTAAGCTGTTCCACTTGTTGAACACTGCACAATCGCCACGGATTAATGGACCTCCCGAACTCATCCAACTCAGTACTTTTATCAATAATCACAGCAGCTTTATCCAAAAGCTTGAATCTTTCTGTGTGGGGGAGCTTCGGTTCCTGATCTTCTTCCGTCCCGATCGCACTAGGCGGATCGTGGAGGGACAACCCGGGAGAAGTCTCGAAATTCACATTCCACTTCCTACAGGAAGCCACAACGACCTTAGCCATGTCGACAAAGATGCTACCTTGCGCCTTCTTGATGATGTAAGTGTGCTTCCCTATCAGGAACAAGGAAATCGAGACAAATAGGCAGATGGTGGGGACCGCGAAACCTATAACCCAGCTGATGTTAGTCTGTATGTAGACCACAACTGTGAGAGCTATGACAAGCGCCATTGTGAAAGAGAAGTACCACCAGTTGAAAAAACTCTCCAACTGAGCTTTACCCTTTTCGGTCCTGGTGTCGAATTGGTCAGCACCGAAGGCAATGTTGCAAGGCCGAATCCCTCCTGCGCCGATCGCCAGCAGTGTGAGGCCGATGTAGAGGACTGCTAACTGACTGCCGCTAGCCTGTTGGCAATTAGACCCTTCTTTGCAGTTTGGAGGCCTTAATTCTGGTACTCCTGCTGTCAGAGTTACAGTAGCCATTCCCTGTAGAGAAGAAAATATTAGAATATACACAAAATCGGATCATCATTCATTCATCAGGTGAAAGTTTAAGGTTTTTACCACGAACGAGGCAATCGAGCCGTAGAGAAGGGTGTGGAATTTTCCGAGGTATGCATCAGAAAGGAAAGCACCAAGGAGAGGTGTGAGATTTGAAGAACCAGACCAGACATTGAAGACATTAACCACCAGGATGCTATCCATGTTGTATTTGGATTGGAGATACACTGTCAGATTTCCGACCAGACTCATTGCAGCCAACTTCTCGAAAGACTCATTACCTGTACCAAAAATCCACATCAAAGATCAAAACTTTATTACAGAGGGAGAAAAGATGATCCACTGCTTACCAAGGATGTATTTGACTGATTGCCATCCGCCGGGCTCTGGCCGATTAGGGGGAGGAGGAGCCAAGGAAGAGTCATCTTCCGTCATTGAAGCAGCGACTGCCACTGAAGTTTCTTCCTTCATTTTTTTCCTCTTTTCTGTCGATTGTTTCTCCCCTTTCTGTACGAGATTCAAACAGGGGAAGGTGTTTAGGGAGTTGTTGGGCTAGTTACAGTTAGTTTTCTTTTCTGAAAATCCGATTCCTTAGCTATTATGCTATTTATAGCAGTGAACTCTTAAATAGAATCAATCAAACTAAACTAGTAAGTAACTGCTTTACTTCCTATATCTTGCTAATAACTGCCACAAGACAGTTCATTCCTATGACAAATAGTCTGCCGTATGCGCAACGTATAAAAATAGGACAAAGCTATATTATGATCAAGACAGTTTTATTCACTAATGGCATGTTTTGTGATAAAAAAGACACAATCTTTGCAACATTTTATCAAGTTCTAGCTACTAGTCATACGAAGGCAATCTGATCAAACTCTCATCTTGGCAGGCACAAAAAGGAAAATGATGATACAACAGATTGATACAACATTCCCCACCCGCCCGAGAAGTGATTATGAAAAGGGTATGCCCCAAACTACTGGGCACCACTCCATCTAGCCCAGTCAACGAACTGCATCCCTCCGTAGACGTTATTTGCGAATCGGACACCACCAGTAAATGCCAGCGCAATTTGGGGAACCCTTTTCGCCAAGGGCGAAGCTTCTACTAGGCATTCTAATCCGTTGACAACTTGGTAGCGGGTGTTCGATGAGACCATCATGAAAACGCCTGCAAAAAGGTTTGGGAAACAGACAGAACCGGTTAATTAGATTGGTTTTTGAGTTTGGCATGAATGAAAGTTAAAGCTTTGAACTTTTCTTTAGAGGGAGTAAAATGATGAGCGGCCATACCCCAGAGAGCTGCACTTCTCACCAAAGGTGGCACTGGGATGTCTTCTTCCGATTTCTTTATACTCCTGAATACAAGCAATTCGGTGCCAAAATGATGAAACGAAATGAAAAGAACACTGTCACTCGCTTGCGATAACTCTTTGTTATAAAGGGAAATAAAGGATACCTCTTTGCAGTCATGATGAGATTTGCTATGCCTTGGCCTACGATACCGCATGAAAAGCCAACTCCTCCATACAAGAAACCCTGTAGAAAAAAGACAGAATGTTATAAAGGGAAATGCTTTAAGACTTGCTGCGAGCTAGGTTAAAGAACCAAGCTTGCCTTGAAGAAATATGTAGCAAGTCTCTGCTTGTTGGAGAATCTGCACCCTGGCCTTTCAGCTTCAAAAACACTGCACCAATGCCATGCTCAGAAAACAAACTACTTAGAATTATGATGAGTAAATTCCGATTTCTTGTACCGGACCTACTAACCGACTAGGAATAGCTGCATAAGCATATTGGAGTTGACCGAGGAGTCCTTTGGAAGCCGATAGCTTCCCAAACCGTGCATATGGTGCTAACATACCAACCAAAGCTATGTTAACCACCACGCCAACTATCATATCTGCAAGATACAGTTCAAACTCCGCCCAGAAGTCTTTCCCCCTCTTTTGAACTTCAGCAAATGTAGCACAGCAAGAATCAATCACTATCTGCACCGAAAACCACACTCAAATTTCATCCAAATTGATAAATTAAAACCTCAAGCTAGATGCTATTACTGACCTCAGTTCCAATTTTGAAAAGAAAGGAGGGATCTGCCAACATTCTATTGCAAAGGATAGCGCAAGACTTCATCAGGAATCCCAAAACTCCTCCAGCACCCTTAAAATGAGTAAAAAGCAGCGAACTTTAAGCAAAACTAATAAATAAAACACCAAATGCTGGTATAAATATATAAGCTTTGAAGTTTGAATCATGGCTACCTGCAAGTCCAGGTATCTGAGTAGAAGCAATTTGCGGATTCCTTCACTCTTGGCAGCTTCAAACATTTCAGCAGGAAGCGTAGCTCCTCTAGCTTCCGTCTCTCTGATCACTTCTTCAAACTTCAAAATCGGCCCGAATTCATCTTCTTCTTCCCCTTTAATCCGGCAAGCAATAGGTTCCTATTCCATCTCGGAAAAGGAATCCTAATTCCCAATGCAGTAGTTGTCCAGCGATTAAAGAATTCTATAACCGGAAAACTCTCTGCCTATATAAACCGGAGAAGAAGCCCAGTTAACTCCATCCCGCAACAAATTAATCCTTCCTTTAGCGACGAATTTAGAAATTTCCTCAGGAAACTAACAATGTCTCGGTCACCACAACTGAAGAAGAGGAGAAGAACCCTCAAGAAGAAAGCGGCGGAGCTCTCTACTCTCTGCGGAATCGACGTCGCCTACGTTTGCTTCGAACCCAACGGCGGCGTCGATACCTGGCCGGAGGATCCAAACAAGGTCAAAGACATCATTCTCAAGTACAGGCAGGTCAAATCCGTTGAAAAATATCCGGATTCTACCGCCGCCGCCGCTCCCGGTTCCTCTCAAACTTACTCCGACGTAACCCAGAACGACGGCGGCGGTGGCGAAATCCAGGAACCGCTCAAAAAGCTGCAAGATTGGCTCTCGAGACACAATCAATTGTCGCAGGAGCAATTGGCTGGTGCGTATAGATTCGCTGACAAGAAGATAAAGAGCATTAGAAGGAGAATGGCGAGTCTGAAGCCCGACGAGCAAACCCTAGAAAGAAGGCGGCGGCGGACCAAAGACCGGTCTGAAGCTTCAAAATTGATCGATTTCGTCGGTTCGTGGCCGGCAAGTTCGCAACCTGAGCAAACGACGTGTCGTTTTAGCGACAGCAGCCCCCTCCGAATTGTTTGTTGATGCTTGATAGATGAGTTAGTTATTCCCGAATCATAGTGATACGCCAATTCTATCTGTATATCTTTCTGCAATAGAGAATCAGTTTCTTGATCATCACTTTAATTTTGTTAAATTTCTATCGGATGTATACCAGAACCAAGAAGCAATTTGCAATGCGTTTATATTCCATTAATGGCTGCGAAGAATTCTTTGTTCTTGTTCCTTTTACCATTGATTTCTGCTGATATCATTCGTATGCGAGCTTCAATCCTTATCAGGTAAGCTTCTGCAAGTACCATGGTATGTCAAGTAACTAGTTACTTCAACTACTGGTCTGTGTTGTTTGTTAGTGAATAAGATGGAAGAACTAAATATGAAACTGTAATTTAACTTTATTCAAGAACAGAGCTTTAGCAGCAAAACACGAAATTATTTCGTTAATGGTATTGTTGTATTATTTACTCTTGATTCTTGCATCTTTCGAATCTAGGGAGATGATGATGATGATTCAGGGACAGTTGAGTTTGGCTTGTAATCCTGACAATCTAGTAGAGATTGGACTACAATGTCCATTGTTGGCCTCTTATTTCTGTCTTCATCCACACAAGCCAGCCCGATTTCGATCATTTTCGACGCCTGTTTACGAATAAACTTTCCTTTCAACTTCGGATCCACCATCTCCTGATCATCAACCCACGACTCTCCTCCTCCGGAAATGATTTTCCTTTTGGATATCCTGATAAACCTAGCCAACTCAGCTTCCTCCTCCTCCACCATGTCGGAGAGCCTAATTCCTTTCACCAGTTCAAGAATTACAACTCCATAGCTGTAGACATCGACTTTTGCTGTAATGGGGAGATTCGAAGCCCACTCGGGAGCCATGTACCCCTTGGTCCCTCTGATCTTGGTGAACTGAGAGCTGTTGTTGTCCCTTTGAGACAACTTTGCGAGCCCGAAATCAGCAATTTTGGCCTCGAAGTCGTCGTCCAAGAGTATGTTCTCGGGCTTCACATCGCAATGTATGACCCATTCGAGACACTCGTGGTGAAGATAAGCCAAACCTTTCGCCGTCCCAAGAGCAACCTTGAACCTCACTTTCCATTCGAGAGAATTGGTCCCGCTGCTCGAGAAAAGATAGTTATCTAACGATTGATGCTTTAGATACTCATACACCAACATCCTATGCCTGTTTTCGGAACAGAACCCCCACATTCTCACCAGGTTCATATGGTTGATCTTCCCAATCGTGGTAACTTCCGCCCAGAACACATCCTCGCCCTGATACGAATCTCCGAGCCTCTTCACAGCCACGGCCCTCTCGTCGCCCAAAACACCTTTATACACAACCCCCGACCCTCCCCTTCCGAGCTCTTCCTTGAAATTCTTGGTCGCCTTCTTCAATTCTCCGTAGCTAAACCTCCGGAACTGACTCGCTATCGCGTGATACCCCATCTCTACCGAATCTGGCATCCTTAGCATTGTGTTAAGAAACCACCAACCCACACCTATCAACAGGATCTCGATCGCACCAAGTGTGCAAGCGAACGAGTAAAGATAAACCCACCTTACTCTCTTGGTCTCTATCTCGTACATAGACAGAGAACCAATCTCCATCTTCGACCCTCCGTTTTCGCAAACGATGTCGCTCCCACCTAGATTCGGAGCTTCTTCTTCCTTCGCAACAACATCAACACTCCGCGGCAGCTTCAAGTATATGTCCCCCGGAAACGCTGTAGACTGGTAGCCATTGAACAGTATACTCTTAGTATAACACACCGCTTCCCCAGTCAGCCTATAGCTATAGGCATCACACTGACAATCATCCAAGCAAAGATCCCTGCAAGTCTCCATCGAAACTTGTGCACTGTAATTGAGGTCAAACCCCCAGAAATCTACATGTGGAACTTTAACAAATTTCACCTGATTCTTTCCAAGACATGATCTTTTAACAACCGGTTTACACCCTTTACTCCAATCTTTAGGATCGTTGACTTCATAACCAGGAGCACATGAACATTTAGGAACTGGAGTGTACAAACATATCCCATTCCTTCCACAAATCCCATGAACACTACACAGATTATCAATTGCCTGCCACGTAATCACCCACGACCCTGTCAAACTATTCAAGCTATAAAGCCTCAAGTTTCCGTCGGTATCCATCGTCAACCTCCGTTTAACGCCGTGAACACCAAAATCAGAAGCACTGAACTGTAACCTGTCACTAGAGACAAAACCTCCCATCTCATCAAGCAAAGCAATCCTACTACTATTATAATTCGTCCGTCCGTTCTGGAAAACTGTGAAATCCGGAGTAGGCCAGTAGATACTTGAAATGTCGGGACCGTCGTATATCATCCTCAATACGTTATCATTATCGAAAAGGAAGGTGAAATAACCCGACCCGTAATTGCCCCGGCCCAAATTCGAGACTAAAGTCGAACGCTTTGTAAAGATTTGGGTCGGTAACAGAGTGTTGGAAGGGCAATCGAAGCTCTGCCATAGGATTTTACCTTGTGGGTTTTTGAGGACGAGGTTGCCGGAGTTGAGAAGCTCGGCGACGGAAGCGCCGGTGGAGCTGGTGTTGGTTTCCCAGACGAGGAAGCCGTCGACGTCGGTTAAGGCTAAGACGCTGTTTGGACGGAAGGAGAGTTGGGAGCCTTTGGCGTTGACCGGTCTGTTTCGGTTGGCTGTCCAGACCACGGTTTTGTCGGTGGAGTTTGTGAACCAGATTGAGAACCAGTAGGCGTTTTGATTTAAGCCGTAGAAGCCGCAAGAGAAGGTTTTGTCTGGGGAAAGGAGGAAGTCTTTTGTTTGTGATTCTACTGATAGAGATGAGCCTCTTCGCAGCTGGGATTGCGAGGAAATCCCATGATGGGGAAATAGAACGAGGATGGGAAAAAGGATGATGAAAAAGTTTGGAGCTTTACAAGTTTGAAGCTCCATTTTTTTGGACTTGAACAGAGAAATCAGAAGAAGAAGTGACTGACTGAGTCGTTCGCCGGTGGGAGGAAGTTGCTCTTTATTTAAGAGCTGAATCCCTATTTGACGCCCTAACTTTCGAATTAAACAACGCCCTAATCTAAGTGAATTACAAGATTATCCTTTCGTAAAATCGAAATCCTTATAAGTTGTTGTGTGTATTCACTATTCCGAACACAATCGAACAGTAGCAAACACTCCCAAACACTCTCAAACGTCTAACGGAAGAAGAAATCGAAGCTCGAAGACCGAAGATCGATCTCCGAAATCGTTGAAGGTACGATTTTTGAAAAAAAAAAAGGGGGGCCGGCCGCCCGTTTCGGCCCGGGAGGGCTCCGGCCGGCCGCCCGTTCGGCCCCGGCTAGTCCCGGTCGGAAATTAATTCGGCCGAGCTAGTTGGGGGCGGAACGGCGGCGGCAGCCCCTCCCGGCCGAAACGGCGGCCGGCCCAACCATTTTTTTTTTTTTTTAAATTATGAAATTAATTAGGGTTTAGGGTGATTAGGGTTTTAGAGAATTTTTAGGGTTTGATTAGAGAATGTTAGAGAATTATTAGGGTTTAGGTAGTGAATAATAATTAGTGTTTTGTTAGTGAATAATAATTAGGGTTTAGGTAGTTAGTGAATAAAAATTAGGATTTTGTTAGTGAACCATAATTAGGGTTTAGGGTTTTGTTAGTGAATCATAATTAGGGTTTAGGGTTTAGTTAGTGAATATTTACTAAAATTAGGGTTTTGGATTAGGGTATTAGGGTTTAGTTAGGATTAATTAGATTTTAACCTAGTTTAGTAGAATCCGAATTTTATTAGAACCATTTATTTGTTTAAATGCAGTTTAGTGAGAATTATGGCGAAAACGAAAGGCGGAGGTAAATCGCACGATCGGGATCCGGTAGAGGAAGAAACCGATGGGATCCGGAAGATGAGAGGGAAAGGAAAACAAGTTGGTGTTTTGGATCGGATGAAGGAGCGGGTGGTCACCGCTTCTCGACGGAAAGAGGGAGAGCGGCGAAGAAGAACAAGAAGTTGCGCATCTACGACTCCCACGACCGGTACCCTCCGTTACGTACCGGCGAGGTCGTATCCGGAGGATGATGACGAGGATGTGGGTCCACCGCCGGGGTTTGAGTACGACGACACACAGATTTCCCCGCCGATGGCTTCTCCACACATGCCTCCTCTGCACACGAGCTCTCCGCACTTGGCTTCTACGGGCTCGTCACATGCCTCCGCCGGTGTCGGCGTGAGAGGAGGGAAGCCTAGCCGTCTCGCGCGGGTCGGGAGGAGGATCCCGCCGGTCCGTAGACTTTTTCGGGCTTAGTCGTACATGGGAGCTCACGGAGCGGGATTCCCGAGGGGGGGACCGAGGACGCCGACGGTGATCCCGAGCTTCGGGGGTCACATTGCCCACTACTTGTGGGAGTCGGGCGAGGGGTACGGGGACACGAAGGTATTCGGGTTCCTTAAGCGCCCTAAGCGGTGGGACAACGTGAGCGAGTTCGACATCCGGACTCGGACCATTTGGCCGATCATGCGGGAGTCGGACTTCTTCACTTGGGCCGATGCATGTCGACCCACTTTGACGAGCCTCTGCTGGAGGCATTTGTTGAGAGGTGGCGGCCGGATACTAACACCTTTCACATGCGCGTGGGGAGAGAGGACGATCACTTTGCACGACGTCTTCCACATTCTCCGTGTGCCGGTCCTCTGGACGACCGCTTCATAAGCCCCGATCTACGGGTTGACTTGAGAGCGGGTGTAGCGGAGTCCCTTGGCTTCGGCTCGGCTGCTTGCGTTGGAGTACGCGGTCGGGGGGAGACGGTTGGGCCACCCTTGTATGATCACGGTGCCATGCACGAGAGGGACATGATCTCTCTCGGTAAGCATATGGGGGACGATATTGCTTACGGGGTATTCCTCTTGTCTTCTTGGAGGTACCTGTTCCGGGATAGGTCGGGCGATCGATCACGGCTTCTCGGTTGGGAGTACTTCATGGGTCCGATCAGCGATGTGCCGGAGTATGCTTGGGGTCTTGGTGCGCTAGCACTGGTTGTATCGGGAGTTGGGGAAGGCTAGCGGGGGCGGATGCCGGGCGATGTCGGGGGTGTGTGACGTTGCTCCGATCCTGGATCTACGAGTACTTCCCGGGTGTCGGGCCTCCGAGGACGCTTAGACGGGAGCGTAGGGGCGGAGAGGCTTTAGGCTGGTAGGTGGGACGGTGCAGAGTCACCTAGTCGGGGTGCGGGCTTCCTACGAGAGAGGTTGGACTACTACCGTCGCCTCCTCGATAACATGGATTCCCGTGATGTTTGTTGGCTTCCTTTTGGACCTCATCCCGACATTGAGGTCCCCGCCACGACCTACCGTGGTCTCCTACGTTGCGCCGATGTTGGGGAGTTCTATGATTCTTATCGTGTGCTCCGACGGTTTGGCTACACACGGGTCGTCCCCCCTCGATCCTGTGCCGCTACGGGCCGTTAGGCCCAAATCTATCGGGACATATGCCGTTCGGTGGGCCCCGGCGAGATGATAGGATGTGGTTGGAGCGGGACTTCATCGGGTTTCACCGGCTCCACCTTATGTTCGAGAGGGCGTCGGCTGGTGGGGATGTTGGTCCGGGATACTTGGAGTGGTTCCGGGAGCATAGTCATCCACGCATCGTGGCTCGGCTAACCCCGGTGTTGGAGTTCCGGGCGAAATTTGGTAAGTTCGATACCTAGTCCACATTGTAAAAGTTTCAAATGTGTACATGTTCATTATCTAATTTCTCCTTTATGTTTTTTCGTAGATTACACAGCGAGTGTTCGATGGTATGGCCTCCTACTTCGATGGTACGCTTGGGCGGCAGCACGCAGACTCTCTTCAGGAGTACTACGATCACATGGAGGGGCTTCGGGTGCGGTTTGAGGATGCGTCTATACCGGATATCGGAGCCAGAGAGAGGGTTGAGGTTGTGTGGATTGTTTGATGTACTTTCCTTTTTTCGAACTATGTATGAAAAACATGTTTTATTATGCTTATGTTTGATGGACATACAGTCACTATCATTTCGTATTATCTCTGTTTTATTTAAATATTTATATGCTTGTTCATACTTACGAACCCAAATTAGGGGTTCGATGTCGTTATGAAAATAGGGTTTCCGATTTACTCGATCCCTTTCGAATCGGTAGGCCTCGAGTCCTTCCGATTTTTAGGGTTTCGGAACCCTCGTGTGAAAATTACGGTTTCGGAACTCTAATCCGAAATATGCGGGGTTCGGATTTGTTTCCGAAATTAGGGTTTCGGAAATCTCTTCCGAAATTAGGGTTTCGGAAGTCTCGTGTGGATATGCGGGTTAGGGATTTGTTTCCGAAATTAGGGTTTCGGAAATCTCTTCCGAAATTAGGGTTTCGGAAGTCTCGTGTGGATATGCGGGTTAGGGTTTTGTTTCCGAAATGAGGGTTTCGGAAATCTCTTCCGAATTTAGGGTTTCAGAAGTCTCGTGTGGATATGCGGGTTTCTGTTTTTTTTCCGAAATTAGGGTTTCGGAACTCCCTTCCGAAATTAGGGTTTCGGAACTCCCTTCCGAAATTAGGGTTTCCGGGAAATTAGGGTTCCCGGCCGGAACGAAATTCCAGCCCAACCCCCCCCCCCCCGGCCGGAACCACCCCCCGGCCCAACTCCCTCCCGGCCGGAACCACCCCCCGGCCCCCCCCACCCCCGGCCGGAACCACCCGCCGGCCCCCACCCCCCCCAGCCGGAACCATCGGCCGGCCCCCCCCCCCTCCCAGCCGGAACCATTGGCCGGCCCACCCCCCCTCCCGGCCGGAATTGGCCGCCGGCCCAACCCCCCTGGGCAGAAACCATTTTCAGCCCCCCCCCCCTTTTCGAATTTCGTTTTCGGAAGACCTCCAGGTATGTTATTTTGAACATACCTAATTTTCAGCCACCGATCACCCCAGATATGTTATTTTGAACGTTATGGGACGTCACAAACACATGGAATAATATTATGTCACAATCACCGTACGCTCGAGTCACATAAAGTTTACACATATTAAGTAAATGACCTATTGAATCAACCGTTCATACTCTACATGCTCTTCACGGTATAAGTCATGTTCCCACATTTCTTTGGCTCGGTCATGCGCCCGGTACCTCCAATACATAGACTTCGGCGGGATAGGTAACACCGGAATAGCATCATCCAACGTGAGTACAACCCAATGATTCCCTGTGCAAACGATATACGACACGCCTAGTGGCGCCGTTGTGCCTTCTTCTACTATCAACGGTAGATAAGTCTCCCCATAAGGTACCCCGCGAATTCCGGGTCCGAAGACAACGAAAGTCCGGTTAAACATGGTGGCATACCCCAAAAGATCCACATTCCAAAACCACCATGTTTCATCACATGGAGTTTCCCATAACCAACCCAACCGGTGAATGACGCCGTTTAGGTCGGTGGAATAGACATTAGTGTAGAGTTCATACCGGTTCATTGTGACATGTTCCATTAGACGCCTCCGCATGTCCACATCGGCTATCGTCACCGCCCGATACTATGTATGAAATGCACCGAAATCCGCAATGTCCATCCCCACGTGGGTTAAACACGTCCCCAAGTACCGGGTGCATACCCGCCGGTATGTACCTCCCGGGCGACGAAGCGTGAAGAAATTATATCACACATGAGTTAAAAAAATTCTTGTTGAGAAACGGGAAGGACCGGGAACATCGATAAGTGAACATACCCGTCTTCGAAGTAGTAGCCTTCGAGGAAGGTGTAGCCTTCGAATTAGGTGTAGATCTAGTTGAGCTACCTCTACTCTTCGGAGGAGTACACTCGTGCACTAGCATGCTCATGCCAAGACGGATTTCGACGGTCGGTCTTCCTCGCACGCGGTCGGCCTTTAGGAGCATCGGCAACCTTCGGTTCTTTCAAACCTTCGGACTCGGGTTGAAACGGCGACCGAACTAATCGACTCAAGGCTCGGACGGATGGCCCTCCTCTAGAGCATATAGTCTTAACCATCCCGTCAAGAATATTGCGATCGGCAACATCGTGCTCGGCCCAAACGTCGTGCTGCGGGGTCGTGTAAGACAATGAACGCCAAAATTTGTGTAAGTGGTATGGTTTCGGCTCCTCGTCGGCGGCCTCCTTAGAGTGTAAACTACAATAACACGGGATTCCATGTGTTGTCTCCACTACACAATCACAAGTTGTGTCCTTCGAGAGCTCTTCGGTCAAAAGCTCAATCGCCCATGCGGAAACCGCATTATTGAGATAAACAAAAGGCGGTCTTTGGGCGTAACGGTAGACCTACACCGAATTACCAACAACCATTAATGACCTAGTATCAACAATCACATGTCAAATATGTAACTACATAGGGAAAGAGGATGTGAATACCTTTGCACTCGAGTCATCTAACGCCTTCGAACTTCGATCACTTGTCCTTCGATGGATGCATGGTAGCCCTCGAAGAGTGAATCCACGGCTTGATTGGAAGAGTTGTACCAAGTCTTAAGCGACGAGTGTTGGGACTCCACTCTATTAGTGCTTGTGTTTCCGATGTGAAAAACCTTATTGGTATCGCAATGAGCCCTTTGAGTTTTGCACGGCGGCCACTCACCGGTTAGGTACTCCATCAACCCTCCAATCTGGCCCAATCACTATCGACCATGCTATCCCACTCTTCCTTGAAGTCTTCGTCGGAAAATGCGTACAACACTTTGTTCCATCTCCCGTGCACAAAAGCCTCGGCACTTTCCTCGTTCCTTGTGACAAATTTTATCTTAGCGGCTATGTTCCTCTTCATATGCCACACGCAAAGTAAGTGTGGTGTTTTCGGGAAGACACTCCGCAAAGCAACGGCCAATCCGCGCTCCTTATCGGTGACAAACGCGGTTGGCTTTCGCTCTCCCAACAACGAGCGCAATTGGTTCAACAACCAAATATACGTCTCGGCCTTCTCGTTCTCAACGAGGGCAAAGCCGATAGTGAAGTTCTTACACGCACTGGTGTCACACCTATCAACTGGATCACTGGCTTCCTATACTTGTTGGTGTTGTAGGTTGAATCAATTAGAATGACGTAATACCAAGCCCCCAACATCTGTGCACTCTCTGGGTGACAGAGAAAAAGGTTGGCCAAATTTTTGTTGTCATCTTTTGTAGACTGAACAAAATATCCATGTCGTGTAGCGGCTCTCAATGTCCAATCCGTCGAACTCATGCCGCCTAATTTTTCTTTCCTCACCTTGTAGGACTCGTTGTATATCGATTTATATTATGGTGAGAATTGAACTTCTTGTTGAGAGCGTACCTAATCTTGTTCGGTTGTGTGTGCGTCGCAAGCATGTCCCGAATTTCGCTCTTCTCTTCACTCGTAAGTGCATTACTTTCGGTGCTAGCTTCGGGGTATGGCACGAAAAAATGGTTGTGGAAGCCTTTAGATATTGTACGATCGCCGGTTTGGCCAACCCCGTCGATGAAGAACTTCCACTCCCCACGCACGACCCGACACCTCACCGCCAGTTTGAAGGGCGGTTACACTTTTTGGTTTTGGTAACCCGTTTCGGAGGAGTGGAAGCCGATGATTTACGCATCGGTCCTCGAGAGCGATATAGATACACACGGTAGTCTCGCTCCGCCGAATTGATTTTGTTCGATCCTTTAGTCGGCGTGAAATTAAACGTACGGGCAATTCGTTTGGCGGCTTCAAATGCTTCATCAATTGTATCGTAAACATCGTCGGATAGAAAGTGTTGTGTAATTGATGCCGTCACCCTTGCGAGCGATGAATCTCCGCATTATAAACACGAGAACACATAATTATCAACTATATGCTTCGTAATGATTCCCGGGTAAAGAAATTTCGGGTTTAATTTCGCTTACCGAAGTGCTCATGCGGAATCGGTGCATCGACGGAACGTTAATATCGTGTTTCCAATGTGATAACTTGAAAAAATTAGTACGATATAACGTTACAAATTTCGGAAAAAATTTGGGATAAAAGTTGGAATGGAACGAAAATTAGCTTCACGGGGGGTCGGGCCGGAACCAAATTCCGGCCGGGAGGGGCCGGGCCGGCCGGCCGTTTCGGCCGGCCACTAGTGCGGGCCGAAACGGCCGGCCGGCCCGGGCCCCTCGGCCGGAATTTGGTTCGGCCGGACCCGTGAAGCTAATTTTCGTTCCATCCCGAATTGGGATCATCGAAATGTAAGGAAAAACGTACGCGTGAAAGATTTCCCGAAATAAATATTTTGATACATTCGTCGGTACAAAGTTTCCCAAATTGGATATATGCGGGTAATGTAGATGAACGATAAGCGATGCGGAAAATAGTTGACCGGTAAAATATTAAGGATTGATTGAGGGTTTAGGGTTTGATTATCTAGGATACTAAAGTTAGGGTACAACGTATAGGGTTTAAGGATAAGCGCTTTATTGTTTAGAGTTTAGAGTTCTAGGGTTAAGGGTTTAGGGCATTTAAAATTTAGGGTTTAGGGTTTGATAAGTAGTTATCGAAGGGCTCGGTCCTTTCGAAAATTTGGTTTCGGATGCCTTGATCCATCCGAAAATTAGATATCGGGTGGCCTCGATCCCTTCCGAAATTAGGGTTTCGGAGGTCTCGGTCCGTCCGGAAATTAGGTTTCGGAGGCCTCGATCCTTCCGAAAATTAGATTTCGGAGGCCTCGGTCCTTCGAAAATTAGATTTCGGAGGCCTCGGTCCTTCGAAAATTAGGTTTCGGAGGCCTCGGTCCTTCGAAAATTAGGTTTCGGAGGCCTCGGTCCTTCCGAAAGTTAGGTTTCGGAGGCCTCGATCCTTCCGAATATACGGTTTCGGAGGCCTCGGTCCTTCGAATATACGGTTTCGGAGGCCTCGGTCCTTCGAAAATTTGGTTTCGGAGGCCTCGATCCTTACGAAAATTAGGGTTTAGGGTTTGCTTTTTAGGATTCTAGGGTTTAGGGTTTAGCGTTTCATAGTTTACATATTTAGGATCAAGGGTGTGGGATTTAAGAATTTAGGGTTTAGGGTTTGATAATTTAGGGTTTAGGGTTTGATAATTTAGGGTTTAGGGTTCTAAAGTACGGGTTTAGCGTTTTAGAATTTAGGGTTTAGGGTTTGCAGGTTAAGGATTTTAAGGATCTAGGGTTTTGAGTTTTAAAATTTAGGGTTTACAGTTTATGGGTTTAGGGTTATATGATTTTCGTGTTTACGTGAAATTTAGGGTTTAAGGGCCCGGCGGAAGCTCGTTCGGCCGGAGGGTCCGGCCGGCCGGCCATTCCGGCCCGCGATGTAGGCGGCCGGAATGGCCGGCCGGCCGGGGCCCCCTCGGCCGGAACGAGCTTCCGGCCGGGGCCTTTTGTATCTTGATTTTTTCGATTCATCCGACTTCTGTTCATCGATTTTTAACGAAATACGTACCGTTAGAGGTTGTCGAAATAAGTATTTTGATAGTTTCGTCGGTACAAAGTTTCTCGAATTATACGTTTTGATAGTTTTGTCGAAACTAAGTTTTTCGAATTAGTAAATTTGGATAGTTTCGTCATTACGAAGTTTAGGGCGTCGTTTAATTCGAAAGTTAGGGCGTCATATAGTAATCCCCTTTAAGAGTTTTGATTGCTGAAAGGAAGTTTCCATGTGGTTTTTGGGTAGTAGGAAAGCAAATGTTATAGACTTTGTAGACAAGACCCATGTCTAATTGGATGAAAACTTTTGGATTTGATGGCAACTTTATTGTGGGTGATGAATTCTTTCTGTGGGTAACTGCTCTTTGAAGACTTTTCTTTCTTTGTGAGATGATTTCTATTTTCATTAGTTTTGTTTTGTGCGTGGGGGAACTTTGGTATTTGGTGGTAGCGTCAAGTCGTCATTTATAGTGATGTAGTGTTGTACAGTTGGACCCGTAAGCCGTTTCCTCCACCACTCCAGTCCTTGTTTGTTCTCTTAAGTCTTAAGGTTTATGTGACTTTTTTAACCAAAGAGAAAACGGTTTAAATGATTTGTTGATTATTATTCAAATAATTTTTTTTACACACAAACCACTTTTATTATAACAAAAAAAAACTCATTAACGTTTTATATGTTACTCAAAATAAATTGCGACCTCATAAATGTTGTTCGCTACATTTTTTTAGTCCAATGACATCAATTTTGTTATGTGTAACTGAATTTTTAAGGAAAACAATTTATCTAATGTTGAAGATTAGGTCGTTATTGGAAAGATAACCAACATGCACATTACACTCGACATTTTTAAGTATATTCAATCATATTATTTACTGATGTCATACTAAACGATGCTAATATGTTATTTATTTGTAAACTATATAAAATCACTCTCGCTGAATCTTCATTCAATTTGTTTTAATACCACAACTTGGCTTACATTTTCTTAATTTGAGGGTTCTGAACCTATTCAGAAATTTAATCAGGTTAAGTCAGTTTGAATCAAACATACCTATCAAACCTGAATACAGTCTATATAACACAGTCGTTTGTTCAATATTCTTTTAACAAGAATAAATCAGAATACTAATTCAGTTGAGTTGGTTTGAATGGGACGTATCAATCAAACCCAAACATAACTCAACATGATCCTTCTTTTAATAATTTTTAATGGGTCAATATTGAGGTTATATTTTACATATTAATTGTTAAAATTTAAAGTTATAACTTAATTTCGAATATATATTACAATTAGCATTTTGTGACAGGTAATTAAAAAATGACATGAAATAAGAACAGAAAATACTAGGGAAATGAAATTATATGTACACCCAATTGCTTCTTAATCATATATTATTTTAAAATTATATCATTCAATCAATTATTTTAAAAACATCCATGTATGCATAAGTTTTAAAAAAACATGGCAATGATCACCTAAATTCTGAGTACATAAGGGTACATGGTCATAGGTCGTAAGTTAAGCAGGCTACAAGTCATTAACTTTTGACCAATTTAGAACACTAATCGATTTGAGTTCGCTAGAAACGGATCACATTCATTAATCTTAAGTATATTTTCGATGACATGTCCCTGTTTTCAAGATTATTCTAACGGGTTAATTAATATTTTATTTTCATTATCTTTTATTATCTCTTCACTAATTTAGATCACTAATCGTTTATAAAAAAAAAATTAGACCACTAATCGGGTTGAGTTGGTTTGAATGAGATATATCCATAACATCTAAGCATAGCTCACATAACAAGATCTCTTTTCAAAATTATTTTAACAGACCAATAGAGGTTATATTTTTTATTATGCTTAACTATTTGTCAAAAGTGTTTATTATATTTTTTAATCTCGACGATCAATTAGTTTAATTCATTAGCATTATAATTTGTAGGTTGAACTTCATTCGGTAAAGTTTAAACACAGTAAAGATTAATATTACCATAAACCAACCGACGGACTAGTGAGTGAGTAATCTGAATTTGTTGGTTGATTATAAAAAATGTTTAAACTATTGTTCTTAACTTTGGAAAACTTCAGAACTTATTGATAATTATTTACGATTTAGTTGAATTATTTATGTTATCAGTAGTACGGTAAGAGAATAATTTCAAATCGACCAATGGGCCAAAAATTATCAGCTTATTTATTTAGGTAGTCAATAGTAAAGTCAAAAAGAAAAATCTAAAGTCGACCAACAAGTCGAAACACTATACCGCGGACAATAAGAGACTAAAGAGTAGGCTACATTTAATATACGAACTGGAATCACCGCAATGGCAAACGAGATATAGGTGTACTGAGACCACCACTCTGGGTTGTTTGATTCAAGATTTGAGAAATTTTGTAAAAATTGTCAAAACTAAAAAATTATCAAAGATTTCATCCATTGTGCTAAAAAAATTCACTCCAAACTTGAAATTTCTATTAATCATCAATAAATTATTAAATAAAATACAAAATTCTATTAATCATCGATTTTATATTTACAGGTTGTTTGGTCTATTTAAAATATTTAATTATTTTAAATTACCTACTATTTCAAATTACCAACGGGCCATAGGACTAGTAAGTATAAATCAAACAATTTTGGAGCAAGGAGAGTCCTTGGTTCACACCTACAGAAGACTGAAGACCAGGGGGCTGGCATTATTAATATTAAATAAATTAGTTAGGCCACTTTGACGATGACCCGTCGACTATAAAGTCGTTATAATGGAAAGAGTACTGTCTGGAATTGACCCAAGCAAGTCCTCTTATATATGAATCTGCTACTCCATGCCAATCCAACCAACTTCTTTCACATGTTCTGTGATTCTGCTCAAGTCTGTTCAGAGTTCAACATAATGACACAGCCATAACTTTCCTTTCCAACATTTGTATCATATTGTTTTATGTGCGTACATATAACAAGTAGTCTGGGTGGTGTAGTTGGTTATCACGTTAGTCTCACACACTAAAGGTCCCCAGTTCGAACCTGGGCTCAGACACATCTTTTTTTCATTGTTTTTCTTACTTAGAAGGCAACTTTCCACTGTAACAGCTATCTTTTTTGCTTCACTTTGTGGATGAATAGTTTAAAATGCTAACAGGGTCACCTCAATTATCGAAGAAAGTATATATATATATATGTGTGTGTGTGTGCAGGCAACTTGCAAAATCATGAGTTTAATGAAGTTAGATTAGTCCAGGCTGATAGCTAAAATATCAGGTACAGTGGTATCATAGACGATTATTCGAATAGTAATATTAAAAGACTAACTTTAATTTGTGAGCAATCAATCTTGAATTATTTATAGGAAAGTAGAGGAAGAGAACATGACATGGAATTTTTGCATACGTGGGATCGAAAGACTGGCATCTTTCCTGCGATTCTTCTCCACATGTACACCCATCCTCCAGTTGGTATGCCTACGTAAAGGAAGGTTGATCCGTGTACTCGTATGGAAAAAAGGAATTAAAAGTCAGTAGACAGTGATCATAGAATCAGAATGTATGTAGATTATCAACTAGTTGTATTCATTAATAATTTAGTAAACAAAATTAAAGGCATTGCATTTGGTGTCACTCAAACTCTCCCAGCAATGAAAATCAGGTGAATGAGCTGGATGGAACATGCATGGGCCTCCCCCCACATTATAAGTAGGATGGGGTCCGTTAGTTAGGTATCGTAATCCCCTGTTCTCCAATTGCTTTCAATACTCCCTAGCTTCTCTGGCTATGGCCGACTACAATTCATCAGAAGAAGATCGATCCAACTCTGGGGGAATTGATTGATGGAGCGTCATGCATGGGGAAATCATGAACTGGGTTCAAGGCATAGCGACAGTATGGGGATTGATGTTTCTGATGGGTCTGATGTGTTGCTGCCTCACCTCCAATCTTCGCCACCGCTCCGATATCGATAACAGCGAGACCGCTAGCTGTGCTTGTGATGGTGGCTATGCTGCTGGGGTTTAGCTAGCTAGTTTCTTATGTATTCTGTAACTAGTTTTTATTTATTTGTTTACTTGTTATTCCTTCATTGTTTATTTAGTTCATATACTCCTAACTCCTCCTCTTTTTCTTTCCCAGACTAGCCTGGCAGTACTGTATTTGCTTTTGGTTGATTTTCATGTACAGAATGAGAAAAAAAAGGCAGTGTCGTCTTGATTTCAGTTGCACTGCTACTGTTCAATTCATTTTTATTTTAGAATCGGAACTTGTACATACAATAATTTCAATTCGAGAGCTTTTGTTTTTCTCCAAACACTTGCTGCACGTAAAGACTGTACGTAGAATTGGCCTGACATTGTGCCCAATTCCGCCGGATATGTTTCCACAGCTACTCAAAACAACGAAACCAATTTTGCCAGATTTTGGCGTAATTCCAGCCGCTGAATGCTGTTTGGGGAGGTCTGAACTTATGAATCAAACTAATTTTCATCTTGAATCGGTATTCAGCCAAAATTGGAGATGAAAGAGTGGACAACCCGGCCTATACTATTTTCTTTGTATGAGCAATCATAGCTAGGGTCGGAACTGAAGAAGTTAGGGAGAGTCATGAATACTTAAGTAGAAACTGGATGTTTTCATAATTTTAGTGAGTCGTATTTTAAGTTATATTTCCCTACTTTTTTGTTCAAATTAAGTGATTGATTAAATATTTAAATTTAACTCAATTACAGCTCATCATAAACAACATAGTAATGAGTAATGATCATACATTTAATCAAAATAGACCAAATTTAGAAGAGAAAAAAATGTTGGTGGCACAGTAAAATCAGTTTTTAACCAAAAAAAGATAGTAAAAAGTTTTTAATATACAGTAACTTTCATTATTCCATAAAAAAGAATTTGATTAAAATTCCGATTAGTGCATATTTCAATCGTAATTTCACCCTGTTATTTTGGATTTTTTGTCGTTCATCCGTTTTTATGATAATGATGAAAATGTATTGAGACAGCAAACGAAAACAAATGGAAGTAGCAGTTTCCTAAGCAAGATTCATTTTTTTATATATGGAAAGACTTGCTAGCTTCAATTTGGTGAAATCGCCGGCCAATTAATGGAAGAGAGCGTCAACTTATGGCAATCTTCCGCCCAATCGCTGTCCGCAACCCCGTCAGCAAGTTACCATAAAATTCATCATTGGACGAAGTTTTACCCTTTTAATTTCAGACAATTGGCGAGGCAGAGCACATGCACGCTGAGATGGGATGCTTCAGTTCAAAACCGGCAAGGACCACCGCCATCACTAATGGACGGAAACAAAGGCGTCATCACCGTTCCGCTCATTATAGAGGCGGCGGTACCGTTTTTTATTCGAGTGGCGGCGCAGGATGCGGTGGCGGAGGCGGGCATGGAGGCTGTCATGGAGGTGGTGGATGCGGCGGGGGTGGATGTGGAGGCGGAGGTGGTGGCGGGTGTCAATAAACTTCCAATTGATTTACTAGCTTTTCTGAGGAGGTAGTATTTCGAGTTTTTGCGTTTAATTGTTACTAGGTTGTGTTGCCACGGGACCATAAATCAAAATAAGCAACACGCTGCTTATCCATAAATTATTCATCACGGAGCCATTGGCACACTATTTTTTGTAAATAAAAGATAATCAAGTTCGAGAAAAAAAATAACAAACTACTATCCACAAATTAGTAAGCAAATAATTTTTCCAAAATTGCGAACTCCAAGAATATACACACATTTGCAGTTTCACTATTGAAATCTTAAACCTTGGGTAGTTCTCATGCAAAAAATATTCAAGTTTGATTAAACAAAAAAATTTCACTTGTTGGATTGGTACAGGCAAGTCGAAAAGGTAACATACCTTCACCATGGCAAAAAGCCATACATTTTGATTCATTCAAATTATCGCTACCACTGTTCTAACAAAGCATATAAATATGCGATGCTTAGCTTTATCTATAATACTCTTGGTAGTTCTTAAACCTTGACCATGAACCTGAAATGTACAAGTTAACTACTCTATCATTATTCTCAAAAGGTTGACTTGTTGATGGGCAATTATCATATACAAAAGAACACTGCAAATTATGTTATTTGAAAGTAAAACGCAAACTTAATTCATTGAAAATAATAAATATAGTAGTCATTGCAGTAGCTAACAAATTCTTCTGAAAGCATGCTATAAGTTAAGAAAATAGGCACCAAGTAAGGTAATAAATCAATTCAATTCCTATTAAGTGTTGTTGTAGGGCTACAGTCTGCTAAACACCAGCGAAACAGCAGTAAGTTTTGGATTATCCTCTTAAAATAATGCAGAATTCCTCAATTGATTATGTCGAAACAACAGTAGACTATGCCAAAATAGGATCAGCAAGTTCTACACGCTGAAACTCTTCCGCCCAGAAAATTGGAGACCAGAAGCTCTGCATTATGGAGTTCCTCAGCCCCAAAAGATCCGAGCAGCAATTTCGAGCCTACTGGCAGCAATTAATGAGCAAAAAGAGGGCTTCGACTACTCCTTGAACTTGAATTTGAGAAGGTGATTACTACGTTGGAGCCAGGCATCTCGTAGCCTCGTAGGTGTTGGATGACAGTTTTGGTTGTGTAACTAGTGAGAATCTAAGGTAAGGAGGAACAACGAGAGTGAAAGGGTTCGCGAGAAGGGACGCGTAGTTGAATCTCTTCCTGTTGGTCCAATCTTCAGGTTGAAAATCAAGGCTCCAGGTCCTCCAATCTTTAGATTCAAAATCAAGGATTATTTCAAAGAAAAGAAGAGAAAATGAACCGTGAAATCTAACACTCGAAGAGACAAAAAGAGAACCAAAAACAATAAAAAAACTTCTCTTAGTTTGAAAGAAAAGGGAAAAACTCTCCATCCCAACATAACCAAACTGAGCAAATCCAATCCGTTGCTAACCCCAAACCACTATTCCTAAGCTATAGTGACATGTTTATGGTTGGGCCCTAGCTTTTATATGTAAGTATGTCACCTATTTAGAATAGGTCGAGCAAACAGATCCTCAAATATCATTTTAAGTCCTTTGTGGTCAATACATAATTTATTTATTGATTTGTAAACCATAGCCTGATTAACCCAACGCAAAACCCGTCCACCCCACAGAAGCGATTCCAAATATATAAATGGCCTATATTAATACTAATTAATCATAATGACGATATATAATATAATGAATCCAAGTTAGGTACACAGTATGTATGTGTTGTGTTCATATACATTCCTGCAAAAGTCTTAAAATGATATTTGAGGATCCTGGGTTGCGCGGCGCAGTCTGGGCTACACTATTGTCCATTTCCATAATTTCGATTGTGTTTCATCTAGTTTCGAATTAAGTCATATTTACTACTATCACAAACTCCCAAATATAAACAACTTATATCATATATTTAATCGTGCTCTGAAAAAAGAAGCTTGATTTCTTTAGAACAATCACCGATTATCAGTTTGGAAGATCGGAACAGAGACCAAATGTATATTTTACAATTGCTGAATATGCCGAAACTCAGAGGCCGAAAATTCAAAAGCTGCCACAATTTGCTCTGCTTATTCTGTACCAAAACTTCGATCCCCTGCATCTCCAAGTCCAGGGATAATAAACCTGAAACATCCAAAACAAAATGATCCCAACTGCAGTTATAAATCTCAAGTGGTGTACCATCCTTACCCTTTCTCGTTGACGCTGGGATCAATGATTCCAGTGTATACGTGGAGCCTGTAGCATCAGACAAACAGAATGATTGCATCAAAACATTGTTTAGCAGAATGTTATATTCGTGGGGAAATTCGTGCATACCCAGGGAAATTTTCACTGAGCTTTTGTAGAGCTGGAGGCGCAGCCACAGCTGAAATCTATCACCAGTCCATCGACATCGGCACATTAAGATTGGAAAAGTTAGCTACTTGTAGCCCTAAGTACCAAACAACACACAAAAGATCAGAGACAGTTATATCTATACCACTTTGATTTGGTTGTTTTCAACTCCCCTATTCTTAACTTGCTCAATCGCTGCTACTATAGTTCCACCTGAAATCGACACAGAGCAAAACACTAAGTGGTCTAATAAAGCACAAGACTCCATGCAAATCCGGAATGGCACCGATACCTGTTGCCAGCATAGGGTCTACCACAAACACGCGAGATCCTTCCGGAAACTTCTCAGGCAACCTGAAGAAGAGGACCACAATGAATTTAAGGAAAAAGGAGACATGATACCCAAAAATACAAACAACTTGAACGAAACAAGAAGAGAAATTCAATATATACCGGTTCTCGTTTTAAATATCATATGGTCAAACAGAGAGCTTCTTACTTGTTTAGATATACAGTTGGTTGAAGAGTCTCTTCATCTCTGCTTAGCCCTAGATGGTACGTTTTCATTGCTGGCAAGATAGAAGATGCATGCTCGGCCAGGGCGAGACCAGCTCTCAAAATCGGAATAACCTGCAAAACTAATCACTTTATAACCAAGCAGCAGAATGAACACATTCAACTAGACTAGATCCTATTGAAGGCTCCAACTTTATTACACATTGATTAATACAACTCAATATCCTAAATTGTTTAGCTTTCATAAACAGAAAAGGTTAATAAGAGAAACGACAAAGAAAAAGAAAAAGTATAAACTAACCGCCACTGGTTCTCGGGGATCAATAAATTCAACTGAGGCAAGTCCCATAGGTGACTGAATCTCCCCGGAAACAGTAGGCTGCCAAGAACAATACAACAAAATGAATACATAAGATATCAAGCTATCATTTGATTGGATAACAGTAGGCAATAATATGAAAAAGGAAACGAACCAGCCAATCTCGGGAAGCTTCATATAAAAGCAGCCTTCCTAGTTCAGCCATGGCATTTCCTGAACAAAAGGAAAATCAACTACAAAGGCCACACAAATGATAAGCGCCAAAAAAATCAAAACTTTAAACGACTACTCACGAAAAACTGGCCAAGGAGTTTGCTCGTTTCTCAAAACAGAAACCCAGTGCTTGATCAACGGATGTGGAGGCACAAAGACCTGCGGGGGTTCCAATCAAAATTAAGCAATCAGCATTTTGGCTGGAAACCAAATGAAACAGATTGAGAAAGGCTGGGTGGGAGAACGAACAAGCATCCTGCCCTTAGATACGGATTTCTCCTCAGTAGCCATGTGAGACTTGACGGTAACAAAGCTGCGATGCGAAGGACTGTTACAGGACATCTGAAAAACAGAGGGGAAATGGATGGTAAGACCAAATGGGGAATCTTGACTCACATTTGAAAATGCTCTGACTAGGGTAAAAGCGAGGGAATGATTGGGTTTGTACCTTGCGGAGAGAAAAGGTAGGAGGAGGAGGGAAGGAGGGTGAGAATCGAGGGAAAAGGGAAGAAGAATTAGGGTTTTGAAGGGGACATTGGGGAGCAAAATGCGGCGTACATGAAGGGGAATTTGCACGGAACGCCATGCATCCGGAGGGGAAGCTAGCTATGTATAGAGTTCGAATCCAATTCCAACTGGGTGAGGCAGAGGTCTGTGAAATGAAACCGCCGATTATGAGGAGATTCCCTTTTCTGTCTCGTGATTATTTGTTTCTCCTCTTTCTATGTTTGGTAGTGTTTTTCTTCAGATGGATTGGATTATGGTTGGTCGGGTTGGGTTGGTTACTGGTTTCGTCCGGTTCGGACTGGATTCTTCTTTCTTCAGTTCTCTTTTGCTCTGTTATTTGTCATCTGCTATAATGTAGCAGACCCACGGGCTCTTCCTAATATATGGCCGCAGCGAAAACGACATCCAAATTCACAAGATTTTCCATGGTTTACTCAAGTGGATGTAGACCTCGTTTGATTCAAACCAACACATATGGGTTATGACTGTCACTGATAACTCGTTCTTGGAGTTTCAATCATGACTCAAGCATCGAATCATTGGAGTATACTGGAATATTGTGAAGTAAGCATATCGACTATGGGCGAACTTAGGCCACCGGTCAAGATTGCCCAATTCCAAAGTGATAATACAATTTTTAATATCATAACTTCTGCCAAGTGGGTTATCGACTTCCGTCCACTATAACCTTCAAACTCAATGTCAAATTCAAATACTGCCCAAGATGTTCGATCATCGTGATTCTGCTATTACAGTGAGACAACTAGCATCTATATAACATCAAGATAATACTAGCATCTATTCAGGTTTGCAGAATATTTCAAGCGATCGCATTTCAACTGAAACAGAAATTTTATCACTGAGGAGCTTCTGAAGTTATCCGTAGAACAAAACAACTTCTTTATTCTGATAAAGCAGAGAGCTTCATATCATCTTCCTCATATCTCTCCGTCCCACAGTTCTTGGTGGGTTTTGTAAGGGCTTTTACTTTCATGCACTGCAAAATCTCCTCTCAGAAGCCTTTGCTGCAATGTCCCACCCCACAAACAACGCCCAACTTCAGTTCAGTCATCAGCTTAACCCACGAAAGCAAATACCTGATGGATTTTTGAAAATCTGGATTTTTTAAAACAAATACCTGATGGATTTTTGAAAATTTGGTGAACAACTCTGGAGGAATGCACCAATCGAACAAGCTTAAATTCTCCTTCAGCCTCGACTCGTTGACACTCTTCGGAAGCACACTGTGTCCACTTTGAATCCCCCACCGAAGCGCAACCTGAGCTGGCGATTTCTTCAGCTTCTCCGCAATTTCGATCAGTATCGGTTCTTTTAGGATCTCCCCCTTAACCCAAGACCCTGGAGACCCCAACGGAGAATAGGCCTGCAAATTTTGGGATTGAATGTTCTTCTGTTAAACACGAACGTAATAGAGCGATGTGCATTGGAAGTAATCGAGAATTCGAGATATATATGTACCGAGACATGGATGCCAGCCGATTTGCAGAACTCGTGAAGCGGGGCCTGCTGCCAGACGGGATGGCATTCCACCTGGTTGACAGCTGGCCGCACTTTCGCATACTTCACGAGGTCTTTCAGCTTCTTGGTCGAGAAGTTGCTGACTCCGATAGCACGTGCTTGACCTGAGGCTTGCAGGACTTCCATGGCAGCCCATGTCTCCGGGAGGGTTAAGGGAGCCATGACTTCAGGATCAAACCCTCTGGACCCTCGCTTCGTCCGGAACGGCCAGTGGATCTGTTTGCAAACATAATCAAAACGATATAGCGAAATCGACATCAAACGCTGAAAGAAACACAATATGGATTACCAGGTACAGATCAATGTAGTCCAGCTGTAGATCTTGTAAGCTCTTGGCGAGTGCCTTTGGGACATCTTCAGGAGCCTGATCACTGCACCTGAAAAAGCCAGAAGGGTGACGGATAGCAAGTCAGTCCAGAGGCAAATAGCTTATTCAGATCAATCCTGGAGATAAATTTGGGAATAGAATGTATTACCATAGTTTAGATGTAATGAACATCTCACTGCGCCGAACCACTCCAGAGGAATATAGCTCATTCAGTGCTTTCCCTACCTATACGACCAAAAAAAAGTAAAAATGATACCCATATCCAGAATCTGCGATCTGCACTCTTACTTACGAGAAACGTGTAGAAAAGATTACCTCCTTCTCATTATCATAGACACTGGCACAGTCAATGTGCCTGTAACCAGCCTGCATTTTCGAATCCCAGAACAACTTCTGATTAGGTCTAAAAACCATCTTGTATCTCAACGATAATTTAAGATTATGAATTCAAACTCTCAATCATCGCCAAATGCAAAAGACAGTTTTTTATAACGACATAAGCAGGGGAGATGATGAAGAACCTTGACGGCGGATTTGACAGCTTCCCCGACGTCACCAGGTGGAGCTTTCCATGTTCCGAGCCCGATCGACGGCATCTTCGCACCTGTGTTGAGATCAAAATACAAAGGTCCGTGTTGATTTCCAGCGCCGGCCATGGCTCCAACCTGCAGAGAGAAGATCGAACTTGGTTTCACAGATTCGAGTGCACTATATAGAAGTGGGACTGGCTCTGTAAGAAACAAGAAGAAGGATTTTCCAAAGTACGGTATCCGAGCGAATCCGGCAACCCGTAAAGAATTAGAGTGTAAGCGTTAACCCAAATGAACACGGCTTTTTGGTTCCTCTATATTTACGTCACGGGAAATACGGATTGAGCCGACCACTAAGATAGCGAATCGTTATAAGAGAGAAATGGCTCAACTCATTTTACTGTGAGAAAATTAACTTATAATGGTGTGTGATTTGCAGCTTCAAACTTCAAAGATCATGGATCTTATTAGAATATAAATCCTATAGCCATTGGCCAACACTTCCTTTAACTGGAACACACGTATCTCTTCATAGCAAGTACGTAATAAACTGAAGGCTCAAAACAAACAGAGAAAGAATGGTAGGGGATAGTTTTCACGTCTGTTTCATTTCTTCCTCTAACAACAAGGAAATGGCATTCAGAATAAATTTGGGCAAACCCCATAACCCACACTGCTACTTCTTTTTTGGCCATATCAAACTCCAGGGCTTCAGGCTTGAGCTCTCTACTTCTCGACAAACTTCTTGAGGTTGTTCAACCAATTCAGATACTCTCTGTTATCCTTGTTGGTCATGTACTCCAGCAAGAAATTCGTGGTACTTGGCTTGATCCCTCTGATCTCCAAATACTTGTGGAAAGCCTTCTGCAAGTTCTCATCCAAATCACTGGCAAAACGAACGGCGGAATCAATTCAAGTCAGTAACAAGAACAGCTTTAACCAGTGCAGAATAATAAACCACTCTTCATGAGCTTACCTGAAATCAGGACCTTCATAGGGCAGGTGTTCATCTTCAGAACTCGACTGATTCTTAATAGACAGGCTATCAATGGTTATCTCATCAGGGAAAGCAGTGATGCCAAACTCTAGCACCTGGCCATTTCCTTTGGAGATTGTGACAACCATGGGGATGTTTGACGAGTCATTGGCTTCTTCATCCTCACCTTCATTGTCATCTTCAGTATCTCCCTCCTCCTCAACGTTAAGCATATCAACTTCAACTTTGATTGTTTGGTCCTCAAATTTCCTTGTGAGGAATATCGTCCTATCCCCTTCTGTATCTTCGATTTCGAAAGGGAACCCGTCAGGAACCTCGAAATCCTGTTTCATATATGCAATCGGATTATTTCAATTTGTCTAGCGCAAAGGTTCAAACAATAAATCCCACAAGTTCATGAAAGAATCGCCATTATGATTGACTGATATTGATACAACCTTCATGAATCGAATCCAGTATATGTTCAAGCACAAATAAAACCTAATAAAAAAAGTATCAAGCATACCTTAGGCTCCTCGGCACAATCAATTTCAGTATCGAGCACGCGAACCAGATTCTCCTCGGCTCGTTTACTTGCGACGTCGGAAGTGAAGAATCGGGAAAGGGGAAGGAAGCTGCGGCGAGCGATGTCTTGAGCAAGGCTCGGCTTTCCGGAGGCGAGAACGGTGAAGACGGCGGTGCGGAAGGTTCTTGAGGTTCCGGAGGCTCTCATTGCGCGAGGAAGGACAGCTGAAGAAGCTCTGCGGATCATGGATGCAAAGGCCATGGTAGCTTTAACGTTGACTAGAAGAGAAGCTGGAGATGTGCAAAAATTGAAGGGTGGAGTGAGCTGAGTTAGGGTTTATGGGAGGGAGAGGGTTTTAGGTTGCTCGATTTTGTGTTTTATATCGTCATAATTCGTAGCATATTTCCTTTCTTGTTCTGGATAATTCAATTGTGTAATATGGGCTTTTCATTGGATCGAGTTCTGGGTCAAATTTTGGGCTATTCGTTGGATCGAGTTCTGGGTCAAATTTTGGGCTATTCGTTGGATTTTTTATTTATTAAGGGATTTTCGTTGGATCAAGTTCTCAATTTTAGTCGGTCATGTGAGTAAAAGTTAATAATAATTTTTGTTAATTTTCTTATAAAATAAGCGGGTGTTAGGTCTTAATCATTTACAATAATAATAAGGAAAAATAAAATTTAGATTTGAAATCATCTGCGCGTAGCCAAATTGCCTAACGACACGAATCGGAACGTAGTATTCTGCAGTGGTAGTAAAACGAATCACTCTACGAAATGCTGAAACAGGAACTTCTACCACGGGCCATGGACAGAAAGGAAGCCAGTGATCGTGGAATGTGAAGTAGATGTCCGTGTATTCGGTATACGGAGAATATTTCATACATCATAAAGTGTGATCGTCATCTTTTCGAATGACATGTGAAACGTGTTAGTGTCTAGATGCCACCTCAACACAAAAACGTGAATCAGAGCCTCGTCCAACGTATCAATCATACCAAAACGACACAAGTGGAGAAGTCTCGAGGTAGATATCATCATCTCAAGTGTCGGTGTCTGAGGCTGAAATCTCATCACATGCCTGAGATGACTCGGACGAGTGTAGAAATTGAAATCGCGGATGTTACGGTATTCCGGAACGGCCTCCCACGGATAATATGCAATGTGACCCCCGAAACTGAGAATCACACTCGTCGCAATTGGGCCACCATCCTCTATCCCCACAACAAGCTGCCACGTGCGCGAAAGATTTCTCCGACCCTAGTAGTCTCGACCCCCTCATCTATCGGGACATCCCGTTTACTCGTGGAAGGAGTAAGACGAGTACCTCTCCCAACTGTAATCCCAACGCTCGCTGATGCATGGGACGACCCTATAGAAACCCTAAACAGTGGAGGCAGAAAAGTATCAGACTCATAGCCACCGAGAAACTCCTCCTCGTAGTCATCTGGCATAAATCTCCGGTTTGAAATCAGAAAAAGGGGTCTAACGGCGCTATCGGGGATGGAGGTCTACCATACCCATCATGGCGTACCGGAATCCTAATAGGGGGATGGGGTCTCGTAGATTTTTTGTTTCTTCTTCTTCTTCTTCTTCTCTACTTCTCTCTGATTCGAAGTAGTAATCACGCGCTCTGCAAGCCTACTAATAGTTTCCATTAACTTGTCGTTCCCTCACATTTTTTGGATTCCATCAGTCTCTTCTTCTATAAGATAAGTCGGGTCAGTACTATGTTGCTTACCAACACATTTTGTCTTCGCCATTTTATTCACAAACTATATTTAACGAAATCATATATCTAGTTAATAATATGTCTAAAAAATCTAAACTTAACTAATTAGCACTAATTATCAAATCAATTCTTATTTACATTATACTAAACTATTAAAATATAAACTTAACCAATGAGGAGATAATTCATTTAATTACACCTACACAATTCTACTAATTACTATTTTAATTGCATCTACTAATTACTATTTAAATCTACCAAATTTCACTAATTAGCATTTTAACGCCGTTCCGTCTGTCCGTTCGGCCTCAAGTCAGCCGGAAATCAACTTATTCTCGAATTAAAACTTTGATTTTTTCTGGTTACCTGATCGGAAATTCGTCGATTGTAAAGCTCTAATCTTCAATTGCTCGTCGGATCTTCGAGTTAGGATCTTCAAGTTCTTGTCGACTTTCAGTTTTTGAGTTTGAGAATGATTGAGTTTGTCGAAGATTGAACTTCTTATAAATTTTTAAAATTTACTAAAGGACAATTTGGTAATTCACTCAACCTAGAGCGTTGTCTAATTCGAATACTAAGACGCCGTTTAGGGATTCGGTCTAATTATAATGGGGTTTATTTATTTATTTTCAAATTCTTTTACTAGAAGTCAAGTATGAAAAAAATTAAAAATAGCCGGCTAACCGATTCTCCGAGAGGTGTTGACATTAATAATCTCGAACCTTTCAAGTATGTTCGTAACCAAACTTAAGCGGAGTCTAAAATTTATCAGGATAGTCCAAGAAAATATTCCTGTCCAATTTTGTTACTAACTTTTCCGTGTATAAATTATGTAGATGTTGATTAAAGCCGTGCAATGATTTTCGAAGGTCCCGTGCCAAATTTTAAATAGTGGCTTGAAATTTTTATTTGAATATTATTATTAAATGATCAAAATTATTATTATTATGGATTGATGAAGGTTTTTTTTTGTGAATATCGAATGATCAAGATGACAAATTTATGAATGAAAAAAATTAATAATGTGGAACTTACGACACCAAAAATTATTCATTTCACTGAAACAATAAAATTTGAGACACCAATTTCAGAATAGATTATAATAAATAATGGGTCTTTTTATTAAAAAAGAAACAATTGCAGACTTATAAAAAGAGAAAAGGGGCCCATTCAATTATTTCATATCAGAAGGAAGTAAAGTAATAGTGAAGAAATGGAGGATAATCCTAAGCTACCGACGGTTGTTGAACTCTTGACCTTAAGATAACAAGACTCGAACCAACGACACCAACCCACAAATACTAATTGCGTTTTCGCAATTCCCAAATCGATCTCGTCGTCACCGTGGGAACCAAATGCTCTCCACTGTCATGGAGCCACAAAAAACCCTCAAATGAGTCACCACCCACGTCAAGCCTTACGTCCAGACCACCTGAATCACTAGCATCGCTGTCGATAACGAAGACAACGACACCCTCCCAACCTACCTCGTCCCGGCAACGATCAACATCCACACTGCCCAGGTCTAACTAGGTTAGGGGAAAATGTGTGATTTTGAGCAATGTTTGAGCTAAAGGAACCGGGAGATGCCATTTAGCAAACCCTCTCACCACAATTGTACGATTACCCTTTAATTATTATTTTATCGAAATAGACCTCTTAATTAATATAAGATAAAACAAAAAAATAAACATGATATAGGTATCCGTAAGCATAAGGTGGCAGAAAACTGGATTTGAAACTCAACTAAAACTATAAAGTATACATATAAGTATCTGCTGTGACAGTGGCTCATCAGTTTGAAACAGAGTTGCCCAGAAGAGAGATCAACATGGCAAAAACCAGCTGCATCCAACAATCTCAGTTCGCCACAAAGTTCTTGATCTTGTTCAACCAGTTCAAACACTCTCTCTTATCCTTGTTCGTCACATAATTGAACAAGAATCTTATCATTGTCCCAGCCTTGATCCCTCTAGCTTCCAGATACATGTAAAATGCCTTCTGCGCCTTAGAGTCCAAGTCACTGCAACGCACAAAACAACACTAATGTTCAATCAAATCCAATACCACATTGTTTGAATTGGATCAATCTATCAATCAACTTGCCCGAAATAAGAAGCAAGTTCTTCTTCTTCTTCTTCACCATCATCAGAGTCTCTAATCGCCACACTCTCGATTTCGAACTCGCGAGGGAAAGCCGTGATGCAAAACTCCAACTGCTGCCCGCTTGGTTTCGTCACGGTTGCCACCAGAGGAATACTGCAAGGGACATTATCCTCGCCGAGATCCTTGATGGTAAGCAAATCGACTACGATTTGTACAACTTCATCGCTGGATGTTCTATGCAGACAAAGTTTCATGCTTCCGGAGTTGTCTTGTATTTCGAAAGGGAAATCATCCGGGATGCCGTTAACCTGTTCGACAAATTGACCTCCACTGGATTTAAGTAAAAATGAACAAATTAAAAATTGTGAGAGTTCACAATAATACCTCTGGTGTTACGGCCTCACTGATTTCTCCTTCCAGAACCCTGATCAGATTCTCGTCGGCGCTTGGTTCTTCGGCGACGGCGGTTGAGAGTTGCCGAATCAGAGGGGAGTAGTCGAGAGCGCGACTGATATCCGGTGTCAGGCTTTGCTTTCCGTGATGGAGGATAACGATTGAGATAGCGGCACTCTGGAGAATCCGCGGCGTCCTAAAAGCGCGGGTGGCGAGAGGAAGAGCTCTACGAAGCATAGGGGCGATAGCCATGGTTGGGCTTGGGGGATTCTGGTTCTGATTTGAAATGAGCCAAATAAACCACGGGAGCTGGTTCTTACCTTGATTGGGTGGGTATTTTGACCGGTTTGAGGTTTTACCCGAATGACCCAAAACAATCTTACATTTTCATACCTAGAGTATACAAAATGACATGAATTTCTGAAATATAGCATCGCTGGTTTTTTTATTCTAACGCCTCTATTCCAAATTCACCTTTAATCCTTAATTAGTTTCACCAATTCCCCAACCGCTCTTATCCAAACTTCTTGGTTTGCAATTCTAATTTTTCCTTAAATAAGAAGCTGATTTAGGCCAATGAGGTATTAGTTTTAATAGGGCCGCTAAGCCCATCATATAGTAGATCCAAATAAAGTTATTAGTTTGAGGTGAAGTGATAGTAGTAGATCGTTTTCGTAAAAAAAGTGTTCAATTGTGTTATACTGAAGTTTGTCCTTACACAAGAGTTTAACCGATCCTGATTGTTCGAAAAGTGACTCATTGGGTAAGAAATTCTCCATATAAAAGAAATTGTTTCTTATGTTTTATTGGATTATTTTGACCAATTTAGGTGAGTGCGGGTCATTTCTTGATCCACCTGTAGCCAACATCCGATTTAGAATAGTTTGTTATCTTCGACCTGTGTAAAATTTTAAAAGCAATTGACACATACGTAAACTAGACTAACTACCATATAATTATAAAACTAAATTACATAAAATTAGAGTTCTAAATTTCACAATGAGCCGGAAGAAGCTCCCATGTATCCGACCCTCGTTGCAGCCAATGATTTTGGATGACTTGCACTATTTAAAATCTAAAAGAACCATTCTTTACTCATTGCCCTTCCCTATGTAGCACACAAGTGGGGTACGTAGTACCGTGTGTCCACTGCAGTGTCTACCGACATCAAACCCGGCAAGTGACAATGACCCACTTGCTTCCTAGTTCCCTAGAAGAAATCCCTTTACCTAGGAAGAACAGTCACGTGTTCATAAACATAGATAGAGCCAAATCCCAATGTTTTCATCAATTTCCTATAGAAAACAAAGCGTACATGCCACATTGTCGGGCGATTATAGCGTGTGCAAGTCTTGATCACATGATGCCAGACGACAAACAAAAAGACTATAAGCTTAATTAAAATTAAGGACGGACTTTGGGGGGCTACAATACTTCAAAACCACGGCACTTGTGAGGAATCTCCCATCTTTCAGTATCCGCCCTATGTCGAATCGGAGTAAGTGTTCCTCCTCAGAGCTCTCCATCCCATATCTCCTCGATGCTGTGATGCCCGCAGACCGCCTCGTTCACGAACTGTGTCCCTCTCAGCTGCCTTGCCTGTGCATAGAGTTTTGAATTCCATTACCAGCTCAAGTAGAAAGGAAAAGAATCCAGAGAACCATATATTATATATTACCTGCTCAATTTCAGAGAACTTAGAGAACAAGTCATCAGGGATTGACCAATTAAAGACTTCCAAATTCTCCTTGATCCTTTCCTCCTTAGTGCTCTTGGGGAGAACACTATGCCCCATTTGCAGGCCCCAGCGGAGGGCCACTTGTGCTGGAGTTTTCCCTACTTTCTCAGCAACCATGTTCAATATTGGGTTCTTCAGAACATCCATGGTAAACCATGTGGTGCCCGGGGACCCCAATGGTGAATATCCCTGCAAAAATAAAAACCAATTCATCACTAATGTGTTTTCCCCTAGTGTGTTTTCGAATTTACCCCGGTAACATCTCAAAGACAGGACCTTTCGGAAACCAAAGTACTATAAACAGAGAAACCACACCAGAAGTAGTACTCACAGTTAGATGAACTCCTTTTGATTTGCAGAAGTCATGTAGCTTAGGCTGTTGCCAGTGAGGGTGGCATTCGACCTGGAGCACAGCGGGAGGAACACGAGCAATCTCAATCAAATCTCCAAGTTTCTTGGAGGAGAAATTGCTCACTCCAATAGCTCGAGCTTTCCCTGCATCAAAAGCAGCCTCCATGGCTCGCCAAGTAGCCGGAATATCAGATTCCACAACGTTGTCAGGCTTGGACCCAACTGCCCCTTTCCTGAATCTAACCGGCCAATGAATCTACAAAAGTCACAGCAATTTGAATGACAGTTTGTTCAAAAAGTTACAAACCAAAGCCAAGGAGACAAAAAAAGGCAGTATATACCAGGTATAAATCTACATAGTCAATCTGCAAGTCACGGAGAGTTCCTTCCAGATTCACGGGAACATCTTCCGGTGAATGATTAGCATTCCTGTCACAAATTACCCACAAATTACGAGCATTGAAACAGTGATTTTAAAACTTATTAAACCAGAAACTAACCAGAGCTTGGAGGTGATGAACAGATCCTCACGCTTGACCACACCCTCGTTAAAGAGCTTCTTTAGAACAGCTCCCACCTTCAATTTTTGTTAAGGGCCACAAAAAAGTAGAGTAGTAGATAAGAACGAAAGCAACTTCCAGGCAGGGGTTATCTCGTTGAGGCAATATATCAAACATGTGGAGCTCATTCCATGAAAAAAAACAGCAAATAAGTCTTTCCATGGGTAAGGTTAAACTTTAAAGCTACCTCCTTCTCATTGCCGTATGCTTGAGCACAGTCAATATGCCTGTATCCAATCTGCGATGAATGAAAGACAGTGAAGTTTCTAAAAACTAGTTGTAAGAGGTTAAAAAGAAAAGGAAAAGGTTAAACCTTAATGGCAGCCTCAACGGCGGCGCCGACAAGACCAGGTGCGGCCTGCCACGTCCCCAGGCCAATCGCCGGGATGCTAGCTCCGGTGTTCAACTTAAAGGATGGAAGTTCCTTTCCCATTTTTTGTTAAATCTTTGGTTAGCTATAGTTTGTACTTCTTTGAGTGTTAACAGAAGTAGAGCAGAGTGAGAGAGTGGCTGAGAAGCAAAGAGGATGGTTGTGGTGGCCGTTTATAGGAAGAGGAAGAAGATGACGTGGCAGGAAACGCACGTGACCTCCCCCGCAAATTATTGTTGAGAATCTTGATTGTTGTCTTAGGAGTAGGACTAGTGATTGTAATCCAACGGAGGTTGTAAACCACAACAGGAGAAATAATTAACTTTTGTTGTAAACCCGTCATAACACAAGACACATAAATTCTTGGCATTATACGTAACTTGTTATCCCTTCAAGAACCCTATCGATCATCATTTTGACAAATAATATCTATTCATGAGGTATACTCGATTTAAATTTGTGTTTTTCATTTATTAAAATATTTTTTTATCAAAATATGGACCAAGCTAGTTGCATTAAAAAGGAAAGGTCAATATTTAAATAGAGCTACCACTGTATAAAAATAGGTGAGAGCTTTGGAGAGCTAAAATTGCTTATGTTATCGCTCATAGTAATATTCGTTAGCGTAATATTATAATTTCATAATTTGGATGGATTGTCGTATTATGTTTTTGGTTGATCAACTTGTGATATATGATTCCTACTATCAATCAATAATATATTTGCAGATTCATATGGAAAAGATCATCAGATCTGAATTAGTTTAGACATCTCATAACTTAGCTTGTTTAATTTAGGAAAATAAAGAAAGAAAAAGAGAGACCAATCAACTTTTCTTAAAGGCCATCATTTTGTCGTATTCATCTTATCTTCTGCCCATGGCGGCCGCTGACGTGTCCCCCTCAATACGAAATTGATGCCTGCATTATTAGCGCTCGATTCCAGTGCAATAGTGAAGAAGAACGTTCAACTTTAGTCACAAAGCAACATGTAAAGACAAGGACAGATGCATCCATTGTACTAAAGTTCAAGATATATAGCTAGTGTTCATTCAATTCAGCTGTTCATTCCGAGTTCGCCATCCCACAATTCCTCGAGGCTCCTGTATCCACCGTAAGTCTCGTGAACGAATCCACTTCCCTTCACAAGCCTTTCCTGCAATGCCACACCATGATACATACACACATATTATCAGGCTACGACATCAAGAACTGGGAAAGCTAGACCGTGCGTTGATAATTGCATCGATGTACATACCTGTTCGGTTTCACTAAATTTTGCAAACAAGTCGGCAGGGATAGACCAGCCGTGGACTTGTATATTCTCCTTGATCCTTGTTTCATTGGTACTCTTTGGTAGCACACTGTGACCCATTTGCAGTCCCCAGCGGAGGGCCACCTGTGCCGGAGTTTTACCCATCTTTTCCGTAACCGTGGTCAGAATTGGATTCTTGAGGACATCACCTTTGATCCATGTGGTTCCAGGAGATCCCAGTGGAGAGTATCCCTGAAAAGACAACAGTTTTTCAAATCCCGTTTTAGTATAGTACCATCAAGTAAGGTCAATACTCAATAATAAGCATCCGAAACATTGCTTACTGATAGGTGGATGCCCTTGGACTGACAGAAGGTGTGGAGTTTGGGCTGCTGCCATACTGGATGACATTCCACCTGATTCACAGCAGGAGTCACCCGAGCCACCTCCAACAAATCTCCCAGCTTCTTCACGGAGAAGTTACTCACACCGATAGCACGAGCCTTTCCCGAATCGTAAAGCGCTTCCATTGCTCGCCATGTGCTTGGGATGTCTGGCTGAGCGAGGTTCTCTGAGAGAAATTCCTCTGCGCCTCTCTTCATTGCGACCGGCCAGTGAATCTGTAAACCATAGTGTTCATTTATGTTTATGAATTTACACTTTTACCGTTCAAGCTCAGTCATTTTAGGAGTAGAAATTAAAGGTGTATGAACTGGGGGAATACATACAAGATAGAGATCAACATAATCAAGCTGTAGCTCTGCCAAAGTTTTTTCTAGTGCTCCTGGCACATCTTCTGGATGATGCGCATTGCACCTACAGTACACACTTGATTAGTAGTAAAATTCCCCATGCCTAGACTTAAAATTTAGGAAGCAACAAGATAGTAGATAAACACAAGCGATTTCCAGGGCTGACCAGAGCTTTGAAGTGACGAACAAATCCTCACGCTTCACTACACCCTCTTCAAAGAGCTTCTTCAGGACGTACCAATCTACATGAAAGCAGCGACTCACTTATCTTAGATCATTCGGATTGAGGAGTGAACAGAATGTTCAAAAAAAGCATAGAAGAGTGAAAGAACAGGAAGTCTGATGGCTGTGATCAAGGCGATAAGTTGAGCAAGACATTATTCTCTTGGGCCAATCACTACTCATAACATCAGAATCAAAGTAACGAATCATTAATGATGGAATAAATTGGTTTGATGCACAAAAGTAGATTCAATTCAATACGTACGACAATAAAACACACAAATCGGTACGTTCAATCAGCTCTGTAATAAAGCGTGGACAAGCAAGCTAGTTAGAATAATAAGTGTCTTAATTTCTTTTATAGAGGACCAATATTGGTGTTTACCGTGCTACTCATTGGCCTTAAGAATAAGGATTTTAAGAAACTCTCCAATCCGTACCATCCAATTTAAAAGTGAATAGCTAATACGAAATAAAAGACGGACCACATATATCAGCATAGCGCTATTGAAAGACCGTCACATTTTCTTCCCATGTCCGGAATCATTACATGATTGAAAAGCTTCATTGACGATAACAAAGACTAAAGCTTTTAATTTTCATTCAATACAAGATATCGATTCTCCATACTCAGAACCTCAATATGGCATCCTGCTGCTCACAGTTCACCATCCCAAAGTTGTTCCACGCTCTTGTACAACCCATAAGTCTGACTCACGAATGAATCACCTCTAATTAGTCTCTCCTGCAAAAACCAGAGTTCGAAATGCGACAAAGGTCAGATGAAATTGCGCCTGTTCACGTTTCAACAAACACAAAGCAACATCACATGTACTTGAACTTAAACCTGCTCAATTTCAGATAACTCGGTAAGCAAGTTGTCAGGGATAGACCAGTCCTGAACATCAAAGTTCTCCTTGATCCTCGCCTCATTTGTGCTTTTGGGAAGAACACTGTGCCCGGTTTGTATCCCCCATCGCAGGGCGACTTGGGCAGGTGATTTACCTAATTCCTCTGCAACTGAAGTGAGAATCGGATGCTTGAGCACCTCGGTGTTGATGCTTCCCGTACCAGGAGACCCCAGTGGGGAATAACCCTGAAATAACAGTTTGATTTTATCATTGGCAGGTTAAAACAAACAAACAGTTGGGATTAAGAGAAAATCAGAAAAAAACTTACGGAGAGATGAACACCCTTGGAGTTGCAGAAGTCGTGGAGGTTTGGCTGCTGCCATACAGGATGGCATTCAACTTGGTTAACAGCAGGGGGGATACGAGCTATAGCTAGCAAATCCGCCAGCTTCTTCGAAGAGAAATTGCTGACTCCAATTGCTTTGGCCTTGCCTGAATCATGCAAGGCCTCCATTGCCTTCCATGTAGCGGGAATGTCTGGGATTTCGAAGTTCTCTGGCTTGAAACCTACGGAGCCTTTCTTCATCTTCACGGGCCAGTGGATCTGTCACGACAAGAAGTCATAATAGCATTTGTTACTTGAAAGAACCAAAATATCAACAATCTGGAATCACTGTCAAAGATCATAGTGGTCAACATACCAGATATAGATCCACATAGTCAAGCTGCAAGTCACTCAAAGTCCTATCTAATGCATCTGGTACATCTTCAGGAGCATGATCCTTACACCTGTGAAATCAATACCCGATACACTAGTCATTGCCTACAGTCTCATTCACATCTCGATCGGCACAAGACCATAGCAGTTTTTTCTCCAATACATAGAACTGGATATGAAATTTATGAGACTGAGTGAGAGAGGCTTACCAAAGTTTAGAAGTAATCCACAGCTCTTCACGCTTAACAACTCCGTCATGAAAAAGTTTCTTAAGCGCAGAACCAATCTGCAGACACCATAACACTCCACTATGAAACGAGTGATCATAAACACGAAACTGTAAGAAGAAGAAAGAAGCATCACCTCTTTCTCATTACCATAGACCTGAGCACAATCGATGTGTCTGTAACCAACCTGCATAATCCAAATCAAGAAGACCTAAGTCGTCAGAACAACATCCGAACGGATCGGTCTAACAATTTCAACTCTACAGTCCAATCCGAGCGTTTTTTAGCACGAAGGCAGCTGTGCATCTCAAATCGCATACTTATATGATTGTATCGTTGCGCCACAATATACCGTCCGAATTTTGAATCAACGAACAATTTGATCGTAATTGCTAGCTGAACCTACTATATTTGAGACCATAACGAACAGAATTACCTTGATGGCAGTGGTGACGGCATCGCCGACGACGCCAGGAGCAGCTTGCCAAGTCCCGAGCCCGATCGAGGGAATCTGAGCTCCGGTGTTCAGCTCGAAAAAGCAGATAGCCTGCGCCATCATTCCTCGTCGGAGCAGGGAAACGGAGAATCAATCGGAAGGAGAAGAGGCGGAAGATTCGAGTGATGCCGGCAATCCGACTTTCTTCTGGAGTGTAGTGGGAACACGAGAAGGGTGGAGTGAGTGAGAACAACACTGTGAGCGTGACGGGGGCGATATTTATGCTATGTTTGGCGATGGGAATGTAGAAAGGAAAGGGAATAAGAGTGATTTTTAAAAATTTAAAATTCAAGATTAATTTATAAAATTTTAATTTTTTTTTGTTTGGATACACAAATGAATGAAAAATTCAGTTGAAATGAATGGGAAATTCAGTTGGTATCTGAGCATTGGATAATAATTCAAATAATCAAAATATCTTTAATTTTTTTTGTTTAGATACGCTAATTTGGGTTCTTTTTATCTCTTCTTCTCTCTCGTCGAAAGATAAACGAGTGATAATCAACCTAGAAATAGGTCGAATAAATTTTAAAGTTTAGGCAAAAAATCAAGAATAGTAGCAAATAAGAAAATACAACAATAGGTTCTAAAAGGAATAAACCAGATTGCATAAGAGATGATCGGAGTGGTTGTGGAAGAGATGACTGGTGAGTTGGCGGAAGAGATGACCGGAGATCAGAGCTGTGAAGGTGAGCTACGAAGGTGGAGATCTAATCAGGCATGCCGACCGGAGAGCTATAGAGGCGATCAGAGCTGCGAAGGTGGATTCAGATTGAGCAAGATCAGAGCTGCGATGGAGCTACGGGGGTGAAAATAAGATTGAGCAAGATCAGAGCTACGAAGAGAGGTGTAATGAGAGCTGCGAGTTCGGATTTCTCTCACACAAACAGAATAGGGTTTGATTAAGGGCAGCGTGTGTATATTTTAGGGATAGAATCCAAAAATTTATAGGTTATTTATTGAAAATTGAGGTTTTATGTTGATTGAAATTGTGATTCTAATTGAAAAACAAATTCGCATCTAAAATTGTCATATTAAATATAGAAATTGTGAGATTTTAATTTGAATAAAAAAATATTTAGATTCCTATGAAATTTTTCTACGGCCAAACATAACAAAGTGAGAATGAGAGTTTCGTGAAGCTTTAATATTTCACAACGCTTTTATTCCCCATGTTTTCCAAATGTTGAAACATGCGGTTGGAAATTTGGACTGCTATATTGGAAGTCGAAACAAAAATGAAATTGGCCTTCTTCTAAGTTCCTAACTTCTAACAAGAAATAGGAGATGAATCCGGATTACTTGTTCGCTGACGTCTAATATTCGGTGATGAGTTTGGGCCCTACCGAGTGGTCTGTTTCTACAACGATAAAACGGGCCCATTTCATGGTAGTACATTTTACCATCGGCCCATCTCAGCACTTTATCCTGGTTACGAGCAGGCCCAGCACGCGCGCTCTCAGTAGTGGAATCTAGATAATCCCAAATCAGCACTCATCTATATTTCTTATGTACATAGGTCATATTATTATGAATGAATGGAGGATTGAGTTTAGGATCGTATCGGTTCATTGAGTCATGATTGAACAGGTTATGGATTAAGGGAAGTTAGATTCTGTTGGGTTATTGTTCTCCAAATGGACTCACGTGTGGTTGTTTGGCTTTTTTCGAGCGAAAGGGGATGCACATCATCACTCGATCGAGGTGTGGCGTTTTCGGATTTGACGAGGAAGGATTGAGAGTGGAAATGTGACACATCCTTAGAAAAAGATAATCATGCGCATCGGTCCGGGCTATCCTATTAGTACCCATGTTGTTCTTGTTTCAAATTGTAAACTTTGACCATTTCTTTTTTATAATAAATTTGAATATGATCGATTTAGACTCCGTTCCGTGAAGAAAAAAAAAGGATCAAAATGCTATTATTAATAACTAATTAATGCATTGGTAAATGACTAAACACTAAACAGCTTATTTATAATTATAATAATCTTATTAATCCCAGAACGGGGAAAGCAGAAAGCAAAAGGCCAATCCACGTAGGACAGCCAGTCACTGTAACTTCGTCGTCACTTGAAAAAAATAAATTTAAACTGAGAGTTGTCCAGAGATTCCGACCTCCAACGGCCAAAAGGAAGAGATCCAGCCGGAAAGCCACAGAAGTACACACCTCCAGGCATTTGTTCATCGAGAATGCAGTACTGAGCGTCCTCCATTTGGCAAAAGCTGCTGCGAGACATGAATCAATGGCGGAGCTGCTGCTGATTGTGTAAGCTAGTGGGAGATCTTCCCATCTCCATTCTCCGATCCTCTCTTGGATAAAAGCTAGATCCAGAGAATTAGGGCTTGGGTGGGGTGGGTAAATGAAGGAGATGATCGGCAGTCCAGGGACAGTAAGTGGGTTGCTGCTTAGAGTAGGGCAATGTGTGTTGGCTGCTGCTTCAATCGGCGTTATGGTCTGCGCCGATGGCTTTTCTAGCTACACTGCTTTCTGGTACGCTTGATTAGGAAATGAAATAGGAATTATTACAGCTGTTTGACTATGTTCCAGGCTCCCCCACCTAATCCTTAGTTAATGCGAGAACTGTAATTACTATGTTTGGTGAAATTGTGGAATATTCTTTCTATTGCTTGATGAAGTAGATTATGAGCTTTTGTGTTGTGGTTCAGCTACTTGATTGCATCGATGGGACTTCAACTTTTATGGAGCTTTGGACTTGCTTGTCTTGACATGTATGCGTTGAGGAGAAAGAGAGACCTTCAGAATCCTGTCCTTGTCAGCTTATTCGTTGTAGGCGATTGGGTATGTATCTCCTCTCAACTCTCTTATTAACCATATGAACAGTAGAAATCAAAGTCAGTCTCTTTTCTTGAATGCCATTAAGGATTTTTTATATTATGTAGTAGTGGTGAAGTATGCTATCTATAGTACTTCTGCCTCTGCTGTTGCTGAGTAAGAGCACAGCACATTTGCTCAGCTAATGAGTCATGACAAAGTTAGAAGGTCTGTCTGTCTAAATCATTAATTGAAGAAACAAAAACCAATCTGAAGATGCAAATTTCATATTGTCTATGATGTCTCCTTGATATGCCCCTTGAATCTAAAAGAACGTAGATGATAACCGAATGTTCCTTCTGGTTTGGCCGGTGGAAAGTTGGATGGAGTTTAGATGACTTACGAGAAAGTTTGCTCTGTAAAACCACCTCGTCAGGATCTAACTTTTAATCCAGTCTGACAAAATGCTGAAAATCTCATCTAATTTTTCACTTGCCAAACCAAGCCGACGCCTTTTCACACTTATATTACTGCACTGCGTTTGTTGAGCTTACAAGTTTATGTAATCCCTATATTACTCAATCTCCCACTTAAACTTTACTGCAAGATATCAATTTACTTCTTGCTGCTTTCATGTGATAACTGTTTTTCACGTTTGTGGCGCTGATGCTTGAATGTAAATGAAAGATGGCACAATAATAATATCCAAGTCTTGCGTTTTGCAGGTAACGGCTATGTTGTCGCTTGCAGCAGCCTGTTCATCAGCTGGCGTTGTAGTTCTGTACGCAAGGGACTTGAACTTCTGCAAGACCCAAGAGAATCTCCCCTGTCGAAGATTTGAGATTTCGATACTTCTGGCTTTGGGAACTTGGCTTTTTATCGCTATTTCATCCCATGTCATGTTCTGGACCCTAGCCTCCGTATAGAGAGGAGCAGCAACTCAGCATCAAGCGAACACCACCAGTAACTGTACCCCGTTTAATGTGTAAATTCGTCCATTGCCACATTTTGGAATCATTCTTCAAATACTGAAATCTTTCGTTTGTTTTCCCCTTTGGAGTTCGTAAGCCAAGAAATATATAAAGCAATGTTCCATCAATTGGTCGCTACAAGTACGGTTAAAGGAAAGTTTAACAAAAAGGAATGCAAAAGAACTGTTACATGACGATCTCTGGCTTCAATATGCTATTCCTGATCTCTTTGTGAGGCAGGACAACCCCGCCGTTGCTGTAAACCTCATCACCAACATGAACGTCCTCGCCGAGAATCGTCATGTTCTCGATACGCGCCCACCTCCCCACAGTCGAATGCCACCCCACAATGCTACTCGAAACGCAAGCATGCTTCTTGATGCGAACGCCTCGCATTACTGTGCACCTCGAAAGCCGAACCCCAGGCTCGATAACGCATCCAGGGCCGATAGCAACATCCGGCCCTATCAGACATCCTTCTCCGATTTCAGCGCTGTCGTCCACCAGGACGTTCCCAATAATGTGAGATCCTGCGGCCAATTTCGACGAAGACCTCTTCCTCAGTGAATCGAGGTAGAGTCTCAGACCCGTGATGTAATCTTTCGGCTGTCCTATGTCCATCCAAAACCCAGGAAGAACCATAGCGTAAAGTTTCTTCTCGCTTGCTATCTTTGGGAATACCTCTTTCTCGATCGAGGTCGGTCTCAGTTCGATCCTGTCGAGAACGGATGGATTCAGCAGGTAGATTCCCGCGTTGATCTTGTTCCCAACGAAAACCTTTGGCTTTTCAACGAACTTCTCTACCTTCCCTGTAGCTTCTTCCATAACCACCACTCCGTATTTCGATGGCTCATCCACCTTTGTTACAATAATGGAAGCCTCCCCTCCATGGCTCTTGTGAAATGCGATCATTTCTTTCAGAGGATACTCGCTTATAACATCGCTGTTCAGAACAAAAAATGGCTCACCCGAACCATCTAGAAGCTTATCTCTAGCTAAAGCCAGGGGACCTGCCGTGCCAAGTGGCTCAGTCTCCTGTGAGCAGGTGATCGTAATTTCGAGCTTTTTCTCGTACTCTTTCAAGAAAGTCAGCATTACCTGCCACAGACAAATATAAACAAAGAAGCATCAGCATTACACAAATCTGTAATGAACTGGATTCCCAGTCCCACACATAACTGCAAACCCCATTCTTTACACTTACCTCTGGCTGGTAATTTATGGCCAACACCACTTCTGTAACTCCAATAGATTTGAGAGCCTCAATCTAGATAAAAGGACATCCGAGAATCAGAGAAGTTGTGCTATGACAATAGTTCAAAAGTAAGCTTAGCTCAAAAGAGTTCCAACATTTCACAACTATATGGCAAACCAGAGATTACAATTACATAGTGTAAAATCAAGATAGAAGTTTTCATGGAAGTAAAACCTGATGCAGAATCATGGGCTTGTTGGCGAAATCAACCAGTGGCTTTGGGACACTGAGGGTAAGAGGCCGTAGACGTGTTCCAAATCCTCCCACGAGAATGAGTGCCTTCATGATTCTGAACAACTTAACCCCCAACCCCTCTTCTTTATACTGCAATCCATTTCCAGAACATCAGTTATAGTAGTAGTTAACGCTAAAGAAACCTCAGAATGTAAGTTTCACTTGTAATTCAAATAATCAAAATGCTAGTAGACAGGCAAGTACGAACAGATTTCAGGAACTAGTAACTCTAGTCGAAACAAAATAAATGAATGAACAAATCATAGCGCTAATCCAATCAAAATCGGAGATGCAATTTGGTAATGGCATAGTTTACTCCAAATTCCTGGATTAATTATGCACGAATCCATTTCCACGGCGTGAAATTACAAGTTTTTATAAGTTTCATTGTCGGATCCAACGAGATCAACGAAAAGAAATAGGGGAACAACATTGAGTCATTGACGAAGAAGAAAACTCCTTAAGCTACTGACAGATTAACGAGATCAGTCGTTTAAGGTTTAATCCTTTGGACGTATAGATCAAGAATACAAGTGGAAAACTAACCGGCGGCGAGGGAGTGCGAATCGGAGATGGCGCTTATAAGTGTAGATCAACAGCCAGAAAATTCAGAGAGTTTGACGCGTTTACTTAATGCAAATCTGGGAAGTGAAAAAAGAGAATCATTCCATGGATTATGCCGCACTCTTCTCCTACTCCTCCCCTCTCTCGTCACTATTCCAGTTGGCGCTTCCAACGGCGTCGTTATTACAGTGGGCGCTTGACTGGGGAGCCAACAAAACTAATGACGTGGCACAGTGCCAGGTCATCAAGTTTCAATCTACGCCGCTGATCGCATCGGGTTAATGGCATAATTAGTGGGGTCCCTAAAATGGATTTTCAGTACTTTAATATTTAAATATTGAGTTTTTTTACATGAATGTATTGGATTCGTGATAGAGTTTTGCGGTGATAATTCAAGATTATTAAATTCGTTGTATTTGATCCTTTTATTGAGTTTCTCTTTTGATTGTTGACGGATCAACGATTGCAATTTCAACTGCGGCTCCGATCAAGGAATATTATTCCTACCTTGTGCTTCTGAAGTGTATTCTACCTTGCGTTGATTGCAAGTGTATTGTTGTGTTATATGGGGTTATATCTAAGGTTTATGTTGTTGTATTATGTACTTTGCTCTAGTGATCAGTGATAGTGGATTGGACTGAGTTTCCTCCACTGAGACTCCGCAGATTAGGGTTCCTCCGAAATGCGTGAACAATCTCCTTTGTCAATTACTTTATTGCATATGATAGATCTAGGGTTTGCAAACCATTTGTTTGAGTTATCTAGTTCTATTAGTATCGTATGTATCGATTCTGATCCTTAAGGTTCAAATTCAACACACCTTACAAACGAATAACAATAGAATGATTATTTCATTTTTATCTTGTATTGATAGAAACATATTTACTGTAACAAAAAAATAATAATAAAAAGTTATAGTTCCTTTAAAAGAATGAATTTTATGTCTCGAATGTTCCTCTTTATTAATCTTTTAAAAGATATTGACAATATTGTTTTCCCCTTAACAAACACGTATTAATTAAATGTTATCCGTACATATAATCTGACATCCCAACTGCATCTCCTTATGTTGTGACCTCCCAACGAACATTTTGCTTATGCAACAATCATCCCAAAGCTTAACACAATTGTTTTGTACTTGAAAAAAGCTGCAACAAACGTACAATTTGTAGTACAACTGACCGAGTTTGTTAACTCAAATCGTTAACCCATCGCTGATCTTATGGAAATTGGCACACACACAACTTGGGTATTACTACAACAATTGAAAATGTTCAATAAAACCAGAGCCCTTTGGCCCTGTATGCACATCAAACAGGTTTTACAGTTTCCACCACCACGGTTTCAGAATCTATACACAATTTCTTGACCACAACAGCAAAGAAGAAGAAATCAAAAGCACGACAGAGTTCACCCTTTGGTTCCCCTACGCGCTTAACTGACGACTGACAAACACGGCCCCAAACACAGACAAACATACGTAATTAATAAATGACAATACACAGTTCCTTCTTTTGCTGGGCATGCAGAGTATTTTGAACAGTACTATATATTCAGGCAGCCACCCGGCGAGAGAAGCGGCAGAGCGGAGATTGAGCTCCCGTGGAAACGACTGCGGATGAATTCAGATTGAAGGGAGCAGAGGAAGTAGAGCAGTCTGATGATGCCAGAAGCTGGAGATGATCGGAAGCCTGGAACCTACCGGAATCTCCAGGAAGTCGGATGTAGGACATTGAAGGGGAATCGGTGAACCATGAATTAAGAGCACCTGATCCGGCCCTGCTTCCGTTTCTGCTGTGTTGGGTTAATGCTCTGTACACGAAAGGAATCAGACCTTCCATTTTAATAGGTTTGTTTTTGGTTTGTTAATGGAACAGAGAGGGGTTTTGTTTGTGGATTTGGTGGGGAATGATTGGGGGGGCAGGGGAAGGGAAAACAGAGGAGGGTTTTAAAGGGAGGGGGATGTAATGTGATGACGTGGAGTAATGAATTTAGGAAGTATGAGTTCATTTTTTCCACGCCAAGCCAAATAGGAAACCGAAAACCACAAGGAAATTCAAATTACAAACATAATAATAATAATAATAATAATAATAATAGGCATTTTGTTTAGCTATCATTGTCTTGCCTTAAACTAAATAATGACAACTTAACAGTTAGTAATTCTGATGATAATCTATTGTGTGCTGTTAACAAAATTGAATCCAATTTAAGTTTGGTTTGTTATTTTTTTTAGACGAGGTTAAACTGGAAAATTTTAACTTGTGTCGAGTTTGAGTTTATTCGAGTCTGATTCGTTAACTAATCTTGGCGAATCAAACTTGAATACATGTATCCCAGTTTTTCACGGTACCATGTTAGTCAAATGTTGGGAGATTACCAGAGGGAGCTGATAATTGAATACCACATAATTAGTTAAAATATTGTATTGAATTAGCACACGAAGAAGACTATGAAAGCTCTATCCCAACTTCCCAGATTTCACATCTCACCCAATCCCCCTTTGTTAATACATTCAGAATCACTTCTTCTTTGGAAATGGAACCATTTTAACAAATAATAGCTAAACCTGGTTTGGTAATGGTAAGTGGTTTACCAATCTTTTTCAACGAGATTAGGCAGTTAGGCTGTTTCTATTAATCTATAGCCAAACTGGATTTAGCATCTCAGAGGTTTTGCCTTGAGGATTAATGGATAATCGTTGCCTGTCGATTATATATTGACATCCTAGCAAATCTCACACGCAACAGGTTTAATATTATCCTATACTACTCTCTACCTTGCTGTCAGCCTTATTGTAAAACTAAATAATAAATATTTTCTCATGCCAACTCCTCCATTTATCTCATTGCATCTTCGTTTTCCCGTTAATTATGTACATGGGAAGAAAGAAGACTAGAGAGAAGAATATACATAACTCAGTAGTTCTGTCATTAACGAGTTTTGCCAGATTCTGAATAATGGTCCTATTTAGATTTTAGACATAACTACGTTTTATTAGAAGCGTGCGGCGTTGTTTAATCATTTGTAGTGTGTGTTTGTTCACCCGCTAATAATGTAAAAAAATTTAAACATTATATTTTGGAAGTCCGAGTTCTACTCGGACCTATTTAATACGGGATAATTTCGGTTTCACCGGCCAAGGTCGGGCTAAGCCAGACTAGGTTTTTCAGTACTAATAACTGAAATACATACATTACTTCATAATTGATTTATATACAATACCGAGAAAGATCTTTAATGAATAATATATAAACGGTTAGTTGATATTTAATTTGATTTATTAGATGACAAACATAACCGCCAATACGGGTATCTGGTCGAATCTGATTTAGTCAAACTGGGTGAAACCCGAGTTGATTAATTATTTTCATTTTTATAACCATCATATATGAAATAATCAAATGTTTGAGTTATATAGTTTAATTTATTCTATTAGTGATTTATATAGTTTAAGTGTTTGAAAAACGCTATAATTTCTCAATTTTTTGCTTCGGGTTTTGAAGTTTTTCGATTACGGTTATAACCGAGCCCCGCCTGAGAACTGAAGGGTATGGGTACATTATGACATTTACTACCCGAAATGTTATATAAGGTCGGTATTGTCTGAACCAAAAACTACAACGGGTGGGGAACGTATATCAACTATTCGAACCCGAACCCGACCCTTGTCAAGCTGTAAGACACAACTAAGTGGGTCTAAAGTTCAATTAGAAGAGAAAAATTCTATTAATGAATAATATATGTGTGTTTAGTTAATATTTAATTTAATTAAATATAGTTAATATAGTTGTTTTGTTCAATTGTGATCATTTAGTGTTGATCCAATATCTCAAAGATGTTAAAAGAGTGTCAGTTTGCACTGTTAGACTGCAACACGGAAATTCAACCCGCACCCGCATCATCTCTTCCACACAGGCTACAACACCGTCACAACTCATCTCCGTTCTGCCATCGTAGTCGAACAAATTCCCAAAATCATATTAGACGCTGCTCAGGCCTCACGAAACAGAACTCCCCGCAACTGCCTGTTTGGTCTAAAGTCTGACCAGCAGACCCACTGACCCTGGGCTTTGAGCTGGGGCCATGATTAAAGTGTGTTTTATTTGTTTAGATTCTTGTTTTCTTGCGTTGGTTTAGCAGTGGTTTTCAAATTGAAAACTGATAGAACTACCACTCTCGACTGCACCTGGTTAGTGCAACTTTGTACATATTATTCTGTGAAAGATTATAAGAAAGTTTCAACTCATCGTTACAGACGCCATTTCGACAACTGGCTACTGCAAATCCATGGAAATCCCAAGCTCACATATATTGTTATAAAATATGAAATGAGAAAGCAGTGGGCGTTGACATTGAAGTAAAAATAGAATATATTTGGGGTTGCTTTGCTTAATAGCTTGGGTTATGCCTCGTCAGGCGGAATTACCAACTCCTCCGTCTCCATCAAGCGGATAAGATTGATCTAATGAGGTCATTGTTGGCATCATCTCCACCATCCGACGGCCCCAAATTCAACCCCTGGGGACATCCGATCATCTGTTGTCATTTTCTTTCTCCATTAACTATCTTTTCCTTTTCTTTGGCTTCAAAGAAACCATCGAGCACAACTTAATAAAGAAGGTCATGACAATCAATTAATGTATTGATCATGCTGCTCCTCCTGCTTGTTGTGTGTTAGGTGAAAAAGGAGATAGAATTAAGCAAGCACAACCCCATCAGCTGGTGTCACAATGGTCCAACTTCCATTTATGTCTATTATATTACCCGTTGAACATTGTTCTTCACCCGTTGAGCCGAGAGAGATAATAGTGGTGTTCGATTGGAGAATTCATGTGGGTGAACTTTGTTAAAACTGTCGAGATGTGTACCTCCTTGAAAAAAAAAGAGTTTTAAGTATGTGAATGAATATACTAGAGCTAAGCACTAGCAAATGAATTCATAAAAAAAGTACCGAGAGATGCTTTTAATTAAGGCGGTTATGTATGTGTAGAAAGTCGTGTGTCGTCTCTAAAATGGCGCCTTCGAATTTGAGCTCCTGCCTTATGATTTCAAATTTTCCGTACCGAGATTGTCTAGAATTCCCGACAGCCAGCCAAACAACGCCAAAGAGGAGCACACATGACTACATGAGCCGGACTCACTTATCTGACTAGCTGGAGCCATCAGAACACCAACTGCTTCTTCACCATTTGGTGACCCATTGCTTCAGTGCCTGTAAGTTCTTAGACAAAACATGTGCAGGCTGCCAAATGGGCCAGAGGCCCATTACGATGGTCCTCGCTATTACTTGCAGGAAACACTCTGAAAGCCCAGTCAATTGGGCTCAACGCAGTCAGCCCGTGTTTAGCTAATTAGTCTAAATTTTGAAGTTAAAATGATAAAAGAACATATAAGTTCAACGATTTTGAGCTTGAATTTATTCCCACAAGGCAAGCTCAAAACTGCGGAGAAGCAGCTGCGAAAGTAGTTTCATTTGTCCTCATCTCCGACTGACGTCGGCCTTGGATCTTTGCTATTCTCCCGTCTCTGTAACCTTTTTTTCTCCGAATGATGGCGGCGTTGGATGTCCGCTATCCTCTCTGTTTCTGTAACCTTGTTTTTCATTGCTGATTTTTTATATTTTTTGTTTCCAGAGTTGTTTTATTTTTTCATTTTCTTTTCCGTTTGTTTTGTAAGTTTGGCCATGAGACAGCTGGCAGCTACGTGACGTCTATATAGAACAATGACCTAATAAATTATCGGGAAATTGACTAACAGCCATGACACGCAACGTTAAATGAACTATAATGACACGTAGTGCAGAATTTTAACTATAACGACATGGGTCGTATTTGTTTTAACTAATGACTTGCAGGGAACACTCTGAAATCTGTGGACATATACATTATTTTATCATTTCAAATATCTGTGATGTCGTTTCATCCCAGCATTGTATCACTTACTACTTGGAGCAATTTTGTAGTGAATTATTGGACAAAGCAGCCATTCAAAAGTTGACATATATCTACAAAGACAGGCATACCGAAAGAAGCAACTAGTTCCATGATAACATATTCAATGAATACGATTCGAATAACATCAACCTTGACCCTGATTAATAATTGTTCAAGTAAACCGTCTTTGGCCTTTCTTTCTTAGGCGGTTGAGATAACTAAAGCCACCAACTCTTTCCTACTCACCAATAAAATAACGTTTCATGTTTGGAATTCCTAGAAATTTGATCATTAATTGGTTGCCCCCTGAAAATCGCAGAGTTTCTGGGGAAAGCAGCCCTATACCTGGGATTCAATATTTGAGGTATGTCTGTTCCATCAATTTGCTTCATTAGCGATCTTGAAATACAAGAGTACTTCTCAATTCTCATGTTTTTTTTATGGAACTTGTTTGAAAGAATAGCTTTTCTTTGAACTGACAATGTCCCTAAGAATGACCAATTCAGCTCTGCTGCATTAGGAGGATAATTTGGTGGCATTCAGCCACGTCAAGTTACGCAAAGATCAGAACAGTTCTGATTTGAGTTCAATTGTTTCACCTTTTGCTGATCCAACTCCATACATGCTGCCAGTTGAGGAAGTAATACCACTAGAAGCTTCTCCAAACGTGAACATCATTAAGAATGAAGGTGCTATTCAAGTCTCAACATTGAGTACTGATGATGATATAGACATTGAGACAGTGGAGAGTAAGCTGTCAGAACCGTCTTCTTTGCTGGAAGAACTGCAGGCATATCCTCCTGGTGGAAATATCAACACCAATCTGTTTGGGAACATGCTGACCACCTGTCAAGTATCAACCACCAGTATTGGTGACTGTATCTATCAGGATATCGTAGATAGTTTTCTTAATTTTCCAAATGACTCTGAGTTTCTAGATCACAATCATGATGAGCTCCTTAACAGCTGGATGCTGGATGCTGCAGTACCTGACTCTTACAGCTATCTAGATGATACAGTAGCTTTCTCTAGTGCTCTTAATCTGTCAACCAATTCATCTCAAACTCTATATCCATGTAACTCTGGCATCGTCAGCAGTTCACTCCCATTGGCTTGCACCATGATGGAGTCATTATTCAGCAGTGACCAAAATGACAAGTCAACCAATAAAACGCAGCATCAGAGAGGACATAAAGCATCATCACTGGCTGCCAGCAAAAGAAGAAGAGCAAAACCTGGTGGTGGCAATAATCACAAGTCAAGACCAAGAGATCGACAACGGATCCAGGATAGAGTCAAAGAGCTCCGGCTGCTTGTCCCAAACGGCGGAAAGGTAACAAATTTTGCAGTTTTAAGTAATTCTGCATAGTTTGGAAATGATTTGTTATCTGAGAATGTGCAAGGATTGTGGTGTGGATATTATTTTGTTTGACCGATGAGTTTATAAAATGTGGTACTTGGTAATATCCTCCTAGTCTTGCATCGGCACCTTCTAAAATTTTCCTACTTTGTGTCTCCGGTGTAGCATTGACGGGCTCCTGGATAAGACGGCGAAACACATGCTGTACCTGACAAGCGTGACTGATAAGGCTCAGTTACTGAAAATGTGGGTAAACCAAGGCCAGAAGGTGAAGCAAAGGACAAGTTTGGATTTCGAGTGTTTTGCTGGTGAACAGAAAGAATGTCCAATACACGTTGAAGGTCTAGAACATCCTGGACACTTGCTAATCCAGGTAAAAACCTCAAACATTGCTGAGAATTTAATGCTGCTGATATATAACATATCACCAGGTGCTAATTCAAATACACTCACCAGGTGCTTTGTAATGATAGAGTTCTGTTCCTCGAAATCGCCCGTGTAATCCGCAGCCTGGACCTGAACATCCTAAAGGGTGTCATCATGCAAAGCAGAGACAACAACAATACATGGGCTCATTTCGTAGTCGAGGTAATCCATGAACGATATGATCATTTCGTCTGCTGATGATTTACTAGCAATTGACATTGACAAAGTTGGTACACTGCGACAGGCCTCAAGAGGATTTCAAAGGCTAGACATATTCTGGCCTTTGATGCAGCTTCTGCATCGGACGAGAAATCCCGAATGCTGGCTAACCTTGAAGAATGAGCATGTTTGAAGAACACAAGACTGGGAAAGGATGCTTAGGAGGGAGGACCAACGATTGTTGTATAAATTTTCCAGTATTTTCTCAAACCAGCTATGGCCTCGTTTGTTATAGGGGAATTATGGTTGAGTTTTGTGAAAATCTGGTGGAAATCAGAATACATTGTATATCTCAAATCTGAGTTTTCCGGCACCCACCGATTGGCTTCGGCGTGCTACCCTAAATCGTCACAACACCAAGACAAAAACGAGAAAGAAACCAAATTAAGGGAATAAACGCCGCCAACCTTGTTTTCTGAATCTCCTGTTAATTTCTTCATTTTTCTCTTAAAGGAGTGGCTTCCAAACATCAGAATCCCAGGAGGCAGGGGTTCTGTTGACGGTAGGATCGGCGCCGGCGGGAGTAACGAATTGGGAAAACATGGAGCACAAAGAAACAAAAACCGAAAAACTTGCGCGTGGCTCTCAAACTCTAGCGTGTAACACACGTACTCGTGGGAAGTGGTGCCGAAAAACCAGAGCCACGCGCACACGGCCGCTTGTGTGAAACGAACCAGGTCGGGTCAAGGCTCCGAGCTCATTGGCAAAAAAAACGTCCGAAAAAAGTCAACGTTTTTAATACGTGGTTTTGACTCGATATTTTTTCTTGTAGTTTCTGTGCTGGGCCAACATAGGAGGCCCAATATTTATATGGGCTGGACCTGGATCCAGTCACATGACCAGAATTTCCCAGAAAAAGGAAAACCCCAAAAGGCCAAAACCGAAAACAGAACGATGAGCTTTTCCCATCGTCTTTCTCCGTCTCTATCGCCATTGATGTCTATCCACAGGTCAGCCAAAATGTTGGCTTCCTCAAAATGGCGTGCTACCCTAATCGTCACCAACACCAAAACAAAACCCAAAAAAGACACCAAATTAAGGAAACAGACGCCACCGATTTGACGGTAATATACAAACCTCTGTTGTCCGAATCTCTTTTTAATTTCACCAAGTGCTTTCCGAACTTCCACCATCACAACCAAATACGAAAAAATCATGGAAGAAGTTGCAGCAGCAGCAGTAGAAGAAGCTAACAATATTGGAGAAATCAACAGGTGGTCTCTGAAGGGTATGAGTGCACTTGTGACCGGAGGAAACAGAGGAATTGGGTATGCAATTGTTGAGGAACTTTGCAGAAAGGGTGCCAGAGTTCACATATGCTGCCGTGGCCAGGAAGACATCGACCGGAGAATTCAAGAATGGAAAGCCAAAGGGTTTCAAGTCAGCGGCTCTGTCTGCGACTTGACTTCCAGTTCCGAACGCCGGAAGCTCATCGACGCAGTATCCTCTGTTTTTCATGGCTCGCTTAATATCCTCGTGAGTTCATATTTACTTTTACTTCTTAATTGGGGAGGAAAACGAGATGCTTACTGTATTGCGAGTGTGAGTACTGTATTGGTTGACTAGGTCAACAATGCTGGAATCACTTCCTACAACAAATTCCTGAACTGGAGCCCTGAAGATTACTCAAACGTGATGACCACAAACCTGGAGGCACCTTTCCATCTCTGCCAACTCGCACATCCACTCCTGAAAGCATCCGGAAATGGAAGCGTCGTGTTCGTCTCCTCAGTTGCTGGCTCACTCGCTTTCCCTTATCTTGCCGGTTACTCTGCAGCCAAAGGTACTTGCTTTATTTCTAGTAATTACTTGCTATGTGATGCTTGTTTCTAATTCGAGGTTAATGCAGCGGGAATCAACCAATTGACGAAGAACTTGGCGTTCGAATGGGCCAAAGACAACATCCGAGTCAACACCGTCGCTCCTTCTGCAACCAACACCGGGATACTTCCATCGGTATGGCGTTCTCTTAAAACGCCATCGTTTCAATTATCAGACTCTGTTTTGTTTATAGTATGCAAATGATTTTATGTTTTGGGTTCAGGGTATGGAGGAAGTTACGAAAGACTATGTAGAGGTGTGTAAGAGGATCCCAATCGGTAGAATTGCTGAATCGGACGAGGTGTCACCGTTGGTCGCGTTCCTCTGTATGCCTGCCGCCTCTTACATATCCGGCCAAGTCATTGCCGTTGATGCTGGACTTACAGTTACTGCTGCTTAATGTAGTTCGTATAATATATTGTGTTTATTCGACCGTCGGGTTAATAAATTTTCATCACATTCTACAGTATCATGCAAGATAATTTCTAGTTAAATCTAATGTTCGAAGTGCCGGCTTAGATTTTTTGTTGGAAAACCTTAAACAACTGTTTTGAATAGATTCTTTTTATTGATTAATTCCACATACAGCTTACCACCACAAATGCTGTATCTGAATCTGAATCTGAATCTGTAACCAAACTGAAAGCATTTCCGGATAAATCTGTTACAAAATGATTTTGCTAGAAAGGAGAGCCATTAACGGTATAGCCTCCATCGACAACAATGACTTGACCCGTCGTATAAGAAGCAGCCGGACAGCTAAGGAACGCTACCCACGACGATATCTCGTTCGCCTCTCCAACCCTTTTCATTGCAGTTCGCCCGATTATCTCATCCATAAACTCTTTCGCAGCATCCTGTACAATATTTTTCGAGCAGAATTAAAAATTTAAGTTCATTTCATCTGGGGACGGTTATAATTTGACCTTTCTAACCTCCAGCATCGGTGTCTGGATCAACCCTGGAGCAATTGCATTGACCCTGATGTTGTCCTTTGCCCACTCGCCGGCCAAGCTCCTTGTCATCTGATTCATTGCTCCTGCATTAATTCCAATTTTACCCATGATTTTTTTTCTCTGTTGTCAGGTTTTTCATCATCAGTAATAAGAAAGGTACCTTTAGATGATGCATATAGAGCAGTCTGAGGGAGGGAAAGAAAGCTTGCAATAGAAGATATGTTGATGATGTTCCCATTTCCTGATGCTTTCAGCAAGGGATGTGAGAGTTGGGAGAGATGATAAGCCGACTCGAAATTCGTGCCCATCACCATGGCCATGTCCTCTGCGGTGAAGTCTACTGCTTCTTTAGCGACTGAGATGCCACTGTTGTTCACCTGTTACCATACAGTTCATCCAACATCTCATATCGTTATAAAATATATAAAAACATTTTAAATCGATTTAGCTAGGTTAGTTACTGACGAGAATGTTGAGTTTCCCGTCAAAGGCAGAGGAAACCATTTCGACGAGCTTCTGTCGTTGGTCTCGAATCATGACGTCGCAGGCTGAGGCCGTGACTTTGTAGCCTTTGCTCTGCCATTCTCGCAAGCATCGGTCGATTTCGGTCTGGGTGCGAGCACAAGTGTGGATTGTAACCCCCAACTCTGCCAATTCCTCTACAATCGCATGCCCGATGCCTCGAGTTCCACCGGTGACGAGAGCATTCATTCCTTCAAGAGACCACCTTTGATGTCTGCTGCTGATAAACTCACCATCAGTACTTCCTGTTGTCGCCATTTAATCAGTGGATCAGAGTTAAGGTTGTCTGATGCGGGTGGCATGTGAACTGTGAAGTGCAAGGGTTTTTATAGTCAAACGGTAGGATTATTAGTGTTTCCCCTGGCTTCTTCTCGCAAATCCCAAATTAATTATGAATTTATGACCTTGATTTGTAACTGCATAGGAACATTAATGACGAGATTTTCTTTTTGTCAGAGATAGCTTCTTGCAGAGAAAATGAGATATGCTCACACACAAAGTTTAACCATCAATGACGAAATTCGAATAGTAAAACAATAAAGGGTCGTATCTTGGACTTAGAGCGATATAATTAAGGGAAAATAACATTCGGCCGCCCGGGTACATATTTTGAATTTATGACCTTGATTTTTGCTCTAATAAACCATTCAAGGTACCAAGCACCTCAATTCAAATTGAACATAAAAAAAATAATCAGACTTGCAACGTGCGGTAAAAGAGAAAAAAAAACAGAAGATACATGTAATTTTGGACACAAGAACGCTGATACAAACACAAGGAAACCAGAACCCAGAATGATTTTGCTAGAATGGAGAGGCATTGACCGTAAAGCCTCCATCGACGACCATAACTTGACCCGTCGTGTAAGAAGCAGCAGAGCTGCTAAGGAATGCCACCCACGACGATATCTCGTTCGTCTCCCCGGGCCTTTTCATCGGAATTTGCCTGATTAGCGTCTCTATCATCTCTCCGCCAGCATCCTGCACAAATATTTTTCAACGTATAAACAGATCGTACGAAGTTGAATAAATGTTAGCTTCATTTAATAACTTTGGTGACAGGACTGAGTTTAGATAACTTTACCTTTCCACCTTGCAGCATCGATGTCTGGATCAACCCTGCAGCAATTGCGTTGACCCTGATGTCGTCCTTTGCCCACTCACAGGCCAAGCTCCGTGTCATCTGATTCATTGCTCCTGCATTAATTCCGATTATAAATGGGATTCGAACACGAGACCTTGTTAAACACTATCAGCTTATTTGCCACCTTTAGATGATGAGTACAGAGAAGTCAGAGGGAACGAAACAAAGCTGCCAATGGAAGATATGTTGATGATGTTCCCATTCCCTGATGCTTTCAGAAGGGGATGTGAGAGTTGGGACAGATGATAAGCCGCGTCGAAATTAGTGCCCATCACCGCGGCCATGTCCTCTGCGGTGAAGTCTACCGCTTGTTTCGGGAGTGAGATGCCACTGTTGTTCACCTATTATAACACGGTTCATCTAAACTCTCAAACCGTTATAAAATATATATAAAAAACTTCTTAAATTGATTTAGCCAGTAGCTAGGTTACTGACGAGAATGTTGAGCTTCCCGTCAAAGGCAAAGGAGACATTTTCGACGAGCTTCTGGCGTTGGTCTCGAAGCATGACGTCGCAGGCTGAGGCCGTGACTTTGTAGCCTTTGCTCTGCCATTCTGTCAAGCATCGGTTGATGTCGGTCTGGGTGCGAGCACAAGTGTGGACTGTAACCCCCAACTCTGCCAACTCCTCTACAATGGCATGCCCGATGCCTCGAGTTCCACCGGTGACAAGAGCCGTCATTCCCTCAAGAGACCAACATTGACGTCTGCTGCTGGTAGCCATATTGATATAGTCAGTGGATCAGAGTTATAGTTTCTGGGATTCAATTTCTTCAATTTATATGGCTTTTTATAGCCGTGGTTGGTCTCATGACCCTGTGAATTGAAAATGCAAAGGCCAAAAAGAAACGACCGGACCCACTTTCGCCGTATTTGATATGGGGAGTTGCCGGCGGTGGTAGATAACTGAATACTAAATACTAGTCGGTCATCATCTCTCACCTGCCTGCATGTGTGGAACAATTCCAAATTTGTAACTATATGTATACTTAGTTTAGTATTTTTTGCTGGCTGCTGCAATTAGTGATTGGTAATCGCACCAGCCGCCCCGGTTCAATTATGCATTTTGCATCAACCCTGCTCTGCAAGCCATCAATTGCATTAAGAAGTACACTTATTCGAATCGATTGGTGGACCAGTAAATAATTTAATTGGAGGAACGAGTTGATTCGGTAGAATGACCAACCTTCCTTGCTGAGTGCCTAAAAGTTTTTATAGGTGGTTTCTTACAAGGTGTATGAAGGAAAAGTAGTAAGAGAAAATTTATGTAAGGAGGAGTAAGGCGTATAAGAATGTATTTATGAGATATAGACGTATTGGAGTTTGTGACTATAAGCTTATGACCAGCCGTATGCATATAGCATGTGATAGGTTATAATCTATACGTATAGGGCTAGAATAGATCATGATGTGTTATAAATGTAAGCAACTATGCCATATATAGTTCTCTAATACCATAACTCTGGTGGTTGCCACGTAATGGTTAACGACTTTGGCAAGACAAAATTCTGACTTTTGATGATGAAGGGTCAAAATTGGATGATCCTAGGTATAACCTTCTTAAAAGGGTGGTTAGCCTTATATGTAAGTACAACGGACACCCTACTCTCTTGATGTGACGGAACACCTTATTATGTTTATGTTACGAGGGATGAAAATCAAACCTTCATGGTTTGGGATCATCAATACTCTTTTAACATGTTAAAATAATACTAGGAATTAGAGGATTCCAAAGACAAAATAAAAGTCATGACCTTGATGGTTTGTGGAATTTTGACCTTGACTGGGGCAGCATATTTTATTTCAAAAGAATATAGACTAATTGACTGAGCCAGCATATTATAGTGCTGAATTCCGCTATTTAAAGAAATACATGGAAATATTACAATCATCATTGACAAAGCCCATTAAGGTCTATGGGTTGAAGCCTTTCGATTTTTCCATCCTAAGTGGACTCATAAGGCCCAAACAATGTAAGATCTTGGCAAAGCCCAACTACGACTGGCAGCCATTAACTGAGAATCCACCGTACACCGCAATCACCTGTCCGTTCACGTAAGAAGCACCCGACATGCACAAGAAAGCCACCACCGCCGACACTTCCTCCGGCTTCGCCACGCGCTTAATCGGCATCTGCCTTACAAACCCTTCATACTCTTTCAACACCTCATCATCCTGAAACGGTGAACCCACACAAAAAATATATCCTTCAATTTCAAAATATTTATAAATTTAAATTAGAAAAATAAAGTTAGATTGGATGTTTAGTGATTTAAGAATTGTATATGTAAATTTAACATACTTTACAAAATTAATATTAATATAATATTTATTTTTTATTTTTTATTTTATATATTTCAGTCTCCCCTAAAAAAAATTAGGAAAGCATCACTACTACTATACCGGTTTGGCGAAGGAAGTTCTGACCCCACCAGGAGCCACCGTGTTCGTTCGAATGTTATCCTTTGCCGACTCGCATGCCAAACTCCCTTGTCAGTTGGTTAATAGCCCCTGCACATTAAATTATTAAAATACAATAATTCGTAAAATGTTATTAATTAAATATTTATTAAGGTTTTTATTCCGAATTCACTACAAGAAATTATATATTCAATGGTGGTTTTGTATTTATTTTAACAACGAATAGTCCGTTATTAGAATTCATAACGACGGATAGAAATCCGCTGTTAGGTTAAACAATGATAAATAAGCTAATGACGGATTTCTATCCGTTGTTAAACTAATAGCGGATGTTATCCCTCGTTAAAGCTAACAGTGGATAAAATCTCCCGTTAAACTTCTCGTCCAGTAATAAAAAAATGTTGAAACCTACTAGGTTTCTGCGTTCATCGTTCTTCGTTTTTCGTTCATCGTTTTTCGTTTTTCGTTTTTCAATCATTTTTTCTTCTTCTTTTTCTTCTTATTCTCCGATTCTTCTTCTTTTTGTTATTTGATTCTTTTTTCTTCCTCTTCGATTCTTTTTCGATTCTTCTTTTTCTTCTTTGATTTTTCTTTGATTTTTCTTCAATTCTTTTATTTTTGATTTTTCTTCAATTTCTTTTCTTCTTTTTCTTTTGTGATTCTTCAATTTTTTTGTTTTCTTTTTTCTTTTCATCTTTATTGAAAGAAAAAAATGGAGAAAGAATAATTTTTATCTTCTCCATCTTCATTGAAAGAAAAAAAATAAAGAAGGACGAATTTTTTTTAAAAAAATGGAGGATGAAGGAGATAAAGGAAATAGAAATAGAGAAGGAGAAAAATTTAAAAATTTTGATAGGAGGGATTTTTTTTGAAATTTCAGGGAAAGAAAGAAAGATATAAAGAGTGAAATTTTGAATTATTAAATTTTTTCGGACAGCCTAACAACGGAGTTTAAAAATTCATGTTAAATTAATGACGGTTTTGGATCCGCTTTTAGATTTAAAGTTTAACAAAGATTTTTTCGTATGTGATGTTAACCTAACGATTGTTTTGAATATGCTGTTAAACATGTAGTTTCTTATAGTGATTTATCTTTGGAGGCTACATACACGGATGCCATTGGCATGGACACCAACTCAGAGATCGAGGAGATAAATATAATAATTCCATTTTTCGACGCTTTCAACAAAGGATGTCCCAATTGACACAAATGATACGATTACTCCAAATTGGTACCCAGCACGCTAGCGTAATCCTCCCCGGTATGATCCAAGCAACTTTTGATCACGATTGTGGCAGCATTATTCACCTGTATGCATGCGCTCAAATTAAAGTTTCAACATTCGTTTGAGTTGTTAGGAAAATTTCATAACTCTATTCATACATTATTCCTTAACACTTACGAGGATGTTGAGCTTCCCATCATACACTGAAGAAACCGTCTCCATGAGCCTCAGTCTGTCGGACCTCGAGCTCATGTCGCAAACAGAGCCGCTCACTTGAAACTCTTTCCCCTTCCATTCACGTACCCGGTCGTTCAGTTCCTCTCCGTTACGGGAACACGTGTGTACCATCGCCTCAAGTCCTGCAAGTCGACGTTGACTATCAGTAATTGAAATTCGTAACTTTGATTTGTGTGATCATTCTAGTATCAACTCTGACATCTAGAATACTCTGTTTTTAACAAAATACTCTGTTTTCTCGTAAAGCGTTTGTCATCTTACGGACTGAAATGTTGTCAGCAATGATTTTTCTTATATTATAACGAGTAATAACAGCGAAAGACTTTATGTGAAAATTTCAACGGCAACAATGTCGCCGGCGAACTCCTTTCTGTAGCCTTTTCTTATCTTGTTACAAATCGTATGTCACTATCCAAATAGCTATTACTTCAGAAAAATAACATTACTTATTTATAGAAAACAAACTAAATTTAAATCCATTAAATTAAAAAGTTTGAGCCACATTTCCGTATCATACTCATATCTAAGTACGTAAAATATTCACTATTATTTCAGAAAACCCGAGTTTCAAGAAAAAAGAGATTTAAAAAAGTGAGAGATAAAAGTAATTGCACTATTTTTAGTACTTAATTAAAACAGTAAAATAATAAATTTTTAAAATGATATAAGTTCAATTAATATAAACCGTTAAATATAAATTACAAATTAATTATATAAATGAATGATTTAGATTAATGTTGTTATGTGAAAACATATATTCCTATTATTACAACAGGATATTTGTATTATTTCACTATCAAATATGTTAAATTTGAATTTGATACTTTTAGATGTATAACTCTACCACTGAACTAATCTAGCAAGATATATATTAAACTTAAAACTTCATAAATTTTGTTGATGTGATTAGGACGTTTATCGCCAATGAAAACGAATATTGGCAATGGTTAAAAATTCACAAATAACTTTAGTGTTCACTTCCCTTTCCCATATTCATAAGAATTTATCTCAATCTAGAATTCCGAAATCCAAACATGGTCCAAGGGTATCGAGTTTGTTGATGGGTCACTGTGGACCTTTTTAACTAGCACCATTGGGCCCTAGCCCATATATTCAGCGTCGGGGACTAAGCTGGTTTTAGGCAGGCCCAACTAGAAATCAATCTCTAGCAATGAAAATAACCCACACAAACAAAATCGTACATAAAAATCTAATCAAATCATAAAATCGATCCCATCAAAATTTTAAAAATTTAAACTAATATTTCTCGCCATTAAATAAACAGTTCAATTAACACCACGTCAAACAACCTATACCTACAACCAATACGTCGAAATACTCCGTTGTGATAATTGAGAAAATCCCAACTTTACATCACCCTCAATACCCTCGATAGAATTAAATTATATTAGTTACCTTGCTCAGCAACTATACTAATCACTGAGTGTCACGTCACACCAACATTGCTATTGCACTGCATTATATACACTAAATGGTTTGAGTTAAAAATGACTCTTTTTTATCGCAATCCTTGAATAAACAATAGTATATTATATTAAGAAGTAAAGTAAAGTCGGAATTGGAGACATTTGTGGTTGGAATCTTGTAACAAAGGATGAAGACAATATTTCCGTCTACTTGTTTAATCACGAAAGATTAAACAAGTCTCCGATAATATTCTTTCTATTTTTCAAACGTTGCAGGAAATTATACGTCGTCCCGTCACTTTTTGTCTCATCTTTTGGAGCTAATCTCGATTTGAATTTCTCCTCTCCAACTAAATCTTCCTTGTGTGTATAGTATACTACCAATCAACTGTTGATTTCGATGCCATTAAGTCAGTCTATGGAACAATATCATATTACTTTTCATCCTTGTCTACGTGGAGTAGCTGAGTTGTGTTCAAAAATACCGGCTCTGAATTTATATCACATTCCACACAAACAGATTTAGAGCCAAAAGTCGTTCGTATGCGTGAATTTGTAAAAAGAGATTTCACGTAGTTAGAGAAATCAATAGTTAGAGAATATTAGGTTCATGCTATTTTGAAAAATAAAATATTGATAAATATTCACGTACACAAACAAATCCTTAATTTATTGATAAATACGTGAGTATGCCACTCAGAAGAAACCTAAAAACTGGATGATAAATGGCTCGATAGGTATCCTAAGTCGTATAAGAGTATATGATAGCACTCGGACTCTTCCGAAGAAAGTCAAAATACCCCAAGTACAACTACTATGGACATGATTGGTTAACATTAGGTCGATTATTTTCTTACGTATTCTTTTATAGGTAGTTTATAATGGGAGAAATTGAGATATCATAAACACAAAAAAATTAATCATCAATTTAAATTATGAGATCGGTCTCTATATCGATTGAAAGATATGAAAGAGCCTTTCTCACCACTTTATGAACAGCTCAATTACCTGCAGATGCAAGTGAAGACAAACCATTCCTTTAGGACTTTCTTTATTAGAACGACTATTTGACTTCTTTTTTAGGGGATTGTTGATATTTTTTCTCTTTATTTTTTCTTCTTTTCGGGTTAGTTGGAGCAATGGTTATGCCGTGTTCAGCGTTTTTAATCAATCTTTTTGAATTTGGATTAGAAGGCGATAATGAAATCGATTCTTGATTAATGAAACGATTAATCTTAATTTTGTTGTATTTTGTTGTTTTTCCTTTGGTGCAAACTCTTGATCCGAACAACTTAGCCACGATCATATAGGTACCCTTCTAGAAGTTGGACTTAGTAATTCAAACATTCTACACATATAGATAGAAACAACTAACAAGTTGGAGTTGGTGATTATATTCAAAACTATATCCTAAGCCAGCTAGCTAGCTCTCGGTATAACATCAAGTAAGTAAACCATGGGGGGCTATCTTGATCGTGATGTGTTTTACTTCATTTGTTTATATATAGCTGAAGACTAGAGCCAAACAGAATGTTTCATAACCCTTCAAAGCATCAAAGTTCCGTGGCGTGGGGGTAACAAAATTATAAGTACTCATTCTCTATTCATTTAGTCTTACACTTCCTGCAAATTTTTATATTCGTATAAACTCGTATCACAAAATAACTAGTTATTTGAATGGTTATTGGGGGATATGTCAATAACATTATAACCTAATAATGACCCCTATAAACATTTTATGTTATTAATTTCTTAAGTTTGTTAATTTGCTTCAACTTTTAATTTATAGTTGTAAAACATGCATTCTTGTTCTTCTTAATGTCTTTCACTTCAAGTGTATGTTAGTAACGGAAAAGAATGATTTAGTAGGTAGTCGATGAAATTTTAAACATTCTTCTGGTTAGTGAAAAAAATAAATCCCGATAAAATAATTTTAAGAAGTGAATTTTGTCATTACCAAACCATGCCAATTTATTTATTCATTCGGGATGAATTTTTGTCAAAAATAATGGATTACAAATAAATGAAACATGGAAAAGAAAAACCTAATCTTGAAATAGGGTTTCAAAGTATGGCCTAAAACAGTTTAATCTTCTAGGACGCATGCTGGTCAGTTAAAAGAATTGATTTTCTAAGGTTGGACAATTTGTTCATCAGTGAGTTTTTTTGTCGCAGGTTTGTCTTCATGTGCAAGTTGTGGCTCCATAGGGTTCTTCAATTCCACCCACCATGATGATGCCTCTTCATTTGTCTTCATTGCTGTGGTGTTATTTTTGGGTTGGGGTTGCTTCACTAATGTTTTAATTTGGGGTTCCATGTTTTGTTCTCTTTCGCAATAGTTCGATGTTAGTAGAGGTTTGGTATTGTTTTAGGCCTTGTTTTCTCTTGTGTTTTAGTGCGGCAACTTTTTTCGATTTTTGCTGTATTTGTCAATCTTTTTGGATTCGGATTTTTATAGTGGTCATCAAAATAACTGTGAAGTTATCTCGACAACAAAATTGTCGTATGTGTTCAAAGATTCCTCTTGTTATGGTCTTACTCAAACTCGTCAATACGGTCTAGACTGAACGAATTGAGGAGGGCTTCTAACGATTCTATTGATTCAATTAAAACTAACAATTATGAACACTGAGAAGTTCTACAAAATGATAATATGCTCTTTAAGAATTAAAGCAAATCACAAGCAATTAAAATTAGTGTTAACTTGGTCCATCAACACCTAAGCTACTGATTGCTACACCCAACTTGGTCCATTAGGTGCAAATCAGAGCGCCCGCCAATTATTTGATGAACCAAAAGAAATACGAAAAAGGTAGAATCAAGTTGTTGGCTTACTCCACCAATAACTTCCTCCTATCTTAGATTGTTAATCGTATGAATTCCAGAGTTGATCAAACAAAGGATTTCATAGATTTGACCTAATTCAAGTCGTAACAAGAACGTAGGTTGAAAACACAACAATCAAAGCAATCTTTCATTCAAATCCAATTATCCAACAATCGTCGACCCTATACTTTTAGGAAGGATATCATGGCCCAATTCTTACATCTCAACTAAGAAACTCTAAAGAGAAGAAGAGAAAATAGAAAATACCTAACCACCATCTTGATGAAGAGACAATGAATCAGACTTGCTCCAATCTTCGCTTTTGATCTTCTAGCTTTAATCCTAACTTCAATCTTCAATGAGGAATCCTTTGGATCTTCAATCAGACTTCTAGGGATGGAGATATTGTGTTTTTACAGAGGAAAGTCGGGGAAAAATCAAGGGATTATTGTTGGGGAAGATCCTGGATACCCTCGAATGTTATTGACCGTTCTTCTTCGCCTAGCCACAATGCGTCTACTCATTGGTCCACCACATGATCCTCTTGTTATGGAGAAACCACTGCCATCGCCGATTCGTTATAGATAAAAAGAAGCAAAACCCTAATCGTTTTTTACTTCAAAAAAATCCTATCTAACTTTTGTTTCGAAAAACCCTAACTGTTGTTTGCGCAGAAAAGTCTATCAAAGGAAAGAAAAATAAACAACAACACAAAAGTGATAAAAAAAACATTACCACGACCCTCTCCTAGAAAACAAACCTCTCAACATGGGGAATCTTGAAATCTTGTTCCAGGAACTTCTGGGTCCAACATTTTATAAAACAACCTGTTTAATCATTAACTTAATAAGTGATGAACGAGCAATATATAGAACTGTTGCCAAATCAAAACAGCAGTGGGCACTTATGTATAAGACGACATATATTCTACTGGGAACCAACCAAGAAAAATCAAATCCTAAATAAATAAAAACAATAAGTAGATAAAACATATCTTTTATTTCTCAAATTAACATAATGCCAAGACGGACAGTGATCGCCTTCAAAAAAAACAATTAATTAATTAATTTGGCAAAATTAAGCACTTGAAAACATTAACTAATCAACAATCATCCTCTCTAGCTAGTCATAACTCTTCATATCTCTCTCTCTCTCTAGCTAGTCTAATCTTCCTTCCTGCAGTGAATGATCATCATATGTATAGAGGATACTATTAATGGAGCCGCCGCCGCCACAGTATTGGATGTGGAACGGAACTACTAACAACAGCAAGAGCCTCCAACCACTGGCTCCACCACCCAATCCTTTGTGTTCTTCCTACGAAGAATACTCTTCGTGGGAAGAACAGGCGTTTGCAGAAGATGCTGCTGGGCCCCACGGGGGCTGCGTGTGGCCTCCAAGATCTTACTCCTGCACCTTTTGCAGACGTGAATTCAGATCAGCTCAAGCCCTGGGTGGCCACATGAATGTCCACAGGAGGGACCGTGCTCGACTCAAACAGTCTCCCATCCATCCCATGGAAATTCCAATTCAATCCTCCTTGCCCACATCACCACCACCATCTCTGAGTTACCATTTCTTAGATAATCCTTACAAGCCGCCGCCAGATCTACCAACCTCTAATAACCCTAATAGGGTTTCCACCGACAACAACTGCTCTGAGAAGTCTTTCTTTCCTTGGGAAGAGGAAAGAATAAAAAGAAAGAGGCCTCCTGATCTGCCACGTAGATCCAACGAAGAGGATGAAATGACCAGCTTGAATTTGGTGCTCCGGCAAAGCAGTCAATCAACGGTTTCATCGGAAGAGGATGAGGTGGCGATGGGAAGAGGGAAGAGAAGAAGAATTGACGATACGGCGTCGTTGAGCTTACCCTTCATGCTTCATGAGATCCGCAACGATAATAAGAATAATAGTAATAAGAAGAATAGCGTCGGCGGTTGTGCGAGGGAGGAGTTGGATCTGGAGCTCCGACTTGGATCAGATCGACCTCAGGTGAAAAGCATTTGACATATACTTGTGTCCGATTTATTGTGTTACACTTGATTTTTTTCGTTATCGAGTCCTTTTTTGTGTGTAATTATTGATATTAATTATATGTTGAATCCGTTCCGGTTTGTGGTTTAATTTGCTTCTGGGTTTGAGGATGATGAGATGACAATCGTTTCACACTTTGGAGATTCCTATGCAATACATTAAGTAAATTCCACGTCAAAGAGAGATCCTAGGGATATGAATCGATATCTTCTCATAAGAATTTGAAAGTTAAAATGTTCTGCCAAGAATAGTACAAAAACCAGCAAAATTTTTTTATTGAGAGAAGACTTAGAAAACCATACGGATGGTTAATTTCAATGTTTTGCTAAGTAATTTGGTCAATTTCGGGTTAACAAATCGAAGCACCGTAAAGGGCTTTTGTTTCTATGTTCATCTCTCATGTGTGCAATTGCAGAGTGTTCTTTATCGAGAAATTCCCTGAGGAGAAATCTGACAGTAGGGGGCATATGTCCAGAAGTAAAACAGTCAACATGGGTTGGAATTGGAATGTCTGTTTGTGTGTCTGTAACACAAGTAATTAAAACAAAATGAACAATTCATAAAAGGAAAAGGTGAAGTTTAAATTAGGTAGGGCATCCAGGCAGAGGAATTGAAGAAACGAACAAAAAAAGGGTTTTGTAGTGTTGTTGTGTTGCATGGAAAATTGGTGAAGGGCACTTTTCCCTATTAATTGTAACCTTCTACTTAAATCAATTGTTAATATGGGGAATCTTATTTGGTCTAAATGGTCAGATACTGTATAAAAAATCGTTATATCCCAATAACTCAAATTATTAAAAGAGGGTTAATAATAAATTTTATATTATTTTCTAACGTTCACATCCACAACCAAAATAAATACACAGACTTACTCTGATCAGGATCACTAAGATTGGCTTTAATTTCCATGCCTTAATAATAATAACTTATCTAATATCCATCGATCTGATCTGGTTTAGGGTTTCAATAATGAGTCATCTAATTTGCTTTCTTTCCACCAACTTGTCTTCTCATTTCTCTCTCTACTGTAGTGGTCTAGTGGATCTCTCTCTCTCTCTCGTTCTCTCTCGAGTTGTTTGGAGTAGCTCCAAAATTACCAGAAACTTGAAGGAATCCCTTGGATATTTAAGTATTTCCAACAAGCAAAAATTATTGAGGACAAAATATTAAATTATTATTGCATAGCCACTTGAGTTGCTGAAAGATATGCTTCTCTGCCCATCTTTCTTTGATTTCTGATTACGTTCCTAGCTAAATTATTTTTTTAAAGTATTTGCCCGAATCCAAATTCCAGAGTATACATATTTAATACCGATGTTCTGCAAATTCTCTTCTGTGTCTATCCGTTGGAACCCTAACCCTAATTTCTATCCATAAAAGTATGCATTGAGATATAAAAATGGCGGGGTAAGGCAGGATTTTGATACTTCATTACCCTAGCTAGCAACAGACGATGCTATCGAGAAGAAGAATCTTTTACATGGAATATCTCCCTATCTTTCGCTTAAAACATTTTTTTTCGTGTGAAATTCAGGCCCTATTTTTTCATTCATAATCAAACGAGATTCGAAAGGTCTAAACAAGTCATACCAGATGTATAGAGATAAAGTATAGGATCCTCCGTACAAAAAGAATGAACACGGAAAGATAAACTGTAAGCTAGATCCCAAGATAATTCGCGGTCCAGCCGGTTGCCCTCCCGATAAAAGTGCTCGACTTTGAGCACTTAATCTCGATCCAACATCTCACAGAAATTGATGACCTTAGAAAAGTGTCGGCGTGTATACTCACCGTCTCCCGACGGAAGCTGAATAGCAACACGCGAGTCATTGTAACCCTACCTGTAATATACCTTCCAATACCACATCCTCCCAATCAAGTTGTAACCCTATCATTACGCCTCTCAATTCAACCCTAGTGATTGAGCAAATTCTCTGGCTCATTTTATAAGTTGCGCCATCAAATGTTATAGAAAAAGTCTCTTGCGGTTGCTCGTCTGGATTCTTGACCAATAAACCCTTTAGAATTAAGAGCAATCCAATCGAATGGTGGTAATAGCCCAGAGACATCCACCAATGTCTTAGAAGGTAAACCAGTATAAACAAGCTGGTCACGTATCAAAGTATCTTGAATACACTCAACCTAAGTGATGATATGTTGTGCAAGAGTCTCGACAGTGGTGCGGATATTGCTAAAAAAACTTATTCATAATGTTTCAAAGAAACCAATAGGAAATCCAAAACATAAAAAATTTACTCGTCGCAGTTAAATGATGTATAATCCATTACAAGATAAAGAATCCCAATTTATTTAATCGTCCAAGCTAGAGATAGGCAAGTCTTGTGGGGTAAAAACTGACAGAGCCACCCTCAATACCCAATTTGACTTATACTGGAGAAAGCGAACTACCATAACTTTAAATAACTTGTTATAATTGAATCTCTGTTCAATTTTGATTTGGTTCGGTAATTTAAAATATAAAATATTTAAAATAATTAAAATTTTGAATTAAAAAAAATTTAGATGAAGCATGTTATTTTTTAAATAACTCATTTAAATAGGTGAATTATGGATAATTTTAAGTGCAATTATTATGAAAAAAAAATTAAAATTTAAAAGTAAGAAAATAAAACTATTAAAATGTCCCTTATATTAAAAATTATAAAATTATTTTGACGATATTTTTGATGAAAAATTTTAAATCTCCCATTTCTTCTTCTAAATTTCTATCTTCCTTGAAACTTTCTCCGAGACCGCAAAGAAATATCAAATCACTTTAAAAAATTCAGTTTAAATATCCAAATAAATAATTTTAAGATCAAATTTCTATTAAAATCCAAATCGTTCTCAAATTACCCTTCTAAATAACTAACTAAACGAGCTAGAAGTGATTATTATAGAATTGTTGACAAATAAGTGGATCATGTATTAATATTGATCAAGTTACGGGCCGGTAATTTACGGCCCAATAGCTACTTGTCATCCAAATAAAGAATAACAGATCATGCTTAAGTACGAGTGCTGAGGCCCCGTCGTAACTTGGAAGCCCACAGCGTACTGTCTCTGTTGGGCGTTGGTTTATTTCGAAGACGCTATGTACAATCGTCATGCTTTCATTTCAAGCACAATTATTCTAGATTGGTCACAATGGTCATCTAACTTTCAAATATAACATTGCGGTCATATAGGTTTGGAGTTTACCCCGGTTCCAGTACAAAACATAAAAATCAGGTATATATTTAGATTTTCGCAAATTTAGCTCAAGGCAATTTAAAGTATGACTTAATGTTTGGTCGGGTCAGAAATAGAGGAAGTCAAGAAAATGTCGACTCTCTTATTTCCTAACGTCGAGTATTAAATTATATATAAATTTTGATAATATTATGCCCCTTAATTATTTGTTTAGACAAAAATCTATCCCTTATAAATTTTTAATCATCCTATTAGTAATTAATATAAATTTAGTTTAAAAATTTCAAATATAAAAAAATAGACAGTGACATATTCAATTTTGTTTAACTAAAAATAATACAACAACTATTTTTTTATATTTTAAGTTAGAATCAGGTTTATAAACTTGTATTTATCAATTGATTATTTAACTTGATAAACACATTTTTAATTCAAATTCATCTCAATACATATTTCGATCTTAATTTCATAACTACCTAAACCCAATAATTAGTTTTAAAAGGTTCTCCAAATTTTAATAGTTTTAAGAAAATTCAATCAACAATATTGACAGTTCAATTCAAGTCTAGATAGTTTAAATATACTCTACATCGATTATAGTTTTGGGTACATGTAATAAATGCCCTCAATCGTATTTTAAATAATAAAATTAATATGATACTCATATTTTTATTTATCGATTTTATTCATGTCCATCCTTTCTCTCCTTCTCTTCTTCTTTTTTTTTTCTTCGTTATTAGTTGTTTAAGTTGATTTTTTATAACAAAATTGATGCGACCAAAAAAAATTGATAATAAAGATTATAAAACTGAAATAACAAGTTTGGGTAAATAATAATATAATGAAAGACAGGGTTGATAGATGTGAGGTGTCTCCTACTAGTTGAGATCATACACAAAACAAACGGTATCATCATCACAAGTACCCTTCCAAAACGTTTCCCTTTACAAATGTATTAAAAAAATATTGTCAGATGACCAGATAACTATTAATATAATGTTATTGTCGGTTGGTCAGGCGCAGCCCTTTGCTCCACGTGTCCATCATTAGCTAGCCAGTCTGCTGCTAATTAATTTGCCATCTGAGTCGGTGTATTAAACTAGTTTGAATACATAGCTAGTATTACATGCAGCATTATATATTTGGATTATAATGATAATCAAGGCAGCAAGGAGAAGATATATGTCCATATGGGCGGCAAAATAACCCAGTATTTAATTAATTCGACTATATATCAGCACAAAATAATAAAGATTTCCTTATAGATATATCGAAAGTACAAGTGTCGTTTTCCAACATTGCCGTCACGACATCATGCGAACCAACTATTCAGTTGTTCATCATCTTCTTCACTACCCGCGTCCACCCATTTTAATTACCGCGACAGGCTTCTCCAAAACGCAACATAATAATAGACTTTATTTTAAGATCCTTATAAAAATAAATAGACTTTATTTTAAAATAGACTTGGCCAACATATCGTTACAGAAGATGCTATGCTGCATTTAAACCCATAACCTTCTAAATTGCTTTCACATAATACAACATAATAATGGACGAAACAGGAAACTCATGTTTCAAAGCCAAATTAGCAAAAAATCCATTTAAAACCCCTGTGTGTAAAACTCACATTCGTGTATTATAGTGAAGCCGTTTATTTATTTATGCTTAGCGTACTAAACACGTGTGAAATTCATGTTACACATTTAATAATACACATATTTTAAGAAATTAAATTAGTATTCTAATAATTTTAAACTTAAATTCAGGTTTAAACTGTAAATTTATAATAGCTTATGTCAAACTTTTAAAATTATTACTATTTACACCTGGAGGTTAATATTTATATTTTATGTGTTTCGTTAATATATGGTGATTGCAGTGAGTGTAGTAATTAAAGAAATAGAAGTGATTAGACGGTAGAACAAGCATGCTCCCTCTTCTATGTGCAGAACTGGACAAACCAGCAATAAAGAAGGAGAAGCAGAATCAATGCCGTGTAACCAAATCAGTGGAATTAGTTGGAGTATTATTATTACGATATTGAAATTAGTACTGCTACTAATATGGTAATGAATTAAATGTTGAAACTGTACTATATATTATAATAAATTTCATTGACCAAGATATTTTTAAATTAGTTTTAACACTAAGTCAACCCAATATCAAAATAAAAAGATTGTATAGTAAATCCCGCCCAAAGAGACAAGCTAGGGAGGAGTGGGAATAAAGAATGAAGTAGTCGTTTGATTTAGAAAACCACTTTTGGTTTGGGTTCGTTGAACTTGCACTTCTCAGCTCAGCATCCAAATCCCTCTTCTTTTCTGCTTCCAAAAAATCAAATGTATGTAGTTGCCGATTCGGATTTGTGTAGATAATGATTTCGGCACAAAAATATTTTAGTGGGCCGGCCTTTTTGAAATTGTTGTAGTAGTATGTTGGAACTTGTTGTAACAACACATCACCAAGGAGAAGGTAGACATGGTTGAATAAGGATGAATAATAATAATAAAGCAATAATGGTGATGGCCTCTTCACAAATTCCACAGGGTAACTTAGCTTTTTAATTGGAAGGGTGTCCCGGGGAAACAAGCAACCTTGATGCCGCATTCATATGCACTAGAAAGTAAACGTCCAAATTGTGAGTTGGAGCTCTGCAAGGAACAAAAGCTTTTCATCCTTTTTACTATTTTGTATATTCCCTCCTTTTTAATTATTAATTATTATATTATTGAACAATACATGTCTCCACAGTAACTTTTTTTTTTATGTGAAGAAAGTTATTTCAGAACACAAATTTGTTAGGGTATCAAAATAAGTTGAATTACCATCTCCATCAATTTTGACTACCTTAACATCACTATTCTCTAACTTTATTTTAAATGTAATGATAACGGACCAACGAGTGAGTTTTCCCGGATAGGATAAGGAGATTGTTGACCATAATAACGCAGGTTCGTCCACTGAGGATTTTTTCTGAGACATTTCGCACCAGATTTTGGCTGAGTAAATGAGATAATACGTCTCGGGATTTGACCTAAATCCAGAAATCAGGGCTAGCCTTGACCCTGTGCTGGTTTGACCTACGGCACAGAGCCTCAACATTTTTGGTGCCTCAAATTTTTTGAAAATACGATATATAATTTAGCAAACAAGAATAAAAAGAAATTGTGCAAAACAAAAATATTGATTCTAACAGTGGCCTGATGGTAAGAAAAATGGAGATATACACTATACATACCAGAAGGGTTCGAGTTTGAATTTTGTAAATCTCATTATTTAATTGCTGTTTTAATTATTTATTTCGCCTTCAACCTTTTTTTTTGGAAAATAAAAAAAATGCTAACAATGAGATTCGATCCTGGTGAGGATTATTCAAGGTGAAATATATAACCAGTTCAACAAACAATTGTATGGTATATGTACTAGTAAAGCTGTTTTAACTACCAATTTAATATTAGTTTTTGCCTAATTTTTACATAAATTTATATAATCGGGATTGGAGCCTCATTCCGAATTGAGAATATAATCTCCATAATTATTGAGCCGTGTCCAACATCACTCAATGTGATAACCGAGTAGAGTATTTAACGTCATAAAAAAAACTCTGATGTGTTTGGACCTTTTGATATGTAGATAGAGTCTCTACAAGTGCAGAGCAATACTCTCTTGCTATCCATATATATATGGATAACATGCACATGACTCTACTTTTTTGCTATGTTTGGCAATAAAAATTATAATTTTTAAGAAAAATGAGTTAAGACTAGTGTAAACAAGTTGAGTTGGAGTAGACAAATATCATGGATGGAAACTTGAATCAAATGATATAAAGATTCTAATTGGAATCATATTTCCCTATACACCCAACGGAAAAACAAACTTTTCTAAAAATCTCTTATATTCTTTGATTTTATATTCTTTTCACAATCCCTTCCAACCTTAACTTAATTATTATATACTATTCTAATTTCATATTCCTAAAAATTAAAATTTAAATCGCCAAATATAACATCTCATACAACAAGTAAATGTTATTAAGATTACTTATAAAGGACAACATTTTTTCAAATTACTCACAAATGTCCACAAAAGTAAGAGTTTTAGATATAAAATTAATTAATTCGAATACAGAGTAAGTTTCTATATAATCATATATGTATATATATTTGTTTGAAAACCCCTCAAGGCTCAATGGATGCATTCCCTTGATAGATATCTAAACCATTAAAGAACAACAGCCACCCCAACCCCACAGGAAGTTTAATATATCACAAGTAGTAGTGTAACATAAACGTTCAATTAATGATTGTTGTGAGTTAAATAAAATCCATAAAACCCATTATAATATGATATCTAATGAAGACATTAGAGACATTCTTGAATATTATAATGCTACACAACCCTGTACATTACTTCTACATTATCGTATCATCCCTTCGGCCGACAATGTGCTAAAAAACAAACAAAGCTCTCCCAAGTTGACCTACCCAAAAACCAGAGCTTCTTCTTCCCTCGTATCATTTCCATATGTCCCCCGGCGGCTCTTTCTTCCTGATCATGAACTTAGGCCGCGGCCAATACAATTCCGATCAGAAACCCGACACCCAAATTGTATGGAGGCAACAACATCAGCTGGAAAACGACGGTGATCAAGTGAGGGAAAAATCGTACACATGCGCCTTCTGCAAGAGAGGCTTCTCCAACGCACAAGCATTAGGTGGGCACATGAACATCCACAGGAAGGATAGGGCCAAGCTTAAAGAAGCCGCTGACCATCACTACCATTTCCAAACCCTCTTGTCTTTGGACATCTCCAACAATAACAACTCATCATCCACTTCTTCTTCTTCTTCTCCTCCTCCCCCTCCTCCGCGGTCTAAGATCGTTAGTGATAACGATGATGATCAGCCGCGGATGCAAGTACTTGATCCGTTGTTTGTTGATATTGATCATGAAGGTTCCGGTGAGGTGCAGTTGGATCTAGAGCTGCGGTTGGGACCAGAGCCACCACCCCCGAAGGTGCAGCCAGCAGCCCCATGTAAAACATCTTCGCCATCGTCGCCATCAGGAGCAACCACCCGAAGATTCATGTGATTTCTTCCGTATGTCTTCTACCTGACCTTTTGCAAGAGTCTTTTCCTCTCTGATAAGAAAAGATTTCAGTAATTGTTATGCTTTTCTGAGATAGATATAGGTTTGATTCTGGCCGGGTGGAAATTTGGATGAAAATTTTGAGTATTTTTACAATTGGACGAGAAAGTTAGATCTTTATAAAGTGATTTTAGAGAGCAAACTTTCTCGTTACAATACATCTCAATTCTATCCAACTTTCCAATAGTCAAATTAAGCTATCTATAGATCATCATAGTATATTTTCAATTAGAGAAATCCAACCCATCTTCTCATCCTTGGGTAAAATTCTCTATGCATGGATGGTTAATCCGGTTTTGGATTTAGCTTAGTGAAAGAAGTGTTGATTTGGAGCACACAACTCAGTCAATTATTCGATCTCTAAAATTCAAACTCGATATCCTGATGCATGTTTGTAATTACTTTCCACTACCAAGCAAGGGTTAGCACTTTCTTTAATTTCTTCTTTTCCTTCTGCAAGTACATGGCCTACTCAAGTATTGATTTACTCAAACTTCCATTTTCATTTTTGTAAATTTTGCTAATTAATATGAATATCTTTCATTATTTTGTTAGATCAATAACTATCTTCTTCTTATCTCCATGAGCTGAAATGATAAGATTTATATCTTGCCCTAGTTAATTTTACCTCTCCATACTATTATATGATACGTATATGCTGTAGTAATAATTGGTGATCAACTGTGTCAAAATGTTTGGATTAGCCGAGCTTTCGAGGCAGTTTTTACTATCCGTTTTGGTTTAGAGGCTACCTATTACGAGTATCTCATATTTAGTCGTATGAGATATTCGAATTATTGTAAATCCATAGGAATTATAATTCTCCGTTCATAGTGACAATTTCGTCACCACTGTATGCCCGTAATTAATTTTCCCCGACAATGATTATTCACGTTGAATCATTAATGGCGTTTTTGTTGTTCTTCCGATTATTGATATGTAAGCCAACGTACGTTGTTGTACGATACTCAAAGGGTAAAAGGTGTATCTACATGTGATGCAGCAAACTGTCAAACTGACTGCCATATGCATGCCCATTTATATCTGGCCATTTAACAACTACCCAAAGGACAACAGATATAATGCTGATATATGTTGATAGCTAACTATTTATTTCTATCGAATATCTATACCATCCAATATCGTGATATCTCAAATATCATAATATTCGAAATATCACATACCACCTCGTAATAAAATATATATAAAGGACGACATGTGTAATTTGCTTCACAGCCCAGAAATAGAAGCCACAATACGGAGATAAGAAATTGGGCCCATACCAAACTTAGGGCCTGAATCGTAACGAACTATTAGCAATTGCTTGTGTTTGTAAGAGTTGGGTTGGATAGCTATTAGCTTTCTAGAAAGATCCTCTCAAGCCGGACAGTGTCGTTTAAACCAATACGTCTTCTAGAAGAAAATCATATTTAAGAAAAATGAAAGCTCACCACGTACAACTTCACTTTGTGTCCGACAGTGACTAATAAATGACACCTTTGAGTGACACAAGCAATGTCCCCAAAAAAAAAAACTAGGATAGCACAAAACATAAATGCCGGCTTCCCACAAAGCTTCCGAATCGAAACTGACTAGTAAACAAGAACACCGAGACACACACACTTCCATCCCACCGAAACACTCCAAAAACAGCTCCGATGAACCCAATCAAACTAAACTTCAAAACAAGACATCTTCAATACAAAAAAGCCCATCTTGATAGTAACTCTCTCACCTGAGCTGGGCCTCGTCAAACTCCATAGAATTCCCACCACGTTGCTCTCAAATTCCCCCCATTCGTCATCATTTGGGGTTAGGGGTAGAAAATGGTCGGATAGTGGTTATCCGTAATTGGTCAAACAAGATGATCGTATCCATTTTTTAGGCAAATTCAATAACCTTTATCGGCTAATTTTATCCGCATGTTAACCGGATACAATTTTAATTGAATATTGGATCAATCAATCGCATCCAAAATAATTTGAATATTAACAGACCATTGACCTTATTGAAAGGATAAAAAATCTTCCAATGGTAGAACATGAGTAAATGATTACTTATGACTAGTTAATTTCTCTTAACATATATTATATTAACCATATTGGAACATATCGGTAATCATTATAACAAAGAACGTTTACACTATAATGAATTTAATTGAAAAGAAACCTAAAAAATTTGGTTTAGTTTGTTTGTAAATTTAAAACGGTATGTATAATTAGGATGAAAAGTAGGCAAGTAGTAGTCAAATATAATTTGGCAATATGAATCTATAATAAAGTGATAAGAGTTTTTGTTTTTTAAAATACGGATATTTCTCATGGATCGGTTAGGATAATCGTAATTATTTGGAACACAAATATGAAATAGGTTACGGTACCGTAGCCGTTTTCAATATTGGATATCTGATATCTGCTAAGCGGATTTGACCGATGCGGTTTCAATATCCAATTATAATCGAAACAGTTGCCCAATCCTACTTGGGTGGAGTCCATATGAATTAATAACTGATTATATTCGGTCAATAAATAAAGTTATCTAATTAATGAACGTATATAGCAAACACTGACCAGTTAATTATAGATTAACCGATATATGCCGATTCGGTGATTTTCTCCATTCTTCGATGCATCCAGCTATTTCTTGCACATCATACAGTTTCGAATGATGCCCCGATGTCGTCGTGATTCTGAAATCGATCAAAAACACTACAAAACAACATGAAATGGACCCTGAACGGGTCCGAAACACTAATCAAGATATATGTTAGAAATATGTACACACTTATATACTCATATATCGTAAATATATGTACCATTTGTGTACCTATTTTGTACTTAGTTCTTAATACTCCATACACAAATAGAAACTCAATTAAAATATTCTAAAAGAAGCATTAGAGAAAAATAACCCCTTTCCAACAGCCTTGCCCAAACGATTTTGAAAGTCCGTCGTCGAGGTTGTCTTCTAGCTTTGGTTTCGACTTCTTAATTAGTTTAATAAAATAACCAATCAAATATATATTTAATATACTTGATATGGTAGGATTTTACATATAGTATGATATTCTAGAAGTTGTACACTTAAATAAATTTTAAGACAACATTACCCTTCCTCCTTTTATTTGTCGCCGCGGCAAATAAATTGCGTATTTATCGTGAATTCGCACTCGGTATCAATAGGACTCATTATCCCCCGATTAACGTAAAACTCATTTAAATCCAACCTCCGGACAAGAACATAGAGAAACGAAGAAAAACCACCGGCGAACTAGAAAGAAGAAAAATCCGATGTCGCCGAGGAGAGACACGTCATTACGGGATCCTCTCAAAGGCTGGACGACTACCTTGCCCACAACTATGCTATCTTTTCTCCTCAAACTCAAAGCTCCACTTGCCTTCTGTGCCGTCGTTTCGATCTCCCTCATCATTTACTCCGCCGCCCCGCCGCCATCCCTCCTCCTGCTCCATTTCCACAAACCCGACCCGGTTTGCCGAATCTCCGAAACCGCAACCAACGAAACCTCTACGCCGCCGCCGACGAACATATCCCACCTGATGTTTGCCATCGGCGGCTCGGCCAACACGTGGAACCGCCGTCGCCAGTACTCCCAGCTGTGGTGGCGCCCTAACGTCATCCGCGGATACGTCTGGCTCGACCGCAACCCACCGCCGCTGAACAGATCGTTGACGTCGGTGGACACTTCATCGCCTCCGTACAGAGTCTCGGCGGACACGAGGAGGTTCAAGTACACAAGCACGTACGGGTCGAGGTCGGCGCTGAGGATAGCAAGGATTGTGAAGGAGAGCTTCGAGATGGGATTGAGCGACGTGAGGTGGTTCGTTATGGGGGACGACGACACCGTTTTCTTCGTGGAGAATTTGGTGTCGGTGCTGGGTAAGTACGACCACAACCAGATGTATTACATCGGTGGGAACTCCGAGAGCGTGGAGCAGGACGTCATTCACTCCTATGACATGGGCTACGGGGGCGGCGGGTTCGCCATCAGTTACCCTCTGGCCAAGGAGCTCGTCAAGGTGCTCGACGGATGCATCGATCGATACGCTTCGTTTTACGGCTCCGATCAGAAGGTCCAGGCTTGCATGGTCGAGATCGGCATCCCTTTAACCAAAGAGCTCGGCTTCCATCAGGTCGAATATTGATTTTATATTATTTAATAACAATTAACAAATTTTAAAAATGTCGCATAAGCATAATTAATTGTTGCATGCAGATGGACATAAGGGGGGATCCGTACGGGCTATTGGCGGCGCATCCGTTAGCCCCGCTGGTGTCGCTCCACCACGTGGACTATCTCCGTCCGATATTTCCGGAGACGACGTCGCAGGTAAAGGCCATTCGGAAGCTGATGGATTCCTATACGGTAGACCCGAGCAGAACTCTACAAAGGAGTTTTTGCTACGATTTGAAGCGGAATTGGACGGTGTCGGTGTCGTGGGGGTATACCGTGCAATTGTATCCGTCTCTGGTGACTGCGAAGCGGCTGGACGCGACGATTCAGACGTTCAAGACGTGGAGGACTTGGAAGGAGTCGCCGTTCACGTTCAACACCCGACCCGTGAACGGTCAGAATAACCCGGGTGAAGAAGTACCCGTTCTATATTTCTTGGACCAGGTTCGGAGTCGGAATAAGAATAATGTTGGTCACCTTCCAGAGACTTTGACCACGTACAAGAGACACGTGGCGGGATTTGGCGACGAGAAAGTCTATAACAGAAGTGAATACAGAAGAATCACAGCCGTCGAAAATGTCCACGTCATTGCTTCTCCGATGGATCCCAAGAGCTGGAATCTGGTTAGCCGCCTCTATTTTTACTCTGCTTGTTTTTTAAGGGCCGTACGATCATAGAATGAACGCCTGTGATCGTAGTTCAGCTACGATGTGGCTAGTGGTGGGACCATTGACTGTGGCCACGATCAACACGAAACCAGCGACTAGAACGAAGGGAGTTAGTTTGGAGTTGGGGGGAATGTGAGGTAGGCCAAATGAAATCTGTGTTGTACGAGTGATTGACACGGTGATAATTGATATGATGTGTGCAGGGACTAAGAAGACAATGCTGCGAAGTAACCAACGGAGAAGATGATGGGGTTGTACAAGTCAAGATAAGAGGGTGCAATGCATTTGAAAGTGCGACACTTCCGTAGACATTACGGACAACCACCTGGAATTGGTAATACACATCAATGGTGGAAAAGAAAAAAGACCACCTTGATTTGTTCGAGTGTTTGAGGTTATAGCAAAAATCACTCCAATCTCCAATATATTTAGGTTGTGGGAAAGAAAACAAGTTTTAGCTAGCGGTGAGGTTCGCTGTTAAATTTCACATGTGTTAGCTAATTAGAGATACCTGTAAATAGTAATTAAAGTTCTATATAAAAGGATAAATAGTGTCTTTCATGAATGAATGAGGGGATTTGACCTTTTATAGTCCTATCGAAATTCAAGTTGTGGTGCTACGTGTTATAATCTGATCGGTCCATAAACCGAAATAACCTAGAATCCACAACCACGGTTCAAAAGAACCTGGGGCCCAACATCTACAACTCTAAATCCATTTGAAGCCCACACAGCTACATCCCTGCCCAGATTCTACAATTCTCAATCGGAGCCCATAGTACATCCGGGCTCACCACACCCAGTAGAACGTTCACGTCTGAAACGTCAAAATATAAAAAAGATCGTTGATCTTACAAAACTTTATAATTTTAACCGACTCCATGAAACACTGATTTTGTGTGAAATCAAGTTCATTTCGTTATACACCAATAAAATTTTAAGATGAAAATCAGAATTTTGATGACAGGTTCCATTGATATTGGGTATCTGGGGAGGCAAAGGACAAGGGGGAACATTCCAATGTGAGCTCGTTTTCAGAATAGTGGGAATCAAGTTAGTCCTCTCAGTCAATCTATTTACTTTTAACCCAAGTAAAAAAATATAACTGAATTCATTAATCCACTGGTTGCCAGCCCAATTATGATGAGCGCCGGAGAAATGGAAAGCGGCAACGCCGGGGAGCCAGCGAAACTGATCAGACAGAGGTATAGAGAAGCATCAGAAATAATCAGGAAAGGGCAAATGTGTTGTCTGTTCATCAACGATCTCGACGCCGGCGCTGGAAGGCTAGGCGGGACGACTCAGTACACGGTCAACAACCAAATGGTCAACGCTACTTTGATGAACATTGCCGATAACCCGACCAACGTCCAGCTTCCGGTCATCGTAACCGGGAACGATTTCTCTATATTGTACGCACCCTTGATTCGCGACGGGCGCATGGAGAAGTTCTACTGGGCGCCAACTACGGATGACAGCATCCGCGTGTGTAGTGGATCTTCCTGGCGGACAATGTCCCTGTGGATCATATTATTAAGCTCGTCGACACGTTTCACGGCCAATTTATTGGTAAGGCTTCCTTTTGAGAGATAAATATAGGATGATCATATGTACTATAAATAGGCTGATATAGGGTTGGCTCGTTATGGTTTGTTAATTGATTGCTGATTAACCAACCAACTCGGTGAATTAGCTATGGTGCGACCAGTTGTTAACGCTTGATCGAATTATAGCAACTCGGTTAAATAGTTAATTCGGCTAAATTGGTCGGTTAGTCTACATTAACCAATTTCACCTACTTCTCTAAATTAGATTTAAAATTCCTATATTTAAATTTTAAAATGTTAATTACGTGTTAAAATGTGGTCGGTTAAAAGCTCAGAATTGAGCAAGCTGGCAGTTAATTAACCGTAAATGATCGGTTAATGAACCGCAACCAATGGGTTGGTCGGTTGGTTAATGCGATTAACCGCTTCTAAACAGGGTTTGTGTATTAACCTACCAAAATTGATCACCCCTAGGCTGCTATGCTCTTCATAAAATTTACTTATACAGTTTATTTCTTGCTTCAAACATTCCAAATTTACTTTACACAGTCCGTTTTTACAAATCAATTTGCCGACCAAGGTTATGTGCCGAAATTTTTCTATGGTGTGCAGATTTCTTCGGGGCGGCAAGGGCTAGGGTGTACGAAGACGAAGTGAGGAAGTGGATGAGGGGAATCGGAGTTGAGAATGTCGGGAAGAGACTTGTGAATTCGAAACAAGGGCTACCAAGTTTGGAGAAGCCATCATCAACGATGAGATGCTAACGAGGATTAATCCATCATCAACGATGAGATGAACAAAAGAAAAAGAAATCTGGTTTGGTTTATATTTCCAGGGAAAGCACCTGAGCAAGTTAATTAACAAAATAACCTTCCAATAGCCAAAGGCTGCGTTGAGTCGTTGACCCTTCAGCCCAGAAGTTTGACCTGGCGGCTGGGATAGACGACGGAAGCATTCAAGCATGTAAACAAAGATGTCTATCTATGGACGGAAGCATGTAATCAGCTTTTTTTTGGTCTGTCTAAACTGATTCATTGAAAAACAAAACAAATTAGTATTTAAAGATGTTTATTTATTTTCAAAACTAAGTGAATATAGAAAGAAATTAGGGATTTGAAAGTTGGAAACACCCTTAATTTTTATTATGGTCTTTCTTATCCGTCGGCTCACGTTTCAAAATCGAACCAACTTATGGCCAAAAGGAAAAGGGATATAACCGAATCCACCTCGATGTACACTGAAATGATCAACTTTGTCACTGGGGGTACATAAATAGTGCTTAGCCCACGTCAGGTTCCATTTCGAAAGCAGCAAAAAATCAAATATTCAAAGGAAGCCAATGGACGAAGATGGCATACCTTGGTACAGAGTTATGAACAGAAACTGTGCAAAACAGAGGACACCCATTTGCTTTGATGCTGCTTGAGAGAGCTCCCACTGAAAACAAAAAGACAAGTTTCCCATCACACAATTGCTAGGCACACCTTTCGGTGAGCGCTCACTCAGACACACACTGTTCACCCCTTTTTGTTTAATCTTCTGAAACAGGCCATGTGCTTCAAATTTGATTCCTAGGCAGGCATGCTCCTCTGCCTGGAAACTCCATGTTCCTCCCTTTTCTTCACCAACAACTTCATTCCTCAATCCTCGCAACGAAAACAAAGGTCTCACCTTACGACCCATATCACAAAACATTCCATATGACCCATTTCCTAACTCACAAATGGCCACTTTCCTAACTCTAATCATCTTCATCATCTTCTTCTTACAAACTCCTGCTTCATCTCAGCTCACCAAAGATTCAATCTTTTTCCCTGGATTCAAAGATGCAACCACAAACTTCACCTTAGCAGGAGCATCACAGATTCAACCCAACGGAATCCTCCGCCTAACCAACGACACCAACAGAGTCATGGGCCACGCATTCTACGCCTCTCCATTCCGATTCAAAAACTCTACTCCCGACGGTAAAATCGCTTCCTTTTCCACTAATTTCGCTCTTACAATCGTCCCCGAGTATCCGAAACTCGGCGGACATGGTCTGGCATTCACAATCTCCAGCTCCAAACACCTCAAGGCTCTCCCCAGCCAGTACCTTGGCTTGTTCAATGCCACTGACCTCCTTGGAAACCTGTCCACAGCTCGGACTTTTGCAGTCGAATTCGACACGGTACAGGATTTCGAATTTGGAGATATCAACGACAACCACATTGGCATCGACATCGATAGCTTGCGGTCCAATGCTTCCGTCTCTGCAGCATATTACCCTGATGATGATGATGATGATGGCACCAAAAAGGATCTGAATCTCAAATGTGGGAAGCCGATTCAAGTGTGGATTGATTACGATTCGGTTGGAAACCTGCTCAATGTCACTGTTTCTCCAACTTCAACCAAACCGAAACGACCGATTCTTTCCTTTCCAGTTGATCTATCTCCAGTTTTTGAAGAGTTTATGTTCGTTGGGTTCTCTGCTTCAACTGGATTGCTAGCTAGCTCACATTACATTCTCGGATGGAGCTTCAAATTAAACGGGGAATCTCAAGGATTGGATCTTTCTTCTCTTCCGTCGCTTTCCAATTCCAATAACAAATCACATAACAGCTTAACGATTGGTATATCAATAGCATCTGCTTTGATTGCAATTTGCATTCTCTCTTTGGTATTAGTTTACCTGGTGAGGAAGAGAATAATAAATTCTGAAGATAGGATTGAAGATTGGGAGCTGGGAATCGGACCACAGAGATACTCATACAGCGAATTGAAAAGAGCAACTCACAATTTCAGCGAGAAGGAACTTTTAGGAAGCGGCGGGTTTGGACAAGTATACAAAGGAATCATCCCGGAATCGAAAATCCAAGTCGCTGTTAAACGGATTTCCGACGAGTCAAAGCAAGGCCTCCGCGAATTCGTCTCCGAGATTGGAAGCATCGGGAAGCTCCGTCACAGGAACCTGGTTCAATTGATCGGATGGTGTCGTCGGAAAGGCGATCTCCTCTTAGTCTACGAGTATATGCCGAACGGTAGCTTGGATACTTTCCTGTTCGACGAGCCCAAGACGGTATTGAATTGGGAGCAGAGATTCAAAATCATTAAAGACGTAGCGTCGGGTTTGCTCTACTTACACGAAGGTTATGAGCAGGTAGTGATCCACCGGGATGTGAAGGCGAGTAACGTTCTATTGGACGGCGAGATGAACGCGAAGCTGGGGGACTTCGGGCTGGCGAGACTGTACGAGCGGGGATCGAATCCAGGGACAACTAGGGTTGTGGGGACGCTAGGGTATTTGGCGCCGGAGATGACGAGGACGGGGAAGGCGACGGCGGGGTCGGATGTGTATGCGCTCGGGGCGCTGTTGCTTGAGGTTGTGTGCGGGCGGCGGCCGATTGATCCGAAGGCGGCGACGGAGGAGCTAGTGTTAGTGGATGTGGTGTGGGAGAGGCTTAAAGATGGGAAGTTTGGGCGGATCGTTGATCGGAGGATGAATGGGGATTACAACGAAAAGGAGGCGGCGGTGGTTTTGAAATTGGGGATCATGTGTTCGTGTCATGAGGCGGCGGCGCGGCCGACTGTGAGGGAGGTGGTTAGGTATTTGGATGGGGAGGTTGAGGTGCCGGAGAGTTATGTTGCAGCGACGAGTGGCAGCGCCGGCAGTTGTGGCGGAGGGAGTGGGGTCACTGAAGGTTTTGATGGGTACTTGACTTCGACCGGCAACACGACGACATTTGGATTCATGAGTTCTACGGGGAACTCTTTTCTTGGGAACGGTAACGGGATAACCGATCTTCGGACTCTTTGTACTTCTCCACTGTAAAGATTTGAACATTTGACCCGCTTTTACCGGTTTAAGTTTGTTTCTCTCTAATTAGTAGAATCATTAGTTAACGCCTTTAGTGAACTGTGTAGTGTCTTCTATTCTGAGTCTGTCAGCAAATGAACATATTCCTAAACATTCCCCACATGATGCCAATAACAATTAATGAAAACTATGCATTTATGAGATTGATTAATTGATTTGAACATGGAGCTCAATTAGTACCAAGTCCCGTAACCTACAAATGTAAACGAACATAAATTGTTAAATACGCAGAGACTTTAGCAATAATTGTATCACTTTTCATACAACAAATACTCCACCTGAATAAGCTTGACAACACCAATTTCGCATCGCTCTAAATATCCAACGGCCAAACCCTCCCCTCGACCAAAATACCAAACTCCAAGCATATACATCCCGGACTATCAAAAACTTTATTCATATTCGACCTACCCCTAACATATTCTAGAACTTTTAACAAATACTTTTTTTAATTTCCTTCAAAAATACATTGCTCAATTTTCAATACTACAAATCCCAAACCACCCTTCACGCTGTTTGAGGTTCCTTTGGCCTTTCTTTGAGCAAGTCTTACCCATAATAGACGGAGAAATGAATGAAGTCTTCATATATAGTCAAGTAAACACCAGGCCAAGGGCTTTAAGACCGCCAGCTACCTAAACTAGCTAGCTGCAATACGGTCCCAATAAGGAATTTACTAATTAGGCACACATTACCCTGCAAGTCAACTATTCGCTAGCTACAATGCGATTCTACTGTTCTAATTTTTGCATGGTCGGTTGATTTATTAGGTTTTACGTGGAGTTATTTTGATAATAAAGCTATATATAAGTGATTTAAAAAAATTATGTTGGAATACAATTACACCATACATACGGATACATCTATGATATTTATTTTACATTTTCTATCCTATACAGGCCAAAAAGATTTACTCCGAAAACAACTTTGATTCATTACCAGAAAATCCTGATTCAAATACATACCTAAACTCAATTAAGCCGATGAATGCAAGGAATATCCGCACTCGAGAAACACAGATCATGACATGCTAAGTCAGTCCCTATCGGCCAACCCTTACATTTCCTTTGTATTTGTCTTCAGACTTTTCTCAATTCCGTATCGTGCAAGCCGGGGACAACTGATAGTATAGACTCATCTTCTGTGCTGAGAGAGTCGAGCAGCCCCATCCCATTTTTCTACAGATACGTACCTCGGACCAGAATGGACGTTTTGCTTATTGACTAGTCGTCTCTGTTTAATGAGCCCAACTCATACGTGTAACACTCTGGTGCAATCCTTAATCCTAGCTATGCCGATCCAGTACATCCTCCAGAGACAGTTTTGTATATAAATAGCTACCTTCCCTCTCCTCCTTTCTTCCACTCATCGCTACCTCATAAACCTCTCATCATCCTTTGCCTAATTACACAACCTTCTCATCAGTCATCACTATGGCCGGTTTAAAACCGCACCTACTGATCATAGCCATGCTTGTGGTGGCTATCACGACGACTGTAGTAGTGGTCGTGGATGCCGCTGTAGCTGATGTCGTTACTCCTGAATTCTTCAACGGAATTCGCGACACTGGCAATGATTGCGCCGGAGATACATTCTACACACGGGAAGCCTTCATCCAGGTTACCGGCTCATACCCTGCCTTTGGCAGTGGCTCCGACCAGGATTCCAAACGCGAGATCGCCGCCTTCTTTGCCCACGTCACCCGCGAAACCGGAAGTAAGTTTTAAATAATCGATTAAACTCTGTTTTAACTTCGTGTACTCGATCAAATATATGTTGCAAAATTATGTTAATTATTTTTGTGAAATTTGGGCAGGTATGTGCTACGTTGAAGAAATAAAGCGTGACGTGTACTGCGAAGCGAGCGCACAGTACCCATGTGCGCCCGGGAAGAGCTACTACGGGCGGGGGCCACTTCAGCTGACGTGGAACTACAATTACAAAGACTGTGGGGACGCCAATCAATTTGACGGAGTGAATGATCCTGACACGGTGGCGAGGGACCCGGTGCTGGCGTGGAAGACTGCTTTGTGGTTTTGGATGAAGAACGTCCGCCCTGTCCTGGGGCAAGGTTTCGGAGAGACCATACTTAAGATTAACCGTAAAGAGTGCAACGGCGGCGACCCCGAGGCCGTCCAAAGTCGGGTCAGGTTCTATAATTCGTACTGCGAGAAGTTCGGAATCCCGACTGAGCCCAACGCCACATGTTAAAAGTTAATTTAAATGCCTGCTGGCTGCTGCTAGCTAGCTGTTATTTTATAGTTAGGCCGCCGTGGCCCTAAATAAACAAGTAACTAGTTACAGCTTTAAAAGAGCGATGAGCATTATTGGCTCAAGCATCATGTAGTGTTCTTATGCATTCGAGTTTTGCTTTCTGATCTTGTAAACGGAACTCATCACATATTTAAATAAAGATTTTGGAATAGGGACGTTTCTGCTTATATTACCTTGTTTCTAAGTGTTCAAGTAGAGTATTTTAGTTTACAGACTTGTTGTTGGTAATTTAGAGATATTAAATTCTATTTTAGTTACATTTCTACGAATAAATATATATGTAATTTTTATTTTTTTTATTATGTTGTCTTCCTATATCAAGAGAGAAAAATACTACGTGCCTAAGTATATACAAGGGTAGGGTATTTATGCCCAAGTAAAATTGATGCGATCGTACAATTGTGTATTGTAAATCCTGAACATATCTGATTCAAATTAAATTACATCCAACATACGGGATGGTATGGACACTTAATGGTTAATTCTTTCTTTTACATTTTACTGTCCGACAATTGTAACAAGAGTTAAGCTAGTTGTGCCTAGATTTTTTTTAGGGATGCCGAATACACCAAATGGCCAATTTTTCCGATGTTAGGACATTTTATTTCCGTCATAATCATTAGGATATTATAGAATCGTTAGATTTTTTTGATGAATATTTATAACTGTACAAGTATTTTGAACCGTAGAAGTAAGAAATCAAATATAAATTATTAAAAAATTTAAAATCAAGGATCCACTTTCTGAAAAACGGTTACTTTGCTTGATTTGCGTAATTATGTGCAGGTGGTGATTTTTTGGCATAATCACAACTTTAATTTGTAAATACTAAGTAGAGTTGTGTATTATGAACCGTAATTTTGCTTATTTGGGGTTTCGGATAATCATAAGTTTTAGTCATTATAAAAAAGAAATCAACTAATAAGGATTTCCTGGCTTGTGTAATGCGCAGGTGATGGAGTGGTTTTATGTTAACTGGGTATTCTCTGTGTTCTGTCTTGTTGCTGTACTGGTGGGTGTTAGGCTTTGTTTTGTTGGGGTGATAGTCCTTTGTTTCTTCTCTTAGCCGAGGCACATTGCTGAAGCTATTATTGATTTCGATCACTAAGCTCTGTGTTTCTCAAAGCAGAGTCTTGATCCTCTTTTGGTCTTTTTGACTTCCTATTTCGGGTGTAAGGGTTGTGCACTGTTGGATTTTTTGTTTCCTTTTGTCTGTCCACCAGCGTTTTAGTAAGTATTAGTACAGTCAACTGTATATGTCTTGAAAATAAAAGCAAATTTATTTGTTTCAAAACCAAAGTATTAGTAACAAATATTTATGTCTCTTGATTAAGGATCTAGAAGTAAATTCTTTAGTCTCTAAAAGCTAGTTTAAACAATTGTCATGTAAAATATTAATAAGTAACAAAAAAATAATATTTATTTATTTATTTGAAGACAGATATTACTATCAATTTTCATACGCATTTTGCGACTGGAGCGTTAAATATCCATAAAATATTTGTCTCCATAAAGTTATAAAGATTAATAATTTTTTTATTTTATAAATATAATATTATTTTATATTCATCTAATATAGAATGCATCCAAAACAGACAAACATACCACCAACCAAGACTAATAAATTTCATGTAAAAACAAATAATCTTTGTCTCCAAAATTAGATTGTGTTGTAGTGCGATGCATATATATTTTTTTCACTAATGGAACTTAGAAATACATTATATATATCAATTATCTATCCCCAAACCGAATGAACATGTAGCAACTAGGAAGTTGTCATACATACATAGTGCCATAACAATAATTTTCTGCATCAGAACTGTTAATTTCCACAATTGACTGAGTTGTGACTGGTGAGTGATGATATTATCCAAGTCAAGTCAACCACCATCAATCATCACTGTTTTTCCCCTAACCACCGAGAGCTACTTGAGTACTCTACTCCATTCACAACCTCTTTTTTTTTAATTCTTCTATCGACTATTGTAGTGCAATAATGCTATTGAGCCTTAACTATTGGATGCATCCAATAAGAATTTAATGATTCAAAATTATTTTTCGTCAATTTTAATTTGATAGTTGGAATTTTAACAAGGATATAATGAGAATTTAAAAATATTCTCTTTCTATTTTTTTTCTCTCTGCTCTCTTTATTCTTCTCACGTAAATTATAATAATAACATAACAATGATGTATCGTGGATATAACAATATATATATGAAGTCGATATAATAAGTTTGTTTAAATGACATAATAAAACGCATAACAAACTAGTGAAGTGTATATAGTACCGACATAAAAGATTGGTAAGCCGGACATAACGATGATGAATTCAACTACTTGTAAGGTGAACGTAACATACTCGTACAATGACCACACCCATGTGATATTTTTCAATTTTTTTGTTCTGAAACTATATTATTCAAGTAAATTCGTTTGACTTATTTTCCAGCCGGTGGATGAAAGTTGGTCCAAAATGGTCGGATCCAACGGTCACGATCCGTCGAATCCTGCTCTCAGATCAATAGGTCTAAAATTTTCTTTTCAACAGTCAAAATTACTTCAATTTTAATACATGAAATTGTAGTGTGAATTTAGAAAACCAGGTAAGATTGTTAGGCGAATGTTATTGGGATTTGTTCAGGATGGGACATTCAGAGGGAACTAGAAAATATAGAAGTACCTAATGATGCCCGACCCCAATGCTAATGCTAATATGTATGTGATCATAATCTCCTTTCATAATCACTTGTTATTCGAGAGACCTAACTCTTTATTCTTCAAAAATATCCGGGGCCGACTCATTGTTCTGACCGGTTAGGACGGATCAACTGGCCATTTCATCAATAAATTTTGTGACATAGTATGATATATGGTGTGCTTGTTAGATTTCTGGAAACAGGAATGGATGAAGATGGAAGAAGGAAGAAGAAGGATGAAGAACAGAAGAATGGAGTCGTTGATTAATTGGTAAAGGTGAAAAGCAAAACGTGAGTTTACAACCCAAACTCGGGGTTTTATAAAGAAGTCATTATGCGCCTAAAGTAACGAGAATGGTAACAAACTAAAACGAGAATAACGTAAAGAATAACTAACTAACGAGTTCCTAACGGAATGGTAACAAACTTTTGAGTTTGTTTTCTCTAATACCCTCCCGCAAACTAAGCATGGATAGATTCCAAGTTTAGTTTGGAAATGAGATTTTGGAAAGTGTGAACGGGTAAAGATTTTGTGAAAGGATCCGCGAGTTGGTTATGAGTGGATATATGTTGGACTTTGAGAAATCCGGTGAGAACTTTGTCTCGTATAAAGTGGCAATCTAACTCGATGTGTTTTGTTCTTTCGTGTTGGATAGGGTTTTTCGTCATTTTAAGCCGCGGATAGATTGTCGCAATATATTTTGTAGGGATGGGGTATATTGATGGGAAAGTTGGAAATGAGTCCATGGAGCCATTGGAGTTCGACCGCGGTAGATGCAAGTGCTCGATATTCGGCTTCGTGGATGATGCGGAAACGGTGGGTTGCTTTTTCGATTTCCAAGATATGAGGGAGTCTCCAAGGAAGACGCAAAAACCTGTGACTGAGCGTCGAGAGTCAGGGCATCCAGCCCAATCTGAATCGGAGAAAGCGTGAATTTTGAACGATGATTTGTTTGAAAAATGGAGTCCATGGCCAGCGGTGTTTTTGAGATATCGAAGAAGGCGATGGGTAGCTTTTTCGTGAGCTGTGGTGGGTGCTTGAAACGAATTGGCTAAGATGATTGACCGTTTGGCATATATCTGGTCGGGTTGTGCATAGATATTGAAGACGGCCAAGTAAGCATCGATATGCTGTGATTTGGTCGGAATCTAGGGGGGATCCTTCTTTTGAGCTGAGATTAATGCCAGGATCACTTGGAGTGGAGGCTGGTTTGCAATTTGTGTAGCATGTGTCAGAGAGTAAGTCAAGGATGTATTTACGTTGACAAAGGTGTATCCCTGTTGTATTTCGAGCGACTTCCATGCCAAGAAAATATTTGAGGGGTCCTAGATCCTTTATTGTAAAGGCAATGTCTAGTTCCCTTTTTACTTGTTTGATTTCATTGGCATCTGATCCTGCCAAAATGATGTCGTCGACATAGACGAGGAGAGCTGTAAAGCTGTTGTTAATGTTTTTGGTAAATAAGGAGTAGTCTGATTTTGATTGAGTGTATCCTAAAGATGTTAAAGTTTGGGAAAGTTTAGCATGCCATTGTCTGCTAGCTTGTTTAAGTCCGTATAGAGATTTATTTAATTTGCAAACTTTATCTTTATCGGATGTAGAGATGGATAGACCGGATGGTATTTTCATGTATACATCTTCATCAAGGTCTCCATGTAAAAAGGCTGTGTTTACATCGAGTTGTTCAAGGTACCAACCTTTGATGGCGGCGATGGCAAGAAGTGTTCGTATCGTTGTCATTTTGACAACTGGTGAGAATGTGTCCATGTAATCAAGGCCTTGTGTTTGAGTATATCCTTTTGCTACAAGGCGAGCTTTGTATTTGTCGATGGAACCATCTTGTTTGTATTTGATACGGAATACCCATTTGCTAGAAATTGGTATAATGCCAGGCGGTTTTTCAGTGAGAACCCATGTTTTGGTTTGTAAGAGTGATTTTAATTCTTTTTGAATGGCTTCTTGCCATTGAGGAAGTTTGGCGGCTTGAGTATATGTGGTTGGTTCTCTTTGAGTGGTGATTGCCATAGCGAAGCTTTGATGTCTTGGACTTAATTTTGCATAAGTCAAAATATTTTGCATAGGGTATCGTGTAGCTATCATGTTGCATTTATAGTCTGATAGATATTTTGGTTTGTGAATTGCCCTTGTTGATACTCGTTTTGGTGGATTGGATATGGGCTGATCGTTGTGTTGAGATATGACCGAAGAAGAGTCAGGAAGATCCTCTATATTTGAGGGTTGATTATCGGTGTTGGTAGAATTTAGAGAGGAATTATTATTTGGGGAAATAGATGAAAGTTCCTTGGATATGGATATGTTTGGAAACTCATCAATTTGGGGTGAGATTCCATAGTTGGGGAGAGGGAGTTGTATGATGTTGTGGGATTCTTGTTCTTTATAATATGGAAATATGTTTTCAAAAAATGTTACGTCACGTGATATATTGAGGGAGTTGTTCGTGAGGGAGTAAAGGATAAAACCCTTTTTGTTAGGGGGGTATCCCAAAAATACACTAGGAGTTGCTCGTGGTGATAGTTTTGATCGTCCATGAGAAAGTGTGGAATTATAGCAAAGGCAACCAAATACACGTAAATGTGTATAAGATGGTTTCGTTTGTAGAGGGTTTCGTAGGGACTTTGATTTTGTAGGAGGGGAGTGGGAGATCTATTGATAATGTGGATAGCATGATTGATGGCATGGCTCCAAAAAGATGGTGGGAGGTATGATTGAAATAAAAGTGCTCTTGTAATTGCAAGGATATGTTGATGTTTTCGTTCCACGAGACTATTTTGTTGGGAAGTTTGTACACATGTGGTGTGGTGGATGGTGCCATTAGAGGCATAAAAATCGGGAAGTAGGAACTCTCTCCCATTATCCGTTCGTATGGTGCCAATGGTGGTATTAAATTGTGTTTTTGTGTAGGCAAAGAAATTTTGGACTAATGGTCGGACTTCTGACTTATGTTGGATGGGAAAAGTCCAAGTGTATCTTGTGTAGGCATCTACTATGGTTAAGAAGTAATTGTGTCCTGAAATTGATTTTATTGTCAAAGGTCCCCATATGTCCATGCTAACAAGTTGGAATGGTTTAGTGTAAACCGTAGAGCTTGTTGGAAATGGTAGACGTTTTTGTTTGGCACAAGGACAAATGGAACAATGAAATTCTCGCTGAATTTGTATTGTATCATTAGTTCGTGACAATGTTTGTAGGCATTTGTTGCCTATATGACCTAGGCGATAGTGCCATGGATCTATAGTATGTTTTACACGAGAAAAACGAAAACGAGAATGCTTTAAGCTAGCAGGAATTGCCGCTGTGATTAGAGGCCGACGTTCCTCCGTAATGGAAGTATTTGACCGATTGTGATGATAGCCGAGCTTGGTGATCTCTCGTAGGATATACGGGCCATTGGACGGCTTAGCCGTACCAATCCTCTTCAAATGGGGGAAGCCCCGAATCACACATAAACCATTGTGAAAAAACAAGCTTAATCCACTTGCTTTTGATAAGCAACTAATAGACACGAGATTGAACGTGAAACTAGGGACTAACAATACATCAGTGAGCATCATATCATCAGAAAACTGGACATTGCCTCTATGAGTGGCTGGAACAGCAACTCCATTGGGCAAATATACAAACGCATCATTGATAGGAATGACTGTTGTAAAGAATTTGATACTACACACAATATGATCAGATGCACCACCGTCAAGAATCCATAGTATTAATGATGAATTAGGATTGTGTTTACCCGAGTCCGGATCCGTGATATGATCTTGATGTGGACGAGATCTTTGCAAAGCATTCACACGGCCGAGCCGTTGTCCTTCACGAGTCTCCTCATGAATCATGGATGGTGATCTGCGAGCCATGTTAGGTTGAGGAGTTGGTGGCCTGGCTTGAGAAGTTGATGCACCATCGGAGTTCTGGAAAGCGATCACCATTCTTTGGTATTGTTGCTGAAATTGAGACCACTCTGTCGGAGAAATTTGGACAGAGGTCTGGTGAGCCTCAGCTGGAGAACTCAGTGGAGCTGCAACGGCGTGAACTTGGGCCACTTTCCTCGCCTTTGGCTGATAACCGGGAGGATAGCCGTTCTTCTTGTAGCATACGTCTATAGTGTGCCCAACATATCCACGGTATGTGCACACGGGACGTTTACCTTGACGTTTGAAGGCAGGGGCTCGAGTACTGAGGGAGGATTCACGACCAGAGGCTTCAGCGCGAGTGAACATCACCTGAGAGTCTGTGGCTGAGGGGAAAATCTCCATAGGAGGGCCACCTTGGTCTCTTTCTTGCTGAACCATCATGGCGAACACTCGATCCAGACTTGGTAGTGGATCCAGCAGCATGACCTGGGATCGAGCTCCGGCGAAGCCATCAGTCAGTCCTCTGAGAAATCGGATGACTCGATCTTGGTCGTGATAGGTGCGTATCTTGGAGAGGATGCATGTGCAGGGAGGAGGACATGCACAGTCTGGCAGAGGACGGAAATTGGACAATTCGTCGTATAGAGTAATGAGTTCCGTAAAGAACTCGATGAATCGAACGAGTTCCTTGTTTGAGGGCGAATACCTTTTCTTGGAGATCCGCGATCTTGAAGGCATCTCCCCGGGAGAATGCGGAGCGGAGGACGACCCAGCCGATCGAGCGGACTTAGAATAGAGTATGCTCTTCGCGATTGTGGGAGAAACCGATCGGAGGATCCACCGAGCACCAATTTGTTGTTGCGAATCCAGTATGGATAAAGTGGTTGTCCTGCATCTGGGGCTTCAATCGTGCCATCCACGAATCCAATCTTGTTCTTGCCATCCAGTACCATGGAAATTGCCATGGACCACTCCGAGTAGTTGTACTCTGTGAGGAGAGTGGACACCAGGTTCTGGCCCCAGTGTTCGGAGGGATGGATGTAGAAGGGGTTGGTGATGTCGAGGATACCCGAACGGCTCCTTGGGAGGCGAATCGACCGGAGTATTTCCAGCTCGGTGAGGGGAACTCCGGGAGTCTCATCGTCGTTGATGACCGCCATTGAGGATGATAGATTGCGGGAGATGAGAACGAGCGGAATGAGAGGAAAATCAATTAGGCGGAAGCATGCAAATGGATCGAGGATTGACGAGATCCCTCCGATACCATGTTAGATTTCGGAAAAAATGAATGGATGAAGATGGAAGAAGGAAGAAGAAGGATGAAGAACGAAGAATGGAGTCGTTGATTAATTGGTAAAGGTGAAAAGCAAAACGTGAGTTTACAACCCAAACTCGGGGTTTTATAAAGAAGTCATTGAATCGCCTAAAGTAACAGAATGGTAACAAACTAAAACAGAATAACAGAAAGAATAACTAACTAACAGTTCCTAACAGAATGGTAACAAACTTTTGAGTTTGTTTTCTCTAATAGTGCTCGTTATAAAGTGATTTTTTACGGCAAAAAAATACGCTTAATCCAAAGAGAAAAATACAAACCTATAGGGTGGTAGTATGTACTCGTCAAATTAAAATTCCCAAGGGATCACTAACTCTCATTCATCATGATCTAATTGAACAACTCCATATCTACATTGATCCATCCACTTCTTTAAATAGCTCTTTCTCCTCTCCCTTATCAAGCATCTAATTAATAAGTATACTCTCCTAATTGGCTATTCTCAATATGGAAAAACTCCTCCTCCTCCTCGCCGCCGTAGCCATGCTTGTGGTCACCACCACGACCGTGGTGGAAGGTTCTGTAGCCAACATCGTCACTCCAGAGTTCTTCAACTGCATTCGCAACCAGGCATCCAACACTTGTGTTGGAAAGACATTCTACACTCGAGAAGCCTTTCTTCAGGCCGCTGCAGCATACCCTAGCTTCGGCAATCAAGGCTCCTTGGCTACTTCCAAGCGCGAGATCGCAGCCTTCTTCGCCCATGTCGCCCAGGAAACCGGAAGTATGTCTCCCCCATATCCTTTATAATCAAGGCACAGTCGTACTGAAACCTCTAATACCATGGTAGAATACTAGAAATTTTGCATTACAAATATTAATTAAACTAAAGAACGGCAAGGTTCTCATGCCCAACCTTCAAGGAACATAATGAGCTTTAGCCAAAACGGACTTGTAGTATACTGTCGAGAAGTTTTACCCATTATGTTAATTTTGGCAGGCTTGTGCTACGTGGAAGAAATTAACCGCGACAGGTACTGTGATCCGAGCCCACCGTACCCATGCGCAGAAGAAAAAAGTTACTACGGGCGGGGCCCACTTCAGCTGTCGTGGAACTACAACTACAAGGACGCCGGCAATGCAAACAACTTTAATGGCGTACAAGACCCGGATATCGTGGCTAGGGATCCAGTGATTGCATGGAAGACGGCGTTATGGTTCTGGATGACAAACGTTCGCCCCGTCTTGCTAAAAGGGTTTGGAGCCACCATCCGTAAGATTAACGGCGGGGAATGTAACGGCGGGAACCCTGCCGCCGTCCGTGTCCGGGTGAGCTACTATAACTCCTACTGCAGGAAGTTTGGGATCCCGACTGAGCGTTGTCCTGGCTGTTAAATAAAACCACTAGCTACTGTTCAAGTGGTTTGGTTGTATGTCCTGAATAAGTAATTAATAACTAGTACCTTTGAAGAATGGTTAAAGCCATAGCTTAACTAGCTACAAAGTGGAAAAGTGATCGTCTTTATAATTTACCATCGGAGAGTTCCACCTCGGGTTTGCATAAGACGATTGCCGCTAAATAAATAATGTTTGTTATGTTCCTATCCTAGGGTTCTAATCTACTGAAATAAAAGTGGGAGGATTTACGGTTAATTATATCGAGTATAAAATCAAAATTTACGTAATAGATAATATAATTTGATAAATCTGTTATGACATATTACTAACTCAAAGTTAATTTACTTTAAGTTAATTCAAGCCTAGATGCCGAGAAACATATATATTATTTTACAATTCAAATTTTTTTTTTGGTAAAGTGATGAGCCACCTCCGGCGAGTGAAAAGTCATAGCAAGAGCTCTCGTGCCGTCTTGTCTGTCGGACACTTTTCCTGTTATCCATTTTTCACTAACACATTTTTATGCAATCCGTTCTTTTTAAAAGCTTTTCATATTATCACGCAATCCGTTAATTTGTAAAAAATCGATATCAATAATGATAAATGTGTCTTGAACAGATATTTTAATACTAGTAAATAAATCATGAGGTATAGCTATGATAGTCCCTTGGCAAGGATAACAGTTGTGCATCAACGATGTGGTACTTTATTGACGCATAGGCCGCGGCTATAGCCTATATAGGGTCGGGGTACCCGTACCTTCACGCAGATACCAAATCCTCTACGTGATAGCTTGCAACAATGATATGGCGTCTTATTGGTATTGAAGTGGTATGTGTAAGACCATAACTATAGCCCATATGTATCGGAGTGCGCACCTGAATCCTGAAATGGGCGGCAAACCACTATTGGTTCAGCTAACAACAGGCTCAAAGGTCGTGCCTCCCTCCGACCACGATGAGCAATTTTATTGGGCTTTACTAATCGGTAGCCATGGTTTAGGTGTTATTGGGCCTGAGGTCAAATGACCAAAGATCGGTACCTCGGAATTGATCCGTAATTATCGGAAAGTCAACCGAAATAGGATCAGGAAAGTCAACGACGGAACCTTGAAATTTAACTAATGATGCTTGGAATTAGTCACTTGCATACTAACGTGAACTGCTTAATTAATCAGGCAGAAGATAAGGACAACTGATTAATTAAACAAAAAGTGAGGCCGTTGACTTGTAGACTGATATGTTTTCGTTGGTACAGCTGGACGGATCCTTAGGCGGCACTATCGCAGCTGCTTGCAGGTGGTGGTTTTTCTTTTGCCTCAAGAAATCATACATACTAGCTATGTATATAGTATTGACTGATCATGACTAACTATGAGTTGATAGGTTCAAACTGTACATGAATTTAAAAATACTTTACACATCAACAATCAGTTTAACTTTCATCTCTCGCAAATATTTCATTTGTTGCTTTCTATCTAAGGAAGCTCTTTCCTAACAAGTTTGAATAATTTTCAGATGTTTTAAGAGATAATAATGAAATTAACAAACTCGTAATATTATGATGTTGAATTTACATTTCATTGATAGTTAGACTTTATATTTCGTTAATAGCCAAATTTGACGTTCATTGTTTAGGGACAGTGAGTTTTAAAAGGCCATTGTCTTGCTTGCATTGTACTAAATCAAACACATAAAACTACATATAATAAGACAAATCTAATATTATAAGGATGGCTTAAAGAAAAAACTATACATGTACGTTTGAAATCCCATGAATCCCGGAAATTAATTAACAAGCCAGTGATAGAATTAATAAACCTCGGATCATGCTTGAGTCCTTTACAATCTCATGCCCCGACAGACAAAACAAAGAAAAGCCTCTTTTATAAATAAATTCTTAAACTCCTCGAAACCACGTCGCGTACAGTATCCAACGGCTATAAATAGTTGCCCATATCCACCACGCTTCACACACCAAAAAACCATTCTGCACCTTAACGTAAAACAAATTCTAAAGCTATCAAAAAGTTGCCCTGACATGGGAAAACTTCAACTTCTCATGGCCACACTGCTGGCGGTATTTCTGGCCGTCGCAGTCATCCCCACAACCGTGATGGTTGAAGCTGTTGCGGTGGGCAGCGTGGTCACTCCATCCTTCTTCAATGGCATCCTTAGCCAGGCCGGTACCGGATGCAAGGGTAAGCGGTTCTACACACGTGCCTCCTTCCTCGCTGCCGCACGTGCTTACCCTCGCTTCGGTAACCTCGACACCAACCTCTGGTCCAAGCGCGAGATTGCTGCCTTCTTCGCCCAAGTCACCCACGAAACTGGACGTAAGTCTTCGTAAACATCAAATAAACATTTCATAAATGTATATTTGTGGGGTGTAATTGGATGCAAACTTAATACTAACAGCATAACTAAATCTTTTCTTTTGATAAGCTACGTAGCTGGATCTTAGTAAAGGGGGTCCATAATATGACAACAACAATCGTGTATAAAACCTGTATTGAATTTAATTTTTAACTAGCTAGCTGTTGGGTTGATATTGCCTAAGTTTTATATATTCAAGTAAGAGATTAAAGTTAATTTAAATAGGATTCAAAAATTGAATTTATTCATTTAGAAAATATAACAGTATTTTTCTTTAAAATATGATTTCCAACTGGGGTCTAGTACACCCATTGAAACATGTTGTGACTATGCTTTTATCTAATATTTTTCGTGTCACCAGCGCACGATTCTACTAACTCTACCGCTCCACTCCAACACATGTCATATATCCAACGACCAATAATATGCATATATATTCTGTATTCATGAATGTTTAATTTTATTGTTGCCTAATTTGCATATATTTCATGTGTGACGTGGCAGACTTTTGCTACGTGGAAGAAATAGCTCGTGGGACATACTGTTCGTCGTCGAGCCAATACCCATGTGCTCCGGGGAAGAAGTACTACGGCCGTGGGCCCATACAGCTGACGTGGAACTATAACTACGGCGCATGTGGCAAGGCGAACAACTTCAACGGGCTGAAGGACCCTGACATTGTGGCTAGGAACCCTACGGTTGCGTGGAAGACGGGTTTGTGGTTCTGGATGAAGAATGTTCGCCCTGTGGTGAAACGAGGGTTTGGGGCCACCATTCGTCGCATTAATGGCGGAGAATGCAACGGCGGGAGTCCTAGGGCTGTGGCCGCTCGAGTCAAGTATTATAGAGCTTACTGCAGGGCTTTTGGGATCACTCCTGGCCCCAACATCAGTTGCTAGAAATTAAGGGAATGCTCATTGTAATAATTCTCTGTGATGTCAGTTGTAAAGTGGGTGTGGGTTGTAAATGCTGCCGAGTGAGTTGGCTTTAGCTAACTAGTTTGCTCACAGCACTAAATAATGGATAAATAATGATGTAAAAGCTAGCAATTACTGCAGGGAAATGATATTATGTTTTTGAATACATCTTAACTTAGCTTATATCTAGATATGATCTAGAGTCTTGCTTGTTGGGATAATAACGGTACTAAATAATGTTTCAGGTATAAAGTTCACTTTAAATTTATATATGTCAGTTTTAAGCGAGATTTTTTAAGTATGTAGTGTTTTTTTAAAGGTACACGTGACCAATATTATTAATGAGTATCGGGACAAGTTCAAAGCCCTAATCGCATCCGGTTGCTCCAATTGAGAGTGTAAATAGATGGTTGCTAGTCTCCACATGATTCGTACAAATGCCACACTACAACGATATCTTATTTGAATACAACTTTATTTATATTCTCTACCATATTCTAAATGTAATTATTTTTGGATTCACTCATATTACGATCAATGTGAAATTTTATCATATTTAATCAATTCAGACTCGATGGCATAATCATGATTGTAGTTTCATAACCATCTTCTTTTTCTACTTACATAATCTTTATTTTGACAAGTAGAAAGTTGTATGAAGCAAAACATTATTTAGTATGAAACTAAATCGTTATTAGTCCTCAAATCTTTCTATTGATTTGTCGCTTGTGGCACATGGAGCAGAAACGGATTTTCCAACTCACCGGAAAAGGATATTCCAGCTCAGAACCAAATTAGGCATCCTTCCATTAATCCAATTATACGACAAACAATAGCATAAATCACAGAGAACCTTGATCCAACAACCATTAGCGAAACCACCACAAGCTAGCTTCACGCTATCTCAAATTTGTTTCGGTTAAACAAACGAAAAAAGAAACCTTTTAGAAATCAGAGAATAGTACATAACGTATCGATACCCCAAAGTTCACTGGTAAATACTAGGTCCCCTGTTTCACACATTTCACATTTCCATCGAATTCACTAATCATGGCGACAAACTTGAATCTAGTCATCACCTCCGTCGTCTTCTCAGCCATAATTCTGGCCGCCGGTTGCCTGGTGGAAGCCACCCGGGTATCCAACGTCATCTCACCGGCGTTCTTCTACGGAATTCTGGACAAAACAAGTCCGAATTGCGAAGGCAGAGCTTTCTACAGCCGTCAATCTTTCCTCACCGCCGCCAGATCCTACCACCACTTCGCCAAACTCGCCTCCGTTGACGATTCCAAGCGTGAGATCGCTGCTTTCTTCGCCCACGTCACCCACCAAACCGCCCGTAAGTAGGAAAAAAACATTTCTTGATTAGTTTACCCTGTTTTCCAGATATCCTCTGTTTTCCTGATTTTTTTGTTTTTTTTTAAACGAAATAGATTTATGCTACGTGGAGCAGCTGACTAGGCAGACGTACTGCAATTCGTCGATGGGCCCGTGCGCTCCGGGGAAGAAGTACTACGGCAGGGGGCCACTTCAGCTGACGTGGAATTATGATTACGAAGCGTGCGGGCAGGCAAACCAGTTTGACGGGTTGAACGACCCTGACATTGTGTATCGGAGCCCCGTGGTTGCCTGGAAGACGGCGCTATGGATTTGGATGCGGAGTGTGCGTCCGGTATTGGACCATGGGTTCGGAGCCACGATTCGTCGAGTTAGTGGCTCCGAGTGTAACGGTGGGGACACCAAGAATGTACAGGCTCGAGTGGGCTATTACTTAGATTATTGTAAGCATTTTGGAGTTACTCCTGGGCCTAACCTCAGCTGCTAGCGGGCTTGGTGTTGGTAGTAGATCTGGGCTGGCCTGGTCCGAGGGAAATTTGTACCTGATTCTATAGAAAAGGATGGTTTATTGATTTATTGTAATTTATAAATGTATAATAATTAATAGCCAACTAGTTTTCTGTCTGGCCGTTGACGGGCTTAATTATATAATTTAAAATAAAAATATATTGTCTGTTTGTTGGTGAGTCTAGTTATGTAATTAAAAATAAATATATATAAATTTTATAAATTTTTATTTTTTTGATGATTTTATTATTATATATAAGCTCATAAATGATTTTATTTTATACATATATATATATATAATTTAGTTTAAATAATTAACGAATAAATTTCACAAATGAATTAAAAATTATTTTGAAGATAATGTAATCTAAATGACCAGAAGAGAAAGACAATGCAAGTTTTACAAAATAAATCTGATAATGAAATAAAATGTATCATAAGCGCTCTTTAATAATTTATGATGTATTTAGAATAAAAAATTAATTATTCATTTGATATAGTACTTAATTGGGCGGTTTAATTCAGGTATCGTCTAGCTCAAAAACGTAAAAAATGAGCGTTTAATCTAGGTTTTTGCATCGTTTATCGTTGCGGTATTTCATCGAACACCTTTAATGCGTTCTGCTTGGGTGTAGATTAGCTAGAGAGAGGAGTCAACGGTCGAGCGGAATAGATCCTTAGAGGCGTGAGAGTGATCTAAGACTATCGTAGGAAATCACCAAGCCATTATAACTAAAATAATTGAGATTGCATATCGTTCATCCATGCATTGCTAGCTATTATAGATTCGAATCCGAACAACCTTTATTTAATATTTGAAACTCAATCTCTTGCATTTGCTTTCTTTTGATTTGCATTCTTAGTTGATAATTGGTTACTAAAACATTCTTATAAACAATCATTCACCATTACTTAGTCTAGTTAGTTAATCAACTTGAGTAACAGCACTAGAAAGACCCTAGAGAAATAAACGATTCCATTAGAGCAATCTAGTGGGTATTTGATTAGCGGGGTAAAATCCGTTCTTCACTAATCTCTGAACGTCGCTCCCTCCGCGGTTGTTGAACCCAGCAGATTTTCAGTTCCCTTCACTTTGGCGTCACCGCTCCGATTGAATAGCACTTAAAGAAGCAATTTCTCCAAATCTCGTCATCTCGAGTACTCTTCACTCTAGCTTCTTCGCTGAGGAGGATGTAGGCATTGGGGAGGAAGAGGCGGACGCTCTGGCTTCTTTTCTAAATAAATGGCTGCTAGTTATAATGTTGAGGAAGAAACATAATGTTGTCCAACGTCGGATTGTTGATTCTGTTTAGAGAAGAATTAAGATGAAACAATGGTGGGAATAGGGGCTGTCACAGATGGGAGAGATAGATAGTTGATTGAGAGATTGTGAAGTATATGGTTTAGTTAGGTTTTTTGGGTAGGGAGCGTTTAGTTCGGGCGTAGTAAAACGGACTGCGGGAAGTAAAAATGGGTTGCACAAAGTAAAGACGGACTGTGTTAATAAAAACATACCGTACACAGTAAATATGGACTGCTTTAGTAATTTTTTTAAGGGTACATTAGTTTATTCATATTAAAAAAAATTACATTCAACAACTTTAGGGTAAAATACAGCTCTATGTGGCAGTCAGGTTGATTTGGAAAACCTACAAAAATCAATAATATACAGCTAAACACTACAATAATGAAATGTCCGTGCGCAATCTTAAGTATAGTAACAATGTGTATAGCAACTTAAATTTATAATGGTATGATCGCATTTTATCCACAACTTCATCATGATCATCAATACTTTGTCCGGAGAACGGGAACTCCATAGGGAAATATATTGCTAGTTAACATATTTGCGTATTGAGTGGGTTCATTTTAATTTTTTATGAATCTACTGTTACCCAATAATTCATTTTGTATTCGTGATAAAACAACTGGGCTCATTAGCAAAATATGATTCATTACTCTAATTATACGCGTCATCCAATTTACTAATTATCTAACCTAGAAAATTTATTTAATTTGATTCATTTACACTATTTATTATCTTTCCCATAATTCAATTGTTCTTCCCCAATAATCTCGCTCTCCTTCTTAGTCGACCTCTCCTCTTGCCGGCTCCGACAACTCCATTCCATCCTCTCTCACTTCACAAATCTCGATTGCAATAAGTGGCGGTGGTGGGAGATAAGAAGTAGTCGATTTCTGTATTTATCTTAGAACTAATGAAATTTTGGGGATTTTGAGTAAGATTTGATTTGGAGATCGGTTCAATAGATGTGTTAAATTTAAAAACGAAGAGGATCACAAAATTACAATCAATTCGTAAAGGATTAAAATAAATCCGCCCGAAACTTAAGGGACCATCCATATTAACTTGCCGGATCAGCCAATTCTAGGGGCTCTGGCGATTTTGCCGTCAGCGTCGACAAATAACCGGACCCTGTCCTGGCGAAAATCCATGGTGACAAAGCTATTAGCTGGAATCACATGGACTTGAAGTCCTTCCATTGCTTCTTGCTTGATCTTGGATTCAGCTTCCTCCGCCGTCACGCCGACTAACTCCGGCCACTCCACTTTCGAAGAAGTATTGTTACTAGGCACCCCAATGTCCATCCCGTAAGATCCTGCAGGAATTGTAATTCCCCAACAAAAATATTATTATAAGCTGCAAAGAACATGTGCCAGTTGTCTTCACGAGAGAACAGGAGACTTACTTGGCAGAGGTTCTGTGGGCTGTTCCTTGGACGTCTGCTGGTTTTCTTCCGCCATTTTTCTGCGTTGTTCTTCAGTTTCAGGGAAAAAGTTCCTTTCTTTTATAGCTGGCAAACGAGAGTTCCAGATATTTTGTAGCAGTCCGATGAAACCGATGATGTCGTTGAGATTGCCGGATCAGACACATGGAAATGATCGACATTTGGAGTGCTGGCCGATTTTGGGAATAAATTTGCTGGAATTTCTTTTTATCATTTCACATTTGCGTTGACGTCATCCTTTTTTTATCTCATCTTTTACAGAACTCAGAGGAATGTACAAAGTACAAAGCTTTATTTATTTCCAACAATGCAGGCTATCATACTATACACCAGCAAATTCCGGTTGCTATCCGGATCTTTGAAGACAAGCTTACAGAATTCTAGCAGTACGAGTATCGATCACCGGAACTCCATCAGAAGATTGTGACATCTTCAGTGCCTCATCGAGAGTCAACCGGCCGTTTCTCCATCGAGCTACTGCCCAACTCCTCAGCTTCTCACCTTCACTCCTTCTGTTATCTTGAACACAAAGTGCTGCATATCCGGCTACATTGTCCGATCGCATCGGTTCAGAATGTGGAACAACCTATCTCAAGAGTGGGATGTCAAATTTCGATATAACGTACCTGTCGCAAGGGCTGCAATGTCCTTCCAAGCTCCCATTTTGGCGCTACCTTCAAAATCCACCGGTGGAACTTTCAGCAATTCCAGTGCTCTTCTGTAGAGCCCCTGCACATTATATGAACAAAAGTTATGGATTGCTATAGGGAGATTTTAAGATGAAACAGATTTCGCATTTCAGAGTGGTTCAACCTCCTGAATTAAGAGAGAAGTAGAGCGTTCTTGTATCCCTTTCTGCCAGAGCATGAGGGCCAAGCAAGTCAACACTACTCCAACCTTAGGGTGGCGAGGACCATATAGTGATTCTGCCTTGTTTAGTGCAGTGGTCAATGTTTCTTCCGCATCACCGAATTTCCTGGAAACAAATGTTTATTACAAAAAAAGAGCTAAGAAGGAGCACAACTAAAGTAGAAGGTTTTTAGTTTCTACCCCATGTGTGATTGAAGCTGTCCCAGGGAACAAGTGGCTGCAATCTCAACTTGATCCGAAGCCATATTGCAAGCTGCCAAAGCATTTATGTCACTGAAACCTTTGTTCTCAGCCACTCCTTCAGTAACCTTGCGGTACACTTCCTTAGCCATCGCGAAATTTCGTGTAGCATGTAAGAATTCTCCATATGACAAAGCAGCAGATCCTATGCATCACAAAATTAGTACCATAGAGAAGGCCAGAGAGTCTTGAAACCAAATTATATGATAACTCACCAACACAGTTTTGATTGCCCTGTAATTCTCCAAACAACGCTTCAGCTATGAACAAGCAGCCACAAGATCAGTCATTTGATAACATTAGCGCCAATAAATAAATAAACACAGTTAGCAGTGACCACCTCCTTTGACATTTCCGCTAACAAACTCGACGAGACCTTTGAGCACCTTAGCACGAGCATCTGCAACGTTGAATCCAGCACTGGTACTTGCTAATTCGTCGTTTTGCAAGAGTTGTAAACATCTATCTGCCAGCACTGATGAAGCATCATCCTACATAAGGCAAAAGCAATCTCCAGGTAACTCCAAAACCACCATTCAAAATTGAAGAAACGGTCTAAATCGGGACTTACATTCCCCAACTCCAAGTTCACCCCAACAAGAGCTTCCAATGCAGCAACTGCAAAACGCCCAACCAACAACTAATTCAACACTAGATCTTTTGACATTACTAAATTCAATTGAAGTTCTCACCTTTAACGCCCAAGGATGCCCTGTCCAATGTTTGAATTCTCTGTAGCTGCTCCAAGGCGTTGCTGCTGTCCCCCCTATACCAACAAAACCCTATTACCCGAACCTGACAATAGCTAGATTTAGAAAGAAATTAAGTCGGTCCACCGATTGACCTCTCAAACGATAAATTGGAGATGGCGAGTAAGATGATGCCCTTAGAATTCTGTGTGACGGAATCTTCATCATTACTCGATTGAGAAGCAAGGCACTGCTCCAGCATCAACATAGCTTCCCTATATGATTCATCTAATTCACAGATACACTTGAGTAAATCGAAGGAAGAAAGCAAACTGATGAAAAACTAAAGTAAGTACCTGATTTTTGAGAGCGTGGAAGCGAGAGAGCGTAGTCGACCATCTGAAGGGCAACCGGGTTCACATTCGGACCAGAGATTTTGTCGTGGAACCGCCTTATAAACAATGGGGAGAAAACAGTGAGGTTACGAGAATTGAATCCATAGCTCGCCACCGTGGCAGTGGCGGTGGATGCCGCTCGGAACAGCCTGAATGCTGAACGGATCATCGTCGGTTGTTTTGCGTCCTGCACCCTGTCTTGATCCTTCTCGTGAATATCGGTGGCGGTGGAGTTTTCCTAGAACCATTTATTTGAATGACGTTGGCAAGAGAAATGAAGTTCTCGTGTCGTGAAACAATTGAAGATTCAAGATTTAGCGAGGGAAAATGCAAAACTTTAAATTAGTACGCATTTTGTAATTACTAATCAGTATCAAACCTTTTAAAAATTTTCCGAATCAACCTTAATTCTAAACGATCCAAACATTTTATAGTTTTTTACTTTTCCGTCCAACCTAATAGAAAAACAAACCGAGAAATAATGTGTTATCCTATGTGACAAAAAAATAAACTAATAAAAAAATAAATTTTGAAAGGTATGCAATTTTGTTAATCCGTTTTAAGGTGTTTATGTGCTAAGCCGCATAAAATAAAATATTAAGCAACTTCTGAATATAAAAGTAGTTATATATTTCATGAGTTCTAAACTTGTATATGGATTTAATCGTAATTTAATAAGACTTCTAAATTTTGTACATACTCAATAAGATAGTGATGAGCCCTAAAGTAGAAATGCTCGACATGTCAATGATACAAATCGGTAAAAAGGAAAGGCCCAACAAATCAACGAATGCCATTAAATGAGTGCAATATCAAGCCATTAGCTAGGCATGTGGATGTACATTAATCCCCGACAAGACAGAAGCATTTAATGCTTGATTTAATAAATTTTTGACCGATTATAAATATGTTTTGTACAAAATGAAACATCTAATACCATCAAAATTCTTTAACTACACCCCCAATCACACTTCAAAGTATTTCTCACTTCTCTTCCCAAGATGAAACCTGCCAAACTTTCACTCTTCACTATTCATGTTCAGTTTTGGTAATAACATATAATATTTGAGTAAATTGAAGAGAATAAAATGTGAGAATAAGAGGAAACATGCTTGTTTTAGTCATCCACACACCCTTTCATTTTCAATTTCAATTACACCTCTTTTTCCCACCCTTCAATATTTAGTTGGTGTAGCTAAAAAGAATTCCCCCCCTCCGAACTGTAAGTGCCACGCTTTTCAAGTATACCAGGCGTAAAGCCCACCTCGACGACGTCGAATTACGCGCTTTCACCGTTGATATTTACAAACACTGACACGCACCGTTTAAAAACCCCGACTTTGACTCCCCCTTTCCCTCTTTTTCAACTATTTTCGTTTCCCTCTTCACTTCTCTGTGCTGATTCCGTTTCCCCATATTTGCATTTTTAGGGTTTTTTTCCTTCCCCAATTTTCCATGGCTTCTTCTTCCCCAACTGGATCCGCCTCTTCCTTCTGGTGCTACAGATGCAGCCGACTGTTCCACCTCCGCCTCCATTCCAGCGACGACTCCATCGTCCTCTGCCCTGACTGCGGCGGCGGATTCGTCGAGGAATTCATCGCCGTCTCTCCCGCCGCTGCAATGTACCAGGACAATCCGGTCAATCACGATTCTTCCTCCTCCGCCGCATCGACCCCTAGGTACCGCCGCAACAGCCGACGGAGCAGCGGAGACCGCTCCCCTTTCAATCCCGTCATCGTCCTCCGCGGCCCCCCTGACGGCGGCGGTAACGACGCTCCTTCATCGAATTTTGAGCTATTCTACGCCGACGGCGTCGGCTCGGGGCTCCGTCCTCTTCCAGCGAGCATGTCGGATTTCTTGATGGGGTCTGGCTTTGACCGCTTGCTTGAACAGTTGACTCAGCTCGAAATGACCAGCCTTAATCGCTGCGACCGTCAACCAGCTTCGAAATCCGCGATCGAATCGATGCCTATAATCAAGATCGTGTCAAGCCACATCTCGATGGAATCCCACTGCGCAGTATGCAAAGAAGCGTTCCAGCTGGATTCGGAGGCCAGAGAGATGCCATGTAAGCACATTTACCATTCAGATTGCATCCTCCCTTGGCTTTCCCTCCGAAACTCCTGCCCTGTTTGCCGCCACGAGCTCGCCACCGAAATCCACAGGGATCGATCGTCGTCATCGCCGAGGTCCGATGACGAGACGGTCGGGCTCACCATATGGAGACTCCCCGGCGGCGGATTTGCCGTTGGGAGGTTCAGCGACGGAACCAGAGCGTCTGATTTCCCCGTAGTGTTCACCGAGGTTGACGGCGGATTCAACGCCGCCCCAGGCGTTCCGAGGAGGATTTCATGGGCGCCTATTAGCCGGAGATCAAGAGAAAGCAGCGCATTCCGCCGTGCTGTCCGGGGGTTCTTCTCAATTTTCCGGCGGATTGGAAGAGGCTCCTCTTCTGGTAATCGCAACTCTAATTTGATAAGAAGAAGTAGGTCAAATTTAGGCTCAGACAGGACGTTGACCATGAGACGCCGTATTGGTGAGACTCGGGCTTTGGATGATCGTAGTTGGTGACAAGTTTTGTGTCGTTAATTCAAAACCTCCTGTGTACTAGCAATTAATAATTCTGATATGTTGCAACGGCAGCCTTTCTTTCTCAAGTGTCTGTATATTGAAAAAATTTCCGTTTCTCTGTATATATCAATCAAACCCAATTACAGAAGAAGGTAATACAACATCGTCTGTCTCAGTTTTTGAGTAAAAGACGAGGATTTTTTGTTTAGTAGAAGCTAGATTGCAGTGTCCCATACAAAAATCTGTAGCATGATGTATTGTTCCTCAGTTCCTCTGTTGTTATATAATGTTATCCCATGTTAATGCGTACTTCTTCCTGATTCCAGTAGCTATTTGTTCTTCTCTGCAGCAATAAAATCTATTGCAATCTGTATGTTGATATCAATTAGATGCCAGATTGGGAGAAGAGTAGAGTTCTGTAGATATGAAAGTCTGTGGCTTCGATTATACCATTTCCTTGTTCGAAACGTGCTAGCAGGGTAATGTGGAGATTCGGTTTCCTGAGTGATAGACATTATCACGCATTCCTTATAGAGAAATGCGTTACCTCTATAGCACAAAGATCCAAACTTTGAACATTGGGATTAGTTAGTGGCATTTTGCATTGGGATGAACAGAGCTACAAAGCCTAGGAGCAGAGTGATTCCATTAAGAGGAATCTTTCTTGTTAGATCCCTTTGGAATTTACGTTGTTCAGTTTGTTTGTGTTCGTTTGGTTTCATGTGTCCTGCTAATTTGCAGACGGTGGATGCCGAGGCCTAAGAAGGCCGTTTTGGGAACTAATTGTCGGCAAAAACAAAGACCTTGGGTGCCTTATCCATTTCCACCACTGAATCTCTTTTTGAATCTGACGTGTCCTTATCTAAATGGCCTAAACAATATCCCACACAGATCATATATCTTCAGACAAGCTTCGACTTCTTGTCTACTACGCTTCCAAGCATAATTCAATTTTCAGAAGATGGCAACTCTTTCTGCTCTGCAAACTTTCTGCACAGGAAATTCACCTCACAGAGTTGATCATCTTCGAGGATGCAGCAGCTCTTCCGCAACACCAACTTGGAGTTCAATCTCCAAGAAGAAGAAGAGCATGAGATCATCATTGACTGTGGTGGCAGCCGTCGGAGATGTCTCCCCTGACGGCACAGTCTACCTCCTCGCCGGCGCCGCCACCATCGCTCTGCTTGGGACTGCCTTGCCTGCATTCTTCTCTCGCAAAGACACGTAATCTGGGGAAAGACTTTCTTGCTGTTGTTAATTTGAATTCTTCTGTAGATTCTGAAAATTAGTTTTTACTGTTTTCTGCAGTTGCCCGGAGTGCGACGGGGCAGGTTTCGTACGGAAATCGGCGGCGACCTTGAGAGCAAATGCTGCAAGGAAGGATCAGGCTCAGATAGTTTGCCAGAATTGCAATGGGCTAGGCAAGCTCAACCAAGTCGACAAATGATCAAGCTTTTTTTGTACCGTAAAAATACTCGGAATCTCTCTTTGTACGTTATTAATTTCTGTTTATAATGTTGAAATTGGAATCATGCTGCTACGCTACGTAAACAGTTTTCTTAACTCCGTTTCCTTATATATTGTTATTTGTTACCCTCTATGTTTTGCCGGTGATAAATGCCGGATTCAGCGCTAGGTCCGGTGACGTAGCATCTTAGTTCCCATAAAATAGGAGATTATGTTTCACTGATATAAATCAATTTCAAAACAGCCTTAGGGTTTTTTCCTTCTATATATTTTTCTTTCTCTGTAATTGCTCGTCTCGCGGCTCTGTCTGCATTCTCTGTATATGGTTGTTTCCTCTCCTGTTTTTTCTGCCAATGTACAATTAAGGAGGGAAGATGAATATTGACGACGATCTGGGGAGGGGGCTTGATCGGGAAGATCATTTCCAGACGGACGATGAGGAAAATCAAGCCGAAAGAACTTGCGACGACAGCTGCAATGATTCGGATTCGGATTATGGTAGCAGTAGCAGCACCAGCAGCTCTTTCTCTTCCCCCAAAGGAATTCCTTGTACCACCGTTAGCATGGAGGAATCCACAACTCCGACGTGGCCTCAGAGTTACAGGTATGGATAATACCACATTATAAATCTTGTTTCTTTGTGCTGCATTTGGTTGATTGGCAAATCATTATACATTCAGGGCGTCAATGGACATGCTAACGAATGTGGCGGCTGCTTCTTCGATATCGTTCCTGAAGGAGAATTCTGGAGAAGACGCTGAAGGGTTGTTGCCTTCTTCGGTTTCGGCGAATCCTGAATCGGGTTCTCTCCTAGCAGTGCCTCTTATCCGGAAAAGGAATTTGGGGAAAGATGTGGTTTGTTCTTCACCATTATCTCCCCATGGCCAAACTTCGGTCTCTCCACATTCACAAATTGTGGCTGATGAAGAGAATAAGCAGAGTTCATATGCACAAGCAGTCCTTAGTATAATAATCGGACTTTAGGAGCTTTTTTCGTATCGAATTAGCTTTGCACCGTTTTTTAGTTATTTTCTTTGTGTAGGAATCAATATATTATGTGGGATAGGGCTGCTTACTACTCCATATGCAGTGAAGGAAGGAGGGTGGCTTAGCCTCTTAATCCTATTCCTATTTGGAGTCATCTGTTGCTACACAGGAACTTTGTTGAAGGAATGTTTAGAAAGCTCTCCCGGTTTGCAAACTTATCCCGATATAGCTCAGGCTGCTTTTGGTATATCGGGTCGATTATTAGTATCTGTAAGTTAAAATTCATTTCCTGGATATTATTATGTATGCTGTCAATCAGGCAATGGTTGCAGATTATTAGTATCTAACAAGTTAGTTTGTATTCTGTTCAATGCAGATACTTCTGTACTTTGAATTATACGTAAGTGAGAAAAAGGCGTACTTTTTTTAAAGAAGTTTGAATCTTTTGGTGTACGTGTCTACTAAAATGGTGGTGTTATTATAGGCAGCTTGTGTGGAGTATGTTATCATGACGAGTGATAACTTATCGACATTGTTCCCAAACACAACCATGGATTTCGGTGGAATGCATCTCGAGGCTCACGTAATCTTCCCTGTCGTCACAACGCTTATTGTCATGCTCACCATTTGGCCTCAAGACCTTAGCCTGTTGTCGTACCTTTCAGGTTTCAAATTTCTCTCTATTCTCGATTTTCGTTGGAAATGGATGTACAAGACGTGTTCTTAGTTTCTCGAGTTATTTGTGTAAAATAGTGGGCGGAGTAGGTGCATCCATCCTACTCGCCGGTTGCTTGTTGTGGACCGGGATTTTCAATGATGTCGGATTGCATTCAAGTGGGACGGCTCTTGACCTTGGAAACCTACCTTTCGTGATCGGTATATACGGGTTTTGCTTCTCCGGCCATGCTGTTTTCCCAAACATTTACTACTCCATGAAGGAACCTTCAAGGTTCCCTTCAGTTTTGATCATCAGGTGAGCATGAATGACTCATGCCAATATCTACCGAAAATCGCGTATCATAACTCGGTTAATCGGTTTTGTGCAGCTTTGTTTTCTGCTGGTTCATGTACACCGGAGTAGCAATTTGCGGGTTTCTCTTCTTTGGAGAAGCAGTGAAATCACAGTTTACTCTTAGCATGCCTGCAGAATTTGCAGCCTCAAAAATTGCAGTCTGGACTGCAGTAAGACTACTCGTTATTATGTGTTCCCCTAGAGGTAATGAATCTATATGCTTCTTCTCGGTTAACCAATCGTTCTTATTTGTTGCAGGTTGTGAACCCAATCACGAAATACGCACTGACCATGATGCCAGTAGCGTTGAGCTTAGAAGAACTCATCCCATCTGGGAGGTTTAGATCGTATTCTGTATCACTTGGAATCAGAATAGTTTTAGTACTTTCGACTTTATTCGTGGCTCTGGCAATTCCATTATTTGGTTAGTCCCTCCTGCACATGATTCACATGATAAAGATGCACCTTTCTAAAGTCGAAAAAACTGATCTTTATGTTATACACTGTCCATTTTCCAGGTTCTGTGATGGCATTTTGTGGCTCTTTTCTTTCCATGCTTCTCGTGAGCAATCTCCGAATCTTAACCGTCGAATTGATTGTCTACTAATCTCTGTTGCATGCTAAATTTCTGCTGATCCCATTTGCAGGCTATTATTGTTCCTTGCGCTTGTTATATCAGTGTATTTCATGACAGATTGAGTAGGGTGCAGGTAAAATCCGATTCCTGAACCAATCGATCTTTGACCAACCTGGTTATCAGTTTCTAACCCATTTATATTTATCCATTTCTATCAGCTGGCGGCTTGCGTCTTTGCCATACTTGTAGGGGTGATAAGCGCTTCCGTTGGAACATACGCATCAGTGATGAGAATAGTCGATGAAAAGAGCTGATTTCAAAGAGAGAATTAGATTCTCACTCTAACTACCCAAGGAAGAAAGAGGTTTCCCTATAGGAAAAGGACGACCCTTTTTGTGTTAGATCGTAGTAAGGGCTCTGCTTGTTTAGTGGGTTTTCTTTGGGACATTTCTCTGATGCTGGAAACGCTGTGAAGGAAATAGAGGGTGGTTAAGTTGCCAGAACAAGGAAGGAACCATAAGAAAGAAGAAGAAGATTTTGGCTTTCTTTCTAGTCTGTGTTTATGCTTCATGTCTCAGTCTTTTGCTTGGGACCCTCTCCATCTCCCAATCTCAATCAACTGTGCTGAAATCTGGGGCAGCAGTCCATGTGCTTGCCCATCTGACTCCTAGTTATGCTGCCGCTATTGTACACTTGTTTGATGATGCCGTCGCTTATGTTATGTGGGCTCTCTCAGATTTTCCCAATTCTTTGTTCCATACTTGCCCTTCACTAACACCCCATGTTGATGACTCGATTTTCTCTTTGTTACGTTCTAAGGTTTCCCCAAGTTCAATGCATCAACTTTCTACTGCCCTTTCTATGTTGCCTCCCAAACGCGTGCTATTCTCGATGTTGTGACTTAAGTCGCTTCTCAATCTCCGAGTACTGCGACTATCCTCTCTGACAGCCAAACCATTGTCTCCGCTATCAACGGCCCCAACTCCCGTGGGCCTTGACAGTGCTTCTGGTTCCTCGGGCACATGATAAACATTCTACTCCATGCGACCCCCTCTCAATCGTCAGATACATCACTTGGGCTAGTTAAGTGATTAGTGCTCCAAGCTATCTCTTCTCTAAATGTGTCAATTCTCTTTGAAGCGATTAGTGTCCGGGGTGTGTGCTATTCTCAAAGCTGCGACTTATGGCTCTTAATCTTAGAGCGCTAGCACTATCCTCTAAAAACTGCCAAGAGACTGTCTCTGCCATCAACGGCCCCAACTATCATTGGCCCTAGCCATGCTCCGGTTCCCTCAGGCACGCATGATGGTCATTCTCTATGCGACCCCTCTTTAGAAACATCCTTTCAAACCAGTAACACAAAAGTTGATTAGTCGCCACGCCGGCTATACCAGACTCTTTTATCCTTCAATGTTTCTATTCTCTATTTCTCTTTGAGATTACGTTTCGAACGAGTAGTTTTACCGTAAAAGTAAACAACTTTTGTGCAAGACTAGATGAACAAGGCACTCTAATGAAGTAATGATGATATATGGCAACGTAATTTAATGCACTGTCATGTCTATGGCAACTTAAATTGGGTTGTCTAGTCTGCGGTCTCTAAATTCAATGACGATGACACTCATAGATTATGGGAATCAATTATCATTAATGAGATACCTAATCTACCTTGGCTTTTTTCTTAATTATTATTATTAATATTGCAGTATCTAACATCAAAAACAGAGGTTGCATCCCTTTCAAATTAAATAGTAAACAAATTTTCCCTGACAGCATTTATAGAAACCGAGGTCGCTCGCTGTGTTTTTCTGTTCTTCTTCACTCAGTCACTACAACACTCACTGATCAACACTTCTCTCTCTCTTTCTTCATTCTCCTTTTCACTTTTCCCCCTCTGTCAGATCTTTACGTGTGAAAGTTGATAGAATCCGATGAACAAGTCAGAAGAATAGACTCTCTCAGCATCTCACAACAGTTGCTTAGTGTTTCTACCTATTTATCAAATTCAAATCCATCCTCTGTCCCCAAAACCCACAACATCAACTCCATCCCTTTCCCTATTTGTCAATCTCTACCAGGAAGATCTTACCATATCTTTCAATTCAGTGATCATGAATCACAAACCTAACAATTTATGCACTTTCCACGCAACCTTCAACCTGATATCTATACTCTTGTTAATCCTCTTCGTAGAATCACTCCTCTGTTTTTCTCCCCAGCAACAGGGGATCATCCTGCCACTCCAAACCCGGGAAGTCCCGTCCGGGTCCGTTCCTCGACCCGCCAGCAAGCTCCCCTTCCGCCACAATGTCAGCCTCACCGTCACTCTCACCGTCGGCACTCCGCCTCAGAATGTCTCTATGGTGATCGACACCGGAAGCGAACTCTCCTGGCTCCGCTGCAACAGGACTCGACCGGCGTTCCCGACTTCGTTCGACCCGTTTAACTCCACTTCTTACCGACCCGTACCTTGCTCTTCCCCGACCTGCACCGCTCGCACCCACGACTTTCCGATCCCGGCGTCCTGCGATTCCGGCAACCTCTGCCACGCCACGCTCTCCTACGCCGATGCCTCCTCGTCGGAAGGAAACCTCGCCACCGAAATTTTCCGGATCGGAAGTTCCGACCTCTCGGGTCTGATTTTTGGGTGTATGGACTCGGTTTACAGCTCCAACTCGGAAGAAGATTCTCGAAACACAGGGCTAATGGGGATGAACCGCGGATCCCTCTCTTTCGTCTCCCAAATGGGGTTCCCGAAATTCTCGTATTGCATCTCCGGCAGCGACTTCTCAGGATTACTCCTCCTCGGGGAAGCCAATTTCACCGGATTGCTTCCGTTAAATTACACGCCGTTAATTCAAATGTCGACGCCGTTACCGTACTTCGACCGGGTCGCGTACACCGTCCAGCTGGAAGGAATCAAAGTCGACGACAAACTCCTCCCGGTTCCTAAATCCGTCTTCGTACCCGACCACACCGGGGCGGGTCAGACCATGGTCGACTCAGGTACGCAGTTCACCTTCCTCCTCGGACCGGCGTACGCTGCTTTGAAATCGGAGTTTCTGAACCGGACCGCTGGGATTCTCCGGGTCCTTGAGGATCCGGATTTCGTGTTCCAAGGCGCAATGGATTTGTGCTTCCGGATTCCGATCGGTCAGCGGGTCCTTCCTCGGGTACCGACGGTGAGCCTGGTGTTTGAAGGCGCGGAGATGCGGGTGGGCGGCGGAAGCGTTCTGTATCGGGTCCCGGGGGAGATTAGGGGGAAGGATTGGGTGCATTGCTTGTCGTTTGGGAATTCGGACCTGCTAGGAGTTGAAGCGTTCGTGATCGGACATCATCATCAGCAGAACGTGTGGATGGAATTCGATCTGGAGAGGTCGAGAATCGGGCTGGCTCATGTACGGTGTGATCTAGCGGGTCAGAGATATGGGGTGGGCCTATGAGAGCCGTCAGATCAAAGATATATTTAAAAGAATTTAACCGGCGGATCTCGCAATGGCACATGCTTATGACAAGTGAGATATAATCGTAGGGCTTTGTAGTGCAGGCCCATGCAATTAAGGTAGTCCAGTACGTTCCGTGGCCCACGTTCATTATGTTAAGGAGGATGAGAAAGAGGTGTGAAGCTAAGGGAAACAGGATTGGTTTCCCCTCCCCAACTTCATTCAGTAGCATTTTATTGTATAGGTTTAGCAGGTTTGAGTGTGTATTTTTAGGGTAAAAGATAGGGCTTTCGTATTACGTTATGGTAATGTCAAATATTATCAATATATATAGGTTAAGCTGCTTGTAAACTTAATGGGATTGCAATGCAGCCTAAAATAAGTAGTGATCATATATTGTTCATCCATTTGCTATATTGATCAGTTGGCAGAGCCAGCTAGCTAGCCAGAGTTCTGCCAAAACACAGCGATGCAGCACATGAGCAATTGGCCATTTCTATCGGCCCTACGTACTTACGTACCATCTCCTAGCTAGAGTAGTCCTACTAATATTAATCGTCTCTGGCTCATCAATTAATTCTTCCAACTAACAGCTCTGTGTCTGTATAATGAATTGAAATATAATATCTGTGCCCATATTGTTCATCATTTTGCATATATGCACGGGGGCTAGCTAGCTGGTGCATTCCCATCATACCGCATTAACTAAAACAAAAATGCATACCCCTTCCAAATCTTTGTGTGGCTTTAATGACTGACTCTTTGGTCCGGCATTGATCGTTGTTGATTACCACCTACTTGAATGCGTTCTGGTTGGAGTGTTCTAGCTTTGGTGTGCAATAATTACGCTTGGTTTTAATATGCAATCAATAATGAGCCAGATATTTCCCACAACATGGGAAAGAGGAAAAGTTGATTATATCTAAATAAAGTATTTTATTGTCATTACTCGTTCGTGGATGTGATCAATTAGGGTGACTCTGCTTTGGCTGGAAATTTGAGTTGATGTTAGTTTATCAACTCAATATTTTTTCGTTGATTTCAACTTAACTTAATGTTCATTCGTATCACCAAACCAAGTCATCATGTCTGAGTCACCAAACCTAATTATCATGCCATGTTCGTCGGCATCGTCACTAGAAAATAGATCTATTCTTACCTAGTAAACCATAAATCAAATGGTTTGATAAAAAAACTATAAATCGAATGACATCAAACAAAAATAGCATTGGCGTATTAATGGTTGCAATGCGAATATAAAATTGAGGGAGTTAGGAGATGTGGGGAGACATATAAGTACAATCAGAGTTTGCCCGTTAGCGTATTAATTCATGACGTGTAGACCTCGAGTGTAAGTTTGTGAGCGTACGGGCCCAATGCGTGAATTGTAACGGCCCCTTTAGTTTTGGGGCCACTCTGCTTTTTGTAGAACCTTAATCTTCGAATCAGTTCACCTATATATCATCCGATGATTAATGATTGGTTATCCGGCTATACTGAGACCCTAACCACTGACGGCCTAAGGACTGCGATTCTCTAGAATAGGCCTGACAATTCGGTCCAAATCGTTTATTCGATTCGATTTCAAAACAAGTCGGCAGAACAATAGAACAGGTTGATTGAGACGGTTGCACGTTTTTATTTATCTGGATTGTTATAAAACGCCCTAACATTCGAAATCGGAAATTCAAATGACGAAAACGCCCCTGAAACAGTGAAATATCAATTTCTTTATAAGATGCGAAAAACCGAGAAATTTTTATACCACTTGAAACGACCAATCAAAATTGCCTTATTCCGCCTCAGCCGCTCGCGCTGTCGTGCCGTTGCCGTCAAACCCGTCATCGCCGATACGGATCGTCGCAATTGAATGGTGACCGCCACAAAACACCGTCACCATTCAATGGCGACATAATTTTTTTTTAATTACCTTTAGCGGCGGGCGGAAAAAGCGGGGCTAGCGGCGACAGAGGGAAACGGGAAGCGGCAGCGGACGGCGGCGGCGGACGGCGGCGGCGGACTGTTACTGGAGCAGGGAATTGTTTTTCAGAGAATTGAAAGTTTCGAGTTAGATAGTGTGTTTGATTCGAAAGACGTCGTATGTATTTAAACATTTCGTTCCAAAAACATTCACATAATTTGACTCACTAAATTCAAATATTAGAACGTTAGATAATAAAAAGCATGACGTGATATAAAAATCTCTATTTATTCAGTTTAATTTGAACCCTAATTTAAAGTTAGGGATTCGAAATCCCAGTGGTCATCGGAGAGCTAAAAGAAAGCAGGTACCGGCTCAGCTCTACTGCCGGCCTGGCCGTACCTTCTTACAGCGACGTTGTGTACTCTAGAATTCATCTACCTCGATAGAGCCATCAGCAATAGAAGAAATTCATATGCTCGCAACATAATAAATTTGATCCAACTCGAAATATGTCTGATGTCTCACCCAGCGGAAGCGATTGGCTTTCTACTGCATCAATGCGCCAAATTGAAGGCATATACCCGCGGACTTACCCTCCATGCCGCAGCATACAAGTCAGGCATCCACTCGGATGTCATCGTCTCCAATCACGTCCTCAACATGTACGCCAAATGCGGCAAAATGTTCCATGCCAGAGAGGTGTTCGACGAAATGCCGCAGAGAAACCTGGTTTCTTGGTCCGCCATGATCTCAGGCTATGACCAGGTTGCAGAACATTCGTTAGCACTCGACCTCTATTCTCAAATGTGCTTATCTCCCAACGAGTATATATTTGCGAGTGCTATCAGTGCATGTGCAGGTCTCACGGCGCTGGTTGCGGGACAACAACTTCATGGTCAGTCGTTGAAGTTGGGCTGTGCCTCCATTTCTTTTGTTGCAAATGCACTCATCTCAATGTATATGAAATGCGGTCGGTGCAGTGATGCCTTGTTGGTTCACTCCGGGGTTTTACACCCTACCCTTGTCTCTTACAATGCTTTGATTTCTGGATTTGCTGACAGTGAAAAATCCATGAAAGGATTCGAAACTTTCAAGCTGATGCAAAGACAGAATCTTGTGGCGGATGAGTTTACTTTATCAGGAATGTTGAAGATCTGCAGAGATTGTGATGATCAACTGAATGGACTTCTGCTGCATTGCTATTCAGTAAAGTTAAAGCTCGACTCTACTGCTTTTATCGGTAATGCAATCATCAAAATGTATTCAAACTTCAAATTGGTGGAAGAAGCAGAGAAGGCTTTCTGGACAATTGAACATAAGGATTTAATATCATGGAACACAATCCTGACCGCTTGTTCTCACTGCGACGATCACGTAAGGGCGTTGGATGTTTTTAAAGTTATGTTAACTGAAGATAATCTCCATCCGGATGAATTCACATGTTCAGGTGCTCTAGCGGCTTGCGCTGGACTTGCATCGTTACAACACGGCAAGGAGATTCATACTCATCTGATCAGGACCAAGCTGTATAATACTGATGTCGGAGTGAAAAACTCCCTTGTAAACATGTATGCCAAATGCGGTTCCATTGCCGATTCATACAACGTCTTCAACACCATGGAAACTCGGAATCTCGTTTCCTGGAACACCATAATTGCTGGATGTGGACATCACGGTCTCGGACTCAAGGCCCTCGAACTTTTTCAAGACATGAAGAGAGAAGGAATAAGACCGGATTCAGTTACATTTCTTACTGTCTTAACGGCTTGCAATCATTCTGGTTTAATCAACGAAGGCCGAATATGTCTCGATTCCATGGTTGACACTTACGGAATTGTTCCTGAGACAGAGCATTTATCAAGTCTCATCGATCTACTAGGACGCGCAGGGAGACTACACGAGGCTGAAGAGTATATTAACAGATTCCGGTTTGGAAACGATCCTATTGTGTTGGGGAGTCTCCTCTCTGGATGTGTTTCGCATGGAGATTTCACCATGGGAGACCGTATAGGGAAGAGGCTTCTGAAGCTTCAGCCGGAGACTACTTCACCTTATGTTTTGCTGTCGAATCTTTACGCCAGTGGTGAGATATGGCGAGGAGTTGCAGAGGCGAAGAGGATGCTTAAGGTTAGGGGGTTGAAGAAAGAGCCTGGGCATAGCCTGATAGAATTGGATGGAGCTTTTGAAAAGTTCAGCAAAGGAGACTTCTCACATTGCAGGATTAAAGATATCAAGAACACTCTTACAGCTCTTAGTTCTACAGAGGAACAAGAGCCATTTTGCAGTATATACTAAATTTAGCTGGTTCTCACTAGTGATTCTACTTCTGCTTCTTATAACAATTTCTCAGGTATCCTTATAGAGCTGCAGTAAAACAATGAGGACCATTTTGGTAATTTTCGTTAAGTACGGTTATCAATCTGCGAATGTTGGGAAAAAGAGGGGCAAAAGTGGGAAAAGCGGGAAAATGAAGGAAAGCGGTCACCAACTGGTGTCTTTCCTTATTTCTTCATCCCCCAACAAAAAGGAAGGAAAGAGTAAGAAATAAGATTAGACTCGGGGAAGAAAAATAAAGAACCGAATAAAAAAAATAAAATACAAAGAACAAAAAAGGGGCCTCTCCTTCACCGGAGACGCCGTCGTCCAAAACGCCGGTGCCTCCGTTCACGTTTAGCCCCCCGTCCGTCATCTATTTCAACAATGAAGCGAGGCCTTAGCTTTTCCCTCCCGGTTACCGTCGTCCTTTTGGTAATCACCTTCGTTTACTTCTCCACCGTTTTTGTCTTTATCGATCGGTGGTTTGGTCTCATGTCCTCTCCTGGATTGATGAACGCCGTCGTCTTCACCGCCGTCGCCATCATGTCCGTTTTCAGCTACTGCGCTGCCACCATGACGGATCCTGGTCGGGTCCCTTCCACGTACTTGCCGGACATCGAAGACGCCGACAACCCTATACACGAGATTAAGCGCAAGGTATGGTCCCCAAATTAATGGTGGGAAAAAATGTCAATACCTTTGTTCTTGCATCTTTGTTATTCTCGTGGATTTGAAATGCCAGCTGATCGTGATTTTGAATGTGGTGCAAAGAGATGGCTTTTAGGGTGTCGTGATGGAAAATGAGCTTGTAGGTTTTGACATTTTTGTTTACGCATACCCTGATCTAGAGTTTATGAATCTTTAGGTGGATATCGTTTATGAGGTTTTAAGATATTGCAATATCGATGATGCTAGTTAGTCATATCAAATTAAACATTTGATCTTTGTTTGGTCTCTGGATTGGGGGAATCAGCTGCGTGTTATTGGGTTAAGAGAATCCTTTGAATGTTCTGCCTCCTTGCACATTGCTGTAACTGAAAATTCACTCGTTGAATTCCTTCATAGTATGAGGTTGTTGCATCTTCAGACTTGTACAATCCAAAAGGGATTTGACTGGTCATCCTAGTGACTTTGAATTCCTTCATTGTGTGATAGTTTTCCTTCTCAAAATTTTTTTGACGTGCAAATGACTGGGATGGCATGAATACTGCACTTGTAGTTTAAAATTACAGCCATAGCATATCAGACTATATGCATTAGCCACTTTCCAAAGAGTTAATGTTTTGGGAGTTTTTTGTTTGGAGGTATGCCCTTTAGGCTTTAGGTATCATGACTTCCATGTGTTCTTTCTAAGTGACCATCAGCATATAAAAAACTTGTCTTTCTGTTGGGGAATATGCAATATTGGCACCTATTTTGTTATAGTATCTCCTAAGTGGATTAATGGTTGTCTGGATTATTTCATTATCAAAAGTGATAAGAACATCAGAGTTGTATGTATAACCCTTGCCATATATTTGAGCATGAACCATAACTTTTCGCTTGCGACACATTTCGGTACTTGGCAGGGAGGAGATTTGAGATATTGCCAGAAGTGTTCCCACTACAAGCCGCCACGAGCTCATCACTGTCGTGTGTGTAAAAGATGTGTGTTGCGTATGGTATGCAGGTCCATTGTGCCGATTTCCCTTGCACAAAAGTACTGGATTCTAGTTAGTTTGTTGAACGCGCTTCTGATTTCTTTTCAGGACCATCATTGCATTTGGATAAACAATTGTGTGGGCCATGCGAACTATAAGGTCTTCTTCAACTTTGTTGTCTATGCTGTAACTGCTTGCATTTACTCCCTGGTAAGTTTTATTTACTTCCTTATCGTCTAAAAAGTTGATCCGGCATCTTCTTCTTCTTCATAGACTGAAATTAATATGATATAATTGCCAGGTCCTGCTTGTTGGTAGTCTGACTGTTGATCCGCAAAAGGAGGAACAGCTAAATAGCGGGTTCTTTAGAAGTATATATGTATGTGCTAATGGTTTTAGCTATAAGCCAAAATTTTGAACATATGAATTTTGAAGATCTCACATTTGATCTATACCTTTCAGGTTATTTCAGCGATGTTGTTAGTTCCCTTGAGCGTGGCTTTGAGTGTTCTTTTTGGTTGGCATATCTACCTTGTTCTACAAAACAAAACAACAATTGAGGTCTCATCTCTAAGCTTCAATTTTGTTTTATTACATTTGCTTTGTGATATTAAGGTTTGAATGAGCTGTCGTAATTGGTATTTATGCAGTATCATGAAGGAGTGAGGGCTATGTTGCTTGCGGAGAAAGGTGGAAATATTTATAAGAATCCTTATGACATTGGTGGCTATGGCAATTTGACAGCCGTAAGAACCTTTCTATCTTTTTTCTCCTCTAGAAGATGATGATGACGATGATGTTATCTCTTAATAAAAAGAACATTTCAATCGGCATTTGTTTCAGATACTAGGTCCAAGCATCTTTTGCTGGTTATTCCCTACAACAAGGCACATCGGGTCTGGCCTGCACTTCCAAACTGCTTATGACCACTTGAAAACTCGAGCATCCTCAAAATGAAAGACTCAAGTTTCTAGGTATAATTCTTACAGTCTCATCACTCTTATTGCTCTAACTTGGTTGAACACTCCTGGAGCCACAAGACAATGTGGGAAAAGGCTCCTTCATCAGCGAGTGGACAAAGGAATCAAAGTGTGGATAGTTGCTAATGTTCCCTGTGAAGAGAGTACCCGCCCGGTAACAATTTTTTTCATTTTTGTTTTTGTGTTTCTATTTTTGTTTTTGTTTTCCGAAAGGGTTTCGGATTCGTTGGTCCATTTGCTTTTCCGGGTACACATATGTTGTTTGATGTACTATGGCAAAGACAGATGAGATGTTAGTAGATCATGTAGAGCTTGCCAAAAGGACACCAGAAAAGAGTGCTCATCCAGTTTAACAACACTGTATAGAGAGAAAGTGGGACCTTTGGGTATCTTGTTCATCCCTTTGTAAACTTCTCAGAAGAGATTGTGTAATCTTTGTACAATGATACCAATGAAGTCGAGCAGTTTGCAGATTCTGTCTCTCCTGAGTTATTGATGCACTGTATGTTTGGTTGTAGACTACTGTGTTTTTTGGAAGTGTAAGGATCCTCAATGTTGGTCATCAGAGGATCTAATATGTACAACTCCATCAAAGAATCATCATGATTCATGATGGTCCTACTGAGCCTTTCATGGGTGGTTTTATTTGACTATCATCTAACATCAAAGAATCAAATATTCAAGCACCAGTGGTCTGGTGGTAGAATAGGACCATGCCATGGTACAGACCCGGGTTTGATTCCCTGCTGGTGCATTCTATTTTTGACCTTCCTTCCTTTTTGGTTTTTCATGCCTAGGTTCAAATCCTGGCGGGTGCATTATTACAGGTTGATGATTCAGATTTCACTCTACAACCTGTAACAAAATGAATCACAAAATCTGAGGTTTGTACTTCTTTATCTTCGCTAAATCTTTGTACAACGACACAAATAAATTCAAACAGTTGGCAGATTTCTGGCTTTCGTGAACCATATGTACTATTTGATCACTATACTTTTTGGTTTTCATGTAAAAGCATGGAAAATCTCTACCTGATCCTGGAACTATCTAAGGAGAGTTCTAACAATCTTCAATGTATGATAAGGATCTAAGTACTGTGCAGAATACGAAGATATCCATACACGTCTTAAAGATGAGAAAGTTGCAAGACATAGTCTTAATATATGTGTGTAATCAAACCTGTCAAGATTGTTTAACTATAAACACTTTGCTACCCTATAACTTGAATGAAGAGTCCTTTAAAACCCATTAGTCCTGTTAATTTCCAGCAAACTATACTCCCAGATTCTTGTTCTTTTTTAACTTTGATAGTTGAAAAGCAAAGGCAAAAAACAAACTGGTGCCTTGACGACAAAGAAATGATATAGATGCAAAATAAAAAGTCCATAGTCGTTTATGATTCATGGAACGCCGTAAAAGAATCTCATTATTATAAGTTAGTCAAAGGAAGACAAGAGACAACAAGACTGCAGCTTACAGCCTCCAAAAGATGCAACAAAACAATTACAAAAAGAAACCCATAATGATGTGAAAAAGCCGATTCGCAAAACAAAAAACAACACACAACAACAAAGAGAGTACAATAAAGCTTTACACTCCAAAAACAGTAATTGAATCAACACTTTGAAGTTTGAACACGAAATTCTCAGCTCAGCAGTTTTCCCCCAAATTTCTAACACTGTGGAAGATCCGCCGGCGGTGGCTGCAGCTTCTGACTCGGCAGCGCTCCGTTCGACACCACCCAAGCCATCCTCAGTCCCCAGCTTGTGTGTACATCCAGATGACAGTGCATAAACCACACCCCTGCCAAACAAACCAAAAACAAATCATCAGAACCCGATCGAGTCATAACCCAACCCGACCCAACCCTGAATTCAGAATCCATCCAACCCACCTGGGTTATCGGCCAGGAACCGAATCGCCACCCACCCACCAGCAGGCACGCCCACCGTGTTCCTTTCCACTGGATCCACCAAATTAAACTTGGCCGGGTCCTTACTCGGGTTATAGTTCCCGAACCCGGTCCCCACCACGAAGAAGTTGTACCCGTGCAAATGAAGCGGGTGGCTTTCCGCTCCGAGAATGCTCGTGTCCTGCAGCACCACCTCCACGCTCGTATTGAACGCCAGCGCCACCGCCTTGGTCCCGTTTGATACATTTGTATTGTTCGGAGGCGTCCCCGTGTAATTGAACGGGGTGGCCGGGTTCTGAGGGAAATCAGAACTGAAAACCCCAATCGAATTCCCAGAATAGTACGACTGCAAGAGCGCCACCGTTGGCAGAGCGAATGACACGTTGTTGATCGACGCCGCGAATTTCGTCGTGTTCGTAGGACCCTGGCACGTCGTATTCGCCGGGCACGGTGTCGTCCCTAGCCCCACCGTGAAAAAGAACTTCCGATTCACTGTCTGCGGGACGTTCGCCGGGAATCTCCGGCTCGCCAGGCTACGGAATTTCGCAGTGAAATTGGCTACCTGTACGTGCGGATTCGGAATGTAAATATTTTTTTAAAATAATACTGGGTTGAAAAATAGGCCAAACTATGAAAAAGAATATAACTATTTAAAAAGAATTAGACATAAATGACCACTACAACAAACTGCCGTTTTAAAGGCGGTGTTTGTTCTAATTTAACAACGAGTAGGTGGTTGTTAAACAGTTTATTGGCGGATTGAAATTTGTCGTTAGGATAAATAATGATAGGATTTTTAACGGTAAATTTTTATCCGCCGTTAAGCCAACCACGATCTTTTAACAACGCATATTTTCGTTGTCACAGTTTAACAGCGTATTATAATCGCTGTTATATTTGCCGTCGACGGGCTCGTTCCTAGTTACCTGAGGGGTGCTTATGTTACCGTTGATGGAAGGAAGATTGGGTTTAATGGAAGGGAGGGGTTTTTTCATCTTTGGTGTTGTTGAAGAAGCATACTCGAGGATTCCGGCGACGGTTGAATTGTCGAAGGTTCCTGCTCCGGTGAAGTAAGGCTTAGCTTCCATGAGAAAAGTGGCGTTTGGGGAATGGGGTTTTGTTTTCAGAAGGACGTTGGTGGTTTGTCCTGGAGTTAGGAGGAGCCACTCTGTTTTGAACGGTTTAACGTAAACGGCGTCAGCATCCACTACGGTGAGAGAATGATTCGCGATTCCAAAGAAAAGCTCATCGTTGAGTGCAGCGTTGATTAGCCTTAGAAGGTACGTTTTTCCTGGCTTCACTTTCAGCTTATATGTATCTACATCACGATAATTCTCCAGTATCAGAATAATTAAGTTTTACAAATAACAAAAATTCTAGATTCAAATTATCAGCAAACCTGAAGCAGAGCAATTGTAGAGTGGACCAGGAAGACCATTAATGGTGTAAGCGTCCGAAACGTTTGGACCACCGCCAGTCTGAAGAGCTTGCGCAATTATAGCTTCAGGGTCCACATTGAACCATTCCCCTGACAATATAAAAAAAACCACAAAAACTTCTCTGTTAGGAAACCTAACGAGTTCATCGGGAAAAAAATGTAAGTTTCCAATTCGGTAATGGTAAATTTGTAATTACTTACCGAAAAGTATGGGGACCTGTTTGTACGGCTTTTGAAATGGGTAGGATTCGTTTTTCCTCGGAAGAATCACGATCGGTCCATAAACAGAGGACCTTAGCCACGAGAGATGCGCATGGTACCAAAGTGTGCCTCGTTGGCCAGTGATTGTGAAGTTGTAAATGTAAGATTGGCCGGTTTGTATAGGACATTGTGTTATGTAAGACGGTCCGTCTGCCCAACCGGTGGTTAACTGTCTAATTCCATGCCTTTTTATCGTAAAATTAAAAATTAGTTCGAGACACTTGAGAATGAAAAAATGAATGAGATCATATATAAAAAAGTACATTTCGTACCAATGAATGGTGATGTTGTTAGACACATTATTAACGACTTTAATGATGACTTGATCGCCTTCTCTTGCAATGAGGCGTGGTCCGGGAAGCTGGCCGTTGACTGTGATGACGCTTCTCGTGTGGCACAGCCTCGTGATGTTCGTGTAGCCGATCTTAACTCGAGAGTAACAAATAGTACATATTAGAAAATTAAACAAAAGCAATCACATACAAGAATATGAAGCAGAGTGTGAAGTGTTAGTGCATGTACATTGAATTTGTAATGCCTGGTAATAGCAGCAGTGAAACTTGGGAACAGCCATAGAATGCAGCAAGCAAAGATCATAGCTGGCATTGCTGAGTTCCTCATTTTCTCTTCTCTGTATTTTTTTCCTTCTTCTTAGTCTTACTGACTTGGTTTGTGTTTTGGGATGGTGGGATATTTGGAAGAGTGGGGGAATGAGAACGACTATATAGAGGGACTGTCCAGGATGATTAGGTAATGTTTGATTTATGATTATTTTTACATGATTAATGGGTTTATAAGTGTTAATACGTTGGGGTGTGGGGGGCTTTGGTTGAACTGAAATTTTAGAGTGTTGATAAAGTAAAGACTTGTTGTCTCTTTTTTTCTTGTTGAGTATGTGAAAAAGAATGGTGACAAAAAAATAACATTAATGATTGTAGTTTGTTCTTGGTAACTCTAATTGGATTGGTTGGCACCCAATCTAACAATTAAGGAATAACACCAAAATAATTAACTGAAAAAGCTTGGTTTAGTGTGGGATTAGGGTGTGTGACCAAACAGGAAATCATTTTGTCTCTCTAGCTAGCTAATACAGGGTCCCTCCCTCCCTCTATGTTCAAACACTTGCAAGATATTATTATTATTATTATTATTATTATTATTTACCTCCTTTCTAACTGTCATCATTGAGTTTGGGATTCTAGGATTTCGTGGCCATCTCTCTTATTATTATTATTTACATTTTATAGTATTTAGATAAAAATTTAAAAATTAGCCAAAATTTTGAGCGAGTTGTCATATATAGGGATCAAAATTTACGACATAATACACAGGTACATCCGTGAAATGTCGGTGTGGGAGAGCGAAGAAGGACTCAGGCAGTTCCTCTAGCCGCCAAAGACCATGAAGAACGACTCGCTCGCCAATAACTCGGAGGTGAAGCTCCCGACTCACACGGATTAGGTCCAACAAAGAGGATGAACCCATAATGAATCAAAGATGGAAGCTGGGAGATCGATTCTAGGAGAAAGATGGATCGATTGTGAATTAGAACTAGAGTATTATTGAGGGAGAAAAATCAATCGATGTGGTGGTAGTTGTCTGGGGAAGAAGAAGAAGTTAGGATGAAGAATCGAAAAAGCGGCAACGCTGGTGGATTGTCGGAGGCGGAGGTGGAGGATCGGAGGTGGTGAAGATATTTTATTTAGGTTTTTTATTTGGTTTCAACTTAGTTTTATTTTATTTTATTATAGTATGTACCACGTCAGATTACACATCAGCATTAGCGTTTGAATTTTTGTTAAGTTGGACTGAAAATTTAGCGGAGTTTCATTAAAATAAGTCGGGCTAGATTTGACAACTTGTTCAAGGTTTTGGTTAATTTTTTATTTTTTGTCTAGTATTTATTAACACATTCTTTCAAACACAAGTTCTCAGAAGAGTTGAGGTTTGCACAGCTTCACAGGATGAACCATGTGTACGAAATGAGAGTTACCGAGATTCGAAATGGAGACCTTTCGGTCTTTTAAAGCTATAATACCATGTTAAAAACCGTTACATCTCAATAACTCGAATTATTGGGAAAGGGTTCTAATAAAATTATTTGCTTGGTTACGTCAGTGAGAACAAGTTAAACATATATTTATTTTCTTTGTGTTGATTATGTGGTTTATGTGTATGTAGATATGAGCAATGATAGTTGTTTACTGTGCAAACTAAGTAAGCTACACCAGCCATCAAATCACAATCTAAGGCTTCCCTTTCTTGCTCAAAATGAAAGATATTATGCCAACTACAAATTAAATACGTTTTTTTCAGTTAGTGAGAGCGTATAATATATGTCTACAACTATTTTGGAAAGCATTAATTCTAAATTGTTATTTCACCATGCATGTTTCAAACCTTATCTTATTCATATTTGGTTCGAATATTCGTCCCTATCACATATACGCATGTCTTTTCAACTAAGGAAAGTTTATACGTGCCCACCGCCATGGTCCATGAATGAAATTAAATAATGTATAGTTTCTTTCAATAGGTAGCTGAAAATAGAGTAGGATTTACATGTAAGCAAGGGCATAAATCTGTATTGAGTATTACACATGGGATTTATGGTTTGTCCATGTCTTCCATCACCAAATCTAAGTCAACAATTGTCTGGTCGGCGTTAATTAGAATAACGTACGACTGCAACATTTCAACCCCACTTCGCACTTTTTGGTTGCCATATGATATGTCCATTTTTTTTTCTAATTCATGAACTTTGTCAAACACTTAGGTTCCAAGGATTTGGGTTTCGGGCAATTAATTATTAATATTTAATGAAGCTTAATCCCACAATTAAGTCATTATTACGTGGTATATGTTGGGGCCAAGTGCTGCTAGCTGGGTCATGCTTTGCTTAGCTTAGGTGGTGTGGGAGTGATTCAAAGCAATTTAGTAGTAGTTACTTCATCCATAGAGAAGGATATCCCAACTGCATGCAGCTACCTATAACTCCAAGTTTCGACAACGACCCACTAGTTCCCATATTTCTGCCTAATGCCTCTTATGTATAATTAATTAATTATAGTTGTATATTTATGATTAGAAAATGAAGTTCAAATTAAGACTTGGGTCGTAGGAATTTACAGTGAATAAGATCGAGATTTATACAACTGAACAATAAGTAATTGTAATACGTGAAACGGGTAGCTTGTACAAGTCCCTTAGGTTGGAGAATTGGATCAAACTTCAATTGTATGAATTGAATTAATTACCCAATTATATTTGTTGCTTTGGTTGTAGCTAGCAAATGACAGGCATCAAGAAGAGAGAGAGAGAGAGAGAGAGAGAGAGAGAGTATTGTATTACTATTTACTATTAATTGCTGTATGCATATGTTTGGTTGAGGTTGTCTTTGAACTCACATTAGGGGTAGAATTAAGGAAGCAAATAAATAATTACCCAATATTACTATTTACTAGCACTACTGATGGAGATGTAATCCTCAAAACCCACCTAATTTATAATAATTATTACTAGCTCTTTGCCCGGCTGATTGATCGAATAAATCTTGTGATCGGGTTACATATTCAAATTTAAAAAGAATATTTTAATATTCATCTTAATTTTTTACTTACTTACCTATATTTTATTTTTTTTAGTTTTGATTTTAAATTGATAACTGTATTATTAATTAACTTTAGAAAAAAACTTCAATACTTCCAACTTATTAAATAATCTCACTTTTAGAATTTGATCTTAACCGTTTATTATGAGATTAAATCTCAATCGTTCATTTTTTAATTTCTGAATTTAATTTAATTTCTAAAATAAATTTCTTAAGACCACTTGACTTAATTCCAATTAGTGTGTGGCATCGTTAAACATTTTTCTTGTTACGTTAGTATACAGACATGGTAAATTGTTATTTAAACATTCGATCTTTAATATTTCACTTGCTGATCACTATAATTTTCATGGTTAGGGAAACTGGATCGGACGTGTTCGACAGCGAACCGGAAAATTTACCGACACCGACTCGTCGGTTTGTGTAACTGGTCAAAACCGGGTTTGACCGTCAAAATCGTACAGGTGGACCTGTTTCTATGACTATGTATACTGTATGTTTGTCCGGCTCAACCCTAAATTTGTCCTGTCCAACACAACTATATTAAATTAATTAATTAATAATAAAAACGGTTCGACTCGGTTTAGAAAACTATCCAACCCTTGTCGAACCATCAAACCCTAAACTCCAACCTTACCGGTTTTGATGGAATTCGCTTATTGGATGGATGTGTTAGATTTAAATACGAAAAGGACCACAAAGTTACAATTGATACGTAACGGACTAAAATGAACCTGCTTAATATGTAAGGGGTTGATTAGCCGTATTAGGTGTAGTAATGTCAATGGACTATATGATTGAATATTTTTGGAAAATTATAATGTACTATGGATTTTAAATTTATCAAAATAATACGAACGTTAATTAAACCATTTTCGGATCATTTATTGTGTTTTTGAACAATAATTAGATTGTCTTAAGATATTCTTATATATTTTATAATGATTTATGTTTTGAATAAACTACATATTAAGCTTGTTTCCATTTCAATGAACATTAAAATTGAATGTAGTTGGGAATTTTAGTTGCATAGAGTATTTGCAAGTTTTGTTTATCGATTTGGTTATTCTTGGTATAACTTTCAATCTATAGTGAATATTTTGTAATAAAAAGTAAATTAAGCATATTAAAATTGATGTTATTAAATTCAAAAAATTATAATGGACAACATTTATGATGATAACAACATGTCTTGAATAATACATAAAAAATTATGGAAGAAAAATAAATTGAAGGGAAAAAGAAAAATGTAAGAAAAAATTAAAATAAAATAAAAATGAGAAATAGAAGTTAAAAATAAGAGAGGTGGTGAGGTATAATTGGTGGGATAGAAAACAAAATGAACCAATAGAAAAGTACCACATGTGACATGTCAAGTTATTTTAATTATATTTCTATATATATTCTTTTAGATTATGCTTAATTAGTGTCATTTCACGTAATTGTCTCAACTAAATGGCTGTTACTTTCCTTACTGGTCTTGTTGGTTAACTCACAGTCACAGAGATTCCAGAACCACAACCTACTATAGGCATATATAGCTAGGCCGAAAAAGAAAGCTAATTAATTACTCAAGACACCCTAATTTGAACAATCCAAGCTACAGAGATATAGTACTATACCATATGCTTTCATGATTTGATCATCAATAGCTGTTCGGTTTAGAAGACTGAAGGAACAGAGCATCGTCAATGTCCAAAGAGCGCAAGTAGTCGTCCTTGGACCGCTTGTTTACCTCGAAGAACGGCCTCCTCTTCTTCTTCTTCTTCTTCATCAGGGCTGGAGGTTTGAAACTCTGGGCTTCTGGGAGTCTTACACTGTTCCTCCTCCTCTGGTACTTCAGATGTCTCGTTAACCTTCATTCTTGATTCTTCTACTTTCGTACTTAGCAGCTATGATTTTTAATTTAAGGATTTAAACATAAGCGAGAGGAGGAAGTATAGTAGTTTAAGTTAAGATCGTGGGGGATGTTGAAGTGTCGACGTGGCGGATGTTCAGTGGGACCCTAGAGGAGTACGTGGCCCATGTTCTGCGCCCATCGTGTTTTTGACTTTTTGTAGTTGTTCAAAAAGTGGCGGCAAAAGTTTCTACGTTCGTTGTCGTAGTCACGTTTGTTTTGGGCCTATTTGAGTGGCCGAAAATGTGAATAAATTTGTGAGCTTAGAGAGAACAAATGCGTGAGCGGGCCGGACCCAATGAAGGAATGTTTTTATAGAGAAAGTCCGACCCAACCAGTTTCGGTCCGGCTTAAGGGGATAGGCCCATGCACAGGGATGTTTCATTCACTGCTTTCCTACAGCCGCATATCACCAACACTATACACAGACTGAGTATATTTGTCTAAATCCATCAGAGTTTGGGTCTCGTCTCCAACCAAGTCTAATACATTTATCAGGTCCCAAATGAAATCGATTTCTTCCTAAAATCATATGGGGAGATGACATTGGAATCAATACCTTTAGGTACGTGTTGTTCTCTTATTAAAAGTCTTACCAAATGGGCTAAGTTATTGTGGGGGGGGGGGGGGGGGAGGGGGTGGGAAGATAGTAGTAATCAGCAAAAAGTTCTCACACGGCACAAGAGTCGTAAAGCATGATGACATGCAGAAGTTGAATTTCGGGTACGGCAATTCTTGAAGAAACAAACATCATATAATACCAGGGGGGAGCAGCAAGTACATCCAAAGCTATAGGTAGGAAAAACCAGAGAGACCAGGAAGAAATGATCGAGCTTTGGTCCCGTCGCCCGTGTGAGATTGACTTTGTGGAGACAAAACGTGCAGAGAAGGGGTTGGGTCATTTGGTTTCATACTTTGTCTTGGTTGGGGCGATGCGGAGCCCAACTCGCTCCGTCACCTACGTACTCTGCTTCTAATAGTACGTAATACATACTCTGCTTCGTCGGGGTTCCATTTAATTTGTACTCTCCTTCTCAGATTTACCCACCTACTGTGATGGCGATGGCGATGGAGCACAGTATAGCTTGGGTGCTGAATTGTGAATCATCAGCAGGTGCTTATGACAATCCCACGGCCACAAAGTGACTCCAGAAATCAAAGGGCTGACGAGGAACTTTTTTGATTGTCCAGAAATGAAGCAAATTTACAGCAACTTTATTGATTGTGCAGAAGAGTTGAAGTACTAAGTGTACTGCAACTCACATCTATCACTACTCCCTTGATTCTAGCTAACTGACTTCCTATTTAACTCAACTAATGAAACAAACTTGTAAACCATATGACTCTATCAAACAAGTTCAACGACTCCACTTTATTAATTGACTAATTAAACACCTGACTTCTCTAACACCAACTTATTTCCTTAATTAACAAATTCAAAACTCAAAATCAAAACCCAAAATCCAACCAAACCAAGAATCTAAAATTCAAAATCCCAAAACCAAAGGCAAACCCCAAACAAACAAAACATGGGTGTGGGTCCTGAAAAAATTCCCTCAACCCTTGGATCTCTGAAGTCAAATTGTGACCGTTGGATTGTGCCATCAGCACCTGCTGATGATTCACAATTCAGCACCCAAGCTATTCTGGATGGAGCAAGCAATCACTCTGAAAGTCAGCGCAATCAACCCTGAAATAATCAGCTCTGTATTCATTTTATTTATTTATTTGATTGTTTATAGTTTTATCTTTAGGATTCATTCACAAAGTCAAAGCAACTAACCGACACAGCTTCCTTTCAATCTGATGCAAACCACTCGTTAATTTCACGTGAATTATATGATTGTTTGCCATAACGTTGTGTAGCATTCAATATATTCTACCGTTGAGACGACTCTTTAGTTAGTGTTATTCTCAGAGATCGACTAATTCGACTTATCAGACCCTTTTAACATAAGAAACTTGGATCATTAAACTTCATCTGTTATAGTAATTTTTAACTCGAGTTTATACTTATTAATTAATATAAGTATAGTGTTCATGTCCAATAATGTAATGATTTGTTGATTTTAACCTGATCTATAGACAGTTTCTAAATCATAAGGACGACAATAATAACCGTTATAATTATGACAATCGGTATGGATATAAACCGATAAATAAGATACAGCTCAATTTAACTAGGTATGAATATTTGAACCAATTCCGAACCGGTCAAATTCTATTTTGTTCATAATTGTGATTTATTTTACATTTTATAGTTGGAGTAATAAAATATTCGTGATATGTAATTTTACAATGGTTTATTATGGATTATAAAGTCTAACTGTTAGTAATTTGTGAATTGTTTACTTAATTTAACATTTTGACAACAGTAATTTGTGTACACTTTGGCTTTTTTCTTTCTTAAATTTTCTGACCTCTCTTTAGAACATTCTTTAAGCTTCATTGTTTTATCGTCGGCGGCAGGCTCAATTTTTCAGTTTCTTTCATTTCTTATTCATTTTCGTTTATCTATTTCTTTGTTGTTTTCTTTTCAGGTTTTTTCATTGGTTTTCTAGTGGCTTCTTAACCTTTTGTGTTTTTTTGGTTTTGAACTTGGATTTGGTCTGGGTTTGTGTATGTTCTCGATATTGATGTTAATGTTGATATGGGTTTGAGGATGTGATGGTGTCGATGTGAATGTGAATCTGAGGATGTTCGGTTTTAGACGTGGATATGAGTTTAAGGATAGGCTGATATCGATGTGGATGTGAATCTGAGGATGTTCGATTATAGATGTGGATCTCGGTTTGAGAATGTGCTGGTGTTGATGTGGATGGAAATCTGAATATGTACGGTTCTTGATGTCGATCTCGGTTTGACAATGTTTTGGTGTTGATGTGAGTATGGGTTCGATGTTGTTATGATGTTGGTGTGGATATGGGTTTGATATTGTTCCGCTGTTGGTGTGGATCTGGACTTGGCAATTTGATGATGTTTTTTAGTTGATGTTGTTCGAGGGCGGCCGGCGGCGGGATATGGAGTTTGTTTTGTTGGTAGTGACAGTATGTTTTGTTGCAGGGTGGATTTGTTCTTACTTGGTGAGGTTTGTGTCTTGATATTGTGGTCATGGCGATGTTTATTTTGATCATCGAGGTGTGGTTTTCGTCGCCGGCGGTGGTTGACGGGAAGAAGCAGTGAAGATGATGTTTGTCGGAGTTGAACTCCGATGTTGGGGTTGGCGGCTACTAGGGTTTCCATCCAAGGGTTGGGTTAAGGATTTAGGGTTGTCTTTGTCCGTTAAATTTTGTTTTGTATGTACGCTTTCCCATTTTCATTTATAATATTATACACTAACTTATTAAAAAACATTTTAACGTTATGGCTGAAAACCTATGAGTTTGAGCACAATATGAATATTATTGATATCAACAATTACATTTCAATAACTTAAGTCGTTATGAAAAAATTAATTATAAATCTTATCATTCCGTTATATTACTGCTAAAAAGTTATTTAAAACCATTAATATATGAATCCAATGACTACCATGGATAAAAAGAAGTTTAAGATTAGTACTTATGCAAAAAAAGAAGTTTAAGAATTAAGATTGGTTGTTAGTTTTGTTTTGTATTCATGGGGGGTTGTTACGACGAAGGAATAGTTGTTGTTTGCATTACCCACCAAAAGAGTGGTGGATTTTGGACTCTTCATGTCAAATCGTATCATATAATATCTTTTCGTAATTTGATATATTAGTGGTAGATTTAGGAGAATTTCTCATATTGCAATCCAGATCCATCTTTCAGTATAAAATGTTGATAATGTGTTTTTTACATTTGGAAGTTGATTAATTAGCATATAAAAGCAACTTAACCTTTCAAACTACTCTATTTTATTACAAAAACATTAATTTATCCTCAAGTAAAAATAGATTGTGTTAATAAAAAATTCAGTACGATAAAAACAGACTGTTTGACAGTAAAAATGAACTGCATATTACAGTGAAAACAGATGGTATGACTCGTTTATCTGGTCAGGTATCAACATCAACTATGATCATTTTTAAAATTTTGATATAAAAAAGGTGTCAATGAAGAAGTTAGTTTAGTGGTTGACTCTGGGGTTGGTTTGCATGGTACGGTTGGGTGAGCTGGTAACTAATGTTGTTTGTACGTACGTGCTTGGTTTGGTTTGGTTGGTCTACACTTTGGTTTCCCCTAGCTGCCTTAATTTATTGAAGTTAACCCGACAGGAGCTAGCTTAAAAGAATAGTGTATAATAGTAGTGCAAAGGCTAAACGTGGATCAGATCGATCCGTACGGTACAGCCCAAAAGTTTGAAGGAGAAATGTCAACTGCGTGCACTGTGGCCTGTGGGACAATGATCGATCATAACTATGGTTGAGATTTATAGATACAAGTTAGAGCATCATTCCATGAAATTTCAAAAAGACAAGAGAGACTGTGCTAGCTACCTCAATTTTTTTGTAAAAGAGTTGTGGTTCTGTTTCTGGGTTCTGGTTCCAAACACTGCAAATGTTGTCTATGACCTGCCCATGCAAAGCAACTTTCCTCCAATCTCGGAAATAATGAGAGGTGGTGACCCATTTGAAATCAAACCATCATTCTTCTTCTTCTTCTTCTTTTACACTACCAACCGTAAGGAGATTAGCAAACACACAAAAAATTAAGCCTTTTACACAAAATGATCAAATTAAAGCTGCATCTAAGGAGTTGTTAGGTAAGAGCTTTTGACAAAAACTTATGAGATAGAGATGCAGTAGTAGTCGTAGTGAACTCCTCTGCTGGTCTGAAGAGCCGCCAAACTAAAGGGAGATTGCCACTGTTGCGTACGCATCCTGCATGCTCTATTGATCGATGCATGTTTCTTCACGTTTGGGGCAGATCGTATTACTGCTTTCTCTTCCTCTACATCTCATATATGTTTTGTCTTTTTTATTTATTGATCGCACGACTCCCTCTTTTCGATGTTCTATTTGTCGGATCCGTAATTAGATAATTGAGTCGCTCATTTCTGCGGTACGTATGGTTTTGTCGTAACTCTTAGTATTTTTTTGTTTTTTATAAATTTGTTTGCTTGAATTGATATAGACTTATAAATTGTCATATTGTTCATGTTTATTATCTTGGTCTTTGTCTTGAAAAATAATCGGAAAAGAACTCAGACTTAGTTTTTTCACCATCACAAAACTGTTGTAATTGAACGGTTAATTTAAATTAATAACTGATATGATGATAATTGATTAATTAATTGATAATTAACCGACTAAACCGATTAGTTATAAGTAAAAGTATGTATAAAATGTGGAAAAAAATCAGTTAATTTAATTAAAAACAATCTCAAATCTTTAATAAAATTAAATAATTTTGTTAATCAATTAACCGAACAAAGACAATTGATTAATCAATTATAATAGTTAATCGCAACGGAATGTCCACCTCTATCCACTCCACTTATGAGATTAACATTATATGAGTTAACGCCTCTCTCATCCTCTCTTATAATCTCTCATATAATATGACTACGTACTCTGCCTCTTATAAGAGAGACTAGTTTCCTTCCAAGCTCACCTTCTTTTCTTGTTTCTTATCATGGAATTCCAAACAGTCGACGAATCACATCCAACTCATACCACTTGGTCCGACGATGAACTCATTGTCCAAGAACTGCTCGATGATGATTCTCCTTTCTTTCTGCTATCGGAACAACAACATCATTATTCAAACGCGGAACTCACTGATCAACTCCTGCAACTCTCCAATAATCTGCAATATTCAGGCCCTACAGTTGCAGCAATCCAAGACACTTTACCCTTGAAGACTTGGTCGATTTTGAATTCCCCATCAAGGTTTTTTTTTTCTTTTTTTTATAAAATTCTCCATTGTTGCAACGTTATGCGCGTAGGCAAAGAAAGCTCTCTGTTTCTAATGACGTACTCTGTTTTTTTTTTAAATGTTCTACAGTTTGCTCGAGAGGGGAATTAACCGAATTGACGGCAGCAAGTACACACTAAAACTCAAGTGTTTGGAGAATGGAATGGCGGATGATGGTTACAAATGGAGGAAGTATGGACAGAAGGCCATTAAGAACAGCCCTTATCCCAGGTATATATTTTGCCTCTACCATGCATGAATTTAGTCAAAATACGCATCTTACCATTTTATAATTTTACGATTTAAAATCTACAGGAGCTACTACAAGTGCACAAACAGAAGGTGCAGCGCGAAGAAGCAAGTGGAGAGGTCGAGAGATGAACAAGACACACTAATCATCACCTACGAAGGCCTCCATTTACACTTCGCTTACCCTTATTATTTCCCACTCAACCCTGACGGCGGAGAAGATCATCATGATCCTCGGCCGCCAAAGAGAACCAAAACAAGTTCCCCTGAAGCTGAAGCAGAGCAATCCAGGTTTGGAGGGGAAGATGGATTATTTGAGATGAAGGCTGCTGATTCTTCTCAGGGGCTGCTGGAAGATGTGGTCCTGCCGTTTGTGATAAGGTATCCTACAACCGTTGATAATGTTAACAGTAGTAGTAGTAACTTATTAAGTTCCAACTCTTGCTCTTCTTCTTCTTCATTGTCATGGTCGTCCACATCGTCCCAAGATAGTGAATAGTCGCCTCTGGTTTGGTTGTACTTGTCCCTACCTAGCATAGTAGTCAACGCCCTCCATGTTGTTTCTAATAATGTTATTTTGTTTCTTTGCTACTCGATCGGTACAAACTTAATTGGTATACTGCGGTGGGCACAGAGCAGAGTAAGTGGTTGTCATAACTCACAAGTCGTAACATGTATTTTTTGTTTTTCCTAGGCTATTATTCAACCTCCATTCTCATCTTGTAGTTTACTAATGTAGTAGGTACATTTCTTAAGATAGTCATAGGTTTCACAAAAATGCAACACCATCGCAAAGTTTCACTTCGAATCTAATTAAGATTCACTTTTTTATTTTAATTCGTATTTCATATAATTCAGTAATGTATTTATCCAGCATAACTCTTTACTGGTCAAGCGGATGTCACGCCAGCGTGCATTCAGGTGTTGAAACAGCCCTTCAACACCATTTTAAAGACGCTGGCAGCTTTTGGATCATGAACATCTACGTTTAGACCTCACCTTACGAAACAAATTTCAAAGTTAGGGTTACATGCCAACATTGCAATACACCGCGGTACCATATCTCCACACCGCACAAGTTGAGTCTCAATCGGTGTTTCTTGTCTTTCCCAAAGCTTAAGCCAATCCGCAGGCTCATCAAATCCCTTCCGCCAGACCGCCACCATCAACTTCCCACTCCATACATGTGCATTATGCTCCTTCTAGATACACCACAGGCCACCTACATACCTTGCACAAGTACCTCCGAGTTCGACAACATCATGGAAAGAAGCCATGTTGTCATGATGCATACACCCACCATTCTCGCTTGATGATTGAGAATGTTCCTGATGATGATTGCTTGGCTTCCCATTACTGCTGCAAGTATGTCTATGACAAGAACTGGCCACCTTAGTTTTATCTGAACGAAACGAAACATTAGAACAGGAGTTAGTCAAGCTAAGATCTTAAAGATACATATGTAACATACGAAGACTCATGAAAATGCAACATGCATGAAACTGGGACTTCAAATGTCGTCCAAATTCATAATGTAAAGAATGAATTACCAATCGAGGCTCAATTGTGGAAATGGGAACGTGTTCAAGACTGAAATTATTACGAAAACAACAGAAAAGAAAGCTCATTTCTAACAAGTTAACCTTTATCAACTCAGAATTTTTAAGAATGAAAATGAATGGTTAGAAGGGAAAAGAGGATATTTTAATTATTTACATTTGTGATCATGTTATGCTCCTTTGCCACTGAAAGCTGAACCCTAGAGATAGCAGTTAACACAGCAAGAAAGACAACTTCATCTGATTTTACACCATGCGGCTGCAAATGCAGGAAGCTCTAGTGTTAAGAAAACTGTCTATAATGTCGAGGCAAGTCCGACTAAGAAATAAAGGAGTCTACCTGAATGCACCATCTGTTTGAAGCATAGAGCAGCTTGCTCGAAACATCCCCAATCTAGTCACCTGGTGATTCTGAAGCCTATCACCAATAATCTCCACATGAACACTCACCATCTCTGAAATGGTGAAAACGACTATTGTCTCTGACAACTATTTCCCTCGCAACGATCTTCGACATTAACTTTATTGAGGTATGGCAGTCCACGCATACCCGGATGTTCTTGGTAACTCGAATCGTTGTCCCAGCAGGGGTGCTTATAATCCCAAATGCTACGGCCAGTCTCTCACTATGACCATATAGCAAGTATTTCTTTTGCTCATCATCAACATCATAAGACACATCACTTGTGTCAGGAACATACCCTGCTTGCTCCATTTTCTCAAGCAGTTCGCCGAGAGCTTCTTCTATCTTATCACGATCGGGACGTGACATATCGTTTGCAATAAAAGTATGCATCTTATTCTTCACTTCAATCCAACTACACGCCGGACTTTTCTTTATCCCCATTCGCACCTTTGCCGCGTCCTTCCATCTGCGAGCACTCGCGTAAATATTAGACATAAGAACACGAGCCCCGATATTTTCAGGATCAAGCTCGAATATTCTCTCTGCAACCTTTTCGGCCAAGTCAATGTCTTTGTGTACTCTACAAGCTGAAAGTAGCAAGGACCAAACACTACCAGTTGGATCGCTCATGCTACTGATCAATTCATAAGCTTCGGACAGTTTTCCCTTTCGACCAAGAAGGTCTGCCATGGCAGCATAGTGTTCCATACCCGGCTTAATACCGTATTTCTGAGTCATACTATCGAAATATCTTTGACCTTCATCTAACAAGCCACCATGATTGCAAGCAGTTATGATAGCTGTGAAAGCCACGTAATTTGGCCGTACTCCTTCCAATTCCATCTGATCAAACAACGAAATGGCATCTTGAGCATTACCGTGCAAAGCACAACCCATTATCATGGCTGTCCAAGAGACCGTATCATGGCTTTTTATGCCTTCAAAAATCCATTTCGCTATCTTAATTTGACCGCATTTGGCATACATATCCACCAACGAACTAGCAATAAACATATTGTCGTCAAAACCACACCTGAGAATATATCCATGGAGTTGCTTCCCCAAATTCAATGTAGTCAAGTGAGCACAAGCTGGCATGATGCTGGAAAATGAAACGCTCTGGGGTCTAATATTGTCGGTCAACATCTGTCGAAAGAATATCAAACCTTCGTCAAAGAGACCATTCTGCACACAGCCGGCAATAATCGAGTTCCAGCTAATGCTGTCTCGTCGAGGCGAAATCTTAAACACCTGAATCGAATCTTTCACTCGAGCACACCGTGAATACATATTGATTAAGCCGCTGACTATATACAAGTCTTTGTCAAAGCCATATCTTATGGCATACCCATGAATCGCTTTTCCCTTAGCAATATCCACGTATTCAGCAAAGATGGGAAGAACGGCTGACAGAGTAAAAATGTCAGGTTTCAGCCCGAAATTTCCCATTTCCTTAAGCATTGCTAAAGCTTCTTCATGCATACCGTTTTGTCCATTTCCTGCGATGACAGTGTTCCACGAGATAATATCTTTTGTTGGCATTTCCTCAAATACCTTCTTTACACTATTCTTTCCTGAACCCATCTTAAGTCTACCATATACGCAACTAGCAACTTTTTCTGATAGCAGTTCACTTGTAAATAGATTATCCACAGTTCTCAGAGACATTCCGTCGAACACCTTGCAGGCATCACGCCTACGCCACTCACTCTCGGCCAAACTCTGTAGTTTTGCGTACATATTAAGGAGGGCATTTCCCGTAGTCAAATGGATGTCCATTCCAGCCCTAATAATGCACCCATGAAGCGCCTCTCCCAATTTCAAATCCGATAAAAACGTGCAAGCTTTAAGAACAGAAGGAAACACAGTGTGGTCGGGGTTCTTACCGGAAGCTCTCATTTCTATAAAAGAGGAGAGTGACTCAACAAATAGGCCATTCACGGCGTAGCATCTGACGATGGATTTGTAGGCTAGAGAAAGCGGGAACTGGAGGGAATCAAATAGGAGGAGGGATTCTTTTAAGAGACTGAAGTTGGAGTAGACACAAATTGCTGCAGATATGTAAACAGGTGAGGAAGGGTTGAACTTGAGAATTTGGGCGTGGAGCTGCTTGGCTTCGGATTTAGTGGTGATGGCGCCGGGACGATTGAGAATGGACTTCAGGAGCTGTTTGACTTGGATTTTGGTGGTGACGGCTTCCGGCTTCCGGAGAAGCGCACCGAGAACCTCCAGCGTAGAAGCCATTGTCGGCTTAACGGCGAACAAGGGAGGAAAGGTCGAACAACGAATTTCAAACTTTGGTGCAGGGTCGAAGCAGTAAAGTTCATTCTCGGGTCGGGTCTTCCGAGATGGATTCAGGCGTCGAGTGAGTGAAGTATGGGCTGGGCTGGGCTGAGGAGGGGAACGCGATGGGCTATACTTTGACTTACATGTTTGAGGTAAGTGGCAAAAGCCCATTTGAAATCCATAAGATATATGAACAAATTTGCTCAAGTGGTGCTAGCTAGATGTTCATTGTTTAACTCGGGAATTACTTGCAAGCAATATGACTTGGTTTGAATTGAATCGGCTAATGAGTATATTTGAAAGCTAAACAAGCTGAACCTGAGTCGAGCGGAGCTAAACACAAAAGACTCACAAATCAAGTAGGGTCAAGCTTAGTCAAGGGTTCATATTCATCCTCACTGACATACGGGACGCTAATTAGTAAATAACACGTGGCAATTTGGTTTAGATTTTGAGAAGATTGTAAAAGAAAATGGCCACTCAATTACCACGTAATAGATGCAACTCGCCTACTTTTAAATAGGTCTTACAAGCCTTGTGGGCCATCTCGATACTTCTCTATCTCCACCTCTTGCCTTCATACGTTTACCCCTCTTATACACTCCCACCAAAACCGACTCCTTAATTAGTCATGTGAGGTTTATCATTGGAAATTTAAATGTGTATAGGAGGAGTTGATCAATATATTAACCAAACTATTTACAGTCCAACTACATTTAGAAATATATAGGGAATTTTTCACTAATAAAATAACATTGATGTATGTTAATGATCTAACTACATGAAATGTAATTCTGAACTTCCATCATGGAGAATAAATGTTTCATTGTTAGGAGTTAATTGAGAGAAAACTACATTTTTGGATCTTCGCCAATGGATATTCGTACATGCTTTAATTTAACTCAGCCTAGCTAGGGGGTCGGTGGTGGAGAACATTAATAAACTTATCATAGCTCTCATAAATAAACACAAAAAATCACCATTGGTAATCCTTCATGCATGAAACCATATAAATATCTAATCATATTAATAATTATTTGGGCAAATTAAAGCACATTTGTTTATGGGAATGACACCTTTTGAAAATTGGCAGGAGGCCGTATCTATGTAGGTATTATTTTGTCGATACACTGAAGGAAAACTGGTTGGTGATCCGCCAAATTTTATTATATTTAAATTTTATTTGAAAGAAATTTAAGTATTCCGAGTTTGAGCCTATTTGTGTCTAGTTTGTTAACTATTCCTGATGAGTCAAACTCAAAATCAACTCGAACTTTGATCATTAAAAACTCCTAATTGTTATGAAGATAATAATGTAGTGAATGCCCAATTGTGTAACTCTCATTCTATGATTAATGTATTTTATTCCCCTCCTTTATGTGTATGATTCAATGTATTTCATTCCCCTCTTTTATGTGTAATAATATTAGAGAGTGTAGGTTATGATTTCATGAGCCTATAAATAGAGCTCTCATTTGTAGCATTCCATACACCTCAATAAGAAAGTACTTATCCTCCCATGTTCTTGTTCTCTTCTTTGTTCTTAGTTTTATAACACGTTATCAGCACGAGTGCTCTGCCTATTTTCTCGAAGTTTTCACGAAGGTTGTTATTTGCTTATATCTTGTTTTCCAAAGTTATTATTATTATTTATCTTGTTCTTTTATTTGCTTATAAAATCTTCTTTTTCAAAATTAGAGTTAGAGAAAGGAATCCATTTCTATTTTTTTTTATATGTAACAAATGGTGGTCTTTCTCATTTTACCGATTTCAAAAACGACTTTGTCATTTTTCTATTGATGACTATAATCAAACGTTTATATTGGTCAAATATCATGTCTTTATAGACCGGCCTAAACGTTTAGTTATCATCATGTATATTTTATAGTATATATTATTATGACCTATCATATTTTATATCTTCCGTTTCGTTCCATAGTGTTTTTTTTTGCTTGTATGTTGCCTTTTTAATTCATGATCAATTCTAAAATAGATATAGTTTCTATTTTATTATGGCATATGCATGAGTATCTCTTCTAGGCAACAATATTTATAAAATATTCTATGCATTTTTCTAAGTGAACTCACATTATATCGTTAGCATTTTTTCCATCCTATTTTAAATGATCATATTGATGTTTTTGTCACGTATATATATGATATTTTAGCCGTTATACAAATATATTAAAATTTATCATCTCATTATAGTTAACTCTTTTGATTTTGTGCATTTTATTTATAATTCATGAATACGCGTTTGATACTACCTCGTTAAAAACCTTACCAGGAAAACCCAAGGGGAAAAACCATGGTTAAGGGAAAAAGAGTGCAGTGCGTATCAACTCCCCCTAATGATGATATCAATTGAAGTCCCTCAGTCGCCGAACTCCAATTTTCCGAACTAGTCTCTCAAATGTTGATGGCGGAAGAGTCTTAGTGAATAAATCAGCCAAGTTATCACTTGAACGTACTTGTTTGACAGTAATGTCGCCATTCTTTTGAAGGTCATGAGTGAAGAAGAATTTAGGAGAGATATGTTTTGTTCTATCTCCTTTGATGTATCCCTCTTTCAATTGTACGATGCATGCAGCATTATCTTCATGCAAGGGTGTCGGAGCCATCTTTTCAGAAGTTAATCCACACGAACTTCGAATATGTTGAATTATAGACCTCAACCAAACACATTCACGACTAGCCTCATGTATTGCTAAAATCTCAGCATGGTTAGATGATGTGGCGGTAAGTGTTTGTTTCACAGAGCGCCAAGAAATTGCTGTATCACCACATGTGAATAAATAACCGGTTTGTGATCGGCTAGTATGAGGGTCGGATAGGTATCCAGCATTCGCATATCCTACCAAATCCGCTTTTGATTCATTCGAGAAGAATAACCCCATATCTTGTGTTCCTTGCGGATAGCGAAGTATATGTTTGACACCATTCCAATGTCTTCGTGTGGGAGAAGAACTATATCTTGCTAATAAATTAACGGCAAATGATATGTCGGGTCTTGTATGACCGCAAGGTACATTAGTGCACCGATTGCACTAAGATAAGGTACTTCAGGACCAAGTAGTTCTTCATCACTTTCCCGAGGTCTAAAGGGATCTTTTTTCACATCTAGTGATCTGACAACCATCGGGGTACTCAATGGGTGTGATTTATCCATGTAAAATCGTTTCAACACTTTAGTAGTGTATCCTTCTTGATGTACAAGAATACCGTTTGGTAGGTGCTCAACACTCGCAAACCAAGACAATATTTTGTCCGCCCCAAATCTTTCATCTCAAATTCCTTTTTCAAGCGGTGATTGCTTTTGTAAGCTCATTTGGAGTCCCAATGATATTTATGTCATCAACATAAACCGAAATGATAACGAACTCGGTTCCTAATCTTTTTAGGAAAACACATGGACATATCGGATCATTTGCATATCCTTCTTTGATCAAATATTCACTAAGGCGGTTATACCACATTCGCAGGATTGTTTCAATCCATATAAGGATTTATTCAATTTGATCGAATAACGTTCTCGAGAACTTGATTTGTAAGCTTCGTGCAAATGAAATCCTTCGGGAAGTTTCATATAGATGTCGTTATCAAGTGATCCATATAAATAGGCGGTTACGACATCCATGAGACGCAAATCTAATCCTTCTCGAATTGCCAGACTGATCAAATAACGAAAAGTAGTTGCATCCACCACAGGAGAATATGTCTCCTCATAATCAATTCCGGGTCTTTGTGAAAATCCTTGGGCAACAAGGCGTGCCTTGTACCTCGTAATGTCACCATTTTCATTACGTTTTCTTACAAAAACCCATTTGTACCCGACGGGGTTGACACCATCAGGTGTAAGGACCACGGAGTCCAAAAACTTTTCGTTTTTCAAGAGAATGTAATTCTCGCTTTAAGCTGCGTCATTCCATTTTGGCCAATCCTTTCGTTTTTTGCATGCATTCATGGATTTTGGCTCATAATCCTCATTTTCATCAATAACATTCGGCGCTGAATTATAAGCAAAAATTTCATCGATGTTAAGCGTATTGCGGTTCCATTGTTTACCATCCAAGACATAGTTGATTGAGATCTCATTATTTTCAATATGTTCGAGTATTCGATGTTGTTCTTGTCTGATATATCAAGCAATGTTTGGTAGCTTATCCTCGATTGGACCATCTTGATTTACGGCTCCTTTTCTTTTTCGAGGATTTTTATCTTTGGAACCGATAGGTCTACCACGCTTCGGACGTGCTTTAGACTCATTTGTATTTTCATGATGTCCAATAGGGACATCTACTCTTGATGGAGCATTCATTGCTTGGAACATGAGATTTGGTTACTCGATGTGGGTCGGTAAAGCGTCTGCGATTGATTGGCTAAACTTTGTAAATGAATTAGCTTTTGAATTTCTAGTTCACATTGTCTAGTACGAGGATCATAATGAGATAATGCTAATTCATTCCAACCGATCTCTTTGTCCGGCTTATTATTTTCTCCCCTAATGTTGGGAAAAGCTGATTCATCAAAGTGACAATCGGCAAAACGAGCCGTGAATAAATCTCCTGTCATTGGTTCTAAATATTTTATAATCGAGGGAGACTCATACCCAACATAAATTCCCAACCTCCTTTGAGGTCCCATCTTAGTGCGTTGTGGTGGTGTAATAGGGATGTAAACAAGACATCCAAATATTCTTAGATGGGATATATTCGGTTCCGACCAAAAACCATTTGTAAGGGGGAATACTCGTGATAACTTGTTGGCCGATGCGAATTAATGATGCTTGCATGTAAGACGGCATGCCCCCAACATGAAGTGGGAAGCTTTGCCTTCATTAACAATGGTCTTGCTATTAAGCGTAAGCATTTGATTAGAGATTCTCGCTAAACCATTTTGTGTATGAACATGTGCTACGGGATGTTCAACATCAATTCCGACAGACATGCAATAATCATTAAAATGTTGTGAAGTAAATTCACCAGCATTGTCAAGGCGTATCGTTTTTATCGGATAATCCGGAAACTGTGCCCGTAATCTGATCAATTGAGCAAGTAATCGCGCAAATGCCAAATTACGAGTGGATAATAACGATACATGTGACCACTTAGTTGATGCATCAATTAAAACCATAAAATATCTAAATGGTCCGCATGATGGATGAATTGGTCCACAAATATCGCCTTGAATGCGTTCCAAAAATGTGAGCGATTCATTTCTCACTTTTATCGATGATGGTCGGATAATCAATTTTCCTTGAGAACATGCAATACAAGCCAAATCATTCGATTGGGGAATTCGCTTACTCATCAATGAGTGTCCAAGGGAATTCTCAAGTATTTTACGCATCATAATTGTTCGGGATGGCCTAACCGGTTATGCCAAACTACAAATCTATCACGATCCATAAACTTGGAGTTTATAATGGAATGTGATTCAATTGTACTAATAAAAGTGTAGTACAAACCGGAAGAAATAGATGGTAGTTTTTCAAGATAACATTTGTTACCATCTACCATACTTGTGATGGCAATATATTCTTTATTTTCTTCCTCAATTGTCTCGATGTGATATCCGTTACGACGGATATCTTTATAACTTAATAAGTTGCGGTGAGACTTTGTAGAATATAATGCATCATCAATATGCATTCTAGTTCCTCCGTGTAGTAGCACGGTTGCTCTTCCGGAGCCTTCAATTAAATTACTACTACCGGATATAGTGCTAACATTAGCTTCTCGCATCACTAGATGAGAAAAATACTTCTTATCCTTTAGAATAGTATGAGTGGAAGCACTATCGATGAGACACACATCCTCATTTTTTATGTTGTCGTGGATGGCGGTAGTATCCATGCTATAACACGAAAATGATAATCCATATTAGAAGGGACAATTATGATGGGAAATTCATTAATAAAAAGAAATAAAAAAAATGAGAAAACACGTTCAAGAAAAACAAACTCAAACAAATCAAATGAGAACGATAATAAGGTGCATACATCAAGGCACCATTTTTGTAATAAAAGATATCTCAACAACAATCTTATTTCTCAACATTTCCATCATGAGGAGGAAAGAAGTCAGCAACATCCAGATGAGTGGTGTCAAATTGGCCATGGTTCAAAACACCTTCCTCAATGACCATATTGGTTTCAACCTTCTTGTCTTTCCTTGACTCTTGGTAAAGATTGATAAGATGTCTAGGTGTACGACAAGTGCGAGTCCAATGATCGCCGCCACATCTAGTACACATATTTTGAAAGTTTTGTTGCTAGGCCCACCTCGTTCCTTATTCATTCGCCCATCCCGTTTGAAATGTGGACGAGGAGAGTGGTTGAATCTCTGAAAGCGACCGTGACCATAATCACGTCCACGACCATGGACATTATTGCGACCATAACCACCACCACGGTTATGACCACGACCACGGCCACGGCCACGGCCACGATATTGATCAAAATTGTGGCCATTTGTCGCGTTAGCTTCCGGAAATGGAGCCATACCGGTGGGGCGTGATTGGTGATTTTTCAATAAGAGGTCATTGTTTTGCTCGGCCACTAAGAGACATGATATTAATTCAGAATATTTGGTGAAGCCCTTCTCCCGATATTGTTGTTGGAGAACTATATTGGAAGCATGGAAAGTGGAAAATGTCTTCTCGAGCATTTCCTTATCAGTGATTTTCTCGCCACATAGCAACAATTGCGAGCAAATTTTGAAGAGGGCAGAAATTGTACTCGCTCACGGATTTGAAATCTTGTAGGCGTAAATGCACCCAATTATCACGAGCTCGAGGGAGAATCACCGTTCTGCGGTGGTCATATCGGTCTTTGAGATTATTCCACAATTCGAGAGGATCTTTGATGGTGAGATACTCGTTTTTCAAGCCCTCGTCAAGATGGTGGCGAATAAAGATCAAAGCCTTGGCTTTGTCTTGGGCAGATGTTTCAGTTTCATCTTTAATCGTGTCGCCCAACCCTTTGGCTTGCAAATGGATGTCAGCATCCAAGACCCACGAGAGGTAATTTTTGCCCGAAACGTCAAGGGCCACAAACTCAAGTTTGGAAATATTCGACATGCTATAAAAGAAGCAAATTGAATTACAAATATATTATAAGCCAAATAATAAAACATATGAAAATGATATAATAATTAAAATAGTAACGGTAATTGAACATTCATTAACATAAAAATAAAGAATGCTTTAAAGAAATAATAATAATAATAATAATAGTGGCATACCCATCTTGAAACATAATTATATAGACATTTAAATAGTGATAAAGGTTTTCTCTTTTGGGTAGGAACAAAAAAACAGAGGTATTCAAAAAATGATGTATATCGTTAACCAATGGACATTCAAGGGGGAGTGTTATGAAGATAATAATGTAGTGAATGCCCAATTGTGTAACTCTCATTCTATGATTAATGTATTTTATTCCCCTCCTTTATGTGTATGATTCAATGTATTTCATTCCCCTCTTTTATGTGTAATAATATTAGAGAGTGTAGGTTATGATTTCATGAGCCTATAAATAGAGCTCTCATTTGTAGCATTCCATACACCTCAATAAGAAAGTACTTATCCTCCCATGTTCTTGTTCTCTTCTTTGTTCTTAGTTTTATAACACTAATGAGTCTATTTAATTTGTATTAATTTCGAAACTTGTACACTAAAAACCACAGAGTCAAAGTAAAAAAAAAATACTAAAATTTATAAGTTACTATTTTTCTCAATTGTAATAGTTAAATCAATTCTTTGCATTTCATTATCACAATCATAAGTTACATATACTTTATTTTAAATTGTTTTCGAGACAAAAATAAAACATACGTTATACTTAAATTTATATTTGAATTTAACTCATTTAAAATCGAGCAACAGAAAATGTGAAACTACTTGTAGTCAATTTGGTTTGTGAGCAGCCCAATGGAAAAAGACCCTACCAAAATAACTAATAATAATAATGATAACAAGCTAGCTGTGAGGTTTGGTTGTGAATTATTATAGTAAGTGTTAGGAATGGGTAGCTTGCAAACAAGGATAGCCCACTATTATATATACATACGGAGTGGACAGAAGCGACTCTGAAATGAATGCAACCCTTCCCTTATTTCGGGTATTCAGCTTCTATTTTACATGGTTTATACTTCTCCCAAAATTTAAATTGTTGAATCAACGAAATTGATCCGACCAATCGATTTATGTTCTGTCTTGTATAAGATTACTTAAAAAAAACATTCACTACCCGACTAAGTGAAGCCCCTATATGGTACTGTATATGATGGGGGCATGTGTGGATATATAAGTCCAAAACCAAACTTATGAAAACTCTTTGATTATTACGGTCCCAATTAATATTTGGATGTCGTTTGGTGGCCACAGAGGGAAAAACGACATACTTGTCCAGCTGAGTATATTTGTTCTCATACCCACATCTATTCATGTATAATTATTATGCTCTCCAAAATATTATGGCCTTTCATCTCTCTTATATATACGTGTGATTTTAATTTTTAGCGAAGGAATAAAAATTGAAGGGTGTGTGGTCTGCTTTGATCATATCCAACACTGAGAGCTTATCAACAACGACTAGTTCCAGATAGATGGAGCTAGGTAACCAACCACCCATCCTACTCACTGCCCCGATTCATTTAGGAATCAATATTTGAGATTGATATTATCTCTAAAATAAAGTATGTAAAATATCAATTTTATAAAATAAAAATGACACTTTTACGTACTTTAATCTAGGTATTTCGATCTTTAACACCTAGATTGATTCTTAATGGAAGCCCGGCTCAATGATTGTTGCTTGGATTGGTCAATTTGAAAGCACATCCACCGGATACTGATAATCTTTTAGGGTAGCATTATTATTGAGTTAGCTAAACGAGAAAACGATGTGGAAATGATGGTTTGATCTTAGAGAAAGGAATGAGGAGTAGAGAAAAATTAAGTATAATGAGGAGTAAAAAGAAGTTAAGTGTAGATAAAATATGGTTATAGAATGTATTTTAATGGATCCTCGAATGTGTTATATGTTTTTTATTCATACAAAACATACGAAAATATAATCGGTTAAAGACCCGTCAAATCAAACATTAAATGTCTCCCTTTAAACATATGGACTTATGGTGAACGCTCGTACTCCGCACATGTGGCATCCTACGAGGCGCTAACTAAATGTGTTATATATTTTCAAATGTTTTTATGTTTTTATTGAGCGAAGATTTGGATATATGTTTATAATCAATTCGAATTTAGTATTTACTCAAACTCAATCAAAATGATTGATTTGAATATACGAAATTGATACAATTATGATTTTATATATTTTAAATTATAAAGAATAAAAAAGACATTTAAAAATATATATTAAATGTCAAACATATATCATCTAATTAATACTTTATAAAATACCACATATTCAAAATACATGTATTCTAAGAGTACCAAAGCATTTACCTTAGACTTATTACAAACCTGTCATTTTCTCTTCACTGGCGGCACAAAGTCCAACTTCTCTACATGTGAAACTTGTGATCTCAATGGAAACAATCAGCTGACTTACGCATTTCTCAATTTTTTTGTTACGACGACACGATATCACTTTTTGTCAAATAAGTGTAATGTAGTCAGGAATTTTGTTTAAGTTATTATAATATAGGAAAAGATTAATAGGTATTTTTTTCAATGTGGTTTGGATTCTGTTTTTTTTATTGAAGGCATCTAATTAAATACATTAAAGTCTTACAAAACGTAGCATAAATTTAACCAACGTTCCAAATCCAGTAATTTATTTATTTATTTTCACACATCGAGTTTGCAGATATATTAGCGGTTGTGCAACAATAATGATAGTAGTAGTAGAGACAAAGTTGGTTATCCAAAATTCCACAACAAACCAAACTTAGGAAACCCCTCCTCCCCATTCATAAATCATACACCCTTGATGATTATTCTCAAGTCTCGACAATTATCGCAGCACAAAAAATAATTAATTAGTACTCTCCATATATTATTATTGTTATTGATTGTGTAACATTTAAAGAATGTCCACAAAGTGGCACCAGCTGATGTCAAACACTTGTACTTTACATTCATCTAGGTGGATGCTTTTGTACTTCACCGTCTAATTAATTACTACATATTTAATATAGTCCAAATTGGCTTAATAATTCGAAATTTAATCTATAATTTGTTTGTACAGTAAAATTTGAAATGAAATTTGAATAATAACATGGAATTTTGAGATGGAATGTGTATACTTTTATTTTATTCATTATATGATAAAAATAAAACGTATGACTTAATTCAATCATTAAGATCATTAAATCGCCATTTCCCCTTAATTTATCCTTTAACCTATTCATTGTTCTAAGTTGTGAGTCCAAATCTTGCATGTACTAGTTGTGGAAACTGGAATTTTCGTGCTCAAATCTCCATATTGATAAACAACGTGTATTTGTTTTACATTTTTGAACCCTATCTTGGGGAGAATATCTTTTAACAGGAAGGGAGAATATTGAAAGTTAATCATAATTATATCATTTTATATAAATTTACCATTGAAAATAAAATATATATTAGCATTTTATTTTGACTAATCATAAGATCATCTCTGTCCTCAAAAATGGTTTAGAAATTTATAATAGGAACTTTATTGTCACATCAACAAGTTTGACAATGAACTCATTCATGAATTTTTAAATACCTTCGTCCCAACAAATATTTAACAATTTGTATTATTAAGATCTACAATATAATTTACCTTTTAAAAATTTTATTTTATTAATTTCTTACAAAATTAACTCCACTTAAATGTTCACTTAAATGTAGCAATTTAATTATTGACATTGCTAATTGACTTATCAAATTAGCAAATATATCAACATCTCTAACAATTGCTAAGTAAGTATTAACAACGGCTAAAAGTTAGGATGAAGATACTCTCACATTATTAACAAACTTTTTAATTTATAAACTTCTATTAAAAATTTTAATTACCAATTATTCATGCATTCCTAGCTATTTTTAAAAAATACACCACCTATTAATAATTTTTAGAGCATCTTCATCTATAATTTTGAGCAATTGCTAAATAAGGTAGAGGGTGAGGTATAGAGTGAGATGACTTTATTTAACAATTGCCAGGAATGTGAGTATACCTGCTAATATATAAAGATTGTTAAATTAGCAATTCTATAAACAATGCCACATAAACAGTTGAATCAATTTTCTAAGATAAATATTTATCCTAACAATGCCACATAAGCATATTGAATTATTTTTACAGAGAATCATTTTTTTAGAAATTGTTAAAGAATTATAGGGATGAAAGTATTTAAAATTTTTTGAATGAATAAATTGTTTAAATTGCTGATGTGTGGATGTAAACCTATTAAAAATTGTTGATTAATTTTTAAAATGAAAATTTTGTTAAAATTTAAAAATAAAGATGCTCCAACCTAACTAAATTGTGTATTGATCGGGGTGCAACCGAAGTTTCAAATCTCTGGAGATCTATTAATTCATATAAATGCATAGATTATGAAGTTAAAAATATATAGTTTAGATATTGACCAATTACGTGTCTTCTAAGAATTTATCAGCAACAATTAGTTTATTAATAGCTCACTCATCAATTATTTGCGGGTTTATGATCATCATCGTAGATTCTAGCTCTGCATTAAAATAATTGAAGAAAATTTTACGTGACTTGTTTTGTCTCTCTGCCTTCAATTATGCAAGGGGCTTTGTATACACATTAAAATATCTCAAATTAGGACTCCCTTTTCTGAATTAGACTTCTCGATTAATATAAAATAAATTATAAACAAATATTGTATAGGTGTCCATTTTTAAAATATATTAAATTCACATATAATATTTACAGATCATCAACACATAACTCTACTATCAAATATATATATTTGCACCACTTAAGAATGAATATTGCCATTATTTCTCTAAACACCCCCCCCCCCCCCACACACACAATAATTAGTTCCATAGCTGTATCGTGTGGCGTTGGATGCCACACAATCAGGGGAAGTTATTCGTACACATCAGAATGGTCAATCGTTACCACTTGAGAATTAAAAAGATTTGTATTGAAATTTGTAATTAAATTCCTGCTGTAACGAGAGCCTATAATTTGACATTTGTTGTAACCAAATCATTCTAATTAATTAATTAATTAATAATTGTAACTTGTGAAATTGCGTGGGTTACCTTCAAACATATATTCTTAAATTACAGGCCCCATATGTGAATTAGGCATGGAAATTTGATTCAAACCGATCCCAAGATACTAGGACATTGACTAGTATGTTGGAATTCCAAGATATTTGAAAGAATTTTAGGTGAAAGTGCAATTGTGATCACTAAAGTTTGAGGGGTCAATCTAATCTTTCACATACATGGTCAAACTAATTAAATAATGAAATATAATCACATCTATTATACGAATTTTTTTTCTCCAAGTGTATAGTTTTGCAGACAAAACCTGAGAGGTTTTAGAATTTAGAATTTCACAATTTTAATTACACTATGTGTCTGATTTATTTTATCTTCACGCCTGAAGCTTTTTGTTTTGCATTAATCACATTTTTTCATATTATCCAATCATTTCATTATTTGCATGTATTAATCGATTATTGATTGTCTAACCCCCTTAAGCTGCCTAAAAAAGCTCTCGAAGGAGAGGAGAACTCTACCTGTGTCGACATGGGCTCATCATTGAACCGTAGCTGTTCTGACACCTCAGCCACCATCACGAAAGCTGCAACACCGCCGCCGCCGCCTCGGCCTCACAAACTCGTCACTGCCGACAGGTCTGGCCGCGACAAATCCAACAACAATCATCGCCCAATGCCGAACTGCTGTACCGGATCAACGACGGTGAACACCAATGGAGCTACAGAATTTGCTGAGGAGACCTCCGGGAAGCCGAAAGCTGTAGATCCAAATCAGGGACATGTTGCCCTCGTCCGGGAACTGGCCAAACTATCGATGTCGACGCTGGTGAGTCAGCCGTCGGCGTGGGAGCCACACTGACATACGTTGGCCGGCCAGCTGAGGTACTAGCCCCCTTCAGCAATAGCCTTAATAAGAATGAGTTTCATACAAATTTGTTAGGTTTTTTCATATTGTTCCCAGTAACTTTGGGTTGCTTTGTTAATTAGCTTTTTAATTTAGTTTGGGTTGGTTGGTTTGATTGATTGCCCGTTAAGTTAGAGAGAAAGGGTTGATGTCACTTATTCGTAAGGACCCGCGATCCATGTAATCTCGTTAGCGAGGACTGCACCTCCGATGGAGTATCTTATATGTTCTACAGCCGCTGCTTTATTTCGGAAATACAAGAATTGATGATTGCAATTGTAAATTTTTTTTTGCCTAACCCCCTAAAACTAATTCTCAATACATCAATGTTGTTAATTCGGTGGACAGAACATGATCATTAACACATGTTTATGATCAATCCACTGGGTAAGTAATCTAGCTACCAAACATTACGGTAAAGAAAAGAATAAAAACATATGAGTATCTAGTATCTAGTCGATGCATCACTGAACACTATAGTACACAAATAGTCTACATGTTAAGTTAAACCTCGGAGTCTACATACTAAGTTAATCAATCGATACATAAATAAATATCACCATTCAATATTATTTGTGTAAGAGATTAATTTTGTACGTGTTTGTGAATAATAATTTATTTAAAAAACCAGGATTACGATACAGCATGCAGCTTTACTATTGGCAGTACTGATTTCAGAAATCACAAGCTCTTTACTGAAAGGGTGAAAAAAGACAAAACCTAAACTTAGTATCATATTCATATTGCTTTGCGTTACCAAATTAAAAGTCGGATCTTTTTAGCTGTCATTCAACACTTTTCTCATCCTACAGCTGTGTTCCTCTCCTCCATTACTCTTACACATTGTTTTAATTTTCATTTTCCACGTCATATATCTACCGATCCGTCATATGTTGCTATTTATATATATATATATATCTTTGTTATCTTATATAGTTCTAATTACATAAATAACTTTGCAAAGTTTTTGTCTACAAAGAAATAAGAAATGCGCCCGTCCCCTGTTTTTGATCTTTCGTTGCAAGGCTGTAAAGCATATCAGGTTACTTCTTCCTGTTGCCTTCCCATAGAAAACGACACACAACCCGTTACACACACATATAATTGGTTTAGTGGTATTCTACGAGGTACTCTCTCTCGGACTCAACAATGTTCACCAAGTAAAATTTACATATACTCGTTTTAATCGGACCACTAGTGTCCCGCCCGATTCATTTAGGAAACGTACTAATAGCCCTTTAACATGACCAAATGAATTATGCACCAAAGTTTCCTTTTCTAATTTCTATTATTATGATCTTCGTCATCACACACGTGTGTACATGATGAAAAAGGTTGACCTACTTTAATTTATTGACAACTAGGAACTTTGATTATGTAACTTACTTTGATTATTTTCCAGTCCACCTCATTTTATTTGATGTAGTGTTTTTTTTGTATAATATATGATTCTTATTTTGTATAATATAAAGTAGTAAGATGTAGGATTAAGAGAAAAGGGGGAAAATATAATAATATAATATACATTGAGAGAATATTTTCACACATAATATACCAAGTCCACATTTTTTCAGTACTAGAAAAACAATATCTCATGTCTAATTATGTAACTTCACATAGGAATAAACTACCTAATAAACAATTTAATTGCAAATACATATAAGGCCACATTTGTAACCTGTAATTTGGATTTGTGTGTTAGATTGCTTGATATTAACCTATCTGGGATGATTTTTATCTTCAAATTATCAATTAAAAAGTCGTCGTATGAATTGATTTGTTGGAAGTTTTTTACAAGTCGCAATTGGACTATAATTATATTAGATCGTTCAATACCATTTTATTGAGTGATTTAAATACGTCTAATTAGTTAGACAGGCCGCACCAATACGGTATTAAAAACACTAAATCTAATGGGAGAATATTGACCAAATCACAGGTTTGAAACGTCTATATATGACTACCTCAAGTAAACATCCTCATAAGTTTCCCCTTCAATTTACTTTAGGGCATGTTGTAGCTTCCTGTTACTTTCTTAACCAACTTGTAAAATAAGAGAGCAGAGAAAGAAGCTAGCTAAACGTGGTTGTGTTAATAACAATTTCCCACCAAACCAAAAATTAAAATAAAAGAATAAAAGATAACCAAAGAAGTTTGAAATAACAATCAAACATAGAAGCAAAGACGAAGAAGAAGACATGACAAGAAGCCAATCGGAAACTTGGCTATAAATACCCTTCTCCCCACTCCATTCTTCCTCCCCCCTCTCCCTTCTCCCTTCTCTACACATTTCACTGTTCCATTTCTGCCCCTCAAGAAACAGAGAGCTCTGTTCATCCTTCAAGAAAACAGAGTGAACAAAGCTTGAACAGGTAGATTGGATTTCTCCTCTTCTATCTCGTTCCACTCTCCCATTTCCGATTCCATCAACGATTTCACCATCTGGGTGGGTCTTAATTTCCTTGACAAAACATAATGGGATCTTCCCAAAGCTCGCAACTTTGGCTTTCCCCTGTTTTTTCCACTTTCCAAAAACATTGTGCTTTTTGAAACCAAAAATTCGACCTTTTTGAGTAAGCAAACCCTTTTCCAGCATCAGAAAGCCATTGGTCCAGCTCATCCGTTCCAGCAGTTGTGGATTGTCCACTCACGAAACTTACCAGTTCTTATCCCTTTTGCATGTACTCAGCCATTGATTGTCCACTTCTTTATGGACAAGATTCTGTTCATTGGTGCTAATCCTAGTCGACAAGTTTAAGGATCAACCTGAAAAACATTCATGTTTGTCCTAGTATTTAAACCGTTATGGAACATAGCATTGATGCCTCATCACTAACTAACTTGTGCGGGGTTTTCTATTCTTAAGGTTAATTGTTCAAAGATGGAATATGAGAAGTGCTACCTTCAAGTCCAGAGGCCGAAATATGACTGCCTTCTATTCGGTACCAACTTTTATCTTAGATTATTGTTAAAACATTTTGACTGAAGACATAATTCGATGTCTGGATACTAACAATTCATTGATTGGAAATCGTGCAGACCTAGATGATACCCTTTACCCATACAGCTCTGGTCTTGCAGCCTCATGCGGGAAGAACATCAAAGGTACGTAATTAAATATGTTTAACCTTCATATATACACCTCTTGCATGTATGGCCTTTTTTGAAGTTGGAAGTTCTGAAACTTTGGTTTCTGCAGATTACATGGTGGAACACTTGGGCATTGACAGGAACAAAATTGCCGAGTTGGGCAATCTTCTGTACAAAAACTACGGCACGACAATGGCCGGTCTGAGGGCTATTGGCTACGATTTTGATTACGACGAGTACCATAGCTTTGTTCATGGCAAATTACCTTATGAGAACCTGAAGCCAGACCCAGTTCTCAGGAGCCTCCTGCTGAGCCTTCCATTTCGCAAAGTGGTAATTCAGTTTTCCTTTTACTTGGCACAGTTCATATTTTATTTTCGATCCTTGTCACTTTCGCATACTGAAATTATTTTTGCTTTTGTTTTTATTCCGACCACACAGATATTTACAAATGCGGACAAAATCCATGCCCTGAAGGCCTTAAACTTGCTTGGATTAGAGGATTGTTTCGAAGGGATAATTTGCTTCGAGACGCTTAATCCCATCCACAAAACCACTGTTTCTGATGACGAGGATGATATCGCTTTTGTGGGGTCAAACTCTTCAGCCGCCACAACAACAATTACAAACAACAACCATGAATTATTCGACATTATTGCCCACTTTAACAAGCCTAATCCCAGTACTTCCGTGCTTCCCAAGTCACCCATTGTGTGCAAGCCATCTGAGGCCGCCATTGAACGCGCCCTCAACATAGCTAACATCGATCCCAAGCGGACCGTAAGTTCCAAGCTACTCCGCATTGGATTGGATTCAATCAAAAGATTTGGTCTTTGATCGATTTGTTATGTTTCTTTAATGATATGCAGCTGTTCTTCGAAGATAGCGTGAGGAACATTCAATCGGGAAAACGCGTGGGACTTGATACCGTGCTGATCGGGACTTCCCAGAGGGCTAAAGGTGCGGATTATGCTTTGGAGAGCATCCACAATCTGAGGGAAGCGATTCCGGAGTTGTGGGAACTAGCCGACATTAAAACAGCATCGTCGGAAGTTGGGTATCCTGGAAAAGTTGCAGTTGAGCAATCTGTCACAGCTTAAATAGAACAATTAAAACATTATGAAAAACCAAACCAATGTAATGTTCATCATCATCGCCACCATGGCTTCAAACTGAACCAAAAAGCAAAACAGAACAAGATCGGGAAGAAGAAGAAGAAGGAATCAATCATTTGAATCTTCCCAATTAAACACCCAAAAGATGGGATTGATGGTAGAAGTTAATCAGTTATATCCTCCGACATGCATGTATCATCTGTAGATGTTTTCCATTTTTCTATATCTCTGTTGTGTAGTCATGTAATTTGAAAATCTGAGAAAATAATTAAAAAAAATAATTGAAACGGGAGAGTTCTGCCTGCTTAGATCACTGGAGTCATTATCATCAACATCACTCGCAATCATTGATTGAAAACTACAATTTTTGCGTGATTAAATCCCATTGGACACCAATCACTCACTAATTTGATATATCACTCACTAACGTAATTATTTAATTTTGGATCATTTAATATATATAATTGGCAACTGTGACCATTAGTATGGTTATCCGTTCGAAGCACATGAATTAATCAATTAGGATTAAATTGATTAATTCGTGTTTTTAAAGTATGGATAAATTTGAAATTTGTTATTCCCGAAATATTATAGTTGAAATTCACCGTCAATCTTCAATTGCAACCATTTACATGATTATTTGTTCGAACTCAAACCAATTAATTAGGAAAAAACCAAGTTGAGCAAGTATTTTAGAGTATGGGTCTCAAAACCAGTTACGTACCAATACATATAATGTAGGGTATATGTATTGGAGTACTCACCCAAAGATAATTCAATCCATCCTTATTAATGAAACTCATATTAAGATACATGGAGATGCGATTTCTTTATGTTTAGAATAATTACATATTTTATTTGTACCAAAATTTAAAATTCTTTCGGTTACGGTCATGATAAAAAAAACTGCTAAAAATCTAGTGAATATTCATAAAGTAAGTGTTTCTTACCGCTTGAAATATTGTTTTATAGTAAAAAAAATTCATTCAAAAACTAATACATATCAGCGAAGGATGCCTCTAATATATACCATATGAGTTATTATTGTAAATACCAAAAACTAGAATAAACAAGAAAAGAATATTAGATTTTTGAATCGAAACCAAATCGTCACCAACCATATATATTTGATCATGCAATAATAAAAATAAAAATAATAATGTTAAATCTCAAGTGAAAATATGAATACTAGTTGGATAAAAAGATTCTATTTGTTGTAATAAAGTCGTGGACAATATTACTAGTCATTGGAGTGGGATGAGACAAGTACTGGATAGTCATGAATCATGATTATTTCACGAAGACTGGTAAAACAAAAGACACCTGTTCTGTTATATAATTATCTGGCCTGGCAGAAAACAACCTGCAGGATAAATAGGTAATAATGCATGCAAGCAGGAAGAAGAGGAGGGGTTGAGATGACATGTCTCCATGATTAATTAATCATGTCATTATTGGTTCCCACCCCCCATGTCTCTGTCCCATGTATCATCATTTCATTAAATTAAGATTGCTAAGTGGGCTAAGCAACATTTTCAATTATTAATTATTACTTAATTAAAGGAGGCTAAAGTAACAAGCTGCCTTTGAGGAACAGTTAGTACTACTTCTTAATTTGTTTCTGATCACAAAAGTCCACACACTAAATAGGAATACATAGGGTTTAGATATCTATTTCTTTGTAAAAGCAAAGTTGAATTCGAGAACGATCACCTTGAATCATCGTCACACAACTCTACCGATTGACCTAGTCCATCTGGACCACAGAAGTGCTGACACATCATCACAGGAAAGAAACAAACAACGAAAAAGAAAGGTATACAGCTGGCAATTGGCATGATACATGCGGCAATGTAGTTGGCTGTAAAGTTGGGGAACCTAACAAAACGAAGAAAAAAAGGGGTAGATGATGAATGATGAGAAGCTGGCAATGGCAAGTACCATAATCATGGATACGGAATTGAACGGACCATATGATTAAATACAAAACAAAACCCCTTTCTTTCTTTGTTTTGTTTACATAGTGTTGCTGTCAGATCAGATCAATCGTGCTAGAGCATGCATATATAGGAATCGGACCGACAATAATGTGAAGGATTATGTGATCCGAATGACGTATGTACTTATCGTGATAATTTTCAATGGTAAGAAAAATGTGTGAACATCATCAGCTACAATAGAAACTCAAATAGCAGCAAACAGAAGGGAAGTAAGAAAAACTGGATCTAAACCTCCCCGTTAAACCAGTGAACCTCTGGAGGGGGGGATGGGGAAGAGCAACTCTGGCATCTATACTTCGCTATTACCTACTTTCGCAAGACTTATCTGCAATCCTATTAGCTTCACGGAAGATGTGCAGCAGCCTGAAGGATCCAACTAACTGAAGAAGTCTTCTAGTTTCAAGCACAATGGCAACAAAGGGTGAGTGGATCTAATTTCCCCGTTAAAAAGTAAATGCATGTGACATCATTTTAATTTATGAATACTAAAAAAAATAAGAGATTTTTGGAGATTTGAAATTACCTTGTTGGTCTAGAGGGAATGTAGGGGACGATTTCAGCTAATTAGCCATAATTATTGCATTCAAAATCACACACAAATAATCCATCCAAACGGTTTATTTCAAAAATAGCAAACCTCATCCAAATATGAAGTCGTATGATATTATCTGATACCTATAGGGCCTCGTTTGGTATGCGATATCTCGAATATTATGATATTCGAGATATCGTGATATTGAGTGTTATTAATATTGGTAGGGAATATTATAAAATTATTGTTTGATATGATTAAAAATAAAATTACGGATATAGCCCCACTAATATTCTTACTTTCCCAATTCAAAAGTTTTGCCAATTGTTAGTTTGTGTTTAGAGTTGGGAAATTTTTATATTCATTGATTCTGTCGTGAATGATTATTGGTGGATGAGAGATAGCCACTGAATCGTTCAGGAGGGAATTGGTCTACGGGAAGTGTCTGGGGAGTTGATTTGAGAGAAAGAGCGTCGAGGGAAGGGTGAGTAGGAATGTCGTCGTCGTCAACGACGCATTACAAGGAAGAAACTACCTTAGCCGGAGTTGTTGAGGCATAAAGAGGTGAGAAGCTATGTGCAGTGAAGACGAAGGAGAATTGAAAGTGATAGAGTATTGGTATGAAGAAATGGATTTTGTATTGTTTTGCGAGTATATGTCAATCTGGGAAATTGGAAGGAATCAATGGAAACAAGAAACAAGAGAGCGGGAAGAGGAAAGATTGCCAGATGGGTAATGGTGGAGGTGCGTGAGATGAAGAAGGCGGATGAAAGTGAGAAATTGTACGGACAAATCATCAATCCTCTGTCCGTCACGGTGATGTCGTCGTCGCAGCTTCTTCTCCACTCCCGTCGAATGCGAAGAAGAGAGAGCATGTTATTATCAGCCAAAATGGAAAAAAGAAGAAAACATGGCAATTATTGCGCCAAAAAATCAGGAGAATGTGGACCAGATGATAATGTGGCTGTGTAATTACAACAAATTTAAGAGGTAAATATGCCCAGTTGGAATGATATTAGAGTGCTATTCACATATTTTGTTTTTAGAGGATATTCAATATTGCAGTTTTGTGATATTGATATATGTGAATATCGTGATATTTCCGTTTCGAAACACGTAAATATTTCGGATATCACGGTATTGGGTGATATCATATTAGATATCACTCATACCAAACAATCCCTATTTTTACAAAATGGAAATGGGCTGTGAACTCTTAGCTGAATACATAGTAAAATGCGGACCACACCCTTATAGTTTTAAGTTAGTGCATCGGATATCATTATATTTAAGATTCTGCACCGGATGCCATTATAATAATAATTTAAGTGCACTTACCTCTTTTTATAGGTTTCATGAGATTCAACAGGTTATCGAGTTGATGTGGCTGCCACAAAGCTACAAACGAATCTTAAAAATAAATAAAAATTTAAAAAACAGAACTAAAAAGAATGCCCCAAATTTTTTTTCTCTCATAATCTTCTTCCTTAATAAAGGACTTTAAATTTGACAAATGCCTAATTAACGTTGTTGTTTATCTCCGTAATATCTCCCTTAAATCATTCAAAGTTTTATAACCCTCAAGAATTTAATTCCTTTTTTGATCCCTCGAGGACGACTCTGGCTATTTAAAGTGAGTTTCACTTCCATAGATCTGGCGAGGTAGGTAAATACCCTTTCATTTTGTTTCATGTTCTTAAACTACTCATCTTCTTCTTCAATACGTTCCTCAAAAAACGGTTTGTAAGATCTGTTTTCTTAATTTAATTTATTTATGTACAGGTTAGTGGAGGTTTGAATGACGACGTAGTACCTGGAGATGAGGAAAAAAAGACGATTATGAGGAAGAAAATAGATTAGGAAATTAAATTAGGTTTTGTTTATTTGGTGTAAATTATTACTAACAGCTCTTATCGTTTAATTTTTTCTCAACAGACCGACATATTAATAAAATTAAGTCTTCTCTTGGTTTTTTTTCAATTGCTCATTATTTTCCATTCCTTTAACAATTATGTGTATGAGTATAATGAAAGATTTTTTATTTGGTATTAAGATTTGGGATTCTTAATGGTGGTTTATTGATTGACTACTGTCGCTGTTATATTTTATTTTGGCCGTTGCTAGGTAAACAGTTTTTTTATAGTGTCGAAGTTTAAGTTTTTGAGAAATGTGAAGGTTTGTATCAACAACGATAGCGGTGACAAGAGCAATTATCTGCATTGATGGTGAATGGCGGTGAATGATTATTATTTACTTTTTATTTTTTAGTTCAATTTCTTATGATTTTATATTTTATATTTTATTTTAATATTAAAAATCCGGACCCATTTATAGCCTATGTGGCAACCATATCAATTTGATAATCTATTAAGTATTACCAAATCTACAAGAAAAGGTAAGGACACTCAAATCACATTTAACATATAAATCTCCCCGGAATGGAAATGGGCCAAACCACAAACGAGTCCGAGCGAGTCTCCGGGCCTAGAAGCCCATTTTTCAGAGACAGATGCGTGATGAGAGAAGTGGTAGGCTATAGTGAGAACTTTGGGATTTCGGATAAGATGATCCAATCGAACTAGTACACAGCGGATTAACGGATGGGAGGCAGGTGAAAGACTGTCGGATGGGAATCCATCCAACCCACTAAACCCATTTACCCAAAAACCCAATCCAATCAAAGGCCTCGATGACGTGTCTCCCTTTGATCTCCTTCTCTGCTAAACTCGGTGGCGTGTCCTCATTACTGCCTAGTTCCAGTTGTTGCTCTACACTTCCAGAGTCTTCCGCACTTCCCTTCTCGCCCTCTCTTTCTGCTTCTTCGACATCGCGGACTACAGGCAGCAGCAGAAGGGCGAGATTCGGTGTTGCGTTTGCATCAATGGCCCCCAAGACCGTCCTCGTCACCGGAGCTGGTGGCAGAACCGGTAAGATTATTATAACTAACAATTTCTCTTCTCATTACGATGCATGCGGAGAATTGGGGGTTAAGGTTTGTTTGTTGGATTTCGAAGAATTCGAGTTTTATTTATGTTGAGAAAATGTCGAAATTGATTGCCTACTTCAGGATCTGATTAGCTATGCTCCATTTCGGCACATGCACTGATCGATGGTGCCTTTGCTTGAATTTGATGCAATTAAAACAACTGTTCGCAGGTTCAATAGTGTACAAGAAACTGAAGGAGAGGTCGGATCATTACACTGCAAGGGGTTTGGTTCGAACTCCAGAGAGTAAGGAGAAAGTTGGGGGATCTGATGATGTGTACGTTGGAGACGTAAGAGACGCTGAGAGCATTGTTCCAGCTATTCAAGGTATTGATGCACTCGTGATACTGACAAGCGCAGTGCCTAAGATGAAACCTGGGTTTGATCCCTCCAAAGGTGAAAGGCCTGAATTTTATTTTGAAGAAGGTTCCTTTCCTGAACAGGTGAGACTGATAACACATTGTTCTAATCTTCATTTGGTTTGTTTGTTCTGTTGTCTGTCTTGGATTGAAATTGTTTGTCTTTGCATTATGTTAGGTCGACTGGATTGGACAGAAGAACCAAATAGATGCTGGTGAGAGGCTCTTTTCCTTTCCTTTTATTTACTTTCTAATGTATTATGATTTGTGATTAATTGGACTACATACATGTGAACAGCCAAGGCTGCTGGAGTGAAGCAAATTGTGTTGGTTGGTTCTATGGGTGGAACCAACCTAGATCACCCATTGAACAAATTGGGCAATGGGAACATACTGGTTTGTGTTTCAATCTCTATCTTGACTTCAGACGTTGTTTCTCTGGTTTATGTTTGTCTTGATTCCTACAATGCTAAATCAACTTAAAGTTATTGTCTTTGTGGTGTATAGGTCTGGAAGAGAAAGGCTGAGCAATATCTGGCTGATTCTGGTCTTCCTTACACAATCATAAGGTAAGACAGCCATTGCCAGTTTCTTTTATGCTTGTGAGGCGATGGAATTTGAATTCAATGTCTGATATGCTCTGATCAGGGCTGGAGGGCTGCAAGACAAAGAAGGAGGGATTCGTGAGCTTCTGATCGGGAAGGATGACGAGCTTCTTCAGACAGAGACAAGGACCATAGCCAGGCCTGATGTTGCTGAAGTGTGCCTTCAGGTACTACTACCTATACACAGAACATAACAGTTGTAGTTGCATGGTGGATTCTTTCTTACGCATCGGTACTTTCTATGAAATCAGGCTCTCCAGTACGATGAAGCTCAGTTCAAGGCATTTGATTTGGCCTCGAAGCCGGAAGGAACAGGCACCCCAACCACCGACTTCAAGGCATTGTTCTCTCAGATCACCACCCGGTTTTGATTCATTTGTTATACCGGGAATGTAATCTGTCTCCGTAACATTATGAACTTGTGGTGGCATCTCCAAAATTGTACTCGACACTGAGAACGTTTATGTTTTGGATGAGTAAATAAATTTAGGTAAGCATGTTGGAGAGAAAATTTGATTCCTTAAACTTTAATGTTTTTTGACTTTTTTCTCGAATCAAAACTTACAAACTGAGTAAAACCTAGCAAAAACAGCCAAATAGTAAGATTAAAACAGGTTATGTGCATACCAGGGAACTACTACTCAGACTATCTGGCCGTAGTTTAAGAGGCCGGCTTCCACATGGAAAGAGCGTAAATGATTCGGCCTTTCCATCCTTGCAACAGCCATTTGTTATCCTCGTCAATCAAGAAATCTTTATGGTAAAGTTCTTTAGCTTTCTTATTAGCTTCTTTCATGGTCTCCTTATCCCAATGCAGCTGCTCGAAACCAGCCCTGAGGCAACGAACCTGCCACTGCTTGTAAGTTTCAGGCCTCTCCACTCTTTCCCATCCTTCACAAGCAATAACATTCAAAGCCTCCCTGCCGAATATTTCTTTCTCTATCAGCATCCGCTCCTGATCTTCTCGGGGCACCACGGTTTCGAGCATATCGAACATGGCTGAAAAGTGAAACAATGCCTCCCGGAATCTAGTCACGAAAAACGGAGCATTGAACGCCCCGTTTATCACCCCATGGATGAAAAGTCGAGGGTTGATCCTCTTGATCAACCCGAGGACTATCTTCCTTGGACTGTCCACACAGACCGTTTCATCCAGCAAGTTCTTAGCCCTGTACAAGCAATTCACAATTACGAATTCATCCTTTTCGATCTTGAGATCCTCTAGCTGCACATTCTCCCATCTCTTCGCGATCGCATTGTACTCGAACGGTACCTTGAACTTCTCAGCATAGGCTGCCAGCCTCCGCCCGGTCGCTTCCACTCGCTCAGCTGGTCTGAATCCAGGCTGCGGGAAATCTATCCCCGTAACACGAAGCTTAGGAGGTCCACCTGGTCTCCACGACATGCGTTGAATAAGAGTTGGCCATTGAAAGCCATAAAGAACTCCAAAATCTATCACATGGACCTTCGTTGCATCCCCCGACACGGTCCTTATAGTCTTGTTGGAGACGAAATTAGAAAGCTTTTTGAAAGGGCAAGCAGCTAGAAACAGATGGTAAGCTTTCAACACATCAGCAGCACAAGTTTTCTTGTCTACAAGCCCTTTGTAGATCTGGCTACCGGTCCCCGCGAGTCGAGCTTCCAATCCATCGGCGAAACAATTCGCCAGTCTCTGATTCGCATCCCCGAACGGAGACGAATGGAGACGAATCTGCTTGAGCAATTCGCTCGCACTGGTTCCATCGTCGGCAGCAACAGCTTGAGCACAAGTGATGAGCAATGTTCTTAAGTCCACTACGTCCTTTTTCGCAGCGCCTTTCTTCATACGACCTCTCCCTTGACGAAATGTCTTGTGCTGTCCGTTCTGGCTGTCTCGTATCGTGGCGTTCTTCAACGACTCGCGAAGAGCGGTCAAGTCTTCTTTGCCTTTGCCTACACTACAGAGAAGCACACTGTCGAATACATCCGGTGGCAAGTTAGAATCTTTGTGAACAGCTAAAACTTTGGTACTCCTCTCTTCTTCAATTGGTACATCCTCTCTTATCAGAATATTCTTCCTTCCTCTTGGTAAAGATTCCACCTTTACATCATTGGATGCACGGATTCTCGCATTGGTCTGGATATTAAGGAACAGATTGTTGCCATTGGGAAGGAACTTGTTAGCTTCTTCAACGCCTTTGTTGAACTGCGAAATCGATTGGCTTTCGCTGCCGAAATCTGGGAACTTGAATGTGCTGCTGCTCGGAGAGTCCACCAAGCCGTCCGTGGTGGTGCTTGTACCGACACTATTGTTGGAAGAAGTGTATGAAGATTGAGATAGCTGAAAGGGATCATACTCACTCTGCTTGAAATTCCAGCTGGCATTAATACCATCTACTAAGCAGCTGCTATATCCATTGTTAGGGTTGTAAAGGTGGGTGCTTGGCTCAGGTGAAGGTGGGTATTTCTTGCCTAGGACGTCATAGAATGATTTCTCGGCTGCCTGGAGATCTAATGAGTCCTGAAGCATACAGGTTTTTTCCTCCATTTCTTCCTCCATTAGCATCTGGCTTATGTAACCCAACATTGTATCTGAAAAGTCACAGTCTTCTTTTCCTTCTTGTTGGGTCACAGTACTCAAATTGGGGGTTTCATTTGAATGTTGAAACCCTTTAAAACCGTTGAAGGTCATCTGGCTGGCAAAGTTTGGATTTGGAAGAACCGAGACGGGTTGTTGTCTCAATTGTGATTCATGATTCGAGATTGAAAATCTGCTTAACCGGGGATCCATGTGCTCCTGAGCAACCCTAGAACACTAAAATTTCAAAAAGGTAAGAAAGAACAGAGCAAAAGTAAGAACTTCACTTCCTTAACCAGTGAACACTGCAAGTAGAAAGCAAAGATACAACATTTGTTGATTCAGAATGCTAACAAAGCCAAAGCCATCCTTCTTTTTAAAAGAAGAAGGCCAAGGTCGACAAGAGAAAAGCGGAGCAGTCAATTCATTTGTAGCTACAATACACAGCAGTGCAGGGGAAACATTCGTGTGAAGAAGACGTAAGAAAAGAGCTCGATTAAATTGTTACCTCGTTGGGAGAAAAATGCTGCTAAGCAAAACCCAGACGCCGAAAAGGAGAAAGGAAAAACACAGAGAGAGAGATGCTTTGAAATAGGAGAAGAGGCGGAAGAAGAAGAAGAAGTCAAAGTGGTGAGAAGAGGACGGTGGTGAATTCCGTCTTCTTGCTGTTAGTAAACGGAGAGATCGCTGCCGCAATAATCCATCGGTGTAGCTAAAGAAAAGAAAAGGAACCTTTTTGCTTTTATATACAATTGTTATTTTTTGGTTTGAGCCAATAGTATATCGACACGCTAACGCTGTTCTGCAATCTAACAGCAAAAAACTAATGTCTCGCTTTCAAGACGGAAGCAGACGAAAAACTAAACAATGGCATTGGGAGGAGTTTCCACGTGTCTCCCTGTCGGATAAGGGAAAGGGGGAAAGTTGTCCACGTGGTTGACACGTAGGCAAGACATTGTCTGTTATTTTGGCTCGATACGGATCCATTCTGGGATTTCTTTTTGTTCTATTATTGAAAAAATGCAGCACTATGACTAAGGTTGTAACGAAGAAAAGAATTAATGAAGTGGGTGGGTTTTCTGATCTTGTAAATACTTGACAATCATGGAAACAAATGACAAAAGCATTTGCTGGTGCACGATGCAAGCACTAGACATCATTAAAAGTAGTGATTAAGTAAACGAAGCATGATTAAGTTGCTGAAGTTTCGGCATTTTGCTCCTCCGATTTGTTTATGTTTATATGTACGTTGCAAGTTGATGGCTGGAAAGGCGTTTACTATGAAAAGAGTGTCAGCAGATTTTTATATATGGTGTAATAATGAGATGGAATCCTGTGAATCGATACTTTTCACATGCAGTGGGGGGAACTTTCTGGAAAAATAACTGATACCCTTTTCCCCACACAGTGATCCCACTTGCAAGATTAAATAATTGACAGTGCATGGTCGAAAGTGCAGAAAAGAAGTCCACTAGTGCACTAAATTGTAAAGCTTCCAGTAACCAAAATTGCATCAAAATATAAGCAGATTGATGAAACTACACAAAACTTGACAAAACACCGCTTTGCTTTTTATTAGCATCGAGAGCTAGCTAGCAACAAAAGTGCTGCTGCTGCTGCTTCAGTTTGCAACACAAAGAAAGAAAGAAAAGAAAAACAGAAACATGCTTTGCTTTCATGAATACAAATTCCATGTACAGAGATACTCCAAGCCTCCTTTTGCAAATGAAAGCTTGGAGTTGAAAAGTTAGCAAAGCTTAAAATTTTGAAAAGTGGGGTGTATACGAGAGAAACCTATAGACAGTTATATATATATATGATCTTAATCTACATTCTTATATTTAGAATTCTATAGCATATATCTAATTTACAAATGGCAAACTCAAACAGTAGAGTTGGGATGGTGTTTGGGCTGTTGCTGTGACCAGTAAGCATGTGCAGCAAGAACCCTGTCCAGTAGTTCTTGTGGCACTGGCTCCCCTCTTCTTTGCTGTGGGGATATCCTTGCTGTATGCACTAATGTCTTCCACTTATCCTGCATTTTATTAAACATCAACATTCAATAATTGAAGTTTTGTTTGTTACAGAAAACTCCCGACCCGGCGTGCCACTATTCGGGCATCCTAACCCGGCTAAACTCCGGTCCTCTGCAAGGAGAGCCCCCCTACATAGGATAGTTGGATGTTGTTCTCTCGAGTCCCGACTTCGGCCCACTACCTACACTCCAACCCAAGCTAATAGCTATTATAAACTAGAAAGATATTAGAGAGATAGAAAGATTAATAATAATTATTATGGCTCTAATGGCCGATAGGATAGGGGTATATATATCCAAGATAGATATAGACTCCTACCATAAGTAGGAAAAAGACTCCTACCATAAATAAGAGTCTTACATAAGGAAATTTCTTCCTACACAAATAACTAATATAATTAATATATTTTAATAATATTAGATCTACCTAATTAAGATTTATTTCTACAATAACTTTGTCTAAATCTTCAATAGAATGGGTCTGATCCTCCACCATGCCCAATACCACATTGGCCCAAGTCAACCCCTTGCTTGTGGAAACAAAGAGCCCTCTACAGCCTAAACTAAGAGTCCTCTACAGCCTAAACTAATAGTTTTGTCTAGCTCTAACACATGATGGCCTGACTCCAACAAGCCTACTATCACCTGGGTCAAAGTCAACTCCTTACTTGTGGGAACAAGGATCATACTCAAGCCTTGGTCAAACCAAATTTAATTCTCACTTTCCCTCCTTCCCAATGAAAAGTTAGGGTTGAGAATTTTGTAGTTATACTAGTCGACAACCTTAACCAACTGAACTAGAAGCATTTGCATTGCTGAAAATGAAGTTGAATGTATACGAATGTGGGGCGGGGGTGGCTAACCTTGAGATCAACATAAGTTCGATGATGCACATTATCGAAAGCACGCAACTTCACATCACGCCACCTAGGGAAACAGATAAAAGAAACAAAATAAAAAACAACTTTACAGGTTGAATATGGTGTTAAGTGTTTGGCTTACTGTCTTAAATTGAGATGGTTAAGAAGAGATATGAACCTTCCAGTTCCGAGCTTTTCAACTGCTTGAACCAGTGCTTCCACTTCCGAGACCGAAAAGGGTCTTCTCATCCTGCGTTGTCCTAGCTCGGGCTGACCAGACTTCCTGTGGAAAGGGACTACAGCCAATGCATGATCCATTCTCACTGGTGGGACTGTCACCAAAGCTTTCGAATCAGATAAGTTGGCTCTATCGTTGTTTGATCGGCCATCACCCAGTGCGAGAACTCTGCTTGGATTACTTCCAACAGTCCTGCCATAACCGATCTCCAACGAAACAGGAGAGCCACTTGATCCCCCTGCTTGTTGTAGCTTCAATGAGGCATGCCTATGACCAGGAAATCACAATATCAATGTCTTCAAAATTGGTTTAAGCAGCCACGGAGTCTTGTGTACCAAGACAAGTGTATCTTACCTGGATGGCGCGCCATTAGCTGAACGGCTCAACAGAAATGAGGGAGTCTGAGCACAGGAAGGCGACGAAGATGCTATTTGAGATCGGCACGGCTCCAAAACAAAGCCCAAACTGTTATGCTTGTCATGATCTTGGGAGATTCCAGTCTGAAGCAAGGTTTTGCTGTCATCTCTAACCTTCTTTCCCTGAACCAGGATGCCAACATGTAGTCCATCGCCAAGGATGGCAGATACTGCCTCCATTACCATCGTCTATAACAGTTTAGGTAGAATCTGTTAGTGAATAATATGAAAACCAATCTGAATCCTCGAGTTATTGGATGCAATGGTTCTTGACAGAAACCACAGCCTTTTACCTTCAATGAACCAACGGTTGCTGTTGCAGGAATCTCAATGAAGAGCTCCGGGACCTTGAACGACTTGATACTAAGCTTGACTGGAAAACAAACAAGGAATCCAATGTAAAAACTCCAAATGAGAATGTATCTCCAGCAATAAATTAAGTATCAATGACAACGTTCATTCCACCTACCATTACAGTCTCTCGAGTTTGGAGGCGTATGTTGGCCTGATACCGAAGATGATGTTCCCGACGCTGCAATTAGAGAGGCAAAGTTACTTGACTAAAAGCAAGAGAAAGAAAACTGTCAAAGAATCGTTACATCCTAATAATTTGAGGTTCATATTGGGTTTTATATTATTATTCGTTAACAAAACAACATGTACAAGTAATGGAAGGGCTGATAAGAAGACACTCTTGCACCTGAACCACAGCTGTCATCATTGGTTTTCTTGTTGGGAGAAGTGAATATGTCTTCACAAACGGATGCATCGTCACACGCGAAGAACTTCCTTTTCTTGAAAGGTACAATCTTCTGAGCTTTTTGCTGATTATTAGAACAGGACTTCCCACTTTGGTTAGAAGTTCCTTTTGGTGTCTTTCCATCTATAAAACATCAGTTCAACTTTTGATTACCTATGCCAGACATGGAATCAAGATTGTGCACACATAAAGTAAACTGGACATTTACCATTTCTGAAGAATCCACCGATCTTCGAGTTGGCAGACACCCGCCAATGCCTCAGCACAGATGAGTTCCTCGTCTTCTGGACTCCGTTACATGACTGCTGCTGCTGCACATGTTCAGAGCATCCACTGGCATTTTCGTCATCGTCATCATCTCTACTAACTACTACTTTCGTCTCAGCAGAGCGCCCGGAGAAGCACCCTAGACCAATGCAGTTCTTGAACAAAGACGGCTTTGTATCGTTGTTCTCGTCAGGGCTTGCACATGCTGGAATGTTCATGTCGATTTCGATTTTGTCCTCAAAATCGCCTTGCACCGGTAAAGTCCCACTCTCAGTACTTTTGACCTTGCACTCAGTTTCAGCAGTTTCAGGCTTTATCTCGGTCAGGCTCTCATCTTGGCCTTGATAAAGTTTCCATCCATCCAGTTTATCCGAAATGGTTCGGTTAGTCATTTTACCATCATCCCGGGTGGCCAAGTTCTCAGCTTCATGATCAAGATTATAGGAACTTGAGCTTCCCTTGTGACTATACGTCTGCTGAGCTGGCAAGAATTCATGGAGTGGATAGCTGTTCAAACCAGGCTCTGAGGGAGAGGTAATTTTCTCTACAGAAGCGTCCGGGTTCGATAATTCTCCTTCATCATCGCCCTGCGACAGTTTTGTAGAACTTTCACCACCCTGCAATATTTTGCCAGCAACACTAGCTAGGATTTCAAATGCGCGTATATGACTGTTTTCTCCTTTCTTCCTTATTAGTCCCCTTCCCTGAAACAGCAAATGAAGGCTTATAAACAAAATGATACATGTAACAAACTGTAACACAGTGTGTAGCCATTATCTGGTTACCCGATTTGATCTAGCTGCACGAGGAACCACGACGGGGACTCTGTAGCCACCGAAACCACATTCCAGCCTCCTCTCCACTACCATATCTCAGACATTCATAGCGGAAGGAACTCATTAAACAAAACAAACCAGCTTTTTTTTTCTCAGCAACAGCCTGCAAAACCAAATGTAGAATTAGTAAGTTAAAAGCGCAGGGCAAACAAGTTACTAATTCATGATCAGAATTAGCAACTTCCACAACCCTCCTAATTCCGGCTCAACTTTTTTACACTAATTTCAACTCAAATTTCTTAAGAATAAGGTTTGTTTTGACAAAATAAAAAAGTATAACTTTCCGTCCAACCGGGAAAATACTCAAATTTTCATCCAACTCTCCGCTGTCAAACCGGAGATCAGTTGTAATGTGTAATCAAACTCACGAGTATTAAGTTCATATTAAACGACAAAGAGCCCCCATTTCCAGCAGCTTATTGCCATAAAAACCAACTAACTTCTCTTATATATGGTAAGTAATTGGTGAATTAACACCACCTTCAACTGCCATCAGATTATGTACAAAAGCAAAAAATTCTCCAAAATAGATAATGTAAGGAACCTGGAGAAGGCGTTTCTTCAACCCATATGCAGTCGGGATTGATGATGAGTCCTTTTGATCCCAATAAAAAAGGAAGAGTACCCTTCAATATCTGCAAGCTCCAGAAGGGTTAACATATAAATAAAGACAATAAACACTAGTAATCCACTGATATCATCCAGAAGAAAGAGAAGTAATAATAAACTAAAAGGAAAACAGTCAGAGGAGAACCTAATACTGCAAAAAACAATCATGATCTCAAAGGAATAATATATATAATTTGTGTATCTTGTCAGATCCCAAAAACCCTGACAGAAACCATTCATTCCCACTATCTAGAGTGCAAATAGGAAACCCTCTCAGACATTTTAACATCTGAGATGATCAAGATTCAAGAAGAGTGGGAGAGTGTGAGGATTCCATAACATTGGCCCTCCATTACAAGGGAAAGGAAAAAAGAAACGAACTTTCAGGCTACCCAGAAAGCATTTTTGAATGCTGGGACAAAAGAAGTAAACTTTTTCAAAAATCAGATCATCAAATGGGTAAAATGATTGACCACCACATCTCCATAATAGCCAAGCATACAGTTTCAACTTCAGACAGCCTCGTCAAATAAACGAAAATAGAAAGAAAAGAAAGAAATCTACCTGTCAAATTCTTTTTCAGAGACAGCCCTTTGTATGATGATGAAAACACAAGAATTCAAATGATTAGAACTGGCATTTAGAGTGTGGTGAGGAACAACCGAAGAGAAAAAAAACCTGCTCACTTTCTGATGTTTGTTTTTCTTTTTGCCTTTTGCAAGAAGGAATGAAGGGGGGAGAAAAAGACAAGGGTTAGTTTGTAAGTCTGAATCTGAGACCTCTGTATGGATGACGATGATGATTAGATCATTTAAAAGAAACCTCCTGAAAACCACCCAAGAAGAAGAAGAAGAAGAAGAAGAAGAGGAAGGAAATAAATATGGGAATGTTTATTATTTATTTATCATCGTCGTGTTAAAACCCAAAAACACAGCAAGTTGCCTGGTTTGATTTTATATATGAAGAATGGAGAGGAAGTGCCGGTAAGATTTTACCGGGTAGTGTGTGTGTAGTAGAGCAAAAAAAGGGGGACAAAGCATTGAAAGAAAAAGGAAAGCCAAAAACCCTCCTTGGACCAGTTCTTCCTTCTTCCCCCCTTCATCGTCTCTGTCTGCTTTGACACGTGGAGGCCTCTCCCTTGTTGTGACTTAAATCTTATCTGCTTACACTTGTTGGGTTCCTAATTAACGTTGGAAGAAAAGGAATTATGCAACAAACTGGAAGTTTGAAACTCACGACCAACGTTCAGTCAGGACAGAACCTCCACAGTCAGATGGTTACTCAATTACTTGTCACTCAAGCTTTTGTTTCCCCTGCTAACTGCTAAGAAGATTTTGATGATGATGCCATATCTCTAAAGCTCCGTTTGGGAGGCAGAATATCCTGTAGGCATTTATCTTATTATTTTGTCCTGATGAGAAACCAAACAAATATTCTACATGTTTTGAAATGGAATGGATGTTAAACGGGAAGGAAAATTCTCAATCAAAGTCGAACTATATTTTCAAAGTTATGAAATTTAATTTTTCGACCACTCTATTCTATTTTTCAACTCAACTAGCCTCTCATAACATCTTTTAACCTCAACTTAACTTTAACTTTCTATTATTCAGTGACATCGTTGGGAATCGTTATTCCCATTGCCAAACCAACCTGGAGTGTTTTGAAGTTTTATGGGTAGATATGGAAAGGAAACGTATGGACCACATGATTGAAATGCCTTATTGATTATTAGTGTTTTGTCCGGCCCATTAACCGAATTGAATCAGCTTACGTTTTTTACGAAATCATTTTTGTCTAATTATTGATGCCAACAGCTAGTAATTATTCTCTCCCAAAAGAGTGCGGCAACTTCGAGTGCGAGAGTAAGTATCAGACTCTCTCCATCAAGGTTTTATTCATCCGCTTCGTCACGCCATTCAGTTGCGGAGTCTTGGGAGGTGTAAACTGATATCAGATTTCGTTCTCCTTGCAATAGGCATCGAATGGTCCAATGTACTCTCCACCGTTGTCTGTACGCTGACACTTCAGCTTCTGGCCAGCCTTCCTCTCCACCAATGCAACAAAACGTTGAAAACGTTCAACACCTGATCCTTCGTCTTCAAGACAGATACACATGTCTTCCGCGAGTGATCATCAATGAAAGTCACAAAGTAACGTGCGCCACCAAGGGATTTGGAATCCGCTTCACAAAGATCTGAGTGAACCAGATCTAGCACGTTCTTCGCTCTGGAAGGTGGAGAACTTTTGAAAGCAACTCGATTTTGTTTTCCCGCCAGACAGTCGACGCATCTCTTCAGGTGGACATGATCCAGTCCAGGTATAGCCTTATTCCTCGCCAGCTTTACCATGGACTTCTCGCTCATGTGGCCAAGGCGTTTGTGCCACAACGTGACGGTGTCGACAATCTTCGTTGAGTTTGCTGCTTCTATGGAGATCTTGACTTCTATCACGTATAGTTTAGACTGCTTCTTGCCTCTCACCACTACTAATGCGCCTTTCATGAGTTTCCATTACCGTTATTGAATGTATGGCAATAACCTTCCCCGTCCAGCTTGTCCACAGAAATCCGATTTAGATGCATGTCTGGGACATGTCGGACATCTCGCAACACTAACTTCACACCTTTCATTGTCTCCCGACAGACATCTCCCTTGCCAAAGACCTTGGAGAGGTTGTCATTTCCATCCTTACCACACTGTAGTTGCCCGATGAGTAAGATGAGAAAAATTCATGTCTGGACGTTACATGGATGGTGGCGCCGCTGTCAACCACCTAAGTAGTCTCCTAGGTCGTCAGGTTGACAAAATGTTCATCATAGACAAGCATGAGCTCCTCAACAGCGTTGGCACGGTCACTGTCACCACCTATGTTTTGTCTAAGTTATGGGCAAAACCTCTGGATGTGTCCCTTCTGGTTACAGTTGTGACAAGTGATGTTTGCATGCTTGTTGGACTTTCTTCGCTCTTTCCTCGCTTCTTTGAACTTCTCGACTCACTCCTTCCTCTAAAAAATAATAAAGAGTAAAATCTGTAATTAGCCAACACTCAGAGAGAACCAGATGAAGCATAAATAAAAGAAACCCTAAATTCCAAAATTTAACTAAAAAGGCGATTTAAGTTGAAAATTTTATAGGACGGCTGACTTCATTCTTCAACCATCCAACCTTGGTCAATGGAAATGTGAGGGGTCTTTTCCTTTTACTCTTTCTTCTTGGTGGGAAATGGAGGAGAGAGCTCGAAGCCTGTCTTTTAGAAACCAATAGCTTAAAACTTTTGTGCAGAGAGCTCCCGGATAATTGATGTGCAATAAAAATATGTACCACCAATATTAAAGCACCACAAAATTAGTTGGATCTCTAACCAACTAATTGAATTCCCACCAATATTAACCCCCACCTCCAATTTAGTGCACATGGAAATTAGTTGGGGATTCAACTAATTGGATGCCACAACCAATTGCTTTCAATTGGTCTCCCTACATTTCTAGTATAAAAGGGAAGCTAGTGCATCCCATTTCAATCATCCCTCTCTTCTTCCTTTCTCACTTCTCTAAGTGTTGTAGTGTAGCAATTTTCACTTGTTTAATAATTGAGATAAGTTATCTCAATTGGGTAGATAGGTGAGCGGTAGAAAGTCCCGTAAATGTTTTACCGTGGTAGGAATACTTTCTTGTGAGCGATAAAATAGTGAGTAGTTGTTTCGGGGTTGGGAAACACTTGAGAGACACTATTTTGGATCGGCTCGAATCACCTTGTAGCTACCTTGTTATAGTGAAGAAGTGCTCGTAGCTGTTGCTGCTGCCGTAGATGTACTCTCCGCATTGGAGGGGAACTACGTAAATCCCGTGTTATTTACTTACCGTTTTGTGCTTGGCAATTTCGAGAATATTCGTTGTATATTGCATTATTAATATTACCACAGTAAATTGGTCTAAGGAGGTTGGCTTAATTATCGTCATTATGGTATTGCGGTGGTAATCACCCATCCATAGTGATTTTAAGTGTGGCGGACTACCGCCACTTCCAACTTACCCGGGAAATATTTACGGTGTGTGGTTTATTAGTGCAATATATTTACTCTATTCTCGTCCGCCGCGCCCCAACAAAGTGGTATCAGAGCTCGGTTCATTATGGAGGCAACGCCAAGCAAGATGGTTAGTTTGAACGGTACAAACTTTCATATTTGGAGAAGCAAGATGAAGGATCTCTTGTTGATGAAAGATTTGGATCAACCGTTGTCATCGTCAACTAAGCCAACCGCTAAGAGTGACGGGGATTGGAAGCGCGAGCACGAGAAGGCGTGTAGTTACATTCGACACCATGTCGATGATAACGTACGCAATCACATCGCTGGAGAGACAGATGCTTTGAAGCTTTGGAAAAAGCCGGAGGGGCTTTATGCTTCAAAGACCGGCAACAACAAACTCTTTTATCTCACGAAGATGGTGCGTATGAGATACAAAGAGGGCACTTCCGTTGCCGATCACTTGAACGACGTTCAAGGGATCATTGACCGCTTGTCGGGAATGAACTTAAAACTCGAAGATGAGGTGACGGCTCTTTTGATTCTGGCATCCCTACCAGAATCATGGGAAACCTTGAAGATTGCAATCACGAGCTCTGCCGCAGATGGTGTTGTCACCATGGAGGATGTCAAGAGCGGAATTCTCAACGAGGAGATGAGAAGAAGATCTCAAGGTGTCTCTTCCTCATCATCACAGTCAGATGTTCTAGCTGTAGATGGGAGAGGAAGGAGTGAGTCGAGAGGCTCAAAGAAGTGAGGGAAGAGCCGAGGGAAGTCCAACAAGTATGCAAACATCACTTGTCACAACTGCAAACAGAAGGGACACATCCGGAGGTTTTGCCCACAACTTAGGCAAAACAGAGGTGCCGACGGTGACAATGCTAATGTTGTTGAGGAGCTCATGCTTGTCTATGATGAAGATTTTGTCAACCCGACAACCCGGGAGACCACTTGGGTGGTTGACGACGGTGCCACCATCCATGTATCGTCAAGGCGTGAATTTTTCTCATCTTACTCACCGGGCAACTACGGTGTGGTAAGGATGGGAAATGGAAACCTCTCCAAGGTCGTTGGAAAAGGAGATGTCCGCCCGGAGACAATGGAAGGTGCGAAGTTGGTGCCGCGAGATGTTAGACATGTCCCGGACATGCGTCTAAATCCGATTTCGTGGACAAGCCGGACGGGGAAGGTTATTGTCATACCTTCAAAAACGGTCAATGGAAACTCACCAAAGGCGCATTGGTGGTGGCAAGAGGCAAGAAGCAGTCTAAACTGTACGTGACAGAAGCCAAGATCTCCCTAGAAGTTGCAAACTCAACGGAGATTGTCGACGACGTCGCGTTGTGGCACAAACGCCTTGGCCACATGAGCGAGAAGTCCATGGTAAAGCTGGCGAAGAAAAAGGCTATACCCGGACCGGATCATGTCCACCCGGAGAGATGCGTCGATCGTTTGGCAGAAAGCAAAATCGAGTTGCTTTCAAAAGGTCTCCACCTTCTAGAGCGAAGAACGTGCTAGATCCGGTTCACTCGCATCTTTGTGAAGCGGATTCCAAATCCCTTGGTGGCGCACGTTACTTTGCTACGTTTATTGATGATCACTCGCGGAAGACATGGGTATATGTTCTCAAGACGAAAGATCGTGTGCTAAACGTTTTCAAACGTTTTGTTACATTGGTGGAGAGGAGACCGCGCCGAAGCCGAAGTGTCTACGTACGTACAATGGTGGAGAGTACATTGGGCCATTCGATGCCTACCGTAAAGAGAAGGGAATCCGACATCGGTTTACACCTCCTAAGACTCCGCAACCGAATGGTGTGGCGGAGCGGATGAACAAAACCTTGATGGAGAGAGTCGATGCTTACTCTCACACTCGAAGTTGCCGCACTCTTTTTGGGGAGAAGCACTACTTGCCGTAGTGCATGTTTGGAACCTTTCACCTAGCGTTCCATTAGATTTTGAAGCCCCCGAGAAGATTTGGTCGGGAAAAGATGTCTCGTACAAGCATCTTCGAGTGTTTGGTTGCAAGGCCTTTGTTCACATTCCGAGGGATGAGAGGTCGAAACCGGATTCCAAGACACGACCGTGTGTTTTTATTGGATATGGTCAAGATGAATTTGGCTACGATTCTTTGACCCTATCCGAAAAAGCTCATTAGGAGTCGTGATGCCGTGTTCATGGAGAATGAGACCATCGAAGACATTCGAAGGTTGGGAGAGATGCTCCTAACACCGATGCTAGCTCAATACCCGAGAAGCTAGAGCCTCCAACACCTCGCCGTTGGAGAAATTCATCCGCAGGTAGCCGAACCCGAAGCCCCCCTTGATGTTCAGCCGATGATCCTAATGATGATGATGGTTCTCATTATCAACCGCCAGCCGCCGAAGGTTCTCCGCCCCGAACGAGATCTGGACGAGTCGTGCAACCCTCTACCAGATATTCATCAAATGAATATGTCTTATTCACTGATGGGGGAGAACCAGATAGCTTCGAGGAAGCTATGAAGGATGAACACAAACATAAATGGATGGAAGCAATGGAGGACGAGATGAAGTCCCTACACGACAACAACACATTTGAGCTTGTGAAGTTGCCGAAGGGGAAGAGAGCTTTGAAGAACAAGTGGGTGTTCAAAATCAAGCATGAAGAACACAATAGTAAACCACGGTTCAAAGCTCGGCTCGTTGTCAAAGGCTTCAGTCAAAGGAAGGGCATCGACTTTGATGAGATATTTTCACCGGTGGTGAAATTGACATCCATTCGTACAGTCTTTGGGGTTAGCGTCAAGTTTCAACCTGGAAGTTGAGCAGATGGACGTGAAGACTGTCTTCCTCCATGGCGATTTGGAGGAAGATATCTATATGGAGCAACCGGAAGGCTTCAAGAAGAAGGGAAAAGAGGATTTCGTGTGCAAACTTATCAAAAGTTTGTACGGCTTGAAGCAGGCACCACGACAATGGTACAAGAAGTTCGAGTCTGTTATGGGGAAGCAAGGGTACAAGAAGACTACTTCAGACCATTGTGTGTTCGTGAAGATGTTTGGTGATGATGATTTCATCATCTTGTTGCTCTATGTTGACGACATGCTAATTGTTGGCCGGAATGTTTCCTAATCAACAACTTGAAGAAGGAGTTGAGCAAGTCTTTTGCTATGAAAGACTTGGGGCCCGCGGCGCATTCTTGGCTTGAAGATTGCACGAGATAGAGTTGCCAAGAAGATCCGGTTGTCGCAGGAGAAGTACATTGAGAAAGTACTCCAACGATTCAGCATGAACGGTGCAAAAGCGGTTAGTTGTCCTCTTGCTAATCACTTTCAACTTAGCACCAAACAGTGCCCGTCTACTGATGCAGAGAAGACGGAGATGAAAAGTATTCCATATGCTTCAGCGGTGGGAAGTCTGATGTACGCTATGGTGTGTACACGGCCGGATATTGCTCACGCAGTCAGAGTTGTCAGTCGGTTTCTTTCAAATCCGGAAAGGAACACCTGGCAACTGTGAAGTGGATTCCGAGATACCTTCGAGGTACCTCCAAATTTTGCCTTTGTTTTGGAGATTCTAATCCCGTACTTGTCGGCTACACGGATGCGGACATGGCGGGTGACGTTGATACACGGAGGTCCACTTCGGATACCCGATTACATTTTCGGGGAGAGTCGTTTCTTGGCAGTCAAGGCTACAAAAGTGTGTAGCCCTTTCCACTACTGAAGCTAAGTTCATTGCCGCAACGGAAGCTAGCAAGGAGCTGTTGTGGATGAAGAAGTTCTTGAGTGAACTTGGGTTCCAACAGGAACGACCGCAGTTGTTCTGTGACAGTCAGAGCGCCATTCACCTTGCGAAGAATTCGACGTTTCATTCTAGGTCTAAGCATATCGATGTTCGATATCATTGGATTCGGGATGTGGTGGAGTCGAAGCAACTACAATCGGAGAAGATCCATAGCGATGAAAATGGATCGATATGTGCACGAAGAGTCTTCCAAGAGAGAAGTTTGAGTATTGTCGATCGGCGAGCGGGAATGACCGAGAGTCTTAATTAGCGGGAGGGGGAGAATTGTTGGTCCGGATAATTGATGTGCAATAAAAATATGTACCACCAATATTAAAGCACCACAAAATTAGTTGGATCTCTAACCAACTAATTGAATTCCCACCAATATTAACCCCCACCTCCAATTTAGTGCACATGGAAATTAGTTGGGGATTCAACTAATTGGATGCCACAACCAATTGCTTTCAATTGGTCTCCCTACATTTCTAGTATAAAAGGGAAGCTAGTGCATCCCATTTCAATCATCCCTCTCTTCTTCCTTTCTCACTTCTCTAAGTGTTGTAGTGTAGCAATTTTCACTTGTTTAATAATTGAGATAAGTTATCTCAATTGGGTAGATAGGTGAGCGGTAGAAACTCCCGGTAAATGTTTTACCGTGGTAGGAATACTTTCTTGTGAGCGATAAAATAGTGAGTAGTTGTTTCGGGGTTGGGAAACACTTGAGAGACACTATTTTGGATCGGCTCGGATCACCTTGTAGCTACCTTGTTATAGTGAAGAAGTGCTCGTAGCCGTCGCTCGCCGTAGATGTACTCTCCGCATTGGAGGGGAACTACGTAAATCCCGGTGTTATTTACTTACCGTTTTGTGCTTGGCAATTTCGAGAATATTCGTTGTATATTGCATTATTAATATTACCACGGTAAATTGGTCTAAGGAGGTTGGCTTAATTATCGTCATTATGGTATTGCGGTGGTAATCACCCATCCATAGTGATTTTAAGTGTGGCGGACTACCGCCACTTCCAACTTACCTGGGAAATATTTACGGTGTGTGGTTTATTAGTGCAATATATTTACTCTATTCTCGTCCGCTGCGCCCCAACAAATTCGACCATGAAGGAACTGCTGGTACTAACAATGCTTCTGAGGTTTATAATGACGATGGTGATGGTAAAATAATTGAGAATGACTCTTTGATTTTTTTGGAGGAGGAGAAGCGAAGGTTTTTGCTAGTGAAGAAGAAAGAGAAGGAGTTAGGATATGGAGGATTGATTTTCTTTGAAAAAAAACTAACATATACTCAAGGAAAGAAAAAGGAAGGAAATGCCCATCCGAAGGTGCAAAAATGAAAGGGAAGTCGTGGGATAGAGAAGGATATTCGTATATAAATCCCAGATAGAAAGGGAGAAGAAAGATTGTGGGAAAAAAGAAGTTGTTTCGGGAAAATTTAATTAACAGAATAAAAAAAATAATTTTAGAACATTTAATTCATATTGACGTGGCAGGTATATTAAAATGAAAACGTATATATAAATGTTAGATTTATCACTTGTGTTCATTGATCAACCAAATAACCGTTCCAAGTTTATTAACAAATATCAGTGTACTTGCAGAATCTTTTATAATTGCAGTCATATTTTTTTATAATTTTAATTTAGTCTGTTGAATATTGCTCATAAACAAATAGTTAAATAAAATCAGTCCATGCCGGGAAAATAATTCTAATTGGAAATTTGAGTTGGATATGGTGAGAATAAAACAAGGTCAAAAGTCGGTTTGCATCTCTCTAATCCAAGGCATAAATGGTGAAGGTATTGTGAAAGTCTCTGGAAATGCGCGCTTTAAGATAGTAACATGTTGGTTCAGAGCAAGAAATGAGATAGCATTTCGACATGCTTTACCTTTTACCGAAGTAACAAGTACCAGAGCATTTGTATTGGTGGAGAGTGAGATGAAAATTTGACCCACCCCGGATATCCTGTTAGGGTCAACTTAAATGAAATCAATCAGATTGATCAGGGCAATGTTATGTTTGGATCGGAAGAATAAGAGTTACTTTTTACCAATGTGATTTTATTTGTTATTCCTTTATATCTAAAAGGCTTAATCAATTAGCTGATAAGATAGTTAAATTGTATCGAATTGGAATTTTACCTCATAATTTTTCTATATTTTCTCCGAATGTAAAGGCTATGCTTATTTGATGATGAATATAAGATCAAATTTGTTTGAAAAAAAAAAGGAAGTAGGAGTAATAACTCCCAACCTGAGAATGCAAGGTAATGCAACAGCACTCTGTTTCTGTGTTTCAAGGTTGAGCTATCTTCTGGTGCAAAGAGTACATGTCATAATTAGTTACTCTGCTTTCATTCACTTCTCACCAAACCAAACAAAATCTCGAAACCATGGACGGACATCAACTCAATGATTCTGTGTAGGATCTTAAGATCAAATTTTCAGAACATTCTTCTTTCAAACTGACGATCGAGGCAACAAGTACTTGCACAAAGGCTATAGAACGATTTTCTTCACAACAAACAATGGAACTGAAACATTGGACCTTTCTTCTTCACCTTAACCTAAGAATATTCAAATCTCAATCACTAGAAATCAAACACTTCCATAACACTATGTTACACCAAAATATCGAGCAGCTACGGTTCATTTGGCCGCCACATCATCATACTGCCATGGGTTGAACTCGATGGACTGGATGTCAGTTTCCTCAACGCTGTCTGAGCTGTCAACTGCAGCACGGTGTTCGTTGTACTTGCCATTGTACTGGTATAATTCCAGGTCGCCCCATGGAGTAGGGTGAATTTCGTTGGTTGGGTCGAACCATTTCGGAGTAAATTGTTCTCCTTTGGCCTCCCGGTGTTTCTTCTCAGCCCTTTGTCTCTCCTCCAGCCTGAAATTTATGGCGTATTAATGAATAAAAGAGCTGTAACTAGCATGAAAAGGAATCGGAAACTCCTACAGGGTTTATATATAACAAACCTGCTTTTCTCTGCACCGGATTTTGATAAATCGCCCTTTTCAAGTGCGTATCTATCAGGGCGTAACCGAGCATCCGAGGACAATAACTTCTTCGGGGCAGTGTCGAAGCTGTTCATCTTGTGCGCAAAGTATGTATACTGATGCTTGTCATTTTTGGGAGCATCGGCAACTCTCCACACCTGGCAAAGTGCAAAATATCTGTTTTAATAATTGATCCAAATCAAACAGTCATGCAGTATCAAAATTCAGTATTACATTCCATCTGGCATGTAAAGTAGTCGAAGACATCGAATCTAGATGAAAAATCATGTACTAAATTGGGGCATCTGTTGTCAGTATCAGAAGATTTAATAGTACCACACTACGGATAGTTTGTTATACAATGTGCACGAACAATTACCTCCTGTAGTTCAGTACCAGGACGGGGTTCTCCTTCCATGTCACAGGGTTGATAACTCATGGACTCGTTCCATTTACCAGTCATCAATATCTTGGGTTCCTCATCAGCGTTATACACATAGCCATCCACTTCATAGCGACCAGCTCTGCAGATGTTTTGCAACCAAACAAGGATGAGTGATATTGCATATACACAAGTCTATAGCTAAATATTCATGCTAGCACCACAACTGATTAACAAGTTGGATCAGTGATAGTCAAGCCAATCAGCCTTGAATAGTAAAAGGGGCCTTCCGAAAAGGCAATCTCCAAATTGGGAATATGGCATGCAAGTCTATTAACATATGCAACAACGAAAAAGTGGCATTCAGCATAATCTAAGGAAATGGTATCATACCCAAACCAACCACATGGTTGAAAATACAACACTACTTTGTCTCCAGTAGTCATGTTAGTCAGAACCATCTCCCCTGGTGAATCAATCCAAGTTCTTCCAAAGATTAAGTTGCTAACTTTTGTTAGCGGTGGCACCAAATCAAGAACTACACCATCTCTCTTGAGAGTCACACGTGTCCTGCAAAATAAATTGTAGTTGTTAAGCTCAGTAGCTAAGTTCCGTAGAGAAGTCCAAACAAACGATAGTCTGCAAAACTCAATTTAAAAATAGTGCAATACTATGGTTGAAGTTATTACAACCTGAATATGAGAGGGGGTATAGATATTAACAGTATTCTAGAATGACAAACAAGACATGCTTCGGTCACAAGTAAAACTTAAAGATGAGAGATCATAAGAACAGCACGCAGAGGGATCATATGAAACAGCAGAGTCAAAATCTGGATAATGAATTAAGAATGTTGAAAGAGATGAAAAATTGACTGGGCCGCTACAAGTCAATGTACCTTCCAAGAGGATAGATCTCAATTGAGTTCCCCAGAAATTTAGTCTTCACCTTAGAAGTTATGTCATAAGTGAAATGCTCATTTTCTGCATGCCCCGCACTTATGGGAGGATGATGGCTAACCTGTTAATCAAGGCAAAAGTAACCGAAAAATGAGCTATTCATAAAAAATAGTAGTGGCATGTAAACAAGATGTGATATAACTGCTTCAACTTTTACCAGAAGCACAAATTTTTCTTCTACGTAGTGAAAACTAACCTGTTCCGCTATGAATGAAATGCCCCCATGGTTAGTAAGTTCATAAGTCTCCCCCAGAATCGGGTTAAATGGCTTCCATGTGCGTTGAAAGGCATAGTAGACAGATATGAAAAATGATGCTGCAGTCGCCAAAAATATCAGGCATCAGGTGATATAAAAAAGCATGGATGGATAGAAAGAAAGGAAAGGAATAGAAAGAGAGGAAATGGATAGAGAATCCTCACCAGCATACACCAACCGCATGTGGGGATCATCACATTCGTCCGCAAGATCTAACAGGTGGGAGTATTCCATCAGCTGTGGAAAGAAAACCATAATCAGCAATTGTGGTGATAAAACAGTGTCCGCAACGAGAATTTCAAAACGCATATGTGTGAAAGAAGGCAAACCTCTGCCATCTTCTGAACCATTGTCATTGGCTCAAAGATAATTACTGGAAGCGTAACCATTGATGTGACATCAGAGCCAATATGTTTCTGCATCATCTTCCAATAACTGTCTCTTTCCTGGAAAACGAGAGAGAAAATCAGTAAAAAGGTTAAGAATCAAATTATCCGAACTGACTGAAGCTTGGATCATCTTGTTCTTGTTGATTATAACGATTGTTAATAAGCTTAGATCATAAAAAAATTTATCCGAACCCACTCCAGCAGTATGTTCACAATTGCACAACTGAAAATAGTTATCGGTTCTCAAAGGAGTTACCTCTTGTTTCCATCTACCTTTCATTGCTTCATCCTCGATATCTTCTGTGCCTCCGTCTGGGTTGATTATTTCCACCCCTTCGTAAGGCACTGATCTGGATATAAGAAACAGTGAAACTCATTACTCACTCTATGCTATAACAGACTCACAACAGCTCAATATAGACACCATACAAAGGAGCAACCTAACAAGAGTTTCCATAAATAGAGCAATAATCAGCAGAACTTATATTCAACAACCAAAAAATCACGAGGCATGGAGTCAGGTACTAACTAAGATAGCTATAACAAACAAAAGTTTAAACAAACAATTGAACCATTGAATATAGAACAAGTAATTGTCCAGAAAGCTATGACACAGCATCACAGTCGACTGCCATGACAAAGAGAATTATGCGGCAGCTTTCTATACAAAAGAAAGTTCAGCTGCAGAAAGCACCACAACCGAATCAAAGACGGATGCACTAGCAGTGACGAGTACAAGGCAGAAACAAGCAAAACGAAGACAAGGTCAATCGAAACAAGTGAGAAATGATAAAGTAATCAATCAGATCTAGGTACCCGTTCACTGATCTGGACACGGCGCTGCCGATGCTGGACAGACCGGAAGCGATCGAGGAGAAGAATCCGCCTCCAGTTGGCTTGGGATCATTAGCTGCCATTTCTGTAGAGAAACCCTAAACCAAATCCCCAAACACTCTCTCGGCAGCTACGAGTGAAGATCCCCCGATGAGAGCGGTAGCTAGAGGGAATTGAGAAAAGAGAGAAAAACGGACGAATTCGGAGTTCAATTATAATTGGGGGTGTCCAAAAAGCGGAAGATAATAAGAAAAAGAATCAGTTTGGAATATAATTTTATATATATGTGGGAAACAGCGAAGATGAGACGAACAGCGAGAGAGATGCAAATGGCGCTGTGCCTCGTTGGCGCTTATTCTGTTTTGAAGTCTGATGAGAAATAAATGGGAAAAGGGCGAAGATTTTTACCGATGACCGAAAGGCTGATAAGTCCACGCGTCTTGGACGTGCGTGAGAGAGCACCTCAGCAGTTCCACAAGGTTCTAAAACTTCTAATCCAATTAGGCGGCTCTTACTTTTTTTTGTTGGGCTTGATTTTGTATGGACCATAGCGTTACTTTTCCCAAGTTTTTTGCGGGATACGGCTGCCGGACGGCACGATGCAAATTGGTAATCTCGCCGGCAGCTTACATTTCCACTCCACGTTACACATTGGTGGTCGTGATTGGACTTGGCTCGTCAGGCAATATTGATTCACATGCTATGCACGTGGACAGATTGTGCAATACGATCTGTTGGTTTTCCTTCGTAATTAAGAATTCATAAATCAATTGACAAAAGTTTAAGAATTTTTTTTCGATATTTCTCAATACTCCCGCTTAATTGAAATTATCTAGATCGTTCAATTTTTAAAAGTGAGCTCAACGATTTTAATTAATCAATTTATAAATTGAAGATAATTCAAAATTTAAATAACAAAATAATCACTTTATTTAATTCCAATCAACATCGAATCTTTATTTATTTTTATCTTACCATATTGAAATTTGGTCTTGTTAAATTCACTTTTCATTATCCTAACTGAACAATGCACTAATGATGCCATCGAACGACGCAATCGTGTCATTGTTGAAAAAGGTCTCACTCTTCTCGCTCAATCTTCTTTGCCTCACCTATTCTGGAAACATGCTTTTAAAACGACTATCTACTTACACAATCGCATCATCACCTTTCTTTCATATTTGTCACCATATTATCGGTTGTATGACAAAACTCCTGATTATGCTTTTTTCATAACTTTTGGTTGCTTATGTTAAAGTCCCAATTCGGAGCATTCAGGGTAGGGCCAGATTCTGTTGGTGCATATCCAGCTCGCACGCAGGATTCAAGTGCAAAAGATATGTCAGTGGAAGAGATTGCTCTTGGCTTTATCAATTTTTCAAATTAGACTGTGTATCGCCCAATAAGACGGTTGACCGAGTTGAAGAATCATGCTTTAATTTGGAGGTGCTGGCCCAAGATGCTGGTTCATAGATTCTGTGGGATACTAAGTGCATATGGCCTGGGATTAGCAGATGTCGTGGAGGAGGCCCAAGAGCCGTAGTCTGCTGTATATGGACCAGACTCCATCTCTGAGGCTTCCCACAGAGAAAGTATGTTACTAAAGCAGGTAAAACATAACCACATGAGCAGGGTTTCAGAGAGGAAAACACAACAACGGAAATCTATTAAAATTTAGGGTATGAAGGTATTGAAACAGCCATAATGGTGGGAGAAATGAGCCAGTGTTTTAACGATTAGGATAAAAAATAAGTGTACTAACATGAGAAGAGTTGAATTCCCTCCTCCTGAGGCCCAATCCAATGACGATATATTAGAGAAAGATGTGATCCTCGTAGGGAACAACGGATTTCTTCATCGTTGAATTCATGCGTATTCTTGAAGCTAAACCCAGAGCAAATGAATTGAAGCTTGGTTCACGTCTGTAGATTTTTCTTCCCTTCCAAGTCTTCCATTATTTCTCTTTTCGTTTTCAATTTTCGTGTTTTAATTAGTTTGTCGGAGATCCAATAACCAATGTGGAGGAGCTGCAGATGGTGAGCTTCTTCGTCATACTCTCACACATATATTTACTCGTTCTTCCAATTAAATCACTCATTAGCCCACCAACACATTAAGTGAATCAAACCATAGCAAACTACTGGATTCTGATCAATGTTTTGGGTTGATTCACCTGCATACAACGAGTAGGGACAGCAGGATGGTCAAAAGTTAGAAATAAATTCAAACCTTTTTCTGCAAAGCCCGTTTATGTAGAGATGCGTGACCATATCCGGCCCAAAGTTTTGGTTGCACGGCCCAGCACCATTGTCCTTGGCCATTGAACAGATTATTCTTTAACGATACACATTTCTCTGGCAGCGGAGTCTTCTTCAGACCAAGACATTTAAAATCTTCATTTTCATCTCCCCTTAAATTTATCTTTGGATGAACTCAACCGCGCTCTGAGCCTCATTCCTCTGGTTTTCCGCATCGTCATGATGACAGTCCGAGCAGTTAACAGCTGCTATCTCCTTCGCTCTGGTTCTCCGCCGTCGCTATCAGCTTTCCGTTGCCGTTTCAACAATTCGAGGAGCTTGGACTTGTCCCGCTGCTGCGTATTTCGGTTCCCGATGCTTCGCGGCGAGCTGGTGAACTTTTCTCATGGAGGCGTTCGGAGTTGCTGCTTCAACAGCCTCCTTGAAAGCGCCATGGAAGCGCTCGCCGCCTATGGCAAACGCAGGAGAGCTGCTCCCGCTGCTGCAGTGAAGTAAGTTCAGTTACTGCCACGAAGAATTATTGACTGTTGTTTGAAATTCGGTTTGCGTTTCTCGCCATTCTATTCTCCTGCTTGTTAGTTTTTCAGCTAATTTTGTTTTTTGTGTCAGATTTGAATTTCACTTCCGAGCGTAAATAGGACGAGCGTAATTTAATGTCTTAATAACTTATTAACTTTGGAGTTGAATTTTTTGGTGTCAACATTGTGAATTCATGGACGTCAATTCTAAGCGTAGTTTCAACACACAGATTAACTAGCAGTGGGGAGCTTCTCGATGATAAGCCTCTCAACCAAACACTCAAGAAAGGACTCCTGCTGGAGTTCAAGAAGGATTCGGATAGATTACTCCTGGCAGTGGCACAGAAACCAGATGGAAAGAAGAATTGGATGGTGTACGATCAGGTTATAATAGAAACAACTAACGCTGCATGTTGACTAGATTGCTTAGGTGTAGGGACTCAGCAGTAACGTTTTCAGTAGCGTGAGTGGTGATGAATCTTCTAATTGATGTAACTAACATTTTTGTTTTTTCTTGAGGCAGAATGGAACTACATCCTCAATTAAACCCCAACAGATTACATACATTGTCCCTGGGATTGAAAATTTTGATCACACAGAACTCTCTAGCTTTATTCAGAGAGCTGAAGATAACTTGGTTAGTGAAGTCTCATATAATGGGTATTATTTAAAGCCCACCTTTCTTCAACCCTTTCTATTTCTTGCTGTATAATAATTTCCCGGGTTCGGTACAGGATCCATCCCTTCTTGAGTTTGCTTGGGCTGAGCTTCTTGAAGCGAATAAGTCTGTGACACCAGAAGGACTAGCAGAGGTAGTTATCCTAAGTTGCTCTTGTTTTCTTTCGATTTTCTTTTAATGATTAGAGCTTACTATGCAGATGATTTTTGGTAGTCCAGAGCCGATTGAGATCTATTGTGCACATCTTCTGCTAACAAGAGATAGTTTGTACTTTACTGTACGGGAGATTAAAGGCTGTCGCCCCCTGTATATACCCCGAACTACTGAACAGGTAGACAGTTCCCCCCACCCTGTAGTTTGGTTGAAATTGCAAGAGTGAATAGTGTGTATACTTGACCTCCAGTTTATTTTATTTTGTTCTTTCCTGTTAGACTATTAGTTTTTTTATATGTTATTGCCTCGATATTCTATCTCCTTCACAAGTTCAATTGCAAAGTTATTCTTTAGTTTTTCTTTCTATTAAACTAGGTCGAGGAACTTACACGTAAGAAGCTTGCAAAAGAAGCAGCTGAACGTGAACTGGACGAGTTCGTACAACTGCTGAAATCTGCCAAGGCAATGCCTTCACATGCTAAGCCTCCCAAATCTTCATGGATGGTTGAAGAGAAAATCCTATGCAAAATTCAGTCCATTGAGGCTTATGCTATTGATGGATATACGAGTGATGACCAAAAGAATACTGCAGGGGAGGTAACACATTTGTCTGGGCTTATTTTGGTTTGACTTTGATGTCAAAGAGCTATAAATAATGACATAACATTGATGCGCATTTGAGCAGAAGATATCGAAAATGATAACAACAATACCTTTTTTGAGGTAGATAATAAAAGTACGCATATGTTGCTGGTGATCTCAACTTTTGACTGGCATGATATTCCATCTGTTTTGCTGTCAGATCCTCAGGTCAATGGGAATGTCGAAAACATCCTCATCTGCTTTTAATCTCCTCATTGCAATTGGTTATTTTCCTGTCCATGTCAATCTTGAATTGTTGAAATTGAACATCCGTACTGATCATTCCAAGGAGATGATTTTGGCTGCTGAAAATATTCTGTCAGAGCATGCTGACCCAGACGAGGTAGGTTGATTCCTTGCCTATTAGATGTTGTAAATATTTTCTACATTCTTTTATTTTATGAAGAGAAGTTGCCCACTTAAACTTGACTAGACTTGAAGGATAATTTGATTTTCTCGTCTTGCAAATCCATATTTTCCAAATTGTGTTTGACTACCTTCCTGACATAAGTTTGCTACCAATTGTGTATAGTTTGAAAGGAAAGATCTTACTCACCTGAAGGTATATGCCATCGACGTTGATGATGCTGATGAGGTAATAATGACCCCACCCTTTTCTTGCTTCCTTATATTGCTGAGTGCTCAGGCTTAAATCTCAAAGAAGTTGAAATTTTCTGCAGCTTGATGATGCTCTGAGTGCAACAAGGTTACTGGATGGTCGTATCAGAGTGTGGATACATGTTGCAGATGCTACTCGATATGTAGAGCCTGGAAGTGCTCTAGACAGGTATAGTTGGAGTTTATGTGCCTATACCAGCGAACGTGTATGCTGGTTGATTACCTTCTTACTGTATTTCAATCGAGGATCAGCAGTACTTTCCTGAGATATCCCTTATCTTGTAGGGAGGCCATGATAAGGGGAACTTCTGTTTTCTTGCCAACTGCTACTTATTCTATGTTCCCAGAGAAGCTTGCCATGCAAGGAATGAGTATGAAACAAGGTGAAATTTGTGATGCTGTTACAGTATCAGTTGTGCTTAATTCTGATGGAAGGTAAATGACTTACGTCATCTTATGTTATACATTTTCAATTTCTCGATACTTTCATGTACAAACGAAGTAGAAAGCCTAGGTGGAAGGAATATTAGACTTCAGGGAAAAGTATTTGGTACATTTTGGAGTCTGTTTCAATGTTCTCTGCTGTCCACTTAACCTTCCGGTTGCTCATAATTAAAAGTTGTACTTAAGTTGTTTACATTGAAGCCAATATTCGGGATTGTATTAAAGCTTGATAACAGCCAATGAGACTTATTGGAATTGATAACAGCCAATGAGACTTATTGGAAGCCCGTGGGTGGAGAGTGGAGACTATTTCCACCTTCACGTAACGATTTCCTTAAAAATTGTAGCATTTCCGTTTTCCTATGACTTATTTTCCTGTAATATTTTCATCTGGCCTTACTGACTGGGATAGTTAAACCTATTAGGATCGCGAATTTTATTAAATTTATGAGAGAAAGTTTTCAATTGTATTAAAATATGAAAGATTACATAAGGGTTATATAGGTTTATATAAAATTAGGATAGGAGAATCCTTCCTCAACTATGAAAACTCTAAGTACTATTCCTATACTAATAAGGAAAGATATTAAAACTTATTCCTATACTACTAAGGAAAATTTAATATTTTTCAACAAATTTCTAGACAGGAAGAACCATCAGATCTTTAAAAGAATAACAGTATGATTTCCTTTAGTATCGCAGTTTTCTCTGATGTTATCACCTCAGAAACTGAGGGGTAGTTCTCTTTGGTTTTGTTTTTCTAGTCTTTTTATCTCTTACTATTGTACCATCTTCTGCTAGCATTGGTGAATACTCGGTGGATAATTCGATCATCAAACCTACCTACATGCTGACTTATGAAAGTGCATCAGAGCTACTTAATTTGAACCTGGAAGAGGAGGCAGAATTAAGAATCCTTTCTGAGGCTGCAGCTCTGCGGCGTAGTTGGCGTCGCCAGCAGGTTGGTCTCTCGCCATGTATAGGCTCAAACTCTCCAACTAGTGAAATTTTTATTGCGTAGATTTTGAAAGCTTTTTCTTTCTTTCCAAATATTCATCTTAGGAATTCTTAGGCTCTTTATTGCTTCCATCTTTGATGTATTCGGTCGTATGAATAGATGTTTGGTTGGTTCATCAGTCTTGACTTCATGCCTAAGCAACATGTTTGGCTTAGTGGAAACGAGTTGATAGATATAGGTTACAACTGGTTTAGCCTTCTCGGAAGTTAGAATTATCTCAAATTTGTGCCTGTTAAAGAAAATGTATGGTCATGATCAACTTCAATCCTTGTCTTACTAGTCTTCGAGCCAACCTAACATGAGGATTTGGCTTTAGTTTACGTAGGCCAATATGCTTCTGTTTCATGGAATGACTACATGCAGCTTACTGTTTCTGAGTAATGGTTCCCCAATGTTCTTTTTGCCATTTTTACAGGGTGCAGTCGACACAACAAATATAGAAACTCGAATTAAAGTTGTTAACCCTGATGATCCAGAGCCGATAATCAACCTCTATGTTGAAAATCAAGCCGACCGTGCAATGAGACTCGTCACTGAGATGATGATACTGTGTGGAGAAGTTATAGCAACCTTTGGATCCCAGAACAACATTCCTCTGCCCTATCGAGGACAGCCTCAGTCAAATATTGACGTGTCTGCATTTTCACATCTTCCTGAAGGGCCTGTTAGGACTTCTGCCATTATTAAAATTTTGCGCGCTGCAGAAATCGACTTCAGGAAGCCAATACGACATGGAATTTTGGGGCTTCCCGGTTATGTTCAGTTTACTTCGCCCATTCGTAGATACCTTGATCTGCTTGCGCATTATCAGGTGAATGAATGGCTACCTACCATCCATGTCAACAGAGGGGATGACATCAATGCCAAAATATAATATAGCAAAAAGACTTCCCTGAATGTTGTCACCGGAGTTTACTTTTGTGGGAAGAATAATAACTTAATAACTTGTTTGGCAGATCAAAGCATTTATCCGAGGAGATTCTCCTCCTTTCTCAGCAGGTCAGTTGGAAGGAGCTGCAGCCACAGTAAATATGCAGACCCGTTTAGCAAGAAAGCTCAGCAATACCAGTCTTCGGTATTGGATAATTGAATACCTCAGAAGACAACCAAAGGAGAGAAGATACCAGGCTGTGATTCTTAGATTCATTAAAGATCGGTTTGCAGCCTTGCTATTACTAGATGTAATTGCTGCTTCTGCAACTTGCTTTGTAATTGCGTCTCTTATGGAAGTAAACACGTTTTTGACTATTTTGAATTTGATGACACAGATTGGGTTTCAAGCATCAGCATGGGTATCCACCGGATCCGTAGGAGATGAGGTGAGAGTAAAGGTAGAAGAAGCTCGCCCGCGGGAGGATCTTATTTCTTTCAAGGAGGTTGCAATGTGAATAGATACATGTCTTCTATAGAAGGGATGCTTTGTTCCATAGAGCACTCGTCAACTGGCCATCATCGTTGCCTGCCCTTCTAACACCAACATTGATCACGCAGTGTTCCTCATCAAAATGGTGATGAGGTCCCGGAAAGAACATACATTTCGATCAGTTCACTTTTTGCAAAGAAAGCAAGACTCTTTTAAACACTTGCTAATATTACAATGCGGTCTGGCAGGCACCGAAATTTTTCCGAATTTTCACCACTGGAAGAGGGCTACTGGCGATGTAAGTGCAGCTTTTTTGGAGAATATGTGCAAATCTGGAGGTAACTTCGTGCCACACTTTTGTTAACAAACACCCTCACTGTGTCGTAAATCTATCTGGACTATATCCTTGTATTCATACAATAGTAAATACGATGTAGTATTCGTATATGTCATATGCATTGCATGTGAAATTAAATCAGTCTTCCGAGTACTTAAAAGGTATTGAGATTGTGTTATGTCTCGTTATCAATTCTTGCTTTGACTGCTGAAAAGTTATATGGAATTTAGATAGCAATATGAATGTTCGTTCTCAAAATCACTCGTTAAAGTCTAACTTTCCTGTCCAGTTAATAATGCTCGAAATTTTGTCCAAATTTCCACTTATCAAACCAAAGCTGTTTTATACCGAGTATTTTAGCTAGCTATATTTGGAAACGTTGCCTAAACACCAGACAAAGAGATCTTCGTGGGTTCGATAGGGATTGGGATGGGATGGAGAGTTCACATGTTACGAAAGGAGGGGGCTTGAAATGAATGAATTCGGTGGGAAGGTAGGTCCACGTCATGGTTGTGATGGGTGTGGGTTGGAGTTATTATTTTGGAGGGAGGCAGCCAACGTGGATCCCAATTGGTCACCATTTTCCCTTCCTTATTTTGGCCCCCATCCCAAGTTATTATATTTATTTATAGCTTATAGTAGTTATTTCTGGCGGTGCTCCAATTTAATTTCCCCATTTAATTTCTATGGGGTTTTCCCTATCTCTCTATTTATACTACCTGTTTCTCATGTTGATTTTACTGGCTGGCTGGTCATTTTCTCTGGATTAAATAATTGAGTGAAACATAAAATTTCTGGCTGGTTTTTTCATGTGTTCATTGGTCATTGAGTGTTGGACACGTGGAACTGATTGGTAGTCCAAGTGTAGCAGCGTATTTTGTTGTGTGTTTGATGCCTTTGGAAAAAATAATGTTTGACGCATGTAATGTATTTTTAGATGCAAGGTTGACAAGTTGGATTAGACTTAGTTAGTACAAGATATAAGAAAGAAATGAATATTACATAGGTGATAGGTGTTTATATGTGAAGTATAATTAGATTTGAATCCGTTACCTCTAAATCGTCGATACAAAATTTTATCACTAAACGAATTCCACTTGAACCAAGGTTGACTAGTCCACCCAGACAAGTTGGAAAACGACGGTGTGTAGTTTTTATTTTTGTTTGCATTTACGGGATTAGAACAAGAAGAAGAAATGGATATACGTCGTGCAGTGTCGTGATGTTCGGTTTTCTATGTTGAGCTTGAAAACAAATGGAAGAAAACGTCTCCGCGTCCTTATTTTGCGGTAGTAGAAGATGATGATTTTGCATGTGTTTGTCCGTCCCAGAAGCTGCGGTTGAGATTCTTTTTTTTTATTTTTCGGCTGGAGAAGTACGTAGAGGAGCGAATCCTGACGAAGTGAGTGGGGGTGGGGGGTTTTTCGAGGGCGGCTCTTAAGTCGCTACTTTAAAAACCTTTACTCTGAAGAAAGCCATGAGAAGAAGACGATGATCACATGGAAATACGCCCGTCGGCTGATTTCATGGGTCTCGTCGTTGATGTCGGATGGAAGTTACGTCCACGTGGCTTGCCTTATTTGTCGATTAAGGTACAAAGTACAGAAGGTTACATATTTACATACTAACCAGTAACCACATGGTGGTTAATAGAGAGAGCTGGTCTTTTACGCAAGCACATGCATATGGGCCAGTGAGGGCCTGCCATCTAAGCCCACAGAACTGTGCATTTATTCGAGAGACTTTGCAAGTTAAAATCTGAATATTTGTGCTAACTGGAAAGAAATGAGGTGAATAACACCGCAATGAGTTGGTGGGGTAGTTTGTCGTGTGATCTAGAGGTTATCGAGTTTGAATTCAATATATTTTACGAAATGGACATTATTATTATTATTATGTTTATTTTTTATTTTTTATTTAAAAAATAATAATAATAACACCGCAGTGGCGGTAGCTAGGTTGCAAAGAATTTCATGTTACCAGACTTTCTTGCACCCCACTCCTTTCTATTTGCGGCTAGCGCCAGGGCTTTGCGCTTCTTCAAAAATAAAAAGATGTTTACCCTATAAGAATAAGAATTGTATAAAAAATATACTTCTGATTTAAAATAATAAATAAATAAACTGGAGAATCCATGATATTTATTCTATTTAAAATAATAAATAAATAAAAGATGCAGTTATATTTTTTTTTATTTTACCTGCCTTCCTCCCTTATCTCCTCCATAAATACTCCCCTCAGCTCCTTTCCGCTTTGCCTCACTCCTTCACACTCACAGTCACACACATTTATCCCCTCTCTGTTCTCTCCCTCCACTCCAGCATGGCTCGTACAATCCTCTTCCCCCTTGCGTCTCTTCTAGTCCTCTCTCTTCTCGCGACGGTCACCGCCAGAATCCCCGGAGTCTACACCGGCGGGCCTTGGGAGAGCGCTCACGCCACTTTCTACGGCGGTGCCGATGCCTCTGGAACCATGGGTGCGGCGGCTTCCTTACTTCTCTCTGCCTGTTTTCTGTTTTTTTCTCCCTCACTTATTTGACTAGATATTTAAATTGTACTGCCTCCACCTGCAGGCGGCGCGTGTGGCTACGGAAACCTCTACAGCCAGGGGTACGGAGTGAACACGGCGGCTCTGAGCACCGCGCTCTTCAACGAAGGGCTGAGCTGCGGCGCCTGCTTCGAGATAAAGTGCGACAGTGATCCCAGGTGGTGCCACCCTGGCCAGCCTTCCATTTTTGTCACCGCTACCAACTTCTGCCCTCCCAACTTCGCTCAGCCCAGCGACAATGGTGGATGGTGCAACCCGCCCCGTACTCACTTCGACCTCGCCATGCCTATGTTCCTCAAGATAGCCGAGTACCGCGCCGGAATCGTCCCCGTCTCATTCCGTCGGTGAGTCTCAAATTTCTTCCTCCGATCCGTCTCTTACCGTTCCGTTTGTTTCACTACTTTCTAGCTGCCTCCCTTTCCTTTGGCGCTTTCTGAGTCAGATTCCTTTATACTGTGTTGTCTTTTTGCCTTCCCCTCCCCAGCTTTATCGTCTTCTCTAGCTAGATGTTGAGCTTTCAAATTTCACTGCATCGGCACCACACTTTTTCAACTTTCTTTTGTTACTACCTGTTTGGTTAGTTACTGTCTTAAAATTTCCATTGACTGATTTCTGTGCCTACCGCCCCCAGTATTTGTTTTTATTTTCAGCGCTAGTTTTTATCGGGAATCAAACAGCACCTAAAAAGCACCACCCAGTTAGTTTCTTACTTTTTTAAAAACCCTCCCTTCCAAATTCATGACGAAACCCACGAGAATCGGACAGTCCGGCCTTTCCGTTACTTCCGCAATTCCCACTAGCCACGTGTTTTCTTGAACATATCCCCCACCTCAATAAAATTCCCTTATCACCCTTTCCCTCCGAAATCAAACCTTCTTTTGAAAAAGGGGTACATCCGTCATTTCCTTAAGAAGAAGGAAAACGACGGGAAGAGCCTCTCACGTGGCTGGTCTCGTGAGTTTGAGCCTCCGCCTGATACTCCCAAATGACGTTTACGTCCTTCCATAATTATTATTTATTTAATCAGTCAGTCAAATGCTAATTTAATTACGGATAACATCAAACTAAATTTAAATTCCTTTTTCTTCCTCCCCACAGGGTGCCGTGCAGGAAGGTGGGAGGGATACGATTCTCCATCAACGGCTTCCGTTACTTCAACCTGTTGCTAGTAACAAACGTGGCCGGAGCCGGCGACATCGTCAAGGTAAGCATCAAAGGAGAGCGCACAAACTGGATGCCGATGAGCCGAAACTGGGGGCAAAACTGGCAATCCAACTCCATCCTCGTCGGACAGCGGCTGTCCTTCAGGGTCACCGGCAGCGACAGGAGGACCGTCACCTCAATGAACATCGCTCCCGCCAACTGGCAGTTCGGGCAGACCTTCACCGGCAAGAATTTCCACGTCTGAAAACAATTAAACATCCCCAACCGGCCGGACAATTTCATATTTTAATAGAGTCGTCAGTCGTCACAGTAATGGTTACTTGGTGTGTTTAGTATTTAAGTAGCTGGTAATGATGGAGGAGGTGGTGTTGTCGCCTTTGGATTTTCCGTTTCTATTATCTCGGGAAAATTCGGAGAGCGAGTCCGTTTGTGTTAGGAATTTAGGGGGTTTTTTTACAGAAGAGCAATTTCAATGGAGCTGAAGCGGCTGCATAACCGGCTAAACGCAGATTGTAGCCCGCAGCTCTGATAGAGTATGGAAGATTTACCATTTTAGAATATACCCATGATCAAGCAAGCAAACAAGTAGTATGTATTAATGGTTTTTTAAGGGGATTTCTTTTCTCTTTATATATGAATTAACGAAGGTGTGTTGCAATTCTTGTTTTAGTGCCTGTTGTTTTCGGTAGCGACAGAAATGAATTATGTAGGTTGCAGAACAGTAATTAATGCCTTTTATTAAATACCAACAGATCGAGGAGGAGGAAGAAGAAGAGAGGGAATTGATATTGATGAGGGGGGGGGGGCATGGGGACGGAGACAAAGGCAGCTGCAATGTGTCTGCTCCAACCCTCCAACCAGCCTCCCATGTGTTTCTTTCATTAATTGCACATGTTCCCTCCCTCCATCGTCCGCTTCCTTCTTTCACCCTACTAATGGAGGAAATTGCAGAAGCTTGCCGTTTGAATTTACCACAATGGGTCTGTTTTTTCAGTATATTTTCTTTGGATCATATCCATCACGACAACTAAGTGGTATGATTATAGAAATGAAGGAACTTCGGCGTCGTTTGTTTGAACATGTAACCTTGTAGGCTTTATGTCCTCTAGACTAGAATAATCCAGTTGGTTATTCATCACCGTCTAAAAGTATTGGGTTTGAATTCAACATATTTTATATATGGATATCGATATTATTGTTGAGCTTATTCTGTGTAGTCTCTGTTTCGATCCTTTCTATTTGACAATTCGATTAGTCAAAGTGGTGTAGCTCATTTTGTAACATAGTGTACACTAATGATTGGGAGGTTCCAAGTTCAATATCAATTGCAACTACAAACAGACACCCATATATCCGTTAGTTGTCTAGGTTGGTTGGTTCATATATATTAGACCATGACGAAGTTAGCAAAAAGCGGTATGATTACATAAATGAAGTAATTTTGGCATCGTCGTTTGCTTGACACGTAATCTTTTCTGTATGTGAAGTAACCCAGTTGTTTGCATTTGTGCTCGTGATCTGAAGGTATTGAATTCAAATCCATCACACTCCACGTATAAAATGTTATTCTTTATAAAGGACAATTGTTGTTAATTAGTGGCATAATGGTAAAGTAGCTGAGCTTCTTCCGTGTCCGTATTTCGACTCTTCCTATTTACAATTCCATTGGTTAAAGTGATGTGTCTCGTAATACAGTGTACTGGACTACCAGTGACCTGGAGATTCTGAATTTAATACCAGTCACAACCACAAACAGACACTAATATATCCGTTAATTATTTAGATTAATTCACGATTTATCTATAATTTCAAAAAAATTACTGAGGGGGTGACAACTATTTCCATCCAACAGGGTACCTGGGTACAACATAGTGTTACGGGTTTATGAACCAGATTCAAACACCCAAACCAACAGAGACCAGGACAAGCCATACTCTGTACGTTGTTTTGTCGCCACACTATTGGGTAATTGATAAAAGAGGAAATGAATGGAGGGTGGGTGGCTGAGTTTAAAGGGTAAACACAAAATAGGTGAAGACATTGCAGGGGTTGGGACGTCGTGGGAGCATTTGTACCTTCTTCTTTCTGTACTCTGTACCTGACTGAGGTTTATTTAGGCCACCATTATTCCTGGCCGTTGCATTCAAAGAAATCTGCAGATGACGGTAAAATTGGTACTATACGATCCGTAGGAATATCTACCTTGCTTAAACCACTGTTTTGGTTTAGATCGAATATTTGGGGTAAGGAAGGATTGATGATTCGATGCCAGATAGAAGTCGAATCAAAGCTTTTGCTTTTCCATCTTGCCTTTTGTTTCGTCTGGTGGAACGAGACCAGGTAATTTCGTGCCAAACGACAAGGCATTCATTTCAAAAATATAAAGAAAGTAACATCCGCCGTCCGTGGGGATCGAACCCACGACCACGTGGTTAAAAGCCACGCGCTCTACCACTGAGCTAGGACGGCTGTTGCGCGAAATTTTAAAACATATCCTACTAACTAAATCCTCTCTAAGCAACCAGCAGGTGTGGGGCATGATGAGTCATGCACTCGTGCCGTCGCAATCAGCAACTTTCTAAATCGTTCGTGATTCGTCTTGATTTTAAATGAGCCAGACTACATTCAACTCGACTGGTTCATAAGCTGGTTTGAGTTTCAGAGTCATCTCGAATATATGGAGTGTTACTATACTTAATTATGCAACATGTGTTTGGTTGCAAACACCATTTACGATAAGACATATGTAATTCACGATCATGCTAATGAAAATGTAAGTGATACATTGTTTGTGTCTAACAAATTTAATTTGGAAAGGTAAAAATCATAAATCTTAGGATATAGCTTGTCTTTTTTAACTTGGCCGAGTTGATTTATTAATGTTACTTCTTGTACAAGTTTCAAATTTAGTTGAAATTAAATTTCTTAAAGTGTTTTAACGAAAAAAGTATAATTTGATTTCGAGTTTCACTCGTCAAGGTCCAAAAGTTTTTATTGAGCCAGGCTAACAATTGGCTTGATCAGAAGAATCACTGGCTCAGTACTATGTTTGAACTCAACTGGAAATAATGGACACTAGACCTCAAACCAAATGAGTGGTATTTCTACTGGAGCTAACAACAAAGCAAAATGTCAAAAGGTAATAATTATTGAGTCACTAATCCTTGAAACAAAAAGAAACAAGAACCCACTCTAGCTAGAAAAACATTAACTAAGTACTCGAGCCAGGGATTGGAACCAATGTCGGTGCAAACTTGAAGCAGTTATGGATTCGATAATAACCTAGTCGAGACCTGAGCTTCCATGCCATGAAAACTAATGCAAAACGATCTTCATATTCATTAGCCAAGAACGAATTCCAGATGTTGCCACCCTGGTCCAGTGCGCTCACCACCTCGTAAGGATAATCCGTTTGGAAGGTAAACAGTTTGGACCACCGAGATGAATGATCTCGATCATCCTCATCATCGTCGTGGAACAGCCAAAGAGTACCACGCCAGCCTTGCTTAACGAGCATGCAAAGAGATCCTTTCCAAACGCATGGCCCCGCAGCATAATCACAGCAATCGTAGTTTTCTAGTGGTGGCGATATTAACTCGAATTTCTCTCGGCCGAGTTTGAAGGAAAGCATCATACATGAATCAGTAGTAGTTGTGCCAACCATCCAATTCACTCTGCCTTTGCTGGTTATTGCATGGGTTACGACTCCGTTGACTTCCTCCAAGCAGCTCTGTTTTTCGAGGTTGAGCTTTGTCCAGCTCTTTCTCCCCCAACTCAGAACCTCTGCTTCGGCTGGAACAACCTGCTGCAGGCTTATGATCATCCGGACGGTCTTGTAATCGCGGGACACAGAATCGTACCCAAATCCATGAAGCATTATGCTTCTACAGGGAATCATGGGAAGAGGAGCAAAGCTGAACTTAGTGGTGGCTGGATTCCAGAGAAGCATATTTTCTAGATTACTAATACTAGCATCCGTGAATCTCTTCAACATCCTCAAACAAACTAAACCGTTCCATGATCCCACATATGAAAAATAGAGCCAACAATTAGGGTTCTTCAGAAAGGGGAAGGAGTAGCAAGAAACAGTACCTTATTATCCGCGATTCCGGTGCCAACATCCCTGCTTTCCAACTCCATATCCCCATCCTTATAATTGAGGACGAAGATGCCAGTATGATTCTTGCGCTGATGTTCTGCGTGTGCAGCCACCAAATAAGGGGTTCGAGTGACATTGTGAAGGCCGGTGGACAAGCACTTGAATCGTAGCAGACTCTTCACCGGAAGTTTCACCAAGATGTCCACCACTATCTCCTCCAGTAAGAAAGATAATCCTACATATCTAGTCTCCCGCCATGCTTGTTTTCTCTTCTTCTCTAAGTTTTGGACCTCCATTGCTCGACGGTTTGCTATTGAAACTCATTCGGCGGCTACTTCCAAATAATAGACATGTATGGATTGAATTTATTTGTAGATTGTTGATGTTGGGAAAGATTTCTCGGAAATATGAATCCGAACTGGAAGAAGAGAGTTTTTCTGTGTGTTGGGTTTTTACTTTCCAGTTACTGCTATTGGGCTTTTCAAATCCTGGCTTATGTTTGGATCGTTTGATATTTAGGCTGATATATAATTTTATTATTTTCAAAAGTACAAGGTAAAAAACTTTAAAATGTCCAAAAAAATTAGATATGTGTTGAAAAAAATCATTATAGTTTTGAATTAAATTTTTTATTATAAAGTATTGAGTTTCTCGTCAAATGTCTTATCGTTAGTTTGCTTCATCTTTTGTTAGTCAATCGCCTTTAAACTGAACATTAACTTTGTTATGTAGCATATAAATTGCCATATTATATGTCACATGAAAAGTCACATCATTAATTATTTTAAAATAAAAAATATAATGATTATAAAATAAAATAGAATAAACAAATTAGATATTCTTCCCCAACCTCACTGGATCTACTCGGTGGATTGAACGATGACAACAACGGTAGTAGAGCTCTCATGCTTCTCTTTCCAAGGAATCTCGATATGAACCTCGTACGGAATCTCATCATCGAAGAAGAAGACGAAAGGGAAGGCTGATGATGATGTTGTTGTTGTCCAATAAACCCTCTGCCGCCGCCGAGGCCGCGACCAAGGCGTTAATGGTGTCCATAAAAGGATGAGGCTGGTGGTGGAAATCAAAGAGATCGCTACCAAGATCGATCGGAGAAAGGGACTTGTCAGGGAGATGAGATCGACGAGATGGATGGAGTCGATCTGAGCATGTTGTGCTTGTGGATGCGAACGAGAGAGACAGATCCTCCAAGTCGAGATCGACATCGATCATACGCTGTTGTTCAACTTGAAACCCAGAGTAATCAGAGAGAGCGATTAACATTAGTGTTTTTTTATGTGATAGCGATTAACATCATCATGCACTATTGTTAATCCATTCTTTAAAGTTATCCATGGTTATTGTTACAAGTGATATTATTTTAGACCTCAAAGTGAATATGGAAAGACATATGTTCTACTATTTCTTTGAAAGCATATGTATCCATATATGATAATTGTTCCCTCAAGGAACTTTTTATTCGGATATTATGATGATAGTATATTTTCGTCAAAAATCAATTGTTCCATTAATTGGTGACTTTGATGATTCGGCATATACATGATGCAATTTTATTATTTACATAATGCGTCATGCTCATGACAATATGCGTATTTTATAATGGAAATTAACATAATTATTGAATCAATAATATTATTCTCTAATTTGTACTACACATACGTTATTGTGATTGAGATACATATATATAAATGTAAATTAGAAGTTTACTCGTTCTGACAACTATTAGTTGGCATAACCAGTGAGACCATCCCGATTTAATCATGATGCGAATTGATAAGTACCTCTATGGTCAATTTCGATGATTCCATAATCTAAATGATATGTTCTCTTAAACATTGTTGTGCACAAAGGTCGCAACTTGGGTATTCTAAAGAAATTATTCCTAACACTTTATGCTTCTGGACAAGTTTTTTTCAGCGATCACTTATGTGCTCACTCTCGAGATGCTTGGAATTCGACAAGCTTTGCAGGTCTTCCGTAACAGCCATGGTGGCCCAATAATCTTGATTCATTCTGACTCAACTCAAGTTGTTTGTCTCCTTCTCTCTATAACCCCTGACATCCGTCTAGGAACTCTACTCCCAGAATGTCAAGCTTTGCTCGAGGAATCATATTCTTCTATCTAATTATGTCACATTCCTCGTCATGATAATTGAGCTGCCCATCTTCTGTCTACTTAAGGCACGTGAAAATTTTCATTATCCCCCTCATACCTCTGCTATGTAATACTCTCTCTTACCTTCTATAATATCAAATATGTTGTATATGACAAAAATAATGATTGATGACCATATTATTAGAAAGGCAATAGGTTGATGACCATGATGTAACAAAGGCAATAGGTTGATGACCACAATGGATATTAAGGCCCAATGAACCAGATATCAACTCGAATTCATTACAACCAACCGAACTCTGCCCTATTTACTCCAACCATCCAGGTATTGATCAACCGGAAAAAGAACCCAACCCGACGCGCTCCACGAAATTCCCGATCTCGTTTCACTTTCAGTTCAAAGATTTCCAAGAGAGCTCAGACGCTTCCATTTGAAAATGGCTGCCATTTACAGCCTCTACATCATCAACAAATCCGGTGGCTTGATCTTCTACAAGGTACTCTAATCTCCGATCATCTTGCTTCAATTTTACTTTTTTCTCCCCAGCAAACGAATAAGAATCTCGATTTTTTTGTTTGTTCATCAAATTGTACTCTTGAATTGAGCAAATCCCTTCCGAATTAGGATTATGGATCTTCTGGTAGAATGGATACGAACGACAGCTTGCGAGTGGCTAGTTTGTGGCACTCGATGCACGCCATTTCTCAGCAGTTATCCCCAATTGTTGGCTGTTCGGGCATTGAGCTCCTTGAAGCCGATAATTTTGACCTCCATTGCTTCCAATCCCTTACAGGTAAACTTGAAGAAACCTCTTCACTTCTTTAATCTTCCATTTAGGGGTTTGAAAATTGAATAGTTACTTTGCAGGGACAAAGTTCTTTGTTGTATCCGAGCCAGGAACGCTGTACATGGAGAATCTGTTGAAGTACATCTACGAGCAGTATACAGATTACGTGTTGAAAAACCCTTTCTATGAGATGGAGATGCCTATCAGATGCGAGCTCTTTGACATCAATATGTCTCAGGCTATACAGAAGGATCGTGTTGCTCTGTTGGGTCGATGAATGTTCTGGAATTGCGATCAATGTCTTGATCTGATGTTTGGTGATGGAGATTTTGGATTGCCAGCAAAATTCTGCAGAAAGAATCGAAACATTTTGTTCTTCCTGTCTTCAGTGGCTTTTCTTCGCTGTAAACTTGTGTTACTTTCACTTTCGAGATTGGCTGTTATGTAGCTCCAAGTTTTGAGGGGTTGATCGATCGCAGTATTCTATTGATGTTTTTTTCAAACGGGTTCAGAAAACTACTGATGTTCACAAACCGAGCCAAGCTTCAATCATGCGTTCAAGTTTAGCTCGTTACTCTTTAGGTGAGCCCGAGTTCGAGGTAAAAGAATTTATCTTGTGTCGAGCTCAAGCCTTCTCGAGTCTCGCTCGTTAACAAACTTTGACGAGCTCAACTCGATATTCACTCAGTCCATTTTGAGCTGAATTTTGAAACTTGTACACCGAAAGTATAGACAGTGTACCGCTTGCATTTTCATTAGCACAAATTACATTTATTGTATATTGTACTCGAAGCAAACACCTGTCTCATTATTGAGTCTACGACCAATCCATATACTCTAGCTTGAGCCAGTTTGCAAGCCTATCGAGTCGAACATACCTTGATTTAAGTTCGGCTCATTTAAAATGGAGCAGAGTCACAAACCATCTTTTTTTGAAGCACTTCGTAAACATCCCTATCGAAAACTAGTATAACTATAATCGACCGAGTCACTAAACATCCCTATCGAAAACTAGTATAACTATAATCGACCGAGTCACTAAACATCCCTATCGAAAACTAGTATAACTATAATCGACCGAGTCACTAAACATCCCTATCGAAAACTAGTATAACTATAATCGACCGAGTCACTAAACATCCCTATCGAAAACTAGTATAACTATAATCGACCGAGTCACAGAACGAATCTGCAAATGATAACAGAAATCAAAACAAACATAATCTTTCACATAACAAAACCATGCTGTCTTAGTTTACAAGTTGTTACATCTGCAGCAACCAAAATGGAATCTCTGAACCTTTCCTTATAGAAGAAATGCACAAAGAAGAATAAAAGAACACTCTGTACATATTTGTTCAATAATACCATTCCTTTAGACATATAGTGTTTATCAAAACCAAACTTGCGTGGTAATAGAGTAATTTACTTAAGCAAAAAGTGGATTAGCAGAAGGCCTAGGATAAGCAGGCCGGCCTCCACCATTGCCAGACTTCTCTTTAACATTTGACTCCTGTTGCAGTTGCTTGTCCTCCTTTGCGGACTTCTTTGATTCTTGCACCTGTTCCAGGACTGTCACTACTTCATCCATGTTCGGCCTGAACCTCGGTTCCATGGCTAGGCATTGAAGGGCAAGGTTGGCCACTTTTTGAGCCTTGGGGAGCAAGTACTGTCCCTCGAGACGTGCATCCATAATACGCAGTACTCTTCGTTTGTTTATCAGGTAAGGTCTTGCCCATTCGACCAGATTGTGTTGCCCCGAGGGCCGGTTTTTGTCTATGGCTCTGCGACCGGACAGCATTTCCAGAAGTACAACTCCGAAACTGTAGATGTCGCTCTTTGCTGTCAAATGACCTGGCATCAAAAGACCATGTAATCAAGCTAAGCAGCAAAATATTAGCTTACTGTTTATCGTTTGGATGGGGTATTTGGGTGAAGTATTTTGGTTGAAATAACTCGTTTCGAGTTATTTGGATCAAAATAACATATTTGGTATCCAACACAAAATTTGTGGTATTTCGGACTTGTATTTCAAATAACTCACTTTTGAGTTATTTCAAATACCTCATCAAAATAACTCGTTTGGCAACCAAAACAAAAGTTGTTGCCATTTCGGGTTGTGGTATTTGAAATAATTCGTTTTTTAGTTATTTCAAATGCCTCCCACCCCCTAGGCATTTGAAATACCACAGTATTTCGAGAATATGGTAATTGCGTTGTCAAATATCACATTGAATAACTCATTAGCCAAACAAGATAATTCACACGCCATAAACCCTTTGCACCTCAGAAATACCATATTCTCAAATAACGTATCATTTTGTTCCAAAATATCACATATCCAAAATAACTCATCCAACGACCCCTAATGAAAAAGATGTCCTACAGAAGCACAGAAGAGAGTTAGTTACCTGTGGCAAGATATTCTGGTGCTGCATATCCATAAGTTCCCATAACTCGAGTAGAGACATGGCTTTTATCACCTGTCGGACCGTCCCTTGCTAAGCCGAAATCAGAAAGCTTCGCATTGTAGTGCTGAGAAAAGGAAGCCAAAAAAAAATGAGTCACTCAGTCTTCAAATGATCTGAATGTTCAACAGACAAACAAGAGTATCAGAAAGACTGTTGTTTTAACATACCGTGTCGAGAAGAATGTTGGAAGCCTTGAAATCGCGATATATAACTTGTACTTCAGTGCTGTGGAGAAATGCAAGCCCTCTTGCTGCCCCTAGAGCAACCTTCATTCTAATGCTCCATGAAAGGGGATGAACATGAGAACCTTCTGCTTTTCCAAAACCAAAAATGAATTCAGAACCAAGAAATCAAAATTTTGTTCATCAAGACGCGAATGATACCGATCAAACTCACTCCTGAACAAATGATTCTCCAAACTACCACGAGACATGAACTCATAAACGAGAAGACGATGGTCATCCTCCAAGCAGTAGCCTAATAGTTTGACCAGGTTTGGATGATGCAACTGCCCGAGATAATTTATTTCCGCCTGTTCCAATCGAAATGTACGAACTTGTGAATCATTAAGCCTTCTTGAATCATTATTAGTAGAGAGAAGGGGGGCAAACATTTTGCTTACCAGCCATTCCTTGTGGCCCTGCCACCCTTCTTGATTGAGTCTCTTGACAGCAATGATAATGCCAGTTCCAGGCTTGCTAGCTGCTAAGGAATTCTCATCGATCCACCCTTTGAAAACCGAACCAAACCCGCCTTCCCCAAGCACACTATCCGGTCTGAAATTCCTGGTGGAGCTCCTCAGCTCAGCAAAGCTGAAGACTTTTAAGTTGGAGGACTGCAGAATCTCACCTTCACTCCTAGGAGTGTGAGGTAAGGAACTCGACTTGCTACTGGAGCTCAAACTCCTCCCATCTCTGCTATCACCCTTTGAATTCAGTCCTATTACACAAAGAACAAAGGTATACCACAATTTATACATTTAAAAAGAGAGTGGTCCCTGTAAAACCCTACCAGCAAGTTGCAATACATTATACTCAGATCAGTTCCTCACAAACATTGAACAGTAAAACCCTGGATCCTAGCCGACATTGGAGGGAAAAAACAACCGACAAATCAAAAGAAACCATTCTAAGCAAGGAATGAGAAATCATGATCAGGCAACTAAATCAGAAAAAAAGATTGAAACTTTCTCATGTTCCGTACCTGTATTAGAAGGACTGTATGCTTTGATCCGATTACTCCAGCAAAGTCCCATAAAAACAAAAACCCACTAGATATCCCTCACGGTGAGACCAAGCCTCACGGAAATGAAATGAAAAAGCTCAGATCTTCCAATAAGCAGCAAACCCCCCGGAAGAAGCAGAAGAAGACAAAATAAAGAGTGGTACTATGTTGAGGCAGCGGTTCCAAGGTGTAAAAAAAAGATTTAAGAATGAGATCTCCTCGGAATTCTGTTGGCACCTGACGATAAGAGGAGAGGTAAAGCAGTCTTCTTGACTTGATCAAATGAGAAGCAAAAGTGGGAAACAAAATGGGGGAAGAAAGGGAGAGGGTATTACTATTTCTTCCTTTCCTCAAATTGGGGGCTATTTCTCTATGGTTTCCCCTTCTTTCTTTCTTTGCTTCGTGAGTTGGATTGGTGGGTAATAATGGTGATTGTGATGGGAAGGTTTAGCTTTAGCCCTTTTTGGACCTTTACTGCCCAAATTTCAGACTAGTAGTTGAGAGGGTTGACTCGGTTTTTGGATGTTTGTCTCCTTTCCACAACTGGGTCTTCTCCTACCTATCAGTATATTATATAAGGACTAGCAGAGATTTATACAGAGCAAGAACATATATTTATATTCTATAAATCAAAAAATTAATGCATTAGGGACAAAAGAACAACATTACACAGCACAGCAGCTAGTGAGTTGATTATATATAAAATTAGGAATGATTTTCTGATTATTTAGCTAGTGATGCGGGAGAGGATTAATCATCAGCCAGACGCCATCTATGATTCCCTAGTCCCTCCAGCTAGATACTACAAGTAGGGGAGTGATAGATATTGCTAAAACGGCAACTAATTTTTCCATTCAACACCTGAAACGGCAGCGATTTGGATACTGCCCTTGTTGTCATCATCGTCACAAATATGAGTGGTTGGATTTTAATTTCCATAAATGGATTAATTTGAGGAATTTGTATCGAAATAATGTTACTTGTTACTTGTTAGAGCTTTTAGAGAAGCTTTCTTGGTTTCTACCCAAAAAAAAAGAGAAGCTTTCTTGGTTTCTCCGATTAGATACTTAGTGAGATGTGAAATTTGTTTCAATTTAAATTTGTAATTAAGAGGATGTGCATTTCATAATTGCTGCCGAATTCTATATGCACACCAATTTAAGTCTACTTAGTGGCATGCCGGATTTTGTTGCAGACACTGTTGTAAGTCTAGCTTTGTACTTAGTATCTTTCACCTCATCTTTTTTTTTTATGGTGTAGACAACCTTTCATTCGAGAGGTTACTTTTGTACAGGAGTAGATTTGTAGATGTGGTTTCAACATTAACGTGCACACAATTAATGGTCTTTGTAATTTTGACAACTTGCACTTACAATAGTAATTTTCATTATTGTGATAAGAAAATCAGGTATAACTGCACAATTCTAATGAAAATTATGGTACGACTCTTTATTCATGTGACACACAATTTGAACCCTGAGTCTGCCTCAAACAAAAAATTATTTAGTAACAACAAAGGTGATTATGGGCTTGGGTCATTCATTTAAACGTCAAAATCCAAGAGTTTAGACAAATATTTTCTAACGATATTTCGTGCTAGTTGTTCAACGCATATATTTGATTCGTCGAAGAAAAAACATTGTGGAGGGTCATTGAGCAAATGTACCTCAAATATCAAATATTTGTTATATATTCTCTCTATTAATACTCCCCAATATAATTATGTACAGTGTATTGAGCTTATTTTAATCACATTATTTGACTTGAACAAAGAGGATGGCATCACACGCATTATAACTATTACAGTATATTCATCCACCCACGTTGGGCACACATCAATGATTGATCACCGGCTCCCTTGCATATTGCCGGCCTTAACATTTTAGTCCGATAAAATTGGTTTGATCAATAAAATATGGTTGAATCAGAGGGTTGGGTGAGAGACAATGAGGTCTTTTTAAAATGAACACTTACGAGTCTTTTGTAGACGGTTCATGACAAACTAAATAAGAATAATAAGAGAGTAGAATTAGGGGTATGGGATGCGAGAGAGAGTGTGAGGGAGATAGAGAAGTATCGAAAGTGTGCGTTTTATTGGGCGTGTGCCATTGGTACGCCTATAATAACATGATTGTTTAGCATTAGCGTACCGAAAATCTAAAGTTGGCGGAAGTGTCTTGTATGCAATCATTCAGGAGCCGTATATGGGTCGTTGATGATCTCCTAGGCTTTTCATAGGAGGCGGCTAACGTAACCCCTGTGAGGGTGCCCTCGTCATATTATGGGCCTCGCTGAGAAGAGTTGAGTGTTTATTGAATTTTGTGAAGAATAAAATCGCAAAATTTAGACTGATCAATTATCAGGAGGGTTGCACAAAGATGTCACTAATGTCACCAATTTTTAAACCGTACCAAAAAAAACGCCTCAACATTCTAGAATTTGTATGCCCACCACCTCCTACGTATGTACTCTCACCAACTGCTACGTTGAAATTTAGTCTCTTACATATATATCTTATAATATAAGTGTTCTTTTGTCAATCCAATCATGATTTCAAGATGCTCCCATGATCAATATTATCCAAATGCATGAATTAATTTTGACATCAGGGATTATATTTATTTAATTCATAGAATCAAAAGGTCTTTCCTCAGATTAAGGCACGTAACAAGAATTTTATAAATTATTTTTTGGATGGGCTAGGATGGGGTGGGTTTATCTTGGATACTTTATTCTTGTCTTGATAGATAGCTTTTCATAAAAACATTATGTACACACGTCTTAAACGTTTAGGAGTTCCATGACATAGAGATCAAAAACCTAAGAATACGTTTGAAAAATTCCTTACAAAACCAACCCCTCCACATTACAAATCCCAACCCAACTGCACTTTCAAACGGTTCAATTATTGACCATCAAAATTAAGAAACATGACATTGAATTATGGTATTATAAAAGAATGATGATTGTAGTAATTCAAGTTCAAGTATTTGATGAACATTACATTTATAGTGTGTGGTTAAATTTGAAATGAATATTTCTAATTGAGTTATTCTGTTTAGGGAACACAAGTAAACAACCATACAAAACTAGTTAAATTGTTATCTTGTATAAATATTTATATCGACTTAAAATTTTCTTATTTACAACTTATTGTCTCTCTACAATGGGCCCATTGGTACCACCCATACGGGTCTGAAGCAGTATTAGCTGGGTTTATCACTTTATCTATTAATTTCAGAGTATTTGGGCTTTTGGCCCAAACTACAACAGAGAGCAGGAGTCAACCTCCCATATGAACGAGTCGGGCCTATTTTCTCAGATCTCAAACTCAGCCGATGGTAAAACCCGGGTTCATTGCCGCAAGCCTTTTGCGGTCGGACCGGTTCGATCCTGAATTGATAACCATAGATTCTTCTTTTTGGTGTGGCTTAACCATGGAATGAATTATTGGTGGTGGTCGGTGCTAGATTGAGATTTGGGCCGGAGGATGGATCTACCAATTCGTGTCGTTTAGTGCGGTGAGGGAGAGTTTATAACCTGATGTGTCAAGTCACCTTTTGAGCACTGCTAAAGATGTCATTCTTTATTTGCTTTGCTGATTTTTCTTTCCCATTTTGAGCCTGCAAAATAATAATAATAATAATAATAATAATAATTTTCCCATCTTTTAAAAACTAGAAACTAAAACTGTCATGAACCCTTAGAAAATAAACCCTTACACATACAAATAATTTTACCGGTCGAACTCAAACAAATGTACATCTAATAATGCAGGAGGGTGCCCGTGTGGTCGCGAATAGCAAAGACGAAACCCATAATGTTCTCTACTGCAAATGTTCGCTGGTTGATTTGCCAATGAGGTAAGCACGATTTCGCTGTTGGTTAAATATAATATAATATAAGATAAGAGCAGATACATTTTATTGAATCGACTGGCCGGTTGGTTGGGTATGGTTGAACCAAGATGAAGAATAGCCGGACCAGAAGCCGAAACGGAAAAAAAATGGAACTAGGAGGGGTAAAGGAGGAAATAAGGAAGAGTGGAGTGGGCACTGCCAGCTGCCTGACAAAAGAAAGAGGAGAGGAGGGGGGAAAACCCGACGTAACGTATCACTGACAAGAAGAGAAAAAAAAACCCCACTGATGCTGCTGCTGTGACTGATTCTGCATCCTCCTCCTGCAGCAGCCTAGTAGTGTAGTGATGGTGGCAAGAAAAAAAGAAGAAAGAAAAGCGTGGTACCAGAATGTCCCGTCCCCATCAACTCTCTCGTCTCCTTGTGCCGCGAAACCCGGACTCCCACAGTCTACAGTCCTCCCCACCCGCACCACCAACTGGGACCCACCCACCCCTCCATGATCATCATCATCATCTTCGTTTTATATATATGGAGTAAGATTTGATCCTCCTTTCATCTTGCTCTTCGAATTGGCAATCAACAGTCTTCTTACTAGCTCCCCCTACAGTTCTGCCATCGTTCTTCTGGTGACGCATCTACAATTTTGATTTTTGAACTGGAGGAATCTTTGAATTTTCTTCGGATTAGCTTTTTTATTTTATTTTTTGTGATAAAAGATTAACGGTGGGGATCGCCTTTGTTTATTCTACTTAGTATAACTATATGTAAATAGTAGTACTAATTACTCCACTAGCTAGCTAGGTTACTGTTGAGGGCTAACTAGCTCAGGTGATTACTTTTTATTTGTAACTATCTTTTTGGTTGGTAAATATAGGGACACGTTACAGAACTCCCATTATTATTATGCCTCTCTAGCGAAACCAAACAAAAACGATGATGGAAAGAACAGTGAAAGAATTCTCTATTATCATCATATATATAGACTGATCTCTGTGGTCATAATAGCATCACGTTTGATGATGAAAGGAAGTTTTTTTTTACCTTTTTACTCGTAGTAATGTTTATTTTTAACCAGACCGTCATTGATTCCTCACAATCACTCTTGTTCTCTGTTTTTTACTCGATCAGGGAGCAAGGTAATCTCTACAAACTTGCATTAGAATACCCATGCTACTTTGATACCCATATCGTGTGGCAAAGCAATTTTGCGATAATCTACTACAACCCCTGTGACCCGGTGGAGTAAGTCTGTAAGAGGGAGTGGTCTAGTGTATGTAACTATCTCAAAGCTAATCAAGCACAAGTATGCAGTTTTGTTTTGTGATATGGTTCTGCATGAGTCACGTAATGTAACTATAATATACCGACGGAACTTGGGGAATTATAAAATTGTTATTATTATAGTCTTAAATGAACGGTGGATACCCAAAATTAATCATTGGTGAGGAGGGTCCTTGGACTCCTCATAATATTTACCAGATTTAGAGGGTGTGGCCAATGCCCCACTGGGTGTCTGGGTCTGGGGGAAATTAGGGGAAAGTGCGAGAGGCTTTCAGCCAAAGAGGGACCACGCACCCTCCCTTTCAATATATATCCCTTTGTGTTGCTGCACCTTTCCCCCTATTCTCCCTTACCGCTTCTGATACACGTCAATCACCTCTCAAAATAAACGTTGACCCACCATAAGTCATCAGGATCCACGGCCAGGATCGGACTGTTTTTTATCCATTCCCCTTAGGCGACAGGCTTGTGACGTTAAAACTCAGCAGTACGTTGGAGATCAGGAGGAGAGAGACGATAATAATAGGGGTGAAGAAAGACACCCTCGTCACTTGCACTACTCTAGCTGCTGCTGCTGCTGCTGCGTTTGTGAACAAATACAAAAAAAAATCAGGAGGTAAGTGAGCGCTCACAGCAGCCGAAGATAAAATACAGCATTCGGAGACGGAAATGGCGGACGGTGGCGCAATTTAAGCGCTGAAATTTAGTGGGTAAGCTCAAACGCCAATTTCTTCCAACTCCCTTTGTTATCTACTTGTTATATTTCGCATTGTTTAAGAGTCACCGACTTGGCGGCGGTGGCCGGCCAAGAAGGAGGATGAGGAAGTGATCACATTCCTATGTTTCTTCGTGTCTTTCTTGAATTGAACCTTCCCAAATTCCGCAGATCTTTTTCCCTTTCAATCCTCTGTTTTCCAGATATTGTGTTGTAGTTGTGCAAAAAGTGAAAAACAAAGATAATCTGTTGAGAGTGGGATTTGAACCCACGCCCTTTCGGACCAGAACCTTAATCTGGCGCCTTAGACCAACTCGGCCATCTCAACTTAATTGTTCTCATTATTATGTTTAATTATTCGTTTTTCTTGTTCTAAGCATCGATTAAATGATCATATTGCTACCTGGGTTCTGACTGCTTTGACTGGGATTTTGTTGTCCATCTTACTAGATGCTAGCACATTTGAATTACAATATCTGCTTACATTTTACTCATCTCTATGACATTTACTTACACCCAGTAGAACGATGGCGTTGCTTACAATTGATCTTGAATTGTGATTGTGACAACGTTAGTGCTTAGAGTTACAATTAATCTAGCTACATATACTTAGTTCATATTTGATGGTACATGATCATTTCTGCTAGCTCTCTGAATCTTGCTAATATCCCTGTTCTTTGATGCACATTTCTATCCAGTTTTGGATAATACAGAGGTCAGAATTGTTCAATATTGCCCTGCCTGTCATACCTGAATGAATCTCACTCGGATCTTTTGTTCTTTTTTTCGTGTGGTAGGCATTGTGAATTTGTAAGGAATGCAGCCTGATGTGTAATTTGGATAGTCAACTCTGCCACACACATCATGACGAGTTATAGCAGGGAATGGGAAGTGGATCAGGAAGGAAATGAAAGAGAGGCAGCGTTGGCGAGCTGAAGAGGACGCCTTACTACGTTCTTACGTCAAACAATATGGACCAAGGGAATGGAACCTCGTTTCCCAGCGCATGAACACACCCTTAAACCGCGACGCCAAATCCTGCTTGGAACGCTGGAAGAACTACCTCAAACCAGGAATCAAGAAAGGATCCCTCACCGAAGAAGAACAGCACTTAGTCATCAAACTACAAGAGAAATACGGCAACAAGTGGAAGAAAATCGCCTCTGAAGTCCCCGGAAGAACAGCCAAGCGCCTTGGCAAGTGGTGGGAAGTCTTCAAGGAGAAGCAACAAAGAGAGAAGAAGGAAACTAGTAAGACACCTCTCGAGCCTATCGACGAGTCCAAGTACGATCGGATCCTCGAGACATTCGCCGAGAAGCTAGTCAAGGAAAGAACAACACCACCACCACCTCCTACAGGTAGGTCTATAAAAACAGATTGGTTACCAAGTTAACCATTTTAACCTTCCTTTGATTTAGTTAGTGTGACTAATTTGGTTTAAATGGTCAATTTTTTTTAGCTTAATTTGGTTATATTGGATTAAGCCGGTTTATACATCCACCAACCACTTCAACGATCTTTCCTTTTTTATATATGTAGATGCTGCTACATATCAATTCATATAAACCTAACTAATCGAATGTGTTATGATGTGACTTTATGTAATTAGCTCATTCTACCTTTTATTTAACCATGATTAGGTAAGAGTCATAGTTGTAATTATTTTGTTAGGAGTTTACATAATTTGTTCTTCAAACTCCCTGTTGGGTGGTGGCTGGACACATTATTCATGCAATACGTATTATCATTTCCAACGTCAGCTAAACTTGTTTTGACATACTATTTGAAAGGTTTTTGTTGATATGTTCAATGATGAGTAAAATTACTTCGATTAATTAATGGTTAGTTTGGTTATGATTTTTATCTCCATGGTTAAATAGTTTAGTTATACGGAATTAACCAGTTTGACATCCTTACCTACAGGTTTCCCCATGGCAGCTTCTAATGGAAGCAACTATCTTCACACTCCTGATCATCATCATCATCATCATCAACCTGCAATGTTGCCACCGTGGCTTTCTAGCTCCAGCGGTGGAGTGAGACCTCCTGCTGCTCCATCGGTGACATTGAGTCTTTCGAGCTCGACTGTTGCTGGTGGTGGTGCTTCTCCATCGATACCATGGCTACAGCCGGCTGACCTTCCACCACCACCACCACTACCACCACCGGCAGGATTTAGCAATGAGAGTTTGGTGGTGAACGAGCTGGTGGAATGCTGCAGGGAGTTGGATGAAGGGCACCGGGCATGGGCAGCGCATAAGAAGGAAGCTGCTTGGAGGCTGAGGAGGGTTGAGTTGCAGCTGGAGTCGGAGAAGTCGTGTAGGATGAAGGAGAAATCGGAGGAGATAGAGGCGAAGATTAGAGCGATGAGGGAAGAGCAAAAGGCTGCACTCGATGCTATTGAAGCGGAGTATAGAGAGCAGCTGGCTGGGTTGAGGAGGGACGCTGAAGCTAAGGAGCAGAAATTGACTGATCAGTGGGCGGCTAAGCATGGGAGGCTTACTAGCTTTCTTGAGCAGATGGGTTGCAGGACTAGGCTCCCTGACCCAAATGGACGCTAGTCTATAGGGTGGGTTGTTATGATCTATATATGAATACAGGTTTCTATGTATGTGTTCTGTGTGTAATGTGTCTCTGGACCTAAGTCATTGTTTTTTTCAGAAAGAGACCAGACGAAATCAACGTAGTTTGGGGTTTTTTTAACAGAGTTTTCTATAGTCTACCAACAGATGGGAAGTTGTAGCATTTTATTTTATAATCCTTAAATATATGCTGCTAATATGAATGACTACACGGAACAAAGGGAAAACGAAAACAGAGTTCCAGGTGGTGAAGGCTAAATGGGCCTACTTGCTTTAGCAGGGACGAAATATCAGACATTCTTTCCGGGTCAACTAAAACTACTCTTTAGCCCAAATTCATTGAGCTTAACCCGTGCGAAACTACTTTTTCAACTCCGGCCCAAATTCCTAACTAGCCCGTGTGAAACGGCCCGGTCCACGCCAGTGGGGGGAAAGCCAAGGCGCGTTTCCTTGTGCGTCGTGGATTCGGAAAACCTAACGGACAGGGGAGATGTATATTTGAATAAGGATCTGACGGAAGCAAACGTTTTTAAACCATTGGATAATTATCAATCAACCAATCAAACGATCCCCAAGAGTCCGTCGTTTCGAACATTCTCGAAACTAAAAAACCTAGATCTATAAAACCAAAGCCTCTGCTACCAACAGCAGCCTCTCATTCAACTCCTTCACATCTCTTTCTTTACTGTTGCCTTCCGTGAAAGCTCGAACCTACAATATGGCCGGTAAAGGAGAAGGTCCTGCTATCGGTATCGATCTCGGTACCACTTATTCCTGCGTCGGTGTCTGGCAGCATGATCGCGTCGAGATCATCGCCAATGACCAGGGTAACCGGACTACCCCTTCTTACGTCGGATTCACTGATTCCGAGCGTTTGATCGGTGATGCCGCCAAGAACCAGGTCGCCATGAACCCTATCAACACTGTTTTCGGTAAGTTCTGCTGCTCTCTTTTTCTTTTGTAGATCTGAAATATTTGTTTAGCTCTTTGGTTATGGTTGGTGGATATGCATAATAGAGTCTGCTGTTCAATGAATTAACGTACACATCTTGCTTTGGGCTCCTAGAGATTTATATGTTACGATGAACTTCTGATTAGGTGGCTTCTTTTCAATGTATGCCCGTTGTTTGATGTTTTTATATCCAGATTGATACGTTCTCTAGGTTGAATTTACTAGCTGTGAGATTGTAAGGTGTTTGAAGGACGTAATATAACTAGTTATGGATGGAATCGTGATGTGCTAATTCAATTTGAATATATTCAGAGTTTTGAGTTTGAATGGATTTGATTCTCTTGTTATTTGATACACCGTTATATCTATGTTTTGCTGCCAATTACTCGTAGTATTGGTTATTATTTGGCTGCTAGTGTTATGATGTATAATCTATCTCTTCATCGTGATTGGTCCTTGCAGACGCCAAGAGGTTGATCGGTAGACGTTTCAGCGACGCCTCAGTCCAAAGTGACATCAAGCTGTGGCCTTTCAAGCTTATCCCCGGCGCTGCTGATAAGCCAATGATTGTTGTCAACTACAAGGGCGAGGAAAAGCAGTTTGCTGCCGAGGAGATTTCTTCCATGGTTCTTATCAAGATGCGTGAGATCGCTGAGGCTTTCCTTGGTACCACCGTGAAGAATGCCGTTGTTACAGTTCCTGCTTACTTCAACGATTCTCAGCGTCAGGCCACCAAGGATGCTGGTGTCATTGCCGGTCTTAACGTCATGCGTATTATCAACGAGCCCACAGCTGCCGCCATCGCCTACGGTCTTGACAAGAAGGCCACCAGCGTTGGAGAGAAGAATGTCTTGATCTTTGATCTTGGCGGTGGTACTTTCGATGTGTCTCTTCTCACCATCGAGGAGGGTATCTTTGAGGTTAAGGCCACAGCAGGGGACACCCATCTCGGAGGTGAAGACTTTGATAATAGAATGGTTAACCACTTTGTCCAGGAGTTCAAGAGGAAGCACAAGAAGGATATCTCCGGAAACCCCAGAGCTCTCAGAAGGTTGAGGACATCTTGCGAGAGGGCCAAGAGAACTCTCTCATCCACCGCCCAGACCACCATTGAAATTGACTCCTTGTACGAGGGTGTCGATTTCTACTCGACCATCACCCGTGCAAGGTTCGAGGAGCTCAACATGGACCTTTTCCGGAAGTGTATGGAGCCAGTTGAGAAGTGTTTGAGAGATGCTAAGATGGACAAGAGCACAGTCCATGATGCAGTGCTCGTTGGTGGATCCACCAGAATTCCCAAAGTCCAGCAATTGCTTCAGGACTTCTTCAATGGCAAGGAATTGTGCAAGAGCATCAACCCTGATGAGGCCGTTGCATATGGTGCTGCCGTCCAAGCTGCCATCTTGAGCGGCGAGGGTAACGAGAAGGTTCAGGACCTTCTATTGCTCGATGTCACCCCACTTTCCCTTGGCCTTGAAACAGCCGGAGGTGTGATGACTGTGTTGATCCCAAGGAACACTACCATCCCAACCAAGAAGGAACAGGTCTTCTCTACCTACTCAGACAACCAGCCAGGTGTCCTGATCCAGGTTTACGAAGGTGAAAGAACGAGGACAAGGGACAACAACTTGCTTGGCAAGTTCGAGCTCTCCGGTATTCCTCCTGCACCAAGGGGTGTGCCCCAGATCACTGTCTGCTTTGACATCGATGCCAATGGTATCCTGAACGTGTCTGCGGAGGACAAGACCACCGGACAGAAGAACAAGATCACAATCACCAATGACAAGGGCAGGCTTTCAAAGGAAGACATTGAGAAGATGGTTCAGGAGGCAGAGAAGTACAAGTCGGAGGACGAAGAGCACAAGAAAAAGGTTGAAGCCAAGAACGCCTTGGAGAACTATTCCTACAACATGAGGAATACGATCAAGGACGAGAAGATCGGGGAGAAGCTACCTGCAGCAGACAAGAAGAAGATCGAGGATGCAATTGAGGCGGCCATCCACTGGTTGGACGCCAACCAGTTGGCCGAGGCTGATGAGTTTGAAGATAAGATGAAGGAGTTGGAGAGCCTCTGCAACCCAATCATTGCTAAGATGTACCAGGGAGCTGGAGGTGAAGGTGCTCCCATGGATGATGATGATGTCCCTGCAAGTGCCAGCGGCGGTGCCGGTCCCAAGATTGAGGAGGTGGACTAATTTCTTGAAGTTAGGGTTTTGGCCTAGTTGATATGCGGATTCAGTTTTTGGAGTTGTGGGATTTGATTTTTGGTTTTCCAGCATTGTTTTAGTATGTTTTTCTTGAAATTTAAACTTGCTACTTGTTTCCTTTTCACTTCTCTTCCTTCAGCTTCTTCTTCTTTCTAAATAGATGCATCCTAACTTCAAAGTACAAGCAGGCGGCGGTTCCTAACTTTAAATTCATTTGACAAAAATCTGTCGTCGGTTCCTTGCTAGCATTAGCATTGATTCGACAATTTTTAACCTTCTTCATCCAATTAATTGATTAATAATTTTTATTTTTTCATTTTTACAAACAAGTACAATAAAAAATAATAAAAATTATTTATTTTCAATTTAATTTTTATTTATAAATGCATTTTTTGAAAAATTTAGTAATTTGTAGGCTTGGCTATTAAAAAGCCCGCGACAGATATCCGTCTATTTACCCTCCAATTTGGTGGGCTTTACCCGGTCAACGAAGCCCGTCAACGAGTGATGGGTAACCTAAAATCCGTGAGCAACGGTTCGTTGATGGGTTCGGATTCAATCATATCCACACCCGTTCCCGTCTAGCAATTAAAACGACACCATTTCTATAGGGAAATATATACATAATCATCAAGGTGAGTGGCTGACAACAAGTTGGAAACCCTATCCCAACTTCCAAACGACAGAACCCTAATCTGAAATCTCCCCTTCGCCATTTTCATTCGTTAAAAAAATATTATCAATTTTTTATTAAAATCTCATCCCCAACCTAGATCATCCTCCATATCGGCCAATAATTTCTAATAGCTCCTTCGATTTGGGCAAACCAGCAACATGCATCCCACAAAAATAACGATTCGAATTTTCAATTTCAAAATTTTGAAAGATAATTTTTCTATCCTCATTTCGAGATTTCAAAAAATCATCATCATCAAATAGAAAATTTGTTCTGTTATTCTTTTCTTTTTGTTCTAACTATCCATGTATGCCCCGTTTATATTTGTATCAATTTTCTTGGCTATTTGCTAATTTTTTTACATCCTGTTTGGTTTCTTCGGTGGATTGCAGATGAGGGTTGTTTGTATTTTGCTGCAAGTGGTCCTCAACTTAATTTTGTAGTTATGCTTTGTTATTTTTCGGGTTTTCATTTCTACGATTTTTTTGGATTTATCACATTAATTCGGGTAAAACATTTACGGACATATTCAAAAATCATTGCCTCACGGGTGTGGTTCTCATTTTAACCCCGTTAAGATGTCGGGTACGGTAAAATCCGGAGGTATCAATGGGTGGGGATCGGATACACTCTACCCGTCTCCGATCCGTCTTGTTGTCAACTCTAGTAATTTGCCTATGTAATATTGCTAATTGACTTGCTAATTTAGCAAATATTCCTCCATCTCTAGCAATTGTTTATTGGGTGCCACCTCACCTTCCACATCCTTTAGCAATTGTTAAAAAACTAGGAATGAAGATGCTCTAATATTCAAAGTCCAACTATTGGAAGAAGCGATATATCACTAATTTCATTAATGGATATACTCGGTTTTGGTCTACATTCCATTAAGGATGAATCTTTTTTTCGAATTAGGGGTACTTATATTATTAATGATTAATCTCAAAACAATATCGTTCACAATTGTTGAACATCAATCAGGATGTGTCATTCCCATAACGATGGATGTAAGGTTGTGGGAGGGCGAACAAACTCATGCGCAACCCCGTTCCTAAATAACCCAAGACACTGTTAAATTTTTGTGTGTGTAATGATTTGTTGACAAGTCGCAATGGTGAAGCCAAACTCCAAAATGTCCACCTTTTCGCTCGTAAGAGTAGTGAAATTGACGATGTAAATCTTAAAATCTTATGGTTTTACAATTTTAGTGGTGTCTAATGATTCTGATTCCACTCAAATTCAGTGGTTAGTGGAATCAGGTAAAATCTCGATTTAAATCTTAGTCACTTGTAAAATCAACGATTTTTCATGTATTTACTATTCTACTTTCAAAGTGAAAATTGTCCATTAGTAATTTTGTCTCTATATTTTTATTATTTTAGTAATAAATAACAATTAAAATAATAATAATAGTCTAAAATTAATGTATTTTTCTCTTTAAAATTGCTATTATAGAAAGTCGTGGAACCATACGATTTTGCGCTTCGATTCTACGATTACGATTTTTTGTCATTTTTCGATCCCATGCTAACTGGTTGTTTGTCTCAAAGATACATGGCTCATAGCCCATATGCCGCACCCAATCGAGAGTCGTGTGAAGAGCAGTTGCCTTGGCTTCACAAGCGTCATGACGCCCTGGTAGTTGATGCATGACGTGGTGAAGAACATGTCCTTCATCGTCTCTGAAAACCAAGCCACGCCAACATAACACTCGAAAATTGCGATATCCAAATTGCACTTAAACTTACTATCAGGCGGGGTGCTAATCAGGGGTAGTTTATCCGTCGATCCAATTTAAATACTAATTAAGAACTTTGGACCAATTTCCGCGGGCAGAGGACCTCCAAATTGCATCACACAATCATGTTCGCCACATTAAGTGAAAGGTAGATACACTCGTTATACTCCCATCAAATCCCCAAAGCACAAAAAAAAAATCGGATCGGAGCATCCCGAACATCCACTCGCGGAACTCCACTTCGTAGCCAGCGAAACCTTTTAAACAATGCAGTTTAGTGGTATTTCGTGAAAGTTTGGTGGTGTTCGTGCCCGAAATGATGATGAAGCAGATATGTGACAACGACGTCGCTTCATGTTTCGTTTTATCGTAACTAAATCGAAGACGGGTCTACTCATCATCTATTTTCCGGCTTTATCCCGATAGACTCTCCACACAAGGCAACCGATCTCAACTCTTTCAAGGGAAGACGAACACCGTGATGAACCGTGAGAAAGCCAAACGCAGATACGGAAGCTAGGAACTCTCCCTTCTTCAGCTACCTTAGCTACTACAGCCCTTTGCTTGATCGGAGGCGATTGCTGGTTCGTGTCTTAATCGGAGCAGGTGATCCCGAAGAAGCATTTGTGTTCAGGTGAAACTGGAAAGTGATAGTTCTAGGTTGAGGCGGTGTTTTCCCTTCTGTTGTCTGGATTGGCTTTTGCGCTTCCGTCATCCTTCTTCCCGCTACGGCGACATGGACGTCGATTTGCCTCCTGATCCTAGTACGCCAAACAACCGTGTTGTACAGGTCAATTTTCTGTTTAATTCCTCCGTTTCTCGCCTGTAATTCGAACATAGCCTCGATTTTTTTTTTTCTCTACTGAACTGAAAATTCTCCTTATAACAGAAGCTGTCCGACTACGGTGTTCCTAAGGAATGTCTGGAGAGGCTGGGGGAAGGTCTAGTGGCATTCGTAGCTGATAAACGTTCTGACTTGCCCAACTTAGTGTCTGCTATCTTGCCTACCGATGAGGAAGTCGCGTTAATGTTTCGAACTCCCAACGTTGAGGTCAAGGCGACATTGAGAAAGCATTTAAAGGAATGCAAGCCGTGGTTGCTGTGGCTAATGTTCTCTGGTGACCCTGAAATATCTCTCAACAATCTGTCTCGGTTGACTGCTGGCCGTGGTGTCTGTGGGGCTGTTTGGGGAACTAATGATATAGCCTATAAGTGCCGGACTTGCGAGCATGATCCGACTTGTGCCATTTGTGTGCCTTGTTTTCAGAATGGTAACCATAAGGACCATGACTACTCTATAATCTATACGGGTGGAGGTTGTTGTGATTGTGGAGACGCTACGGCTTGGAAACGGGAGGGCTTTTGCTCTAAGCATAAAGGTGCAGAGCAGATACAAAGTCTTCCACAGGAGTTTGCCATCTCGGTAGAACCAGTCCTTGATGTTCTGCTTCAGGTTTGGAAGCACAATTTAACTGCTGTGCGGTTGCGATCCCAAGAGAGTGCTAGAGATTTCCTTACAGGCTTCAAGGAGTATGCTACGGAGCTAACGATTTGGATAGTTGAGATGCTGCTGGAGTTTTGCAAGTACAGTGAGAGTTTGTTAAGTTTTGTTTCGAAGAGGGTGACTGCCCTGGATGGCTTGTTGGAGGTTCTAGTAAGGTCAGAGAGTTCACTGGGCCAGAAGGTTGCAAAAAAACTTCACGAGCTACTTCTTAAGTTGCTAGGAGAACCCACATTCAAACATGAGTTTGCCAAGGTTTTCCTCGGTTATTATCCATTTGTTGTAAATGAAGTCATTAGAGAAGGCAGTGATGCTGCTCTCAAGAAGTATCCATTGTTGTTGAAGTTCTCTGTCCAGATCTTTACAGTGCCTACTCTAACCCCTCGGCTTGTTAAAGAGATGGACCTCCTTGCTATTCTGCTGCGGTGCTTAGGGGATATATTTTCTTATTGTGCGGGAGAGGATGGCTCTTTGCAGGTGCTGCACTTGTACTTGCAATGCATGCATGTCTTTTAAGTTCATTTGGTAATTCTGAACTAAATGCTGCATTGAATGAATGTTTCTCATCAGTACGTGTTCAGAGTCTTATATCACCTTGTCATAATGTCACACTATTTTCAACTTGCTAGAAACGAATAGATGTCAGCTCCTGCTAGTTTGACGCATTTTGAATACTATTAATTGGCTGAAGAGTAGCTCTTAGAGATTTCATTAGGATTATGTTCCAGTTCTCTTTACACTTTTTCTTTCTTCTATATTGTTTCTGTACTTAAGGTTGATGAGAGGAATAGATTACTCTCAATATATTGCTGGTTTCTGAAGAAAATGTTAAAGGAGTTGGTAAAGGAGCAATAGAGACGCTTAAGTTTATACTTTTTCAAATGTTAAGGAGTTGGCAAGGGAGCATTAAAAATGTAAAACACAAGTTATATTTCATGCATCTATTGCAATGCAAATACTGACTGATATCTATGTCGAGTTTCTGCAAAACCACCATGGATCTATCTTCTATGTCGATACTTCTTGTCGTTGCTAGCTGCCTAGCTGCAACATCTGAAGCACTGATTTTCTGTGAATTTGTTTAGTGTAGTCTGTCAATTGGCCTTCTGTCCTGAAAGTGCTATATTTCTTGTTTCATCTTTCCTCCAGTGCTCATCTTCCTTTGCAAGTAGATATTTATGCATCCCTGAGATAAATAAACAAGTTGAAGGATGACTTACAATTGTTTCCTTGCTGCTGGAGTTGAAAGAGAAGGATAAACAACATAGACATTTTCACTTCATTGTTTGCCCAAAGAAAATGTGTTTCATTGTATAGAAGTGAGGAACCAATTTGCAAAACCCAAGTAAAGATGAGGCATATTAGTGGCTTGGCATTCTTATTCCAATTCCTTTTGTACATGCATGACATTTAGGAGCTACTTTTTCAAATCGATGCACTCCATTGCAGTTTTTGTGTTAACAATGTGATGTTTGAAGTCGCTTCATTCTACAGGGCTCTAAGTTGGGGAACTTGTACGAGATTGCAGCTCGTGTAGTTGACGACATTCGTTTTGTTATGAGCCATAGTGTTGTGCCAAAGTATATAACCTATGAGCGGAGAGACATCTTGAGAACTTGGATGAAACTTTTGTCTTTCTTGCAAGGAATGAGTTATTTGAAGAGAGAAACTGGGCTTCACGTAGAAGAAGATAGTGATAATGCAAGCTTACCTTTTTCTCTGGGCCATCCGGTTGCAGAAATCCATTCCCTTTTGGTGAGTGGAGCATTTGCTTGCAAAGATGAGGGTGACGAAGAACTCTTCTGGAGGATAGATACATATGATGTAGATGAAGGAGACAGCCTAAGACATGCAAAAGTGGGAAGGCTATCTGAGGAAAGTTCGGTGTCTAGTGCAACTGGGAGGAGCAGTACATTTAGTTCTGATACAAAGCTTGGTGATACCAAGCCGGAGTCTGGGTTCCATTCTTTGATTCCTTCAGCTGTCACGTGGTTAGCCCATGAATGTTTGAGAGCGATAGAGGACTGGCTGGAGGCTGATAAGACTTCAGGGCCTATATCATCTCAAAATACTAGCAATATTGCTGACAGCAAGTTTGGAGCTTTGAAAAGAACAATTTCTAAGATTAATAGAGGAAATTATGTCTTTGGACGTATTTCAAGTGATGATAGCATTAGGTGCAGTGCCCTTCCTACAAATAATCTCATGACTGCCAACTTGGAAGATGCTAGGGGCACAGGTTTGAACAGTATAGAAAGGCCTGATGTTAGTCCAATAGAAGCAAGTGGCTCAACAGAATTCAATGCGCTTCATATTCTTAGTTCGCCAGAGTGGCCTAACATAGTATTTGATGTTAGTTCACAGCATGTGTCTGTTCATATTTATCTACATCGATTACTTGCCCTTCTTTTGAAAACATCACTGACAAGGTCATTTGGCAAGTCTGATGTGGACTTTATGGCATCCACAGTCCATAAAGATTTCTTTGGGTGTGTCCTTCAGGGCTACCATCCCTCTGGTTTGTCTGCCTACATTATGGAGCATCCTTTGCGTAATAGGGTATTCTGTGCGCAAGTTCTGGCCGGAATGTGGAAGAAGAATGGTGATGCTGCTATTTTGTCCTGTGAGTGGTACCGATCTGTTCGCTGGTAGGTACAGTCTTTAGAGTTTGTTATGTTCATATGAAAGCCATCTTGCTTTAACTATGTAATATTCTTTTGCTCTTATAGAAATCCTTCTGGTGGTTATGTTTTAGGTCTGAGCAGGGTCTGGAACTTGATCTATTTCTTCTTCAGTGCTGTGCTGCATTAGCCCCAGCTGACCTTTATGTTGACAGAATAATTAAGCGATTTGGTCTGTCCGACTACTTCTCTCTGAAATCTGAGAAGTCCAGCGAGTACGTGATACTTCTCTTCGTTTTTGTATCTCATGTTTTGAAATTTATTCTACTTCGTCTGTTTGGGAGACTTGCTTTTTATTCAAAAAAATTGTCTGACCTGCATGTTAGTTTGAGATGCATGGTTTATTTCGCTCAATATTCATATTGCCAGCCCTTTGATACATCTGTTGCATATACTTGTTTTTATTTCATTTATTTTCTCAGCAAAAATATATGCGTTGCCCCAATCCTGTTCTTCTCTTGGTACCTGGGGAGGTGGGAGAGACGATGTTGTTTTTTATAACATTGGCATCCTGTAGTATATGCCCACATGCTCTTCATGAACTTCATTTATCATTGCCCTTATGTGTTGCATATTCTGTACATTTCAAAAATCAAAACTAAACTTCATGGTAACTATATGTTTTTTTCCAGGTATGAACCTGTCTTAGTACAAGCAATGTTGACTCTCATTGTACAAATAGTTCAAGAAAGGCATTTCTCTGGGCTGACTACTGCTGAGAATCTGAAAAGAGAGCTGGTTCGTAGATTAGCAATCGGAGATGCCACTCACAGTCAACTGGTGAAGTCCTTACCCCTTGACCTCTCCAAGTCTGACCAGCTTCAGGAGATCATTGAAGTAGTTGCTGTGTATTCTAATCCATCCGGCTTCAATCAGGTTTTCTTTTCTTACGGAAACTGAAAAGTTTATATCAGGTTTGTTTGAGGTCTCCTTACGCAGTTACACCTCTATATTTGTAGGGTACATATTCTCTGCGTCCTTCATTCTGGAAAGAGTTAGATTTGTACCATCCTCGGTGGAGCTCAAGGGAGTTGCAGGTTGCTGAAGAAAGATACATGCGCTTTTGTAATGTCCCTGCATTGACTACTCAGTTACCCAGATGGAAAAATATATATCTTCCTCTCCAGGGCGTCGCCAGAGTTGCCACCTGTACAGCTGTCCTTCAAGTCATCCGTGCTGTGTTATTTTATGCAGTATTTTCTGATAAGATAAAAGATAAACGTGCTCCTGATGGTGTTCTTCTGACTGCACTGCATCTGCTATCCTTATCATTGGATGCCTGTTGTCAACAGACAGAATTTAAGGATGCATTATTTCAACTGGGAGATTCTGCCCCCATAGTGAAACTTTCTGTTGAAGTAATCAGTGATTCATCACATTATGGTGCCGGTCAACAGAGTTTAATTTCACTTCTTGTCTCATTAATGTTGATGCACAGACGAGAGAAGTTTAACAACTGCTTGGAAGCTGACAGTTGTGACATTTCTTCTATGATTGAGAGAATTTTGAAGAGATTCGCTGAGATAGATTGTGGATGCATGACATTACTGCAACAGCTGGCACCTGAAGTGGTCGTTCAGCTGTCACGGTCAATGCCACATGATGACACAGATATGCCAAAGTTTGTGTCTGACAGTGAGAAACGGAAGACCCTAGCTCGAGAGAGACAGGCAGCAGTAATGGTGAGATGTTATTGCTTCTTTTTTTTGTTCTTGGTACGATGTTATTATTTCTTTGATGTGATAATTAAGCTTTGTGTACACTGGGGTGTACATCACGTGAAACTGAACCAGTGAGCTTCACAATATTCTTCTTAGTTGGTCTACAGAGTTGTCATATCGACCCGCCCCCTCCTATTTTGGTAGCAGGACAGGCCTCCATTAAACACAGTATACCAAGATTTGAATACTAATGTGCATGGAGTATCTTGATAGTTTTCAGAAAGTTGATAAACAGCTATTACGGTCCTTTGTGTAGGCAAAAATGAAAGCGGAGCAATCCAAGTTCTTGTCAAGCATCAACTCTACCATGGATGATGATTCAGAATCTGAACCAGAAGAAAGCAGATCTGACCTTGAGAATGAATTTAAAGATCTGGCGCAAGATGTATGTTCTCTTTGCCATGACTCTGAGTCCAAGGATCCCTTATCTTATTTGGTTCTTCTTCAGGTAAGTGATCTTTTTACAATTATATAGTTTTTATTTGGTATTTTATACTCCTGTTATGTAGGGCCTGTAATCTGTAATTTGATGGTTTTTTACTATTTTTTGGTGTATTTGGTCAAAGAAATCAAGGCTGCTGAACGTTATTGACAGAGGCCCATCTTCATGGGACAAAGTTAGGCAGTCAGATAAAGAGCATTTGTCAGGAACCAAGAAAGTGACAGGTCGATCTCGGGTGATCTCCTCACAATTCTTGAAGATCGTGCAGAATATTGTAAACGAATCTGCATCTTATGGTAAACCTGGGGAGGTAAACACCATTTTCAAAATTTTGAAGGCCCGATTCCCTTCACTAAAAAATGCTGAAGTACCCTGCACATCCAAAGATGGGAATGATCAGAACATTTACACCTATGAGCAATTGGAAGACAATCTGTATTTTTCCATTAGAAAGGAAATGAATGATTTTGTGGTACATTCTGAGTCAGGAATGGGAAAAGATCACGTTCAAGCAGATGGAAGTAATTTAAATGACTACATGATCACTGATTCTGTATTCCTTGGAAAATACGTGGCTGCTCTCTCTACTGAAATGATTCAGCAGCCTTCAGCTTCTGCAAGTGCTGCTGGTGATCAGATGCAGGCAGAATCTACATCTGAGCCTTCTTCACATGATGGATTTGGTCCTGAAGGTTGTGATGGGATTCATTTATCTTCCTGTGGTCATGCCGTGCACCAGCCATGTCTTGATCGCTATCTATTATCATTGAAAGAGAGGTGCGCAGGAAAATCATTTTTACTGGTTTCAGTCTTGATCACCATTTCTCCTGGCTCTTACTGTTTGTGCTGTCTTCAGGTACACGAGGAGAAATGTTGTTGAAGGAGCCCATATTGTTAACCCAGATCAGGTATATCTCCTGCTATGTGTATTTTTGCAGTGAATAGTCCCGTGCTTAACTCTTTCCGCTCTTGCAGGGAGAATTTCTGTGTCCTGTCTGTCGTCGGCTGGCGAACTCCGTCTTGTCTTCATTTCCCGGAAACTTCGAGAAGGATAGGAAGCCCGAGATCTCAACTGCCAGTTCATCTCATTCTTCATCACCATTCATCTTGTCAAATGACAAGAGGGATGTGTTTCTGCTGAACAAAGGCTTTTCTCTCATGAAATCGGCTGCGAGAGTGGTTCGAAATGGAAACATCTTGAGATCGGTTCCAGCTCAGAAAGAGAAAAGGATGGGGCCTAATCTTGACTCTTTCTCTAAAATGCTCTCTCAGCTGTACTTTGGAATGCGACGTGAGAAGTTTTTAGAATCATCAGCGGTAAATGAGTTCATGATTATGTGGGACACACTGAAGTATTCTCTTATCTCTATGGAGATTTCAGCACGTGCTGGAAATTTGTCTACGACACCTATCTACAGCCTCGACTCCTTGTACAAGGAACTGAACTCATCTAGTGGGTTTACATTATCCAAGTTGCTAAAGATTGTGCAATTTATGAGGACTAGTAACGTCCTTCACGTGCTCCAAAGATACAGGGGCACTCAGCTCTTCGGGGATTCTATTTGTTTGGAGACATCCAAGGAATATAGAGAAAACGCTAAATCCCATGAAGGTGAGTCACTGTTCCTGCTGCTTTTTAGAATCTGATATTTTGTGTGGTGTTAATTTTATTCTCCCCGTAGCTTCTTCTCTTCTTGTTTTAAGGTGTTGCTATCTTTTGACAGGTGATATGTTGTGGGAGCAACTTGATAAAGAAGTATTATTTCCAGATGTTCGATTCTGGAGTCGAGCAGCTGATCCTATTATTGCTCATGATGCTTTCTCATCTTTTATGTGGGTTATATTTTGTCTTCCCCAACCATTTTTGTCTTGCGAGGATTCGATGTTGTCCCTAGTACACGTATTCTATTCCGTTACTATACTTCAGGTATGCTTCTTGGTCCTACATATTCTCTAGTTCTCCCTGGACAATCAGAGTTTCTTACTTCCATGTTTGGACTGCAGGCAATCGTGACATATTTTGGAAACGAAGAATTTAAGTATAACGGCTTTCCATATAGTGATTCCCTAATAACGGACATTATCAACGTTGTGAGGGAATCCGGATCTGCACGACGGCATTTTGTTTCAAACTACTTGGATCGTTCTTGCGACATTACAGTTGCTATTCGCAGATTGAGCTTCCCCTTTTTGAGGAGATGTGCATTACTGTGGAAATTGCTAAGGACCTCTGTCTCAGCACCGTTCTGCAGTAGGAACGATACACCATCTCATGCCGTGGACATGGAGATCGACTTGGTTGAGCTCAATGAAATTGAAAAGTTAGAAAACATGTTCAAGATTCCTCCATTGAATATTGTTTTAAAAGATCATGGTCTTCGAGACAAAGCTATGAAGTGGTACCATCACTTCTGCGGGGTGTCTGGAACTGAAAGCTTCCATGGAACTCTGTATTTGACACCTGTAGTGCCATTTAAGTTAATTCAACTACCTTCTATTTACCAGGATCTTCCGCAGAGGTTTGTCTGGCTTAATATCTGTTTTCCCAGAGTGGAACTTAATGAAATCATTCTGACAACCCATCTCTTATCAGGTATATTAAACAACCTTGTGCTCACTGCAAGACTGTTATTGCTGAGCCTGCACTCTGTCTGCTTTGTGGAAGATTATGCTCTGTAAACTGGAAGCCATGCTGCAGGTTGGAGCACTTATAATTCATTTCTTAGGTCTTTTAGGTCATTGTTTTCCAAGTCTTTTAGCTTGACAATGCTCTTTGTTTTCCTGACATGAAGCGAGAGCGGCTGCCAAACCCACGCAAAGACTTGTGGTGCTGGCACAGGTGTATTCCTATTGATCAAGGTTAGAGCTTCTGTTTGGTTACTTGCCCCCGCGTATATCACCGGATCAACTTTATCCGACTGTTCTGTGATAGCAAGTATTTAAATATGTGCAGAAGCATAAATACATAACATAGCTAGATGTTGATTCAGTTCATTATCCAAACTAAAATTATACATGATAATCAATCCAAGAGACTTAAGATTTTATAAACACAATATCCATAACCCGCTGAAATCAGTGTCGGTTTGCTCAAATCTGTGTTCAGTTCAGCTGGCTCGCACAAATCAGTTTTGGTGAAATCGGGTATAAAACCGGTGGAATTGTAAATCGGAGTGTAAGTAGCCGATTCTACAATTTCACCGGTTTTATACCCAATTTCACCTTATTCCGATTTTGCCGAGTTCAATTGTCGATTTCACTATTATGGTTGTGCTATGCATTGATTGAGTTGATCTGAAACTACGATCTTTTTGGTATTGCAGAAGACTACAATTCTCTTACAAAGATGCGCCCGGCAAGCTCCTTGGCCTTCACCTTACTTGGATGCTTTCGGCGAAGAGGTGAAGCTCAGTTTTTTGTGCCTTATTCCTCTATATACTTGCATCCTAAATTTTTGCGATCTTCCAGCCGTTGCTTCTCCCGATTGCTTTCCTTAACTGTTGATTATTGTGACTGGTCCTGTAGGATATAGAGATGCACAGAGGCAAACCTCTATACCTAAATGAAGAACGCTATGCTGCATTATGTCACATGGTAAGCCAAAAAATGGAACAAATCTCTTGTCGATTTTCTCGCTAAGCTGATTTCACATGTGTTCGCTACTCATTTCTCGTCGTCGCTTTTACGATTAGGTTGCTTCTCACGGCCTTGATAGAAGCTCTAGAGTTCTTGGCCAGACCACCATTGGAAACTTCTTCTTGCTGTAGATGGATGGATTTGAAAACCGAGAAAGCACAGTCCGTCATCAAGAATCGGTTTGAAAATGGGAGTTGCTCAGCGGTTGGGCCGGACCTTTACCCCTTTGGTATCTGTGAATAGTTTTTACTGTGAGTAGAGGAAGTAGAATGTTAATTTATGTACGCTTGACTTTTTTTATTTTAGAATGCAACAATCAATCTCCTTTGGAAGTCTTGTTTGCTAATGGTGTGCCATATAATATTATGCGCTGGTAGTTGTGTTCATCTTCAGTTCTGTACCCTGAAAAAAGCTAATAGGAATAGATTCTTTCTATAAGAAGAAACTTGATTGGCAAGAAATCAAAGAATTATGATTCATAAAAAAATAAAGTAATTTCAATGGATGTAAAAGATTCTTAAGAAATATAATTTCACTTGAAATTTTTATATCTTTTTATCTAAATATTTTACTCTTTAACTTAATTTTTTTACATTAATTTTAACTCAACTTTCTAAAAAACCATGATTTTTATTACCAAATCAAGCTTAAAGATGCGCCGTCAGTGGCAGAGCTACATTTGAGTTGGGAAAATTGTCAAAAAACATTTCCAGAGGAGTTGAAGCTCCAACTCAAATCCAGGACCAATCCACAACCAACCAACTCCTCTTACCAACTCTAATAGAGATGCTATTTAGTATATATAAACATCCATCCCCACTAAATTACAGCTAATTGATTACGTTCCACAATCTATCGTAACTACGTTATGAATTAAATTAGTTGTTTTTTTATTGATAATATATAAAATTAGATAGAGAGATAATATTTAAGTATAGAAATACGATGAGTGGTTCAACGATGTATTGGTGATATAAATGGAATAAGATTTGTGTGCTAGTCTCGAAAATAAATGTGTTCTATAGTGCTTTTAGCATATGAAATTGCATTGTGATTTGTTAAAGGCTGTGTGTTTTGAACTATTATTCTGTAATTATACGAATCTTTAATATTATGATGTTCACTTTTTATTTTACTTAAAGTTGATTTTTCTATTATAAAGTTGAATTTTTTTCGGGTATAGAAAAGCATCCCCTTCACCGATTTTCTGGTTCCGCAACTGTGTGCCGTTAGTCCATTAATCCTCAATTTCTCCTTTTTTTAGCAAACCTTCAATATTATTAATGATTAGAAACCAAGTAGCAATTGTTCAAATCATTCAACAATCAGGTCGTAAGGCTACAACCGAAACCGAGAATAGCTAAATAATGAGATTGCGATTTTTCGTTCCTCCACACCCACGTAACTTCGACTCAGGTATAGAATGAAGCAAGTCATGACACCTTGAGATGAATTCACCAAATTCAGGTTAAGTCATGCACACCCTGCTCCATTGCGTGTTGTACCTCTCGACTATCCATCGCAAAGACGATCTTATGGTAGCCAATATGTAGACCCTAGTGAATCGTCTTTTGTCGGAACCACCCCGTGAAAGCAAGCTTGAAAATGTCCCAAGTAGTGCCATCCGAGTTGCGCATAACCGCTCCCACTCCATTCACAGCCCCGTCCAAATTCATTTTGACAAAACTCTTTCGAACAAGCAGTTTTGGCACAAGTTTCATATTTACTTGGAATTTTTATATCCTTTTACCCAAATTTTCTTCCACATTTCTTTTCTCTAACTCAATCTTTTTACACTAGTTTTAACTCAACTTTTTTAAAAAATCACGATTCCTATTCCTAAACCAAGCTGAAGGATGCACCATTAGCCCATTAGTCCTCGTATGAAACGGAATAAATTTCTTAAGGAGCAGTAAGTAACAAGCTGTTTTGGCATAAGTTAATTAATGGTGGAAAAGGATCATTGAACTAACTTGTTTTGTCTACTATGTTTTTAATGAAACATGGCTTAGTTACCACCTTGAACAGATTTTCGAAGAAAAAGGATCTCTTAACCATTCAATGAATCTTAAAGTCTACAAGCTGATAAATAGGTAAAAGCGAAGGAACAATACTCGTCCGATTGCTTGTTTTTTAACAAATTGCCACTGTAATAAATATGTAGATACCTCTATTCTTAAGAGATTCTGTTCATCTCTACAAGGTTGTTACAATTAGTTGCCCCCACCCCAGAGAGAAAAGAAAAAGAAAAAATCTTTCATCCAATGCTCATTCTTCTGATGCACTTATTCTACACACAAAAGCCAGTAGTGTAATAGGAGGGCCAGAGCTTCTGCAAACAGGATACTTGCTTACAATTAGTCAATTACATATTGAAAGAATACGCCTGTGCTCTACCCAGTTCCATCATCCTCAATTCGTATAAACCCGCCGAGGATACAAAAAAGTGTTTCATTTGACCCTTCCCCTGAAAGATGAATATAGGCAGACAACAAGGAAATATGATTCAGCAGATTCTGTCAATCTATGTTCAATGGACGCCAAAGGTTGCGTAAGTAACTTACGAGTCAACGAGCTATCAGAGCTATGTTACAGCCATCTTAGGAGCAGGGGAACTTCCTTCTGTGGAGTATCTAACAGCTTTACTTTCACCATCATGACGTGGATCCTCCTCGAAACTAAACTCCAGCTGCCTTTCAACAGATTTAAGAACAGGTGTCCTCTTCGGTCTGAGTCGATATGGAGGAGATGCATTAAAAGACTTCAGATTGCTACTACCAATATCTACCAAGCTAGGACTACTGTGCAAGGTCGGTTTCTGGTTTGACTGACTGATTGATATTCCTTCTTCTTTGTCTAGTTTACTACTACTACTAGGAATCGATGCTCTATCTACAGTCTTCCTCTTCCGGAATATGGACGGCGTGTTGGGGTAGGTCTGGGCAGCAATTCTCAATCTTGTTTCTGGGCTTTGTACACTTAAACTACTACTACTGCTTGCAGATTGTGGAGTGAAGAATCCAACTGGAGAAGAAGAGACTGGACTGGAACCGTACTCTTGCCGTAAGCAACGATCTGGCTCCGAAGGTGGCTCGTACCATAGATAACCACGTGAGGGTGTTGCAGCAACCGGTGGAGATCCTATACTTAATCCTTTATTCACTTCGCCATTCAGTCCACATGCCTCAAAGTTTTGTCTTAACTCAATATTATCGCAACTACTATCATCTAAACACGTTGGTATGCGACATTCAGAATCAGCAACCAATCTTGGCAGATGAACAGACGATTCCAGCTGATCCTTGCTATTACCATCTTCCAGCCTGCAAATAACAGTAGTATCCGAGGAGGTTTGGGCCGTAGAATCAGATTCCTTACTAGTTCTGGTCAGACCATGTCTATTTACTTCTGCTGAACCTTTTTGGACTCCATTCCTTTGAACCGAAGGTAGTTTCCCAGTGACCATATAAAAGTCCAACTTTTTCTTCAAAGAACTATTCCAGTGATTTTTTATCGAGTTGTCAGTCCTGTGTACATTGATGATTTCAAACTTTAGTATCATATATATTTGCACTATAAAGAGGGAGGACTAAGTCAGGAGCATGTACCTTCCAGGCAACATCTTAGCTATTTCAGCCCATTTGTTCCCATGCATCCGATGGGCATTTACAAGCGCCAATTCCTCCTCTAGTGTCCATGCATCTTTTTTTATATCAGGATTAAGATGATTGTGCCACCTGAAAGATTTTGTCAGTACAATCAGCCACGCCATTACTGCTCTAAATGAAGATTGATGGTAGGGTTCCTGATCAAGCTAACTACCACAAAAAAATACTTCTGTAGGATCAAAGCACAGATACCATGCTTTCATAACTAACACAATAATAATTCAAAGTTTTCTCATACCAAGATAATTGACGATAATTTACAAATTGTGAGCCTCACCTTTCCCGGCACTGTTTCCCTATGCGGCCTGGTAAGGACTTTGCTATGACAGACCATTTTGTTGGTCCATATTTTGTTACCAACTTGACAATCTTATCATCCTCCTGGAAGAAAATATTTTCAGAAAAAAATCCACTTTCTAAATGACAAAGATAGCTAAAACAGAATAGTAAGGAATTAGTACCAACCTCAGGAGTCCAGGGTCCTTTCACAAGATCAGGGTTCAGAACCTTTTGCCACCGATGCAAACATTGAACTTCTGATCTGTCAGGAAAATATTCAGCTGCAGGTGCAAGAAAAGAGAGATAAGCATTCATTATTATGAGGCGGCTGCGGATGTAGATGGGGTGTGCAAGGAGGTGGAAGGGTTGTAGCAGGATTAACACATCTCACATCTAATAGGAATACCGCCTGGTGATATGGCCACATAAAGCAGCAAAGCCATTGGCTTCTACTGTTTATCCTAGCATTGTCATTATAAAGCAGATAGAAACAAAATTAATAGCTTAGGAAGGAACCTATTTTCTTCCAACTCTTCCCCTTATAAGCTGCAACAGCCTTTCTCAATGTCTCATCCTGGATAGCATCAAAACTATTATGAGCGAGTATTAAGAAAACACAACAGTACCTTAAAAGAGGATAGCAGTCACATTGCAGTGATGCCAAGTTCATTTTAACACCATATGGACAGTAGATGGGGCAATAGTAATCAACAGAAAGTGTGAATTCAGTAACACTGACCTCTTCAGGGGTCCAGCCGCCTTTAGCTCGCCTGATAGGCCCCGTGGTCCTCCTGCAAAATCAAATCCACCAACCATCATTTGCTAGTCGTTAATATTAACAACACCACCTTAAATACTCTGAACAAGGAACAACGTGAAAAGAAAACTAGCATATAGGTGGACAAAAAAATGGATAGGAAAGAAAAGTGGCCTAACCTATGAATTGGCGATGCTGTGATTGGACTTGAAACTCCAGGAGACTTGAGAACGGCACTCCCACAACCCTCGGAGACAGATGAACTTGAAGCAGCCGTTTGTTGCTTATTTTCACGGCAACACTCTTCCACCTTAGCCTCATCCATCCTTCAGCTTCAGAAACCGAATTCCTACATAAAAATTACAAGGAAAACTTATCAAGCAGGCATAATCCCTGGAGTGAACGGTCGTCAATCTGGTAAAAAACTTCTCTAAAGCCTCAACCTTTAACCAGCTCAATCCCAGACAGCTACCGCAACAGAAACAACAAAAAGCTCGCAGATCTTAGAAACAAAGATCAAAATAACAGCATCAAAACCAATCCACGAAATCGCCAATAATTCTAGGGTTTTCTTAGAGAGCAGATTTCCATGAAATCGCAGGTAGCTGAGACTCGAAAACGGTGGTTAGACGAAATCACAGCAGATAAAGAGGAGAAAGGAAATACAGAAGACCGTACAGAATAGCGATTGGTAAAACTGACGACCAACGAAAACTGACCTCTGCTTGTGAAGAATTAGTAGCGGGAATCAGAGTCGAGATCATCAACAGAGAGGAATCCTTCCTCGGAGAAAGCCAGAAAAGAATCTTGATTTTGGGGAGTTGGGTTACTCTTCTCTTTGATTTCTGGAACGAAGACGGTTGTTTGGGTTCGAGAAATCCTTGCCCGTTGAAACAAAAAGGCACAATGAAAACGAAGGAAGAAGAAAGAGAGAGAAGAGAAGGGGAAATTAAAAGAAATTAAAAATTATATATATAAGAGACAGTAGATTTCATATGTAACGAATATATTGGCACCGACCGTCTCCGTTACTTGCCGTTAAGCCCTGAACTTCTGCGTTTTTTCCTCCCAGATCAAGAGAAACCCTACTTCCTAACGGCAGCTAACGGCGCCGGTTAAACATCTTTTTCTCTTTAGGGTAACGAAAAGTTTGAACCTCAAACGGCACTCTTTCTTTGGTAAGGGAAAACGGAAAAGAAACCAACGCAACGTTAACCGTCGGATCATTGCTCTGAATCGACCAGCTTGGTTTGGCGGGTAAGTTTAGGCCGTTGGATCTTCCGTTAAGGAAACGTCACCGTATTTAATTTTTACTACCCCCTGAATCCTTCGCGGTTTTTCTTACGGAGTTCCCAGCTTAAAACGTATATGCTTTGGAGTTTGGAGTATTACCTATCTCCTGATAAGTGGGCCTCATAGCCCAAATCTAAGCAAACAATAGGCTTGATTTAAAATTCAAACGAGTATCACAAGAAAGGCCCATTACCCAATTTAAGTTTAATAATAATAAATTAATAAGAATGTTGGAACCCAACGCCCTTCATCAACGGTCTCTTCCATCTTTTTTTGAAAGAATGTCCCGCTCTGTCTGATCCTTCGTTTTGAAAAGCACGATCCAAGTCTGTCTCAGTTCAGAAGAAAAAACCAGATTCTCAAAAATGGAAACCGCTAAAACACCGAAATCCTTTAAGACAACTGCACATTCCTTGAAATCTACCACCGCGGACTCCGATTCCGGCTCCAAGGTCAGAGTAATTGTGAGGGTGCGTCCTTTCCTCCCCGCTGAAATCACGCCTAGGCAACAGCTGAGTTCCTGCGTTTCTGTTCTCGAGCAGAGCTCTGAATCCAGAGAAGAAGTGGCTGTTTTCCTCAAAGATCCGGAGACCTGGTAAAAGAGATCTCCAACACTTCTAATTCTTCATTCCCTATTTAACTCTGCGAGTGTGATAATGTGATTTTGTTGTTTGCTGTTCACCTATCTCTGTAGCCGGAATGAGTGCTATATGCTGGATTCGTTTTTTGGTCCTGAAGATGGCAATGTTCGTCAGATTTTTCGGAGAGATGTGAGTCCTTTGATTCCAGGGATCTTTGAAGGATGTAATGCAACCGTTTTTGCATATGGAGCTACTGGTAGCGGGAAGACTTACACTATGCAGGTAAGCTGATCGATGAAATGACTCTCTCTATAGTTCAATTTCTCTCCGCTTGTTTGTTGCTGAAGGAATGTCTGTAAAAGTTCCTTTTACAGCAGGGGGTGAATTAAAGTTTATTGATGTTGCAGGGAACTGATGAATTGCCAGGCCTAATGTCACTTGCTATGTCCAATGTACTTTCGATACGCAACGAAACAGGAAGTAGTGCTGAAATTTCATACTATGAAGTATATTTGGATAAGTGTTATGATCTTCTGGAGCACAATGAAACGGAGATCTCAATTCTCGATGACAAAGATGGTAAGATTCACCTCAAGGGACTATCTGGAGTCGCTGTCAGTTCAATGCGAGAGTTCCAGGAGGTGTTCTCTCGTGGGACTCAGAGAAGGAAGACTGCACATACGGGTCTAAATGATGTCTCCAGCAGGAGCCACGGGGTGCTGGTGATAACTGTTTCCACTCCTCTTGAAGATGGCTCTACCGTTTCTGGGAAGCTGAACCTCATAGATTTAGCTGGTTAGTATTAATTTGCTAGAATTATGCGTTGCAAATGCCTGAAAACCTGCTTCATAAATGTATTTGTGATTTGATTGTCAGGTAATGAGGATAATAGGAAGACACTCAATGAGGGTATCCGCCTACTAGAGAGTGCCAAAATTAACCAGTCCTTGTTTGCATTGTCAAATGTCATCTATGCGCTGAACAACTACAAACCGCGGGTACCATATCGGGAAAGCAAATTGACAAGGGTTTTGCAGGATTCCCTTGGAGGAACAAGTCGTGCTTTGATGGTTGCTTGTCTGGTAAGGACAGGGGAACAGTTAAACCCTCTAGTCTCTAACTGGATTTTGAGTTTATAACTAGGGGTGTTACTTTTTTCTTTGTTGTAGAATCCTGCAGAGTATCAAGAATCAGTACATACCGTCAGCTTGGCATCTAGGTCTCGCCACGTGAAAACTTTTGTGCCTTCAGCTCAGAAGCTGGAGACACCGAAGGTGAAGATGAACATGGAAGTACAACTGAGAGCTTGGCTTGAATCGAAAGGCAAGACGAAGAGTGCCCAAAAACCGAGAGTTTGTGCTTCTCCATTTCCTGCTAGCTCTGCCAAGAAACTTGATTTCCTAGGCTCAGTAAAGGCAAAGGTCAATACCCACCGCGGAGCTTCAAATTCCAAGAACAGGTAATAGGTTTGCTACTTCTTGAGATTAGAAAGATAAAGTTCGAAGCTCTGGGGCCTGTGATACTCACAAAGTTGCTGTGTGTACGCAGGTTATTGTCCGTTCCTTTCAGAAACTTGCTGCTAAACGAAGAAACTGTTCCTGATCGTTGTGTTGAGGTAAACCTTTCCGTATATGCATTATCTGTATTACTGAATGGCCATGTCAGAGCTCCATCTCTCATATTTGTTCACATGAAGCTAAACATACAGAACACAAAATTTGTTGGTGAGGAAAACACAGAGGAAAAGAGGACTGAAGAAGTTGCAGATATTACGGGATTCCATGGTATGAAGCAAGTGGCTGCCCAATTAGATTGAATCAATCTTTTTTCATTTATTCACAAAACCAAACAGTCCCAAGAATTTCTAAATGTGTTATCTACAGAGGAGAAAGAGCACGAAGATATGAAGATAAAGTCAATGAATTGGAGCCACTTGACAATTGCATCACAATCTGCTGAGAAGAAAAGCAACAGCACGGAGCAAAGCCCTCTGAGAAAAGTGCTCTCTCCCATATGTTCAAACATTAACAGGGTGGCTCTGGCTACTCCTCCAAAAGCACCGCTAAATACTCTCCAAGGAGAAAACAACTACAACAAAATGGTGACCACTCCACTTGAGAAGTTCAACGTCATGAGCTCTAGCCTAAAGGTAACATCACTTGCAAACGTGGTTGATTTTTTGTCTTGAAATTCCCATTCTTCAAATCAATTAATAAGTTGACTTATTTCTAATCTCTAGAGCTCTCTGATTCAAGAATATCTCACCGTTCTGAACACGGCCAACAAGTAAGTCCAACACATCAAAAAAATTTCATTTCCACAAGCAATCATTAGATACATAATCCAATCTAATTTGTTGTGAAAGCTAACTTGGGTTGTTTCCTCACTGTAGAGGGGAACTTCTGGAAATTAAGGTATGTACATAAATCAAAACTAATCCAACTTTCAAACACCCAAGGACTGTTCTTTTATCTTGGTTCATCGTTTGTGCAGTAAAAAATGCATGCTCTCCATTTATCGCTGATCGAGTACGATATTATTGCAGGGAATCGGAGCGAGGCTTGCGGAATACATAATTGAAGTCCGAGAAACAAACCCCTTTAGATCCGTAAGCAGAGCAATCAAACCCAGTGCCAATTAGATCACTTATCCTTCATGGAGTACATTCATCTGTTCATAATTTTTTGTTTTGCAGTTGAGTGATTTGGAGAAGATAGGGCTCTCATCGAAGCAGGTAAAATCCTACTCTTAAAATTCAATAAAAAAGTTGATGGAATAGCTAGAAATGTAACAAAAGAAATGACTGGGAAAATTGGCAGGTTCATAACATGTTCAACAGAGCTGCGAGAGGGATATTTGAAGAGAGAAACGAAGGAAGCGCCCGAGTCGAGTAAATGAATCCAATCCATTCTATAGTGATCTACAATTGTCTGTAACTAAAATCTTAACTGCTGGTCTTAAACCAAACACTCCTCACTTTCCTGATGAGGGTCTGAAGTTAGTTGAATGTGTAGCAAGAACCTAAGAAGTCCAGAGAAATTTTCATTAAGATTTGAAGTGTATTAATATTAACTGAACGTGTTTGTCAACACAAATTACATCCAGTCTGCTTTATTAGACGTACTGATCTGATTCAACCTCTACTGGTTTCCTTCGCCAGCTCACGAAAACTCGGATTGGGCTGGAAAAAAAAACCTCTTTATTGATTACTACTAGACAGTAGACACACAGCAGTTTCGGAAGAGGGAAAAGGCGCAGGGATGAACGATGATCTCTCTCGCCATTCAAACACCTCCTTCCTCTGTTCATTTACAGGTGCAGGGATCGCAGGTGCACTTGTCGCCGCATTTGCACCCTCCATTCTCGCCGGACTCAGACGCGCTCTCGAAGCTAGCATTCCCCGGCGCCACTCCCAGGACCACTGTCTCGGTGGCGGCGCTCCACTCGACGTCTGGATACATCTTGCATCTGCGAACAAAACGATTAGTCAGCAGTCAATGACACGATTGATAATCGACGTACGGAAAAGAATCAGAAAGATTGACAGATCAGTTTCAGGCGAAATGCTTACCCTCCACAGCTGGTGCCGCACTTGCATCCGGCGCCGCATCCACAGTTTCCTCCGCAGCAAGACGAAGACATTTTCCTTTTGATAGTGTTTTTTTTGTCTTGGATGAAAAAAAAGGCCGAGCAGAGATGTGGATGGTTTCTTGACAGCTGATTATGGGAAAGAGAGGTAAGATTTGGCGTCCATTTATAATCGCAAAGCAGAGAGAAGGGGCGGATAATGACCGTCCACGTGTCACCCTCACCGCTTGACCGAAAAACAGTTACAACCCCGCCGTTTACTTCCTCCACGTATGTTCCTATTTTTGGTTGGGAATTGGGATGCGTCGAGAGGTGCGGGGTTGCAGTTCTGCTGGAATGTACTCAGCGAGAGCCAGAAGGATACATTTGAGCCGTTGATTACTTGAATACTTCTATCTGCGGGTTCTTCATCGAACGGCTGGCTGCTATATGCTTGGAAGGAAAGTTGTAGTGTGAATATTTACATGCATCGGGATTGAAACCCTGGTTCCAAGATATTTATTCGAATTGCCGAGTGAAGCAAATGGACACGGCAGCGCAGTGTCGTGGATCTTTCAACCCAAAACTGCAGACGGTCCAGCTTTGTTTGGCACATTCTCGGGTGAGTTGGGCTCAGGAGGCAATGTCCTTTTGTATATCACCACACGCAAGAAGGTGAATTATGTACAAGAATGAAGTATAAAGAAGAATAATATGTCTGAACTCGTAACATCATGGGTCAAGATCACAACTCCCACCAAGCCGGAACCTGTACAGAGAGCACCCAAGCCGAGAGGGGAGAAACTACCCCGCAGAGCAAACACCAGAACCCAACACCAGAAAAGATTGAGGAGCGAGTGATGGGCATAAGCTTGGCTGTTCACCGATTTAATTGTTAAAATCATGAAAACATTAATTTTTATAATACCTAGTTAAATCGAACTGACATATTGATCGGTACGCAATTCAACTGGCTGATACGATATGATTTTGAAATCATTGCATGCAATCAGTCATCATAGGCCTAACTATCAGGATCTTGCCTATTGCCATAGGGCATATGTCCTATATTTGAAGAAGACTAAAATAAGATGACCATCGTATTAACCACACATCATCTACCTTATCTCTACCCGCCTAAAATTATATGTTTATAACTGTTCGATCATACACCTTCACACACCCTAAGTACTTTCACACAATACTCTCATACTCCTTACTCGCCTTTACATCAACCTCTTAGTCTCTTAGGCTAATCACAACCATGTATAATAAAAGGCGACTAAATAAGATTTTAATATTGTAGCCGTCTTGAAAATTACAACTACTCCAACCCTAAAACTATCTCCAAGACAAGGGGCTAAAGTCCTAAAATTCCATTTATAAGACTCAAATACTCTCCAATGAGACCATCTACTATGTTTGGGCCAAATAGCCAAAATAGCTATATTGAAAAATATGTTGCAATGGGTTAGCTAAAAATGCAAAAATTCATAATATTTGATTAAATTTAGCTAACCCGACTATTCAGTCAAGAGCCCAGTCAATAGGTTGGATATGACAGATTTATAATCATTGGATAAAGCGACTTTATCAGCAAGTCAAATCTAACGAATCACAACAAATTCAATAAATTAATTATTTTTTATTTTAAAAGACGAGTTAAAGACCTTTACAAACTTTTATTATATGAATTTAAAAGTTTAGTTAGAAAGTTGTGGGCAACCTTACTACCATTTATTTTTCAATGCACGCTTTGCAACAAACCACATACGAAAAATAATGGTCACCATTATTTTTCAAGTTGAACCACTAGTTAAATAAATGTCTTTAACCAATGAGACTTTTCAAGTTGAACCACTAGTTAATTTGGCGCAACCGTCATAATTTTAACTAATTTATTATAAGCTATAGTGCAGCGCGGTATAATGGAAAATGATTATAATTATGATAAGCTAATGGCTGGTCTCAATGGTTGATAGTTGATACCCACTCCACTCCACCACTAATTAAGTACGAAATGCTTAGATGAAATCTCCTAAAGTAACTTGAATTGATTTAAAGTAAGGTGATTTTCGGTTAGTAATTTATTATAGCAGGTTTAGAGAATTATGTTACGTCAGGAACACCTACGGTTACCTAAATTTTACGTAACGGCCTTTACTCTTACGTAACATGTAAAATTAAGTCTGTTACGTAAGGAATAACTATCGTTACGTTACGTAACGGCCTTTACTCTTACATAACATGCTTAATTTTTTATGTTATGTAAAGAACAATTGTTGTTATGTAAGCCTTACGTAACGACTTTTACTCTTACTATTACGTAACATGCTTAATTTTTCCTGTTACGTAAGGAACAACTGTTCTTACGTCGACTTTTACTCCTACATAATACGTATATGACAACATATTGTTAAATCTTACCTATAAATTTAAATGATTAAATATTATTTTAATAGTTTTAAAAAAATATTTAAAAATTAGACTTGAAAATATACGCACATAACCGTAAAAGCATCCAAAGTAACATATTAACAATTTTGTTATAAGTGGTTTTGAGAAAAATTAAAAGAAACTTAAAGCAGGAGGGAAACTACGGTTGCATTAATCTCTCTCCTCTGACGGCTCTCTTGACTTAAATGAACGGGTGAGATTGAGTCTGAAAAGATCTGATGGTGCAGAATTGTTTGTTTTTAACTGTTGTTGACGGTTCTGATTATTTTTAAAGATCTAACGGTTTATAATCATGTGCATCAGACAAATGAGATTGCCTATGTTTGTATGTATCTAAAATTTAAAGAAATTAATATGTATGTCCACTTTTTTATTTAATTAATATTTTTTACATATAAATTCAAATTTAAATAATTTTTGGGTGCAATAAATTTGGTCGTCTGCCACTTGATTACCGTTAAATCATCTCCATATATAACCCACAGTAAACTTAGTTGTATATATGTACATACATGATACACCAATTCTTGGTTTAAAAAAAATAGGCATTAACTTGAATAAAAAAATATTTGAAATAGGAAAGAGGAGGGAATAAAGACAACATGTCCTTAAAAAAAAAAAGAAGAATAATGACAACATACCATGATAGCATGCCTCAATACCCCATTTGACTTTTTATTTTTATTATTATTCCCCGCCAAGCCAAACAAATCCTTCTCTTCCTTTTAATAACTATTTCTCCCCCCCACGCCATTCCTCCCCCCCCCCCCCCCACTTTAGTCAACTCCTCCATAATCACCCACATTACATTCAAAATCCCATATTAATTCTTAAAACATTTATACTTTTAATAAAAATAAATAACCCCCCCCACCCCGCGCCCCCAACAAAACCCCCTTCCCCTGAAAAGTCAACTCCTTCCCCCCTTCACTTCTCCTTCCACCCCCCCCCCCCCCCCCCACCCCAACTCTCTCTCTCTCCGCTTCTTCATTTCTTCATCCTCCAAATAATTTTCCTCTGTTTTTTTTTCTCCTTCTGAAATTGATCCTAATGGGAAACGGGGTTACCAAGGTCAGCAACTGCTTCGTCAGTCCGGGAGACATCTCCTCCCGCCGCCACGACATCGTTGTCCACCTCGGCGACCCACTCCACGAAGGCCTCGGCCACTCCTTCTGCTACATCCGACCCGACCCGGGCAGGATATCCACCCACCACAACTCCAAACTCCACTCCGCCGCCGACGAGACCACCACCTTCCGATCAATCTCCGGCGCATCCGTCAGCGCCAACACTTCCTCAACTCCTTCCACCGTCCTCACCTCCGACTCTTCCACCTCCACAACTTTCAGCTCCGGGCTCGAACGCGCCTCCACTTTCGAAAGCTCCGAATCGTTCGCCTCCATCCCTCTCCAGCCCGTCCCTCGCAGCCAGCCCCTCCAACTCTCCGTCCCCGGCTCCGGACCCATGGAGCGCGGCTTCCTCTCCGGCCCGATCGAGCGCGGATTCTGCTCCGGCCCCATCGATCGCGCCGGCATCTACTCCGGTCCCATCGATCACGAACCCGCTCCGAAACATAGCACTAGCTTCCCACTCCAGAGAAGCCTCTCCCACGGAAGTTTCAGAGTCGTCGAGGAAGACAAAAACGACAAAAAGTCAAGCAAAAAGCTAACGAGAAGAAACTTAATCAAGAAGCTGAAGAGAGTTCTCTCCAAAATTCCGAAATTGAAAAAATCGATCAAGGAAAATTCGGACGTAGCGAACTCGAGCGCGGTCGGGTCGGGTAGCTCGGACCCGGAAGAGGAGGAAGAAGAAGAAGACACGAGCGAGTTTTCAGTCCGGAGTAATAATCTGGAGTGGGCCCAGGGGAAAGCAGGGGAGGATCGGGTCCACATAGTGATCTCCGAAGAACACGGGTGGGTGTTCGTCGGGATATATGACGGGTTCAACGGACCCGACGCGCCCGACTACCTCCTCTCCAATCTCTACAACGACGTCCAGAGTGAGCTCAAGGGACTGCTGTGGAACGAAAACGATGAGTTACCACCGAAAGGGAAAGTGAATCACTTTGACGTTTTGAGAGCGCTGTCGAGGGCGTTAAGGAAGACGGAGGAGGCCTACTTCGACGTTGCCGACAAGATGGCGGCGGCGAATCCGGAATTGGCGCTGATGGGATCGTGCGTTTTGGCGATGTTGATGAAAGGAGAAGATGTTTATTTACTCAACGTCGGTGACAGCCGAGCTGTTTTGGCGCAGAGGAATGAGAGTAACGGGACGAGGAAGAGTCAGGATTTGGGGATGATTACTGAAGAGAGCAGCAGTAATAATGGGTTTGATCAGTTTGAAGACATTGACGGGGATGAGTTTTTCAGGTTTCAGAATTTGAATTGCGTTCAGCTTACCATGGATCACAGCACCTCCATTGACAAGGTAGGAAAAAAGCTCTGTTTTATCCATTTTATTCATTGTACAGTGTTGGATACGTGGATTGATTCATTTTACTCAAAATTGGAAACGGCGTGTCGTTTTTGTTTTCAGGAGGTACAGAGGATCAAGAAGGAACATCCGGACGATCCGAATGCAGTGATGAACGATAGGGTGAAAGGCTATCTCAAAGTCACTCGAGCTTTTGGTGTCGGTTTTCTCAAACAGGTAAAAAAAAATTGACTTTCTTTCTGTTTTAATTTGGTCAAATGTGAAAAGTCAACGACTTATCAGTACGAGGTGAAAACCTTTGTGATTAAAAAAGTCTAATTATGGTCCCTTGTTGTTTGACCAATTGCAGCAAAAATGGAACGACTTGCTATTCGAGAGGTTCAGGATCGACTACGTGGGGAACTCTCCATACATAACCTGCTTCCCGTCACTATACCACCATAGATTAAGTTTGAAAGATCGTTTCTTGATACTCTCATCGGACGGTCTCTATCAGTACTTTACGAACGAGCAGGCTGTGTCAGAGGTGGAATCGTTTCTATTTACATTCCCAGAAGGCGATCCTGCTCAGCATTTGATCGAGGAGGTTCTGTTTCGTGCCGCCAAAAAAGCTGGTAAATTAATTAAAGCTTATGTTATGTGTTTTTGCTAGCTAATACTTGCCTCTTAAGACAAGAAGAGAAACAATGATTTGACAGGTTTTCTTTTGCGCAAATGTTGTTTGAATTGTAGGGATGGATTTCCACGAGCTGCTCGACATTCCGCAAGGGGATCGGAGAAGGTACCATGACGATGTTTCGGTGATCATCATTTCTTTCGAAGGTCGGATATGGAGATCTTCTATGTAATCGACATGTAAATATTATATATATATAAGAAGAAGAAAATTAGTACAAAGGTGTATAAGGCCAGGAGTGATGAGAAATTTTCCCTTTGATTTTTTCCTTTCATCTCTTAAATGTTGGAAGTCTAAATTTTGACAAAATTTTCAATGGAGAATGTGCAAATTAAGTAACGTAGTGAATGTCAAAGTTTCACCAAATATAAACAAATGTTTGTTCAACTTCATTGGCGACAGTACAATTAGCTAGAAACAAGTAGAAAAGTTTGGAAGTAGTAGATGGTTTAGACGTGCAAACTGACCTGCTAACTATTGATATTTAATGGTAAGGGGGGTCGGTCGGTGACGTTCAAGTTTAGGTTTTAAATGCCATGTCCTGAAATGCAACAGACGACAATGACAAAAAAACAAAAGCATCAGCCTGCAAGTTGGGTAGTTAAAGCATTCATGGTTTAGTTTTACTCCAGTTTGTCTCTAGTTTTAAATCCCATTTGATTAAGGTCTAATTAAGCTGACGAAACAGATTATTAAGTTAGCTGAAACCATCTTCAGCTGCTCAACTGAGGCGAAGATTTAGAAAAAAAATACAGAGAGGCAGTTGGGAGGATTGATAGTGATAGTCAATGTTATATCATCATCAGCCAACCAATCCAACACTTAGTTTCTAGAGATGGATGATAGTCAACGATCGTAGATTGGTGGAGATGCAGATGTTTTAAGAGTCATCAATTGGCTGCAGTTTATTGTTAAACGTGTCAATTATATGGATTCACAATTTTCGCAAAATGTCAGCCACAAACATGTATTTTCGAATTTCAAGTTATAGCGTCTATAAATTAAAAATACGACTATGCCTATTTGACAGTATGTGCCATCTCACGACAGAATAATTGCATTGTCCATTTTATGGCAAGAGAGACTCCCGAATGTAAATTTGTAGTTTTGATACTGCTTGGGCAGTTAATTGTAATTTTTGTGTGTGTATCAAGCCATGGAAACAAAAGAGTTTGTGAAATTAGGAGAAAGATGAATGAAGATAACAAAAGAGGAAGGGTAATTTTTTATCCTGCAAATAAAGAAAGGGATGAACTAGTAGAGATGACTGAAAGTGGGGCAGCAGGTACATGCATTACATGAAACCAGACAAATCCAGAATATTTTTTCTTAAATTAAGGATCATGTAGCAGTTAGTTGCTGATTAATGGATTAGGTGTGCCACTCAAAAACATCTCGTGAACTCTCTTTTTCACTGTTTAAACTAATAAATGTTCAAAGCAGCAACTAGAAAGAAAACTCAAGCAAGTGAAAGTGTCAATATCAGAAACTGGGGAGCATTCATACTTCGCCATCTGCCCAGAAAACAGAAAGAAAAGGAAAAGATAATATATCCATTTGCTTGCTGTGCTATCTATAGTTGAAGAAAGATTCTGGAAAATTGTTCTTCTGCTGTTTTTGTTGGTGTTATTAGAAAGATCCAGTTACAAGAGTTGACTTTCCAATTCAGGGAAGATTGAGCAGAACAGTTTGATTCCAAAGTTCCAAAATTCCAACCCTCATTTGGTTGGGAGTTAGTGGAAGGAAAAGGGACCAAACCCACCATATATTCATATATTATGCTTATTCTTTCTTCCATTATATGGAACAATCAAAACAAAGATGTCACCTGCAGGATATTGCATTAAAAGAACTCCAAGGTCAACTCTGTAGGATATCGTTTTTAAAACCAGATATGACATCCGAGTCAATTATACAGTTGTTCAACCTAGAAACATTTAGAAAGAGCAAAAGTTTTTACAGGTTTAATGGTACAGAGAGGTGCAGAGCCACGAGTTTCGAATCAATTTGACTGTGACCGGGCTAGGCTAATGGAAAGATGCAGAATGAGCGAGACAGATTCTTCTCATTATGTTTGAGCAGAGTTATGCGGGCAAAATGCCTCGATCAATGTGGAGCAAAATCCATGTTATAACAAGTGGGGTTGCAGGGATACGGGCAGTCGATTTTCTTGACTTCGTGATGGTTGAAATACCAGTCTCCGACTGATTGCGCGATTGTCTGTTGAAAAGGATCGCTCTTTAGCTAAAAAAAGGAGTTTGGGAGGAACTAGTAACAGAATTCAAGTTATGATAAGTAGCCGATTCTGTGACCTTATTGTCGATTCTTGGAGAAGAGGGCGAATGCCATGTTGGAGAAGACCATGTTTGGCAATGTATGAAGCATGAATTTATGAAAAAGCCTCCTTCCTTGTTATTCTTGAAATCAGCCAATTGATTCAGCAGTGAAGTTCGGAAACCTGGAAACGAAAATGTTAAACAAGACTTAGAAACCGTTTGATGATGCAATTATGTGTATGTCTAAATATTATTATGTTTGATAATACATCATTACCTTGCAGTATTTCCATCTGCGAAGAATTGCAGTACTGAAGACCCATTCTACATTTACGCCAAAGTCCGCGAGGATCCGAACCATGTGGAACTAAAATGTTTCGTATCTAAAGACCGCCTATCAGTACCAGAGATCAAGGGCAATGAAATCGATAGAAAATCACTGAGAAAGAGGTTAAATGCACCAAGAAAATATGAAATTACCTGCCAAAAGTCATAACCTGGGTGAACAAGGAATATTGGTGTCCTTACATTTTTTACGATTTCCCGGGGGAATAGGCACTGTCGATATGGTTCAAGCACAGATCAATGTAAGTTGTTAATACCAACTAATTACTGCTTCCGGAAATATATAGCAGGCAAACCTACCTCAGATGGGTCTGTTTCGGATTTGGATATACATTTCTTATGCAAACTTTTGTCAACTCCCTGCCAATTCATGATGCAAGCAACAAAGTCAACTCACAGATCAAGCAAACGTAACAAAATGGGAATTTTCATGAAATGTATCTGAGCAAGACTATGTCTACACCATTAGTTCACAGAGATGGAAACGACCAAACTAATTCAGCAATTCACAGTATTTCAAAATAAGCAAGATGAGACCCTGGAATTTAGTTACTTCCGGAAATGGAGAATTTTATAGGTAATCCGATTCTTGGATATACAGCACTATTTGCTAAACTCAGTTGGCAGCTACCAAAAAATTTGTACTAGTATTGAATTCATCTTTATAAAGCCAAGATTAGCACTTTTTTATAGATGGTGGAAGATGAAGCAAGACCTGAAGGTGCACAACGTCTCGGTAGAAAGATCTCATGGTGTATTGTCCATTAATATCTTTCCTGAAATGTTAGAGAAAAGAAAGTAAGCATCCACACAAACTTTTACCACACTCTCACAAGAAGTTGGCTTGAAAAAAGGTTTTCATTTATGATTTCTATTCATGAACATACTCATCGAGGAAAAAACCTGCATCAGCCAGGCATTTTACAGGAGCATCCTTGGGCAAAAGATTGTGAAAGTCATCACAATGAATCAGAGTTGCCAGCCCACCCGCAGAGCATCCTGTGAGAAAAGCCTGCGGCAAGTTTTCAAATATAACGAAGAACAAGACACTCTCAGGCAATATAGTACACGAACATACAAGAATATATGTTGCTGCTAAAGCAAAAGGAGCATCGGAATAAAAACTTCTTCTTCTGAAAGTGTCTCCAATATGATTGATAGTATAACTAGGTATATGATAAATAAACAGTTATATGAATTGGATAACTAGTTATATGATGTTGTGCTTTACATATATAAACTAGTGAAGGTAAACTACCTGCTTAGCTTTGGCCATTCCTTTAGATAAAAGCTCATCCATAATGGCTTCCCAAATGAGCTGCCCTCTGAAGAAAAGTTTGGTCCCATTCTGAGTCCAGCAAAAAAATAAACCAAATGTCTTCAGACTTTTTTCCGAATAAATCCACAAACCTCAATATAAAAAATGTTCTTACCGTCAACTCGCTTTCAGGATGACCAGCAAAAGATGCACCGTCGCAATAGCGGATCTTGACCCTATTCCAGTTGAAAAAGTCTGCGACAAAGTTATATAATGTCAAATGCAAGCGGAAGTCCAGAAAAGAAGCAAGAACAAAGTTAGTAGGTTACCTGGATTATGGGAGGGATCACGACTGAGGATTCCAGCGAATGCAACTTGGGGTTCCATGAACTTGGACGAACCCAATGCGGTTCTGGAACGGAAAGAACATGACTCGATCGTATTGCACCATCCCCCACCTTCAATGTGAATCACCCACTTATGGGATCCGGATCCGAATCCTTTCTGGAAATGGTAACCCGGCGGGCTCCCGTCCAAACAAACTGCCGTACAGTGTTTAAAAAGGTGAAATTGATTAAAAGGGAAATTGAAATTGAGTTAAAAGTTGTTTGTTACATACGTGCGCCTCTGTCCTTGGCGTTCCGGAGCAACGTCAATTCCACTGGATCGTCGGCGCTGATGATGGGCACATCGAACGGCTGGTTTCCGGCCGTCGGGCGATCCACGGTTCCCGAATCGAACAGGAGGGTCAGAGTGAAGAGTACGACTGAGATACCGATGGCGACGATTGCCCAATCCTTCTTGCCCCACTTTCTCCACCAGAGAAACAAAGTTGCTGGCCTGGAATTCGGCATTGAAGGAGCTCGAGATCAAAATGGTGAGATTCGAGTCAACCCCTGTCGAGAGTGTGGAAACTCTAGAAATGAAGGTAGCTCAGCTCATCGGAACCAACCAACCAACCAAACTGGTCGGAGAAAACCCACTAAACAAATCCCACTGTCATAGATTGCCACGCCAGACGAAGCTGTTGAATCTCAATCCGGGCCCCCGGTCCACGTCAAATGTAGGTGGGAGCGTGTGAGATGAGACGTCGTCGTAGAGAAGACATTCGTCCCTTAAGCCTCCAGGGTCCAGGCTAAGTGGCTAACGGTTAGTTTGTAGATTTCCAAAATGTTGTTCAAATGCAGGTTGATGATTCGAAAATATTGAATTTAAAACATAAATTTTTTTTAATAATAGAAATTTTGACAATCAAGAACAACACTTGACTTAAGTAAACTCTTCACCAACGAAAAGATTATAATATCTTTCATCAAGTAGAGTTATGTATCGATAGTTTAGAAATTCAAAATTTAAATTCAACATATTATATAAAATGAAAACTCTTATAATATTTATTTATATTTTTTATTATTATGAAGTTTTTACTCCACACAAAAAATTGATTTTTAATGTTTGGTTAGAGATAATTAGCACAAATAGTTCAAAAGGTCACATTTTATTTATTACTCTTTCTATAGATGGTTTTCAAAAAAAATCTTTCAATTGATCGAAGAAGAGGTACGATCTCACGTAGAACAAGCAATTATAAACACGAGTAATGGATAGAATAGGTATTGTTATGAATATAACTATTGTAGAGCATGAATACCCATTGTGTAACATATGCATTAATCATGAGAAATCAATTACCATTATCTCTATGTTTAAATATAGTTATGTTAATCATTACATTATCTCGAGCCTATAAATAATGTTCACAACATTATAAAACACATCTTAATAAAAATATTCTTCTGCTCTCATATTCTTCTATTTCTCAATCCTTCATTTCTTAACATTAACATATATCTACTATTCAGCCCTTCTAACTAAATTAAGACTTTAAGTTAGTATTGAGCCATAACCCCAACCTATATTGAAACTTGAAAGTAAATAATATATATTTCGTCACCACAATTTTGAAAGCTTTCCATTTCCCTCCAATTTTTGTCTTTTACAAAAAAAACAAAACGATAACGACCAAATATCTCCCCTACTTTTTTTCTCTTCCAGTCCTCATCACGGCTTCTCCCTCTCCATCTGTTCATTCTCCCTCCAAAGTCAAACAAATCAAAGAAAACAATAAAGAGAAGAAGAATTTTTTCCCAAAGAAAAGATTTCCAACGAACAGAGAGTCAAATATTTTTTTGGGTGGAATAGGAACTTCAATTTCCTCATGTAATTCTCCTCAACCTAAATTACAATGGGAAAGTCCGTCACCATATCGAATGGATCCGGCCATCCGAAGATGGATCGGAAGCGAACTCTCACCATGAATTGGGACGCCTTCGACGACTACAACGAAGACGACAATTTCTTCGACTGCAATCGTCTCTCCGCCGCCGCTCCTACCGACCTGGCCTCCTCCGGCTCCGACGACGATGACGAGTTCGAAGAATCCCGCGCCTCCTTCTCCACCTCCATCTCCTCTAAAACATTCCGAAACTACTCTTTCGCTTCGGCCGCAACCGCGGCCGCTGCTACCACCGCCATGTCTCCGCAATACGATATCTGGAAGGCGGCGCCGGGGTCGATCACCGAACGGCGGAAGCGCTTGCTCCAAGGGATGGGACTCGCCGAGGAGAAGGCAATGGCGAAGATGCTCAGCAGAGACTTCTCCCGCGCCGTTACGCGGAAGATCGCCCAAGTGAATGCAGTCGCAGCTGCTAAGGCAGCGGCAATGTCGACGAGATCCACGTCATCATCGAACCACAATCAACCAGCTCTCGAAGCTCCTTCTACCTCCTTTACGGAAAAATCCGCTCCCGCCAATTCAAAGCACGAGCATACGTCGTCTCAATTACCGCCGGCGATGATCGTCCGATCGCGATCCGAGAGCGACATTGTATCGCTAACCAGCGATAAGAGGAGGAAAGAGGAGGTGCTTGGATTAGTATCCAAGCAACGGATTACGCGAACCACATCCCTAATCATCGTCTCTCGCGCAGGACGAGTCTGCAGTTACTCGAGCTATCCGGAATCCGTTCGAATCCCTAACAAGGAAATATCACATTCACAATCGAACAGCGACGCCGGTGGTGGTCACCATCGAGGCGCAACGAAATCGGTGGTGCCAAACAACGGACTCGGAGCGTTTTTCCTGATCAAGAATCTGGATACGGATAAGGAATTCGTAGTCAAAGAGTACGATCAGGACGGACTGTGGAACAAAGTTAGCGATCTTCAAACAGGGAAGCAATTAACGCTAGAGGAATTCGAGAAATCCGTGGGGCATTCTCCTGTTGTAAAGGAGCTGATGCGAAGGGGAAATGGAAACGATGGAAACGAAAGGAAGCTGGGAGGGAACAACTATTTCTCCAAGAGTTTGAGAATGAGCAAAAAGAGAGGCGCTGCATTTGTAAAGAGCATCAAGGGAGTTGCTCATTCGATGTCGATGAACGCTTCGAAAACCGAGAGGGATAGGGATCTCAGCAATCTTCCTCCAGTATCTGATCAGAAGGGAGGAGGAAGCAACAAGAACAATGCAGCACCGTCAGGATGGATTAAAGTTAGGTTAACAGGGAAATCTCACAGAGAATTGAGTGCCTTGCATTTGTGTCAAGAGATTCAAGCTCATGAGGGTTCGATTTGGACGTTAAAGTTCAACTCTGATGCACGGTATTTAGCTAGTGGTGGTGAAGATAGAACTATACATGTATGGGAAGTTCAGGAATGTGAAGTGATGTCGTTGCACGAAGGCCATTTGACTCCTCTTCATCCGTCGGCGTCACCTAGTTTGGGCGAGGCTTTTCCGATGCCATCGCTGAAGAAGAAGAAGAAAGGTTCTGTTAGCAAGAAAGGAAACCCGATTCCGGAATATGTTCATGTACCGGAAACTGTGTTTGCATTGTCGGAGAAGCCTGTATGCTCCTTCACTGGCCATCTTGATGATGTCCTGGATTTGTCCTGGTCAGGATCTCAGGTAAGTAACCAACTGTTCTTTTTTTTCTTCTCATTATGGAATGAAAACTACATTTCCTTCTTCTTTCTGTATAAGTGATTATAATGGTTGGTGATATACAGCAACTCCTGTCATCATCAATGGATAAAACCGTGAGATTATGGGATATGGAGACCAAGTGTTGCTTAAAGATGTTTGCTCATAATGATTATGGTAATTCCCAACTGCTTGTAAAAATGTCCTCCTGGTAATCTGGTATCTTACATGCTGACGTGTTGTTTAATTTGACCTTTGAGCAGTAACTTGTATACAGTTTAACCCCATGAACGATCAGTATTTCTTGAGCGGATCACTCGACAACAAAATTCGGATATGGAGTGTTCCGGATAGACAACTTGTGGAGTGGATTGATCTTCATGAAATGGTCACTGCTGTTTGTTACACCCCAGACGGCCAGGTTCCAGCCCTTCTCTTGTTTCATGTTGTGTTTTCCAAAAAATCTTATTCGGTTACTTCACTTTTGATCTTCTTTCCCCTATTGAAAGGGTGCCCTGGTAGGTTCACACAAAGGGACTTGTCGGATGTACAGTTTTGAAGGTGCCATATTATTCTGTTCCACAAGATTATTAAACTAAGTTTGTTAATAGTAGTTCACACCTAACCATTTTTCCTCTGCTATTTTTGAGTCAGATTGCAAACTTAATCAAACAGACCAGGTTGAAATACAAAGGAAGAAATCCAGTGGGAAGAAAATCACAGGTTTCCAGGTATCCTCTCCCTTTTCATAGCATTATGTCACCTTGGCACCTTCAGTTTTCCATTGCTGAACCAAATATATACACTTGCAACTAGTTATTCAGTCATATAACTAGTTATTTTCACATATAATTTGTTATTTTATACTATATAACTAGGTATTTGAGTCAAAATAACTAATTACATTAGCCATCAATAATTAATTACTCGTATATATAACTAATTATTATAATTATAACTAATTGTTTTCACATATAACCAGTTATACTATCAATCAATCATATAACTAGTTAGTTTTTGGGTCAACTAGTTTTCTCCAGGAAACCCGTCTGAGGTGTTAGTGACTTCGGCTGATTCCAGAATACGGATCATGGAAGGGAAAGATTTAATCCACAAATTCAGAGGTAAAGCCATGACCCATTGCCTCCCTAATCACCTAAACCAATTAAACTAGTTATAATAATGTTTTCCCATCACCAGGTTTCAAAAACGTCAACAGCCAAATAGCAGCGTCATTCAGCTTAAACGGGAAGCACGTGATCTGCGCCAGCGAAGACTCTAATGTATACATCTGGAAGCGAGAAGAAGGCCGCACCGCCGGCACCGGAAAAGGAAAGAGCGCCTCAGCAACCACCACCCGTGGCTTCGAAGCATTCCAATGCAAAGACGTCTCCGTCGCCATACCCTGGCCTGGAATCGTGAAAGGAGACCCTCCGCCAAATCCAATTCCATCTGCCACTACCAAAAGCAAATCGAAACGCATCACCGCCAACTCCCCAACCAAGGAAGACTCGTCTACCTCCAGTAAAAGGAACCATCAGCATGCGGAGGAAGAGAGTAGTTCTGCTACAGCTTCTAAAAGGCCGCCGCTTCCAAAGAAGAACAACAAAGATGGTACTAACAAAGACGAGAAAGACGAGAATTGTAGTACTGAAGAAGAGGATCACTCCAAGATTTCACGATCGGGATCAGGGGTAGGGGAGTCATTCTCTTCGGCGGCGAAATTGGAGGAATCGTCGTCGACGAAGAGTAATACCAGTTGGTCGGAGCAGGATACGGCGTGGGGGCTTGTGATTGTGGCGGCTACGTCGGACGGTGAGATCAAGGCTTATCAGAACTTTGGCTTGCCACGGAAGATAGGACGCCAGAGCAATCTCTTCTAGGACGATTAGTGAATATATATTAGGAAAAAAACTCTAAAACATCATGATCTATAAACATATGGCATAAAATGTCATCACAATATCGATATAGTTTTTACGTATTTAAAATTTAACCAATAATATTCTGTCGTTAGATTTTTCCGTCTTCCATTAATCTAATATGATTAATCGCCCAAACTGGACGTTCAATGCATATATGACAATAATAAAGATTAATATTTTATTTTCCATATAGATATTAAATTTTTAATTCAACTCTAAAACTCTCATCTTTTATCAATTTTCTTTCATCATAAGCGTACTTCTCAGAAACTTAATTTTTTTTACAAATCTGATGCTCTGGACTGGAGTGGGATTTGATCAGCAGGTAACAATATTGAGATGTTAGTTGAGTTGTAAATCAAATTCAGAGAAGTGTTTACGGTTTATATTTTGCCAAAAGCGTTGTAAATCTCCCAGCATTCTTTGGCTTCATAATTGTTGGTGACCCCTGCGAAGTTGGAAAGCTCGGAGAACGAATCTCAAGCTTCTTTAATTTCACCCGCGTAGAAACAGGGGCTCGTCGATGATTTGTTGACTGAAAGGTCAAAGGTCCCCAACGACGATGAACATGAAGCAAACCCGGGAGGAATCGAACCAGTGAGATTGTTCGAAGATAGATCGAGATTCGCACAAGACCTGGAGACAAATCATCGACGAGACTCGCTGGAATCTCGTCGTGAAATTGGTTGCCGGATAACGACAAGAACTTCAACTTCTTCTTCCACGGATATCAGGGTTCGCCGGAGTCGTTAAAAAATACGAGACTCTCGCATCACTGGAGGAAGAGTGCCAAGATCGTCGGAATATCTGTTGTCGGAGACATCGAGATGGGAAAGAGATGGAAAAGGAAGAGAGGATATAGATGAGATTGACGGTCCAGATGGATAAATAAAAAATAATGCATTTAAAATTAAAATTAAATTAATGGTTATCCAATCAGAAAAATATAACCATAAAAAAATAACATGTGGCTGATCAAATGATCAGTTTTGCTGATTTATTGGACGTCGTCAAGTCCACGCGGACTTGAACATTAAAAAATTTAACAGTAGGACATTTTTGGTAAAGTTTTAGATAAATTATGATGTAGAAACTATATCGATATCATAGTAATAATTTTAACGATATGTCTATAGATCGTGACATTTTCGAATTTTTTGCTTACATTTTTGAATTTTTTGCCTATATTATAGCAAAAAAACTGTCATACCTGAAAATGCAAATCAAGGTATAGTTTTTTGTTAAAGGGAAAGTAGTAAGAGGAGGCGAGGAGCAAGTCTCGCATATTCTTTTTGTTTAAAAAATTTGAGCATAGTTTGTATAAATCAAAGTATAGAAATCGTTTGTTGCAAATTATTTGTAGATTTTACGATTTGCTAAATTGTTATCTTCTGGTTGTCAATCCAGTCATTTGTCATGTGCATTTCCGTTACATATGATCGCAACTAAGAAAAATTAGAGAATGAGAACTTCCTTTACTTTTTTTTTTAATTTCATCGCATACCAAATACTAAGTTGAAATAAAAAAATAAACTGAATCGAATTCAAAAATATTATAAAAACATACTCAATATTTAATACTCAGAACTGAAAATAAATCAAGGCGGATCATCCCAACTGAAAGAAATTAATTCGCAGACATAATTTCCTTTTAGATATGTGTTTCTTTTTTTATATTTGATATTGTTTTAGATCCATATATATGTTTTAGATATAATGTTTTAGATGCAGATCTATTTTGTTTGGATACTAACCCATTTTGTTCTTTTAAGAAATTTTCACAAGGTGGACATAACGTAGACATAATTGTCTGAGAAGGTTGTGGGTTAAATTTTTAAAATTCCTCCCGTTCCCCTTTAGATCTATGTTTTTTTTATAGATTTTATCTTGTTTTAGATCCAAATATATGATATAGATCTGATTTTTTAGATCCAAATCTATTTTGTTTGGGTACTAATCCGTTTTGTTCTTCTAAATTTTTTTCGTGAGGTGGACATAACGTAGATATAATTGTCCAAAAAGGTTGTGGATTAACTTTCTAACTCCTACTGTTTCCCCTTTAGATCTATGTTTCTTTTTAAAATTTGATTTTTTTTAGATCCATATATATGTTTTAAATATGATGTTTTAGATTTAGATCTATTTTATTTCGATACTAACCCGTTTGGTTGTTTTAGAAAATTTTGTTGTTTATATGATTATGTTTCAGATCTGATTATGTTTTAGAAAGTTAAATGTAAAATTATGAAACTGGAAGATAAGAAGAAAGAAAGAAAGTATGGAGATTGGAGGATTGGATCTAATCTGTTTGTTTATGTTTTTTATATATTAATTTTGTTTTTCTCTTTTTTTTGGTTAATAAAATTATAAAATAGTAAGAGATGTGTATTGATATAATTATATAATATATATTTATTATGTATATTTTTATGTATATATAATGAGCTCGTAAAATGGATATAACAATGATATAATATATGTGCATTGGCATTTTCATAAGTTTTAGAAACATTTTTATTTATATTTAACTGTTGCCACTATTTTGTGCCATAATATATTACTAAATATAGTTACAATTAAAATAAATATTATACACTCGGAAAGTGGTAATAAAAGTGGTGACATGTAATGGACATAAACTAGCCTTTTGTGTTGTTTTCCATAAAATTGAAATTTTTAAGCTCTGTTTATGTGTGGTAACATGATTTTAAACTTAGTTCACAAAATGATGATATGATACACATAAAGCAAACATAATGAACTCATAACATGTCATCATAACGATAACGAGTGGATAATTGACTAAAAATATTGTATAACTAACCTATAAAAGTCAATAAAGTTACTTGGATAATTATCCATGCCGTACAATAGCAGAACCAGAATAATACAACTGACTTCGAGAAAAATGTCGTCAACTAAATTATCCAATAGTAATGGACAATCAACCAAAATTAAATAAGACAAGTATCAACGAAAGCTCCATTGTGATTAGAGATTACAACTTGAAGGAACTCACGACAACTCAATGGATAAAAAGGTAAAAAAAAAACTTGACTTTACGGTCAAAGACTCTGTAGTAAAGGGACCTTCACTGTTACATCAATGTTCCCCTTTCTCTCCGTTTACTCAACAAACAATAATAGCATCCCCCCACCACCACCTTCTCCTTTCCTTCCCATCACCATTCTTTCCATTAATCCTCAAATCAACATTTCCAAACCAGTTCACTGAAAATGCAGCCTATAATAAGCACATCATGTTTGTTTCCATGAATAATAATCTCTGAAAGGAGGCCACCAAGTTCACCTCCCACAACGTACCTTTCATGGCTCACCAACAAGAGGAGCAGCAACAAGTGAGTAGTCTATTTTTCTGCGTTGAATGAGATGCTTAATTGATTTTGTTTCCCTAACAAACGGTTCTGTGTTTGCAGGAAGATGGTTGGCCGCTGGGGTTGATGAGGCCTGTTAACGCCAGAGTCGGATTGTTGAGGAATCCACATAATTTCAATGGCTCTATCTCTTTTACTGCTACCACTCTGCTCACTAGGTCTGCAAGCTCCACTACTGACTCTTCTTCAGCTCTTGATACTGAGGTCAGAATCTGCCTGCTGCTTCATTTCAACAAATTAATGAAATCTCTGTTTCCTAAAATCATGTCCTGAGATTGAAATTAGTTGATCCAAATCTCTCATATCAAAGAGTACAAATCCGTCGTATGTTGTGTTATTGTTGTACTGACCATTTTCACCTAGTTTAATTACCTCATTTTTTGTGGAGAGAAATCGAACTGTAGATCTCTTTTGAGTTTGTACTCTCTCTGCATCACAGTGGAGCTTTCGAACCAGCATGCGCCTGTGGTTTTTCCCCACAAATATTGCTTGTCAGATTTGTAACCCTGAACATAATTATTTCAGTCAACTGGGTCGTTCTTCCATGACAAGAGCATCACACTAGGGAGCTTGATTGGGTTCTCCAACATTCTTGAATTGTCAAGAAGATCATCAATACGGGGAAGAGGAGGAAGTTCAGTGAGTTTAAAAGAAGAACAAATGTACATCAACAAGCCAAAACCTTGGATGATCTTCTCATTGTGCTCCAGACTGAGCACTGATGCAGTCAACAGTACCACTAACAACAAATCTCCTTGTCTTGAGCATTTCCTTCAAGTAGAGAGACAAGCTGCCTTGACCACCAGCACACTCTATTACGGGCCTAATGATTTCTCACCAATTGCTACTGATGCTGCTGCTGGAACAATTATGAACTCTCTTTTCATTGGTGGTGAGATTGCTCCACAGAGGTTATTGGAACATGGCACTCGGTATGGATCCCCATCAATACTTTCAGGTCTATGTTGCGGACATATCAATAGCGAAACCAAGATGATATGAGGAGCCCCTCTACGGGATTTCAAGTTTACAGCTTCAATTTTGAAAATTTTATGTAGGATTTTATCACTGCCGAAACAGGAGACCTTCTACAGTGACGGCATAGGTCGGCCCATCCTAAGTTCCGCCATTTGCACACATCATCGAATGAAACAAATTTTTGATTCAACAATTCCAGTCTGGAAGACAACGAGTTCAAAGTTTCATACTTTCTTTTGTTTGCATTTTTCATTTTAGTAAGATTGATACATTTGAAATTCAAAGGTCGCCTTGCGGTTGGGTTACCAGTTGCTGAGTGTGGTTTGTTGGAGAGAGGACGAACATCTTACAAGCATGAGACTCCACATCAGCTGAGATCTCCATTTTCACTGAATGGATTGTTGAGTGCTGCACAAAAAAGAAAATGTTCCAGTCTCGTCAATCCTTAATTATTCATATTCGTGATGTACGTACGTGGGTTAGGTAGGTGCTGCAATATACCGCCCATAAATCTCTGACATCAACGGCGGTGGAAAGGTTGAGTTGGAGGTCGGGCCATTGAGCGGTGATGGTGGCTTTGGAAGAGCCTCTGTTCCACATCACTAGCGCAACTCTGTCGTGACTCAGAGGTCCAGCCCACAGCTCCACATCTCCATCTTTCTTTACTTTCTTTCCTTGCACTCCTAGCTTATCTGATTATAACAAGACAAACAAACTCAAAACACATTCTCAACATAGACCAGACTTGTTTGAGTTTATCATGCACATGCACCTTGGTTTACTGCAATCACTTCCTTGTTGCTTAGAATCTCGTATGTGTCGTTACTCATCGACCGAACGTCACATCCAATAAGAAGAGGTGCCTTCATTAATGCCCATATGCTGAAATGGGATCGGTATTCCTCGGTTGTCATCCCTCCATTCCCAACTTCAAGCATGTCAGGATCTGTGTAATTCGATTAGATTCCAATCCCAGTTATTAGAGTTCAGATGAGTGGAATAAAGTAAAAGGAGTAGAGTACCATTCCAGCCTCCAGGTCCAGCATTAAGTGCCCATTGGTCGTTATTATCTGCACAAGAAGTCATGCTACATAGAACAAAACATTATTTTATGTTATGTAACAGGTAAAATTTAACTTATTAACCTCAGATTTGCTGTTAATTCAGGGTATGTTACCTGTCCCAGTTATCGCTGATGTCCCCAGTAGTTCTCCAGCTGTTGCCAATGCTGCCGGCCCATGTTGCTGGATCTTCCCTTCCCCTGCAATACAAAAGCAGCAAAGCTAGATTAAAATGGAGCCACAAAAGATGAAACAATCCACATGAAGATGATGATAAAGAAAGAAACCAATTATTATATATGTAAAGAAGTAATGTGATCATTCAATTAGTACGTACCATTCACATAGAGAAAAGAAGATTGGCCTTCCGCTATTCAACAGTGCCCTGCTCATTACAGGATACCTAATTTTTGGGCTCGTCCCATCATCGTTGCAATTGTCATATTTCAAGTAATCTATTCCCTGTAATTCCCAGACCATGCATGTACAGAATACTGTCAGCTAGCTAGCTAGAGGCCGACTAATTAGGTCTGTCAACTGTATTTAAGTGAAATGTAATATGTATACCCAGGAAGCAAAAGTGTTGGCATCTTGTTCTTCGTGGCCTAATGAACCTGGCATCAGCATGCTGCAAGTCTGAGACCCAGCGTCTGAATAAATTCCAAGCTTGAGGCCTTTGGCGTGCACATAATCAGCCAGGGCCTTGATTCCAGAGGGAAATGTCGAATTCTTAGAAACCATATTCCCCTCAGAATCTCTGTTAAGTTCAGCCCAGCAATCATCTAACCAACGCAACCCAACAAAAGAAAAACAGAGTTGCATCAATGATAATTATTAATACAGAAGAAAAAAGTAGTCAGAGCTGGAAGAAAAGGACTGACTGTATCAGTATGCAGTATGTACCTATGTTGATGTAGTGGTACCCCAATGCTGCGAGTCCCGAAGAAACCATGGCATCAGCTGTTACGTGGACAGACAAGATGAAGCATATATATTTGGCTTCCAAAATTACTTTATACTGATGTTGATCTAATTTGGAGCGACATTATCAAGCTCTATATATGAAGTAATTACATTACCTGTCTCCTTAATTGTCTTCTCCGATATGTTACATTGGAAATGATTCCAGCTATTCCATCTGAGCCAACGTCCAAAATTTTGACCACCGTTTCAATATTACATTATTATATATGCATTTTATTAAAAAAGATAGTTTTTTTATAAATATATATTTCAGTTTGAAAGATGGATAATACGTTAGAGGTCAACAAACAAAGTTAAATATGTTTGTGGATATACACTAATCTGGATAATGATGATTTTTTTGCTAATTCAAATTATTATTGGGTTAATAACTATAATGGTCATTGAATTTTAGATTTTTGTCTCCCAAGTCACTAAAGTTTTAAATTTTTATGAGTAAGTTCCTACTTCCTCGGTCTATGATATATATATATATTTATTTATTTATTTGTGGAAATATACTAATCCAAATGGCTACCTAACCTAAATTATAGACTTGGTAGTTACCATATAGTCTAAAAATGGAGACGAAGAAAGTGGGATAGAAGCAGAGGCAAAAAACATACATACCCCATAGGAGGAGTAAGACCCAATCCATTAGCAATAAGGTTCCTCCCGCCGGCCGCGCCAACTCCAACTCCAACTCCGCCGACGGTGAAGATATCAACAAGCAGCAGGACCATCGCCGTCGACAGGCGCCAAGATGTATGGTGATGCGGATGAGCCATGATGTATAGATCGATCGATGGATCACGGGAAAGCTATTATATTCAAAGACGAAATGAAACGAGTGGCGACTCGTTGTAATTTATAATAGCGAGGGGAAGGGAGGGGAGGGGGCTCTCTGCCTTTTACAGCTAGACTTGCCTACTCACTGCACCTATTTTGTCCCAAATCATTAATAAAAAAATAACTTAATCAACACCCTTTTTTGTTTTTTACTATATGTTGTCGAGGATAAAATCTAAATCTACATTCGTACTCTTCATTTTTTACATTATTTATTCATAGGATTCTCCAAAAAAAACAATAGAAAGTAGATCTTATATTTCAGAATGTAATGCCGGTAAAAAAAATGTACCGCTAGTTAAATATGTATTTATTATTTACAGTTAGCAGGGAATAGAAATGCAAAATTTTGACGTCAATACTATTTTTATGTTTATTTTTGTTGAAGAAAACTCAAAAACCAAATTATTACTTCAAGCAAAATTAAACATGTTAGCTTCACAAAAACACAAATTGTATCAAAAGCAACAACAAATTACAAATGTTATGTGCAAGTTCTAATTTATACCCGTTAGTATGTTTAATGATGGATATGGGGTAGCAGAATTTCACAACATAATTCAAATTTAACGAGAATAAGATATAAAAGGTATAGTTTGATCGTAGAGGAACAAGTGAGAAGTGGAGAGAAGTGTAGCTAAAATATTGTTGAAATGTATTTTATGACCCGCAATAACGTTACATGCTTTCTATTTATACATAACTGATGACGAATTAGGTGACCAATAGTAATAAATTTGTATAGATATTTAATTATGGTAGTGTACATATATGGTCATTATAATTAACTAGAAATATTTAATTATGGAAGTGTACAAATGTGGTGACTATAGTTAATTGGAAAATTTTATTATGGTAGTATAAATAAAGATAAAAACTATACACATAATGGAATTATGCTAGAAAAAATGGTATTTACTATCACCTTAGCGAAAAAAATTAATGGTGTGTGTCAGTGATCGAATTTTAATACAAGATGTTTTAATTACTTGTGGAGAAATTAATGATCCATCGTTGGTCTTGGGATCGTTAGAGATTTTTTGAAGATTATCGAAAAAATGTTTGAGCATTGGTTTAGAATTTTATAAATGAAAGGTCAATCAAATGATTTAAATCGGTTTAGGACAATATAAATTTGAAAATTAATAATACGAATTTAGTATAAGAATGCACCATGTGTTTTATTTACAAGCGCGCTAGTCGCTACGTGATCAAATCTCCTCTTTCATTGGATGAGGTACTGTTGCACCCTCGCGTCTCAAACCGTTTCGTTTATCTACGCCAGTCGAAGGAGGAACATGATATCGCCCTCCAACATATCGACAGTGGGGATGGCTGGGCCATCCCAAACTGTCTAAGGACACGGTCGGGTCGGTGCCAAGTGATGTTGCGGGGCGAAACTAGCAGGACGATGACCTGGTGTGCCGCAACAGAGTGCGTCGAATCCTCACGATCACGATACGGGACCCACTGAAACACAAGATAGAAATGTAAATGTCTACGCAAATGGGACTACTCGGAAGAAACGGAATGACTAACTAGCTTGTACCACAATGGGTGTGCCCTCATCGAACATCAGTCTATACTCTGAGAGCAAGAGATATAGGCGGGTATGGCCCACAAAGCCATACACATCTGGTCCTCTCAACCTATCCTCGTGGACTCATCGTGCTATGGTCGGGAACCTCTACAATGTCAAAGCATTGAGCAGCATGGTCCAACCACCTATGTCATTGACCCCCTCATAGAAAAAGACTCTAGCTTGAACGTTGAGCGGCCGAGCTCCCGGTATAGCCAAGACAGAACCGCTGCCCCCCCCCCCTAAGTGAACGACTTCTCCTCTCGCATAACTACCATGTACGACAAGTGCACGTAATCTGTTGACCTATCCGCAAAGAGTAACTCCCCTATGCACGCCAACATGTATACACGTGCATATTGTCCTAGTGTACGCCCATCATCGACTGGTATATTCTCTAGATTTTTGAACATGGTCGCTAGCCACCTGATCCTCTACTGTCCATCCCGTAGGACATCCTTCACCAACGGCCTCGCACCCAAAACCTCATCGACCAAGTCCAGCATCTGCTGGGCAGAACGATCCAAAGGGGTGTACACCGCATTGCCATCCACAGGTAGATCGGTAAACGTCGCCACATCCTACAAAGTCAACGTATACTCTCCATGATACATGTGAAAAGTGTTCCTCTCCGGCATCCACCTCTCCACCAACACCGTGATAAGGTGCGGGTCTGGCACAAGGGCCGCGAGACCAACAATCGGTAGAAGTCCGACGGTCTCCAAGAAAGGGCGAAAGTTATGATGGTATTGAGGGATGTGAGACGTCATACAACATTGTTGGGTAACACTAGATTCCTATTTAATGTTATAGAATTTTCATTAATTAAGTACTAATCAAGAAGGAATACTAGGCATTTATTAAAATATTATCCAAAGAGCTCATAACGAGTATAAGGTAACGATTATATAACGACCGTTACATTGTAACCGTTGTAGGACTCCTACGATGCGTCGTGCATCGTAGGGTGGGCCGCTCACTATAAGTGTTGGTAATGGTGAATTCATGTAAATAACGATTCCACTTAATTATCTACGTAATTTCCGATTAAATCGGGTAAAAAAATTTAGCCAAGTAAAATGAGTGCGTTAATCTGGAAAAATGGGCTGGACTGTTTAAATAATCTGGGGAAGTTTCGTTGACAGACATAAGGATGTTGGACTTTAAGTTTGGCCCATCAACTCTAAACTTTTCATATAGCATGAAACAAGCCCAACCTGAAGCGAGCCGGCAATCCCTCATACCTTCTCTCCTGCTCTTAGAACACTGAAACAGTATATAAATCAGACATATAAACTAGGGTTTCACGAGAGAGTCTTCTTGCTTCCGACGGCCGCATCAGTCTAAGGTTTGGCATGTCTTCTCGATCGATACTGCATTCCGATTGCACACCTCGCCTGAGTAATCTCTGACCTCTCATATTTGTTTCTCCGGCAGGAAATGGCTCCTGCTCAGGCGAAGAGTGGTCTGTTCGTCGGACTGAACAAAGGACACATCGTCACTAAGCGCGAGCTGCCACCTCGTCCTTCCGATAGAAAGGGGGTAAGCGTTTCTACGTACCAGTCTCGGTTGTCGGATCCAGTGCGATTCAGGTCTCTCTGTTAGTTGTTTGATGGATTCTGATTTTTCTATCTTTCTTTTGATCTGTGCTTAATAGAAAACAAGCAAGAGGGTGCACCTTGTGAGGAACCTTATCAGGGAAGTAGCTGGTTTTGCTCCATATGAGAAGAGAGTTATTGAGCTCCTGAAGGTTGGAAAGGACAAGCGAGCTCTGAAACTTTCTAAGAGAAAGCTCGGTACCCACAAGAGGGGCAAGAAGAAGAGAGAGGAGCTGGCCACCGCACTCCGCAAGATGAGGTGAGCTTTGAAATTAATACTATTTTGCGAATTTTTTTTACTCGTTTAGTTTTAGCTTCTTGGATTTCTTTTGCTGATGTTTCGATATGTATGCGTTCGTTGCCGAGTAGTTTATTTAAAAATTGATCCTAGTATGCAGTCCAATTGGCATGGACCTTAACTAGCTGCATTTACGTTCTGATTATTGACTTGTTCTGAGAGATGAAGCTTTCTTTATGATGAATTTGGGGTTGAGCTGCTTGCTGTGCTGAAGAGCTCTGATGATACTGTACTGAACATTCTCATTTGTAATTGAACAAAACAGGGCTGCAGGAGGAGGCGAGAAGAAGAAGTGAGGGTTGCAATAGCCAAAGCTAATTTGATCAGTGGTTTTTGGGTTAAGTGGCTACTAGTTTTTAGTTGTTTTGGTTTGAACTGTTACGAATAGAACGTTGTAATTTTGAAGCCTTTATGTGATTCGACTTTTCCAAATTGCTTTACTTGCTTGTTCTAGCATTTAGTACTCCCGTTTTTTTCTGGTTCGAATATATGATCAATCCTTATGTCTGAGAGTAAATGTGAGGGTCTGCATATAACCATGTCATCCGATGCAGTCCGATTTGCCCATCTGCTTTGATACATTGAGCTACAGCTGATGCTGGATCATCAATTCATCCTGGGGATACCTGCGCTTATACAGTTTTACCTGTCCTGTCCTGCTGGATTTTTAATCGTGAATCATCCTTGTTAAATTGTTTAAAGGATTTGCTGAAGGTAATAGGGTGATTTGATATATTTGTATTGAACTGCTGCGAATGCTATCATGTTAGATTGGACCGTTTAATTTCTAGGTTTGCTCATGTCTCTATCAAACATCTGATCTTCATTGTAGATCGTTGGGTTGAGAATATACGGATCTTCACTGTAGATCGTTGGGTTGAGAATATACGTTATTCATCTCTTCCTAATTTACAAACAATTACTTTAGTTACCAAGTCAGATAAGATAGTTAGAGATTCATTAGAGTCTAAATTCACTGAGGCTTCTATAGCCATCTAATGTACGTATTACCCTATTTTCTCTCGCCGGCAATTTAACCAAGTTTCTGAAGCTAAGGGTGGAAATTGGGACGGGGAATGGGAACCCGTTCCCAAATTTGTAAAATCTCGAAATTTAATTTGGGACTTTAAATTTGAGATCGGGAATTTTAATTCGGTATTGGGGTCCCGAATTAGTTTATTTTTCCCAAATTTTACAGCAACCATCTCCATCGACTCTCATAATTGCTACTGTAACTTAGAATCAACAATCTCTACAAGCACAATCAAACAGAGAATCTCAAAGCAACGAAAAATGATATTAACCCTTTCATTTCAAATCAGAGTGGGTTGGCTTTGGCTGGAAATCAATTCATTTACTCCACATCTACCGCGAGGTTACCATAAACGAAAGAATAATCGATTGACTGTACGTGGTGGTTCGCGGCGGGGAGGTTGCGGCAGCAGATGACAGAAGCCGACTGTGTAGGGTTCTTCCAAATCAGGACTGAGACGACGGTGACGGCGGTGGGACTGGAGCTGGAGGAAGACGATGGTCGGTGTTTGGGTAACTGGATTGATTGAATCAGAGTATCGATTGTCGAAGACAGCGTTTAGGCCTTTAGGATTCGTGCCTTCGTGGAGCTGTGGAGAATGGAGATTCTGAGATATGAAGTTGCAGACTCAAATTTGAAATTTGGTTCTCCTAAATTTTTAATAGTGCAGTTGAGTCACTAATCTTAGTTTGGGATTTGGATATCTAATCCCATATTATTTTGGGGAAAATAAAATGATAATAGGATTTCCCAAATACTATATACTAATTTTCACCCTTATTTGAAATAAAGTTGGAACGAAAAAGGAGAATTGTCGAAAAGAGACTAGTTGTAAATTACAGCAACGTGAAAATAAAATTATTCGATCATGATCGGATACACTTGCTCGAGAGGTGCTTTGTTTGCTGCAACGACAATAATGGTTGTTGTAGGATCCTAATTAAAAATGACCAATAAAAATCCGTCACTCCCTTACAAATATACCAGAACCTTTCTCTAAAATTAACCCTCATAAATAATAATTTTTTTAAAAACAAATGTTACTTTTATTCATCAACAAATCATTACAAATTTTGCACCCAATTTGGAGGAATTGGGTGAAGAGAACCGGCTCGATAATGTTTTGCAATCCGATCTACAAGTTCATTCATCCTCTTAAAAATAAAAGAATAAGAATTTAGATTGTTACACGAAAGGATTGCTTTCATACGTTCAATTAAAGCGTAGCATTGCCAATGCTACTTTGATGAGTATGAGACTATCCGATTTGATGATAATTCTAAATCTTTCACAAATTTCATAAACTATTTCTTACAAATTGACCATTGTACTTGCCACACAATTAAAGAATTCTTTATTTTCCACTGAACTGGGAAATTAGTTTGGTGACACAAAATGACAATTTTTTTTTATTAGACATCTCTATTTAAAGTGTAATAGGATTTGATATTTTTTTCCGCTACACACAACTCTACCAATATAGTATTTCTATTTGGACAAATACAATAATGTTTAAATCCTTAACTTTTTGTCCATTCTATTCTCTTTCTAAAAAAATCATCCGATTCATCCATAAATCAACAAAAAAATATTTGTAATTAATTATAAATATTTGTAACTAATATAAAAAGTTATTATGTACATAAGTAAATATTCTCCAGTTATAAACTCTTATAATTAGTTATGATATCTATCGGAACAGGAGACGTAATTAGTGATAAACTCTGGTAACTAATTATTCAACAACATATTAGGTATTTTCGCAAGTAACTAGTTATAAAAGATGATGATAACTTTTTATTATCAAAAAGGTCACTGAAGACTCGTAGTCCTGTCATGGATGACTCTCTGGTTTGTTCATTAGAGAGTCGTGGGTAGAAATAAAATGGGCAAGAAGATGAAGGGTAAATAATCAAAAGCTTGGATTTTTTCATGGGCTTGAATATATTTTATGTTGGGCTCGTCTCAAAGATTTAACATCTGTTGGACTGGGCTTTGTCGTGTCCCGTCTTTACCTTTTTCCCGGATGACGAAAATTCACCGGAGAGTAGTTTCACTGAATATTTATGAACGCCTTCCTGTTTCTGGAAGCTCACCAGTTGGATTTCAGCCCCTCTCTAAAACCCTAGTCAGAAGACAGCAGAATACACCTCCCGCTTCACCGCAAGAACAAAATGGTTCGCAAGTTAAACCCCAAGAAAGCCAAACGAAAGGTTGATTCTTGATTTGGTTCTTTCCTCGTTAAAATTTCCCTCACTCTCCTTTTGTTTCAACCTTCACGACTCAGTTTCTTCTGCGGTTGTTGAAATTGATACGTAGGGATCCAAGAATGGCCCGTCGTCTTCATCATCTATGCCATCCATTCCGACAAAGGTCTGGCAACCTGGAGTTGACAAGCTTGAAGAAGACGAGGAGCTTCAGTGCGACCCTTCTGCCTACAACTCCCTTCACGCCTTCCACGTTGGCTGGCCCTGCTTGAGGTTACTCTTCATCATCATCATCATCCTTAATCCTTAAACCCTGATTGCCTGGCTTCTTAAATTTGTTTTTTTCTCCAACAGTTTTGATCTCGTTCGTGATTCCCTTGGTTTAGTTCGGACTGAGTTTCCCCACACAGTTTACTTCGTTGCCGGAACTCAAGTGAGACTCTTCGTTGCTCCTTTTGATTATGTTGAGAGAATAGGACGAATTGTTTTCAAGGTAGTCTCAATATTTTGTTACAGGCAGAGAAGGCTGCTTGGAACTCTGTTGGGATATTCAAACTCTCTAACGTTTCTGGCAAGAGAAGGGAACTTGTCCCTAGCAAAAAAAGTGCTGATGGGGAGTCCGACGGAGATGATGATGATGATGAAGATAGCAGTGATAGTGAAGATGACTCTGAAGATGAGGAAGCTGGTGGATCAAAAGCACCTACTCTACAGGTAACAGCTTTCTGCTCGTTCTTTCTTTCTTGGTCGACTAGTTTCTGGTGGGCCTTTCTGATTTGTTTTGAGCTTTTGCTTTTTGTCATTTGTAGATGAGAAGACTGGCTCATGGAGGATGTGTTAATCGCATACGTGCTATGACTCAGAGTCCTCATATTTGCGCAACTTGGTCCGATTCTGGTTATGTACAGGTCAGTTTTATGTTCCAGATAATGGTTCTTTAGTATGTTGTTCTGATGCATATATATGTATTACGCTGTTTAAAAGATTTGATACTACAGAAATACAAATATCTAGTTGGCAAATAAGGTTGGTGTCTGCAATTTTTAAACCCAACGTTTGTCATTTCGGATCCTTTTTCTACAGATATGGGATGTCAGTAGTCATCTAAATGCTTTAGCAGAGTCGGAAGCTGATCCAGCAATGAAAGATCCTCCAGTTGTAAATGAAGCCCCACTAGTTAATTTCAAAGGCCACAAGGATGAAGGATACGCCATGGATTGGAGTCCTCATGTTGCTGGAAGGATGGTGACAGGTATTTCGCTTGTTAATTTTTTTTTGTTTTTTTCAGTATTCAACTTTTGATGGTTTTGTACATTTCTTCAGGTGATTGCAGGAATTTTATTCATCTGTGGGAGCCCACATCTGGAACATCGTGGAACGTTGATCCTACTCCATTTGTTGGACATATCGCGAGTGTGGAAGATCTGCAGGTACTTGATTGATGATCTTCTTGTGGAATGTGGTGGTTTAGACATGATTCTCTCTGCATTTTGGAAAGGACTAAGATTTTTGTTTTTGGAACCCTCCAATCCCAATGTAGTGGAGTCCGACTGAAGATAACATCTTTGCCTCTTGCTCTGTCGATGGGACGATAGCATTATGGGACACTCGTCGAGGAAAGACACCAGCTTTACGCTTCAAAGCGCACAATGCTGATGTCAATGTTTTGTCATGGAACAGGTTCCTTAATCAACCCCTTCACCTTGCTAAATCATCTTAGAAGAGGAAAAATGGTTATTATATCGAATTTGTTGCTTTGTTAGGCTGGCTAGTGTCATGTTAGCTTCAGGAAGTGATGATGGTACGTTTTCCATCCGTGATCTTAGGCTGCTGAAAGAGAACATGGTACGTTGCATCTTTCATACTCTGGCTGATCAATGAACGATCAGATAGGATTATTCATTGAATGATTGTGTTCCCTTTTCCGTAAATGCAGGACGGTGATACGTCAGTCGTAGCACACTTCGACTACCATAAACACCCGATAACATCGATTGAATGGAGTCATCATGAGGCCTCCACGTTAGCTGTCTCATCAGCAGACAATCAATTGACGTAAGTTGCATGGCATCTCTTTGGTGAAGCAAATTGAGTGATGATTACTTTTTGCATCGTCGTGGAAATGACAAGTTTTTCACTTGATCATTATGTAGGATATGGGATCTGACACTGGAGAGAGACGAGGAAGAGGAAACAGAGTTTAAAGCTCAAACAAAAGAGCAAGTAAATGCTCCTGCAGATATACCGCCTCAGCTTCTCTTTGTCCATCAGGTACTTATCAAACTCGTCTTTTTTCTTCCTAATCTAAATAAAAATAAAAGCCAAAATCGTAACTGGGTTGCGTGTGTGGAAATCTTAACAGGGACAGAAGGATTTGAAGGAGCTGCACTGGCATTCTCAGATTCCGGGGATGATAATGTCAACTGCTTCAGATGGTTTCAATGTTTTGATGCCTTCCAACATACAGTCTACTCTCCCTTCAGATGGCAGTTAGGAAAACATCTCAAGCCAAAGCTCCTTTCCTTTTATTTTATTTGCACAAGTCTCATCTGGGCCTGCTTAGATAAATTGCCTTGCAAGTTTTGTTCGCTGTGTCTTTGTTGTTTCGGTTGTATGAATCGGTTTTCAATTGTTGGAATGTCCCAGGAATCTAGTGTGCTGTATTTGGGCTTTACTTTCTTCAGACCAAAATTTTGGAAAGATGGTTGGCGAATGGAAGAAAGAAATTGGGATGGTACACAAAAGAACCAAATATCTATCTCAAGGGAGGGGTGTAAAATCCGGGCAAAATAGTTTCAGGATTTTTAGGATTTCTGACTGTAGGGGTGTTTTTGGTATTATAATGTTTATTTTTATTTTCTATCTAATTTTTAATTTTAATTGGTTCTTCGACTTCTGCATCTTGCGTCATTTCCAACTAATCCATATGGCAGCATCGACATCTCCACCACCAGCCAAACCACCGCCGCTTCCATCCATGTCTCTGACCCAATTTGAATTTTGCTTCTTGATGTTCGTCGATACCTAACTCCTGATTTTTATGTCAGCCTTGTTTTTGTGATTTCAATCTTTCAATTAGAGTTTGGAATAAGGTGGTTGTTATGGTGATGACTGCGGATGAGCAGTCAGGGATGCGGTTAATGCTTTACATCGTTGGCCCTGCTATGATGATGAGCGCGGATGAGAAATTAAGGGAGTGCTTGACGGCGGCCACTTAATGACGCAAAGGACTTGGTGCCTTTGAAGAAGATGAATGGTGAATACAGATTTTGGTCCCCATATTTCCAATGTTACATGACCAATCCTAAACTTCTATTAATTAATAGCGTAGTCTTCAATTTTTTAAATGTTAACACCGATGGTCCAAATACTTCTTCAATTAGTACAAATAAACCCGAGCAGTTACGAATTATTTAGCCCAATGCTATATACAGTCCGTCTTTTACTTCGTGCAGTCCGTAAATAGACTAAAATACCCTTAATTAAAAAAAATTACTTCGTATAATCCGTTTTTACTAACACAATCCAATTTTACTTTGTACGGTCCGTTTTTATTTCATGCAGTCCGTTTTTACTAATTACAGTCCATTTTTTAATAATATTTCCAAGATATATTTATTTAATACTTTTTTTTATAATTTTCGAAAAAATTAAAATTAAAAAATAAATAGTTATTGTGTTCCGAATATATGGAAGATATATATGTTTTAATTTTAATTTTTAATGTTTGTAATTATTTTTTGAAAGAGTACTTGGTAAGTAATATTTATTTAGCTTCATCTTTTTATTTATTACTTTCAGAATATTTATTTATAAAAAAAGGACTGCACGAAGTAAAACGGACTGCAAAAAAGTAAAACTGGATTGCGTTTGTAAAATCGAACTGCACAAAGGAAAAACGAATTGAGTTTGTAATTTTTTAATTAAGGGTATAATAGTCTATTTACGGTAAAATACGAACTGCACGGAGTAAAATACGGACGGTATATAGCATCACCAATTATTTATTTTCTATTATAATGAGTTTTTTAAGATTATAATTTGTTTTTCACAACCAGTTATATTTAACGAGTGAAAATATAACTGGTTACAATCACTAATTATAATCAGTTATATATTATCAATAACATATCATAATTATAACCAGTTATATTTTAAATATTAACTAGAGAATATAACCAATTATATTTTATAACCAGTTATAAATATTCACCGGAAATGTCGTTAGATACTCATCGAAAAAGTCACCAACGATCACTGGAGTCTCGCCGGAAAAGTCGTCGAAGACTCACCGTAGTGTCGCCAGAAAATCTGTCCGAAACTCACCGGATTGTCCTCTGAAAAGTCAACGGCGGTGATGAGGTGGCAATCATTTTTTAATGAAAATAATAAATTTTATTTTTATATTAATAAAAATAATAAGTTAATATAGTTTGTGGAAAGACTTAAATACCTTTTTGATATAAACTATTATCTAACAGCTGAGAAACGTCCTGGACATTATGGAACACCCCGACCCCCTGGATTTCAAACTCGTCCCGATAAATCGTTGTGGCACACAACAAAGAAGCACTTGAAAATAATTACGACTCGTGAGATATGAAAGAAAAGAACATGTATTGTAGGCGGTTCTATTAACACCACGACGGACTACGGACTACCTGTCAGGTAAGAGAAGTCTTCTATGATGAGTCGAAGTGTGGTAATATCTTTTTTATTCTTTTTTTCTATATTGGAGAGGAAAGTAAGTTGTAACGGACCATATACCGAAAATAGAAATAAGCGACACCCCCTTTGTAACATTATGTTTTCGAATCATATACCGAGAATGTATAGTAATCGATGCAATATAGTTTGGAATATCATTTTAATAGCAGCGAATGATGATAGCCACACAGGAAGCCGTTTTGTTAGACAAACGTAGAAAAGAGAAAGTAGTATCTCTTTGGTCAGGATGATGCTTACCACACTTCCTGGACAACTCTCGACCAAACAACATATGTGTAAATTAAATTAAAGAACAGAGAGACAAAACGAAAAGAATGAAGGCAGCTAGGAGACAAATCCATTTTCCATGCATGTCAAATGGTATCCCGTCAATATAATGCTTGCTTTGCTCTATTGGCGGCCGATTGTTTTCTAAAAAGGATGCTATACGCGCAACTACATCAAGTCCAGTGTGTTAGTAATTAAACTTGGTGGTGCGGGGAAATAAAGGTGAAAGCAGGAGGCTGCCGCGCTGTGTACACAATATATATGCTGGCATTGGCATACTCTGCACTTTCTCGGACCGTTGTCTGATTTTGAACATATAATATTTCTGGCAATATGTGTCGAGACAGTCTCAGTCTGTTGTGTTGTTGATTTCATTCAACATCGGCGTGACTGGAGGCGCGCCTTTGGGAAGCTCTCCTAAATATCTACCGATGATGAATAAAAAAGGTGGGGGTTTCAGTTCACTAACAAAAATGCAGGTAGGGAACAGTAACAAACATGTAGCTTTGGTGGGTGTCAGTCGGTCATGGTTTGTATCCAGTCAGTCTTCTCAACACTTTGCCTAGTACAGAAACTGACAGAGCAAAAAAGGATAATATGAACTTGTACATGGAGATAAGCTTAGCTATAGCTAGAGGAGAGGACAAAGAATCAAACACAGGTTAGTGGAATAGATTTTGGCTTGGATTTCTGAGCCAACGTACTCTACGTAGAGCTGGTTAGATCTTTCTTTATGTTTTTTTTTTGGGGGGCTTCTGGTTGAATAAGAATTGGCCATTACGTACGTAGTCTTCGGATCAGCTTATTACTTGAAGAAAAAAGAAACAGACACCCTCCTACTTTTCTGTTCTCTTCTTCGTCTTCTTTTCCCTTATTGGGGTTTGAAAACAGTCTTCGAGGCTATATAATAATAATAATAATAATAATATATCAATATCTTTTTTTTGCATGAGAATATAATATAATATAATATAATAGTAGTGGTGTGGAACTGAAAATGGAGAGGATTTTGTTTTTTATGGGAAACAAATGATTATCATGAGACAAAGAGAGGGACGGGGGGAACACAAGAGATCTACCCACATTCTCAATTTTTTCAAACCCAAGACCAGCATCATCATCTGGGTTATAATTGGTTAACGGACAATCTGAAGTTACTTATTATTCCTACCTACTTCATCTTACTTTTCCTTCTTTTTAGGATTTGATTCTCAGACTATGTTTTGTCTAATTTATCGTAGACTTCGCTTATGGTGGACGATAATTATGAGGTTCTCGTTCTGTGGTCGCCGAGTTTAAATTGTTGAATTCTTCTACAAATTCGTAATTGAGAATGCAAATGTATAGATCGATCAAGTTGAGAATTCAATGACCACTGCAGTACGTTGAACCAACTTTAAGCACGAGGGGGACCCATACCCACATAGTAAGTAACATAGTGAAACATGTATAGTTTTGAACAAGAATGCAATTGAATTTTGAATATGCAGAGGCAGAGATAACAGAATAGAATGCGCTTTATTCCTTCTTGGTAAACGGTTGCATTGCATTGGTCCTCTCAAAACAAAAACAAAAAGGGTCTATAATCCCACTCTCCCAATTCCAAGCTAGAGATTCCTTTCTTCCAACTTCCTCCATCTTATACAACCAAATTCTACATTGCATCATGTTGGTGGGAAACTTAGGTCAAGTCTGTTTCCGTTATACCAAGTCAGTCAGAGTCCAAATTCAAAGCTATACTACTGACAAAGACGAAGTAGTAAGTTAGTTGGCGAAACGGTATGAACAGCTTTGATGCACGCGGTCATCGGAGCGCGTGCCAACAAGGATCCAGAATTAATGAAGAATTCCAACAAGTGAGTGATCTGATGAAGAGAGTAAAGCGGCTTGCTAGCTAGCTATTAATCTGGAAAGAAATTAACATTGGGTCCCATGAATGCTGACAAAACAAGGCTTTGTCTCCTAGTGAGTCGCGCCCCCCAGCCAAAAATTAAAGTGACACGTGCTAGCTGGTATCAGAAGGCATCGCCATATCAGAATTAGTTACCCGTAATTAGTATAAATTAATTGGCAGTTAGTGATGCTACAAGTCGTATTTAGTCTCGTACGCACTGTCGGATGGTTGTCAGAAGACAGACAGCACGCCAAACAAACAGAACAAGAGACAGCAATCGAAGACTTGCTGCTTCTTTGAAAGCAAATTTTAGTAACCACGACCGGCAAGTATTTCTTGGAGGACTAGTCTCCTTTTGCGCTGGAGAATTTTGAGACATCCCTCTGATCTTGTCTGTTTTCTCAATTAATCACTACTAACCATTTTTTACTATTAGTTGTGTGAGTGACTGCCTACAATTGCTCGTAATTCCCACAATCTAATTAATTAATACTACTCATGATTGCGGTCATGATTGATAATTAATTAAGCATTGAAACACTGCATTGTACTACGTACTTTAGAATACTAAAGCAGACAAAGATGGCGCTCCTCTGATTTCAGATAAGGATGGCAAACCCAATACAGGACTTGGATACCTACCCGAAACATACTCATCGCGGGCTGAAATTACCAAGTCAAAGAAACCCGTTAACGGATACAGGTATATCTGAAATTCGTGATTATCGGATAGCGGGCGGGGATGGATTTAGTGGTATCCACCCCAATACCCACCTGACAGGTAACCCGATAATATACGATGTCGTTTCCCCTTAAAATATTCGATTTTAATCTCAATTTTTCAATTGTTAGATCCAACTCCAACTCTGTAATAAAGGTTCTATCATCAAAAATTGTGTTCTTCAATAAAATTTTCTCCTTATCTGCCTACAAATCGAGAAATTTGTGAGTGTTTTCCTTAAATTTTCATCTAATTTGAAAACATTAACAATTTTTTATTTTGTTTATTGAATAAAAAAATCATATTTATTAATCGAGGTTTACCCAATTAAACGGTAAATCCGAAACCCGCTAACGGGCGGGTACGGTTTAAAATTTATATACAAATAAAACCCGACTACTAGACTGATGAATATGCCTAACCCGTACCATATCCATCTGTTGCCATCCTTATTTTCATATCAGTTGAAAGGACTTGGGAGTCACGTCATTTAAATTAATTTTTTCATTACAATAATGCCATTAATTTATAAATTAAGGAAAAACAAACATTCATTAATATGCATGACATGTATGTTTCCTTTTTGGTTCTACAAGTATGTGTGTATATATATACTGAGATAACTTGCACCATTACGTTTTCCCATACAGTTACATGTGTTAAAATATCATGATCATCTTTGGTGATGGCTTATTGCTAAATTAGTCATATATATGAACATTGGTTCGACCAAAACATAGCACTTCTGCACATGAAATACTGTTGCACGCCAATTTTCATGTGTCAAAGCGGAGCTTGCAAGTTGTACTACCCAATTTGGGCCGTAGGCCAAAAATACCTCGTGTTTAGTCGTACGAGATATCTAAATTTTTGTAAATCCTAAGAGTTGTAATTCTATAATCCATGCGCCCGTGGTTATTGCCCTCAAAGAGTTTTTTACACATAATTGTTTGTGTCACTTGTCTGGATCTAATTTTGGTTTTCTTTATTATTTGTCGATTTTCAAACAAGTAATTGTAACACATGTTATGCACTTGCTGTAAGTTTACAATAATAATTGTTCTTGGTAGGGTTATAAAGTTCACAGTCAACACTACAAATTAATTATTAACAGTCCTCTAGGTAGTACTCTGGTTATGTGAAACCACTTATCAGAACCCTAGCCAGCTGGACTTGCAGCACAGCAAGTATGTAACTAAAACACGTACAGTTATTTCTTCGTCATGAAGAATAATGTCAAACGTGAAATTAATAGGTTTTTACAGGTAAGACTAAGAAAAGGTAAAGGAGCTGGTTAACTTTGAGAAAGCTGTATATTCGATGGATTGTACTATATATGACGTTGGAGGAGGAGGAGCCTATCTTGCTTATTAACATAACTACCTAATTAGTTAGGAGTTGGTCCACTTTGAGTATTGGGTGCGTCGCATGATACTTCTTTTATTGCGGTTTAAGTTTGGTGATCCAAATTTTCTCGTGTCAAAGGGACCAAATGAGTCGAGCTTGCGAGTTGTACTATCATGTTGAAGTTACGGACCAATATTACATATTTTTAGTTCCGGTTTTATTTCATGTTTTATTACCTACTGACTGGTCGTATGAGATATCTCAATTCACAGTAAATCCATATGAGTTGTAGATCTTTGGCACTAGAGCTTTCTCTTTTGCGCCCATGGTTTATCCCCCGCAAGAGTTTTTCAGCGTAAAATCACTTGAGCTTGTCTAGACCAGTCTAGCTTTATAGCGTTCTACTGAACCATCAACATACTAATCCGATAAACTCATTTATATCCAATAGCTCTCTTGTCTGGAGGTAACTCTACGAGGACTGAAGTGCGAGTTTCTGGTTCAGTGTTCTTCACTTCAAACAGGGCTTAATTGATGTTTACGCACCAATCTGAGTGTATAGTTTGGGGCTTATAAGGACAACCGTACAGTCTCTTCCGATCTATTTCATTTACCTTTATTGTCTGTCGATTTCTAACATATGCATACAACATACTCGAGCTTTGCCAGATCATAACATCAATGAGGACACATTATAATGAATAACAAGGCTAGGGCTGTTCATAAGTTTCAGTACTAAACGCATAGACGAAGTCCTTGATCATGGATCATCATATCATAATCAAAACCAAAGTACTAAAACATACATTAGAATCAATGTGAGAAATACATAAGTAGCAGCAATAGCACAACAAAGCTAGCAATCAACTCCAACAGAATACTAAAGCCCACCTAGGGTTTTTGTTTTCACCTTCTCTGCACCTAGCTATCGACCTCCAAGAACCAAAAATTCGACATTCCTCGCGTTTCGATTCACCCCCGACCAAGATCAGAAGCAACAGATATTAATTCTAGATTTTAATATATGATCATCATATTCAGGTCCTCTTTACCTTCCCACTGCAGCACACATTAACCCAAAGCCAGGAAGTTAGTTAGTTAACTAAGCTACACCACCCTTCCAACCAACCAACGAACTAACTAACTAACTATATCTGATCATAATCCCAAAATGACTTTAATTAGTTTCACCATAAAATCAAAGCTGATTGTTGCTGGTGGAGGAAGAGCTAAAGCTAGAAAGATCCGCCGTCGTCCACCCTCCTCCGGTAGCTGCATTAATGCCCCAACTAGTATTATACCCTTCATGATGATTAATAACCCCATTCATGTTATTATTATGCTGATTATTAATCCCCATCAACAGCTGCCTCGCCAAACTCCCTGCTGATTCCTGTTGCTGATTACGGTACTGCTGTTGACGCTGCTGACTTATCTCCTCCATCTTCACCGCCGCCATCTGCGTCGTTATCATCGAGCAGTTCGTCAACCCTAACGATGACTTCCACCCAGCCGCCATTTCCCCGCTCTCAAACGGATACATTATCGCCCCGGAGGAAGACGAAGACGACGCTGAGGAATCCATCAGCCCCGCTCCCATTAGCCCCATCTGCATTTGCTGCTTCTGCAGCCTCCACGTGTCCATTCCTGACATCACCGAACCAGCAGCGCCGCCTCCCACTTGGAAGTCACCACCCAAGCCACTGTTCGAAACGCCGCCGTATAGATGGTTGTTGTTGTTGTGATGATGGTGGTCCCCACCGCCAAACTCGGAGAGGCCGTAATGATATTGGAGAGGAGCCATGAACCTCAGAGGTGGGCCACCACCCATCCCAAAGAGGTGGTCTCCGGACGACGCCGTATTACAAGACGAAGTATAATTGTTACCTCCGCCGCCGCTAACGGGAGACTTGGAGGAGGATGCTCCACTTCCTCCTCCCCCGCCGCCTTTGCTGCTCGAGCGCTTGTTGCTGCGGCGGCAGCCTCCGCCAACGGGGACGTTCCTGAGCGCGCCACCGCGGGTCCAGTAGCGGCGGCAGGTCTTGCAGAAGTGGCGAGGTTGGGAGAGGCTGTAGTTGTTGAAGTAGCAGAATTTGGTGTTGGTGGACTCGCACCTGGGGCATTTCAGTGCAGGTTCGGGCATGGGCACGTTGGCCATCCTGGCCCGGTCGGCCATGGATCCTGGGCGGATCGAGCCGGCTGTTGGAGGCGGAGGTGGAGGTGGAGGAGGTGGTGGGGGCGGCGGTGGAGCGGCATCTGAAATGAAGTGTTGTTGCTGTTGTTGGTGGTGGTGCAGGGTGCCATTTCCAGTAATATTGAGCTCACTGGTTTGTGGATGAATCTGTGGCAGTTGAATTAATTAAGAAGATGAAAAAGAAGGATGAATTAAAGACACACACATACATATACTTTGAATGATTGTGAGTATATTCATTTGGAAACATATATACTTTTGAATCCACAAAGAAGAAAGAAAGATACTTACTTGCTGTTGTTGTTGTTGCCAGTTAGCTGGATCAAGGTAAGCTGGGATTGATGAGAAAACCATTATGCTTTTGAACTGATATGCTTGGAGAAAGCTAAGGATAGGATTAGGAGGAAATTAGAGGTAAAGGCAAAGGGCAAATGGAAAAGAAAGAAAGGGAGAGAGGGGGAATGAATGAGTGAAGGTCCAAAATTTTGAGAAAAAGGAGTGGCCTTTATATATACAAACTATATTCATATTATATTCTTGCATATTACTAATTTGTTTTATTAATTATTATATTACAAAATAATAATATGGGAGGGAGAGAGGGGAATCCGAAGTGGTGCTTTTTTGATTTCTTGGGCTGACTGCATTTTCATGCTGCCTTGCCTGGCAGTAGAGTAGAGTACTGAGTATGGTTTGCTAGACTCTGATTCTTTTTGTTTGTTTATTTGTATATAAGAATACAAATTTGCTTTTTAGGGTTTTGAGCTCTCTTCTCTTCTCTTCTCTTCTCTAAGAGTGAGTGAGGGAGGGAGGGAGTGAGTGAGTGAGAGGAACACTTTCTTAGCTCATAAGCCTTCTTTATTGAAGATTCTTCTCACCTCATCCCATCTCATCTCATCACTGGTGCTTCTTTGTTTTGCTGTTTTAGTGTTGTTGATTAGGGGGATGAAATCATTGCTTAGTGGGGCTTTGCTGGGCTGCTATTTGTCTGCACCTTACAACAATATAGCTACCCAAGAAACACCACCTTCCTTGAGTAATTTAGACTGCTTGGCTAAGGTTTCATGTACATTTTTTTTCTTCTTCTGATTCGCTCTTCTTTGTGTATGTTGTCACTATAATTTGAGTAATTAACTAAAAATAAAGAGCGAAAAACTGGAACAAACTGAAAAGGCAAACAAGGAAAAGCAAAGGCTGGGTTGCCTAGCAGTTAGTGCTTCTGTTGTTACGTCAGTTGATTGTGGCCCGTCCTTAATTATTCACCTGTCCCCCCCCTTATCGGTCCGGCCTGTTCCCTTCGGCCCACTTCTCTGCCTCAGCCCCAATCTCTTCCTTTTTATTTTTATCTGCAAGCTTTTTATTTCAAATTATTTCACGTTACTAATAAAACTTTTTTTCTTTTTGAAATAGCCTCGTAATCAAAATAGCAATAAACAAATGAAGTTAATCATCAGCCAAGTTGTGAGATCGATATCAATACGACAAAGGAGATATGAAAGAGCCTAACGAATCACTCTATGGGCAGCTCTGTTGGCAGCATGCCTGACTACTTAGACCTGTAGACACGGGTAAGTAGTCAGAAAGGCCAGGATCTCGTAGACCGCGGCACCACTAACAACACACCAGGTGCTCCTCCGAGCAAGTTTTGAAAGGACTGTCTCGACATACCTCTCGACATCGACCTGCAGGACCAATCACAAGCGTCCCGAAAGGCCAGAAGCTCCAGGACACATGGATCAAGGAGCCCTGAATACGTCCTGCCAATACCCTGCAAAATCGTACTATGGGCGTTCCGAACAACTAGACCCACATCGCCACCGGATGGGTCTACCACTGCACCATCCACATTAATCGTAATGTGGGGTGCGAGTGGAGGAACCCAGGATGCCAAGACAGAAAACTTGGGGAAAGGCTCACAACATCGATGTTTTGTAGGAGTAAAATAAGTTTAGTCTGCTGACGGAAGAACTGGCGGAGGTGAATCTCCGATGGAGTTGTTTATGTTCAAAAACAACCGTGTTTTGACCTTTCCATGATCGCCACCAAAGAAAAGTATAAGTGAGCAATAGATCCAGTTGGGTTTGAAGAAGGAACTCCCCAAACAGTAATCGATTGAAAGGCCACATAACAAAAAAATTGAAATCCTACCAACAATGTGAGTCATATCACAACAAGACATTCAAATAAAAGGTGCTCAATAATCTCTTGTCAGTAAAACTTCAACAAAATGTAATATATGAAATCCAACAAAAACTCTTCAACGCACCATTAGTACACATAGCACCTTTATCTTAGGCATCAAGGTTAGTTCCTTTTTGTATCCTGGACAATAGGAAGTTTGGGTCTAGCCGACCTGGCCTATACAATATGGACCCAGGCATTTTCTCGGTTCCTCAAAGTGGGCCTAGGTGCCCATAACAACAGCTGCTACGATACGATGGAGACTTGAGTGTCTGCCAGATTAACGTTCATTGGTCATCAATTAACAGAATTACAACTTTATCATTTGGATTTTGGATTTTGGATTCAATCAAGCAGCAGACTAGCAGAGCACGAAAGAAGAAACCATTTATTTCAACGACTTTATTTACACTGTGTAGACCTGAAACTTTCAGGATCAAGAAGTCTCAGCAGTAGCTTCTCTAGCCTCTTTGAACTTACACTTGGCTTTATAACATCCGGACTCCCATAAACACCACAAGAAGTGTCTCTACACCAACCTCCAGGTGTGAAACCATTACTCGCTCTCCCCAAAAGCTCCCTATCGATTCTGTCCAGCACCCCATCTCCCTTCTCGAACCGGCGGGCAAAAGGCGCACCACTAGCCACCATGTCTCGGAGGTGCTCCGAGGTTAAGGATACTGGGTTTTGCTTCGGAGGGTTATCCCAGGTTATGTAGTGCAGGTCGTGGTTGACCGTAGTGTTCTGGAAATCTTTGTGGTTGCAGACCGCTGTGTGGAAGTAGCCCTCTTCGGATGCCAGGAAGTTGGTGTAATACATTAGGAGGGTTCGTGGCAGATTGTCCCATCCCCACACGCAGAACTCCAGAAATGATCTGCTTAGCACCACCCATTCTGAACCTGAGAAAAATCAACCATTTTGTCAACAATTTTGTGCCAGATCAGTTCAGAAAGTCATGAACTTTAAGCTGCCATACTGGTTAAGAAAATTCAGACGGTCACAGAAACGTTAAAAAAGCTTTTGTTGTTGTCTTTGTCATTGGGTTTTCTAATATTCAAATCCAATGGTATTAGTTACTAGATCACATCCATTAACTCATCCTGTCTAAAGAAGACAGTCCTACTGGAGCTGATTGACTAGGCTAATCTAGCAAGAAAGCTCCATGGAGCACCACTATCCTCACATTTCAACACCTCTGAAGCCATTATTAAAGCTGTGAAGATACACCAAAGAACAAAGCAAGAACCTTGACCTTGCCAATGCTGATACAGCATAAAAATATCCACCGCTAATCCAATCAGTAGTACCTGAGAATAGTTTGAAAGAAGCAGGCATTGATCTCTTCTCCTTTGCCGAAAATACACCCGATTTCTTCGAATTATACAGCCCTGGATCTATGATTATAGGCCGGGCTCTATGGAACCTGCAATGTTTAAACGGCGGTGGAAATCAGAAATATAACTTGTTCACCAGGTATAACAAAGTGAAAGAGGAACAGTCTACTATTTTCTATTACTCTTTCCATCCAATACTGCTTGTGTGCTCTAGGAAGTTCAAGTCTCTCGGCAAGTAAGAGAACATGTGGAGAATATCTGAAACAAGAAAATTACAGAAGACCAATCAGTTCGTTTTGCCACCTTTGCCACGTCATTCTATAATCTGATAGCTACGTATGTCCACTTTCATTGATTGAAGACCACTAAACCAGGATCATGGAGTTAAAAACACAAGCTTGTGCTTGTCCTTATTCAGAGAATTTTTTTCTGCAAATCATGTTTGAACATTTTTAAATCATACAAGTACAAAGAGAGCATTCACATTGGACCCTTACATTTTCCGTTTCAAAGGATCTCTCTGATTCATTTACAGATCCACATTCACAAATTTCTCAAGTGATCGATCTGCAAACGCTACTTTCTTTGATCCTGTTCATTTATATTCCAACTGTGATTCTAAATTCCCAAGATCAACATACTATCCCACACAATCCGCAGCAAAGTCCTAATCTTTCACACAACCAACTTCATATAAGATCCACGATTCCACAGTCCAGCGAGCTTAACACTAATTTTCTACCATAGAAAACAACTTGCTAAAAATAGTGAACCCTTTTCGCTAGAGAAAGGCAAAAGGACAAAACGAACAGGTCGAAAATGGAAACGAATTTGATAAAGTTACCATCTTGAGGCATTAAGGGATAATCCGAGGAGCTCAAATTGACAAACCAGTCCCAATCCACGGCGATCTTCAACAACACTGCAATCCCATGAAGCGTGAAGGCGATCGTCGTAGGTCCTCTATAAGTAACCAAATCCGCCTTACCAATCACCATCACATTCCCAAATGTTCTGATCGCCGCCGATGATTTCACATACTTGGCCAGCTCGAGCCTCTCAGTGTCGGAAGCTTCGAGATCCAGATGCAGCAAGTAGTAATTCCTTGGGTGGTACGCCGCCTGAAGGAGACGTTTCACCTGATCTACTTCCCCCTTTGCCCCCGATATGAAGTAAGCGAATCTGGGTAGCTTCGGAAGCGTCAACGGGTCACCCAAATTACCATCGGAGGAGAAGCTGCTGGATCTCAATTCGCTGGAGGACGACGAAGATGATGTCGCCTTTCCCGCTTCCGGATACTTGGCTCGGCCAACAGTTAGGAGGAAAATGCAGCAGAGAGCTCCTAGCGCGGCCAATGGCACTAGCCATTTCCGATCCGTCGTGTGGTGATATCGCTTCATTGGGGAAAAATTGTGCCTTTTGGATACTGGTGGGTTTCCGGCAGAAATTAGCCTGATTGGGTGGAGGATGTTGGATTCCGTCGCCGGCGGGAGTGTGTTTGCGAGTCGGCTGCGGTTGAAATGTTTGGTGATCGGAACAAAAATTATAGAACTAGCCATTTTGGATTCGACTTGTTGACCCAACCCGATCCGCCCGGAAAATTTAAGGTTGGGTTTATTAGTTTAGCATCACATTCATTCATTGCATCTTTCTCGGCGCCTTCGTCGAAAATCGGACTTGAAGGTGGCACTGCTTCAAGTGAGTGGAATTTTGAATTGTCCTCTCCAACTGAACCGCGAGGATGATGTTTTCTCCTGGGGGCGAGAATGATGGTTGTTATTGGCGTATGATCTTTTTGATGAAGCGCAATTTGAGGACCAGACTCTGAAGTGGTGGGTGGTGTGGTATTGGCGCTGACTGAATCTGAGTAAGCATTTTTTATGGCTAGCGGTACACGAGTGTTTACTCACAAATGAGGAACGTCGGTGACGGTCTCGAATGTGTTGCGGGACTGTGGTTCACAGTCACCATTTGAGGTTGTTTTGCTTTTTTTTTTTGAAGATAAACTGAACTGTTATCTCAACTCTTGCCTTGGATCACACACTATTTGAAGACTTCAATCTCTAGTCTTCTTTTTGGGGTTGCTTGCTGGTCTCTCTGCAAGACCAGCAACGAAGTTATTTTTATCGATATCACTACTCTCGAGGCCTTGTCACAACGTATTTTCATATTGCCCAAGTCGATGAAGGAGACTCCGATACGTGACCAGTTCGTTCATACTGGTTCACCCACTCAGACAACTGTAGAAGTCTCTTGGTCGTCACACAACTCGAATGGATTGCTCTCAACTCTAACGGGTCAGTTATTCATGAGACCATACGTGCAACTACAGGAGACTTGTTCTGTGATGTTGATTTTCTCATCGTACTTCACAATCGTGCTTACAAATTCTCCAAGTCCGCGACCAACCGTTTCTGTGAAGAAGCTCTTTGGTAGGTCATGAATCTGAACCCAATAGTTCACAAACTACATCGAGATTGTGGTTGGGTCTTCTCCTTCACGTAGTTCATGTAGAACGATGAATTGTCGGTCAAAAAACCATGGTTCGTTGTCTATCACCCATTGGAGATCAATGGAGTGATAAAAATAGAACAGGATCAAGCGGTTCCCGAGGTCTTCCGTCGTCATGCCTGCGCCCGGTTGCCAAACGGTTTCCATCTTGTGTTGAACGACGTTGAGATTGAAGGGGCGATTCGTCAAGATAGAACCAACAGCACATAGGTTGTAGTTTGCGGCACGAACTGGTTTCGTTGGAAGGTCAAGCGGCACCATGGTAGTCTCTGCTACGGCGAGCTGGAGCGCATCCATCCGCCTCTGCATAGCGGTTGCTTCCAGGTTCGGGGAGGTGCTGCCATCGTCGTGGTTAAGAAGGGGTAGAGAGGTGATGAACCGTCGGTACAGAGAAAAAAAATCAGGGGGGCGATCGATGTTTCAATGGCGGGGTTGAGAGAATTTTCCTTTCAAAAGAAGGAATCCTAAAATCCTATTTGCTTTCATAAATTAAATTATAGAATTAGATATTAAGATTGTAGAATTATATTATCACGTGTATGTTGATTTTTAATCTAATCGACCGTCCCACATAATCGCGATATTTGATTTCGAAAAATACTAATTTAATGAAATTTCTTTGATAATAAGACATATAGAAATATTTAAAAGTGTCACATGAAATATAAACATCTCGATGATATTTCATGTTGGTCAATCTTATTTCTTCGGAAATAAATTATTTCTCCCATTATTTCTCCCATTGTAACCCATTTACGTTGCACCTCCCGATTCCATTCATACGTTGTTCTTACTCTATTCTAAATCAATAAAATCATGTATGTGATTTTCATTAGAAAAGAAAAACAACTCGATGATATTTGATGATTAAAAAATAACATAACTGATCAGCGTATTCTAAATGTCTGACGATACAAACTTATGAAATCCTTGAAATATAAATGGCAGTCTGTGTCTCTGTATGTCGTTGAGCTGCTAACTGCGTACATATGATCCAGACTAGGGAGATCGAATTAGGGAACAAGTTTCGATTTTTCTAATCTGCTACTGAGTTTATATTTGTGGGTTTGTGTTTGCTAGCTTGATGTCATTCATTGTTCCTAATATGCTCACTTGCAGTTCATCGCTCTTCTTGTTGATTTTCTAACTATGAATGGAATAGGTACAACTTTAATATGGTCTCAAGGCGATGCTGACGCTATCCAGTCGAGATTCAGAGCTAATCGATTAAAATAGTTTCAGATTTAATATAGATTCGGTCGTTTTACAATAAATTCAGCTGTTTAACGTAATTGAACTCAGTTCTTCTGCAGAAGACTGAGAAATGTTGCGATTCCCTTTCTGCAATTCACAATGTGTAAAACAAAACCTAGAATCAGCTCAAAATGCTTATCAAATTGGTAAAGCTTCTTAACCTTTGCACAGACGAACACAGAGACACAAATCCAGAAAGGAATCTCGATCTATCCACTATGTTGTATACTTATAACCAATTCATAACTAACTTTCATCTGAATTGAATTCCAACTTAGGAGACCCCCAATTCAGGATAACTGAAATCCTCATCCCCCAAACCCCAATCTGGATCAATAAATGGCAACTCCTCACTCTTTCAGGCTGAAGGGAACCAAAATTGAGAATCGAAATTCTAAAAGGAGAGGATGATCGGAGGGAATTTGGTAGCTCCCGTTACTAAACTGGATTTTTTTAGCTACCCAGATCTGGATTTTGCTAACAGTACGTCACACCAAGTTACCAGCATCTGGAAGCCCCTGCTGCAGATCCTCATCATTTCCTCGTCTCTGCCTCCCTCCAGAGCTCATCGTCTCAGCACTCGCCGGGCGCTTGACGGCAACGGACGCTCGACAAACGGGGCAGTTGGCATGGGAATTCAGCCACAAATCGATACACGGAGTGTGGAAGGAATGCTTACATACGCTCAGCTGCTTCACTTCTTCCCCGTCGGAGAAAGACGACAAGCACACGGGACACTCGATCCCGATCTCCTTCGCGTGGCTCTCCTTCTTGTACTTCACGTCGGCGACGGGGAGCTTCTCCGGAGGAGTGGGCGGAGGTAGGGGGGCTGTGGAGTCGGTGTCAGCGTCGGAGGAGGTGGCGGCATCGCGGCGGTGGCGGCTGCGGAAGGGGGAAGGAGGGCATTTGATGGAGTAGAAGAAAGTGTAGATGAGGGCTGGGATTGTGATGATGGCGATTAAGGCGAGGACGAATTCTAGAGGGGATAAATCTATGCTCCTGGGAGGCGCCGGGAACGGCGGTGGGTCTGGAGAAATGAAGATTGTGGGAGGATGCTCCATGGACGATGAAGATTGAAGATGGTGCCCAGCGCCCAGAGACTGGAAAGAGTGAATCTGAGAGGAAACGGAAATGGAGTCAGTAGGAAGTTACTTTTTTGCCCAGAGAAATGAAAGAAAGGGAAAATTCTATAACATATCACTTATGTAAGCAAGAAGCAAGGACAACTTTTTTAAATGAAAATCAGTTAAATTTTCTTTTCTACAAAATATAATTTCATTCTTAGAAGAGAAAAATAGGTAATTAAATATTTTGTTTAATAATCTTAATTTTTTCAATCATCAATTGAGTTAGACGTGATGAAACGAAAATTCAATATTAGCATCTACCCCGACTCAACAAAACGATAACCAATGTAAATTAAACCTAAATTCAAGCGTACAGAAATCAAAAGTAAAAAGATAGACTCAAGTAAATATACCTCCTGAGGCTGGAAATTAAACAAACTGACACAACACAGCAACTAATAAAAATTTCAAACAACAACCAACTTGACATAAACAAAAGACAAAACGGGGAGGTAGCCGGTCTTCACGAGCTCATAGTGGATCGATCGGTTGTCCATGATACTAGGGTCGTTATAGTATTATGCGGTGTGTAGTCAACTGATGTACCTATAGCTCGAACCTCGGAGGAGCCCATGACAACATCAAAGTCGGAATCAATAGTGGTGAGACGGTTGCCGCCAGTGTCGGGTTGGGTCCCCCTAGAGTTGGCATTGCCACTTGCTCACCAACACGTGAGTCGGTGGTAGCCGCTGATTGAGTTGTCTTCTCAAAATATGTAAGATAAATTAACAATCTAGTCCCGTCGTAAGAGGTCGTAGAGCTGTAATACGAGACTAGCATGATGATAGAACGACTACGGATAAACAACGTTGCTGTCGGGTTCAAGACTATTCACCGATGTCCAAGCTGGCAGGCCAAGCAAAACTCTCAATGGCTACTCTGAATTCTACGTGAGTGATATCAGTGTGTCTTAATTGTAAATTAAAGGATGATGCTTTGACAGAGAGACTAGGAACAATACAAATTAGGAATTAATAATTGGGATGATATAATAACATAATACACATTATTGGAAAGTGGTTGGTTGGAGCTGCCATACGCCCATAATCATTGATTTGTGTTGTGCAACGTGTCAGTTTGATAGGGAAGGGGATTGCCACTTGTCAGCCGGTTGGTTTGGCTACGGCGGCATGGATAAGCCTCCTCAGACGTTCGGCGGGCCTTTTCTGATATCAGCTGAAGCTTGAGGCCCATTTGAAAATTATATTATTACGGTTTAGGGTTAAATCCTCGATCCATTTTAATTTCACAAACGACGCTTCATTCACTCTACACTGATAGTGGCATGTTGTTCACACTCGAGTAAATTTGCTTAAATCCACCACATTTTGAGTCTAATTCCTCAATTAAATTCAATATTTTTATCGGGTCCCAAATTAAATTTTACGAAGAAGTTAAACATTTGCTCATTAGTCGACATCCTTACTAACTGGACCAGGTGTATTGTATTGGATGATTAGTTTGCTAGCTAGTAGCCGTCAAGTTTGAAAAGCTAGCTTATAAAGTCAAAATCTTCAAACCGACCATGTATATATTTGGCACCTTTCAACGGCATTACATTGTATTTACAAAATTTTAGGTATTTCTAAATTACTAAACACCGTCCTAACTTTCAAATGAAACCATCCTAAATTTAAATTTTATACATAAAATATTTTAAAAAATTAAAACGATATTTAGCAACTCCCTTTTCTTTCCACCTTGTCAAAAGAAAGAATTGAATCACGCAAACTGAGCATTTGGACTCCAAGTTTTTCCTTCATCATTAGCTTAATTAGCTACCCAACATAGTAACTAATCGATCTCCCTTGCACAGCTCGGCTTCCATCCCTCATCGCATGCATATCGGGCACAGTCAGCGCCACGTGGGCAACCGACACCGCATTAGCCCTACAAACCGGGCAATTGGAATGACAGATAAGCCACCTGTCGATGCACGCCACGTGGAACACATGCGAGCAAGCGGGCAACGACCGAACCGGCTCCCCTTCATTGAAATCCGACAGGCAAACCGGACACGTGGCCTCGCTCCTCCACTCCTTGGTGTACCTCACCACCGGAATCAGCGCCGCCGACGAATTGCTCGTGCTCATGCTGCTCCCGCTGCTCACTTCCTGGCTTCTCTCCGTCGTCGACGCAGCATTATTCCCCCTCTCGTCTGCCCTCGGGGGATCGGGGGAGTGCATTTGGTAGCAGCCGACGGCAATGCAGTGGTAGGTCGCCACGGCTATGGCTCCGGCCAGCATCCCGAGGATTCCGATCATCAGAGGGCTGACGTCCGGCCCGCCGCCGTGGCCATCGTCTCCGGCCATGTGGGAAAATTTGGAAATCAATAAATGGGGAGTTAGAATACGGGCTATAATTGGGTGATTTTATACGTCGGAGTGATATTTAATTAATCGGTACGTGCCAGAGCAGGGAGAAATTAGAATTTCCGGCGTCCTTTTATAGCGAACAGTATTAGGAATCTTGTTTTCTTCGCCAATCGATAAGGATTCCCTTCCGGCCTGCGGGGTTGGTTTGAACAAATTAACGACGAAATAGATTTCAAACATAAGAATCAAATCAGGCATCCAAGATTATGTTAAATGTTCTCTGGCAACGTACGCTGTCTGTTGAGCAAGTGGAGACAGACCCCAAGTCCCATTCACAAGTCAACACAATTTCCATTCAGCTCATGTTTACTTAAAAAAGATAAGCTGATCTCAATTTGCACCAGCACGGCTACAGTTTAGAGAGATGGTCCCGGAAAATCGTTTCGATAAATTATGGGCCGTTAGATCTTACTACTTATATGTCAATTTTCATTTAACGGCTGAAAATAGTGAAGTGAATTGACTTGAATGGGAGTAGTTTCGGAACAAAAATTTGGGAAAAAATCACATTAGTGTGGTCATCATACGAGCATGTTATGTCGCTAATACGACCATTTTACGGGCTCGTTATGTCGTTACATCCACCTTAAGAGTAGTTGAATTCATCATCGTTATGTTCAGTTTACAACTCTTTTATGTCGGTGATATATACACTTTACGAGTCTGTTATGCGTTTTTTATTATGTCCTTTTAATAGGCTCGTTATGTCAACTTCATATTTAAATTGTTATATCCACGTTACATCATTGTTATGTCATTGTTTATCCAGTTTATGTAAGAAAAATAGAAAGAGAAGATAAAAAAAAGTTGAAAAAAATATTATTTTTTAATTTTTATTATGCCCCTAATAAAATTCCAATCATCATGACAAAAATAATTTTTAACCTTTAAATCGACCGTTGGATCCATCTGAGAAAATTGGATCTCGCAACCGTAGCAAATATACTTTCTTCTGATCATTTGTAGTTTTTCAAGGAAACACATCACAAACGGCCAAACCGCCCACATCCCAACACTTACATAAAATATCTCATATGTCTCTACTCACTTAAACCATATATACCATAAACGGTGGAGTAAAGATATGAAGAAAGAGTAGGAGATATGAACGAGGGATCGATTGCTTACCTGATTATTAGTTAATCTTTCACCGTTGCTTGACATGCTTTGTGAGAGTGGACCTGATAGTCAACCCTTCCTTGTACACTAGTCAGGAGTACGTACTCTCATACAAAATTCCACCTTGAAAACCAACCAACCAACCAACCAACCACACAACTCAAATCGATCCAATGTTGAGGGATGGAATACAAACACATAGTGGAGAACTGAATTATTAAAGTATAATAAGAAAAGGTGCAATCATTCAATTTTTTATCCCTCTGTGCACGAACAGTGATCGATTGAGACATGAAGTTATAACAAACGATGCAACAAATCCAAAGCCCTGAAATTATATTAAATGATTTCTTTTACCACATTACAAAATGGAGCTCCGAGGAGGATAACGTTGCTCATAAGGTGATCGAGTAGGATTCCAAATGCACTCAAATCATTTTGTACTGCAGCAACATTTGCATTTGATGGCTTTGTCCACGGCAGTTTCATTATTCTTTATCGACGGCTCAGCAGAGAATTCGATCGCTATTGGTTATCAGACTCGGTCCGCCCCGCTAAAATCATCACCCGTCAAGCAAGGCGGGCTTGGAAGTCCATAAAACCGGAGCAAGACGACTCGCGGGTTTTACTGGGTTTCTGGTCCAAAAACCGCTCAACCCGCTCAAACCCTATGGATCTGGAAAGGAAAAGGAAAAGAATTAATATAATAATTACTCATTCTCATACCACAATTTCCGAATTTGTAGTTTCAAATAGGGAATAATATATAAAACCTACATTAGCTTATAAGTTTCACAAGTAATAACTTTTTAAAAACGTCAGACACTAGCTTGATATTTTCATAAATCATTTTAATTTTTTTCACCATGAACAAAAATTATGAGTCATAGCAACATTTCATTATTTCATAGGTTAGGTTGTTCAATTTTAATGTTTATGATGTGACATATTTTTAGTTTTTATTATATTTAGATGTGTATTTTATTTATTTATTTATTCTACAAGTATCGGTTTTTTAAAACGGATTTTAAACGGTTCACTTCCCGATTAACTGCTGACTTTTAAATCTTTTATTTGCCCGGATCGACTCCTCGATCCGGGTCTGAAAACATTCAATCATAGTAGGTTCCTCTTGAGTCATTGTAGTTGAACGAAACTGAGGTACTGGATCAACCGGATGGGAATGGAGATCACAAATTAGATCTTGGAATTGTTTCGGTCCAAATCATAAATGCATACTGTCGATCAATTGTTTCCACATCAATCTTTGATTCGACTCCTTTATAACTTCAAGCATAATTGTGCATCTCTTTTGGGGTAAATCGATGATATTATATTAATAAGACTTTGTCGACATTGGCTGTTCAATAGAACTCAAAATAAAGGTCATTTTGACAAATCTACGTAGTCAAATAGTCCTTTCGAAAAGCCCTGAGAAAATCAATTTTGAATCGATCTTGCATCCGAACTTTTAACTTAGCCCATGTGATTTTCCTATCAGCTTCTTTTTTGAATTTTTGAAACCACAATTGCGTTTCTCTTTCCAAATATATTTGTGCTATAATCAACTTGCACTAATCTTCATATATGTTGTAAAATGAAAAATACCTCCCAAATTGATAAATTCATGACTTTGGATTGTTGGTTCCGTCGTACCTTGGAAAATGAGGATTTCCCAATAAATGGATCGGCCTTGATATCACTTGTAACATGCTCAATACAACATGCCTCCTGAGTCGATGATAAAGATGTTGATAATGATAACGGCTGCGTATAAAATGGTGATTTGATGGTGAAGACTAACTTATTTGGGCTTTTTAAATTCTGTTGACAAAAAAATGTAAAATAATTGAAAGATAATTAATTAATTATAAATTTGTTTCTTCCCCTTTATGTGTATATAATAGTCTTTACGTCCGTTTTCGAACGTTTTAGAAGAATGATGAAATCGAGTGTCATCCCCTTTAAAAAACAAAATCTCTAATTATTTTTAATTAGGAATAGACGGGTGAACATGCTATTACAAGAGAAAAAAAAATTATAGATATTATATAATTGTTCATTTCGTAAGATCTGAATTGAATTTTAAACCTCTGAATCATCAGACACACAACTCTACCAACAAATGACAAAATCTCTAAAATCTCAAACAACCTAATTAATACTAATCTATAACTCTAACAAGTATTAATATATAAAATAAAAATAAGGCGAAGATTTTGGTACATATGTGTATACGATATATTCAATGCTAAAAACATTCATTTTAAAAATTTAAACCGAAACATGTAACCATAAATACTAAATTCTAACTCTCAAACATTAGATCATAAAATCATATTTTTAATCGTACTTCAAACTGTAACTTTTGATCATAAATCTAAATCAACCAATTATAAACCCTTTAATTAAACTCAAAACACTTCCCACTATATTTAAACCATAAACATTAAATAAAATCATTAAAACTTTTAATTTTAAATATAATATATAATAAAAATACAATAAAATATGCTACTAAAATTAACAATTCTGTAAAGTTATTAACCCCAATACTCCTCCTCGGTTACCAAATCCCCCGTTACCGTTAAGAAACGGGAGAAAAAGTGGTATTATCTGGTGAAGGCTAATCATATGGGAGTAAGGAAAACCCGAGAAAGTCCCCCACCGTCCTTAAAAGAAGACGGTGCCTCACGTCTCTGTTCTTCTCCCCCGTCCTTCCCTCCTTCCTTCTTAATTTCTCATCACCACCAAACACCGCCAGCACTCTAATGTAGATAAAAGATTAATAAAAAACAGCCACTGAATACACAAACACTAATACATTGGCAGAACAGGGGAATCAAAATGGTGGATTTCGACGACGGAGATGGTAATACGTTGAAAATGAGCCGCATCTCCGTATCAGCAGCTTTTGGATTCATTGATGCTGCTTTCTCCAAAAGGTACTCAGCTGTCTCAGTCTTCCTTTAGGACCCCCCTACCTGCTTCTTCCTAGCTTCCCTGCCTTCCGTAGTATCCTGATTTGGTGAATTGGGTAGTTTGATTTATGGTCGTAAGGGGGAGAAAGTTCGAAACTTTGATGGATTCGGTGGCGGTGGTGGTGATTTGCGTTCAGTATTTCCCGCCTGTGTTTGGAGGTTTCCGGGAACTGATTGGGGGATTAGGGTTAGATATAGTTTTCCTTTAACGGCTTAGGATCTCTCCTTTCGATTATAGATAGATTTCAAATATTTTCTTTCCTTTAAGAAAACAAAATACGTCTCTTCTTCCCTTCTTTCTTTCAAATATTCTATTTTAATCCCGTCTCTTATACAAACTAGAAATTCCATCTTTTTTCTCGTATCATTTTATATCAGATTCATCAGTCGTAATAAACTAGAACACAGTTTAGAAATCTCTTTCTTTTTCCTGCTTCACTTAGTTTGTCTCTTGGTTGCGGGGGGATTAAGTCCTGTTTGGTTGAATAAATCTAGGGTTTTGATGGAAAGGAGATATTGTGGGGATTGACAACCTTGAATTCTGTCTTTGGGAGGGATTGTTCTGAAACTTTCACCCATGGATATGTACTTCCACCACCAATCAGCAAGGAAATAATAAAAGCTCAAGAGGTATGGGGAATTAATTAGCCCCTTCTCATCATCACTGTCAATGGAGAATCATCATCCTTCAACCCTCTTGTCCATGGATTCAAGTGCTTCTTCCTCTCACGATGAATTGGATTTGGAGATGAGTCGTCAAATTGTGCCTCCTGATATCAACCTGCCTTTCTCCACAGAGCGTAGTCCTCCTCCTCCTCCACCACAGTTATGGAACTCAGACCCTTGTGATCTGCTAGATGTTGGACTTGCTCCTCAAGTTTACGACACCGAGAGTTACCTTGCAGTTGCTCCTAAAGTCGGCCGGAAATGCGCCAAACGGCTCGACAGCATATGGGGTGCCTGGTTTTTCTTCAGCTTCTACTTTAGGCCAGCGCTGAACGAGAAATCAAAGGCCAAGGTTGTCAGGGATAACAACGGAGTGTCTGGATTTGACAAGTCTGATCTCAAGCTTGATGTTTTCATGGTGCAACACGACATGGAGAACATGTACATGTGGGTGTTCAAGGACAGGCCAGAGAATGCTCTCGGTAAGATGCAGTTGAGGAGTTACATGAACGGACATTCTCGCCAAGGTGAGCGCCCTTTCCCCTTTTGTGCCGATATGGGCTTCGTTCGATCCCACCGGATGCAAAGGAAGCACTACAGGGGACTGTCGAATCCGCAATGTGTTCATGGTATTGAGGTGGTTCCCTCACCTAATCTCTCGTGTATCGACGAGGACGAGAGGAAGAGATGGACCGAACTGACCGGCCGGGATGTCAACTTCACCATCCCGCCCGAAGCCAGTGATTTTGGCTCGTGGAGAAACCTCCCCAATACGGATTTCGAGCTCGAGAGGCATCCTCCTGCTTTGAAAAATAGTAACTCGACGAAGCTTCTCAATGGTCATAGCAATGGCGATTCGAAGAAGCTGCTCAATGGAAACGGTCTGAATCTGTCGACTCAACCATCAAACCATAGCAATGGTGGGGATGCAATGGATTTGTCACCGAGCAGCAAGAGAAGGAAGGACTTGTTTCCACACGATGAGGAGTGTTATTTGTCCGTCAATCAACCTTCATCAGCCGAAATGAATGAGCGGCCATGGTTGAACGGGTTTGGAGGGGTGATGAAGAATGTCTGTGGAGGGCCGGTGACAGCTGCAAAAACGATATACGAAGACGAAGAAGGATACTTGATAATCATGACATTGCCATTTGTTGATCTGCACACTGTGAAGGTGTCGTGGAGGAACACTTTGAGTCACGGGATAATAAAAGTGTCGTGTGTGAGCACATCTAGGATGCCGTTGATCAAGAGACTCGATCGGACGTTCAAGCTGACGGATGCGGCATCGGAGCATTGTCCGCCTGGGGAGTTTGTGAGGGAGATTCCGCTGTCGACAAGAATCCCTGAAGATGCGAAACTGGAAGCCTACTACGATGGACCGGGGACAGTGCTGGAGATTCTGGTGCCGAAACTCAGGGAAGGGCGGGTAGAGCATGAGGTGCGGATCTGCCTGAGGCCTCACCTTGGCGGGAATGATCTTATGTTGACCTGAGAAAGAAGGAGATATGATTGTGAGCATATCGGTAGCAGTAGCAAGTTTGGTATCTTTTTATTTTATTTTATTTTATTTTATATGGTATTGTGAATCATAAGCTTGTACTGTACAATGGTAGCTTGGTAGATTATTATTAGTATTGGTAATTTCATTGTCTCTTTCTGATTAATATGCATATAGAGCAATGTTGTGATTCGATGTCGGTAGGGAGTGATAAGTGATGAACACAACAGAGGATGAACGGTTAAGAGGTTGTGGGTGGCTGATACAATATGGGTACATGGATTTGTTCACAAGTAGAGTTGTCAACGTTGCTAGCCTTATCTCAACCATATAATTGCAAACATGTCATTCTTGTTCTGGAGGATTAAGACCTTTATCGTGCCTGTAAGTTTGCAAGTCGCTATAGAGTCCTGTTGTTTTCGCGGGGTCCCAATGGTTGGTTGCAGGCTTTTCCATCGTGCTCCACCAAACAATACATCCGAAAGCTCCACTCTCAACAGTTGAGCTCCGGCATCTTTGAATCTTATTCAACTTTTGGCGAATGGAAGCGAAGTAAAACCATAACACTGCTTACTGCTACGATAATAGGAAAGACTTTTGGCCTGTGATACGTTAAGAAGCCTTTAGATTCCCTCTCTCGATAATCACATCCTCCAATAATTCAACTTAGACGGCGACATAATTCCTACCACCGCAACCATTCAACGTCACCACCGGCCCCACGCTTTTTCTTTCAAATAGTGATTATCACCAACGCACCATTTACATTTGGCAAGTTTATGAGGCATCTCCATTCTAAAATTTATTTAAAATTTTCTAATTATGTTTACATTGACACATTAAAATTTTTTTATCAATTTATTTAATGAATAATTTTCATCTATTTTCATTTCTAATTTGTTCAGCAATTTTTATTCATCATTTATATATTTCGTAATAATATTTTCCACCATTAGTAATAGATCATTTATAATATAAATTTTAATCATAAATATCTTTCTTAAAAAGTGGTCCATTTGTCCATGTGGCATTGCTAATTTACTTTCTAAATTAAAAAGCTTTCTAATTTATCAAGTCTATGTGACAACTTAATGAATACTATTTAAGTACCACCTCATCCTTCATATCACTTCAGTAATTACTAAAATTTGGCAATGGAAATGTCTTATACTTTTTTTACAGAGATTAGCAATGACCCGATGCTTCTTCTACAAGGTTAGAAATGAAATGCAAAAATAAGAATTTTTTTTTGGAAATTGGGTGCATATTATTAAGCATGATCTTTAAAACAAACATCACGAACAAAATTGTTCATCCATCTTTGGAGGGACGTAGCCAGTAAAAGACTCCGTAAATAGTAAGTGATCGCTGAGCAAGCTCATGAGGAACAACATTACTACACCTCCTAGCAAAAGAGAGTAAAAAATTGAAAAACGTCGAAAACAGATCGACAGTGATCAATAAGGATGCCAAACTCAGAGGAATCACGGTTCCTTGCTCGGAAAGCTTGCGCCACCACTTGCGAGTCGGTCTTGAAATGCAAGTCCTCGTAGCCTTCCTCCGTGCACCAGCAAGCTGCATGAACCAACGCCTCGACCGCACACTTCTAACATCACGCCTAGATCTTCCACCGTAGCCAATAATACTGCCAGTGCCGTTCCAAATCACCCATCCAAAGCCCATCTTTCCACCTTGTTGAGGCACTGCTGCATCTACATTCCATTTCATCATGAGATGGGTCGATGGGTGCCACCGAGTATACTCCAACCACCTCCTCCCGCTGACGGCTTCCTCTCCGCCGTCTCTTGAGAATGTTGATAAAACTAATGATGGTATACGAATGAAAATGTTGGAAATCTGAGAAAATTCAATTGAAATGGCAAAATTCCAACAAACATGATTAAGCTGCAGTATAGTTCAAAAGATATTCAAACCATGAGAAAATTTAAATCCGATAACTCTCAAAACAAAATCCGAAATAATCAAACTGATACAATGGCCAACAGAGAACTAGGCCAAAACCGACCACCAAGCAATTTAGTCGACCTCCTCGATCTTGGGACCGGCACCGCCGCTAGCACTTGCAGGGACATCATCATCATCCATGGGTGCTCCTTCACCTCCAGCTCCCTGGTACATCTTCGCAATGATTGGGTTGCACAGGCTCTCCAACTCCTTCATCTTATCTTCAAACTCATCAGCCTCGGCCAACTGGTTGGCATCCAACCACTGGATGGCAGCCTCGATAGCATCCTCGATCTTCTTCTTGTCTGCTGCAGGTAGCTTCTCACCGATCTTCTCGTCCTTGATGGTGTTCCTCATGTTGTACGAGTAGTTCTCCAATGCATTCTTGGCTTCAACCTTTTTCTTGTGCTCCTCATCTTCGGATTTGTACTTCTCTGCCTCCTGAACCATCTTCTCAATGTCTTCCTTTGACAGCCTGCCCTTGTCGTTGGTGATTGTGATCTTGTTCTTCTGTCCGGTGGTCTTGTCCTCCGCAGACACGTTCAGGATACCATTGGCATCGATGTCAAAGCAGACAGTGATCTGGGGCACACCCCTTGGTGCAGGAGGAATACCGGAGAGCTCGAACTTGCCAAGCAAGTTGTTGTCCCTTGTCCTCGTTCTTTCACCTTCGTAAACCTGGATCAGGACACCTGGCTGGTTGTCTGAGTAGGTAGAGAAGACCTGTTCCTTCTTGGTTGGGATGGTAGTGTTCCTTGGGATCAACACAGTCATCACACCTCCGGCTGTTTCAAGACCAAGGGAAAGTGGGGTGACATCGAGCAATAGAAGGTCCTGAACCTTCTCATTACCTTCACCACTCAAGATGGCAGCTTGGACAGCAGCACCATATGCAACAGCCTCATCAGGGTTGATGCTCTTGCACAATTCCTTGCCATTGAAGAAGTCCTGAAGCAATTGCTGGACTTTAGGAATTCTGGTGGACCCACCAACGAGCACTGCATCATGGACTGTGCTCTTGTCCATCTTAGCATCTCTCAAACACTTCTCAACCGGCTCCATGCACTTCCGGAAAAGGTCCATGTTGAGTTCCTCGAACCTTGCACGGGTGATGGTTGAGTAGAAATCGACACCCTCGTACAAGGAGTCGATTTCGATGGTGGTCTGGGCAGTGGACGAGAGAGTTCTTTTGGCCCTCTCGCATGATGTCCTCAACCGTCTGAGAGCTCTGGGGTTTCCAGAGATGTCCTTCTTGTGTTTCCTCTTGAACTCCTGGACAAAGTGGTTCACCATTCTGTTGTCGAAGTCTTCACCTCCGAGATGGGTGTCTCCTGCTGTGGCCTTGACCTCAAAGATACCCTCCTCGATGGTGAGAAGAGACACATCAAAAGTACCACCGCCAAGATCAAAGATCAAGACGTTCTTCTCTCCAACGCTGGTGGCCTTCTTGTCAAGACCGTAAGCGATGGCGGCAGCTGTGGGCTCGTTGATGATACGCATGACGTTAAGACCAGCAATGACTCCAGCATCCTTGGTGGCTTGACGCTGGGAATCGTTGAAGTAGGCAGGAACTGTAACAACGGCATTCTTAACGGTGGTACCAAGGAAAGCCTCAGCAATCTCACGCATCTTGATAAGAACCATGGAAGAAATCTCCTCAGCAGCAAACTGCTTCTCCTCGCCCTTGTAGTTGACAACAATCATTGGCTTATCAGCAGCGCCGGGGATAAGCTTGAAAGGCCACAACTTGATGTCGCTTTGGACTGAGGCATCGCTGAAACGTCTACCGATCAACCTCTTAGCATCTGTAAGGACCAATTACGATGAAGAGTTCAGCAACACATAATAAGACTAGCAGCCAAATAATAACCAATACTACCCATAAATTGGCAGTAAAAGCCAGATATAATGGTCCATCAAATAACAAGAGAATCAAATCTATTCAAGCTCCAAAGTTATATATAATTATATTTGAATTAACATATTATGATTGATCACAACTAGTTATATTACTTCTTTCAAACGGCATTCAATCTCACAGATAGCAAAGTACAACGTAGAGAACGTATAAATGTGGATAAAGACTAATCAATCAACGAGAATAGACTGGAAAAGAAGTTAATCGCAACATATAAATCCCTAGGAGCTCGAGCAAGATGCGTACGGTTATTCATTCAACTGCAAACTTTATTCGGAACTACAACCATATCTACAAACAACAACCAAAGATCTAAATTAATATTTCCGATCTACAAATAAAATACCAGATCTAAAAAAGAAAAACAGAGTCAAAGGCAGCAGTTGAACTCACCGAAAACAGTGTTGATGGGGTTCATGGCGACCTGGTTCTTGGCGGCATCACCGATCAAACGCTCGGAATCAGTGAATCCGACGTAGGAAGGGGTGGTCCGGTTACCCTGGTCATTGGCAATGATCTCAACGCGATCATGCTGCCAGACACCGACGCAAGAATAAGTGGTGCCGAGATCAATACCGATAGCAGGACCCTCTCCTTTACCGGCCATGTTTAAGGTTTGAGCTTTCACGGAAGGCGCAGCAAAGAGGGAGATGTGAAGGAGTTGAATGAGAGGCTGCTGTTGGTAGCAGAGGCTTTGGTTTTATAGATCTAGGTCTTTAAGTTTCGAGAATGTTCGAAACGACGGACTCTTGGGGATCGTTTGATTGGTTGATTCACAAAATATCCAATGGTTTAAAATCGTTTGCTTCCGTCAGATCCTTTTTCAAATCTGCATCTCGGCTGCCCGTTATGTTCTCGGAATCCAGGGCGAAGAAGGAAATGCGTCGTGCCCTTTCCCCGTTGGCGGGGGGCCGGGCGGCCGAAGATTCCGTTTCAGACGGGCTTAGGTTATTGAGTGAGGTTAAGCTCAATAAATGAACTTGGGCCGAAGAAATCTATATCTGATATCTCGTCCTTGCTAGAGGAAGTAGGCCCATTACAGGTCGTGGTTAGAAGACATAGAGTCGAATATCACCAACTCACCAATTCAATCAAACTCCGGTAAGTCTCTTATATATATATGCCCATGATCTTAACAAGAGCTGAATGCACGAATTTCCTCATTCAGGTTCATATAAGAAGATTACTGACAAAAATCTTGATTCACCAAGGCTACTGCTTTCTTCTAAATCCTCGAGACTGCAAGAGTACTGCTTTCGGTGACAACAAGACAACTGCTTTCTTCTAAACTACAACAACTCCAACTATATATCAAGTATAACCAACTAAGTTTGGCATAAGGGATGAAAAAGCTAGACTATCTTGTTCATCACAGCACTCATGGACAGCATTACCCTGTATCCTACCGATAAATTGAACCCTGTTCAAGGAGGTCAAAATCATTGGAGATAAGGATGATGGAGGTTGGGTTACGTTGTATTGGAAGTTTACTTTTAGTTGAGGAATAGATTATATGGCTGAACAAAAAACTAAAAAAGAAATATATTGAAACCGAATGTATTATATGCAAATTGAATTAATGTATGATGTTCTAGAGACATCATATCAATTTTTATAACCAAAATTACATTTTTCTTATGGACGAATAGGATGCTGCCATGTAGCAGACTAACTAATTATGGTCATTTTTTAACTCGTTATACAGCCGATTATAACTAGTTTTAATTGTACTTAACTGGTTACACGATCGAATTCGAATACATCAGCATTGCAAGACTCGCTCCAAAACTCCCCCAGATGCCCAGTTTGGTCCTTGTTGCAAAAAATTCAAAGGCTACTAACAGCTAGGAAATTGTTAACACAAAAAATAACATAATATCACATTGATTAATTTCTAAGTTTAAAACTAATATATTAAGGCCAAGTTAAACATCATAGTTAATGTTAGTTCAAGGTGGGTCAGAAATTAAATTTTTTGGCCCACCACAATTAAGGAGGTCAACAATGACCCGATTTACTTATAGACGGCTTAGAACAATCTGTAAAAAATTTATAATCATACCTCTAAGGTGGTTGCCACGTTACCATACCCTTAAAAAGGTCACATTAACTATATCGTAGGAGGTCATAGTGGCACCCCTAGGGTGGTTGTCACATCATCATACCCTTAAGAAGCTCATAATCATATCTCTAGAGAGGTTGCCATGTCATCACACCCCTTAAGGAGGTCATCATCGGCACACCCTCTAAGAAAGTTGCCATGTCATCATACCCCCTATGGAGGTCATCTAGTGGGTCCCCTAAGGCGGTCATCATTACCAAGGAGGTCATCCTATTACCCTTAGGAGGTTGTCATATCATCACACCCCTTAGGATGGTCAGTTAGTGGGTCTCTTAAGTCATCATCATTAACACAGTCAAGTAGGATCAACAGAGCAGTTACCAACCACTATTTCGCCCTAGAAAGGAGGCAGCAGTTTCTTCAAACAGTTAACAAGGAATGCTATAAATATAAGACTGCATAGAGAGAAGCAAGGGTTCACAAAACTACAACTTTGACACCACTTGTCAAGTTATCTTTCATTCTCAACAACCTTAGCTATAATCGTAGTTCCTGGAGCTTTCATTGAACCTCCATAGGAGTAGTGATACTTTAATTTAGTTTGTCCCATAAACACAGTCAAATCAAACACCCTTATTTGAACATTTTTGAACCGTGAATTTAATCCTTATTCTTTAAAAATCAAAACGCATTTAATTCGAGTCAACATAAATTTTCTCACCAGAAAACAAAAATCAATAACTGTGCTCTAGTTTTGTTCTCCCATATTTGCATAACTAAGTAGAAATAGTCAGTTTTTTTATGGATAAGTAGTAGTCAATTAATTTGAATCAAGGTAGATATTTGAGCTTGTTTAGTTAGAAACCTTCGGTTGGTTTCTCTAATGCATTTGTCAAATGTCTTTCATGTAGGAAATAAGTAAGCAACTCAGCTGTTGGTTCGTTTAGATACGAATTATGAACTCCGAATTTTATTTTTGTTGCAAAATGTTTGATCCTTTGACAAATGGCCAAGAAATCGCCTTGGTGGTTGATCCGATTCAATCGCCAATATAGGGCGGTTTGACCGTGATTAGCATCCCAGTTACAACCAGTTTTCAGTGCCTATAACTTTCATTAAAGTATTAAGTAGTACAAGACTCAGCACTCTTCTTTTTCCTCAAAAAAATTACAGAATGTAAATTTGTAACAAAGAAGCTCACACTAGCAGGCAGAAAAGAGAATGAAGTCCCCCCTAGTTCACAAATGTAAAATCAGACCATAAATAAAAACAGTGACCGCCAACAAAAAGAGTGTCCAGTTATTTGTACAAAACATCAGATTCCTCTTTCGCTGATTCGATGCATATAAATAAACCAGACACTTTGGCAGGTAGCAATTCTACTCCCTCTTTGATTTTGAGAGCGCTTTTCTCCTTTGGCTAAGCATGTAACCGTACAGGTGAGGAGACCCTGCAACCAACAAGTTTCCAGCATTCCAAACAGTCAGTGAAAATGTATGCATAATTTCAACCACATGCTAAAGGTCCAACACATAAGTAAAAACCAGTTACATGCCTGGAATATAGATTCCGATAGAAAGAATCGCGGCACAGAAGTTATCGAATGAGAAGTTCCATTTGTTCGGCATTCTTATGCAGAACTTATCAGAAGCCTGCAGCAAAAAACATCAGGCATTGTTCAAACATTTTAAAGAAACACATGTCAGAACGAGGCTCGGCCTTCATCAATGGGCGACATGGAATTCAAACGAACGTTCAGCTATAAGCTGCTAAGGCTTCTTAAACTGTGTAACCCTTAAGTATGCGATGAAGATATTAACCAGCGGACATGATACCTTCATGTGAGGCAAGGCGAGATAAATTAGACCAACTTCACTGCTGATACCAACGGGATACATCACCAAAAAGGTGCTATACCTGGACAGCAAAACAAAAAAACAAACAAATGATAAGAGCATATACATACTATCCGTTTCCACTTTCAACCATTAAAAATGATTCGGTTTGTTCAACATTATACCTGAGCCACAAAAGAAATGAAGGTGTCGAACCAAAAGCTTCCTTCAAGCCGAAGAATGAATAACGAATAATCTGTTATACAAAATGAATCCCAGGTTATTGGTAGATGTAGCATAGAGTTAATAACTGGACTATGTACATACAAAGGAATTGTCAATACCAAAATATGGATTCCTAGCTGAAAAGTACATATTAAGGTTCGGCTTGAGAGGTCGAATTTCCGACAGAAATCCATCCTATTGGCTATTGTTTTATCCGGCTGGAAAACCAAATATTCTATTTGCTTTGATGATCCGGAAATTGAACGGATTTTATATGGGAAAGAAAAATCTCAATGCCAGTGGAATTATATCTCCAGAGCTACTCAAGAGAAAATTAAACTTTCCTATGAATCCTTTGTATCACTTACAAATTCAACTCAATTTACTTCCACGAATCTCAACTCAACTTTTATGGGGGAAATGATTCTTGTTGCCAAACCAACCAAGCCTAAAATCCAATGTGCAAATCAGCTTTTGCTTACCGGAACTAATGACAAACTGACTATTTATAGTCTCAGAAGCACTAACAAACCTAAAGTCTATTGCTTTGGTCCTGAAAAGTCCAGTAATTCCTAACTACTGACAGTAATAAGGAGCAAACACAATACTTTACCTCTGTGATTGCCCAACTAATAGCCAAACTGCTAACAAGGAAGTGAGTCTGAACCTGAGAATAGATTTAAAGGCGAACCCTTTGTTAGTTCATAAAACTATGTACGATCAAACAGATCTTCTTCCTAGACAGGACACGTTACTATACCTCAGGAAAACTATGCAAGACGATCCATGTGAGATACAGTCTTGAAGTAATCTGTGGGAGCGTTGCTGATATCGGAGAGCGGATTAACCCTTTTGTAACAAAAAAAGGAAACATTATATTCTTGTCAAAATCTTCACGCCAACATTCTCATTTGCAAAGATGGATGACAAAGATGACAGGACTCACCCACGACACTGTGCAGAATCTGTTCCAGACACGCAGGAAAGGGAAACGGAAGCACAAAAAGGAGATTCAGTTACAAAAGTAAGCTGGGATAAAAATTAGAGTAAGGCTTGGTTTGGCAACCAGAATCATGATTGCTAGGAAAACTGAGTTAAGACTATTGGAAAAGGTTGAGTTAAGACTAGTGGAAAAAGTTCAGTTAAAAATTAGTGGAAAAAGTTCAGTTGAGGTTGGGAGGGATAGTGAAAGGAATGTTAAATTAAGCAATATAAATGAGTCCTAGAAAAGTTTAATTTGCCATTGAGTAACGCAATTTGACTTGAAATCTTTATATCTCTTAATCCAAGTTTCCTTCCACTACCCCTCTCAACTCTAACTCCACTTGCTAACTACTCTAACTTTCCTAAAAATCATGATTCTTGTAGTCAAACAAAGCCTACGTAGTAGCATTGCTTGGAAATTGAAATAGTTAGGCAGCAGACCTCCAAAATTGCAGCAGTTTGAGCTAGGTGGAGGGGCTTCTCGATTGCACTGTACACATGTTCATAACCTGATTCATTCAAAGTCTTCACAGCTAGGTACAACACCTGAGCCCTGCGGGAACAGTAGACAAAAAAAGGCACTGAACTCAGAAAAACTTAACAAACAGCACAAAAATGGGAAGAAGAAGATCTAGGAAAGCAATGATCTTGCCAGCCGATGAAGACTGCCCAGTTGTACAGGGAGAGGTATATGCGCCTGAGCACAGAGAGAAATCCGGCCATTATAATCCAAACCGAATCTGTTTTCTTGGAGTAACAAAAAGAGGAAGGGATGATGTGATAGCGGGGAGATGAAATTAAATGATAGGGTTGGAGAGCAGCTCCTCAAACTAAACCTAAACAGTTGCCAAGTTTGGGAGACCGATTGCAATGTAGATCAAGACACCAATGGAGGAATTAAAGAAGGTAGGTGGGGATCTGGTTAGCAGCTCAACCAACATCAATTAATTGTCACTTGTCAGAGCCACAACTATAAACAAATTGGCGGTGAAGCCAGATAATAACAGGTACCCTTCCTACCCTATCTCACAGTTTGAGGTAAAAGAGAGTAAGGAAGTAAAAAAGGCAGGAGCTTAGTGAAAACAGCGTTGATAAGGTTCAATGACGACCTGGTTCTTGGTGGTATCGCCGATCAAGCTGTCATGTGAAAATTGAGTAAGATCATGGCTATGTTGGAGAATGTTGAGCCCAATGAATGTAGGCTGTAAAGTGGTATGGTTTAGCTGGAGAGAAGTAGCAACGTGAACATTAGTTAGGCCCGTTATACTTTAAAATGGGCTTCATGGCCTACCAAAGTAAGATCCAATCATAAGATCACCGTTCACCAAGGTAGGCTGCTTTTCTTTACAATGCTCCTGCTACACCTACATGGGACAAAGCATGAAATATAAATGGTCTCGTAAATTCGTGAGAAACCATATTCCTCTTTTATCGGACGAAATAATAATTAAATTTTTTAAAAACTGTAACATCATGCGACACATTCGAACAACCTCCGCAAACTCAATGAGATCCTTCTCCAGCAGCTAAGAGCCGCCCTCGAAAATGGCGTTGGCATGCCCAAGATCTATCACCCAATCAAACCATATCTCCGCTGCATCATAAATTGGTTAACAGCGCCCATTTCATCTCTAAACCGGGTTGGTTAATTTTTATAAACCTTGTCATAAAGAAAATAAAAAAATATATAAACTACAGTAGTCAGAAACCTGTCTTGAGGGGAACCAAAACCAACTTCTCCAACTAAAAAAGAATGGTATGGGAGTTGGTGCATGGCTTGAAATGGGCAGGGGACTTGGGAGACAACACATATAAGTAGTGGATTATCTACAACTAACTATTTTATAAAGTAAAAGACATGTGGGTATAGATATCAAAGCTAGTGGGTATCTGGAATATTGTGAACCAAACACGAACGAGTGAGTGAATGAATGATTCAGTTGTATGTGTTGATGATGGTTTTATGTGAGTTTCCATTGCTTGTCTACATCGCCAAAAAGTAGTCTTTGTAGGATCATATGATAAGATCATGTTGCAGGATCGGATGACATTGTTCCTCGGCCAAGGAACACATCCTATATTATCCATGAACATTTGGAATTTTATATAAGGCATTGTCACAGCTTGATCATGATTCAGAGAGAATATATATATATATATATATATGAGAGGATGTGAAAGTCTGTGAATCCCAGTGGTTAGATTGATGGGTAAGGTTAATTTTGGTGTTTTATCAAACGATGGATCCACTCACAAATTGATGGTGCACATTCATCCCAGTTTTTCTATTCAGCAGAAATCACTTTCTATTCGATGACACTGAATAATATTTAGCCGTTAGATCAGCCATAATTTTAATCTAATGGTTGACATAAATTGCATGTTTGGTAGGCTTTTTGGACGGTAACAAAGCATTAAATCTTATTGGGCGGTTGCGGAGGTCGGATGGAAACAAAAAATAGCGAGAGAGAAAATTAATTTTATTTTATCTTATTTTGATCACATTCTCCCTTTTATTAATCATCCGTTAGTCTTAGTTTAATTCTAATATTTTTTTATATATTTATCAAAACATCATTTTTACTTCATAAATATTATTTATTTCATTTTTTCGAGTCTAATGAGATCCATGATATATTTTGACTAATAAGAAAAAGCTTAAATCATTAAGTGCTAATTACATTTTATGATAAAAATACAATATCATGAAAATGACGATTATATTTCGAAATGGATGTTGAGTTAGAGGTTTGGATAAATAAAGTCAGTAACGACTAGTTTGGCTTATAATTGTTGTTTATCATTTATGATATTGTTATATCACGATTATACAAATATATAATATGTTATAAAACTGCTATGTAACCGTTCTAGTACATTTGTAGAGGTTGGTGTAAATTAACCCACAATTATTTAGGTCACATATACAAAAGTTATGTCCGGTTAAAGAAGCTGTTATGCTACTGTTATGTTTATTTTACGGCTATGTTATACTAGTGTTATGTCACTTTACGAGTTATGTTATTGTAATGTCCATCATCAGTTATAAAAAAATGTCCACTTTACGAATCTAGTATATATCTCGGTCATTTGATGATTACAATGCTAGAGTTATGGTCTTGATTTACACCAAACTCTAAAACTATGTTAGAACGGTTACATAGCAATATATAACATAGACATATTCGAATAATGCTATATAATAATATCATAAATGACAAGCAAAAATTATAAATCGAACTAGTTGTTTTCACGACTATTTCAAAACATTATTATTATTTTCATGAAATCGTGTTTTTGTCATAAGAGGTAAATAACATTATTATCATTTATCTCTAAATTTTGATACATGAAACGTACTTAATACCTATATTAATACTTTTAACTTTTTATTAAAATAAATAAATAAAATATGTCAAAATTAATTTTATTATATTAAAAAAATTAAAATAAACAACATTTGTGAAATTAAAAATCATGATGAATGTTTAAAGAGTTATAAAGATTAAACTAAAATTAGGGGATATTTAAAAGATAAAACATAATGTTACAGAAAGAAAATAATTTCCTCAAATTCTTTTCACTTTCCCTCCAACATTTTCACCCAATTTAATTTGACGTCGTTTGCGGTAGAAAAAGCCCACAATCCCAATAAATTATTTCAACCATTAAATCTTTTTGTGTCTGATTTGACGATTTTAAGTTTTGTCCGCATTGACAGATAGAACCAGCTTTCCGCCAAATAGAAAAATTGTATTAATCCCAATTCCCATGCATGACACTTGCAGGTGGTGTTTGAGCTAAATTAGACAAAATGAAAACAAACAACCCAACCAAAGCCATTACCCTACAACTCGATCGATAAATATGGTGTAAATTTAGTTAAGGCTTTTAATGATGTGATGTAGTTACATCCATCTAAATCGATATAAAGTTTATTTTATATTTTGTTGAAAAAAGTGTGAATAATTGAAAAAGTTTTTAATACTCTATTTAATTTGATTTGATTTTGTGTTAATTAGTTAATTAAATTAGTTTAGATAAAATTTTATATTTGAAAAGATAAGTATTAAATTAACTTTAATGATCCATGTTTTATATAAAATAAAATAAATTAACTTTAATTAATTATTAAAGAACCCCAACTTGTTTGAGAAGTCATATAAATAACAGAGAAGGTTAACCCTAAAAAAGATGAAAAATTCAACAGAAAAAATAGATTGAGAGTGTATTTATAGAACTCCTCTTCTTCGCACAGACGAGAAACATAGACTGGCTATTTAATGACGTTCGATTCACCCCGTTTATCCCCTCATTTAAGCAACATTTCATGGATAAGTGTATAGCTTTAAATATAAGTTTAAGATGTTTTACGCATTTCTAACTTCTATCTTGATTTAGTGTCTTGGATCCGTTCGGGGTCCTTTTAATGTCGTTTTGGAGTGTTTTTGTAAGATTTTCGTAACGATGTCGAAGTACTACTCGGAGCGATACAGGCATGCATGGACGAGTTAGGACGGTTCGAAGAGTGAAGAAAACACAAGTGTTGATTGATGTCAACCTTTGCGCTATGGAATGTCAAACATTGCCCTATAGCCATAACGCAATCTTTGACATGTTTATTGCACAATAGTTGACAGTTCGCTCTGCAAATTATGAAATTCTTTATGCTATAGATGGTCAAACAATACGCTATGTGTATAGCGCAATCTTTGACAGGTCCATAGCGCAAAGATTGAAAAATCCGGCAGTTTGAAGGATTTTTGAATTTTCTATTTCAAGCCCGATTCTCCTCCCTTTAAGGACAGACTTTCTCGGACAAAATTGAGAGTAATATTAAGAAATTTCAGAGCAACTTCGAGGAAACTTCAAGGAACTCGAAATTGGCGAAATAATCAAGACATCGAATCAAATTCTCGAGAAGATCGGCGAAATTAGGTTTTTCATAATTATTTGTGTAAATCTAGACTCAATGTCTTCCTTCTCTGATTTTGATTTGTCCTTCGAGATTATGAGCAACTAAACTCCTATTGCTTAGATTAGATGAACCCTAGGTTAATTCTTATGAACGAATGATTTGATAGACTTGACAATTTATGCGAGTTGGATAGATTTCAGTTCATGTTTGATTTCGATTTTCGTTTTCGTTCTTGCCTGATCAACTGGAATGAATCTCTGTTAGTAGATTTGTCTTAGACTCGAGAGAACTTGCATATCTAGAACGCCAAAATCAAACAACTAGATTAGACGTTAACCCTCATCCGGGAGCGAATGAACTAGTCTGTCGTGTGAGCAATTCTTATTCGTTTAACCACCTAGCGGGTTTCAGCTCTTCGTCTTGAAAGAGCGGACTGAGATACTAGATAGATAGCAAATTAACGGTCCCAAAAAAGCGTGATTGGATTAGAGAAGAATTGCGACAGTTTATTGAATCTATCATGTTTTGTTTTAAATCGTGAAATTTGTCTGTCATTCGTGAGTTTGAATTGCCAGTGGAAATTCGAAGTCTAAGCAGTTTCATCACTGATTGTCTAAACCATATTCGTGCAGTCTTGCAAACATTTCTTTAAAAGCAATTTTTATTTTCTTTACTATTGTTCGATTAATACACCACACTTTTTGTTACATCAATTAATACTTGTTGCAATCTTTGAGTAGAATATATAAAGAGACCCTAGGGAGAATCAACCCTGATTAATTCGTTAATTAGATTTATTTTGAAATGTATAAAAATCGTTTATCATTATTTTATCCTGGAGGCACCCCGTTGATAGTCTGTTGTGCGTAATTAAGGCAGTGGCCGAAGAACGTCTTACAAAAAACGACCTAGTCCGTAACTCAAGCTAAATCGACAACCGTAATTTTCTTATTCGATTCATATCACACTCTATATATGAGAACTTGTACACTTATGTTCATACAAAGTGCGGTACAACATATGTATGGAGTCCGACGACGATAGTGGTTTGACAGAAACACTCTAGGAAGGTTTGGCGAAGGTTCATTGGCTAAAGGTTGTGGTTCGGCAAAACTCAACTGGCAATGGCAGTACGACAACACCGAAGGTCTGGAAAAGAGTGAATGAACGAGGGCTGGAATGTAATAATTGGACACAATGATGAGCTATTTCCCTTCCATCTCAATCGAACTCCATGCCAGAACTTAGTTTGCAGTTTCATGTTTGGTGCACTTAAAAGTAGTAAGGATATAAATGGATCCACGATCCACCCCTTTCATAAAAGAGGTAGACAAATCGAATTGTTAGCAGATTTGGTCTTCCTGTAAATATTATCCTCATTGTTTTCTGTCACTGATTGACCTCACACTCATAGCTAGTCAATAGTGATATTGGATCCGACTCATAATCCAAGAAAAAAAACACTGATCAATTAAAGTTTACATACAAATCAATAGAATTGAACCAATGAAATTAAAATTGGAGTCTTGTCTTTTATGTATGTGGCAAGCTAGCTAGCGACGACGCCGGATCTCACGGCCACCACATATATAAATGCTAGTGAATTTCAGACTTGGTCATTTCATAACACTGCTGTGTGTACAGTGGTTGAATCAATTATGAACCCAGTTGCTCGATGATGAGTTGGTTTCATTTAAGTTGCTGATGGGTACGATTGCTGCTGCTGGTAATTAGTAGTAGTAGTGGTAGTCGTACAAGCTGGAGCTGGAAGTAATTGACTCTGTTTCTTTCTCATCATAAGCTCTTGGCTATGCTATGGCTGCTTAAGCTTTTGTTTCCCTTTGCCTAAGGCAAAGGGGAATGAGTGTATGTAGGTATTTATTGCATTGGGAAATTTGAGGGTTGAACTGAATCCAATTGTCATAGTCTTAAACGACGAGGACCCCAATCACCAAATCATATATGCCAACATCCTAGAAGCCACGATGCGACAATGAGTTCTGGAAACTAAACTATTACCACACTTTGGGAACTATTACTAGTTTTAACTCTTATCATCTCAAATTTTCACTTCACTGTTACTGTGATTTTGCTATGGGAAGCTAGCTTGGTGCCATATATGGTGACCTGACAAATGATAATCAGTATATATGCGACGTGAGAATGAAATGCTGATCTGACCTTAACTCTACTGTGTGATTCATTTTGAGATCGATCATTAATTAGTTGAAACTTTAAATCCCTGATTTATCTGGATTCGTGATTAGCTAGCTAGTGACCCCCATCCCATGCATGAACTACTACTATGTGATCATCAGCTAAAAACCAAATATTTAGATAGATAGGCGCACCTGGGGGAAGCAGACATGCAGAAAAAGATACCATACAACGGCTGATATTTTACTAAGATCACGACACAGAATAGACCTCTGCAACAAATTCAGCGTTTCGGATCACAAATTACATATGTAAAGCTAGTCCAGCCAAATGGGTCATCGTCGCTGTGATGTGAGTGTGACTTAATGAATGATGCTTATGAGTTTTTAAGAACAGTCCAATATAATCCATTTATGTACTAAGTTTCAGTTAGCCGACCAAGCTCTGCCATGGCGCCACAGAGGATGTTAGAATCTTTGAGATACGCGTAGGGAGGGGTCTTCACTAGTTCCCGGCAACTTTGGGAACCTAGCTAACGTAAACAATAAACAGAGGAAGAAATTTAAGTAGGGAATTTGGTCCAAGTAATATATTTATTTATAGGACAATAATAAAACACAGAGAATTAATTCGATGCATGTATAAATGTGCTTGGTATGGGTGAATTCCCACTGATATCAACCAACTGCAACTATGGGGGTGGGAGAACAAAAATATCTGGCTGGCCTTTGCATAATTCCATCGGTCTCTCAATAATGAAGGCAGCATTTACCTGAATCAAACATCTAACTCAGCATCTTCTCTTTTCTGTAGCTACATTAACATGTCCAATGTTTAACAAACAGTGCCTCCAGACTTGCTTTAGTAGAGAGCTTCGGGTGTCAATCACTTGTCTTGGCTGGCTCCAACTTCACACACGCATATCGTTGCATCGTTTCTCCTAATCCTTGCACGGTTGCACCCTTCTGCTAGGTTATTTCGTAAAGGAATAACAAAATACTTAGACGACATCATCGTCAATTTCGGTTTACCGTTTAAATCAATGTCTGAGAGGTTCAATAGGGTGATGAATCGTTAAACAAAATATTGAAACAATCACTGTGGTTATTCATCCGTCCAAAAAATCAAACATTCAAACAACTATCCAGACCTAAACATAACATTAAAGAACAGATCCTATATATAAAGTATGTTAGACAATAACTTCATTCTCACTGATTATATTCGTTGTAAAGGTCTCGTTCGACGAATTTTAACAGCTTTCGTGATTTTTAAAACGGTGTTTTAGGGATTCTAGAAAATTGTAGAGACGGTAGAGAAGATAACTTATAAACTAACATTTAATTGTACTTAGTTTCCTTTCAATAAAGACGTGACTAATTTGCTGCATTAAATTCAGCTCAATCAGTATGCATAATTTTGGTAGCCACATATAATAAAAGAAATTATATTACTGAAGCTGGCTAGAAGTCATTTCTTTATTCTAAATCATGACGATGACACTTGTTTCTTAATTATCTCTCTTCACAGTACCAAATTCTTGCTTTTGCTTGCACCTTCCTACACAAACCAACCATAGTATATAAACCAACCCACCCTTCCTTCAAACTCTTCCCAAACATTCACTCCTTCACATTCATTGAGATATAAAAAAAAAACAAACTTACATCTCTCTTAATTTCTACACATTACACACAACAGAAATGACATCTTCAGCTCCAACCAAAGAGCTCTGGCTGAAGCGTTTCTACTCGGCACTAAGAACTGTGGTAGCCTGCACAATAGTCGGCACCACGGCCCTTTACGGTCCTCATCCGGTCCGTAAACTCGTGGCCTTTCCAGCCTTCTCTTACGTCACGACCATTTTGATTGTGTCTGACGCCTCTCTGGGAGGCGTCATCAGAGGCGCCTTCTGCGCTCTATACGCCACCGTCCAAGTGATGGCCACTTCGGCTCTCACGTTGTGGCTGGTGGGACCCGAGAGGTTCGCCCGCAGCAGCGAAGGCGCTGCTGCGGCGGCAGTGGCAGTTACTGCGTTTGTGGTGGCGCTGCCGAGGTCGACCCCGCTGCTGGCCAAGCGGATAGCCTTCGGGCAGATTGTAATCGTGTACGTGGCTACGGTGGTGCATGGGGAGGAGATTGACAGGAATGTGTGGGTCGTGATGGACCCGGTTCGGGTTGCTGCCAGTACTGGTTTGGGTGTTGTGGCTTCTCTTCTAGCTGTGTTGCTTCCTTTCCCTCGTCTTGGCTATTATGAGGTATGATGTTGGATACAATGGCAAAATATTGCAGCATTTCGAACTATGATGTTTCAAATAACCTATTTTTGTTGTAAATACCCGGGGTGGTATTTTAAGTACTTTGGCATTTTTTTTAATCAAATTTCACCGGATGAGTTAACTCATTAGCCAAATAAAATAATTGGACCCTAATTTTTTTTTGCATCTCATAAATACTACAATCTTAAACAATTTATAATTTTACTCCGAAATATCAACACAAACAAAATAATGTATCCAAACGACACCTATGTTCGAATAATTATGCAAAAAAACGGCAATAACTATAATTGTACAGCTCTAACTAATGACCGATTATCTACAGGCGAAGCAAACGTGCAAATCATACGTCGAGAATGCTTCAGAGCGATTAAATCTCCTCCTGGAGGCCTTCACCTCCCAAGATAATCAAATTGCTTCCGACAAGATTTCACTGTCGAAAATCCTGTCTGTTAAAGGAGCCAAGCATCTTCAATCCATCACAGAGATTTACGTAAGTTTCCTTTTACTTTTACTGCAAGTCGCAGCTCAACCAGACTGAACCGACGGTTATTCAGAGCTCAAATTGGCTAACAAACTCGACTTCATTTGTTATTATAGGGAGCGATGAAATGGGAGAAATTTCTGAGGCCTAAGTCATGCTGCATAGACCCAGCAGTGAGTTTGAACGACGTCCAAACCACAATCCGAGGAATGGAACTTGCTCTTTCTTATGTCCGTTCATTTCCTATTGCCGTGATGGACGGTGAGCTTAAAGAGGAATCGGTCAGGATGCGTGTCAGAATCGGTCTCAAGCTGGAACAAGCCAAGTGCCTTACGAGTTCTGATTCGGCGACAGCTCCAGAAACAGCTGCAGATGTATCAAATGGCTACAACTGGCAGAAGAAAATCTATAACGCGACCCAGGAGGAATCCCGTCTACCGGTTTTCTTCTTTCTATACTGCATGGAGCTTCTCCAAGGAGGGATGAAGATGGAGGAAGTAAAGAACATAGAGGTCGAGGTATCAGAGAAAAAAACTGGGACGATTCTGCAGAAGATATGGAATGATATGGCTCTAGTGCTAAGAAGAGAACGGTGGACATTTGCAGTCAAATGTTCACTCTCACTGGGGTTTGCAGTGCTGCTCGGGTTGATATACGACAAAAGAAACGGCTACTGGTCAGGATTAACAATTGCCATCAGCTTCGTCACGGGGAGGCAAGCTACGTTCACTCTCGCCAATGCACGTGCCCAAGGGACGGCGATGGGATCGGTGTACGGAATCCTCTGCTGCTTCCTGTTCCGTGATCTGGTTAACCTGAGATTCCTTCTCGTACTCCCTTGGATCGTTTTCGCTAGCTTTCTTAGGCACAGCAAGATGTATGGTCAGGCAGGCGGGGTTTCGGCTGTTATTGGTGCATTGTTAATCTTAGGCAGGAAAAACTACTATGGAACTCCGAGCGAATTCGCGATCGCGAGAATCACAGAAGCCTGCATAGGATTGATCTGCCTTCTTGCGGTTGAATTCCTGTTACAGCCAGCAAGAGCTGCAACTCTTGCAAGAACACAGACTGCTTGGGTGTTAGCAGAAATGAGGGACGCCATAGAATCTGTCGTACTACTACCCACCGACAGAAAAACGTCGATCTCCTCAAGTATGACAAAGGGAGATACATGCAACAGGCTGGAATCATACGTCAACAAACTGGAGCAGTTCATCCTAGAAGCAGAAGCAGAGCCTAATTTCTGGTTTTTGCCCTTTCACGGCGCTTGCTACGCTAAATTGTTAGGAGCGCTAAGAAATATGAGCGATCTCTTACGATTTATCTCCTGCGAGACAGAAATGTTCTTGCAAGGAGCAGAAAAGCTAGGACTGGACAGCAAGAAGCTAGGAGACATAAATGGCGATCTAGACCTTTTCCGAGAGAAGGTCAGCTCTACCGTGAAATGCTTACAAGAGGTCATTTCCATCAAATCCCTCCAAGATCTGAAAAACATGTCTCAGCAGCCATCTTACGACATTGAGTTAGGAAAACCACCAGCAGGTGATAAATCCAAGACATTGGGGCCTGATGAAGAAACAGTATCTGAAATGGTGAATTGTATCCTCCAACACATAAAGGAGTTGGGCAACAGCATCGACGCCTCTGAAGCAGAGCAAAAGCTCAAAAGTCGGATGACTCTTAGCCTAAGTACGCTAGGGTTCTGCATCAATGGTTTGATGAGAGAAATAGCAGAGGTTGAGAAGCAAGTAAAAGAACTGATTGCATGGGAGAACCCTAGAAAACAAGTTGATTTGTATGATATCTATTGTAAAATAAATACACTTCATATAAGAAAATAATTATTTGAACTAGACAATTTTGTGTGCAATGCCATGTGAGTTTGATTCTTATATCTGATCTCAGGATTCAATCAGTGGCGCAGTAGAAGCAAACAAGAAACAGATAAGAGAATTACCATCCCAGCCGCAAAATCGAAAATAGAAAATTTCAATTAGATGAGGTTATTGGATTCAGTTCACGGGGAAAAGCTGAGTGAACAGGGAGCTAGCATGTCTAGCTGAAACTGAACAAAAACCCTAGGAGAAGGAGAATAAGGCTTTAATTTCCTTCATACTTGGGATCAGCCATAACAAAGTGATAAGCTATTACCAGCAGGAAAATGAAGATGCCGAGAAAATTAGCGAAGAAACCTAGGTCCTGATCGTCGAACATCTGAAATACAACACAAGAAGTACACATCAATACTTTATTTATTTAGTTTGGGTATCGCAGCTCATGTAGATCAAATTTCAAATGAATTTAGATAGCCAAGATATGTAGAGAAAAGAGTTAACTTACGGTGCGGAGGAGGGAAATTGAAAGGCGTCGGCGGCGGTTTTTGGTGAGTTTCGAGCGCGGATGCAAAACCAGACAGAGAGGGTGTATGGATCTGGACTCTGGAGTAGCGGAAATATGATTGCCGGCCAAACTGATTTTACATGACGAATAAGTAGAGTCGAGAACTTCCGTTTGCAAAATTTAAATATATAGCTGCTGGGATTCGAGCTCAGGTCTCAACGACCACTATGTAGAATTCTAACCACTACACTACATCCACATCTATTTATCGGGGAAATTTTATTTTAAATTGTGAAATAGCCGAGCACTTATGCTTTAACAAAAACCAGAAGTATTATTCATCCTTCAAGGGCCAAACCTTATACATAATTCATATTGTTTACAATTTATATCCATTGATAAGGTACAGAGTCCTGCGTGCCAGCGTAGATATCCAGATAATTTCAGTATTAAGTTTTTAGGAATGAAAGATAACATGATATAGTTTTTTAGAGTAATATATTTTGCATGAGAAGAAGTCAAGTGTAACATTTCCACGATAAATTAGATTTTTGGTTCTTTATGATGTAACGTACCAACACAATACAATCCAATTTGATCCCTGATGTGGCATGTGGAATTGACCGCAATTGTCAAAAATTTCAAAAGAGCTTTCGCTTCGTCCACAAAAGGATTAAGGGTGGCATTGGGTAACCGAAAATTGGGTACCTGCCGGATCTGATCCGTCATTGATGGGGAATCACCGGTCAAACCGGGTGCTTGACGGTTATTGGGCGCCCCGTTACCCGTGATCATTGGTTACCGGGCGGTGTTGGTATTTAAGGAATCCGCCCTGGTAGCACCCGAAAACCGGCCTAATAGAACCATCCAGAAACCTTCATTCAGTAGGAACTCCTCGTCAGTTCTGCCGATTAATTTGACCTTAATGGTGGGTTATATACATTCATGCAACATAAGGAATGAGGTATTTTATTCCATTGTTCTTTTTATGGATTTAGTAATTGAACATGTGTCTACATTCAAATGGCTACAACCGGCAGATTCAAATCCTACGCCGAGGGAGGTTAGGACCTCAGCTGGCCGACCAACGAATGTAGTGTGGCTCCCACGGCGGCGGCTGACTCACCAGCGTCGACAGCAATAGTATAGCCAGTTCCCCGACGAGGGCAGCAAGTCTTTGATTTGGATCTGCAGTGTTCGTCTGCCCGGAGGTCTCCTCAACAAATTTTATAGCTCCATTGGTGTTCGTCGTCGATGATCCAGCGCCGCAGTTTGGCGCTGAGCGGTGATTATTGTTGGATTTGTCGCAGCCAGACCCGTCGGTAGTGACGAGTTGGTGAGGCGGAGGTGGTGGTGGTGTTGCAACTTTCGTGGTGTTGGTGGTAGTGGCGAGTTGGTGAAGCCGAGGCAGTGGCGGTGGTGTTGCAGCTTTCGGGATGTTGGCGGAGGTGTCAAGACGCCTAGGGTTCGGTGGTAGTGATTGCGGGATCATGGTGGTGCTGGTCATGTTCACATTAGACGAGAACGCCGTCTGCAGAGCGATGGATAGATGGATGATGGCATCGGGGATGGGATTGGCGATGGAGGTGGTGTTTGGGGGGGGGGGGTGTGGTTGGGGGAGCGATTTGGTGGTTGGGCAGAGTCTGCCATGGTAGTAGGTGTGGTGATTTCAACGTTAGTGGTGGTGGTTTGCTTTTGAGCGACGAGGACGTGTATTGAAGGCGGAGTCATGATGCGGCGGTAAAGAAATTAGGGTTTAGGGGAACTCTTGCATCTACCAAATATTCCACCATCTTGTGTGAATTTTCCATCTACCAAACAAACCATTAATCTAAACAGAGGGACAAAATAGGCAATAAAAATACAATCCACTGTGACTGAGCAGCGATGATATCAGAGCCATACATTCATCTTAAGGTATCGTTGAATACTTTATTCTCACCGAATCAAAACTGAATCCGGACCACCCCTTTCGCTCACCACCTTCTTCGTCCTTTTCTTGCTCCTACCGTAACACTAACAGCGCCAACCCCAAAGCTTTGGGGATGGAGGAACAAACAATTATATATATATATATATATATATATATATATATATATATATAAGATTATAAAACACGGAAGAAAAGCAGACACAAAAGTATAATATTTCCAAAGGAAAATCTGGAAAAAGATTCCTCTCATCATAAAAAAGAAGCATTATCAGATTTTTATAAAACCAAAACCCCACAATCCAATAATCGATCCAGTCTCCCATTTCCAATCCGTCCATCCACCCACCACCGAAAACACCCACCTTTCCTTTCTCTGTCAACGTACGGTGAACAGGGATCAAATCAAGTGGACGAAATGCTAAGCAGGTAAGACTTTGTTCCAGCTGTTCTTTTGCTACTTAGAAAGGTTGAAGAGAAGAAAACCTCTAGGGTTTTTAAGATGTCGGCTGGGATTTGCGGGAAGCGGATGGGGTTCGAGGAGATATTCGGATCTCCATCTTCTTATTCAGCTAAGAGATCCAGGTGTTCCGGTTTTGGATCTCCTACCCGATCGCCCGAATCCGGATCCGATGACAAGGTTCTCACCTTGCTCCAGATGTTTCCTGGTTTAGATCCTGAGGTGCGTTTCATTTTGAATGATGATGATGGATTATTCTGTTTGTTGAGTGATTCTATTGCGTGAGAACTCATGTTAATTTTTTGTTTGCTGCTTTTAGAGTATCAAAAGAGCTCTTTGGGAGAACAATAACAAGATTGACGATGCAATCGAGAGCTTGCGGGGAAGTTCGTTTCATGCCGCCATGGATAGAAACAACAGGGGCAGCATTGATGATCCTGCCATCATTGGGAACTGCGATGCTGTTCATTCTCCAAGTACGTCTACTGGTAAGTTGTACTCATTTTACTGAATTACCAGTTAGCTATCTGCTTCAGTTTCTTGTCAGTGACTTCACTTTGAAGCTTGTTCAGGCATACTGAAGGGAGAACAAGTCATTGATGGATCCAAATGGGTGGATCTCTTTGTACAAGAGATGAACACTTCGGCCGATCTAAATGACGCCAGGAGGCGAGCTGCGACGATCCTAGAAGTTTTCGAGAAGTCTATAGCTTCTTCTCAGTCAAGGGAATCGAAGGAGAAAGAGGTACTAGCGTTGTTGTAGACCTTTTGACTCATTTTGGACTAGAAACAGCCATAGCTAAAATTTGTCTGGTTGGTTGGACATACTTTCTTGTTTAAAAATAGATGGAGAATGCAGCGCTCAGGAATCATCTGCAGGGTTTGGTTAGTGACAACCAAATCTTGAAGAGAGCCGTTGCGATCCAGCACGACCGCAACTTGGAGCAGGAAGAGAAAGCAAAGGAAGTGCACAACGTAAAGGTTGTGTTAAACCAGTATCAAGAGCAAATTCGAAGCTTGGAGGTAATGTTTCCCTTAAAGTAGGCTTCTTTGTTGTTTGTCATGCTTTCTATAACCAGATATTATGTTACCTACCCTGGAGACCACATGTTCGATGCGACACATGCTTGATGCTCAGTCAATAGAATGAATGATATGCATAGTTATCCATTCACCAAAGCGAAGTTGTGTTTGTTGCTGTTGTTTGATATGTATGCAAATGAACTGACTTGTTCTTTCCATGATGCAGCTAAGCAACTATGCTCTGAAGCTCCATTTACAAAGAGCCCAACACAGTAGCAGCTCGTTTCCAGGACACTTCCCTCCAGACATCTGTTGAGAGCATTAATCTGACAGTTACACAATTGCATTATGTTTCCTAGATCCGTTATACACGCTCCTTGACGGATCAACCATAAGATTTTAAGCAAGTAATAGTAATGTGTAGTTCAGTTTGTATCTGAGATGTGGTCTGTATAATTGGAGCATAATAATGAGCTCTGCTTTTACATAATGTGAAACTGTTTTGTGCACGATTTTGTCAGTCTACTTTCAACCAGGCCCCTTTAGCCTGTTTGTAATTCCTGCAGGACACAGAGAGAGCTAGCTATATTAAGTAAGCTGAATCGAGTGAACTTGTCATTGTGCCCCAACTCCTTACCAAAGTTGAACTAAGCCTAGTTAATTTATTATAAAGTAAGCGCATGAAACTAATTACATTCGAGCCAACTGAATTCATAATTTGTGCTCAAGAGAATTTCACAACCCTCTTCCACGGTAGAACGAATTTACATCATTGGTGTATCAGTAATTCAAACTTCAGCATTCATTGAATGCACCAACTCTGTCTGACTCAGACTTAACATGGAAGAATGCTTGTACAAGTATGACATAGTCTAATTTGAACTCAATTACACAACTTATCCTACTCCGTTATTAATATAACGAGTCTTCTTCATGTGACGGAATCTACCATGTTAAGTTATTTGAGTATTTTATCCTCATTTCAACTATAAATGGTTTGAAATTTCGATTATTCTAATGAATTTGTCTTTTGGCCATTTTCACTATAGTGAATAGTGATTCTTTTACCAGATTTATTTATAAAAAAATTTAGCCATCCATTAAGATTTAGGATGGTCTAAGTGAAAAATAAAATGGAGATGGGATAAACCGTAAAAATGAAAAGATTTATTAGAAAGAATAGCACAAGGAACTGGAAAAATTGGCGAAGACAGACGTGAAGGAATTTGCATCTTGTAATTTGACCCTGCTCCTCCTTTTGTATATATCCTCTCATTGCTTCAACCATCCCAATCGCAAACCAGGAATCCATATTCCATATCGTGATCTGCGTCACTGAGTCACACTTGGTATTGCCTCGGTTCCTTTCTCGGTTTCGCCGTCGCTTCACTCACTGTTGAGCTCACTTCCATCTCTTTCACCGCCACCGCCACACATCACTCTCCGGTAACACACTCCTTTCTCCTCACTCGCTCAGATGAATTGATTGTGTAGCTATTGCTTAGGATCGGAGTTGAACTTGCTATTTCGTTTCTGCAAAATTCTCAGTTTGTTTTAGGAAACTCCGAGTTGCTACTTGACTCATTTTACTATTTGCGATGGTGATCGTGATCGTTCCTATTTTGTTTTAGCTGTAGATTCGATTCAATTTCTTCGGCACTGGAAATACTGCCAATGGGGCGTGTCAATGAAGAGAAGCTCAGGTTTTGCATCGACAGAGGAGGCACATTTACAGATGTCTATGCCGAAATCCCTGGCAAGACTGACGGCCGAGTTCTGAAACTTCTGTCCGTCGACCCTGCAAACTACGATGATGCTCCGGTGGAAGGAATCCGCAGGATTCTTGAAGACTACACTGGCTCAAAGATCCCTCGCCATACTAAAATCCCTACGGATAAGATAGAGTGGATCAGGATGGGTACAACAGTGGCTACCAATGCATTGTTGGAGAGAAAGGGCGAAAGGATTGCTCTCTGTGTCACCAAGGGTTTCAAGGATCTGCTACAGATCGGCAACCAGGCTCGTCCCAGTATCTTCGACCTTACTGTATCGAAACCTTCGAATCTGTATGAGGAGGTTATCGAAGTTGATGAGAGAGTTCAGCTTGTTATTGATATGGAGGACACATCATCAGAATCAGTTGTTCAAGGAGTTTCAGGCGAGTTTGTCAGGGTTGTGAAACCGCTTGACGAATCAGCCTTGGAGCCTCTATTGAAACCTTTGCTTGAGAAAGGGATAAGCTGTTTGGCTGTAGTTTTGCTGCATTCTTATACTTTCCCTGAACACGAGCTACTTCTCTCTAAGGTAGCTTTAAGTATGGGTTTCAAACACGTTTCTTTGTCGTCGGCTTTGACCCCAATGGTTCGAGCTGTTCCTCGTGGTCTAACAGCAAGTGTTGATGCCTACTTAACCCCAGTCATTAAAGAGTACTTGTCAGGGTTTATATCTAAATTCGATGAAGGGTTGGGAAAAGTGAATGTTTTATTTATGCAATCAGATGGAGGGCTCGCACCAGAAAGCAGATTCTCAGGGCACAAAGCTGTTTTGTCTGGTCCTGCTGGTGGAGTTGTTGGTTACTCCCAAACCCTTTTCGGACTTGAAACTGAGAAGCCTCTCATTGGCTTTGACATGGGAGGTACGTCAACTGATGTTAGCCGTTATGCTGGGAGTTACGAACAAGTTCTCGAAACTCAGATTGCCGGTGCTATTATACAGGCGCCTCAGCTAGATATCAACACTGTTGCTGCTGGTGGAGGATCCAAGTTAAAGTTCCTATTTGGAGCGTTCAGGGTAGGACCGGAATCTGTTGGTGCACATCCAGGTCCGGTTTGCTACCGAAAAGGTGGAGAATTGGCAGTCACTGATGCCAATCTCATTCTAGGATATGTGATTCCTGATTATTTTCCTGCCATCTTTGGCCCCAATGAAGATCAACCGTTAGATATCCAAGCAACAAGAAAACAATTTGGGGATCTTGCTGGACAGATAAACTCATACAGAAAGAGCCAGGATTCAAATGCAAAAGATATGTCAGTGGAAGAGATTGCTCTTGGCTTTATCAATGTTGCAAATGAGACCATGTGTCGCCCGATAAGACAGTTGACCGAGATGAAGGGGCACGAGACGAGGAATCATGCTCTGGCATGCTTTGGAGGTGCTGGCCCTCAACATGCTTGCGCCATTGCTAGATCTCTGGGAATGAAAGAAGTGCTGGTTCATAGATTTTGTGGGATACTAAGTGCTTATGGCATGGGATTAGCAGATGTCGTCGAGGAGGCTCAAGAGCCATACTCTGCTGTATATGGACCGGACTCCATCTCAGAGGCTTCCCGCAGAGAAAGTATGTTACTAAAGCAGATAAAAGATAAACTACGGGAGCAAGGTTTCAAAGAGGAAAATATAACAACGGAAACCTATTTGAATTTAAGGTATGAAGGTACTGATACAGCCATAATGGTGAAAAATGTACACAAAGATGGATCCGTAAGTGAATATGATGCTGAATTTGTGAAGATGTTCCAGCAAGAGTATGGATTCAAGTTACAGAACCGGAACATTCTAGTTTGTGACGTAAGGGTTCGTGGTATTGGAGTTACGAACATACTAAAGCCACGAGTCGAAGAACCTGCTTCCGGTAAACCGAAAATCGAAGGTCAATACCGGGTTTACTTTGGAGAAGGATGGCACCAGACACCTCTTTTCAGGCTCGAGAATCTGGGTTCCGGACATTCGATCCCCGGCCCTGCAATCATCATGAACGGAAACAGCACGGTGATAGTCGAGCCGAAATGCAAAGCGATCATTACGAAATATGGAAACATCAGGATAGAAATCGAGTCCGGTGCGGAAACTATAAAAATCGCTGAGAAAGTTGCAGATGTCGTCCAGCTCTCAATTTTCAATCACAGGTTTATGGGGATAGCCGAGCAGATGGGACGGACGTTGCAAAGAACGTCGATCTCGACGAACATAAAGGAACGATTAGACTTCTCTTGCGCTCTATTCGGTCCAGACGGCGGTCTGGTTGCTAACGCCCCTCACGTCCCAGTACATCTCGGAGCTATGTCCAGCACGGTCCGGTGGCAGCTGAATCACTGGGGTAACAACTTGAGCGAAGGTGATGTATTAGTCACGAATCATCCTTGCGCGGGAGGTAGCCATCTCCCCGACATTACAGTTATAACTCCGGTTTTCGAGAAAGGGAAGCTCTTCTTCTTCGTGGCGAGCAGAGGCCACCATGCCGAAATCGGAGGTATTACTCCCGGTAGCATGCCGCCATTTTCGAAATCGATATGGGAAGAAGGGGCAGCGATCAAAGCGTTTAAGCTCGTGGAAAAGGGGGTTTTCCAAGAAGATGGGATCGTCAAGCTTCTTCAGTTCCCTGGTTCTGATGATTCGGTTCATAAAATCCCTGGAACGAGACGCCTTCAAGATAATCTCTCCGATCTACGTGCACAGATAGCTGCGAATCAGAGAGGAATTGTCCTAATCAAAGAGCTGATCGAGCAATACGGATTGGAGACTGTTCAGGCTTACATGACTTATGTTCAACTGAATGCTGAAGAAGCCGTTCGAGAAATGCTCAAGACCATGGCTGCAAAGGTCTCATCATCCGGTCCGGATAACAGCAAAAACTCGATCGTGACCATCGAAGAAGAAGATTTCATGGACGACGGCTCCACAATACATCTGAAGCTCGAAATCGACGGGGAAAAAGGCGAAGCATCGTTCGACTTCAGCGGGACGAGTCCGGAAGTGTACGGAAACTGGAATGCACCGGAAGCTGTAACGGCAGCAGCAGTCATCTACTGCCTACGCTGCTTGGTCAACGTCGACATCCCTCTGAACCAGGGGTGCTTAGCTCCGGTCAAAATCCACATACCTCCGGCATCGTTCCTTTCGCCAAGCGACAAAGCAGCCGTCGTGGGAGGCAATGTTTTAACGTCACAACGAGTGACAGATGTCGTCCTCACAGCGTTCCAGGCCTGCGCTTGCTCTCAGGGGTGTATGAACAACCTCACGTTCGGGGACGAAACGTTCGGCTACTACGAAACGATCGGAGGCGGAAGCGGCGCCGGACCGACGTGGGAAGGGACGAGCGGGGTGCAGTGTCATATGACCAACACGAGGATGACCGATCCAGAGATTTTCGAGCAGAGGTATCCTGTTGTGCTGCACAGGTTCGGGATGAGGGAGAAGAGTGGTGGAGAGGGAGTTCATAAGGGAGGAGATGGGATTGTGAGGGAGATCGAGTTCAGGAGGCCGGTTGTGGTGAGTATTCTCTCGGAGAGGCGAGTTCATTCTCCGAGAGGTTTGGCCGGTGGAAAGGATGGATCTCGCGGCGCGAATTATTTGATTAGTAAAGATGGAAGGAGGATTAATTTGGGAGGTAAGAACACTGTTGAGGTTGAAGCTGGTGAGATTCTGCAGATACTAACGCCTGGTGGTGGTGGATGGGGTTCTCCTTCATAAGTTCTCTTTTGCTGGCACTGCAATAGACTTTTGCGTTTTTTTGAATTGATCAATCATCTGTAGTGTACTCGTCTCTGCGGCTCATCTGGTATCGCACTTTTAAGACTGGATTCATATTCGTTGCCCTGGATTTTGAGAAAAATCGTTCTAAACCTACGTCAAGTTACTTGAACTGTTCTTGGCTCTTCAAACTGTAAGAACCTAGACCTAACCCGAAAATCGAACCTATACGTTCCAGCTAGGTGGGAGGACGTGTAACCTGAATGTCTCCCGCACATGGTTGGGACTAGACACCAATTCGTCCTAGGCTAGGAGGTAACCACCACAACCACCTAGCTCCCTACTAGCATCATGGTTCAGTCCAGCACCGCAACTAGAGATGCTGACATCGAGCTCAAGGTGAGCTAAAGTGTCAGTCCCTCCCTAGCATCAAGCAGCTTAAAAGAGGAGATTATGCTAGCCAGTTCTAGTTGGTAATGAGATAAGGTTAGGTTCTCCGAATCACTTGAATTCATACCAAGACCGGCACCGCACTAAGGTCTTGGAATATTTCTGCATTTCCTCTAACCAGATCTCACTACCCTCCCTCCAAGTGTTGCAAAACAAAACTACACTTTGCAAGAGGAATGAAGATGCAATCTTTCTCCATCATTCCATCTCATCTTCCACTAATTCATGACCTTTGAAATCTGTGAAATGACAGGTCAACCTCACCTTGGCTCGACACAGAGAACTGATGAACTACAGAACTCAATCCCTCTAGCTGTTACAAAACCAAACTACACTAAGGATTAATTGATCTCCTCGAGCAATTTTTGCAATCCATCACGGGCAAGAGGAATATAGACGCAGTCTTGACCATCGCCATTCCTTCTCATCTTAATCAACTCATGATCTTTGAACTCCGTCAAATGAGAGTTCAATGTCACCTGGCTAGACACGAAGAACTGTTCTCTCGAGGCTGCATACAAATTATCTATCGGCATGCCTGAAACGGAAGGAGGGAAAGGTGAGAAATTTAGTCACAGACTGCCATAAAAAAGATTTTCAAGGATACGAACGAAGCATTAATGAGTTACTTGCCTTCTTCGTCAGGATGAGAAAGTTGATACTCGGCAAGAACTCTAAACACACTCTGGGCATTGGGAGTCAAACTCTGCAATACTATTGCAGCAGTCTTAGTGCTCTGGGCTGTGCTACTGTGTGCAAGTATCAGCGGGAAGAACGTTCCTTCAACTGTATATGGTGTGAAGGTAGGAACATGATACCAGTACCAGTTAAACTGCGTGTGGACCATCTTCTTGTCCCATACTAACATGTCAAAACATAAAAAGAAGTTACCACCATAGCACATTATATCAATCTAGCAACTGAATTCAGCTGGTAAGTCGCCTGATTTTCATTGCAGAGAATAACTGGTTATAATCATCAATAACTAGTTAGTCGACTTGGGACAACCAGTGACATGAGACCCGGAGACTTACGGAGTGGAGAATTGACATGGTCAATCGAGGCAACCAAGCGGATGTGAGAACACGAAGCGATCCGTGCAAGAAGCTGCTGACTTTCAGGTTCTCTTAACCCGGGACCATCAATGTTGTGAATAATGACACAGACAAAGGAGAGGTCATCATCATCTCCCTCTTGTCCATCCAAAAACGAGAGAATATCGTCCACCGATCGAGAATTATACGGCTGGTGAACCTTGGACGAGGAGGAGTTCCTTCTCTTAGCCTTGAGTTGTTCCCACCAAACTTCAGCTAATGCTACCATAACCTGAGTTTTCAGAGATCAAACATGGCGGATGCATCAATAGGTAGATAAGAAGCACAAGAGAAACAGTTAATCGTTCTTACTTACCTGCTTGAGATTGATTGATTGAACGTATCCATTGATTACTACAACGGAATACTCAGTCAATGCTGAAGAAGCGAAATCTTCAATCAGTTCCTTCTTAGAACCAAATCCATACATCAGAAGTCCAAATCCACTCCTAGTTTCAATAACAACGAAACAGAAACTACAAATTAGAGAAATTCCCAACATTTTCCTTACAAACAACTAACGGAAATCACACAAGTAGAAACCCTAGGCAAAAGCCACTCGGAATGCTGAGTTCCTCTTTTCAATCCAATGGCTACAAAATTTTGCATTAAGCTTTAATTTTATCAATGAAGAGAGGAAACTGAACCTGAGCATAAAAACCCAGTCAGGGTACGATTTCTTGTAGTTCTCCATAAGTGAGATGATCTCCCTTTCATGTTTTGGTTTGATGTCGGCGGCGGCCGTTCTTAGCTCCTGTAATCAGAAAGCAAAGTTCGAATCGAGAAACCAAAGATTCAGGGGGTAAATTGGAGAATCTGTGGGAATTCGAAGAGTACCTGCTCGTCTACTGGATCAATATCGGAGATCTTGCGGCTGGATTTCTTACTAGAGCCGCTAAGCTCTTTCGACAGGAAGTAATTCCTTGAGAACTCGACCTCCTCCTCTTCTTCTTCGCCGTCGTTTATATCCATGGTTCAGAGACTGAAGCCGACGGAGAAAATGGTGGAGAGATGCTGCTGCTGCCGCCGCCAGCTAACTGTTAGCGCCAAAGAGTGGAGAGAGTAGTGAGGGAAACGGCGGGAGTCTTTTTTATGACAATGAAACAACTTCCATTAATCTCGAAACCATCAAAGTACAAAGACAACCAAAAAACCAGGCAGAGCCCCTGTAGACGCAGTACGAGCAACCCAATCCGCTTGCTCTTTCCTTCTCAATACTGTAATTTTCCCTCGCTGATAGAACGTGGCGGTTCGTCGAATTGGGCCGAAAAATTATCATTTCCACCCGGGCCCAAACTTTGGCTTTCTTTTGATTCGAATGTATCATGTCGTCAGGATACACAAAGATAGAAAGTTGCAATAGAAAAATGAGATTTTGTTGGATAATGAAGAGCCTCACATATCATCAAATGTGTGACGCGGTTATCCTTACGAGAGATATAAACTAACGAAATTAATGGCGACACTCTTGTAACAGCTATCCTACCCAGGCCCAAACTATGGTCAAATCTGCAAACCTAACTGGTGTTCATTGTCTCATTCGGACAAGCATGATGGAACATGAGCCAGTCTTCGAAAACACATTTGGGGTTAAGGACCCATCTCCACCATGAATCGATAAACGATTGAGATCAACTGTCTATTACCCCGAGTAGGCCAAATGTGACCACATTGGGAGGAAGAAACCACAACTTAGCTTCCTGAGGTGTACCATCTCAACCTTCCAAGGCATATAATCTCAACCTAAGATGTTCAGTCTCCCATGGCAATCGGTCTTCTACGACACACTAGTAGGACTCATAGAGGCCAACTCCCCCAACGAAGAGTTCATGAAGCAAGTTCAGACGTGCTATTGGCTTAAAGACCACTGTAGAGTTTAGTCAAACTCCTTACCGTATTCTCTTTATCCCATATCCTTAGAACACTAAAAAATATGGTGATTCATACACGTTTGCCCGAGACAAACCAAAATCTGCCATAGACTGTCTGGTCTTGCAGGTCTCTAGGGATTCCTGCCTATTTTTACCAGAACGGTGCTTAGTAGACAGAGAAGAGAAAATCTCCGAATCTCCAACACTACATAGAAAGATAATCCATCTGGCACTGCCCCCAGGACCAGAAGGCATAAGTTATTGCTGCAAAATGTTCGGTATACCGATCAAATGTAGCCAATATAGTTGCAGTGATGTTAGAAGCAAGCAATATTACAGGTGCATAAAAAGTCAAGGGAACCAAAGTTCAACAAGCAGAGAATATCACGATACACAATTGACTACTAAATGTGCAAAGCCTATCTGTAACTAGGAAGTAAAGCTCAATACACAATCTTAAAGGTGCTTGATTTGATCATAAATGACAGCTCACAAGAAAAAGAGTACAGCAGTCCAGTTTCGTCAGACTGATACGAGATGCAAACCGCCAGCAGTCGGTCAGCAGATGACTTCTAGTCTTCTTGCATCGCTCCCGAGTGGTACTTCTCCAAATCGGCATCAAGATCCTCCGCCGACACCTTCTCCTTTTCAGCTCGGCCTCTACCTCGTCCCTTACCACCCCTACCTCCACGACCACTACCACTGCCGCCGCGTGACCCTCCAGTAGAGCGGCCCCTTCCTTGCCTGTCATTTTCAGCAAAATCAGGCCCCCCAAAAACCCAAATGCAACCAAAGCTAGCTCCTTTAGCCAGTCTCAGTGTCTCACAAAGCAAAGACTAGCCCTCAAGCAACAGCTCAAAAATTTCAAAAAGGTTGCTTATTTTTATCTTCATATTCAAACCCAGGTATGATTCAACTTCAAAAGATTCTCCTCCTATTGATAACATGATACCACTGACCACTCCAATTCCAAGCAAGATACACTTAGCGAAAAGAATGTTTTTTTATAACATGGATTCTATACGAACCAATGGATAGTAACAAGTCGTTACTAACCTTCTGCTGCCACCATTCTGATTGCGACTGAAGCCGTCTGTGGATGGAGCAGGAGCAGGAGCAGCAGCAACATTCTTTGCAACCATCTCAATCTTCATTGGCTTCCCATCAAGTTGTACATTATTATACCTCTTGACAGCCGCAATAGCATCTTCTCGGCGTGCAAATACAATTTCAGCAGTTCCCTATAATCGAATACATGAATGTAATGAATGAGTAAGAGCAGAATCCCATTCCAGCTAAAGGAACCATTATAGGATGCTTGAGAGCTTTACAATACCTCTGATCTCCCACTCCTATCGTAATGAACCGTGTAACGCTTCATGTCACCGACTTCTGAGAAAAGCTCCTGGATTTGAAACGAGCAAATTCATAATTCATAAAAAATTCAACACTCCAGCAGCTCAATTCTCCAGATTCAAAAAATTGAGGCAAAAGACATAAAAGCATGTGCAAAAGAATAGTCCCTGACCTTGATATCATCTTCGGAAACTCCATAATCCAAGTTGGAGATATAGATCTTAGTCCCAGTCTCGAGGGCTCCGGCACGGGAGCCTCGGCCAGAGGCTACGGCGCCGGAAGCGTCGGAGAACTTGTCATGTTGCCAGGTAGATTCCGGAGCTTGCGGCGGCTGTGGCGGAGATTTAGGTTAAAAACTGAAACAAAACGGCGAAGAGGAGTTCTCCGTGGCAGCCGAAAGTAAAAGAGTTGCTGGAAATCGTAAGTAATGACCTTGGAGTATGGAGCGGATCTGTTGGCGGCGCGATTGGAGGGGCCACGGCGGCTAGGGCCAGGACCGGCGGAGCGAGGAGGTTTGCCTCTAAAAGAAGAAGAAGAAGAAGAAGAGGTCTTGGACTTCTTGTTGGCCTTTATGATATCTTCGAGAGACATGTCCAGGGCGGTCGACATGGTTTGCTAGATCGGAGGAGTTGGAAGAGGGAGATTCAGATTGAGATTTGAATGGCGGTGGGGTTTTGAGTCGAAGACCTTATGAGAAAGTCTTTTGACTAATGGCGGCCTTGAGAATGTATATTGAAGTTAAAGGTTGTTTCGTCAAAATACGTAAATATCTAATAAATATGTTTTGAAATCTAACAACAAATCGGTTTCGTGGTGTAGTTGGTTATCACGTCAGTCTAACACACTGAAGGTCTCCGGTTCGAACCCGGGCGAAGCCATTTTATTTTATCGTGTTTTTGCTTTGTTGGCGAATAATGGGCTCTGATACAGGCCTGTTTAGTTGAAAACAACAACTGACCCAGCTGGCCTTGGTTTGAATCGTTCAGCCCATGAACCATTTTCCGAGGAAAGCCCACGAATTAAGGAAGTTATCTAGTTTGCAATTTAAATACTAAATAGACCAAAAGTAAATAATATGCAACTCATTAGTCTATACTCAATCATAGTTGTTTAAGTGAAGTTGTTATAATGATAGAGTTGAATATTTATAATGTTCAAATATTAATTTTGAATCCAATATATTTAACGTATTAATAGTCGATATAATATTTATTTTGTATGTCTTTTAGAGTAGTACGGCACCGCAATCACAATTTATTTATTTTTTTGACAAAAATTACTCAAACAAACTTTTATTCACATGCCTTTTTGTTGATGCAATTGACAAATAAAAAGGACTAAGCGTGCAAAAGAAATGTCCTAATCATGACCATAACCATAACTCACTATCCGTGCGTGTGAAGTGAATACTCGGCTTCCAACTAGTAATCACATGATTCTTGAATGTCAAAACACAAATCTTGAACAAAACCTATCATATAAGTGAAGAAATTAATTAAGTCTGAATTTGACATCTCATGCGGAATATACATCCTCCTCACGAGCAGTATAACATAGCCGATACAGTTTGTAAAAGAGTTTCCTATCACGATTTTGCATCATTGCCATCTTTAAAAAATCAATCGCTAAATTTAACTAGTCCCATATAATATAATTTTTTTTAGAAAAATTGAATTAAAATATAAAAAATTCTTAAACATCTATCGAAATTGTGAGATCAATCTTGACACATCCTGAACAAACACTTTTTTTAACCATAGTACATACAACTTTATAAGCATTCCGATGCACCACCCGCAAATGTATCATAAGCCAGGCCACTAAGTACACCAACACCTCCATTACACACACATCTCTCATAGTGAACATTCAAAAGCAAAAGTATTATTTCTACCTGGATGAATACGGTTTATCAATCTCAGATTGAAGGGATTGGGGGTGGTCTTCGACAATCTTGCAATACCAATTGGACAATCGACTGGTTACCTATTAATCCAAACTATCATAGAAAGTCCAGCATGCTCGTGAAAAGAAAAGGTAAGAAATTCAAATTGACCTGCAAAATCCGTTCCTTATTGTCAACTTGTGAGTCAAGATAATAATGAATTACGTTAATTGTGACTCACTGGCGCCACCTCGCAATGGAACTTGCACCAAAATCTCAACTGCAAATTAGCTTGAAACCATCGACCTCACTCACAACGCCCACCAGTAGAGTCATCCCCTTTCCCCTCGTGTCGGTATTGGAATCACATTCAAGTTACTGTTACTTACCAGACATACCCCATTAGCGAATCCACCGGTACATTGAATTGGTAACCTTTCTTCTGACAAGTATACTTATTTGCATTAATTCTGGACCTTGTATTCATGATCCATTTTCTGACAACGTCGTCGGTCGTCGGTTAAGCTAGCTTTGGTTCACATAAAATGGTGCAGTGGAGGAGTAATCATATCAGGCTTCTTTTTTTTTTTTTTTATAATTTGTGTTCATCAGGAGGTCTCGTGAATCATCATTATATCGTTGCGCCTGAAGAGACTGCTTGCTAATGTTTTAGTGGCCCAATACTTTCTGCACAAATTATTATTCATTCATTCCCACTTCAATTTCCGAAAATCATCCTTTTTTTATAAAATAAATGACTATCCATTTTTTATTTTTAAATTACACAAAATGTTATTTCTATTTTAATTGTTCAGATCGACAGTCGTGAAATTAAATTTTGGTTAAGCAAATGCATACGAACACGCACACGTGAGCAAGGCGCTTGGAAACGGGAGCTATTAAATTAGGGACATATATTTAGATGCAGCCTAGACACGTGTCACCATTCCATTAGCTCAAATGTTTTTTTTTCCTTTCCCTTTTTGTTTTCTTAAATTAATAGTTTAGTGGACGGAAAATTATTAACGGACACAACTCCTCTCCTATTTTCTTGTGAAACTGTAACGGATGTATAATATAACTAAACAGATGCTATGATGCTCTTGTCCATGTGATCGACTTTAATTTACAACTAACTGAAGCAGCCAGCCGGCTAACAAGCTACAGTGCTGGGCTAGCTGGCTCATGTCATTACACGGCGCATGCATGCGTCGGTTATGGTCTGTCGCGTATCCGTACGATCAATAGACTAATGGACGATAAAATGAGAGATGGTCTATCATCGGAATTTACTTATGACTCACATTTGGACTTTGTCGACTAGGATTACTTTAATTTACATTTCACACATACATACAATTGACTCTGTGATCCGAAATTTTTCATAAACGTAAAATAACTGTTTTGAAATATATAAAACAAAAAATCATTGTACATACCAATGATTTTGTTTTTAGATTGCAGAAGACGATCTAATAGTACCAAGTGATATTTCTCCCATGAGAACAATAAAAATATATTCTCTCTATTATATTCGTTTAGAATTTTAAATTACTTCTAACCATTGGTAATTTATGTGTCGAGTTTGTCAAGGTGACCTACCTGGCCAGTGCGGTTTGGGTTTAGCCGACATGCTATACTTTTTTGTTGATAGTTTAGCCACCATGCTAATTACTCTACTGACTAAGCGAAGTTAGTGAGTGATTACATTTACAAAAATTGGTGGAGCCATGCAGGTCAAACGAGACATAGAGTTTAGACAAAAGGTTCGATGAAGTAAATTATAGTTGATAAAATGACCAACCAAACAACTAATTTGATTATGGAACAATTTTAAACACAATCAGCTCGTTTATGTGATATTGATGAATCTAATTTTGATTAATTAATTGATATGTATATATATTGAGCATCAGGTGGAATAAAACAAAAGCAAAGATTTTTCCATGCAATCAGCAATGCATTTATCTATTTTACTCATCTTTCCTGCATGCTTTTGGATAGAATATATTTTACTGTACAACAACTGATTCATTGGGATATTTTGAAAAGCAGAGGATAAAACGATTAAGGCAGGAAAAATATTAATTGAGAGGTAATTATGGAAAAGAAGCGTGTGGTAGATAAACACATTATTTATCCACAATCCACTTCCAGTTTTCATGTATATCAATTTATTAATAATTCACACATGTGAAATATAAACTAGTCAACCCGTATACAATTTTAAAATACCAGTACTAACCCCCCATACACAAAGTTACACTCTTTCTATCTATAAATTGATATCCTCGGTCCTCCAACTCTGAAACCTCTCTCTCTCTCTCTTTCTCTACAGCGAGCTAGCAAGCCATGGCGGTGAACATAACCTCAATCAAAACCTCCTCCAACGGAGCTTGGCAAGGCGACAATCCCCTCGATTTCGCCTTCCCGCTCCTCATCCTCCAAACAACCTTAATCCTGGTCGTCAGCCGCCTCCTCGCTTTCCTCTTCAAGCCCCTCCGCCAGCCCAAAGTCATCGCCGAGATTGTTGTACGTTTAATTATTGCCCCCTTTTTTCTCTATGGTTCATTGGTTGGACTATTCCATCTCTTTTTTTTTTTTTTGCAAATTAAATTATAATAAATCACATGCAGGGAGGGATTCTGCTGGGCCCATCCGCATTGGGCCGTAACGAACACTACATGCACCGGATCTTCCCCAAATGGAGCACTCCGATCCTCGAATCCGTCGCCAGCATCGGCCTCCTCTTCTTCCTCTTCCTCGTCGGCCTCGAGCTCGACTTATCCTCCATCCGCCGCAGCGGCAGTCGAGCCTTCGGAATCGCCCTCGCCGGAATCACCCTCCCTTTCGTATGCGGAATAGGCGTCGCCTTCGTCCTCCGCAGCACAATCGCCGGCGAGGAGAAAGTCGGCTACGCGCAGTTCATAGTCTTCATGGGAGTCGCCCTGTCGATCACCGCCTTCCCCGTCCTGGCGCGCATACTCGCCGAGCTGAGGCTGCTCACCACGCGCCTAGGGGAGACCGCAATGGCCGCAGCAGCTTTCAACGACATCGCAGCGTGGATCCTACTCGCGCTTGCCGTCGCGTTGGCGGGGAACGGCGAGGAAGGTGGTCCGCACAAGAGTCCTTTAATATCCGTGTGGGTCCTGCTGTCCGGGGTCGCGTTCGTGGCGTTCATGATGCTCGTGGTCCGACCCGGGATGAAGTGGGTGGCGGGTCGGTGCTCGCCCGAACACGACGTCGTTGACGAGGCCTATATATGTTTGACCTTAGCCGGGGTTATGGTTTCCGGGTTTCTGACGGACCTGATCGGGATCCATTCGATATTCGGGGCGTTTGTGTTCGGGTTGACGATACCGAAAGGCGGGGCGTTTGCGGAGCGGCTGATGGAGCGGATCGAGGACTTTGTTTCGGGTTTGTTGTTGCCGCTCTATTTTGCATCCAGTGGGCTCAAGACTGACGTGGCGACCATTCGGGGAGGGAGGTCGTGGGGCCTACTTGCGCTTGTTATCACCACCGCCTGCGCCGGGAAAATATTGGGCACGTTCGCGGTGGCGTTGATGTTCCTGATTCCGGCGAGGGAGGCACTGACTTTGGGGTTGTTGATGAACACCAAAGGATTGGTTGAGCTCATTGTTCTCAACATTGGAAAGGAGAAAAAGGTTAGTAATTATTAATAATTGGTTTTTCCATCCATAATATTTTCGTTGATTAATTACTTTGAAGCAGAGTGAAAGTCAGTAACGTGTGAAAACTGATTATGGGAACATTATTTGTGGGAAATGTTCGTAACAGTGCACTTTAATTCTCTATAGATAAGTACAATGCTTTTTATTCTTCAAAATCACACTAATTTACATTTCGGGATTGATAAAACGTAAGAAAGTAGGAAACATAAAAAACAAATACATTTTTATAAGGAGACAGAAAGCATAAAGAAATGAAGTAATTGAATATTGGGTGTAAATTGTTATGAGCGTGAAAGGTCGGTTGGTATTTAATAAGTTGTTTAACTATACAATATTTTAAAATAAAATGAAATATTATTTTAAAACGTGAGATTTACAGTTATTTTATTTGATTAACTCTATATTTTTTTATCATAAATAAAATTTTAATTCACATGCGATACCTGAAACAGTAAAAATCAAAATACTTAAAAAAATGTACAATTTGAAATGGAACAATTTAAAAAATTATAAATTTTTAAAATATGAAATGAACTATTTTAATTTATCAAAATAGTTCATTGAAATACCTTATCCAAACGATTAGTAAACGAACGCAGGTCTATATCCTCAATATTTCATCAATATTATGTGCACAGTTATTATTATTATTATTATTATTAGGTAGAAACAAAAACCAAGTCCATGCCGACGGGATCCGCCGCTATATTCCTTTACCAAGGAAGGAAAGTGTTTTTAATTTGCTCCCTATCTCCTTACATCATATTGGGTTGTATCATCATCAAATCAATCGATCAACCAGATGCCACCTCCCCACAACTTGAGGAGTATCTACCTTTTCCACATAAATACACTAATCATATATACTAAATATAATATATTATTTATTTGATTTTTTTTTTTGTTTTTCCCTCGTCAACATCTCTAAAAAGTCAACCCTATCATCTATAGCAATTAGCAAATAATGAAAACAGATCTTACTTCCCTCAATAGTTTTGGTTCTATAGGGAAAAGTATGGCTATGGATAAATGCCAAGTTGGTGACGTAGTTCCTCAGGCATTGGAAAATGAAATCATCGTTGAAACTTCTTTCTTTTAAGTTAGATGAGAATGAGAATTCCAACTTTGGTCTCTGGAAATAACAAAAAAAAAATACAACAACTTGAACCTTTACTAGAAAGCATGGGATGGTTTATTACTTTTCTCTGTTTCTTTTTTGGCTACCCACCGTCCAGGTGGCATGCATGGTTCATAATTTCCTTGTGCAGTCAGAAATGGCTAGTTTGATTAGTAGTCTGAAAAAACACGAACATGTAATGCTGCTGGCTTTGCTTTTGCATTAATATTGGGGCGGGGGTGGATGAATAAGGTGCACTTACGTGTAGTTGGAATGCAGCCCCGTAATAATATTATGTTTGAAGAAAGCTTTGATTTCTTTTTCTCTGTCTCCCCAAGAATAACGTGCCCCAGCCCGTGGAAATGTCATGAACAATCCACATCCACGTTAAAAAAAGTCTTCTCCTTCCTATTCTTTCACAGGAAATTACATTGGTGCCCAGAAAGGTGGAGAAAACAATTTTATAATAATTCTGGGACGTATTCCAGGATTACATTTGTTTTTTAGAGTATATGATTTTTGATTTGATGACTAGCTAGATTGCCATTTTTTTTTTATCTACAGGTCCTTAATGATGAGACATTTGCCATTCTAGTCCTCATGGCACTTTTCACAACCTTCATCACCACTCCATCAGTGATGCTCATCTACAAACCAGCCCGCCTCGGCCGTGCCGGAAACAGCCGCGTAGAAGGAGGGACCACCACCTCCTCCAATTCAGGCAGCCCCCGAAGAAAGCTCCGTGACCTAACGGCCACCAAGGAATCCAAAGACGAGCTAAGAATGCTCGCCTGCGTCCACGGCCCTGGCAACGTCCCTTCAATCATCACCCTCGTTGAATCAATTCGCAGCACCAAAATCTCCCAACTCAAACTCTTCGTCATGCACCTTGTCGAGATGACCGACCGATCTTCATCCATCATCATGGTCCAACGGGCCCGCAAAAACGGCTTCCCTTTCTTCAACCGGCGCCGTGCGGGCCAGTGGCACGACAGGCTTTCCGGAGCCTTCCAAGCCTACAGCCAACTGGGGCGAGTCACTGTCCGGCCTACTACCGCGATCTCACCTCTCGCGACCTTGCACGAGGATGTCTGCCACGTGGCGGAGACGAAACGTGTGGCCATGATCATCCTTCCGTTCCATAAGCACTGGAGCGACGAAGCGATTGAGAATGTTGGGCATGGCTGGAGGGGAGTCAACCAGAGGATTCTGAAGCACGCGCCTTGTTCTGTTGGGCTGCTTGTTGATCGTGGGCTGGGCCAGGATACTAGGTCCAATACTAAAGTGGGCCAGAAAGTTTGTATTGTGTTTTTTGGCGGGCCGGACGATCGTGAGGCGCTGGAGTTGGGCGGGAGGATGGCCGAGCACCCGGCGGTTAAAGTAACGGTCGTTAGATTCGTTGAGAAGGAAGGGGTAGAGGAGAACGGAAAGGCCGTGACTTTACAGCCGTCGCGGTCTAAGTCGCCAGAGCAGAATTATAGCTTCTCTACTGCCGTTATGAACCGCAAGAAGGAACAGGCAAGTAATTCTTATCCCAACATAACTTGCATAAAAAACGGACAGGGTGGAAATTTGGTCGGGTAATGGGTAAAATTGATTAATTAATCGATTTTAGTTGGTTAATCGGATTAACTTTAATTCTGTCAGTTAAATTGTTAAAGATTTGAATCTTTTTTAAATAGAATCATAATTTTTACACCCATTATATTTATACCTATTTTAACTAAAACCGACCTTAACCATCGATTGACAAGGTTAATTTTTAGTTAATTAACTAATAATCACATGGATCAGTTAGTTAATAGGTTAATCTACTTTTTATACTGAATGCGGCCAGTTATTTACGATCCTGACTAGCTCAAACGATAAAATTTGTTGTTATGGTTTTGCAGGAGCTAGATGAGATGGCTGTGGCCGAGCTCCGAAGCAAATGGGGGGAGGATGTGGAGTACATAGAGCAGCCAGCAAGCAACAACATTATAGAAGGGGTGTTGTCAATGGGGAAGAGCAGAGATTACGATCTTATGGTGGTCGGAAAGGGGCGGTTCCCATCGACAATGGTGGCAAAAATAGCGGACCAACAGGCGGAGCATGCGGAGTTGGGGCCCATTGCCGACGTGCTAGCGTCCTCCAGGCACGGCGTCATTTCATCTGTGCTTGTGATTCAGCAACACGATGTGGCCCATGCAGAGGAAGTTCCGGTGGTTAAGATTGTTGAGAACGATGGGGCCACGTCGTCATCTCAGGGAGAGATGGGGAATAGTATTGTATAAGGAATAAATAAAAATAGTTGGGAGATATTGGTAATTATGTTGAATCCGATGGGTAAAACTGTAAAAAAATTAAGAATAAAGTAATGCCAGGTGTAATTAATTATATATTATATGTTAATTATCATCTACTTTTGATTCGTAAGAAAAATATTCCTTCAAATTCAGCACATTGAGAGGAATTGCTACACCTTTTCAAGATTATATTTTATAACAAGACGGATGAATGTTAAAATTAAACCAGTACAATATACAATTTGTTTAATTTGTTGTATGTCACTCAAGGTTAATGATATCAATTTTACCGTGTACCTATAGTACATAACAAATTACCTTCGAGTGTAATAATACTGTAAACGTGTGTGAAGTGTCATTTTCTTTCGTTCTTCTTTTCTTTCTTCTCCACTGCCAACGATTAGTCAAGAGACTCGCTGTCGTCCCGTCGTCACTGCAGTCTCGCCAATCGCCGCCGTCCACTCGATTCCCAACTCAAACAAGTGAGTATGGTTTAAATTATATCAATATATTGGTGAATCGGGATTTTTTAATTTAGGTAAGAAATTGGGGGTTTTAATTCAATGTTTTGGGTTTAACAACTTGTAAGGTTTAGAGTTCACTGTTAAGATTGGATTAGGCTTATTTGAATTGGGGATGTTCGAGCAAAGAGTAAATTAGAGTTTTTCGAATTGGGGTTCTTCAAATTGATTTGAAAGTTTTGGGGTTTTGATAGTTATTTATCTTGTGCAGGAGTTATTCCGAAGAAATCGAACACACATCGAGTTCTATTGGATTAGGAGGATCTAATTTGAGGTTGGTATATATTTTTTGTTATAAAGAAATTTGAGATTTTGTGTTCTATATTTGATATTCATATATTAATTGTTTGTATTTGGTTAACCTTGTAGTATTAAGTGATTTAAAAAAGAAGATATTCCAAATTCATCCATTAAACATCAAGTTTCTTCTACTTTGAAAGTGGTAGACTGATGATACTTTAGAATCTAGTTTAGTGAACATATATGATGAGCTTTTTTAGTATTATAAATAGGTTAGAAACATATGTTAATCCATATTACATATATTTGATGATAGTTAGAATACATATTAAAATGTGAATATATTTGATAATGTAACGTGGCAAAAAATGAGATTGTTTAGAAATTAGTAATGTATAATGAAATGTTATTTTTTTACATTTTTTCATAATGAAACTTTATACAACTCATTAAAGCCTGATACTAAAATGTAGGTGGGAAAAGCCCCACAAATTCAACTTGATTTGAGAGTGAGAAGTGCATTTAGTTATTTATTATGGTGGTGGAACATAGCTCATGAGATTAAATGAAGGCATATATATATATATATAGTTAATGGAAACCCATTTTGAAGGAAAACCCCTCAAATTGTACCGTATTATATTGGTTCTCGCATTCAAACATTATAGCATATCAATAACTTTGCTGCACCGCTAAACATCGCCCTAACTTTCGAAAAAAATCATCCTAACTTTAAAATTTGAACAGTTAAATTACGAAATACCCTTCAATTCCGTATTAAAAACCGGCGAACAGAAACATTCAGCATCACTTTCACCATCCAACACAAATTTTGCTCTGAAAAAATCAGCCCTTGTTCTAGCCGTTCGTACCGCCGCCGCCGCTGCCAAATTCATCACAGCCCACACCGACGCAGCCGCCGCGAAAAAGCCAGGGAAAAAAACGCCGCCGCCGCCGTACCTAAAATTAGAATTAATCATATTATCATCACAATATAATTTTAAAAAATATAAATTTTATTATGTAATTATAAAATATTTAATTTCTACAATATTTAGACAAAAAAATGGATTTAAATTACCTAGCCGCACAAAATCGGACGGCCGGTTAAGAAACCAGCCGCCCAAATCGGATGATAGCAAATCTTTCCACCATAACCATACCATTAGTTCTACACATCAAAACAATAATCATAGCACTCTAAATATGTTCAGTAGAATCTCTAAATTAGGATTTGGTGGTTTCCTGGAAATTCAAATTGCAGCAGAGAATTGCTTTGAGTGGGGATATACTGCTATCCACAGGTCACAATGAACCCGCTCTTCTCATTCTACACTACAATAGTCCAAATCCAGCACGACAGGAAGGCAACTGCAGTGCAATCAGAGCTCGTAGTCGAAGCCATCACGATATGCCTCTTCCGATTCTTTAAGCCTACTGAGAACTCGAAGTTTTGATAGACCCACTATCTTTGTTCAAGCAACATGAAAGTGTATGATTTGGATATATAGAAAATATTGAAGATGGGCAAGTAGCTAGCAATAATATTTTAATTGCTGGGTGATTGAACGGATAGAGAGTGGCATCCAGCAGAATTGCGAGATTTCCAAACAACTGGGTCACTTGCATTCTTGCTTGCTGTCGCTGGCTGGATTTGTTGACTGACTGTTGAGAAGAGCCTTTATTTATATAAGTAGAAAGTTCATTCAAAAAAACTCGCCATGATCAGAAACAATCAATGCTCGTACATATCAAGCCCACATGTCAAATGACATATATTGTCCCTCACTAAGTAAATATTAATATATGTTAATATAATTAATAAATAATAAAATATTAACATTTTTGTATTTAATTTTTATATCATATTAATAACAAAAATATCAAAGTTAATTATTATAATATTATATTAACTCATAATTAATCGTTACGTTCCAATTAAAATCGATGGTCGGACATGTTGGCTCTCATCTATTATTAACCCAAAATAAATCAAAGTACAAATTAAAAATCCACATATATCATAATTATCACACATTGGACAAGTCGATAATACTAATACATAAATCGTTAAAGTCACTCATAAATTGAAACGCATACAACAATTGCAGGCATTTAATTCACTCCTAAATTGAAACAAATACAACGACTTTCGACATTTAATTTAAATCGCACAATAAAACCACACATAAAATAGAAAACACAAATCGTCAAAAGTTCAACTTTACTACTTTTCGCCTATTAGTTGCTTAATCTCTCAGTCATATATCTTTTTCTGATCTTCGGTCATTGTTGTTGGATCCATTTCAAGTAGTTTGATTGCCATCTTACTTCTTCTACGTTGCTCTTTTGTTTTGACTTCGACCTCCATAATGGACGTATATTATTTCATAACCTTTACTTTATCGACTTCAATGTTGGCTTGTCGTTCTATTGCTTTCTGTAGGCTTTCTATTGATTCATTTGACACAGATGATTTTTTACTCTTATTCTTGAATGCTTTTCTTCTTGAAAAAAAAAGGATGAAAAACGGTCTCAAATTCTTCAATGGATGACATATTTATATTTGAGAAGCAGTATTTTTAATTATCATATTTGTCTATATGATAATTAAAATTATTTATATTAATTGTTTTTTTTAAAATAATAAAAATATAAAATTGTAGTCCACTTGGATTTACTTTTGTAACTATTTTTTGAATTATATAAATGAGAGTGGTATGATAATAGAGTGCGGAGAATTACAAATTAATATAATATAACGGGAAGGGTTGTCTTTTAAGGTGGAGCTGAAGACGGACTAAAAGGAAAGTCTAGCCTTAGGCTGCAAATTAAGTCTCCCCACTGCACTGCCACAACGCAATAATGAAAGCCCATTACGTTCATTTACTGCTCATATCTACCGGCCCCCTTCCATAAATGGTTAGCAAATAGCATGCCCTTCTTCCTTGAATAAGTTAGTTAGCATTTTAGTCAGTCACCAGTTACTCACCTAGCTAGCTCCTTCCCACCATTTCTTATAACACACCTACATAAAAAGCAGAGCTTTCTCCCTTCAAGTCACGAAAACCAGACCTGTATAAGAAGAAGCCATCCATATATGGTGAGCTTCTTCTCCTTGGTCACGGGACGACCCGGTCCGAGCGGCTTCGGTTCAGCTTCCACTGCTGAGCAAGTCACTCAAGGCATCGACGCTTCCCATCTCACCGTCATTATCACTGGTCACCCTTCTCCTTCCATTTCATTACCTTTCTTCCATTTATATGTATGGTTTACAGTTAGATAAGGACTAGCTACCTCCACTGATTCTTTTCCATTTTGCCATTGGTTATAACTCTATATCTTGCCAATGGTGAAACTGGATGGTCCAACTTAAACCACCGTCTAGAATCCTCGATCCTAGTTAAATCTATGAATTCCATGTAAACTTTTTTGAAAAACAATTGAAAATTTGAAATTCCACCCACTTGGGTTGATGAGATCACACATGGCTTATTTTTGTTTGTTGTTCTTAATGTTCAATAGTCCAATACAAGATAGCTTTTGAACAAATTTATGACATGAATAGCAAATGCCCATGTCCTTTTCTCCCCCCATTTGTCCAGATCTTAATAATAAATGCACGTACCTTTCCTCTCTTGTTTTGGCTCGATCTTACGGAACCAAGGAACAATTTTGTTGTGTTACGTTCAAAAGAGGGTGCAACGAGAGAACTTTATTTAAGATGTCAATCATTTTAGTAATGCTCACCTTAAGTTCGTTTATTTTCGAAATTCTCATGAGATCTAATGCATTAGATGGTGGTATGAGAATAAAATGAGAGTAGTCTAAAATTGGGTTGTTACAAACTCTTTTATTACTTAATAAAATGAAGTGAATGATCAGGTGGGGCAAGCGGGATTGGATTCGAGACGGCGAGAGTTCTTGCACTACACAGAGCCCATGTCGTCATCGGTGCCAGGAACATTGGAGCTGCCGACGAAGCCAAACGCCTAATCCTTAAAGACATCAACGACGGCCGTGTCGATGTCTTGCCGCTCGACTTGTCTTCCATCAAATCCGTCGCATCCTTTGCTGACAGCTTCAAATCCCTCAATCTCCCACTCAACATCCTCATGTAAAAACAACCCCCCCCCCCCAAATTGATAGACAAGTCTCTTTTTCTCATTCAGATAAGATTTCTTGTCTCGCTTTTGTTTTGTAACAGTAACAATGCTGGAGTGATGTTCTGTCCATACAAGACGTCCGAAGATGGGATAGAGATGCAATTCGCAACAAACCATCTTGGTGGGTAGTTTGTTTAACCGAAGCAGTGCAACCCTCAACTATTCTGATAAAGCTTCCTCTCTCCCGATAAATCGAGCTATTGGATGAAATCAACAAGAATGTACTTACTTCTTATTTTTGCAGGACATTTTCTGCTGACAAACCTTCTGCTAGACAAAATGAAAGAGACAGCAAAAGCTACAGGCGTCCAGGGCAGGATCGTAAATCTGTCCTCCATTGCTCACATCCACACTTACAAACGCGGAATTCCCTTTGATCACATCAACGACAAAAAATGGTATTCTTTCGCTGAATTCATATTCTTAAACATGTGAAATATGTTGCTAGCTAGGTGGGACGTGTACCGAAACATCGCCCTAAAAGTGGAATTTCGATTTCGATCGAGTCACCTTTCGTTTGGATTCGATGAGATTTCTAGATCACAAGGAGGAATAATACTACCCATCCTCTGTTTATTTAAGTTTTGATGATTCATCTCTGATCTGTTGCAGGTACTCTGACAAACGGGCTTACGGCCAATCCAAACTAGCCAACATCCTGCATGCCAAAGAGCTTTCCCGTCGACTCCAGGAAGAAGGAGTGAACATTACCGCAAATGCAGTCCATCCAGGGCTCATCATGACTCCTCTGTTTAGATACTCTGCCATTTCCATGAGTAAGCAAATCTACTGGTTATAAATTCCACTCTTAACTATTTTGACTATGAATTTAAGGTGGTTTCTTGTTGATACGTGTTCAGGGATTTTGAAGTTCTTTTCCAACTTCCTCTGGAAGAACGTCCCTCAGGGTGCTGCGACGACGTGTTACACGGCGCTGCATCCAGCGATGAAAGGGGTGACAGGGAAGTACTTGGCGGACTGCAATGAGGTACAACCAAGCGCCTATGCCATGGATGAAATGCTGGCCCGGAGTCTCTGGGATTTCAGCATCCAACTCATTAACTCTGCTGATTCTGCTAATAAAGCTTAATTAATCAACGAATATTACTACCTTCACTGTTTACTACTATATAGTTGAACCATGTTTCAGAAGTCTTTTATGGTTTGGGGAAAGATGTGTTGGAATGGGTTGATGGTTGATTCTTCATTAAGGATGTGTTCATTATGATCCAAGCAACCTTTTCTTTTTTATCAAGACTACACTAATATACCAATTTAAATATGAAAAAACCTCAAACATAGGTGTACATACAAAGTGGATCGATGGTCACAAAAATTCAAGTGATCCAATAACTATAAAGTTGACTGTTTGTTAAGAAATCTAAACCTTTGAATTAATCAGAAGAAAGAGCCATACACGCTAGGCTTTATAAGATAACGAAAATAAACAGACCTGCAATAAACTGGTGGCTCAATGCACTAACGGAAAAAAATGTACAAAAAGATCCCAAAAAAATGTAAGAGGAAAACACAAGTAATGCTCCATTTTACATGTTTAGATGTTAGAAGCGAAGATGAATAGCAAATATCCACGTGAGTACCTTTAATTGTAGAGTTGTGTGTTGATAATCTGAAAGTACTGGATTCGAATTCAATTACACCTCACAAACGAATAATGGACACCTAATGGTTATTTTTGGCGGCAAAAATATTAACCGGTCTCTTCCTCCACTTCCCACAACGCAATGGACCGAACCACCCAAGCGGCCCCTGCCACAACGACAGCAGCGAACGCTGGCGGAACTAGGAAGTCAATGTCTGACTTGACAAATAGCCGAGCTGGCAAGCAAAACACTTCTCCAGGAACGTCCAACGGAACTCTAACCATTCCTTCCCTTCTACAGTCTCCTGAATCCGGAGACTGAACTTGCGTAACAGTGGATACAAAGGCAAACTCCGGCGAGAACGAGGCCACAGCTACGATCACGGTAAGGAGACTGGTCCACGTGGTGGCATAGATTAGGAGAGGCAGCTTGGGCAACAGCCGCCGGCGGAGAGAGGCGAAGGAAGAAAGAGACATATTTGCAGAGTTTAAGCTTAGCTTAGTGTTCCCTCAGTTGCTTGTTGGGTTTGAAATGAAGGTGGAACAACTGATGGTAAAATATATAAAACGTAAGTGGAAATTGGTTGAAAAGAGGGGCACCTAACCTCAACTACTTTCCAACTCCATACTTGGAGTAGATACGCTAACTCCCCCCTCTTGCTACCATTCTTTTTCAAATTCTCTTCATATGCAAGAGAAAATGTCTGATTGGTCGACTCCGATCATCTGAAACATCCACGTCCGATCATCTAAAACATCCACGTCATGCCGATTCAAGTATCGCAGAGCAAGAAATTATGGATGAACACATAGAATTGCACAAGGAAGTTGGTCAAGTTAGGCTTCGCGTAGAATATTTCTGGTTTCTCAAAAGGAAGAACGCAAGGAGTTGAATGCCATCATTCAGTGATCGTTCAATCGAGGGGAAGGTCTCTCGCAAACAGAAACATTACAAAAGATAGAACCTAGAACAAGAGGTACTATTCCACTTGCAGTCATAGGATAAAACGAGAGCAAGACAAGTTAAGAGCCAGAAATGAGGAAAGAATTCATGATCAGGTTTCCCTGTAAGTAAATCTTCAATGGACATTACATATCAAGACAGAATCTTAAGCAACTGCAGGCTATGAGGTCATCTTTCTAAGCAGCCAAAAGGTAGGATGTTAATTGGCCAAGCACCACTTCTGGACCTTAGCCTCACCTAAGCCCTTCCACAAACGATAACAATTAAAAACAAAAGCACTTCCACACAAACCACATACTCATGCTGAAAACGTAAATAATTGGAAACCAGTATCACAATTTTCACAATTCATCCATACTATATATAAGCATTTCACCCGGTGATAAGTGTAAACAAGCCTGAATAGAAGAAGTCAATGGCTGATGGCCATGATATCTCCCATTCAGTTGGCACGGCTTTTAAACACGTCAAGTCCCATTTCAGTTGGATCAGTCGCTTGCAATTCGATCTGAATCCCGTCAAGTTCTCTCTTGAATCTGTCCTTTGAACTGGCGTAGATCATCTTGCTTCTCACCCTTGCTGTGTCCGGAGACCTTGAGCAAAACACACAGAATATGAGAACAAGCAAATTCATCCCCAGCACAGGACAATATGCTGACAAGGGCCGTAATTACCATGCAATGAAGAATATTCTGCTCTTCTGGCAGTTCTCCTTGGTGACGAAGTCAAAATCAAATACAGCATAGCGGCACTCATCAGCAGGGAGGCAAGCAGCGAAATCATCATAGCTTTCACCTGGCTCACCAAGTTTCTCCACAATGACTTGCTTTTGCTTCTCCTCGATCTTGAAAACTACGAAGCGGTAGGTTCTTTTTGCCTTTAGCTCCAGGAATTTCAGTTTGCAGTCATCATCGACTGCAAATCCAGACGCTGCGTTCGCCTAACGGAAACATAAACACAGTCATAAGCAATGCTTATTTTTTCTTACTACATATATACTGGATCTGGAAGTCCAAACATGATAGAGGAAAATGTATAGGTCATATCAATAAAGAATAGGAATCGCGCTCAAAGTTTCTCAAGGATCTCTGCAATGATGGATCACCTGCTACTTCGGTTTGTGAATTAAGAACATCTATTCAAAGATTCAAAATCATTCCTAGTTCATGTCATCATTAATAAAAGCAGTGTATGCAAACTAAAAGAAATCTTTATCAAAGCAAATTATGCGAAATGCAAAACCAACACTGGACTCAGTCAGCGATCTAGCTAACAAAAGGACAGGAAAGCCATCTGGAATCATAGATCACATCAACCATAGCTAACACAATCGGAAAGCATACAACCAGATACAGAGAAGATAAATCAAGTTCTATAGACGATCAGCAAAAACCTCCCTCCACTGCTCCACATAATCGAAACATCGAATCTGACAACGAAGAAGATCACATCGGATCTGCTGCACAGTACATAAACACGGGGAGAACAACTGCAGGACGAGAACCATACGCTAACGGTGGATATATACAGAGAATTCGAGTTCATGACGACGAGATCGGAGCACAGATCGGGCAACAATTGTTACCTAACAGAAGCAACTAATCCCAGTATCCCAGACGTATGATAAACCAGAAGAAAACGGATAAGTAAAGCATAAGGAACCCTAGGAAATAGCAGAGCTGAAATATGAGAAGAGAAAACGTTGTTCAGCTGAAAAAATCTCACCATTTGGTCCGAGTTTTCTCAGTGGAGCTCAACAGCGGAAGAAAAGGAGGAGATCGGATATATCGGAAGAGGAGAGAATTAGATAGAGAGAGAGAGAGGCTCCTCCGATAGCAAAGGGTGTGCTGGAGGAGAGCGGGCTGGCTTCTATTAATTAGGTGGGCTTTCAGTCGTAGTCGACATGCCTCCGGGCCCAGCCATTCTTCATATTGTAAGGGAATTGGCCATAAATGGAAAATGCATTCTTTTTTAATCAGAAAATGATAGTAATTTGGTACAGTGTTCACTATAATTATTAATGCTTTTTATTACAAATCTCAAGCTATCTGTTCAATGATCCACGAAAATTAATCATTTTGTAAATATGAAAGGAGTCTATGTTCCATTTGAGTTAAGTATGTATGACATGAGGGGTTGTGGTAAAGCTCGTGTAAGAGTCCTATGATTGATCGTTTAGCGTTGATCGTTTATGAGTTGATTGTTTAGTTTAAATGATCATGGATGGTGCTTAGAAGACACCAAAGCGATCGAAGCTTAGAAGTCTGACAATTCTAGTCCAGCGTAGGTAGGTCATTGCTCAAGCAGATACATGGGAATATCTCAACGGGCCGTCTCAACTCGATTATCACGATCAACGTGATTATATTAACCGCTAAAATAAAGGTCCACTGTACAACACCAAACTATAAATATTGTCACGCTCTCACTATAAAAGGTGAAATGCCATAATTGCAGAGAAAATATTCATTGAATTTGTATTTTTGTTCATTACATTTTTCTCTCTCGAAAACCCAAACTCACTATCCTATCAAAACTTTTATCTTATTTGTGAAAAAAATCCATGTAAATATTGAACCAAACAATACAATTCAAGTGGAATAATCACATACTCGAAATCTCTATTATCCCCTCACATGACAGGGTTGATCACATAGCTAAAACATATATATTATTTATAAGGAAAAAAAGAACTTTATATATAATGATTATTCATTGTTGGTGAAGCACAAGGAATTCCTTGGTACAGAATCATGTCTAGTGGGTCCATAGAGACTATCCCTCCATCATGGACCATTCCTTTGCAGCGTTGATACAACGCCAACATTCTTTTTATCGTTTCTCTTATCAATGTAAAGCGTTTGATACATTTTGGTACTAGAAAATATTCTTTGTTTTTTTTTTTATATAAATGGGTAATAGAAAATATTGAGCCACGACTCCAAGTTGCCGAATCTATACCAACAGTGATGAAAGTGATTATCCAAACGGGAAGAATTGAGATAGCAACAATAAACAAAAATTACGTATATTTCCATGTCGAAAGCTTCACATCCTCAATATGATTTGAACAATGTAAAGAGTTTTTTTTTGTCACTAAATAAACAGCTAAATTGACATTTTGTCTAACATATTTACCTCCATATCCTCTTTGCGTAGTCTTCGTAGCCTTTATTAATCTTTGTATGCTTACGTAAATGGTGGGAGCAATCGATTAAGAGGTGTTCACATCCACAACGAGAGTGGCGGTGATGGCTTGAAAGAAATCTAAAATATCTGAACCTATTTGGATATTGCCATTAGCGGCGTAACTGTGTCAAAGAGAACTTGTCATTTCCCGACATTAGATATAATTTGTGTGTATAATAATGATCGGAGAGGGTTGTTTACGGCCTAAGAGAGTGTCTGGTGCACGTCGTCCAGAAGGAAGTTAGCCGACCGTACGCGGTCTTTGAAGCTCCTTCCTCCTAATCTCGAACTTAAAAGCTTCAATTAGCAGACTGCCGGTTCCTCACCAGCAAGAAACAATTCATTGAATCAGCCATTAGATATAGAGTGAGATATCAGCAATAAAACAATCAAGCTGAGTCAGAAATGATAAAAAGAATTCATGAGAGACAACCATAAGGTTTCCCCGAAAAGTAAATCTTTAATATGACCAGTACATAGCAAATCCAGGATCTTAGCAAAATGCCGACCAAGACTCTACGAGGCATCTTTCTAAGCAGCCGAAAGTAGAATGTTAATTAGCCAAGCACCACTTCTGAACCTTCAACTCTGTACTAAAGCCTCCACAGACCGACAACAATGACGACACTCCACACAAACGTTTTCCACGGATCACAATCCATCCGTAAACCACATACTCATGCTTAAAACGTAAAAAGAACTTGGAAACCAGTATCACAATACTATATAGCATTTCACCCAGTATTAGTGTAGACAAGCCTGAACAGAAGAAGTCAATGGACCCAAGATTGGCCTATATTCCATGTTCAGTTGGCACGGCTTTTGAACACGTCAAGCCCCATCTCAGTTGGATCAGTTGCTTGCAATTCGACCTGGATTCCGTCAAGCTCTCTCTTGAATCTGTCCTTTGAGCTGGCGTAGATCATCTTGCTTCTCACCCTTGATGTATCAGGAGACCTTGAGCAAAACGACGCAGAATATGAGAACACAAGCAAATTCATCCCCAGCATAGGATAATATGCTGACAAGGGCTATAATTAGTAATTACCATGCGATGAAAAATATTCTGCTCTTCTGGCAGTTCTCCTTGGTGACGAAGTCAAAATCAAATACAGCATAGCGGCACTCGTCGGCAGGGAGGCTAGCAGCAAAATCATCGTAGCTTTCGCCTGGCTCACCAAGTTTCTCCACAATGACTTGCTTTTGCTTCTCCTCGATCTTGAAAACTATGAAGCGGTAGGTTCTTTTTGCCTTCAGCTCCAGGAACTTCAGTTTGCAGTCATCATCAACTGCAAATCCAGACGCTGCATTCGCCTAACAGTGACATATACACAGTCATAAACGATGGTCATTTTTGCTCACTCAATGAAACAACTTGTGCTGGATCTAGAAGTCCATACTTGAAAAAGAACAAAAATATGGATTAGCTAGGGAATATGCATCACACTACAGATTTCAAAAGGATCGCACCCTAGACCACCAGCTACTTTGGTTTGTGAATAAAGAATATCTACCTCAAGAGTGCCTCGAAATCATTTCTAGTTTATGTCATGTCATCATTACTGAAAGCAGCATGCATTCCATTTCAAGTGATACAAACTGAGAGAATGAAAGCAAATCAGGAAATATGATCAACAAACACCAAGCATCGTCAGCGATCTATCTAGCTGACCAAGACAGAACAGCTATCCAATCGTAGATCACATCAACCATAGCAAACACGATCACAAATCATACAACCAGAAACAGGAGCGGATGAATCACGTCCAATTCAGGACCAGCTATAACCTCCCTCAACATCATGCACACCAAATCTGACCAGGAACAAGATCACAACAGATCTGCTGCGCACTAGATAAACACGGGGAGAAGAACTCGAGCATGACGATAACCATATGCTGACAGCGGATATAAACATAGAATTCAAGTTGGGGACTAGGAGATCGGAAACAGATCGGACAATAATTTTCACCTAACGGAAGCGCTAGTCCCAGTCTCCCAACGATATGATAAACCAAACGTAAACAGAGAAGTAAAGCATAAGGAAACCTAAAAATAGCAGAGCTGAAGTCAAAGAAGAAAAAAGGTTGAATCAGTTGAGAAGAAAACTCACCATTTCGTACGAGTTTCCTCAGTTGAGCTGAACTGCGCGGAAGGAAGGAGAAAAAGGAGATCGGATATATCGGAAGAGGAGAGAATTTAGAGAGAGAGAGAAGAACGCAAAAGAAGAGGGTGTTCTCCAGTCCTCCGATAGCAAAGGTTGTGCTGGAAGGGAGAACGGGCTGGCTTGTATTTAATTTAATTAGGTGGGCTTTTGTCGTGGGGAAATAATACTGTGGGGCGCCTCTAGTCAACGTGTTTCGGGCCCAGCCTTTCTTCATCTCCTAACGGGAATAAATAGAAATTGATTTTTTATTAATAAATAGAAAATGATATTATTTCAAATCATAGTTTCTAATGTTTTCAATACGAAATTATTCTAAAATTAAATAAATCTCGAGGCCATCTTTTTACCGAAAGATTTAGAAAAGTACTCAAAAGTCTATATTTCATTGTTAAAAGCCGTTTGCCTCCGTTCTTTTAAAAATAAAATTCAAAAATGACACCAAAATATATTTACTAGTGACACTCTTCTTGTACAAGTGTTGGCCTTCTTGACAAGATGTTCTTCTTTATAAGGGAAAGTAATAGAGTTATTAATTTAGTGTCGAGAAATATTTTTTTATATCTCTTAAACTATATTGAGATCAATCTCACAATTTGGGTAAATTTTTAAATATTATTTGTGGTCGAAGATGAGGAGGTGGTGGTGAGAGCCGAAAAATCGGAAGAAAATAAGAGGTGGTAGTTGAAAATTGAGATGGTTCCGGAAGGATTGCTGAGGGGAAAGGGGGTGGCGACTAGAGTTTTTTTAGTGGGTGGGTTGTTAAATAGAATCGAAACCTTAATTACACATTTATCAATTTTATTTCAGCTTTTAAATTTTGATACCTAATCTAATAATATTGTTGTCGTGTGACAACAAAAAATGTTGTTATCATACCAAAATTTTGAGAAAATAAGGAATTTCATATAAAAACTAATAATATGACGTGTGTCATCTTGTTAAACCAATCTTCCCGACATTATTGTAATCACGCCCTGTTACGACGAGCAATTATAAACATTGCAAGTATGCAAAAACTATTGTGGAGATTACAATAGACTTGTAATCATGACATGGTATTGGTTACATTGTGATCAGTTTAATTACTTCTACAATTTGTTTGATTATGAGTGAAAGTTAGCATACACTAAGAGTAGAAAAGAAACCCTACCCTCCTCGCAACTCTAGTCGCCAGAACCTTGCATATTCCCCTCAATTGCCTACCTCCCCGACGAACACTGTGACACCAACCCCCGCCTATGCCATCGATCGTACGAGCTAACGTTTCCTCACGTATGAGAATTTGCCTCCTCTTGCTACTGGGAGTTTTACAACACTTTTCTTGCTAGCTCGCTTTGATGGTACCACCTCAACGACCCCGGCGAAAAAATGGTGCTTGTTACATTGACTGATGCTACTATGGAGAAGCAGGTCGAAGACTTGTCTCTAGACAAAAATGACAATTAGGAGCTGGAAATGGCACTTCTGGTGCAGACGCCCTCCACTACGAGAATATGAGTTGCGTATCGTGGGATCCTTTCTCACAAAGAGAGCGATCAACTTCCTGGCCATGAAGCATAAAATCTCGAGCATCTGGGAACCAGGACGTGGAGTTGAAATCGATGACCTAGGGAATCAACTCTACATATGTCGCTTCAATAAACTCAGGTCTGGAGGCAGTATCGGAGTACATGCACGTCAGCCATCGTGCGGCCAGCCCAAACAATTAACTTGGCGGCACTGCTGTCGAGACCCAACCTTCTCGAGCAGGCGATGTTGATAGCCTTCCTCATTTTTTCTCCCCTTTTAGTTGATTATGCTTTGGACATTGTCTCATTCGCTTTACTTTTAGTCGGTTGCTTGTGTGTTGGGTTTTTTGAGTTTGACGTACCGTTCCTGGTTTGAGTAGTTTTTGGGTTTTGATTTTTGTGTTAATGTGTCATGTCAGGAGAGCTCGGAAAGAGTCGACTCATTATTCTGATGACAACTACGACTTCTTGTGGCCTGCATGTGGGGACTGCACCTCCCATCTTAATTTGTTAATATTGAACTAAATGTAACTAGTTCGTTTCAACATTAATAAGATTGACGAGACTTATTCATCATAAAAAAAATTAACATAAATAATATCTATATTTAAAAATGAAATTAACCCTCAGTTACAGCAGCCAATTTTTTTTAAAAAAATTAGCCCTCATTTACGCCAACTAATTACTCATATTAATCTCAAATCTCTGGCTTGAGTGGCACACTTCCTAAATAACTTCTCCCATCATCATTGTCCACGTGTCCGAATCACCTCCTCCCAGCTACGCAAGCAGTAAAAAAACCTACTGGGCTAAGCAAACCTCAAGGGACCTACTTCTTTTATCCACTCGTTTTCTCGTCCCTTCTTCCAATATATCATCGTCCTCATATGATTCTTATTTTTATTATTATTCCTGTTAAAAAGATTTTTTTTAAAATTAAAATAATACTTTCTTCTGTTTCTTTCTCTGTCTTTGCTATTTTGCCGCTCTGGAGTATGAAGACGTTCCCGCTGCAAAGAAACTAACCCTAATCCTTATCCCAATTATAATTAGCCCCCTTCTATTCTCCGATTCATAGTCTGCTATTCCAATCCCAATCTTTTTTTATTTTCTTTTTCTTTTTTGTAATTCCTTTCTCAACCATGGCTTCTTGATTCATATAATTCAGAGATCCCGTTGTGCTTTTGCACGGAACTCTCAGACCACCAGCCAGATCTGAAAATTAGACTCAACCATCAAGCTTCCGTGTTCTTGAATCTGGATTCACTACCGGTTTCTGGTTTTCCCCGTGTTGTTTGATTTGAATCCGTCTTGGGGTAGGTATCAATGGAGGGTTTTTTTTCCCTTCTTTTTTATTTGATTTATTATCTTCCCTGATTTGCTGTCATGTTACTATTTTTGAATTTTGTGGAGCGGTTCAGCAGTTCTTCCCCTCTTTTTATGTCACAGGCTAACAGCCTCAGACAGTTATTTTTGATTGATTCCTGTAATCTGCTGTTGTTTCAGACGTCGTTTCCCCTCCCATTTGACAATCTCGGGATTCTGTGTTTTCATCTGCCGAGGCTTTAATTTTGTGAATTTAAATGGAGCCCAAGGTATTGTTCTTTGATCTGCTTCTGTGATTGGATGCTGACAAGTGTGGTTCAGTTCACTGTGTCAAAATGGGGGAGGTTGCAGCTTGTCTGGAAATCATAACTACGGAAGGGATAATGGAAGTAGATAAGAAAATTAGTACTGAAATTGAATCGGAGGATGCAGATACTCCAGTGCCTAAGGATATCAAAGCAGAATCGCTTCCTGGTAAGGAGGAGCAGGTGAAAGAAGTGAAAGATGCTTCGTATGAGGACATGACGTCTGAAGTTTCCAACCCAGTCATTTCTCCAAGGGAGAATGTCTCTGCTTGCCTGGGCACTATCAGCCCCAGCACCAAACCATTGGGTTCGATCGAATTGATGTCTCATTCTTCAGGCTCTTCCAGCCCGTCTGAGACTTTGAGTGAGGATGGGGATCCCTGCAGTGAAAACAACAATGCAGTTGGGTGCAATAACTCTGCCAACGATTCCTCTAGTGCATTCTCCACTACCCACGTTGTGTTGGAGATTCCTAAGGATGCGATCAGTTCATCTGGGATTAGGAAGATTACTTTTAAGTTCAGCAAAAGGAAAGAGGACTATCATAGTCCGGCCGCTGCTCCTTCAGATCTCGAGCCTGTGAACTATGGCTATGTTCACGAATCATCATATCCTGAGGAATATGGTAGGTCCGAATGGACTGATTCGGATCTCTACATGTCTGGAAGGCAAGATGCATACTCGTTCATGCCCGCTATGGAAACAACCATGCCTAAGAAACTTTTAGCCAACTATCCAACAAATGTGAAGAAGCTGCTTGCGACAGGAATCCTTGATGGGGCTCGAGCCAGATATATCTCTTTCTCTCCAGAGGTAAGTCTCCTTTTTCTTTTGGCAGCACATGTTGAAGTTATAAATTTGATTATTGAATATCGAAGGAGAGATGACATTGATTTGAATTCGTTCATTATCCAGAGAGAGCTAGAGGGGGTCATAGCAGGTGGTGGATATCTCTGTGGCTGTTCTTTTTGCAATTTTTCAAAGGTAGGTTTCCTTGGCATATGGTTGTTACTTTATTGATTATTGTAGATGTTTGGTAGCTAAATAATATTTGAGCAGGTTCTCAGTGCATACGAGTTTGAGCAGCATGCTGGTGTTAGGAGCAGGCATCCAAACAGTCACATATATTTGGATAACGGCAAGCCTATCAGCAGTGTTATTCAGGAGATCAAAGCCGCACCGTTTAGTGAAATTGAGGAGGTGATAAGAAATGTGGTTGGTTCGTCACTCAACGAGGAGTTCTTCCAGATCTGGATAGGTGAAGTTTAATTCCCCAGTGGTTTATTCAATTACTCTATTATGTACATCTATCTAAGCTCTTAACCTTCTTGTTTTAATGCAAATTAATGACATGCAGCTGGTTTCCAACAAGGATTGGAAATGGATGAGGAAGAGGCCTATTGTTTCAAAAAGCCTAGCTACTTACTACATTCTGATGTCAGGTGACACCTTACTACCAACTGGGGTTTTATTTCGTACCTTATTTTTGGTTTTTGTTTTGTCTTGCTGACGGTTTATCTTTTGAATTTACAGCTGCTCTAGTCAAGCTATTGATGAAAGCTTGTGGACTGGCTATGGCTCTTATGCGGATAACAGCTCAATCGGACAGCAGCCCTACTTTCCGACGTCTGGGAAAAAACAGTCCAAGAAGCGGTATGATCCATCTCTTTCATTTCTGTGTACATGATGTCTATTTTCTATTATTCCCTTATTTTTCTGTAATCTATATCTATGCTGTTTTGGAACCTGTGAAATGGTTTTTGTGTACAAAGATCCTGAAATTCATGATGATTTTCATTTTGCAGAGCTCGAGACAATGCTTCTACCTCTGTTAGGAAACATAGTTCAAAAAGAAGGTAATATTCTGCTGACCACGTCCTTTGCCATTCTTCAACTTGTATCGTTGTTGGGGAAACATCTGCCTATGCAATGTGTAACCGTGTTTTTTTTGTTTTCCTGTTCTCTCCTTGAAGGGATAATGATCTTCATCGATTACTTTTCATGCCAAATGGCCTGCCTGATGGAGCTGAATTGGCTTACTTTGTGAAAGGACAGGTGAATTGATTGCTCGTTACATTAGTTAGACATATTGATCCCACGTTTTGACACTTGTAAATTTATTTTCATTTTTTCAGGAAATGTTGAGTGGCTACAAGTTGGGAAGTGGTATATATTGTAACTGCTGTAAGAGAGAGGTCAGCTTTTTTATAAGACGGTGACCTCATTAGATTGGAATTCTGCATTTGATTTGGACTCCTGCTGATTCTCTTTTGTATGGGATCTTTACTTTACTCGTGCAGATAAGTCCGTCACAATTTGAAGCTCATGCTGGGATGGCTGCTAGGCGGCAGCCGTAAGTAGCTCCTGAACTTAAGTAGGACTCTTTTCTTAAGATTCATTGTCAAGCTGGTTGTTGTATCTTTGTGCAGCTATCGTCACATCTATACTTCCAATGGAGTAAGCCTTCATGATATAGCCATTGCATTGTCAAATGGACAGAATCTTGTTACTGGCATCAGTGATGATATGTGTGCAAAATGTGGAGATGGAGGGAATCTTGTGTATTGTGACAATTGCCCTCAGGCTTTTCATCAAGGTATTTATTTTTAGTTGTTTTCTTTTTATGGCTATTGGCCTAATTCTAAACAGGAAGCTATTCACGTATCGTTCATTGAGAAAAGCATTAGTTATTTGACATGGATGTTTGTCTGCAGCATTGAATCTGATTTTGAACTTCGTTCTCTGCATTTCCTTGCGTTATGTATGTTTTAGTTGTAGCTATTCTTTTTCTTTTTTATTCAGTCCAATATTGTTTGTTGCAGCATGCTTAGAGCAACAGTTTCCAGAAGGTGTTTGGCATTGTCCAGACTGCAAGGATGTTGGCCCTGAAGAGAATTTAGCTAGAACAAATGTCATCAGGTTGAAGCGAGTTGTTCAAAACCCTGAATATGATGTTGGTGGTTGTGTTGTTTGCAGGTTTGTTGTTTGGAGGCTTTTAAATCCATTTGACTTTTTTCGTATAGGTAGAAAATATTGTGTTCTGTTATTCTTCGTTTCTTTGAGTTGAATTAAGTTGTAGCAAGCTCAAACTTCTTGCTCGATTGTGGTTTCAGGTCTCGTGATTTTATTGCTGGTACATTTGATGACCGGACAGTTATCTTCTGTGATCAGGTATGCTAATTCTTTTACTACCTGAAGTTGTATCTACCTTATTTGTAACCATCTTTAATGCGATCTCCAACTTCTTACTTTAATGTTGGTATGTAGTGTGAGAGGGAATTCCATGTTGGTTGTTTGCGGGAGCGTGGACTTTGCGATCTAAAAGTAAGTTGCCAATCTTGTAATTGGATGGTAGTTATTTTTTCCGCCAGCAGGATGTTGACAGATCTTCTTTTAATTTCCTTGTAGGAAATCCCTGAAGGAAAATGGTTCTGTTGTAACGAGTGTTATCGGGTTTATCTCGCTCTGCAGAAGTCAATTTCTAGTGGAGTGCAGACAGTATGTGCTTCACAGCTAGATATCATATGTCGAAAACATGCTGAAAGAGGGTTGAATATCGATAGAGCTAACGTCCAATGGCACATTCTGATGGGAAAAGAACGCCGCGAGGAAGATCTTCCCTTTCTCTCAAAAGCTACTTCAATTTTTCGAGTAAGTTGTTCTGGCTTAGTTCCATGTACCTGCTACCAGCCAAACTGGTTTCTCATTTTCTTTTGCCAATTTTGATTGCTTAATATAATTTTATCAGTTCACTTGCTGTGCTTACTTTCGCCTTCAAAATATAGTCTCTGTGCACTCATTTAACATCCCATGAACATTTTTGCAGGAGTGTTTCGATCCCATAAAAGCAAGAAAAGGCCGGGATCTCATTCCTCTTATGGTTTACGGGTACGTTCTCCCCTTTTATGATCTAGCATTTGCTTTGTCTGGTTTTGGTGGCTATTAGTTCTGCATAAACTTTTGAATTCACCGTTTTGGACATACAGTGAGTAAATATGATTCTTTCAACATTATCAAGACAAGTAACCCGAACACAATATACGTCTTGTTATTTCAAATATAATAGAATTGTTGTATGATTTTCCATCTCTGAATCTGGAGAAGGCTGTATTTGGTTGGAGTGGCTAATTGTCTTTAACCTGTTTGCAGGAGGAATATATCTGGGCAAGAATTCCAGGGGATGTATTGCGTTGTTCTGACCGTAAAGTATGTTAATTGCTTCACTTTATTTTGTTTTAATCTTATTTATCGTATCATCTTACTGGAAATACTTGCCCCTGCTGTTCTTCTTCTAAGCTTTGGTGTATAATGTATATGCAGGAACACTGTTGTTTCTGCTGGTCTTCTTAGAATCTTCGGCAGCGAGGTTGCAGAACTTCCTCTAGTTGCAACTAGTCGAAAGCATCAAGGGAAAGTAAGTACTTGTGTTCGGGACTTCTGGTTACTATCTTCTGTTGCTGTTTTGTTTTGGATGTTAATTTGCTTTTATATCTATCTCTAGGGTTACTTCCAAGCCCTCTTTTCTTGCGTCGAGAGATTTCTGTGCTCGCTGAAAGTGGAGAGCCTGGTCCTTCCAGCTGCTGAGGAAGCTGAGTCGATCTGGACCAAAAGATTCGGGTTCGAGAGGATGACTGCTGAAAATGTACGTTTTTGCTTCAACTCTTGATATATATGTTATAACTAATATTTTCACTAAGAAGCTAACGGCTATAGATTGATATCCATTCCTTTTGTTTGTTTTTGCAGTGGGCAGCTTACTCGAAGGAATTTCAGCTGACGATATTCGGTGGCACATCAATGCTGGAGAAGAAGGTGCCGCAGGAAATCGAGTGACATTGCTCATGTGCTCGGTAAGTTTTAGCAATAACCTGCAGCCAAAAAAGGAGAGAAGTAGAGAAGGCGTTTGGTCTGAGAATACATGTGTTAGATTCTAACTGAAGTACTAGTTTGGAGAATTTGCCTTCGTTATCGTTGCTGCAGTGGGTTCCTGCTATTCTTTTTTGATAAAAAAAATGGTTCCTGGTAGACAACAGCTTGACTTTTGATGGTAGGAGGGTAAAATTTAGACAGACAGTTGGCTTTTTCGTCTTTTTGCTTTTTTTTTTCTCTATAGTATTTGATATTTGATAAATGCTATTGCAGTGGGGGGAAAAGGGCAGTCTTGGAGTTTATAGTTAGGGTGCTCTTTTTTCTGGATAAGCTCATAATCAGAACATAGTGGAGTTTGACTTCCATCTTCCTATTCTCGATTATTGAAATGCAAGTTTTTGTATTTGGCTTTCCCTGGATTAAGTTCCAGTAGCCATTGTTCTGTTTGTAATTTTTTTGAGTTTTGCTTGGACTATGACACTAACAAATTAGTCCCTAGACATGAAGATAAATCAGACATAAAATTAACTATTATAAATATCTCATTACCGGGGTTGGGCTTCATCCTCAGCTCCTGCTTCTCCTTGGAGGAGATATAGGGGTGAAACTTGGAAGGGGAACAATCGGTGGAAGGTAATTGTGGAATCAGGATGGCATAGACCATTGTATGGAGCTTAAGTTCGAAGTGAGTTTCAATACACTTGGCGGAATTTGAAGTATGTGAAAACTTCAATTTTGAAAAAAAAGTCTGTCGTTTTGGAACTGCCACCCCTAGTTCCGCCATTGGGTGAAGGAGATAGGCAGAAGTAAGGAAGCGAAGAAAGGTTAATGGAGAGGATGAGAGGAGACAGAAGGGGAGAGGAGGAGACGAGATGTAGGGAGAGGGGAGATGACTCCATCATATTTAGATCTTGATGAATTCATAATCTGAATTTAAGGTATTCGAAGTTCGATTCAAGATATTTTTTTTATTTCGATTAAAAAGCTCTTTCCTGAATTGAATGGTTTCCATAATCGTCTATTGATAAATAATAATCATAAATTTCTATCCAAAATTATCCAAATTTAGGGGAAAATGTGTTGATACCAGCACATTCAAATATATTTTATTTTGAAAATAAAAGAATATTGAGTAGGTTTCGAGGAAAAACTCATATCTATAATCATTCCAATTTAAAACCAAACTGCAAAAATCATTGTTCTTAAAGAATTCATGTCAATGCAATACAAAATACTTCCTCCTCTGCCGTTAATTATCAAGTTAAGTATGCAAATTACTTCCCTAGCCTTTCATCCATTGGACTACTGACTAAATGAGAGAGTTAAGCTCCCCAACAATTCTTAGTCAACAATATTCCATATAACATACATTCAATTATACATTATACAAAACCCGGCCGGGTGAACTCAGAATTAGAAAAAACCCGGCCGGGTGAACTCAGAATTCAAGGATCCAAAAGACAATAGCAAGTAGAGTACACAAACACATAACAAGTTACTACAACCTTTCACCCATAAGGACTCTCTTATTTATCCACAATGCAAAAGTCCAAGAAACTCACAATGCCTCTGCAACAGAGTAATGGAACTCCGTTACAGACTGCTTAAGGAAGCTACTCCCGCAGTAGTCCGGACTCGCAACCTCGAACCCAACACTACTAGAACCATCACCGCCGTATCCAACCTCGTCGTCGATATCCAGTGATTTATAAGACTTTGCAGCGGGCTTTCTCCGAACCTGCTTCTTGTCCTTGCTACTACTGCTGCTTCCTCGAGATGAGTAGCTGTTGCCCTTTTGTCCCTTCTTCCCATTCTTCTTGCTGTCTTTGTCTTTCCTGGATTTCTTCTTACTGCTGCTGCTGCTCTTAACTGTATGACACAGAGAATTAGGGACTGGATCGTACACATCAGGTGCCCAACTCACACTCAGCTTCTTTGCTTCCTTGCCCGTTTTCTCTCGGCTGCCTTTCATGGCGGATTTGATCTTCAAATAATGACACAAAATGGCAAAACTTGTTAGGAATAGAAACAACAAGGAATATATATATAAAAATATATATTTGTTCAAAAAATATAGCTTACTGGCATAGACTTGGTGTGTTGGAGAGGCTGATCCGAGGACAAAGCCGGCAGTGCCGTCTCCTGGCCATTGTTTTCAAGAGAAGAGGACGTAGTGGAATCCTCCAAGCACTTACTGACAACAGGTTGAGGTCCGGATGGATCGATTCCTTCAGATCGATCTGTTTCCAGAGTAGTTTCAGACCTCAAATTCTCGAGGTTTACTTCTTCAGCATCCACCGGAGCATCACCAGCATCACGGTGGCCAATGTCCATTGACAGTTCGGTAGATAATGAACCGGAATCTGTATACAAATATGCATAAATAACGTAAGCAAAAAGCTTCAACAACTGATGTCAATCCATGGAATTTATAAAAAATTAACAACTGATGTATCCATGGAATACAATTTACGCAAAATATCCAACTACAGTATTGCAGCTTATAGCTAGATCAACCGACAGTTGGATAATTCAAACCAAAGCAAATCTGGGAAAACGATATAAACAAGCAACGCAAAGGCAAAACTCACCTAATCAAAAGCTTGGATATCTGAAATCAGGATCAGATCGAACACCTCGCTCAGGTCCCGTCCGCACGCAACGAAAGAAGAAGAACGATAGAGAGCCGGGAGAAGATCCCAAGAGAAGAAACGTAGTGTGAAATTCGAAAACAGAAAAGAGGAACCCCAAGGTTAACTAAGATTACCACGCCGATTACTCTTTTCGAGCCGTTTCAAACGATGCGAGCACATTCCACCATGATAAGGCGTTAGAGAAGGAACAATCCGCAGAACGGGCATCGAAGGCATCATATAATTTCTATGCTCTTCGAAACCACCCCACCACTACACACCTGACGCTTCGCCACGGCTCCGATCTCCCGTGCCGCCACCTCCCCTCGGGATCAACTTCTCTCCGTTGACGCTCTCACCTACTTACCCCACCTAAAAAGAATTCAAGCAACAAAAGAACAGGATAACTTCCTTGATTTAGTCTCCGGCTAATGCGGGGTCGAATATCCGATCTGAAACCGGAGATTAGAAAGATCAAATCGCGAGGGTATGAGCGAGTAATGGGAGATCTGGATAAGAAGATTAATCCCAACACAAGCTTCTGAGACGGAGAAATTAAGCAGAAAAAGTTGGAGCAGAGAGACTCTAATAATAATAAAGAAGAAGACTGAAGGTTTTGGATCGGTCTGACAAGTTGGACAAAAGAAGAAATAATATACAATATTTTTTATTTTTTATATATAGTAAAAAACGGTTTTTTGAATCTGTGGTCAATGGGGCGAGTCCGATGGCGATTTCCTCGACCCAATCAGCCGACTTACACGTAGCCTTTTTTCGGATTTATTAAGTCTTCTTCAGTTCTTCTTTTCTCTTTTTTTTAAAAAAATTACCACAGGTAATGTGGTATATAATCTATTTTTTTATTTTGTATAGTTAATATTTTAATATAAATAAATTAATATGTCATAAATAAAAAGAAAGAAATTATCTGAAATTTTGTTTAGGGCATGAATATCCAAAATTTTATTTTAAGAGCTTGTAAATTTGGTAACCGTCTTGGTGTCCTCAGAAACAGCGTGCTTAACGAGTTCATCAGGGAGAATCAATCGGACGGTCATCTAGATCTCCCTCGACGTAATCGTAGGCTTCTTATTGTAGCGGGCCAATCGCGACACCTCCTGGGCGAGCTTCTCGAAAATGTCGTTGATGAAACTGTTCATAATCCCCATCGCCTTGCTGAAGAACTCGATGTCCGGATGCACCTACTTCAGAACCTTGAAAATGTAGATCTTATACGTCTTGCTGCTTTTCTTCACCTTCTTCTTCTTCTTGTCGGCGCCTCCTTCCTTGGTCACCTTCTTCTCGATCTTCGATTGCTTCTCGACCGATGCAGTTGGGGACTTGTCCGTCGATGCGAGCTTCTTCTCCCCCTTCGGCGCTATTTTTTTTATTCGATCGTCGGAGGAAGTCGGGAACGGAAAAATCTGTTACACGAGGAAATTCGAGGCTATTTTTGGGTGGGGGAATTGAAAATTTATTAATTTTGGGATTGGTTTATATAGTGATGGCCTGTGAGGTTCGCTTGGATTGCTGAGATGGCGGTTAAATCATAGAGACCGGGATGTTTAGTTACAGTAATGCGACGGCTGAGATAGAATTTAGACTAAATTTGCATGCATCGATCCGTCATTAGAGAAGAAGAGTTACGTAGAGAGAGTCGTGTTCCTCGGGCTTTTGAAACACAATGGGCCGGGTGGGCTTCCGTTAAGAAAAACAAACATGGGCCTTCAACAAAAACGAGCCCTCAACTTCTGTTAAAACAAGATCCAAAACTGGAAGCAAATCAATAGCAGAGTATGCAACTCAAAACACAGTCCTAGGGTGCCAAGAGCAAGGCGATGACATTGACTGGCCATAAATGTCTTCTAAACCTGCAAGTTTCCAACCCAACCAGCAATACAACATGAGGAACTGAACTCAGGATATGCCAAGTTTCTAAGGTGAGAACACAGAAATTATAGTTCATGACAGCAGCCAATGATCCACTAAACAATTTGAGAGAATCTGCATCTCAAAAACTCGTGACTGGGAATGGGAATAAATCATCATTGAAATAGATACAATTATCAACTCGAACAAATGAAGTTCCAACATTTTAATAACGGATTTGAGGTATACACCACCATCTGTGTCTGTCTAACAGGTAGGTCAAGCAAACAACTGAACAAGTCCAGTTTGACAAAAATTTAACTCCCTTTAGTCGATTCCAAGCATGCAAAGTTTGTTATGAATGTATCATCCACCACATCCAGTCAATTCTATTTACCATCTATATCCATGCTTGTTATCTATTCCGAATTGTCAATCTGAGACTATCTCTTTGAACTTTGTGAGAACAGCTCAAATCAGAGATAGTTGCACAATCACAGAGCACAAAACAGGAGACAAAACAGTTCAAACAAACGAGCACACCAGTAATGGAGGAAAACGCTAGATTCCCGATGCTCATACCTTTGCTTTACCACTACTACCTATATTCCTATGCAGTATCCGAGCATCTTTGGAATCATCCCCACCATCAATCAACTCCCTCAACCCCAAATTCCCCCTTATCTCTTCTTCTTCTTCTTCTTCTTCTTCTTCGTCTACACTTTCCTCCTCCGAAATATTAACATGACCACCGCCGCCACCAGCAATGAGCCTCTGAAAGTAATTCCCGTAGATATACTCAGGAGCGTACCCATCCTCGTCGTCAAACAACATGACGTGGCCGTGCCACTCCCACACTCTATAATCCGACCCTTTCTCCTCGTGGTACCCCACGCATATATGATGTTCTCCCGCAATTGTAACCGCCTGGCCCGAGTTGGGCTTCAGCGACTCGGTATTCCCCGACAGAACCGCCCGGATGATCTCCTTCTCCAGCCTCGCTTCCTCCTTACGGAGCTGCGATTTGCTTCCGCCGTAGTTGTCGTCGTAGTCAGAGTCGTCGTCGGAGAGATCGTTGACGGCGTCGAGGAGGAGGTCCTCGAGGGATTTAGTTTGGGAGGAGGGGACGGGAGGAGGACGGATGTGGAGACGGCCCATCAGAGTTTGGAGGAGGAGGTTGTCCAAGTTTGCAGTGGTGTTGAATGAGCTCATGGTGTTTGTGTTACTACTGTCGACGAAGTTTGGAGGGGTTTTGGTTTGTAGATGGAGGGTTTATGGGGTTCTTTTGGTGAGATATTTTTGTTGTTTATCTTTACTTGGTATGAGACACGTAGGACCTGACGACGAACTTATCCAGTACTCAGTTGCTATTCCACTTCTTATCCGATGTCAACTTGGATTTCCTTCCCTTCTCTATTAATTTCGTATTGATTTTTCATAAAAACTAAATCCGATGTCACCTTAGCATATCATGGAAATAAAATCTGAGCTCATAAAATCACGAGGAAGGGAGATATCCACTGAACCATCACTTCATCGGAGAAACTGGGCCAGACAGCAAAAAACACTCATTCAACTCGCCCACTGTTCAATACACTCAGCATTCAGCAATACATGCAATAGATCTAATTCTTGTCAACCTTGGATTCAATCATATATCAAAAGGGCAAAATCAGTATATTGTACGGGGCTTACAGGAAACACAAAGGCCAAGTTGATATTTCGGCTAGAAAAAACAGGGGACTGTAATATATATGTATACGGCTGCATCTTTGCATAGGACAAATCTTTGGCACACAACTACCGCCTGAGGCTTTCCACGATGTAGTCAGCATAGAGGTTCCTTCAAAAACCAAAACCACAGCTCAAATATTGCAACTTATTACTGCAGCTTGGAATGTGTAAGTGGCTGAGTGTGTGAAAAAGGGTTGGCAAGTCACGTTACTTACATTGAGTGCTGGACGGCCTGGTACGCATCAGTAGCTGGCAGGAAGTCATTAACAGCAACTTCCTTGTTTTCATTCTTCTTATCTAGCACCTTATGAAGGAAAAAATAATATCTTTACAGTTCATAATCACAGCGGGATATTAACAGACAATTCTTTCATGAAAGGATACAGTCTTCGAAGAAACGGCGAATCTCAGCAAGGCGATGGGGTGGAAGTTCCTTGATGTCATTGTAGTGGCGGTACTCAGGGTCATCGGCGCAAACAGCAATGATCTTATCATCTTTCTCGCCCTGCATTTGTCAATGCTGGTATGGTTAATTAACATTGACAGCGTTGGGTTTACAGCACCTGTAGATATCTAAGGATCCTAGCATGTACCTGATCGATCATAGGCATGACCCCAATGGCCTTAGCTCGGAGAAAACATCCAGGAAGGACAGGTTCCTGCATTCATGTAAGCACAAGATCACATCACTCCATGGAACTGATTGTGTATTGAGAAACCAAATACAAAGAATATGAGGGTCGGACATACCTGCATAATAACCAAAACATCCAGGGGATCGTTGTCCTCGCAGAGAGTACGTGGCACAAAGCCATAGTTGTGGGGATACACAACTGAAGAGTAAAGCACACGATCAACCTGCATTATTGACATGTTAATATGGTAAGAGAAAGTACAAAAGGAAGAATTAGAAGAGGTATTCACACACAAGCAAGATTACCTTGATAAGTCCACTCTTCTTGTCAAGTTCATATTTCACCTTGCTGCCTTTCCCTATCTCAACCACCTGCATAAACATCCTAATCGGTTAATTGCATCTCTCTAGCAAGAAACCACAATTCGTTCACATATATGGATCAATCACAGAAAATAGTTTTACATGTAGCTCTTTGAAATTAAATGTTTTCACTTTGTTATAACTCATCATATGGCATTATTGGCGTTTGTTCTCTTCTTTGATGACAAAGTATTCTATGAAATATTCAATCCAAACAGTTGTATGTAAACACTGAGAGGCAGCATTATAATGCATTAACCAAAGATAAGCAAGCACTCCAAGAAATATCAAGCATTGTAAAAGATGAGAATGCACTTACACAGTTGAATATCTTGGGAGCTCCAGGTCCTAGATGGGATGGGAAAAAACGAGTTAATACATCACAAATAGACAAGTAATCAGAATTGATCTACATGATCCATGATATTAAGCATACCTATCTCAAGATCATGCCACGGGTGAGCAGCAACAGACCTCCGAGTCATGGATGAAAGTATACGCTCGTTCAGAGGAGGATGTGAGTATGGCACGGCAGCAACAGGAGCCTTGATTTGAGTCTCAATCGGAGGAGCCATTTCAGCCAGCTGCAACATGCAACCATGACTTAGTGGAGCTAGGACATGCGTAAAAGTAACTTCGCTTGGTAGATCAAATCAAATTGCCTTTATATAGAACTATTGATCTGTATTTGACTAAGGATTGAGCCGCCAGGAAAGCAGGCTTACTAAGTCAAAGATTAATAGTTGACATTTTACAGATCTAGCTGATCCTTCCATTCATCGTGCATCATGAACATAACAACACCTCGACCTTCCATTTATCTCCTAGTCAAACAACAATATAGCTTCTCACAACTGAAAAGCGATCACTACGCTGAATTCCTAATAATAGTGCTAAACATCTCAATGAACAGTAAAACAACAAGGAACATGAGATGTATTCACAACAGACAACTAGTCAGAAATCCATCAGGCAAACAAGAAGACATTATAATCACAAAACTAGAAGCAACAGTATGAAAGGTTTTCTAGGTCGGAAGAGTGCAAATGACGAAACGGAAAATCGTTCTGAAACCGATAGAACAACGGATCGGCTAGAATCTGATGCCGGGAGTTGAGAAAACACGTTGGATCGGAGAGAAACCGCAGAGATGTGAGGTGCAAGCACCACAGTTACAGCAAAAAAAAGAACACGAGGGAGCAATAACAGAGCAACACGATCTCAAAGAAGCAAACAGAACTGTCAAATCGACATAACGTATGGACCAAATGGAACGGAACGCAAACGAGCAATATTTCTCGGAGGATCAGAACGGCCGGTATAGAAGCCGTACCTTACTGTTAAACAGTGACGACGGAGCGATTTCCGAGTGAAATGGTCAGATCTCAAATGAACGGAGAGAAAGAATCTGTGGGCGCTGCAATTGAGGGGAGAAGAGAAAGTAGATATATAGAGAGAGGTGGTAGTACGTCCTTCCCGCTGAGTTTCGCCTTTTGCAATTTAAAGGCAGTCCAGCTCTTGGAAGCGGAATAATTAAATATGATAATGGAAAAAAATAATGGAAGAAGGAGTCAAGTTGAAGATGATTCTTCCGTTCCTAATTCTCCATACATTAGTGAAAGAAAATGCCAATGGCATCCTCGTATATTCCTCTCCCTCCAGGAGGACAACGCAGGTCTCGTGGTGGCCAGCTGGCAGCTGTGTTGGGTGGGTAGATGACGTGTCGGCATCTTACTGGGTGGGGAGTGAGACGGACTTGCTAACGGTCGTGCGGTGCGGTGCGCTCATAGTGGTGTTATCGTGAATTGAATGGCTGGAGTGTTTTGGTAAATAGTTGCATTCCGATGGGGGGAAATGTCAAACTGGTCCCTTGCAGTTTTTTGGGGGAATGCGATATCGGTTCTGAGGAGGGAATTGGATGCGGGAAGGTGCAGCTAAGTGAGATGAACCTGTAGGATTCGTTTTAATTTTAGAAATAAAAATAAAATTTGACACCGACATCTCGGAAGTTGGAAGCCAGCAGACAGGACGGGGGTCGTAGTCCGACCTCGTATATATTATAAAATCATATTTCTATATGTTGTATGGCAGAGATCTATGTCCATCCCACGTCTATGGAACGAGTTGAGGTCAAGCCTTTCATAAGGTAGAATACCAACCTTTTTTTATTACTTCAAAAAATAAAGTTAAATGGCTACATACTCGATTTTTACCCTACATGTATTTTTTTTGTATACACTAATGTACATGTGTATATGCATTAGTTTTGTACGTATTTGGTATACATCCTTATACACTCATATACATTTGTATATGTAGTTAATGTGTTCTTGCATTTATACTCATTTTTTATTGTACACAAGTACATGCCGTACTTGTTTTCAAAAACGTAAACATTTTCATACACAAATATACTTTTGTATATATGTGCATGTTTGTTTACTTATGTACAATAGGAAATTTAACTTTATGGTGTTCTTAGTTGAGATTTTATCTACAGTCATTTAAGAATTTCGTTTTAGAGGCAAATTCTAACTCTGTGAAAATTGTCTCGAAATCTTATAACATCTAACTTTTGTTTTAAGAGATGTTGGGTTTGAAGTTTGGATTAATGGGCAATAATATTGGCACTTATGTGATGGCATCACCAGTTTTACATGACTGATTGCCGACAATTTCAAAATTTACCTGACACCGACATTACTAAATATGGTGCTGATTGAAGGGATTTCTCTCATATATAAGAAGAACTGCCTCGAAATCTCTTGTTCAAGGAACCGTGCATGTTTAAATCGGGCTAAACTCTCAATTACAAAAATTTATGTTCCGGATAAATTCATCATCAAAGCTGCGTTGGTGTAATGTAAGATTGATTATCCCCAATTACGAGTTATGAATCTATCTTTGTTTGACAAATGAACATCTTGCCCCAATCTCATATATATATATATATATATATATTCCTATTTGTTAATTAATTATCCTATTAAATATGGTCATCAAAGAAAAAGATTAGTAAATCTACGATCGTGATATTATTTAAATTTAAACGACAGCACTATGATTTTGTCTCCACGTATTAATGCGCTAATTTGGATTATCGATTTATACGTACAAATCTTCCCAAATCACAAAGTGATAAGGCAGGTGGTTTACAATTATTTTTTTCAGGAAAGGAAGAACACGATAAAATGTAAATAAAATTAAATATCAATTCAGATTGTGAGATCAATCTCAACATAAACCAAGAAATGTAAAAAAACTTAGTGGGTCATTTTACAGTCAGCTCCATTTGACGGAGCACCACCATTTTCTTCCGGAAAGACCGCTTGCAGGTGCCATTTGTTCGTCAATATTTTCTGCACTAGACGGAGAAATCGACTGTCAGGCCAGAAAATCCAGGTTATTGGCCAATTTGGGAATATGTTAATCCGTGATTTTATCTCCCAACCTCACCGTATTGATTGCCATTTGGCCTTCCATTTCCACTTTTCAAACTAGTAAATAAAGATTAAAGAGAAAATACTAATGAATTGAAAATGCTGTCTTATTCGTACGTGTTGATCTGGTAATTGATCATCCGTTTGATCCAGTCTAGACAGCATATGATCTAGTCAATTCCATAATTAAATAGACTACTCATGTTCAACGTAATAATATTAATTAATTAATCAATTCAAGCCATTGCCAACTGCCAAGTATATTTACTTCTTTTTATAGTTTGTGTCAAACATTATGTGTCAATTTGACATTTACATCCAAATTTCAAATTAGGTGTGATAGCTGTGTGGATTTATTCAGAGAATTAGCCCAACAAATTCATCCAGAAAATCAAATTCAGTAAGCTCAATAATGGTCGACCCACCGCAATCCGCCCCCTCAGGTAGACTCCAACGTATGTTCGAAATCTTGACCCTAGGGCTTAGTGTAACCACCATTGTTCAAGGGGTCAAATCCCATGTAGGCAAATAAATTCACGATAGTTATAATACACAGAGCTACATATAAAAAATAAACTAACCAATTAACTTATCAAAGTTCTAAATTCAAAAATAAATTAGGCTCGGATTTAAAGAGTCTCCGTATATCCGATATTGACTGCAGCTCTAGATCTCTCGATATTTTATATCTACCCGACTATTTCGAAATTAGAAATGGAAGTTGGAACCAACCATAAGGAAAATGGGAACCAGCGCTAGGGTATATTCTTTTTTATAAGGTTGGCATCAAGTTGTTCACGTTTTATAATGTGAAGAATCTGACGTTTCAACATTTTAGGAGAAGAATTTGCTTTACGTCAACGATTTTGGAATAGAAAAAGTACCTTATTCCTTACGTTAGTTAATTAGATTGCATGCATGTAGTTCACATTAATTCAGGTATGGTTAGTGCTTAATTAATTACGAAATATATATAACAATTAAGGATCGGATTACCAGCTTAGACAATGTATTACTATATTGATTGGTTAGTCATGGATATATCTAAATCAGTAATTCAAGTGGGATTTTGTTCATGAGAATGTCGGCCCAGATTTGGGTAGTGAACAAGCAAACAAGCTTGCGTGAAGCATCATCATACAGTGCACTAGCTAGTAGCTAGCTATAAGATGCTTTATGGAACGAGCAACTTTTGTTCACTTCTTTTTTTTCCATGGCAAAAGATAAAGTGTGTACAGTCTACGAAGCTTGTCACTGACTGGACTTCGTAAAAAAATTATTGTAATTTTAATCTTAAGTATTTATAAGATCGATTAAATATTAGACTTTTCTGTTAATCAAGTTTTAGAAGAGAACGGTTGGAAACTGTTAAGGTAAAAACATGAAGTTGTTAAACTTGATGTTCAACAATCTCACCGATTCAATCCCCGGCCAATTTGGCAAGTACTTGACCACATTAGAAGTACTTGAGCTTGTTGGAGAAACAATTTCGTAGAGTGGTTGCAAATGAACCTATTTCAATTGGTTTTAGCACGTTTGTTTTATATGGATTGAGTTTAAGTTATTCTATAAGTTGACATAGTTAAAAGTATCGAGGAAAGTTGACCGGTTGATCATGATATTACAAATAAAATATGTTAATGGTATGTAGGTTAATGTTAGGTTGATAATCACACTGTTTCAAACCCAACTGATTGATGACCACACAAGATATCAAGCCCCTAAACCTTTTGTCTAAATAATACGGTTGTGTTTAAATTATTAAATCAATTATGCAATTATTCAGTAAATGATTTCAGTTAATGATGTCCCGTGAAAGAGATGGACAAGTCGTAAATGCATAAGACACGAAGGAGGTTTACACCACATCGATCTGAAAGGTTTTCATACAAGTGGAACAGAGAGCAAAAGTACCAGAGTCGGAACCTGAACCTTAATATAAAACATGCGGCCTCCTCAAACTTCTGAAACCCGCTAAGCAAAGCACCGAACACGACAAATAAAGTAATCACGAACAAGAGCTCTGAGTCTTCCATCTAAACCCCATTGTCGTCTCTAAGGGCTAGGATCTTGTTATATTGTCTATTTGGTAGTGATCAAATGGAAATATCTTATTTTCCGGGGATCTTCGAGAATCCAATCGACATACGGGCCGCAAATGCATTTCTTATAGTATTTGAGGTCATCCCGTAAGATAAGAGATTTGAAAGGGAAGATCCATTTAACAATCGAAAAGACAAGATCCATATTAACCTCAAATTCTGAGTTTGAATAGAATTCCCTCCTTACTCTTCTACTGATGTCAAATTCAAAAGTTGAAACACAAGAATCTATTTTATCTTCACTGTTAAGATACCTCAGCTTCAAACAAATTGGAAACTAACCACCATATTATCTGTCTATTTGAATATTAAACCAGGAGGATAAGTACATACATTTATAAATTTATGATTAGTACAAAAAATTATTTAAAAAATGCAACAGTATCGACCCCAATACGCCGTCGTTTGCTCTCTCTCCCTCTGTCCTGCTAAAAAGAGATTGTCCCACGCATCATCGTCAACAACAAATACCGAATTCAGACCCTCGGATGAACACTCACCCTTGCAAAACAAATAATCTGACGGCTTCAATATCACTTGCACATCATATAGGTCGAATCACTCCAGATTTCTGTCTCTTCTCAAAATTTTAATTCCTTTTTGTTTTCCCAATTATCAACGGCCAGACCGGTGCCCGACGTACCCGAAGAAGACACTTCCCTCTACATTCTGCAAATTTTTTTCCCACTTAGGTTTTAATTAGATCTCACTATTCTTCTTCCTGATCTGGTAACCATTCCTCGACCCTCGTTTTTTCTTCAGGAGCCTGATCCTTCTCGTCTCCGCTCGCTTCCTTCACCATTTCTTTGCTTCCTGTTGTCGTAGGTTTGCTCTGGATCTGTGATTTGACAAGAGTAAAATTGTTGCGCTCGAATCAATGGCTGCCCCACCCGCAAGAGCGCGCGCTGATTACGATTACCTAATAAAGCTCCTCCTGATTGGAGATAGCGGTACAGTTTCTCTGCGATCCTGACCTCTTTTTAGTCTCTTGATTTGTTTTTCTGATTTCGCGCTTAGGTTTTCTAGATTCATGCGTTAAAAATGGTTCTAGGTCAGTCTTCGTAGCTGGAAGTTTCTGAGGAAATGCTGTTGATCCTCGTGAGAGTTCCACTGATGGTGGATCATTCGATGCTTGATCGATTGTTGTGTTATGCTGTTTCTGTTTTAGTGAAGTTTTATTGACGCAGTTATTGGTTGTAGGGGGAACCAACAGGAGCTGTGCTGTTGATTTGATTGTGAGTGAGAGAGAGGAGAGGTCTTACTGGTTTTGGAGCTTGGGCACTAGCATAAGTCCTGGTTTCCCTTGGTAGAGAGATGCGACGTTGTTGAATGTTTGGTAAATGCATGACCCAGTGGAACATATTTGAAGCGCGCCTTGCTAGCTGTTATGACTTCAACTGTAACTTATTGCTGATTAAAGCTCATTGAAAGGCGTTTATGCTTGATATGTGGTTAAAGTGAGTCAATGGATGATGTGCCATTGTCAACATCCTACAGTTGGAAACCCTTAAAAGAGGTTGAACGGCCATAGGGGAATTTTGTGTGGATGATGCTGTACGACTTGATGTTTTCTGAAGCTTCCTTTCCTGCACTTTCCATCTATCTGTACTGTTATTGTATATATGCCTGTAGTTTTCTTGGATTTTTGTCGTGTTGGTTCGTATATGCTTACTTGTACCTTAATCTACAGGTGTGGGTAAGAGTTGCCTCCTTCTACGTTTCTCAGATGGTTCCTTCACTACTAGTTTCATTACAACCATCGGGTAAATAAGTTTGAAGTTGGCTAACGCAATGGATTCCTTTTTGTTTACTACGGGAATGATTTCTGATTCCTGAAGTATGCTTGTCCTTTGAAACAGTATTGATTTCAAGATAAGGACAATTGAGCTTGATGGGAAGCGAATCAAGTTGCAGATATGGGATACTGCTGGTCAAGAGCGTTTCCGTACAATTACAACTGGTTAGTTGTTCGGTTTAATGGTATTTTAATGGAGTAATTAGTCGAAGCCCTTGCTTCATATTCTAATTGTTTCTGAAATGTGCTATATTAATTTTCTTCTGCAGCGTACTACAGGGGAGCTATGGGCATTTTGCTTGTATATGATGTCACTGATGAATCATCTTTTAACAGTAATTTCTTTTCTCTTGCTACATTAATTCTTGCTTGAGCATTGCAATACATCCTTAAAACTTCTATTCTCCTTGAAGTTTGCTGTATTTGGTCTAAATAATGTATCCTTGCGTGTCCTTAGATATCAGGAATTGGATTCGCAATATTGAACAACATGCTTCTGATAATGTTAACAAGATCTTGGTGGGGAACAAGGCTGACATGGATGAGAGCAAAAGGGTATTCTTTCGATCTATTTGCTATTTTACTTGTGAGATGCTGCAGTGTTTTGGAGAAAGCTGATGAGGAAATTTAACACTTCTTTAGGCTGTACCTACCGCAAAGGGCCAGGCACTTGCAGATGAATATGGCATCAAGTTTTTTGAGACCGTATGTATTTATCTATTGTTCTTGTTGTTCCTTGAAAAGCTGTTGTAACTTCTGCTCTAATCCTGAAGTTTTCATGCCATGCAGAGTGCAAAGACAAACTTAAACGTGGAGGAGGTTTTCTTTTCAATAGCTAGGGACATCAAGCAAAGACTTGCAGACACGGATTCAAAGTCTGAGGTAACTAGTTAAAATTTCTTGTATTGTGTACCTTATTGAACGAGCAAGGATACTAATAGGGTATCTGAAACAAATTTGCAAATCTGACTACATTATGATGAACATGTTTGAAATTTTATGCTGTTAACTTCGTAAATCGAGGCGGGCCTAGGGAGCGGATATGATCTATTATGATGATTCATTTGTATATGGCGTTGGTAATTGGTAACTCTTACAATGCGGTACGGTACGTGAACACTATTCCTTCTTTGACTAATGGACCCAATTTTTGCTGGACAGCCACAGACGATCAAGATTAATCAACCGGATCAAGCCGGTGGAGCGAGTCAGGCAGCGCAGAAGTCGGCTTGCTGTGGGTCTTAAACAAGGAAGGCTTTCACACAGCTTACAGGATTACCTTTGTCATCGTCTTTCATGTTAGTGTCTGGTTGGAACTGAATGAATTTGTTTATTATCTGACTCTTGTGGTTGATGCTTGTATTATTTTCAACTACCAAAACAGAAAAGGACAAAACAACATTTGGGCATGTGGGTGATTAGGTCGTTTGATTAAAAGGAAAAATGATTTGTGTTTATGATCCAGTTTAGGGGCTTTCTAATGGAGTTGGTTTCTAGTACCGTAAAGTATTTCATCATCCCTTTCTCCTGTGAAGATGGAAACTTGACACACCTTGCTGTTGATTTTCCGATCATTCACAAACCTGCTTGCTATATTGTTAACCGATTTGATGACAAAATTAATTCTATGGAACTGTTCTACTAAAAAGTAACATAACAGTAAAACATAAGGGACATCCTGGCACATCTTTTATATAGTTATAGGTCTGCCTAATTTCAGTTTCATCTTCTTCAGTTTCTTGTGTGTTCGGAAGCATCACTTGTTAGTGCCAAACTATCTTACCTCTGCTGTCCAAAACACAGTAAGCAGCATAAACTTCAATTTTCTATTATTAAAGAAAATAGAATTTTGTTGCTTTGAATGATGACTTGCTTTTAACTCCAACGACATGCCCATTGCACCGAGAAGAAAACAAAACATTCGACTCCTTACTGCATACAAATTGATGCGCTAAACCTCCAACGCTCGAACTTATAGCAATCGTCCCTTTGGACATCCAAACGACATTAGCCTACAGTAAAAGACATTAATTAGCCTACAGTGGTTTCGGAATTCTTTTGTATTTTGGAATGGGGGACAACTTTTTAATATTAATTGAACTGACAATGTGTCAAATTACAGGTTTAGTTTTTTAACGGAATCATATAACATCCGACAGTATAGACTCTGATTGACAACTTGTAGTAAATTGTTGTGGGATGAGCATACGAGATTGGATCGCGGGTTTCTATTCGACTGTTGGAAGTATCAACATTCTCCCCTCGGAGCTCCTTGCTATTCTCGAGATGGTTCACTTTATTTGTCGATCCTAAATGTCTATACAACTAAAACATGCACATCTTTTAGGCTACTGCATGCAGTTCGCCAAATAGTAATGAATTCCATGGATCGATAGGCTACGTACAGTTCACCAAAGAGTAACGAGATTGGAGCCAGGTAAGCTATACGGCCTATGTTTTCCGCGTTCATTAAAAGAGAAAAGGAAAGCCAAGCTACCATTTGACCAAAAGAAGAAGAAGAAATTAAAAAGAAGAAGCATTACTACGTTGTGATTGGCTCACAAAAAACCCAATCTTGTTTAGCTTTTTGACCCATATCTCCATTCCTAGTAACTTTTCATCTCTTTATCAATCGTGCATTATTGATTCAAAAGATATATTGAATCATGCATTATTGAAGACAAATGACATCCACCTCCAACCTCTCCTCATTCGCAAAGTCAGGATGAACAAACCTAACCTAAATTACCGTTTATAATTTTTCAATTTCAAAAATAACAAATTCTTAAGTGAAATGTTCAAAATTAATTATCATTATGTTTACGAATTTCACCAATATAGTTTCCAATTATTGGATGAAATTTGAAATTCTATACAGGGTCTCCGATCACGGACCACTTTAGTTTCGTTATGGCCTATGCTATCATGAAGATACAATACTGCTGTGAAGCAAACACGTCTAGCTGCTTGAGTAATTTGATGTGAAAGAAAAAAAAAAGTAGAGCTTGAATGGAAAGCACTAAACAACAAAACTAAGCTAGCAGAAATTATTAATTATTGGCGTCTCTGAATATTCATTAACCACTCTGATTATGCTACCTTACGTGAAGCCTTACGTCGATTAAAGATTGATAGGAACTCTACACCCCACAATTACCATTTTTGATTAACCTCTACTGTATCCACCAATCAACTTAATTCTTGTATTTCATTGAACTGTTTGATTTGGTTTTTTTTATCAGGACAATAAATTAATCACATTACACTGGAAAATGCAAAAAGCATATTCGATAAAAATAAAGTGTACATAGTATTCAAATACTATTGCTTAAAGTAATTAACATATTATTTATATTTTAGTCTGCTTGGTTCGAAACTCTATGCCAATAGTACCATAGTAGATTATACATTTTTTTGACAAATTAAAATGACAAATTCGTTTTGGAAAAATAATAAATGTTTAAAAATTGGAAAGATATGAAAGTGATTAGAGGATATGAAAAGCAATATAAATGGACAAAATTTAATCCGTGGGAAATGTTATAATGTGTGCTGTGTGAGTACGTAGTGGGGATCTCAAAAGCGTTTAGTAGATTATGAATATGAAGGGAAAGATGCAAGCAAAGATTGGATATGTGTGCCAAATTGCACAGACAAATAACAGTTGTTTCATAGTCACTCCTCACCCATTACATTTTTCCAACATACAGAATATTTGGCTTGGCCACAGAATACACAAGTTAAGCCAAATTCCACTTCATAATTCAGATCCACATGCAAATTAAAAATAAATTAAAGACATCCAAATAATTTACATGATGTTGTTTTGATGGTAGAGCGTGGTAGAATCTCGATCTATTACGTAGAAAAAATTATGTGGCCAAGATAACTAGACCACACAAGCACATAAAAAACAAGACTGACTATTGTTTTGGTTTCACGACGTGGAATCCGTTGCCGTGGCATCCAAGCATAATTCTCTGGATCCACATACTCTGTTTTCCCATGGCATTAATTTCATATCATAACCTTTATGTTGTGACACAGAAGTTTATTAATATGGCACAACCTTTTTGCATATATTAAGTTTATTAATATGAAAAGGTTTATCAAGGGCCCCCATCGGTTATTATTAATTATGAATATAAATAGTATTCTACCAAAAATTAGTATAATAATAAGCCGAGTGGCTGATACCTGAGTGGAATCAATTCCACACTGTCCTTTCAAGGGTTACAAAATGGTATTTCTATGGTAATGTTTAGAAGTTATTACAAATCTCAAATTTGAAGTGAGATATGTATCTTTTTTTATAATTAAATTGAATACACATCATTATCAACATGTATCAAGGACATTAAATTAAATATACGTCATTTTATTCTATTCTACACTATTTCTTAGAATAGACAAAAAAATTTAATGATCCCGTGTTATTCAATATCCTCCTAAGAATAGATATTCTTGTGGCCGGTATATACTTGTTCAATACAAAAAGACACTAATCCCATGTTAATCTTGATTAACTAATATCATTCTCATCTCACTCTTTAGAGAAAGTAGTTGCATCAAGCAAAGCCATTGAAACCAAACCACTACTCTACAGACAACCCTATGGGTGATAATAAAAGCATTCTATGATAATGACAAGTTCAAAATATACTCAGCACCCACCAATAATTCAGAGTACTCAGCAAACTCCACTCCATTGCACTTCTCTTTTCCTTAAAAAGCCCTCATCTTCACAGGCACAGAGGAACTCTATATATCCACACTTAGCCATTTACATATCCATGAAAAAATCCCACAAACTTCCTTCCATCATCACCTAATCCTCTAAGGAAAGAAACCCATTAATTAAGATGCTCAAGTCATCAAAAGGTGCTCTCTGGGGAAGATGGAAGCCATTCATTGCTGTTACATTCCTACAAATCGGGCTGGCCGGAATGGACATTCTGTCCAAAGCCGCCCTCAACCAAGGAATGAGCAACTATGTCCTCGTTGTCTATCGACATGCCTTCGCCACCCTCGTCATTGCCCCTTTCGCCCTTCTTCTCGACAGGTACTTGAATCGTCTCTCTTTTTATTCATTCAATTCATGCTCTCAATTCCATGACGGAAAATGACACCTAAAAAATCAAAATATTATATTAGGTGTAGTTTACAACTTCTCTTTGTTTGTCAGGAAAGTGAGGCCCAAAATGACGTGGTCGATATTCATTAAAGTAATGGCGCTCGGCTTACTGGAGTAATTCCTTATAACTTTTCAATACTTAGCTAGCTAGCTACTTTGTAATTAACATATGAGAGCAGTGTAATATTGTTTTGAGGCAATATCACACCCTCTTTATGCAATAGTAACTCTCTTTGTCTTTGGTTTCCCTTCTTGTACAGGCCAGTGATAGACCAAAACTTGTACTTCCTAGGGATGAAGTACACAACAGCAACCTTCGCAGCAGCAATCATCAACATCCTTCCTGCCATCACTTTCGTCATGGCATGGATAGTCGGGATGGAGAAGGTTCGGATGAAGTCGGTCCATAGTCAAGTCAAAGTGATGGGAACAATAGCTACGGTGGGAGGAGCGATGGTGATGACGATGATCAAAGGTCCGGTGGTCGAGTTCTTTTGGACGAAAGGAAGGAGCTTTCATGGCTTAGGAGGAGCAGCTGGTGGAGTAGACCTCCATAGCTCAATCAAGGGTGCTCTCATGATCACTGTAGGAGCCTTCAGTTGGGCTGGTTTTGTCATTTTACAGGTGGGCTACCTATACATTTTTGGTCTTGATTTCTGAAAGAATATTAGCTAGAGATGAAGAAGAGTATACGTAATAATATCCTTTTGTTTGTTTGTGTTAGGCGATCACACTGAATACGTATCCGGCTGAGCTTTCTTTGACGGCATTAATTTGCCTGATGGGTACAATAGAAGGAGCTGCAGTGGCACTAGTGATGGAGAGAGGCAACCCGCAAGTCTGGATTCTTCACTGGGACACTAAACTACTAGCAGCAGTATATAGCGTAAGTTCAATTATAACTAGTTACAGTAGAAAACTATTTGACCTTTTTAGTAATAGGTTGTTGCTTTACGAAAGCTCGAATCGAATTGATTGCAGGGAGTGGTGTGTTCGGGATTTGCGTATTACATACAAGGAGTGGTGATGAAAGAGAGAGGTCCAGTTTTCGTGACAGCGTTCAGTCCGCTTTGCATGGTTGTGGTTGCTGTAATGAGCTCCATCATTTTTGCTGAACAAATGTTCCTTGGAAGGGTAATTGGAGCTGGAATCATTGTAGCAGGGCTCTACCTTGTAGTTTGGGGTAAAAGCAAGGACTATTCTTCTGAACAACAACAACAAGTACTGATGATTCTTCCAAGCAGTTTGGCAGCAGGAAATGATATTGGATCGTGTTGTAATCAGCAAGATCATAATCATAATCATCATCAGCTTCAGCAACATAGTTTGGTAGTTGAAGCTTCTTCTTTGGCTGTACAACAACCAATTAAGGATGATAGATCAACTACTGCCTGACCCTTTTTTCTCCAAGCAAAATCAATGAGATTCCATGAGTAAAAATTATTAAATACCATCTCTATCCTAGTTATTCCTTTTGATGTCAATGGTGGTATAACGCTCCATGTAACGGTGTGAATGAGCATATTTCGATCGAATTGAGATATGTTTAGATGTTTCGCTTTATAAAACTGATCCTCTGTTTCGAGTTACATTACACAAAAAAAAATTATATTTCTGTCATAGATAGTACCACAAACACAACAACAAAAATTCAAACATCTAACCGAACCGTGAGATCGGACTGAACAAGGCCCGAGAAATAATGGGCAGATCAATTAGCAATGTCCTCTTTAATCATTTTCAATATGATAGGCATGAACTTTGCATTCTTCATGAACTTTCTCCTCTGGAAAAACCAGAAACACAAAGAACGTTTGCACAACAAATACACACAGACACACACTCAGCTCCTACTTCCAGGAATGTACGTAAAAACTACACGTCCACATAACAATTACACACTACCTACTGCTGACCAAACAACGTTAAAAACAATCAAACTGTTTAAGCTATTTTTATTTTTAATTTGAAATAATTCAACTACTCCACACACACACACTATAAGGGTGATGATGGTAAATATGCAGCATCAACCAAATAGTGGAATGCTATGGAGAGGATGGAAGCCCCTCATTCTGATAACAATGCTGCAAGTTGGGCTAGCTGGAATGGACATTCTGTCAAAGGCTGCCCTCAATCAAGGCATGAGCAACTACGTTCTCGTTGTCTATTGCCATGCCTTCGCCACCCTCGTCTTTTCCCCTTTCGCCCTCTTTTTCGACCGGTATATATCTTCTTCATTCATCGGTTGGCTTCTATTTTCTTTTAATATATCGAGATTGGTTTGGCAGGTGGAAAGTTGGATGGAATTTAGAAAGTTCGCTCATAATCTAACCTTCTTATCCAACTTTCCACTTGTCAAACCAAGCGCTAATTTCTTAATTGACTTCCTTTCTAACTTGTGTTTGATCAGAAAAGTGAGGCCTAAGATGACATGGTCTATATTCTTCAAGATAACGGTCCTTGGATTACTCGAGTAAAACTCTCTCTCTCTTCGATCGAATTTGTTTTTACTTATTAGAAACATTGTGCAACAAGAGAGCCTTTCCTCTCCTTACCCATATATCTTTTTGGCTTAGTTTTGAGAATACAATTTATAATAAACTGTTTCATCCCAATAATTCGAGTTATTAAAAGAATATTCATATTGATTTTTATATGGGTTTCACAGGCCAGTAATAGACCAAAACCTGTACTTCCTGGGAATGAAGTACACCACGGCAACATTTGCAGCTGCCATAGTCAACATGCTTCCTGCAATAACATTTCTCATGGCGTGCCTTGTCGGGTAAGTTTCGAATTACAATGCCTTCTATCTAATGTCGGGTTCACAGTTCTAATATACGTGTTACATACAGGCTTGAGAAAATTCGAGCCAAGTCGGTCCACAGCCAGGCGAAAGTGGTTGGAACAGTAGCAACGGTTGCAGGAGCCATGGTTATGATAATCATCAAAGGTCCGGTGGTGGAGTTGTTCTGGAGTAAAGGAAGGAGGTTCTACGGCCAGGGAGGAGGAAGCAGTAGCGGCGGGGAGATTGACCTCCATAGCTCCGTTAAAGGTTCCCTAATGATAATGGCTGGCTCCTTCAGCTGCGCTGCTTTCGTGATTTTGCAGGCAATCACGATGAAGACTTATCCAGCAGAGCTGTCGCTGACAGCTCTGATATGCCTTATGGGTGCAATAGAAGGGAGCATCGTGGCGGTTGTGATGGAGAGAGGGAATCCCCAAGTGTGGGCTCTTCACTGGGACACCAAATTACTTGCTACAGCTTACAATGTAAGATATAACTCTCGTTATGTGCGTACCAGACCATCGATCACTTGTCCATGGACATCAATAAACCGACGGAGAAATGCAGGGAGTGGTTTGTGCAGGACTGACATACTACATACAAGGGGTGGTGATGAAAGAGAGAGGCCCGGTTTTCGCCACAGCTTTTAGCCCCCTGTGCATGATTGTGGTGGCAATCGTGAGCTCCGTCATTTTTGCAGAACAGATGTTCCTCGGAAGGTCCGTATTAAAGGTTGTTACTATATGCAATCCGTCTTTTACATCTTGCTTATAATGTTGCGAATTGGTCGTTTAGGGTGGTTGGAGCTGCAGTCATTGTAGCAGGGTTGTACCTTGTCATTTGGGGCAAAACGAAGGACCATGATGATAATTCTCCAATGGCAAAAGCTAATGCTGACGAACAAGGGATTTCAACAATCCAGATGCGGGATGCATCTCGTGGCGATGGAGGACAAAATCGCAGTCATAATCAGCATCTTGGTGTGACAATTGAAGCAGCTGCTTCTTCTTCTTCTTCATCTAAGGCAACACCCGCCCGGGATGAAACATCAACTGAGCATGCTAGTCATAATCTACATGCTGTATAACAGTTCGTTTGAAAGCTCTCTCCCACCTATTGATATTTATTGTTATCATATCTCATTATATTTAAAAATATGGAATGAAAACGCTTTGGTATCCTGAGGGTACCGGTACCTTTTATACTACATTTTGTTATATTTTCTGTTTAAAATTATGATTTTTGAGGGTGTAGGGTTGTATTTAGAGTTCAAGATATAGTATTAGGGGTTATAGTTTAATATTTAGGATTTATGATCTATTAATTTTGATTTATAATCAAAAGTTAGAATCTGTGGGACGATTTAGAGTTTGAGTTTATGATGTAGTATTTGAGGGTTCAGATTTAGTGTTTAGGGTGTTAGCATCATTCTTTTGTGTTTAGGATTTACTGTAACGACTTTAGCATTTAGTTTTTTACATATATATGCTTATCGGGTATTAGTGTTACATATATATGCTTATCGGGTCTAAATATTATATATATATATATATGCTTATCGAGTATAAGTAATTCGATATTTTCATAAACTTACTATTTCTTTTTTCTCTTTTTAATGATAACAATGCCCGGCTTGACCAAGCCGGGTAGGATAATAGTTATTTATACAGGAAATTTCAGTTTTAAAAAAGTGGTTACTTGTTCTTCAAGCTTAATTTATTTTATCAGCTTACCTCGTACATGAGGCGTCATTCCAAAGGAATTTAACTCCTTGTTTTCCGATGAACTGGAACTGGACTTCAAATAGAATTCAATTGCGGATATGCTCGAGCACAGAGATGCACAAAACAATTGCATACCTGGGCGAAAAGAATCAATCCAGAGGCATACTGGACATCATTTTCCACTTAGGTAACCAATAAAAACAGGCTGCGATACGATTAGAAACCATGAGAAAGTATGATGGCGCTGTAAAAAAACAACACAAACATTACATTAACTTCCCTCCCGCACCTTTAACAAACACCACTTGTTCAAAATTCCATTCACCCATCAAATGAATGGGGGAATTACATGTCTTAAAGACCAAGCAAGATCCTGTGACCACCTGCTGCTAACTCCCACCATGGCCACCAGTTCAAAATTCTCAATGCATCGACTGCGCTTCTTTCAGAAGGTGAGAGCGACGGAACCCTCAAAGTTAGTAACATCACCATTATGCACAAATGAAAGATCTTTCGACATTATGAGTTATGACTGGTCCATTTTATCATAAGGGTTTTGGTTCATCACTGCAGTATATGCGCTGAAGTTCGCGAGTTGCAGCCATAAAGGATTCTGGAAAAGAAGAATGGAGTGGAGTGTCTGTTCAAGTTAGAAACATTCCTGAATTCTAAACGTTGTTAGTAGGGTAAAAAACAGGAACATTACCTTTCCACAGATGAAAGGACTTCTGATTGATAGGGGAACCGGTTATTGTCTGCATAACATCAAACAGCATGTGCTGTGGAGTGCTTCTTAGCTCCTGGACGATCCCATAGATCGTCTTTCCATTGTCGAAATATATGTGATTGTTTGGGTGCTTTGTTTTGCAATTAGCATGCCTCTCAAATTCAAATGCATTGATCACCTGTATAACAGGCTATTAGTTAACAACAGTTACCTTATAGACTGATCATGAATTTGAGAAGATTCTGAAGTTACTTCACAGGCTCACCTTGGAAAAATTGCATGCCTGACAACTACATAGGTATCCAGAACCTCTTATCACTCCACGGAGCTCCTTCTGAAGCACATAAAACAAGGACAGTATAAAGCTCTTAATACCAGACAAGTTAAAGAGAATAAGGGATAAAAAACCGGACAATAAGTAACCGTTACCTCTCTTGACCAAGCAATATACTTCACTTGAACTCCATCAAGTATTCCAGTAGAAAGCAGACTTCTGACATTTGAAGGGAAGTTGTTTGGAGGAGCTTTTTTTGGTGCTTTTGTGTCATCTTTTTTCCTAGACTCACTTCCAGTTCCCGAAGCAGCTGCTCGAGCTGAGGCTACAAGGGTACCGATATTTGAGTTCCCGTCATTTGTTGAACCAAGACCTTGGATTGAAGTTTGACCCAAGAGTCCGAAAGTGGATAATAGCCTTCCTGAAGAATTCAACTCATCCTCATCATAACCACCAAAAGATATTATGGTGCTCTCTCCCTTGTTATACCCATGTCCCATTGACAAATTGGCCATTTCACCATTGTTGTAGGTTTGACCCATCGAGATGGTGCTCTCACTTCCTCCAGGGTACATGTTCCCGATCGGAATCCTATTCTCTTCTACCTTATTGTAGGTTTGTGTCATAGGTACTAGATTGTTGTCCAACTTGCTAAATGAATGCCCCATACCAAGAGAATCATTGCTCTCCTTATAGGATTGGTTCTCTGACATGTTATCCTCTGTTTTACTGTATGCGAGCCCCATCGAAATGAAGCTACTATGATCCTGGCCATAGGATTCACCTACAGACATCATGCTTCCATCTCGTTTTGTGTAAGTAAGACCCATTGATATGGAAGCTTCATCTCTTGTCTCATATGAATCAGTAGCTGCTACATTATTGCAGTCAACCCTATTATAAATATTTTCACGAGATACGGGCATACCACTGTCAGCCTCTCTAACCTGACTAACTTTCACTTTTCTAATCCCGCTATAGTTTAACCCAGAACGAGGATCGGGATCTTCCAGTGTGTGAGACATAGACAAACCAAAAGATGAACCACTTCCGAAGGGATCGACCTCGACCTTCCTACCCATGGCAAAATTTTGAGAGCTAACAGAGGCTATGCTTCTGTCATCAAAATTGACCGGCCTGGGAGGCTCAGAATCAAATAACCGGTCGGTAAAATGGCCAGAGATTGACTGGAAACTAGAAGGATTACCCCAGCTGGGAGGAACATTTGAAGTCAGGAGATCAGTAAACAGATTGCTGGTTGGAATTCCTACTGCCTGTTTCTTGTTAGGAAACAGCTCTGCTTCAGAGCTATCCATAAACCACGGATTAGAACGCTTAGAATTGCTTTTAGATGAATCCTCGTTAGCATCGCCATTGTTTACGGAACCGGAACCTTTGGCCGTCCAAAATCCTTGATCCTGAAAAGACTGGCAGGATCAGTCATCATACTTAAAAAAGATTCAGACAAATGTAAATACTAACTGAAGCCGCATGCAAAGAACAGTATCTGTACTATTCTGCCCCTGATAGTCCACAAACAAGCATAGATGAGAGAAATCATAAAAGAAAGGACATCCCATCAAACTAGACTCCCCAATTTATAGAAACACCACTCAGTACCGTTTACGTCTGTCCGATTGGGAAAGAAGGGAAAGGGTTGCTTATTATAGAACTTCAATTTAAGCAGATCATAAACTACACAAATCAGAAGCCAGCTACATATACCATGCTCAAGTCATTACATAACCATGGATTACTGATCGCTACAAACTCAAGCAAAAGGCGACAGCTTGGTAATTAGCAGTGAATTCTAGCTTGTCCTTTTGGTGCATTGGCCATTAGATTCGTGAATCGTGATTCAGTACAGTCAAAGTTTGAGGTACAATACCATTACTCGCTATTCGCTATATCCAGGTAGCTGGTCCTTCCCAGACATGCAAGCTTACAGCTCACCTTTTATCTGCCAGAGCACCAGAAAAAAAACAAGCCAATAAATATAAATAAAAAAGAGGAAATTTTATCACTTTCAGACCTGCAGATAAGGAAACAAGATTAAATTTGATTCAAATTTAGTTGATCGGCACTGAACCAGGCTCCATGCAACCAATTCAAATGCCAAAAGAAGCAGCTTCCGGAAACAAGCTAACTGAGACAGTTTCGTTGTCAATTGACTGCAAATAGAAATGCTATCCACAGGAACCCTAATCCTAGCGATGCAAACAACTCTACCCAATAAAAAAACAACAGGTAGGAAGAGATCCCCGATTCACAGTGGGGGGATTAGAAGTTCGGATATAAACATCGGTCATAAGATCGAGGGATGGAGAATGCGGCCGTTGGCGATTTACAGGGAATCGTACCGACGATCGTACGGGCAGTGGTTGCGGCGAGATCCAGGGGTGGTTGTATTGTAAGATGTTATAGGGTGAACTGGAAGTTCCGAATTGGAAACTCGAGTTCGAGGGATGTCGTTTTCTCTGGTTAAGACTTTGGGAGATAGGTATAATGGGTGGCACGATCAGTCCTAGTACGGTTCTTCTGTACAGTACACGTGGTGGGCCACAACTTCTATTCTGTCCGTTGGCAGTTTAGGCGACAACTCGGCCCAATATACTAATTAGGCTTTCACTTTCCAGGCCCATATAGCTGCTGCGGATTGGGCTTCTCAGTCGTTATTTTTGTTTTTTTTCCAAATATATTACAAGATATGAATGCTGTAAAACTCCCATAAACATTACATAGTCCCTTTTTGGATATATACTAGATACAAATTGAGAATTGTCAAATAAAAGTTTATTATACATCCGTTTATTTATTATTTTATCTTAAAGAAAATGTAAAATCATTAGTTAAAAAGTAATAATATTTCATTTTTATAATATCCCAAAAATAACTTATTATTATGATTGATATATTCAACTTTTTTCTATTTATTTATACAGTATGATAAAATGCGAATAGCTTAGTGAACCTTTATTTTATAAATATCTACTAAAGTACAATAGCTTTATTAGGTTTTTATATTATGATTATGAAAACAACATAATTTATAATTATATGTTAACTGATTATAAACTACTGTTAAAATTAAAAAGTCCAAACTTATTAAGAAAAAATAAAAGATAACTATAAAAATAAATGGATCAAATTTTAGCATGCAAATGAAGCAACATGAAGTATAAAAAAATTCTTTTCAGGGAATTTATTTATTTATTTTATATTACTTCAAAATATAAAAAAATTGGGCGAATGAAGCAATATTAAGTAAAAATGAAGAAACTTTCTATGAGTATAAAAACATGTCCTCACGCATTAATTTTTATTGTGTTTTCATAGCGCCATATAATTATTAGTAGTTATACATTTAATTATTTTATTTTTTCTATCTGATATTTCACTACTAAAATTTGGAGGCCCCTGAAATGTTGAGTTCGTGTGTTGGAGGGCTTCCCAACACATGCTAATGAGTGGCTCTGTTCAAACCAATACTTTTTTATTAACAACAGACAAAATATTTGTTAGATTCGAACACAATATTTTTTAATTGCTAACACACAAAACAACTCCACTAAGTTTGAATTTTCTTTAAGGGTTGTTTGGTATATAGCATTTTTGTAGGGTTGTTTTCTTATTAAAAAAAATGGTATGTTTGTGAAAATATTTGTATTTTTCAGACACACCTGTTTATGGTGCTGAGAGTTTGTGTATTTTAATTTTTAGCAACTCCGAATTTTAATTGCTTCTCACAACCTCCAAATAAAACTTCTAACATCCTTTTAATGAACCAGTAGCCTGTTGTCCTCTCCTTTGCCTACAAAGTCATATTTGAACTTTTTTAAGTTTCACTATTCTATTCTCACAAACCCTCCAATCTCAATACTCAATACCAAACAACAGTGGTAATCAAATCCAGAAATACACTGGACATCATTTTCCATTTAACCAATCAAAACAGCCGGCGAAGGTGGTGGCGAGAAAGTATGCCGCTGTAAGAACACAAACATTAACATCAACTTTCTCTCCAACACCTTTTTCTGTATAGAATGCCACCACATGTTCAAAATTTCTTATGCCCATCGAAAGAATGGGACAATACCCCTTACTTTCATTCTTTAAATCTCTAAAAGAGCATTCTTAAGGTCCTGTTGCTACCAGCTAACCTCCTGCAAATCCCACCATATGACCTGGCGTCGAGAAAACATTCACTACCCTCTAGTGGGTGAGAGCGGGAAACACCGGCATCAGAAGGAGTCCATCTTTATGCACAAACAAAGTTAGATTCTATTATATCATATGGGCTTTGCTTCCTCACTACCACATACACGTTGAAGTCACTGAGTTGCAGCTACAAACGATTCTACAAAACGAGAATGAAAAGGATAGTATGCTAATAATGGTCACAACTTCAACTCAAACACTTCTGATTGATAGGAGAACCAGTTATTGTCTGCATACCATCAAGCATCATGTGTTGTGGTGTGCTTCTTAGTCCCTGGACGATCCCAGAGATTGCCTTACCGTTGTCAACCTAGATGTGGTTATTTGGGTGCTTTGTTTTGCAATTAGCATGCCTCTCAAATTCATATGCATTGATCACCTGTGTAACAGGTTATTAGTTACAAAATGGAACCTTACGGATCACGAGAATGTTAGAAAATTTAATTCAAGATCTCACCTTGGAAAAGTTGCATGCCTAGCAACTGCATAGGTATCCCGAACCTCTTATAACTCCACGGAGCTCCTTCTGAAGCACATAAATACATGAAGAGTAATGAACTGCGACAAGACGAGAACAAAAAAGACTACGGGGCACCAACCTTTAATAAGTGTGATCATTACCTCTCGAGACCAAGAAACATACTTCACTTGAATTCCATCAAGTATTCCAGTAGAAAGGAAACTTCTGACGTTTGAGGGGAAGTTGTTGGGTGGAGCTTTCTTTGGTGCTTTCGTATCGTCTTTTTTCTAGAATCGCTTCCAGTTCCAAAGACCGCTCCCCATGCTGAAGCAATAAGGGAACCCATAGTCGACTTCCCCAACTCTTTGTCATTTGAAGTTTGACCCAAGAGTTCATAACTGGATCATAGCCACCAAAGGATATAATGGTGCTCTCTCCCTTGTTATAACCGTGTCCCATTGACAAAGTAGCTATGTCACCACTGTTGTATGTTTGACCAATCGAGATAGCACTCCCATTTCTTCCGGCATATACGTTCCCAGTCGGAATGATGCTCTGATCCACCTTATGGAAACCCTTTGTAAAAAACAAAACCCAAATTGTTTGTAGTTAAATTTACTTGATACAGCTTTGATACGCTACACAGCTTTGATGATTGGAGAATTAATTTAAAGTTATCAGTGAACACTGAACTGTAGAATTGGCTCTTATGACGATCTCTTTTGAAATATATTCTTGGTATTACTCGTCATTAAGGGCCTTCCCCTGTTTTTAAGTTAACTCGATTTAAGGACCTTAACCGCAATTTATTAATCCACCCCATCTTCCCCAACTTGAAATATTATTATTATTATTTAGCCCATTAATTTACGGCAAATTTAATACTAACCGATTACTCAAATTTGGCATGTTACACGTATATCATTAGAGCATGTTTTAAATTATTTAGTATAAGTAGTATAGAAGTTTGGTGGGAAGATTACCCAATCCCATAGTCTCGAGATCAGACTTGAGGTAAGCTGCAAGTTTTCTCTTCATATCACGACATTCATCAAGTGCTAAGCAAGCCGGTTGAACTGCACCACATTGTACGGCCTTTGAATCACAAAAATTTCAAGCCACCACATCCCACGGCAGTGAAGTATCATGTAGTTTCGAAAATTGGGTTATGCAAGTTCCTGTTTCAATCAAGTTTATTAATTTTTCTTATATAAACTTATCGGGATCAAGTGTTACACCAAATCACCAACTGAATGTTTAATATTTTTATTCTAAATACAATACATCATAATTGTTAGAGAGTTAGAAATTAAATATTGACGCAAGAGTAACAAAGTCATCGATATTAAAGAATGACTATGTGAAATCAAGTTTATTGATTGTAATATTTTTTGTATATATTGAGAAAACTTCAACTTTGAATGCATGAAAATTATCTAATTTTCAAAGACTTTAACCTTACCCTAAAAATATCATAATTATATTGGCATCAATAATTATATTTAATAAATGAATCAGCATATAAAAACGTAAAAATATACAATACTTACAAAATTTTATTTTAATTATATAAATAGACCCCGTCAATAGGTGGGTATAACACTAACTATATATTACATCTTTCTCCTTTTTCACTTTTTTACATTTTTAGTTTTATCACATCAGCTTTTTCACGTTTTTCTTTTTTCTCCTTAAGTTTAGGAATCCAACCAATCATTTAAATTTCATATATTTTATATTAAAATAATTATTTAAAAAAACTGTTTCTAATATATAGAAATTGTCGTTTAAAAAAACACATATAGAAATTGTAAATTTATCGCAACATATTTTCACTACTAATTAAAACTACTTCCACTTACCACTAGATTTGTAAAATCAAACATATTACATTTCAAAAATTCAAGGTTATTATAAATTACAATCAAGTTTTTTCGTTATATTATTTTTTTTACATAAATTATCGAATCTAAGTGTTATATAAACTAAATGTTTTACTTTTAATCTACATATATCCTATTTATTAGAAAGTTAAAAAGTATAGATTAATATAAAAATAACGTGATTAGAATTTACTATCAACTATGTCCAATCACCAAAAGTACATCCATATAATACTAGATATATATCAACTAAGATTCAGTATTTTCATAAACTTACTATTCCTCTTTTTAATGATAGCAATGCCCAATAAAAAATTATAGTTCATCGAGATCCATTTACGAATAATAAAAATACATTATATTAACAATAGCAAACGCATGAAATAAAATTTATCAAAAATTATATATAATATTTTATCATATGTTATAAATATTTGAAAAATGAAAAATGAAACGTCAATTTTTGTTATAATTTGATGTTGCTCATTGAAACTAAATAAATTAAAATATATTCATATATATATATATATCATAACATTAAATTAGGTAATTGATTATAAACATTTGTTTCCATAATTTATTAAGATTGAACCCGATAACAATATTTAAAAAACATACAAATCATATGTGCCCAACCAAGTCGGTTAAGATTATAGGGGTAAGATAATAGTTATTTATACAGGAAATTTCAGTTTTTAAAAACTGGTTACTTGTTCTTCAAGCTTAATTTATTTTATCAGCTTACCTTGTACATGAGGCGTCATTCCAAAGGAATTTAATTCCTTGTTTTCCGATGAACTGGAACTGGACTTCAAATAGAATTCAATTGCGGATATGCTCGAGCACAGAGATTCACAAAACAATTGCATACCTGGGCGAAAAGAATCTATCCAGAGGCATACTGGACATCATTTTCCACTTAGGTAACTAATAAAAACAGGCTGCGATACGATCATAAACCATGAGAAAGTATGATGGCGCTGTAAAAAAACAACACAGACATTACATTAACTTCCCTCCCGCACCTTTACCAAACACCACCTGTTCAAAATTCCATTCACCCATCAAATGAATGGGGGAATTACATGTCTTAAAGACCAAACAAGATCCTGTGACCACCTGCTGCTAACTCCCACCATGGCCACCAGTTCAAAATTCTCAATGCATCGACTGCGCTTCTTTCGGAAGGTGGGAGCGACGGAACCCTCGAAGGTAACATTACCATTATGCACAAATGAAAGATCTTTCGACATTATGAGTTATGACTGGTCCATTTTATCATAAGGGTTTTGGTTCATCACTGCAGTATATGCGCTGAAGTTCGCGAGTTGCAGCCATAAAGGATTCTGGAAAAGAAGAATGGAGTGGAGTGTCTGTTCAAGTTAGAAACATTCCTGAATTCTAAACGTTGTTAGTAGGGTAAAAAACAGGAACATTACCTTTCCACAGATGAAAGGACTTCTGATTGATAGGGGAACCGGTTATTGTCTGCATAACATCAAACAGCATGTGCTGTGGAGTGCTTCTTAGCTCCTGGACGATCCCATAGATCGTCTTTCCATTGTCGAAATATATGTGATTGTTTGGGTGCTTTGTTTTGCAATTAGCATGCCTCTCAAATTCAAATGCATTGATCACCTGTATAACAGGCTATTAGTTAACAACAGTGACCTTATAGACTGATCATGAATTTGAGAAGATTCTGAAGTTACTTCACAGGCTCACCTTGGAAAAATTGCATGCCTGACAACTACATAGGTATCCAGAACCTCTTATCACTCCACGGAGCTCCTTCTGAAGCACATAAAACAAGGAGAGTATAAAGCTCTTAATACCAGACAAGTTAAAGAGAATAAGGGATAAAAAACCGGCCAATAAGTAACCATTACCTCTCTTGACCAAGCAATATACTTCACTTGAACTCCATCAAGTATTCCAGTAGAAAGCAGACTTCTGACATTTGAAGGGAAGTTGTTTGGAGGAGCTTTTTTTGGTGCTTTTGTGTCATCTTTTTTCCTAGACTCACTTCCAGTTCCCGAAGCAGCTGCTCGAGCTGAGGCTACAAGGGTACCGATATTTGAGTTCCCATCATTTGTTGAACCAAGACCTTGGATTGAAGTTTGACCCAAGAGTCCGAAAGTGGATAATAGCCTTCCTGAAGAATTCAACTCATCCTCATCATAACCACCAAAAGATATTATGGTGCTCTCTCCCTTGTTATACCCATGTCCCATTGACAAATTGGCCATTTCACCATTGTTGTAGGTTTGACCCATCGAGATAGTGCTCTCACTTCCTCCAGGGTACATGTTCCCGATTGAAATCCTATTCTCTTCTACCTTATTGTAGGTTTGTGCCATAGGTACCAGATTGTTGTCCAACTTGCTAAATGAATCCCCCATAGCAAGAGAATCATTGCTCTCCCTATAGGATTGATTCTCTGACAAGTTATCCTCCGTTTTACTGTATGCGAGCCCCATTGAAATGAAGCTACTATGATCCTGGCCATAGGACTCACCTACAGACATCATGCTTCCATCTCCTTTTGTGTAAGCAAGACCCATGGATATGGAAGCTTCATCTCTTGTCTCATATGAATCAGTAGCTGCTACATTATTGCAGTCAACCCTATTATAAATATTTTCACGAGATACGGGCATAGCACTGTCAGCCTCTTTAACCTGACTAACTTTCACTTTTCTAATCCCGCTATAGTTTAACCCAGAACGAGGATCGGGATCTTCCAGTGTGTGAGACATAGACAAACCAAAAGATGAACCACTTCCGAAGGGATCGACCTCGACCTTCCTACCCATGGCAAAATTTTGAGAGCTAACAGAGGCTATGCTTCTGTCATCAAAATTGACCGGCCTGGGAGGCTCAGAATCAAATAACCGGTCGGTAAAATGGCCAGAGATTGACTGGAAACTAGAAGGATTACCCCAGCTGGGAGGAACATTTGAAGTCAGGAGATCAGTAAATAGATTGCTGGTTGGAATTCCTACTGCCTGTTTCTTGTTAGGAAACAGCTCTGCTTCAGAGCTATCCATAAACCACGGATTAGAACGCTTAGAATTGCCTTTAGATGAATCTTCGTTAGCATCGCCATTGTTTACGGAACCGGAACCTTTGGCCATCCAAAATCCTTGATCCTGAAAAGACTGGCAGGATCAGTCATCATACTTAAAAAAGATTCAGACAAATGTAAATACCAACTAAAGCCGCATGCAAAGAACAGTATCTGTACTATTCTGCCCCTGATAGTCCACAAACAAGCATAGATGAGAGAAATCATAAAAGAAAGGACATCCCATCAAACTAGACTCCCCAATTTATAGAAACACCACTCAGTACCGTTTACGTCTGTCCGATTGGGAAAGAAGGGAAAGGGTTGCTTATTATAGAACTTCAATTTAAGCAGATCATAAACTACACAAATCAGAAACCAGCTACATATACCATGCTCAAGTCATTACATAACCATGGATTACTGATCGCTACAAACTCAAGCAAAAGGCGACAGCTTGGTAATTAGCAGTGAATTCTAGCTTGTCCTTTTGGTGCATTGGCCATTAGATTAGTGAATCGCGATTCAATACAGTCAAAGTTTAAGGTACAATACCATTACTCGCTATTCGCTATATCCAGGTAGCGGTCCTTCCCAGACATGCAAGCTTACAGCTCACCTTTTATCTGCCAGAGCACCAGAAAAGAAACAAGCCAATAAATATAAATAAAAAAGAGGAAATTTTATCACTTTAAGACCTGCAGATAAGGAAACAAGATTAAATTTGATTCAAATTTAGTTGATCGGCACTGAACCAGGCTACATGCAACCAATTCAAATGCCAAAAGAAGCAGCTTCCGGAAACAAGCAAACTGAGACAGTTTCGTTGTCAATTGACTGCAAATAGAAATGCTATCCACAGGAACCCTAATCCTAGCGATGCAAACAACTCTACCCAATAAAAAAAACAACAGGTAGGAAGAGATCCCCGATTCACAGTGGGGGGATTAGAAGTTCGGATATAAACATCGGTCATAAGATCGAGGGATGGAGAATGCGGCCGTTGGCGATTTACAGGGAATCGTACCGACGATCGTACGGGCAGTGGTTGCGGCGAGATCCAGGGGTGGTTGTATTGTAAGATGTTATAGGGTGAACTGGAAGTTCCGAATTGGAAACTCGAGTTCGAGGGCTGTCGTTTTCTCTGGTTAAGACTTTGGGAGATGGTTATAATGGGTGGCACGATTAGTCCTAGTACGGTTCATCTGTACAGTACACGTGGTGGGCCACAACTTCTATTCTGTCCGTTGGCGGTTTAGGCGACAACTCGGCCCATTCTACTAATTAGGCTTTCACTTTCCAGACCCATATAGCTGCTGTGGATTGGGCTTCTCAGTCGTTCTTTTTCTTTTTTTCCAAATATATTACAAGATATGAATGCTGTAAAACTCCCATAAACATTACATAGTCCCTTTTTGGATATATACTAGATTCAAATTGAGAATTGTCTAATAAAATTTGGATGTTTTATTCATAATGTCATTTTATTTAAGCATTTAATTATTTTATTTTTTTTATTTGGTACTTTATAACCGAAATTTGGTTCCACTTGCTTGTTCTCGGGATTAATTGACGACAAATTTAACACTAACCGGTTATTAGAGCATGTTACACAATCTATCACTATGTACAACTATTATGCAAAGTAATTCCTCTTCTCCTTTGTCTAACTTTTAGTATCGTCTTCATTTACAAACGCCATTAGTCTCTACAAATTATCCCCCCTATACCCACTCCAACAACAAGAATTAACTAATTATGAAACAAAAAGAGCAAACTTTGCAAAGCCCAAAAAGAAGAGCACAACAGCCCAATAACTCAAACCCACAAAAGCTCAAAACTAAAACCGCCGCACCGTCGTCACCAGTTCAGTGTTCCCATTCATTCACAGCCGCCTACGTGTCAAGCAGCCAGAACCCCCCGAGCCTATCACGCCGTCCCCCTCACCGTTAAAAATGCCAGCCAGGGACCACCTTCTAAGCCAATCATCATTTTTCATTTTCCTTTTCTAGTCCTTGCTAACTGCTAAGTAACCGGAAGACACGTCAACATCGGGGTGCTCGCTGTCGCCGGGATTCCCAACAGCTCCTCCGCCCTAACTTTCGCCGCGCCGGGAGACTGCAACAGAATGGAAGTCGTCGGCGAAGATCTCACCGGGAAAAACCTCGAAGATTTACGCACCATGGACTCCGACTTCACCAATTTCCTTCCCTCGTCGGCTTTCACATTGACCGAGAACAACGAGTAAACTGGCCGGTGATCGGAGAACTTGGATTCCCCTCTGACATACCAAATCTGCTTCAGTCCGTCGCCTTTCCACAGTATCCGATCGCACCACGCCGGAATCCGACGCTTCTCTTTCGACTTACAAGCCTGGACCGCGTAATTATCCGAATCAGCTAAATACTTATAAGTCGGTGCAAAGTAGATCTGACCTTCCTCCCATCCTTCGAAAATCCTCCCAGCCTTCCGCTGTATTTTCAGCTGATCTTTCTCAAGCAAAGCTTCCCAATCGTTCTTCTCCAGCAACTCGCACGTTTCCACGTGTGTGGTTGCCAGCCGGTAGTTCAAATCTCCCAGCCAAATTACATTGCTGCAACCATCAGAAGAAGTTCAATTTTCAGGAATCAAATTCAGGTAATTAAACAAAAAAATTCAGTGATTTATGACGTACTCGTGATCTAGTATCATTTCCGGGTGATTATTGAATCTGGTTTTCTTCAAAATCTCAGAGACATCGGAATTTCTTCTGGTTTCGTCTCCTTCTTTCTCCCCTGAAGTTAAATGCGTACCCACGAAACAGAACGTTGTATTGTATAGACTCATACTTATCGATACTGATCCCTGCAATTTCCCCCAAATAAATAAGCGAGGTTAATTAAGTAATTAACCAATGTTTTGAGTTGTAATTAAGTGAGAATAAGATTAATAAACGAACCTTGTTTCCTAATCGGCCCATGATTCCGCGGCCAACGCACGAAACCTTGAGATTGCTGAGGTTTTCAACCAGATCGGCTCGAACCCAAACGCAGAGAAATATCCCAACCATCTGCTTGCTAGTCACAAGGCAGTACTTCGGCCTCCTTGCCGGATCGCCGGAATTCGACGGCCGTGGGCTAGGAAGGACTTCGGTAGATCCGGCGACGTTAGAATTCAAGCTGACGAACCTATGGAAATCCTCTCTCCCGAGTTCGTCTTCTATGGATATCAGGTTCAAGAAGCTGAGCCGAGGAGGCTTAGCTGATTGATCAACCGGCCGCGGTGATGCAGCCCATTTCTGCTCGGCGGCAGCTGTGTAGTACTGGCAGAGCTCTTCGTCCGACTTGGTCCCGTTCAGCGCCTGCCAGATTAGCGACAGCCACTTCGTCGCCGGAGTGGTGTCCTCCGGGCCCAGGACGTTGCCAGCGTTCAACGGAACAATTTCCTGGAACCTGGGTGAAAAATAATTGACGTGACAATCAGCCGGCGGAGGTATTGAACCAAACAAGATGGGGAAAATTAAATTAATTAATAGTTTAATACCCTAGGACGTAAATATCGGACGGTGACGACGAACGCAGCCAATCTTTCAAGTTCAAGCCATCGTGAGGAGACTTGCCTCCGACGTTCCATGTGCCTACAAACATCCTGTTTGCAAAATTACAAAAAAGCTGCCGGAATCAGTTTTCTTGCCGGCTAGGCTTTCTGGTCTAGAATAAAAAAATATAACTTAAGTTTGTGTAAATAATGTGACATCTAGACTTTTCGCCCGACAGATTCATTTTTTAGATTAAATCAAAGATTGTGAATGCTATTTTTAAGGTGCTTACTTGAGATCTAAAGAATCGGCGACCGGCGGTGTATCGGTCTCTGTTTTGGCCGGTTTCAGATCGTCGAGTTCTTCCGTTAGCAATCCTTCTGTTCGTTGGTGGAAATATAGGAGAGAGGTTAGAGAGCTTAACAAGTGATATGAGCAAGTACACATTCAAGTGTTGTAAAGAGGACACGTGGCAATCGCAATCCTTATTTCTTCAACTAACCAAAGAGGTCCCTCCATGGAGGCCCCGCTCAGAATACACGGCGGTAAAATCGTAAGTCAGATCGACAGATTTAAATCAAGCCGCTGATCTGACGACTCAAACAGCTGTTGGATCTAATTTAAATCGTGCAGGACAAAAAAATTATATATAAAAGATAATTACCAGAAAAGATGAAGTCTGAATCATCGTCGCCTGAGCTACTATTACTCCCCTGCGTTTTCCCGTCTGCGTTTTCGCCGGGAACAGAGTGTTTTAGTACTCGGAAAAAAATGAGGCACAAATGACCGGAGATGAGAAAATAATCTTTACCGTCGGGCAAAGGATAATCGAAATTAAACTCGTCGGATTTGCTCTGTAAGTTGAGCCATCTCCTAACTACTGGCCAAGCAGACTGTTACCAGAAAAAAAACAGAGGAATCAGAAACTCCTCAAGCGCCATGAAAAGGAAAGTTACAGATATCGGATCACGACGAACCTTGGGATTGTTACTCATGGTCTCTGCAGGCATAGTCGGAATTTGTGACAGTCTGAAAACCCGGCGGATCAAATAGGAGGAAACGGGCAGAGTAATTCCGGCGGGGAAACCTGGCAAGAAAGGACAGAGAAGCAAACCACCCATTGCAATTGTAATCAGTGCCTTTCTCTTATAAGGATTAGATATGAAACTAGATATTTTTCTGGTAGGAGGAGGAGGGGGGCGGAAAAAAATATTGCATTAAAGTTTAAAAAAACAGGGGAAAGTCTTCTCGGGTGGAAACAAAAAACCATGCGATTAAATCAAATGGCAAGTTGCTGTGTTGAGAGGGAGAAATTGGTTTTGTTTCCAAATGGTTCCTATCACAGACAGAGGAAAAACAAAAGAAATATGAATTAAAAAAAATATGAAGAAGAAGGAAGAGTGGGAAGAAAGGAAGAGTTTTGCAGTTGGCATTGGAAACATCCGACAAGCTGCTTGGATGAAGAGATGGAAAGAAAGAAGGCCAAAGTAATGATTACGAAATTAAATATGAAGAAGAAGAAGAGGCCAGGTTCATCCTTTTTTCATCGAATTGGATAAACTTTACAGAGAGGAAGACAGAGTGTTTTTTTAGGGAAAGCTCAGATTCTTCTTTCCATGGGAAATTTGATAAAATCTGCTAACCAAGATCCCACCTTTTTGCTTTTTTCTGGGTGTTGTGAAAACAGAGGACTCTGTTTGAAAGAGAATGAACAAAATAACGAGACACTGAAATCAAAATCAGCAAATTGGGGGGTTAATCACTCAATCGACGGATTTGGAAACTTTTTGGAGCTCATAATATCTGGACCCAGATGATAAAAATCCCAGTTTTTCTGACTGGATTAGGATACAGCAGTCAACGACATGCGTGCTGTACTTACCGTAAAAAACAGAGCTGGTGGCGGGAGAAAATGGCGCAGGATTATGAAGGTTTCCTTTCCTGGAAACAGAGTGAGAGAAGAGATCGGAGATAAAGAAGAAGAAGAAGAAGCTTTTAGGGGGACCGGCGGGTTGAGGAGGTAATGGCTAATTTATATTAAGTGGGTAGAATAGGAGATTACAAATAAGAGAATAAAATATGATGTAAAGGTAAAGAGGCCAAGAAGAAGAGTTTTAGGGAGACAGGCGGAGAGACAAATGAAGTTAGTTTCTATATCTTTTCATTTCTGTTCTACCGGACAAAAGTTAAATGGAAGGACAATAACTAGCTAGCTGGTCGTATTTGCTACAAAAACGTGGTCACTCGGGTCAGCCCAATCGGATTCGGATCCAGTCCCGATCATCTGTGGCCTTCTTTCTTTCCATCTCTTCATCCAAGCCCGATCCAGTCCCGATCATATTTGCTACAAAAACTTAAGTCTAATAAGTGTCAAGTTGGACGTATTTATATTTTGTTTTCCAATAATCTGATTTATGCTTTGTATTACAAGGTTGTATTGTAAAAATGTAACTAGTTTATTCAAAAGTCGACAGGGTAAAGAGGTTGAATTACGTAGAATTAGTGGGTGCATGGCAATTGTCGAGAATCTTCATTGCGGTTTGTTGATGAACTCGCCGGTAGTGTAGTATCTGATGTAAGTATGTTATTTTATCGAAATATCGGCAGCTTGAGGTTTTATGTTATAGATATTTATGACATACAAGTGTCCATCTGTGCCATATGATTGGATTTACACTCGGTACTTTTGGACTGTCAATATACAATATTATCAATTAATCGGTTTCACCGGAATAAGTAAAAAAGTGTGATATGATTAAGTATTTTATCGCAAAATCGGACCCGTAAGTTGATCATATTTCCAACTAAGCAATGTATGAAATATATTTTAAACTACTATCTATGGAATTATGGAATGAGCGAATGAGAGTGAGCTTGAATGCTTGATATTAATAACATTTTTATTAGCATGAATAACACATCAAAATATTTATTACATGCATCCTCGTATATTTTTATTATTTGTGAAAAGTTGGAATCCTACTTATTATAAGTGTGAGAAAAAAAATATCATCTTTTGAATTAATTTTTAGAATGAAAAAGCCTAATAATAACTAAAACGTAGGAAATTGTTTATTCTTTCACCAAACATGCTGTGAATAAAAGAGAGAAAAGAGACCAAATTTTTGTCATTGTTATTAGTATAATTCAACTAACCTCCATTATCTTTTGAATATTTTACAGGACACCAGAAAAACTTACATAATTGATTAAAAACAAAAATTAAATGACAATATAAAATTTCGGGATATGTAGTTAGGCTTTGTTGATGGGCAATAATTATGTGTGGACGATTAAAACATCCCAAATATCCAATGAAAAATAAGGAAAAGAAAAGGGCAAGAAAGCGATGTTCTTGTGCAACTTATAAGGAGAAAAGGCTTATTAAACAATGAGATACCGAACTCAATTAGACCAACTATAATAATTCATTATTTTTCGGTCTTCGAATTATGTAAAGAGATTCTAGAGTTAGGTCGTAAAAATTTGTAATCAAGTGTTGTAAGGTAGTAAGTCTAAATAGTTGTAATGTGAGGTAAGAGAAAGGGAAACGGCTAAAATATATGTATCAAGAAAATATTATAACTTGGCTCAATTTGAGGATAGGTGATTTCATCCCAGTAGTTAATGTGATCGTCGCATCTTAATTACTGGTTCAAAATAGTTTATTGGGATTTCATTACGTATGACCTTAATGCTATGTTTGGTAATAGGAATTATGATTTCTAACAAAGATGAATTAAGATTAGTGTAAATAAGTTGAGTTGGGGTAGAAAAATATGATGGATGAAAACCTGGATCAAAAGATATAAGGATTATAATTGGAATCATGTTTCCTTATCTACTCAATGGGAAAATGAACTTTTCAAGAAATCCCTTATATCATTTGATTTTACATTCTTTTCACAATCCCTTCCAACCTCGACTCAATTATTTTGTACTATTTTAATTCTACATTCTTAAAAATCATGATTTCTATTGCCAAACATAGCATAAGGGATAACATGTTTTCCACATATTAGGTTTGGCAACCTCTGAGCTTGGACACCCAAGAGCCAAAGCATCCATCTACAGACGAATGCCACTAATTTCGAGTTGTGCCCATCAAAAGGGAATTCTCATAAATGAAGCCAAAAGCTCATTGAATTGACATACATGTATAAATCTATTTAGAGGTGTAGAACCCATTAACAAACTTCGTATATCATGGATCATTTTATAAAAATAAACGACCTCAATCTCTATTCTTCTACAAAATAATCACAGATGAAAAAACCACGGAGAGAAAAAGGAAAACAACAAAAATTTAAAACCAGAAGACACAAAAAAACGAAGCAAAATATTGACATCTAAGATAGAAAAGCCTAGCTGCATGGATAAAGCTATCCTTATGACCCACCAAGGGAGCTAAGACCCTAGTTGAGAAGTCTTCGGGAGGTTTTAGGGGCCCGAATCGAACAACAAGAGCCGACCTGTTACAGTGTCTGTATTGGGTCCGACGATCATCTTCCTTGGCAATGTGGTTGGTTGCTTAACTAACTTATTATTCGTACTTGTGTTATAAAAAAAATTATCATCCAACCAAAAGAGTAAATAATTAGTGGACCGTTAGTGGCAGAGAAAGGTGACCGTCCGGCTCCCACACTATCCGGCATTAAGCATTAATTCGTAAGTAAATTTTAACGTATTTTTAATTCTGTTTTATGGCATTCGAAGTATGGCTTCTCTGTATTTTTGTTTAAAAATTAATTGCTCTCTCTAATGTTAGTGAATAGTTACTTATTATATAATCTCCATTTTAAAATTCAAACATTAATTTTTAATTGTGTTCACATAATCACATTAATAATTTTAACAATTAACTTTAATGAACAATTTTTAGTCACCTATATCCCTACAATTCTTTTATTAATTTCTATGGACTATTTATGTTTCTCTTAACAATATTTTTGCACTTGTAATAATAGATCATTCACAATGTAAATTCTATTTATAACTATTATTTTCTTAAAAAATAGCCCATTTTCATATTTGATAATACTAATTAACTTTATAATTTAAAAAATATGTGTGTATCCTAGCAATTGACTTTCTAATTTGAAAAAATACGTGTGCATCTTGGTTTTAAATTTCTTTTTTTTTTCCAATGACAGTTGGAGATTTTATGCAATTTAAACAGTTATATGCACTGTGCACAGTTGGCGTTTCACGTACACCGTTGATTCTTGTTTGTTTATCAGCGATAATGTTAAACTCCTCCAGTATAACCTAAAGTGTTTCTAGACTCCAAATGTACATATAAAACAAAAATCCCCCGTCTTTCGGCTAAACAAAGTAAAAAAACCCCACAATATTTAATTGTCCCAGCCAATGTACGTACGTACAATACGCTACTCTAAAGCCTGTGCATGCAATAAATTTGACTGAACGGTCCAGGTGACAAATAATAGGAGACATATATAATATGTACCGAAAGTGAAGTTAAAATAAAGGACAAAGTGCAGGGAAAAATAAACCAATTGAGACCGTTTAAAATTATATGTACGTAGTGGGTGGAAATTCCCAGAATTGTCCTTCTTTGAAACTATATGTATTTAAATTTTAAACAGATGCTCGTGCCAAGAGAAATAGTACATTGAATTTCACCAGTTCTTATACAGTATTGATAAAATAAAAAACCAAAAGGGCATAGGTTTAATAATCAAGAACAAGTTCAATGTACGCATTATAATTTAAGTCTTAATTAATCCACTTATATTATTATTAATTATTTATCGAAAACATTCGTCCAACCACCATTTGCCTACTCCAACCCATGATGCATGCAATTCCCTCTTTCTATTATCAGCCGAAATACTCCCGACAACCTCTGATTTCTCGAACGTAACACGTATCAGGTGCTGCCTGATGAGCGTACGTACATGTCCGAATTAAAGACGGCTAGCTTGATGGTCATCAATACCATTAATAGTGATCAATCCTAGCCAGCTAATCATCAATTAACAGCTAAATTGAAGAAAAGGCCAGGTGCCTTTTGATGACGTCCGTCCGTCCTGTAAAGACTCAAATGTCCAATCATCAAAATCATAAGTAATCAACCCAACATTAAAATAATCATCGGATGGGTCGAAAATGGATGCACGAGGTGCCAAGTGCCAAATACGGGGAAAAATTAAAAGCCTGTAGTGGCGAGCTCTCAATGGAGCAAGAAAATTCGTCAAATCTTGGCCTATAAACCTAACCCATTATTACTATATATATAATATAATCCTATTTAATTAATTATAATAATTACAGATGAACTTTTGACTAAAGCACATTAATCTTTTGTTGGAGTCAGATCTCCTCACGGGAGGCAACTGTTGAAAATATGGAGGACTTGGCAGCTGGGGGAGGAAGTGGACGAAATCAATCGGGGGGGCTTTTTCTGATATTTTAATCTTTTTTTATTTTATTTCGACAGTGCTGGAAGGGTTAGAAACATTGAACAGGTGGCTCGTTAATCTATTTTCCAGTGTTGTTTAATTGTGTTGGTGATTAGGATTAATATTAGTTTAGGGGTGGGTTTGGATTTGAGTCTTATCTCGGGATAAACACAATCAGGGACACACGCACATTAAGGAACGTCTAATCAGTTGATGTCGTTCATTGATCATCTGCCTAGCTACCTAGCTTACTCAGTTAGGTAGTGCGCGGTACTTTTTCTTCTGATTTTGTCGCATTTTACTGCGTTGTTGGTACTGTAAAAATTAACTTTGATGATGGAAATGCAATGACATGAGGGATTAAGGACCAATCTGCATTATGTGATTTGGTTAGGCTTTGAGTTGTTCGTTCTTAATTTCCAGCTAGCTCTGCCGTTCAGTTACGAGCTTTTTCAAATAGTGACAGGGCTGGATGCCCCGATTCACCACGTGGCAGGTTTCTGCATTTTTCTCGCATGGTGACGTATTGATAGTAGTGTTAAGATTTGTTGTGATTATCTATCCCTATTCACATGATTTTTGAGTGAATATTAGCTTGTTCGTGTTTTGGCATTATGTGTCTAGACCCATTCACTTGGACCGTTTCGGTCCATTTGATGTGTTTCTTTATAGTATTTGTTATCCACAGGTACTTTAGAGATATGTGGTCTGGCTATGAGGCTTTGGATGTGAAATAAAACGCGATTGGAGCTCAAACGGAAGAACGAAATAAGAAATAGTGAAGCAGAGAAGCTGCACACCATGCAGTCCTAAATTGCATTTCAGGCCGCGTAGCAAAAATCAAGGAACGACGTACACCCATGCACGCCGTTCCTCGTTATTCGAGACGTGACCAATATCTAGTGTTGATGACCATTTGGCTTATCTTATAACGAAAAACTCTCGATATTTATGTTTTCCATAATTTGGTTTCCAAACTTTGATGGTTAAACATACATGTACATTTGCAGTTCCATCTTAACTGAGGATGTGTTAGGATATTAATGTAAATAATATAACAGATTAGGACTTAGTTCTATAATTTTAAAAGGACTTTGTTGTAATTTTACAGACCTCAAGTACTATCTACTATGAGTACTGGACGTCAATAATATTGCGATTGCATTCTAACTATAATTAAGTCATAAGATCATTTAACGGTTAAACTACTCTATTAGCATCCATCACAGAGCATTGATGCATCTAGGAAGGAGAGACCACATTCGAGCAAATCGAACCACCCATTCCGCCTTCTTGTTACAGGAAGTAAATTTGACCATAAAATCACTAAAACGTTGTCAAAATTTGAGCTCGGAACATAATATTTCCTTGGAAACGTTGGTTCCCTTTAATAAAATTTTCATTTATCAAAAAATATTTCAAGAAAACAAGCAAGAAGTAATTTATAGGACCACTAATTAAAGTGAAATTAAAGCAAAAACATGCAACATTAATTCTGAGTTAATCAAATCAAAAACCAATTATAGAGGGTCATGTTTGGGTCAATGATTGATCGTCGGATGGTGTACATGGTGTTATGAGTAACACATCTAAACCTTGAACAGTGATCAATCATGGCTCCCACACGTTTAAGGAATAACAAAAAGTAGGGAGGATATCTGAAAATAACATGTTTATGTAGGGACGAGATTGTTAATTATAAATTATAATCACTATTAATTAATTTGATATTATAGTAATGAATGGAGCAGTGATACGATCGAATGATCTGTCATTACTGGCCAGTGCCCGGTGGCCACCCACTACCACTACTCTACTGCCTTCTTGTTCTCCGATTCTCTCCATATGGTTGCCTTCATAATGGCCGGGGAAAGGCCCAAATAAAACTCAACTGTCCGGGAATCGATCGATCTCTTATATAATTTGATGGTCAAGATCACTCTTATAATATCGACCGCTAAAATAAAATCACCCAAAACCATATACTATACTAGTATAGTGTCCTGCTATTATTGCACAATGCAAACCATCATTAATTTGTTTTTATAAAAAAAGCTCTCATAGAGAGAACATTAACTACACATGTAAGTATTCTTTGTCAATTTTCTCTTTCTCATACTTTGATGTCACCCCTCACTCACTATCGCACATCACCTTATTTACTAGCAGTCTAGCAATAAAAGTATTGGACTAGGCGAATGCGGTAGAGCTCGATCCAACGACCGGCCGAAAATCACAATTGTCCACCCAAATTAACCACGTAGGCGAACAATATATAGTACTGATGGTGCATTCCAATGATATGGCGGTGATAACCCTACACTCTTCATGAATTGAATTGATTAGAAATATATGGACTCTTGGTGGGGGTTGGTTTTAATCATGGAAGGAATGTGCAATCATCTTAATCACTTGTCTATAAGTATAGTTATAATTATAATGTAAATATGTAATAATATATGAATACTGCATGTTTCATGAGATCAATTGATAAAAAAAAATGTTTTATAAATTACAAGTAAAGATTAAATTATGTTGCGAGTCCAACTACATCTTCTTTGATTCATCAATTAAGTTAATGCTTCCCCCACCCTGATTGGTGTTCAAGTCACATGTCTAATGTCATGTTTTGAAAGGGAATACGATTAATTAATTTTGATTCAGATTAATTAATGGTTAATTACTGGCGAATTCCAACTATAATTAATTCTCAGGGCAAAACATGCTAGGTGCATATATACAGAAAGAAATGGACGTATTCGTGGGCTTGGTGGGAGGAATCTTCTCGATCGGTTGTTAGTGGGGAGAATTACACAAGAAGATGGAAGTTGTTTTTATAATTAAACACATCATTTGGAAGTTTCTATCACAAATTTCCATATTATTTAGTTTTAGGGACCATATAAAATGGTCCTCAAAACCTGTATAACAATCACTAATGGTTTAAAATGGTCATTAGTGACCTTTTGAGACCAACAAATTAATATAAAAAATTATGAAACAGTCTCTAAAACTATATTTTCCTCTAGTAAACCTTCTTTCAAACCTTTTATTCTTAATTAATGATTCAACTTTTTCTTACACCGATGCATGTCGTATCTATTCTCAATTGAAAAAAAAAAGTTTTTTTTACTAATTTTCTAATTTTCTTGAAGTACCCAAGAAGTCAAACATGCCCATATATAACGTATAAATCATTATGAATTTCTCGTATGCAGGCTTCTAAAAAAATTGAACATAATGAATTATATATACTGGGCTCATTACTGACATGCATGCATGCTTTTGCCTCCCTCCTCTAACATGGATATTGAGGTACGTACATACGTATAGTTAGTGATCTTTTAATTTATAGTCATAATATTAATGTTTACTCTACCAAGAGATGCAACGAATCGGGTATTAAGCAATAAGCACTCAGTTTCGATCTCCTCCACTGAGATACGATCACGATAATAATGGTGGTTTCAGCAAATCAACTACCCGACCAACTGCGCGTTTGATTAATTAATAACCCACTAAAATTCAAAAGTGCAGTTATACCAAAATAATTAACGATAATTAAACAGTGGAAAATTCTGATTAGGGCATTGCAGGACGGCTAGAATATAATTGAGCAAGGAAGAGTGCCTTTGCAATAACAACACAGTAGTGGGTCTTCATTGCTAAGCACACTAAATAACGAGCGACGTATTACATATCAGAGCAGTTTCGCATTAAAATAGACAAAATAAACAAGCAATGGGATCCAACGCATCGCATAACATATAATAATAATAATAATAATAATAAAAAAAAATTACAGAGAAAGGTATATTACTGCGACAGCTTTAATTTCCAAATTAGGGTTTCAGGCAATGGACGGACATGAACTGAAGTAAGCCATTGATCTCGTGCCCACAGGTTCGTTAATTGTATCGAAATGATTCTTTAGCGCATGACACTTTGATCCCACTCGCTATCGTTTCTACATCAGTTTTTCTATTATGCATGATGATGTTTTTGTCTCCTTTTTGTTTTTTTAATAAATAGTATAATAATGTTCGTTCATGGTATATGTTGGATTTAAATTCGGGACCTACTTCACAGACAGTTCAACACACAACAAACTCTAGAGCAACTCCATTTGTCAGTCAAAACATAATTTAGTTGTCGATCTATAATGGTTTGAAGAAATTTAGTAAAAATATATTTAGTTGATGTTTTTTTATGTTATTGACTAACAAATTTGGATATCACATTCCAATTAAATATAATAAAAAGGTAAAATCAGTCTCATTGTTTTATTATATTTTATTATAATGAGAGTCAAATTTATCTGACTATGAAACAGGGAAAATTTAATTTTCCATATACTAATTGCCAACTAATTAGTAGTTTACTTTGAACGTAAGAGTGGGTTAGGCCTGGGAGGCGGGAGCCCATCCCCATCAAGTCCCAGCATATGAGTTCTATTTGGACGTGGTTGGTTTGGATACTTATGTCCCAGTTGGATTCCCCGTCGAGAGCAATTTCTAGTCGATGGAATATATAGCTAGCGAAAAGGTTCGATATTAGAAATTAATGGTCCGTTTGGCAGATGGAATGTGAGATGGAATCTTGAGCACTTTTTCATTCGAACAAGAAATTTAAATTCCAACAAAGTACATTTTAAAAGCTAACTTTCTCATTCTCATCTAAATTTCATTTAACATTCCCGCCGCCAAACGGACCATAATATGTTATCACCGAGTATAAATTTATTTATTTATTTAATTGAAAGCAATGAGAAACACCAAACATAGATAGTGTTCAAAATAGTGATATAATATTTATTTTATTATCTTGTATTGTTGGAAAGGGACTACTATGATATAGAAAGAACAAAGCAAATTCATTCGGAAAGAAGCATCGATTCTCCAGTTCAAAAACATACTAGTTGTTAGAGCTGAGCACGATCATCAAAACCAACACGGATCCAAAACAAAACACAACACTGACAAAACCCAACCACACAATTATACATGGATTTTTATTTTATTTTTACGATTAAATAAAAAGTTACATAAACAATCAAGTCAAAATTTAAATTTTTAAAAATGGCAATTCTTGTTTGAAAGTTTCATTATTTGAGTTATTTCACCAATTCAGTAATTTTGTCTTAACACCCAAAATTTTGTATAATTGTAATTTAGTCACTCAATTAGTTTATCAAGGGCGGTTAACTGAAACTCGATTTTTAGTAAGTTAGGTTAACGTCAATTGGTTACGAAATTGGTTAAAATGCACTAAACCAGTTAAAATGTGAGCTCAACCCATATCAGGGCTGAACTCGGGTTAAACGTAAAAAAAATTTCGGTTACAGAATAATAGGAAAATCTGTTACGTTCAACCCGAGTTCAGCCCATATACGGATTGAACTCACATTTTATTAATTTAGTTTATTTTAATCAATTTCATAACCAATTACCATTAACCTACCTCACCAAAAATCAAGTTTCAGTTAACCGCACTTGATAAACTAATTGAGTGACTAAATTGAAATTACGTAAAAGTTTGGATGTTAAAACAAAAATACTGATTTGGCCGAATAATTTTATGAACTTGGTCTAATATATAATTTAATTATAAATATCATCATGAAAACCGGTTCCAACCCAACAAAAAATAACAATTCTAACAACTGACATTCAGTGAAAATTTCAAATCTTATTTCGCTTTGTTACGATTATAATATTTTTTTCCTAATTTCTAATCAATTCCAATACTGTAATCCATCGTAGCGCTCGGTCAATATAAATGCAAGCCATCCTGTCAACCAAATCAAAGTCACCAACATCATCCATGCTATGTAGCTGAGGGGAAGTTAGGGCATTGAAGTCATGTGAAATGATTCGATTGGGCAATGAAAAAACTTGTGGTTGTGGCTGCAAAACGACAACAACACACTTCACTGTGAAAACTATGTACGTATGGTTTACACATATATTTTGAGGCTGAGAATAAGTCTACACAAAACTAATCAATTAAAATAAGTTAATTATTGTTGGAGTTTGTTCAACGAACAACTACGTAGAGTCCAAAATGAAGCCGTTCATGGCAGCATTAGATTTCACGTCCTTCCAAATCTGCTGCTTCATATTAATTGCAGCCAATTGAAATTAAGAAACGGATATTTATTAGTTATTTAATTAAACAAATAATAAATAGAATCCCCTCAACTTGAGCGCAGTGCTGACTTGCACAACAGTTACCTAACGTATATCCCATTCATATCATATGATTACCAACTTCTGAAATCTGATATTATATTTTGTTCGAAACTTTGAAATAATTAATATATATAAGGTTTCCCTGTTAAGTTAATTAGCAGACATTATATGACTGGAGGAGACAAACTGCCCCCATCAGGTTAGTTTAGTTTTAAGATAATTGGCTTAGCTTCTTATTAGTTATATTTATTTTCATCTATTCATATGACTATACAAGAGGTGTGGATGAGTAGTAGCGACATGCACCTTTAATGGGTCTGGTCCTTACCCACACGGCTAACCGGCCGGCTCATAAACTAGGAGAATTCGATTGGTTGTCCAAGTTGAAATTATTATCTAGCAATAGGCGGTGGTTATGGGTCAAATCTAAATCTGGAACATTCACCACTAGGCCAACCAACCCATATGAATTAAACTACACATAAGAAGGAAAAGTATACACCAGCAATCAACGTACGTAATCTACATCAATACGACCGTCGCATGCATTGATAATGCTTTCGTCCTTTGGTCTGATGATTATGTTGCAATTAGAAACTATATATACGCATCAAATGTACAGAAAATAAATATCTTAGACGATTAATTCGCCATTTAGCGTTTATATACGCAGTAATCTGCAGTGCCATGCATGCATGCATGCATACTAGTTGATTTAATTTGTGGGGTCGGTTGGCTAATAGGTTTTTTGCAGGACTTTAAGCTTTTTTGTTGCTTATTTTTTTGGTTTAATTTTTGTCTCTTGTTGTGTTCCTCTACGTGCTCAGTTGCAATTACCAAACTTTCTCTAGATTGAGATTTTTGTAGATAATAATAAAACTGGAGTTGAAGCTCTTGCTGACTTCAAACACTGGATTTCAAGGAATAAAATCAGGCGTTATAGTCAGTATTCGACTACAACTTGTTTCGTCTAATTTATATTAGTTTATTTATCATGATTCGTTGTATTTTAATAACTCGAGTTGTTGAGTATTGAGAGTTCAGATTGTTTTGTTTATATTAGTCATTAACTCGCCCCTCAAGCGAAAATTCTCAAAAGAGCTGAGATTTGCACAGGTTCGATAAGTCATGTGCATGGATCGGGGATATCCGAATCCGAAATGATATATCTAAGTCTTTTAAAACTCTAATACTATGTTATGAACTGTTATACCCTAATAACGCATATTGTTAAAGAGAAAGTTTAGATTACACGATTACATGCCTTGCCCTAACATGTCACCAATATTTCCAATTCAGTCAACTCGTGAAACATGATCAAACGGTGAAAAGTAAAGTTTTACAACTTTTACATTAGCTTTTTATCTATCATGACGTTGAAAGATACCTTCTCTTCTGGCGATGGGCAGTGCACATAGAGAGAGAGAGAGAGAGAGAGAGAGACTGTCGTCATTCCCCACCAGCCATGGCTTCAAATTTCAGTAAGTACAAATAGCTAAAATATGAACAAGCTATGCTCAATGATTATATATATATATATATATATTTGCTGATCAAGTTGTCGGACCAAAAGATTTATAAAGTGTCTTTTAACGACCTTCATAATAATTTACCTAGTTTAATTAAATTATATTATGCTCTCGATGATATCTATCCTATTGAGCTGGATGTATATTATGATGATATTGCTACTCCCTTTTTGAGCACCTTGATTGAGTTGTAACTTGTAAGGTCTGAGTGATTGTCATTTTCATTTTTTCCTTTTGACCCAACCATTTTAATCATATGACTCTACATGATAATAACTTCTTTTTTTTTTTGGTTCGGATGCGTGGTATTTTGAAATAAAATGATGGATTATTTGAGAATGAGAGATTTACGAGAGTTGTCAAGTGTTTTAGGTGTCATAATTTTCTTTTTTTGGCTAATGAGTTATTTAATGTAGTATGTGATCATAGAAATATCAAAATATTTGAAATGCCTAGGGGAGGTATTGAAATAACTCGAACGTGAGTTATTTCAAAATACTGCAACACAAAATGACATAAAGTTTGTTTTGGATGCTAAATGAGTTGATGAGGTAGTAGAAATAACTCGAGGGTAAATTATTTGATATATCACGGTTTGAAATATCAAAGATTTGGTTTTGAACGCAAAGTGAGATCTTTTGACTCAAACCATTTACCGTGTGAAACGGTGTCCGGGGTCGAATTTTCGTGAGTTTGGATGACCAAAAGAAGGGTTTAAGTAACTAGCATGTGTCCACATTAGTATTGGAATTTAATTTCAAATGGCACACTAGCGACGTCACTTGGAGTTGCTGCTTGGGATCGAAGGAAGGTAGATCCAAGTTGATCAAATCGGCCTCATTTTCGGCTTATATATAACCGAATTGAATACAAATTCGAGTGGCGGAATTAAATTTGTTTCGGCCGCGATTGCAAGTCTCCTCCAAAATCGAATTCGGCCAAATTTGTAATCGGATGGCCGTAGTTTTACCTTGTGATTCTCTAGTTTGCTATCGGGCTTGGTGACCCCACAGCCGGCCTTGTAAGGGCCCAACTCAAACAAAAGGCCTCGAGGATATCTAATCAGACCAGGCCGTTCTATAGAGGCATAGAGCCCACTAACACGACCCGTTGTATATTTTGTTTTGGTGTGAAACACTACCCGTTGAATTAAGAATTTTCACCAGAAAAAAAAAATTAAAGAGTAAAATCGATCTGATTCTGAATATTCTTTCGACAAATTTACACGAGATTAAGAATTGGGCTTAAATTATAGATCAATGAATCAAAAGAATTGGAAGAACCCCTATGTGATCAAAAGAAAATTAAAAAAAACACAAAAAGGAGATCAAACTGAAACTTTTGGAGCCATTTTCCCAAACAAATACTCCAAATCATTCTCCAACGGCGTCAAGTTCAAATCCAGCCCAAACACTCGCTTGCTGCTGCTCGTCCTCATCAGCACCGGCACCTTGCTCCCTCCCACCGCCGCCGCAACCGGGCCTCTTCCCGCCGCCGCCAACGTTGGTGTCGCCGTCGCCATCGATGCGGCACGGTGCCTCCGCATGTGTCCGCCTAGAGCCTGGCCCAGAGCGAACTCGACTCCACAGATCGTGCACTCGTGCATCTTGGGCTTGGTCATCAAGCCCAATAGCTTGCCATCGTCGTGGCCCAGCTTATCAGAGCCCAGTGAAGTCTTGGGCCTCTTGTGGCTGGCTCGGTGACCGCCCAGAGCTTGGAAGGACGAGAACTTCCGGCTGCAAGTCTTGCATTCGAAAACGTCGGCGGCGGCAGAGTCGCCGCCTTGACGAGGCTTGGAATTGGCGGCGGCATTGAAGCCGTGGGAGAGGTAGATTAGACATTTCGCCAAGTCCAAGGACTCGAATTCTGATCCGTCTGCTCTGCTTCTTTTCATGGCCATTGGAGGTAATCGAAATTGAAACTCGAGAAATTAGATTTGATGAATAAAAGGATTGGGGAGGAACGAATTATTCAGAGGGATATGAAATTAGATTGATGAAGTATGGTAAGGTGGAAGGTAAGTGGAGCGTATTTATAAAGGAAAGGCGGGAGGTTTGACCGGCAGGAAAGAGTTGAGTTTTTCCCTTTTAGCGATTTTGTTGACTCGTTTGGGTTTGACTTTGACCTACTAACCTTTACTACTTAGCCACGAGATGTTGAAAACTGATTAAAGCTAATCAAAGGATGACGTCGGTGGTGATGAAATATGAAGGAAGCTAAAATGGAAGGTTCCGCCGGAGACGGTGTGAAAGGTGTGGCGGCGTTGGTGGTGGTTATTTTATTGGCCAGCGGTATTTGTTGTAAGAAAGTTCAAACTGGGGTCGGTGAGAGATTCCAACGTGGAACGAACTGGAACAGAGAGAAGCAAAGCTAGATATAACTGTCCATTTTTTTATTAATAATGGTGGAGTTTATCTGTGTTTGAGATAATCATGCGTGATGCTGAATGGGACAACTATTGACTAATTATAAAGTCATACGTAAATGGTACAAGTCCTAAACGTACAACGGAGATTAAATGCTGGTAAGTTCAAGTTGGATGAATCCGTCTCCACAACTCCACCACCGCCATATAATGCAACTTGCTTAGCTTGTGTGTATAATGTACCAACCCACTGCAGTTTACATCATTAATTATTAATGAAATTAAGGTATAAAAGGGTTTTTCATTTTCGACACATGCATGAAATCAAAGTCAGTAAAAGCAAGCAAATTATAGCAAAGAAAAAATGTGTTGCTCATATTCAAACATTAATGACATTATAAATTTCCTCCAACCAAACACGTACTCGTGGTCAGCCTTTTGACCATGCCAAACTAAGTGTTCCACATTTGTTGCTTATGAAAGCAAATGAAACACAGTAGGAAGGCAGTACAAGTTCACACAGGTTACTAGCATCTGACGTGACAATTTATGTATTAGATGCAATATAGTTCGAAAATCAGATATCCATTCAAAACCCATTCAGTTTTGGTGGGTAAAATCTGATCAACATGAGTAATTGACGTTTATATTGGGTAACAGATGGGGATGAGTTTGATGGTATCCGCCTCGTAACCCACCCGACGGATACCCATCATTTAAAATGTCTTTATGTAGCTAATAGAGGTAAAATCAATAAAAGCTAATAGCTCAATCCTAAAAAGTAATTTATTTATTTTTCTGAAAAAGAAATTTTTATTTACTTGCTATATTTTATGTATATTGATCACATGATTGTCAACAATCAATTTATAGTTTGAAAAATTTTCGGTAGTGTTTATTGTTCAACATTTTAGTTTATTTTCTTTTTTATTATAGAAATTTTAATTTTAGTATTAGTATTCGGGTATTACCCGATTAAACGGGCAAACTCATAATTTTCATATTATGTCTGTTTAGACAATACAGATAAATACAGATAAAACCTAATAAATAAACAGGTGAGTATATACTAAACACATACCCATACCCACCCCTTATTATCTTTAGTTACAGTCCATTAAACCATTATTACTATTTTTTATAAAATTTGACGTCAGACCCGTTTAGAACGTGAATCATGATCTCACGAAAGTATTCACTACTGGGAAGTTGATACTATCTCCAGCCTTGTTCTTATCACATGTGTTTCCCACGTCACCAACATATTATCCAGAATTTGGTTCAATTATTTGCTTGCATATGTAACATAATAAACTATTTAAAGGAGCTGACTCATCAGTCGATGAGGCCTGCAGTTCTAATTGAGATCACCTAGAGGAGCTCTACTATTGAGCAGCAATGCAGCTGCTGGAATCTTGCTCTCTGAGTTACAATGATAATGACGACTGTGAGGGCTCCATTTCGGCGACGACGACATATTTTCTTCCCCTTCTTCTTTCATACTTCCACTGGCGAACGACATTCTCATCCTCTCAATGGATGCCAAGCTTGGTGCCGATATCACCCTCTTTTCCGGCCTTGAACTCGTGTCCTCGTCTACCTGGTTGTTCGTGTTGAGTAGCATAATCAGAAAGTTATTCCACAAAAGGTTGTCACAAGAGAAGTTTAATTCTAAAATTACCTGATACTCCCGCGTGAGGCATTTCTCTGCTTTGTTTCTGATGTTTGCTACGCTTTCGCCATGGTTCTCTTGTATGGACTTGAGTTGATTCATGCATAATGCAGTCATGGCGTCCACTTCATTAGCATTCTCCTTGTCTCTCCTCAAGGTATCTGCAAGAGAACCATACATTGCCGCATCGTTTATACATGATACTTGAAGAGAAATTACCAAAATGAATAACTCTTTTATATTCCACTACTTTACCTTGAACAGTTCCGATAACATCAACAGTTCTGGCACTGATGTCTTCATCAACGGCAGAGGATACAGACAAGAATTCTTGATGAGCAGCGTTATTAGCGTCATTCTTCTCCCTGCACAAGTATATAAAGCTTCTGTTTAGCAAATGGCAAGAAAGTCAAATTTTTCCAGGTAAGAAAGAGCAAACTTCACCTCACAACAGATCCTATCCCTATCAACATGCTTTGATTGAGATTGCTTGCATTTGATTGCGCATTTTCCCACTCTTCCCTAGAGCAATTCACTTTCTTTGAACTGCAAACACAAAATAACTTAGAAGGGAAACAAACAGCAGGAGTGTTAGTAAATTCCATTTTCCTAAGCTAAAATTATATACCATTCACGGATGGAATCTTTCATGATCACCCTTGACTCGGCGACTGAAAATGAATCCTCTGTGAAGTTTTTGTTAACATCTTGTGCGTATCTGGTCATCTCATCATTAGCATCTGTTGAAATCTGGTGAATGTAGTTCATTTCTTGTAGTATTTTCCTATGTTCCTCTGTTCTCAGCCCTTCAATGTTCCTGGATGCCTCCGCTACCATAGTTGTCCTTTTAGATGTCAACTTCCTGAGTATTTTAGTTATATCTTCCAGAGCTTGTTTATCTTCTCTGACTGTCTCCTCCTGTATCAACAAGTAAACATTTTTTTTAACCAGTCCGTACTATGACTGGCCATGTAATCACTTTAAGGGTTTCTGCTTACTTGAAACGTCATCTGGAAATTGCTTAACAAATCAGACTGTTTGATTTGGCTTTTTTCAAGAACAGTTGTAACTTTACAAGCCTGAACATTGATGTCATTGAAGAAGTCCAATGTTGCCTTTGTTATCGTTTGAGCATGTCTCAAGCTTCTTTCTAGTCCCTAAAACTTGCAATTGTCACTAAGGAAGCTCATATATTTCCAACACAGACTTGATGAAAAGATGCATTTGTACCTTCTCTTGTTGTTGAGTGGAAAAAGATAATAGTTGTTTGTGATCTCGTAACGTGTTCTGGATGTCCTCGATAGTTCCTTTGGCCTCTAATACAGTGCTCGCCAAGAACTGTCGAAAAAGAAGCATGCCCTCTGTTATATCTTCTTCCACCAGTTTCCGTCTACGAAATTGAAAAAACACTTACTTCTGGAGGTGTTATGTTACCTGTTCACTAGCTGTCACCTGGGATGAGATTGTATTGTTCAACTGCTTCATGTCAGAAGAAGACTTTTCCCTCATATTATCAGCAAATTTCTTCAAGGACTCCAGTCCTGAAGAAAATGTATCTGCCATCTTCTTTATTCGTAATTCTAAGTCCTTGGTTGCCTGGGATTCATTATTCAGTCATCAGCTACAAATTCGAACTTGTGAAAGTAAAATGAATTCAAATTTACATCCAAATTTTTGCTTACATCACATTTACTAGCGAGGAATGATTGAGCATGTTCTTCCATGCTTCTCATCTGATGCTGTTGTTGAGAAACCGAACCCAGAACGGTCCTGTGCAGGTCTTTCAAACTCTGGTCGAGTTGAGAACCGAATCTCAAAACCATTCTCTGGTTTTCTGTTTCCATCTCATCTTTCTGATCTGTAAAAACAAAGCAATTTAGTTAATAGCACTTAAAAAATATACGAACAGGTACTCTAAAACAAAAGGTTAAAGATACTGGAAATAACACTTATTCACAATCATACCTAATGTTGTGAAGAGTGAAGTAATATCTTCCGAAGCAGAATGCAAATCATGGGACAACTCTTTCGCCCGTTCAATTAAGGAATTTTCTGTTCATTCAAAACGTCAGATTTGTCGCACAAGGTGGCATTGAAAAAACATTATAGACTGCAGAAAACTACTCATGGACTCACCTGAATACAGAAGTTTAGAAATGATGGATTCTTTTTCGTTCAAAGTTGAGATTGCGACTCTGTAATTCTCTCGAAGATCCAAGAGTTCTTTGTTAGTTTTTTCATGATTCACCTGAAATAAGGCAATTTTATCACAACCAGAAGTGCCTTTTGGATTAAGTAGAGACATCTACAAATTCATAGAAAATAATTACCTTGCACTCCTTGATCTCACTTTGCATTTCCAGTTTATCTTCTTGCTCAGACAGATAGAGCTCCCGGAATCTTGCAACTTCCTGAAGCCAGTGAAGGTCGTCTATCAAATCTTAAATTACATGGAGAGAAGATTGGGAGGGGCAAGTTTACCTTCTCGCTGAGGTTCAAATCAACTTCCAACTGTTCTATCTTCTGAATCCTTGCCTGCAAGAGATTAATGATGGCTTGCATCAAAATTGAACTAAATCAAACTAGTGGCTAAGTTATGCACTTACGAAATTCGAACAGATCTAAGAGGGACACTTGGTTAACTGCAAAAGAGAGTTTTAGATGCAAAAATTCCAGAAGAATCTACTCTACCTTCTTTTCAGCTTCTTCCATGGAAAATCTATCATGTGGAACGTACACACCATTTCTTTCCCTGGCTGCTCGAACATCTGCATCAGTTTGCCACAGAAACATCATTCTAAGGTTGAGTTTTGCCAGAACTTATTACACAAGAATATCCGAACGAAAAAAATGCGATATCAGCACCTTCTTTCATTCGATCAATCTCTAACAATAGATCTTTGAGCAAAACAGCCTTAGAAATTTTCTGGTTTGCCTGTAAAGAGAAAACGTTTTCATCAGATGAATCAGAGCAGAATAGCTTGAAACATTAATCCAAAAGTAAGATAGTAATACAAACCTCGGGCTTGTTTCTAATGTTTTTAGCACGATGGGCATAATCAAGAGTGCTCAGGGTTTCTTCCAGAGAATGACCAGATGGAGAAATTGTTGCAATGATGCAAGTTTTCGTCTTTCCACCCAAGGAGTCCCTTAGTAGCCTCGTCAACTTGCTATCCCTATATTGGAGTACAACATAAGAAATAAATCAACTATCAAAATTACAAAATAGAAGCAGAGAACATAAGAAACAAATGCAGACATAGACAATTGAGAGATCAACACCTATAAGGTATATGAGCTGTATGTTCTGCCAATGCATTTATAACGCGGCCCAGGGTAAGTAAACTCTTGTTTATTTCTCCCGCTTCTCTTGCACGACCCTACAATTTGATCTCAGCTTGTAAGCTTCTCATTACCTAAAGAAGTCAACTCGACTACCAGGTAGCTGAAGTGTAGAGTAGATATAAAACTCATATGTTTATATCCGTACCTCTCTTGCACCAGAGCGGGAGATATTTTCTGAACCAGCCAAATCAACAAGATTAAGCTTGCCACATTTGATAAGTTCTTCATCCCCAATATTCGCTTCTTTGATATGGACAGTGATGGAAAAAATAGAGTGAGAGCGACTGCAATGGAAGAAAAATAAAACAGCTTTAGTCGACTTTCATTCTGCTCTCTAGATGCTAGTAAAATGGTAAACTCAGAAAGGAAGAAGAACTAAAGAGAACCTGCTGCGCTTGTTCAATAAAGTGTCAGCTGTACGCCTTTTAGCTGCTCCTCGTTCCAAGAGCGTGTAGATATCATTTGCACTATACACTACTTCTTCTTCAAGTCCTCTTACAACCACACAACCCCTTCCATCCTCCATCAAAGAAATTGGTTTCTTCTGCCTATCATCTACGAATCTCGCATTGTCCTCTGTCGCCAGCAAATCGGCTATTTCTTCATTGTACAGCTCCAGGAACGTCACTTTCATGCTATAATCAGCCTTTTGGGCCTCTAAGGTATCGAAGATTTGGCGAACGGCTCTAGGGATAACACCAGCCTCAGCAGGCAAATCTCCACCCTATATGAATAAGCATATGAATAACAAATAATTGAAAGGAAGCTTAATTAAGAAGATTAAACATAGAGATAAAGATTTTACATCCGTTTACCTTATTTCTCATTCCACCTTCCATTGTATATGTTTTTCCAGTGCCTGTCTGCCCATAAGCAAACACAGTGCAGTTGAAACCGTCAAGAACTTCTTTGACTATCGGGGAGATGGCTTGGTCATAAATTGCTCTCTGCTGTGCTTTAGGCCCAAAAACCTTGTCAAACGTGAAAGCTCTATCTACTTGCTTGTTAGCTACACTTTGCAGAACAGTTACTTCTTTCCTCTGTTCATTGCAAGAGATCGCTTTTGCGACGTTTGCTCTTTGCTCTTCATCACTCAACGGCCTGATATATATTTTTTCAATCGGCCAATTTTCAGTTAATTTACAAATTCAAAGCTGATTGCACTTTCATTTCTAAAGCAAACTGAAACAACTACGATCTAGCGAGAATAGAAATCAAGGAATTGAAAAAATGGAAATAACCAGACACAAAAACTGCACCTGCATCTGAGCAAGACTTGGACGTTAACTTCTTTATCTCGGTCCTGACGGATGGAGCTCCAGTCGGAACCTCGGGAATCCGGCCGGCGCCTCTCCGGCCGGGGAGTAAGGAACGGACACGGAGACGGTACTACTCCTAACCCTGCCTTCCTAAACTGATCAGGTGTGAGTGAGATCGACATCTGTCTTTTCTCGCAGTGCTCCCTCTTTCAACTAACAAAAACCAATGAGTAGAAAACAGAGCTCAGAAGATCTGATTCTAGTGAGGAAATGCTTGGCTGAGTTCAGAATCGAAATAGTGCTTACCGAGTTCCAGGCGAAGAGGCTGGAGGACTTAAAACTTCGTTTACTGCTTGAGCTGGTTGTGCCTTTCCAAAAGGCCTTTGATTCTGAATCAGCTTGGTGGATTAGGAGAACGAAAGAGACTTTTGGAAATTCTGAGTGAAAAGGAAGAACTTCCGAGTAGAGAAATTTAGGACAAAGTTCCAAATTGTAGGTTCAGACTTCAGATTAGAGGGACTGATTGGCAACTGGGAACGAGAGAAGTTTATGTGGAGAGGTAGCCGTTAAGGACACGCGGCACTTCGCTCTTTCCCTTTTCAAAAAGAGTGGGGGCGGGCGCCGGTATAAAATTCAAATTACGCGTCTCTGATTGGTAGTTGTGTTTTTGGGCTCGAAATCAGACCGCAAAATTTTTGATCCAGGAACACCAAAGCCCAAATTCAAATATTTTTTTCCCTAGGGCATAAACACATAAGACTACCGAGATAGAAGAAAATGAAACATTAAAATATTACATAAGTATCCATTTTAAGAGTGTACTAAATTTTAATTTGGGATTTCTCACTCGCCAGCACACAATACTACCGTTAGAGCTATCCTATTTGGACCCCAAAGACAAATGTTAAAAAATGAGAAGGTAAATGTTATAACTCGGCTTGATCAAAAGGTTAGATCGGATGTCATAGGTTTGTTTTGACAGGTGAAAAGATGAATAGGATTTAGATGGTAAGGAAATCTTCGCTCTCTAAAGTCATTTAATTGAATCTAACTTTCTCACCTGACTCGAAAAATACTCAAGATTTCATCCAACTTTCTACATGTCAAACACTGTCAAATCAAGCCATAGATCACTAATGTGATAGGACGATGCACAATCGGACTGTGGAGACAGTCTACTGGTTTGATTAAAGCTCACTAACTTATAACCAAAAATTATACAGAACACATCTGGACTTGATATCCAATCGGGGTAATTCTAAACGGCTTACAGTTTCATGAAAAACTGAATGGGGAGGATCAAAGTCGGTATATCACCAAACTTCAAAGAGGGACAGAGCCGTAAAACACCACTTCGGCAGGGCCAGTCATGTAGATACGGTTGTCTTCAGCGCTCCACTCTATCTCTAGCGGCCCACCAGGCAAATCCACCGTGCATCTCTGTTACTTGGAAGATCATTCAAACAAGTTTCTCATCAACTTCTCGTTGTTTATTATTTTCAGTGTTATATTTTGTGAAACTTACCCTTCCAGCACGACCTTCAAGAACAGCAGCCACCACCGTTGCACAAGCTCCAGTTCCACACGCTAGAGTTGCCCCTGCAATTACAGAGAATGTTATGTTATCAGATGGTGCATTCTAATACAGTGAGGATTTTTCGAGTTAAATGATGTGCAATACGATTAAGTACTGAATTTCATGAGGGCAGAAATGTTCGTTTCAAAGTTTCTGGATGTAAAGCTGACCTGCTCCACGTTCCCATACTCGCATTTTCAGATGTGATGGCGAGTAAACTTGGACAAACTCTGCAAGTCAAAATCAAGTATCTAATAAGGCCAAGTTTCTTGAAATGATATTTTTTTTCCAAAGATAGAATCCATTAAAGATGAGACTCATCCAAGGATACGAGAGCTGTTTCTGTCGGTATTCGGGTTATAGCGAACTAAATTGAAGATGCAAGGCAATACAAAAGAGGAGAAGATAAATCTAACCAGTATTTGTACGTGCAGGAAACATAACGTGTTTCTCAAATTTCGGGCCAATTTCAGCCAAATTTAGTTCATCAACCTGCAGATCCTGTTTAACAACAACACAAACCCAACAATTGAATATAACCAAGCCTTACATTGGAACACCGATCAGGAAAGCAGAAGTTAGAAACTATAGGAACCAATATCCTAAGTAAAAAGTCTCCTCACCAGTATTAATCCACAACAAATTCTTGATAACGGACAAAATAACGTGTTATTTGCCAACTGAACTAATACTAAATGGTAGTGACGTGCATTTGCAACAAAGAAACCCGAGAGAAGTCTATATGTTCATAAGCATAAGTTAACCAAGTTCTGGATGCATACCTTGTTTTCTTTGGTACCAAAAGTCACACAATGAGGATTCCCCATGCTAACACAAGTCACATTCCAGGTTACTCCATCGATATCTAATTCAGATTCAACGGCAGCTTCTTGCTTATTTGCTGGAAGCCTAGTTGGTACATCAGCTGCTTTCAGTATTGGCTCGCCCATGTCAACCCTGACCTTCCCATCGTCTTGGATTTCAGGAACAATTAAGCCAGCACCGGTGTGTACTTTAAAACTGTGATTCCCTTGCAAATTCTCCAGCTCTGCAATAAACCTGGCGAAGCAACGCACACCATTACCACACATTTCAGGTTCACTACCATCAGAGTTGAAGATCCTCATGGTGTAATCAGTGCCATTAGTCCCCGGCATGGCGAAAATTACTCCGTCAGCCCCAATGCCGAAGTTCCTGTCGCATAGCTTCTTTGCTTGCTCCGGACTAACTTTAGGTTCAGTAGAGTCCCTGTTGTCCACCTGATCAAATTTCCAGATAATTCATATCGACAGGAAAGCTTCAAATACTTGCATATTGTGAAAATCTAACTCAACGTTAATGACACATTTAGGAAGAGAAGGAATTACCAGGATGAAGTCATTTCCGAGGCCGTGATACTTGACGAAGTGGAGGACACCGCTCTCTCTGCGATCGAGGAATGCGGTGGGCGATGTTTGCTCCGGGGCGTGTGTGCTCATGGAGGTAGCTAAGACGCGGAAGCTAGGGTTTCTAAGCGAAACACTTGGGCTGAGGGAGCTGAGCCGAAGAGCTGCCGGGAGACAAACTGAAACTGTTGAGAAGGAAGAAGAAGAAGAAGACCGAAGAGGATTAAAAGCGGCGACGGCGACAGATTGGCGGGTCAACGGCGAGATAGAGAGGGAAATGGCGGCGGTTGCAGACATGGCAGAAGGTTGGAGCGGGAGTTGGAGGCAATTGAATAGTCAGAATGGGAAATGAGTCGCGATCAGTTTCCTAGAGGAATCAGATTCCTAGCTTGATAAAGTAGTTTGAGCCTTGAGTAGTAGCAACCAAACTGAGAGCCACTTCAAACGGCGACGGCCATCTCCGACGAGAATCTGGTTGGTGAAAGAACTCGAGAAGCCCAAAATTACTGCGATTTGGAAGAGATGGCGAGGGCGAGAGGGGTAATGGGCTTTCTCCTCTTTCCGCTTACTTAGGCCCGGCGGAATCTTGACTAACATGGTACTTGGGCTAATTGGCCGAAATAGTCTCTTACGTTTGTACAAATTACAAACGTATACTTATAGTATCAAAATTAAACTTGTCGTTTTTTTCGTTATAGAAAATATAAATGTAAATGTAAATGTAATGCTATAATGTTGACTAATAGGTGCAGCATTTTACATTTACATTTTCTAAGCCATCCTCAAATCAAGTGGTTGCTACATTTCAGCATTACTAACGTTAAAGGTTGGCACTAATAGTTGTTTGGTGGAGTTGTTTGTAGTCTATTTTAATTGTTGGTTTTTTGAGGTTATTATCCATTCAAATTAGTTCAAGACTTTTTTAAATGATTGTCGCTTTTATGGAGGGTGTTTGCTTCCTAGTTATATCTTTTTAAGGTCGGTCGGGCTGCTATCCATATGTGCTCAACTTCTATAATCAGTCCTTTCGGATTGCGGTTAGGAATGCCCTTGAAATCGGTAATCATTACCCTTATTCGCCAATAGGTTTGATGTTAACAATCAATGTGCAAGTGTTATATTTATCCATACAGGTATTGATGTTGAAAACAGAGTTTCCATAATCATTAGCTAAGAACAGATCCAGTTTTAGTTTTGAATTTATTATAATTTTCATGATACTCAATTAGCTACAGAAGTTGTGTTTTTATTTTCTACATTGATTTGGTTTTCACATCAAACAAAAAATACTAAAAATGACACAGGGAAGGAGCTTATAAATACACAATTAAAATATCTCTCACTGATTAAAATCCTGCCGGAAGCCCAGAAGTGTTTCCTCACTTTGATGTGTTTACAAAAAGATGAAGCATCATTCATTATCTTGCATACAAATTCGAAAACAGATGAACCCAGTAACATCTTTCAAGCACAACGGTACAACAAATTACAATTAACTACTGGACTGCTTTGAGGTCCAAGACAGGAGATTCTTCACAGAATGCCAAGTCGCTTTGCCACATCCACGGCGTTATACTCCGGTTTCAGCATCACGAAAGCTTTCTTCTTCCTCTTATCTGGCCTGCAAACCATTCAACCATCATTACTCAAAGTTACAAGATAAGAAGGAAACAAAGACAAACGTATAATCGAGGAGATGAGGAACCTGATTAGCGTGTTGACTTTCCTGGTCTCAACATTAAACACATTCTTCATCGCCGCTCTAATCTGCTTCTTATCCGCACCTACATCGACGGTGAACACCAGCGTATTGTTCTCTATCACATTCTTCATCGCCGCCTCGCTGGCCAACGGACGGCTGATGCACTGATACTGGTCCAGATTGTCAAATTTTCTCGCATGTGTGCTAAGGCTTGAGAACCTCGCATTTCTCTTTGTTGAGCCATGAAATTCGACCAGGTTGCTTGTCCTCTTCTCGGATTTGATCGCCGTCGGTACTGAAATCCTCGGCACGAAGCCGTTCGCGGAGGCGGAGGCGGAGGTCAGAATCTGCAGCATCTTTCAGATTGGGTTGGGGAGAGGGGTTCTAGGAGGAATTTCCAGCAAATGGATAAGACGGAAATTTTCTAGGGTTCTCATGGGATGTGAATTTGTGTGGAATTTGTTACTTTTATGGGCTTAATTGAGTCCTGAATTTGGTCTCTACTAGGCCCAATACTCAATTTTCCGGCCCGTAGCAAGCATTTCTGTAGGCTGTGCAAAAAAAGGAGAGAACGACATGATAAATAATAAACAAATCACTACGCCTTAGAACGATGAAGATGGTGGCCCCCACCGACTAACCATGGTTAGTAAAGCTGGCCGGCCGACCATCCTGTAACCGTAGTTAGATTCAAAGGTCTAAGAGTAGGACTCCCAGATCTTTCCCTTTCTCGATTCCTCAGCATCCTGAAAATCAGTTGGAATCATCGTCTCGTCTCTGCCCTCCGACGATCGGAGCTAACGAATTTTAACGTTCGGAGTGAGTCTTCGATGCATCAAATTAGGGATTCAAAGTCGAAGTAGCCTTTCCTTTTTGTTCTTCTTATCTCATTGATTCTACTCAAATTCATCTTTGCGTTTGTCGGTTTGCTGTAAGCGAAGGGCGGTATGAGATAGAATTTGAATGGGTGGATGGATTTTATGATCTCTCGGCTGGAACGGAGAGAGATGGAGACGCAAAGGATCACAGAATTCCCGCATCGGAACGTGGATAAGCGTCCAAAGAAGAGGCCTCGGTTAACATGGGATATGCCACCTCCTTTTCTTCCTCCCCCTTATCCTCCACATCTTCCAGCTGCTGCTCCAAAGGTTGCAATCTTGCTTGCTCCATTGTTTCGTTTTGTGGTGCTTGCTCAATTGGCGTTGCTTAATGTTTGATGTTATGGCTGGGAAATGTAGGTGCTTCCGGCAGTTTACTTTGGGCAGGAGTTTGGGAATGGAGGTGGAATACAGAATTATACGTATCCCAGTTTCTTTTACAGGGATCTTCAGGTTCCTCGCAACGTCTCTCCCCCGTGGAGACCAGATGATAAAGATGGCCATTATGTATTCGCCATTGGGGATAGCTTAACACCTCGCTGTAAGTTCTGTTTCCTTTGCATTGAAAACTCAGTTTAAGTGTATCTGGATTTCTCTTGGTTGTAGTACAACTCAGATGATGGCCTGTTAGCTACTGTATTTTAAGCCAATCTCCATGTGCTTGCTTCCATTAGCTCAATAGACGCAGACTCGGTCCAAAGTAAAATCCATGTGTACTGTTTATGTTTGAAGTTAAAGTCACAGTTATCTGTGTTATCTGATATCATTTGCACATTGTGTAGTTACTCCATTGTGATTTGTTATGGCTCCTCTGACACTGCTTTTTTCTAATTCTATTGTTGCAGACAAGATTCTTAGCAAAATGGGTGAAGGTTAGTATTTATTCTGTTAGGTTGAAATTAAAATCTTAGAACAAAAGCAGGAGAGAATCCGCTCAAAGGAAATAAGTCAAAGACTCAGTTATAACTTATACCTATTCTCTGTTTTTATTTTCGATTATGTCATTGAAAAACAGTCCGATTCTAGTATAGATATAATACTTCTCGTCAAGTTATTAATTAGGCAATGAAACTGTTCTAGGTCACAATTAAAGAAAAGAAGGAAAACACAATACTTAAGCAAATTCATTACAGATGTCTACTTGATAATCACCGTAGCTAAATGTTGCCCGTCTCTGCAGGAACATTTGGGCAGGTATTGGAATGCTTTGATAATGAAAAGAGAGAAGGTGTGGCGATCAAAATTGTCCGCTCGATACACAAATATCGTGAAGCAGCAATGATTGAAATCGACGTTCTTCAAAGGCTTGCAAGGCATGATGTTGGGGGACGACGGTAAGGATCTTGTTATTTTTTCGGAGTTCATATCTATTTAGAAGCTTGATTGTTGGTATAAGGCGGTTCTACTCTTTGCAGTTGTGTTCAAATACGGAATTGGTTTGACTATCGTAATCATATATGTATTGTAAGTATTTATGCTGCTATTTTATATTTATTATATGGCCAACAAAGTTTTGTGCATGCCTAAGCCTTCTGCAAGTGAAAGAACTCGCGGATGAATTCAAATGGTTTCAACAGGTGTTTGAGAAGCTTGGACCAAGCTTATATGATTTTCTCCGGAAAAACAACTACAGATCTTTTCCTATTGATCTTGTGCGGGAGCTCGGCAGACAACTTTTGGAGTCTGTTGCATGTGTGTGGAAGTTTCTTGTACCAATTTTTTTTTTTTGTATTGAGATACTTGCAGTAGAAAATGGGGTAGGGGTATATGCAATTACTTAGGTTTCGTAAATCTTTGGGGCCAGTGTGCAACTTGTTGACAATTCTCCCTTTAACACACTTCTGATTCGTTTGTGCATATCTTATCCATTGCAGTTATGCATGATTTGCGTTTGATTCATACTGATCTGAAGCCGGAGAATGTTCTGCTCCTTTCTTCTGATTCTGTCAAAGTACCAGACTACAAGGTACGGCCTCCTGACGGTTACCCATACTTTACCCTTTGATGTCCAGTATGCTTATACCTTTAGTCCTGACTCACACTCCAGTTTCTATCACGATCAATAAAGGATGGATCTTATTTTAAAAACCTACCCAAGTCAAGTGCTATCAAGTTGATTGATTTTGGGAGCACAACGTTTGAACATCAAGATCACAGCTATGTGGTGTCTACTCGGCATTACCGTGCACCAGAGGTTATATTAGGTAACTGTAAGAAACTGTTGTTGATTCCAATAAGACATCAGTGTTTTCCTTCAAACTCACGGATGGCACTTACTGGGATGCCACTCAATAGGCCTTGGATGGAACTACCCCTGTGACTTGTGGAGCATTGGTTGCATACTAGTTGAATTATGTTCTGTAAGTAGATCCTGTTCTATTCCTCTAATCTAATTCCAGTTTGGCACAATTCGGTTAGAACTGAGGCCATGTTTAGTTTTGGTGTTTTAAGTTTGTGTTTTGGGTGAAACGGTAGTTTCTCCAGATTTTTCAAAAGTAAATCTGAAAATTTGTGCATTTAAGGGAAGATGAGTTTTGTGGGTTTTTAATTTGTGATTTTTCACCTTTTTAAATTTCCAGTACTATCCTCACTTTTATACAATTTACAATTGATTTTTCAAAGAAAGTGAGGACAATCTAATAATTCAACCAAAATTTATATATTTTCACTCAAAGCTCTACCATAAATAAACAACTTCCAAACAAAGTTTTGAAAAATGTAAATACTCTGTTTCAAAAACTACCCGTTTAAAAGAAATTACCGATTCTCTCTGGTCCACAGTCGTATATCTGGATAATAATATTGGTGCTAAAAAGTTAATTTCGAGGTATTCTATGCTAATCTTGGTGCGTAATCGTGATGGCTGTTACTAGGGTGAGGCCCTTTTCCAGACACATGAGAATTTGGAGCATCTGGCTATGATGGAGAGAGTTTTAGGCCCATTGCCCCAGCATATGAGGGTCAGAGCTGAGTAAGTGAACTTGCTAGAAATCTGTCTACTATGCATTTGTTTTCGGTTTCTTCACATTCACATTCACGACTCACTCATTCACGGTTCTGTCTTTGTAAAAAGTCGTCGTGCAGAGAAATATTTCCGCCGGGGTGTTAGGCTGGATTGGCCTGAGGGTGCAACCTCTAGAGAAAGCATGAAGGCAGTTTGGAAGCTGCCTCGACTGCCGGTAAGATCCTGTCACATCAAATTTGGATATTGTTGCACCTTTTTTCTATCTGCTCTAATGCAACTTTCCTGAATGGGTTTCTGCAGAACCTAGTAATGCAGCACGTAGATCACTCTGCTGGTGACTTAATCGATCTCTTACAAGGTCTACTGAGATATGATCCAGCAGAGAGGCTTAAAGCACGAGAAGCGCTGCGGCATCCCTTCTTCAGAAGAGACCCGAGAAGGTGCGGTGGCTATTCCTTGTGAAGAAGCAACAACTAACTTGACTAACACAGGTGCCAAAGTGCTTCGCGCAATTAGTTTCATTTGTTTAAGGAGTACCGAATCCGATGATATTACCCCTCAATGCATAATCGATTGTGATTTTCTTGTGTTTTCCCAGTTCATTGTATGCGAGTTATACGTATAATTTTCTCCGCTATATTTGTGATTTTGACCAATTTGAGTGATGTGCAATACGATGGCAATACCGTTATTAGTTGTGATATTTTGCTGTTGTAAATCTGTTGTAGGGAGAGTCGGTAAAGTGCTGTTGGCCGCTGATTGGAGCTCCATCCAAGCCGATAAACTCACTGAAAAAAAAATACAATTAAGCATTACATGAGCGTTCATTGTAAGGTATAATTAGATTCGAATCAAAACCATAAAACAAAATCGCTATACAAACTCAAAATCAAACAACTCATAAAAAGGCTGTATCAAGTATAACCTAGTTGGGGTACGGTTCCAGCCGTTGACGGGTAGAAGCAAAGTCCAAAGAAGGCAGGGAATCTTTCATAGATGAATTGATTCCAGCCCAACACTTGAACAACTAAACTCCCGGTGTATACCAAGATTTGGCAACTCTCACCCACCCTCATACAGGCTACAGCTGCGAGCTGCCTTCAAGGTTGAAAAGGCCGAACAAAAGGAATTGGGCCCACGTCTTGGTTACTCTTTGCTTTCCATTTGGCAAGTGGTGGGCCCCTGTCGTCACGTGGAGGCTGTAGAAGGAGACAAAACACATATTATAGTAAACGACCGTTTCCATAATTTTTATTTTTTTTTATCTCGTACTCGTAAAAACCGCCTCTCCCCTAATCCCCTCTCCGCCAATCATCGCCTTCCTCCCACGTGGGTGTCTGGGCCCCACCTCTCCCTAATCTCTCAGAACGCGATCCTCCATTATTGTCATTATTATATGATTTCTGCACTTCCACTACCCGATTAATTTACTAATTTGAAGGTTAAAAGCTTTTAAAGTAGAAGGATACGTTTCATATTTGCTCCTCGACAAATTAATTAATAGAAAAGCCAAAAAGCACAGAGGAAGAGAGATGTGATGAGTGCTTACTGCTTACATATTCGGTTGTTGCCTTTTCCATTTTGGGTCATTACTCATTAATAAAATCAAATCTCGAAAGCTCGACGACATTCACATTTTCACTCCTCTCTGTATCTTTCTCGCATCTTCTCTTCTCTTCCTTCATCCAAAAACAAGCCATGGGCGACTCTCCTGCTTCTTACATACACATGGTTAGTAAGTAAACACAGTCTCTCAATCATCAGAGGTTTCAAATACAATTGATCTTATTATGGTGGAAATGGAATTGCAGGTGCATCGACTAATAGAGGAGTGTCTGGTATTCAACATGAGCAAAGAAGAGTGCATGGAAGCTCTGTCAAAGCACGCCAACATCAAACCCATCATCACCTCCACCGTCTGGAATGAGCTCCAGAAGGAGAACCCTGATTTCTTCCACGACTACAACACCCGCCGCCGCAGATCATCAACATCGTCTTCGTCGCCGGCACCTTCTACTCCACCTGCAACCACCGAACGGCGGATCCGAGCCCTGATCTCCGACCACCACGATACGACGTCGGATTGACCCGGCTTAGCTTGTCAATAATATATCATAGAAATGCTATATGTCGAATTAGGTCGGTTCCAAAGAATAAATATCTATAAAATATCCGAGGTGTATATTATTTTTACATCTCCGTCATTTTATTATTACTGTAACGAGCGCCGTACTGATAGCATCACAAACCACGAGGGAGCAGATGGCTGCCTAGCGCCACGTGGTGGATGTGCGTGGGTTGGCTGTGAAACGTGAGGCCACGTGGGAGCTGCGTGGCAACGGCGTGGGAGGGATCGACGGAGAAACGGTATTCGAGCAATGTCCTTTATTATATAATATTTTTTTAATTGGTAGGGTTTGGTAGAATTCTGCTGCATGGCATGGAGGCTTTGGCAGGCGGGCGGCGGCGGCTGTTAACCCCGTGACTGCCGCGGCCCTCTGTTTTCATGCCACGTATGCGTTTTATGCTTTGGTTTAAAATCAAATAATAGAATGCATCTGAAGCTTTGATTACGTAATTAAAATGTGTTCAATTAGTTTGTGAGTAATCATACATATGATGGGAAAGTTTACGGCGAGAGAAGGCCTGGCTTGGCTTGGCTTGGCTTGGCTTGGCTGCCTAATAAGCCAATCACAATGTCCATTTCTGATCTTTTTGTCTTCGTTTTGTTAATATCGATAGTTCTGGGCAGGCGGCTTAGATATTAACAAGTACGTGATGGCGGCATCTTTGTATTTGCATCTCTCGTTCGTTGCACGGGGAGTCTCTCATTCCATCAAGCAATCACTTCACTTCAATTCTCCTTTTTAATTTGGGATGTAACTTAGCTTAGCTTAGCTGGCGCATACACTACCAAGAAACCTGACTTCAACTTGTGTTTACCTGTGTTTTGGCATGAACTAATACCTTGATTGGGACCATTACGATTGTTAGCTAGGGGTTTAGATTACGACATTTTGACTAGCTAGGTGATACAAGTTTTTATTTTTCTTTTTCAAATTTTGTGCGCCAATGAAACTCATGCGCCTCAATACATTGATACGGTACCCTCTCTCCCAATCAAACAATATACCTACTACAACTCCTCGAAATTCTACCATGGAAATCAAGCAAATCCAAAAATTTCATGTAAATTTCACAATGTAAAGCCACCATCAGAATCATGGAATTGGTCTTTTATTGTTTTTTGTCCGGTTTCCAAAATAACGAAACAGTTTGAGTTAAAAAACCCGCTCAAATTATAAACCTCTATGAAATATCCACTACAAAACAAATTAATAATGTGTTAAAAAATTAAAGCAGATGTCACAAACTTATAATGTTCAAATTTAACAACTCAATTAATAATATATAATACAGGACATGTAAAAAGATTATATTTTTACCAACAAGTAAAAATAATACCAACAAGTGATTAGCCTTCATCAAAAGAAAACGAAAGGACACCAACCGTATGGAAATCTTTAATGTAAGGATGCCACGAACAAATCTACACCTATTTTTGGCAAATCATCTCCATCAGAAAGTATATATAATTTTGGATAACTTATTTGATTAATCTTACCCTATTTTGTGATGAGTTAAATCTCTATTTATTTTCGTCATTATTCAACATATCAGAAACGAAAAACAAAATATATTTGTTCGACTAGTAAATGATTATTCGATAGGTTCCACACTTCAACTCAATTAGGTGTCAACGTTTATTTAAGCATAACTTGTGACGATGTAATTAGGTAAATTCTATAATTTACGATCTCTGAATATTTAATTATTAATTGAAGAGAAGAACAACGACGAATCACACACAATGCTAGAATTAAGGGAAAATATTTGCAATCTACTTTTTTGGTGTGAGAATATTTGCAATCTATTGAAAAAAAGTAAAATATGACCCATACTATTATAATTTCAGATTACTATACGGTATGACGCTATACTTAAGATTTTGCACCGTATGCCCTTATAGTCCATTTATGGTTGTATAGGAAATCCGTCAGCCAATTTTCAGTCATTTATCCGGTAATCATCCGGCGTGGATGCCACTTCAACTTGTGTGGCCAAACTTAAAAGAAAGAAAAAAACATACGAAAATCCTTCTCTTCTTCACCATCGTCGCCACCACCTTTCCGAGACTCCATCTCCTCCTCCTCGATCCGACTCCGATCATTTAATCCTCCATTTTGTTTCTTCTTGTTGTGGGGAATCTAATCCTCCTACTCTTTCGCCGCAACAGCAGCCGCCATCTACCAAGCTTGCAAGCGTTCCGGCTTCTGATGCTCCATACCCTTATTCTTCGCTTTATGCTTCTCTTGCTGATCCGACATCACCCAAACCTACTTTTACTTCTTAGGTGATTCCTCCGATTCTCTCTGCCGGTGATTCCTCGAAGTCTTGACTCTGTTTTGGTTTTGTTCTAGGTTCAATTTTGATTTTTAGGGTTTCAGCTTCATTTTTTCGTTTCTGTTTAAACAACTGAGTTGAAGAAATAAAATATATCTACTGCTTGACTTCATCTCTCAGTCCAAGGATCGAGGAGAAGGAGATGGAGTCTCGGAAAGGTGGTGGCGACGACAAAAAAGAGAAGGATTTTCGTATGTTTTTTTTTAAGTTTGGCCCCACAAGTTGAAGTGGTATCCACGTCACGTCGGACGATTATCGGTAAATGACTGAAAATTGGCCAACGGATTTCTATACAAGCACAAACCGACTATAAAGGCATACAGTACAAAATCTTAAATATAATGACATTCTACAATAATGTAAAACTATAATAACATGAGCCGCATTTTACTTATATATAATTGTATACATTTTTCGGGTTAGGCCCATAATTACATGGTAGCCTTTGGACTACACATGGCCCATTTAGTAACTTCAGAAATTTGCAATCTTATCCTTGATAGGCCCATCTAGTTCTGGCCCGCTACAGCTTCCTTTTCCAATTTGATTCCGTTCATCCAATACGCCGCATATTCTCCGGTACTCCAAAAATCTTCTCTAGCCGAAAAGGGGTTTTGATCATTTCTCTTCTCCTCTCCCGTTGAATTCCAAGGGTTTAAGCCCCTTTCACTCCGAGACTCTGAATCAGCCGCCATGGATTCTCTGAACTTAATCAATCGCTCTTGCCAACCTCTTCTCCATTTGTCCCTCGCACCTCACCGCCTTTCTTTCCCTATTTCTTCACTATCTTTCCAAACCCTTCCTCCGACTTCCTCTTCCTTATCCACCGTCAGAGCTTCATCCACCGGCGCTCCGCTCCATCGTAACCCTAAATCCTCCCTTACCGAATCCCTAGCACCTTTCTTCAAAGCTACATCCGTCACACTCACCGCGGCAGCCGCATTGCTGCTCTTCCAGCTGCATGCCAAGCCATCGATCGCGTCTCCGATCGCCGAGTCTGCCACGGTCGAGCCAGCTTCCGAAGAAACCGATTCGAACGAAGAAAGGCCCGATGTTCCGATTGAAGACCAAGAGAGGACTCTGGAGGAGCTACTGCAGCAAAAACCAAACGACATCGACGCCTTAAGAGCTCTAATGGATGTGAAAATCAAGGCTCGCAAGATTCCCGAAGCGATTAGGTTAGTCGACCGCCTGATAGCTCTTGAGCCGAATGACAGCGAGTGGCCGCTGCTGAAGGCACAAATCTATACCTACGGCGGCGACAACGAATCTTCAAGAAAGTTGTACGAAGAAATCTTGCAGAAGGATCCGGTCTGCGTGGAGGCGTATCACGGCCTATTGACGGCGCGTGCAGAGGACGGGATGTCCACCGGCGATGTGCTGAAAAGAGTGGAAGAGGCGATGAAAATTTGCAAGAAGGACAAGGCGAGGGACTTCAAGTTACTGATTGGGCAGGTGAGAGTGATGGAGGAGAAGTATGATGAAGCTCTGGACGTGTACGAGGAGTTGGTGAAGGAGGAGCCTACAGACTTCAGGCCGTATTTGTGCCTAGGGATCATTTACACTCTGATGAGGAGGATGGACATGGCAGCGGAGAAGTTTGAGCAGTTCAAGAGACTGGTTCCCAAGAACCATCCATGCAGAGAGTTTTACCTGAAGAATATGTTCGGCTCCAGTTTCTTTGCGGATGAGAAGCTGAGCGGAATTGCAAGGTGAGAAATGTTTTGTAGAATGCGTTAGAGTAGTGATGGGCTTTCGAAGCTTTACAGTTTGGTGGTTTGCTTGTGCGAAATACAGTATCTTTTGATTTGATTTCGTTAATGTGAGCATTTAGTCCATACCCTGATTAGTAAATCGATCATTGGTGCCCGTGTTCTTAATTTGTGTCAAAATCTATTTGGAAATGATGCAACTTGATGGATGGAGCGCTTGAAATCAGTACAATGGATACTTGAATCCTGGATTGACTTTTATGTTTAGGTGATTGCCTTTGGTTGCAGCACTAAGAATGATAAGTTATAGTTCTTTGTTGCTATGCGTACAAGGTTCACATATGTTGTCTAAGCAGATATTTGCAGATAGATAGATTCACCCATTACAACGCTCACTGGTATCCTTATGTCAGAATTGAGCGCTGCTTCTTTACCTAGAGATAGAAGTGAATGGTTCATGTTGAAATTCAGATCAAGTTTGACTTAGTATAAGCTAGTGAATTGTGATCCAGTCAACCTGTAGTTTTTGGCTATGTTGAACTTGTACCCTTTATGATTTCTCTTATAAGAGAGGGAGTGATCGAGATGTCATTGTTCATTGCACGAGTTGACTTGTTCAATTGTTAGATTGGGAACAGGAAACAGACAACATGAAAGAGCAAGATCTGCATTCATAATATAGCATGTTACTTCCAACACATATAGATCAGTAGAAGTAAAACGTGTGATGTTCATTTCAAGTGCTTAGAATAAGAGATCATCGCCTTATTTTTGGGCTTGTTGGGGTTGCAATCTGCTCCCTAATGTAGACTTCATTCATGCATGTCAAATCTGCAATTTGCTGGTGGAGCTTATGAAACAGAAATCCTGTCTAGTTCTACCTTATTTCCTTAGCTTCTTGTGCCTCAATTTGTCTCTGTTATGGTAATTCGCAAGATTTTGAATGGTAGCTCCATTGATACTATCGTCCTAGAATCTTTTGATTCAGTCATAAATAGGTGTCAGACTTTGCTTCCTCACAGTATTGCTCAACTCGAATTCATATACAGTCTTCCCTAATTTCGTAATTTTACTTCACCAATGTTGCCTATGCGGTTAGTTATGGGTTGCTTTGGTAACTCCTGATCAATCATTCAAACTTACCTCTGTCTGATGAACCTTTTTGCATTGGATATTACCGATCAATTCACAATTCATGTCCTCCTAGAATGTTGATTCTTTGATTTTTGGCTCCTCACTAGCTCGAATCGTTAACAAAAAACCTCAGTCGCATCGAATCATTAACAAAACTAGTATGCAAATCTAATGACTTAGACAAGAGCATGATGATCATCAACCAATTTTCTTCCACCACTTTCCCCTTTCTCCAACTAATAAAATAACAGGTCAAAGTAATAATAACTTTGTACAGGCTCCACTTGCTTTGCACATTCTTGCATGGGCGCGTCGTCCACAGAGATGTGTATTTGTGTATGATTCTGTCCATTTCTCGGTTGCCCCACGACCACTCTTCTTTTTCCTTCTTTCTTCATAATAAATACCAGCAACAGTACTGGTGAGATTTCCTTCAAAAAGTGTAGCACAAAATGGTGAATATGGAAATTTTGGAATCGACATTTGGACTGGGTTTGCTTGGTTTTCCTAGGCATGAAGAATCTCTGGCCTCTGTTTTTCACGTGACTTTTTAATTACAGGATGTATTCATTTGTTAATTTTTGTATTCCACCACATGCAGTTTCTTTTAAGCTTCAGGAGAGTCTATACTGTTTCTATCTTAAACACTCAATAGCAACATCTTAAAACCAGTAATAAAAATGTGTAGGCTCCCGTGAGAAACGACACCGTAAAGGGTACTTATGATCATGGCATGCCAGCTCCATCTTTGGATTCCACTTGCTGCTAACAACCATTTAATGAAAGAAGTGGAGACGACCCCATGCAGTTGATATATGGTTGTGGGCTCTCTCCCAATTTCATCATGGATAAGTTGGTCTGTTTAGGTATAGAGAGAATAATAATAATGTCGATGATTCTCTCGAGCTATTTGGCCTTTAATTTCCATTCTACAGTCTTTTTGTCCCTTCCATTGACAATTATGGTTAGGTTTGGTGATAAGATGTTTGGGATGGTTATGACACCAATTATTAACTACAACCCTAGTGACAGAATTAGTCTCAGTACCATAGCGATGCAGTTAACAACTGTAACAGCTCTCAATCACATTCAACATATATAACCATAAAACTAAAGTCTGTGACTGAGAAAACTTGTGTTTATTCCATGGAGGTTGGAATGGAGAAGGAGGAGTCATAATTGGTCTACGTGGTCCCTTCCATTTGTCATTATTGTTTTTTGGTTTCCCGACCCTTTCAAGTAGGTAACTTTGGAAGGCATGCACATGCATCATCCCATCATTCATTTACTCATGCATTCCCGGCACTACGTAGAAAAAGCCACCCAACTTGCTTCAGTTGCAAGCTTGTTCCTGCATTAATCATGCGAAGTGATCAATTAATTATTATATTCAATTATAAACGCACCACATACCAAACACATGGTTATTATTATATCACTTTAATTACCTCCAGTATAAGTATTGATTCATCAATGCCGACAAACTACTCTAATAATGAAGCCAATTTTTTCTAACGTCGATAGCAGTACTGCATGCCACTCTCCCACAGTTGTCCCAAATCACGACAGCATACCAAACACATGTTTATATCCTTAATCTGGTAATTAAGTTACCTACTGTATATACCTTCCTTACTAATGCAAATGACAAAGGTACTGCCCTCAGGGTTTGCCACACTGCTCCCGCCACTGTTATGCACTAATAAATACGAGAGCAATCCTGGACGGCTATGGTAGGAGGCAAAGTAATGAAACATGGATTCCGCTTGGAGCTAAAAAAGTGACTGTAAATTTATTGTCCTATAGATTAAAAAAAGTACTAGATTTTCATTAAGTTATCCAAAGTCAAGACTAGGAAAGACACAACTCTTGGGAAACCATTTTTAAAAAATTAAAATAAATTTTACACTATTGTTATTATTTTAATCTTTCAATAATTACTAAAATAATCAAAACCTAATCAGACTTGATGTTTTTTCTTCTTAGTCAAATTCAATTAGAGAAAATAATAAGTGAATAATTTTTATTTAGAAAATAGAATCGTAAAATATATAAAAAAGTTATTAATTTTATAACATTCTAATACACAAAAACAAATCGCTACTTAATTAAACGACTGCAGATTCTGAAAATAGTAATTCACTCCCCCCTCCCCAGCTTCTTCTCCCAACGTATCTTCTTTGTCTTGGAGGGAGAAATATTTTAAACAAATAAATGCTCCGAATAGACCAAACAAGCCACTACCAAACACTCACTTTACCTTGGTTCCATCCAGCTGGACCCCCCCACCCCCGTTGAAAATGTCCAAACAACAGTGCCAACGTGGCTTCCTCGAGATCCGAACACGTGGTGAGTAATAAAGTCTCACGGACGCACCAGATCAGAGAACGTTTTCCACCATTCTCTCTTCCACTTGCCCGCGCAGTTACAATTCCTCCTCTTCTCTCTCTCTCTCTCTCTCCCTCTCTCGGTATTTTGAATGTTCAAAAACACTCCCAACCAAAAAGAGAAAAATAAAAGCACTCCACTCTCTCCAAACAACTCCTCATCGGACGGTTACTGCGGCGACGACGACGGTGACGGCCACCTCTGCTGCGTAATTATCCGTCTCTGTGAAGAAGATTTTCTCTCTTCGTCTCAAATTCATTTCCGTTTCTTTTTTATCACCTTATTCCGCCACATTTTGTGATTCGCGTGCTGATCAAGATCTAGAAACCGAATCTTTCGTCTACGAGGCGGGTTGGTTGACTGACGGTTGAGCTGAAACCTAGGGTTCTTTTTTTCTTATGAACATGACATGATTTCCCTCGGATCCTAATTTGCGATCTAGATTGCTGCTACATTAGATTGCCATTTACTATAATTAGAGGAAATCTACTTATTAGTAGTTTTCTACCTTTTCTGAAACTCTTGACTGACTGAGAGGCTTCAATGAGCGAGAAATGGAGGCATTTTGTCGCACTAGCAGCTCAACTCTGAGACTCAGAGAAGGTAATAGCGACGCCTCTCTCTCTGTTTCATCTACTGATCAATCTGTTCTGTGCTTTCGCTTTTCCTTCCATACTCTGTCTTCTTCTGTTTGGTTACTGAAAAGTTTTCTATTCAATCAAGCCAGCAGAAATGTTGATTTTCTGTTTCTTAATTTTTCTTTCCAATTCCACTATGGTCTCAGCGTTTGTTCAAAACTCCCTCTAAAACTCAGCCGTCCCGGAGTTTGTTTTGGCCATTAATTGCTACATAAACTAGCCTTTTCCGTACGAACGACAGTTCAGTGAAGGACGATTAATTGCTCTGGTCTAGCGTTCGATTTGTGTCTTCATGTGTAATTAAGCAAGGAACAGTTCCTGCAATTCTGTAAAATGTCAAACAGCTAGTTGAGTTAGCTTTGCTTCGGTTATGATTAAAGTAAGTTTCCTAATTTCTTTCTGACTTTCCCTGAAGGGAGCATCATCATGAGTTTGTTTCTCTTCCTTTCGCGAAATTTCGGGCCATGATTCACTATTATGGTTTTGGCTTGACCATTGATTATTGCTCTTAATTAAAGGACTTGAGCTTGCTTTCTTAAATGAAATTTGGTTTATTATGTCTTTGCTTTCCTAATCTCTTGTAGATCACATTTCCCCCCTGGCTTCGATTATACAGCTTAGGAATACTTTTCCTTCTTCAAATTTTTCCAACAGTTCTTCATCTTAATTGTACTAGGATTTCAATTTTCAGGATACTGGCAAAATCAGGAACGGAGGATCCTTCCCAAATCGGCCTCTAAATCTTGTTCTGGGAGTGCTTATACAACGGATGACGATTTGGTGCGCTGGTTTCTATCGTTTGAGTTTATTAATTTGTATGACTTATTCTAACTTCACGATATATCAGCATTCATCATCACAACCTATAAAATTGGTCTATTTCTTTGATCTGCATGTTCTGTGCTACGTATTTTTGATTTAGTTGGTTGGTTCTGGATTTTGATCATAATTATTGAACTCTGTTGCAGTCCGTACGTGATTCGGGGTTGAGATATTCAAAACAACTAGCTGGAACACCAATAAAAAGGCTATTAGCTGAAGAGATGTCAAGGGAAACCGAATCCAAGAAAAGGCCACCTAGCATCATTGCTAGACTGATGGGCCTTGACGGTATGCCTTCTCAACAGCCAACATACAAACAAGAACGGAGGTCTTCAGAAAACACCATGAAGAGAACAGTCCCAACTGAGAAGCCTCACAACAGGGTTACCGCATCAAGTAGCGGTGGGTCTTCCAGGAAAAGCTCAAGGGGGGAGCAGGAGTTTAAAGATGTCTACGAAGTCTTAGAATTATCCAGAAAGGCTGGTGAACTCTCTTGTCCACTTGGGTCTGCAAACTCCAAGGCCGCAGAAGCTGAGATGGCATTCATTCAGCAAAGGTTCATGGATGCTAAACGCCTTTCGACTGACGGAAAACTTCAGGACTCGAAGGAATTTCATGATACAATTGAGGATCTAAACTCCAACCAGGATCTTTTATTGAGATTCCTTGAAAATCCGGATTCAATGTTCACAAAGCATACCCGTGAACTTCATGGCGCCAGTCACAGATCACGGGTAAAGGTGTCACATACCCAAGAATGCAAAGGCAACACTGAGAAAGAAACGGCTAGGAAAAGTCGGAGAAGGCCGAACGAAGATCGTTGCAACCATCCTTACTTGAAACAGGCTGGCCAAGTTACTGTCAAGGCATCTAAAGTGCAATTCGAGGAGAAAGAAAAGTCGAAAGTTCTTCCTACTAAGATTGTTGTCCTCAAACCAAACCTTGCACGACTGCAAAACAGTGGCAAATCCATTTCATCACCTTGTTCTTCTCATTCTAGTCGGCATGTTGAACTTCCTTTCACGAGGAGAAGGGAATCGGAAAAGAATAAGTATGCTGATGATGTTAGACCTTCAAGATACGTGTCTGGAGACCTTCAAGATAGTTTTAGTGGTAGTTCCATTAGTTTTCGAACTGCAGCTGGGGTCAGGGGATATGCAGGGGACGAGAGTTCATCCTGCAGGTCCGGGTATGAGTCAGCAAACGAATCAGATGTGACGATGGTCCCTTCTAGACATTCTTTTGAAAGGAGCAGTCGTTACCGTGGTTCACCATCCCGACCCACCGAGTCATCTGTTAGTAGAGAGGCGAGGAAGAGACTGTCAGAGAGGTGGAAGATGACTCATAAGTCTGTAGACATGGGAGAAGTGAGCAGGAGCAGCACACTGGGTGAAATGCTTGCAATCACGGATAGGAATGCTAAACCTGCTAACTCGGCTTCCATGGGTTCGCAAAAGTCCACTGCCAAACTTAGCAGGAACAATGATGCTGCTCCAAACTTACATGAACCTTTGGGTATTAGCAGTAGGGATGGTTGGAAAGATCCATTCTTTGAAAGTCTGCCGAGATCAAAATCAGTTCCTGCTTCACCTGTTGGTGGTGTAGGTAGTCCTCAAGTTGCTTCACATGGTAGAACAGCTTACGACAAGATGGCGAAAGGAAACCTTAGTCAGGTACAAGGCTTATCTTCTAGAACTCCAAGAGCTCGAAGTAGGAAATCCATTACTCTTATACGTACTTATAGGGATGAAGGAGACACATCGCCGGAGTCCCCTCTCAGTTACATTAACTTGCAGAAGACTATGTCAACGCATAATCATTTTCAACAGAGTCAATTGGTTTATGAGGGATCAACAGGAGACTCGGGGTTACTTCTGGAAACCGGTAGCTCTGATGCTGATCATGCAATCGAGAATGCGATCAGTTGTTCTACAGCAGTCAATCCAGAACTACCAGCTGACTTGGAGCCATTTAGTTCACAGGTTTGTATGCCTACGAATTCACTTTTGCTGAAAATCATTTCTATCGGCAATATTTGGCATTCCCTCTAATTCGCACGTTGCCTTCACACTCGATTGCGAGCTTTCCAAAATCTTGCCATGCCCACTAGTCAGTCAAATTTTAGTCTGTTGTCTCCGCTCATTATGAACTTACAATTCTTTGGATTTAGAAGATGATTAATATCTTGGTGGTTTTGATCGACTAATTTATGCTGATTTGAACTCATGTCCCTGTCATCTCAGGAACAAATTGGACCACCACCTCAAAGCTGTTCAACTCCTGTAACCCGTCCTATATGCGAACCAGAATCGTCAGCAAGCTCAAAGGAGGCCGACCAACCCAGCCCCGTATCAGTTCTCGAAACCAACTTCTCAGATAACTTGTCCTCTAACTCCGATTGCTTCGAGAGTTTAAGTGCTGATCTCCAAGGTACTGTGAAATTGCCCTGATTTGTTCTGTTATCCTCTTTTCCAACGGTCAGTTAATTTCTGTTATATTCCTGTAGGGCTTCGGATGCAACTTAAGCTACTAAAGTTAGAGTCCGAAACTTACGAGGAAGGACCCATGCTCGTCTCGAGCGACGAAGAAGAAGACGAACTTCGCGAAGGCTCTGCTCCAGCTCACGAAGGAAGCGCCAAACTTTCTTACATCACCGATGTATTGCTAAACTCCGGCATTAATGATGCCGATCCCAACACGTTCACATCGACATTACACACTTCAGAATGCCCCGTGAGCTCTTCGGTGTTCGAGGAGCTCGAGAAGAAGAAGAAATATTGCAACGATAATGTGGGTTGGTCGAGGGCCGAGAGGAGGATGCTTTTCAACCAGATAAACTCTGCTCTTATGGTTATAAACCGGGAGTTCAACGATCCGCACCCCTGGGTAGTAAGGGTTGGAGCGAAAATCGGTACGAAATGGGTTCATCGGAATGGACTGAACGATGGTGTGTACAAGGTGATTCTGAGCCGGGGTAAGAGGGACGAAAAGGAGGTGGAAGATGAGCAAGTGATGTTGGGTGAAGAGCAGTGGTTAGATTTAAGGAGCGAGATCGATGCGATCGGGAGAGAGATCGAGGGAGTTTTAGTAGATGATTTAGTAACTGAGCTTGTAGCAGTAGTGTAGAAATGATGGGGGGGTAGATAAATAAGGGGTTTGATCATTAAGAGGGGAAATTGTCGTATGTTTAGTGTATTGAAGATGAAGCTGGAGAAAATCAATGTAACGACCTACCTGGCGAAATGATGCTGAAAGATGGACTCTTCCAGCTTGAAATTACAGTGGTTTATGTCCATCATGTTGACTTGGTTGCTTTTCAGAATTATTTGTAGTTTGGATAGGAATAGTATCTACGAGTTCTCGGCAATATTTTCTGGTTTATTTCCTTACCTGCAAAATGAAAATGGTGGTCCAATTGTAAGTCGTGCACCATAATTATTAAATTATTTTCATTTATCTTTTTCAGTTGAAACATGAATGCAAATGAATAAAAAATTAGATACTGTATTTGGGGGGTTTTTGTACCATACTTTACATCTTATTTATTTATGATTTTTGGTGCCCATTAATGTCAGTTGCCAGCTTTTCAAGATCAAATAATCTCTTCAAATTCAGGTTTGTCCATAACATCATTGTATTTCTTTTTTTGTAGTTTACGGCTTAGATCCTTATAAATAACATTTCGTAAAGTAATTATAATATTAAAATTGTGTCGGATCATTTTTAATAGTCAGGCTCGATACGATACGATTTTGAAAATAGTTACTACTATGTAAATGGCCTTGGGTTTTCCAAAACATTCGTTGAGATTTTGCATGAAGTCATTGGTATATTGACCAGAGCACATGCAAAAGGTAATTAATTAGGGTTTATATGACAACAACAATAATCCCTGTTGGGAAGACCAAAATTCATGGGCTCCTCTGTTGTGTTTTCTAGTCAAATTTAAAAATATATATACAGAAACCACCAATGAAGCTGGCTGGTGATTGAGTTTTTCTATCTCAAAGAAGCTGGGTCAACCGTATAAGTTGTACTATCCGTTTCACCTATTATACATACTTTTCATTTAGTGTTATGAGATTTCTCGTGTAAAAAAATTCTATAAATTGTAATTCTCTAATTATATAGTAAAATTTTCGTTATAATTTTATATTTATGCTTTTTCTCCATAAAAATTCTTCGTATAAAATCGTTTGTATCACTTGTCTTGATATAACCTCATGTATCTCTATTACCTATCGAATTCTAACGAACTGAAGCTACTTATTCTTGTTGAAGAACTAATAAAGTCCCAAACACCAAATTAACATACAAGTTAGAAAGCACCAACACAAAGAAAAAGCAACTCAAACCCAGAAAGATACTCCTATGATCAACTCTAATTAAGCTAACATAATTAGATTGAACTAATTTACAGTAACTGGTATTTCAGCATCCTGATGAACTGCTGTTTCTTATTACCAACGATCATTTCATTTCCTGATGTCGAAATTGGTACCGTAGGGAGAAGCGGCAGGATTAATTGGGGTAGTTTGATCAGAGGTCCAAAACTGGGCGTTCTTCTTCACCTTGGACAGTCTTTCCAGAACTTCCGATGGACTCAGCTCTCCCTCTATCGTCACTTTCTTTGCTGCAAAATCTATCTTGAATGATTTCACCCCTGTTTCCCGAAACACCCAACGACGAACCCAATCAGTATAAACAGTTTTGAAACTTTTTGTCCAAAAAGAAGAAGAGCAGTAGGTTTCTGTTTGGGTTTTCGCTTTTGCAAGCTGACAGTAAACAGAAAAAAACCACGTCTTTTTGAATGAATGAAAGACGCCAAGCTAGAAGATGAATGATGATGAGTTGTATATCGAAAAAAGGCATGTGCTTTCTGTTACCTTCCATTTTGGAAAGATGTTTCCTCACTTTCCCTTCACACCCTTTGCAGTGTAGTGACACTCTCAGCTCCACTATCTGAAAATCATAGCCAGAATTTTCAAATTTCGAACAAAAATAAAGAAACAGAGCAAAGGGAAAAAAATTAACCTGGTTTAATGGCTTCTCCAAAGGAGGAGATGGAGCTCTTGGGGAAGAAATAAGAACTGGGCTGCCATCTTCAGCTGGTATTACATCCAAAGTCGCAACCTTTTCCGGTTGATCTGAGTCGGGTTGGGGAACCGGGTCAAGATCCGAGAAGCCATCAAAGAGAATCGAGTCGCTCAATAGATATCTAGAAGAACCAGCTGGAGTGACCAAATTCAAACCAATATTGGTACTCCAACTCTTACTCGCCGAGTAATAATCATAAGCAGATGAAGAAGGTGGTGGAGAAGAATATATTTTCTTGCCCTTTTGGAGGGTCTGATCATCAGTAGTACTAGCAGTACTCTGTTTCTTCTTCTTCTTGGTCTTGGGGATCGGGTTGGTTTCCTTGGACTTTTTCGGTTTTTTGTTGTTGGTTTTGGTCTGGTCAAGTTTATGGTAAGGGAGTGGGGTGATAGGAGGGAGGTGGGAAGAAGTACAAGGAGGATTGATAGGAAGGACTCTAGGGGCTCTTCTTAGGTCTCTGATTATTGGGTTGTGGCGGTCGATTGCTCTGCCGCCGAGCTGAGCGGCGGCGGCGGTGCCGGAGGAGGAAGAAGAAGGTTGGTCGTCCATGGTCATGCAAATGGCGGTGGAGGATTGAGAGGCGCAGAAGATATCGATTCGTTTCATGGTGTGAAAGTTATGGGATTGAGAAAGGAATGCGTTGGTTGTTTTTAGGTGGCAGAGAGAATCCAACAACATTCGAAAGCGGAAAGCAGAGAGGGAAAATAAAAAGAAAGGTGGAGCTAGCTAGCTTCTTTCAGATGAGAATTTGTTCTTTCTTTTAGTGCTGGAGATGATTGTAGTTGGGGTTTTTTCTCTGGGAGATTTGGGAAATGTGGTTTGAGATTGAGATTTGAGAGGCTAATTATGAACTGGTGACAGAACAGAGGAGCAAAACCACATTTACCAACCAATTAACCAGTTTAAACTTTGGTGTGATATGCTTGCTGTACGTGTGCCATGTTGTGTTGACATCACCCCATAACTCATCATACCATAAATCTCATACGGGAGTTGTTCATACGGCCTGACATACATTAAATTACACTATAAATTAGTAAAAAGTTGATACTTTGTGACATTTTGGGTTTTTTTCTTTTAAAATCATCACAGTATTGTAACTATGTAAAAATTATGCATGGTTTAGATTCGGAATTGGTGAGGCTAAGAGAATACTACGATGTTCGATACCTTATTGTTGTAAACTTTAGTTAAATTGTAACTGGGCCGTGACTTGTTCACGGCTGAATCTATGACATTGTCTATATAGTCTCGAAAGACTAAAAATATATAATGTGAAAAATGGATACAAAATCCAAAACCAACCCCAATACTAATCAGTTTGTTACAACACATTCATTCTGTTGGAGACAGAATTGCTGGAATCAGCCATCACCAAGAGACAGTTGTAAGCTAAGTAATGTATGTTCATTTATTACGAGGATAAGAATCAACAGTGGATATTATATACACTATAACACGGACTAGAGTCTCCCTTAACTAAAAAAAAAACAAGTGTGTTTCCAAACATGTAGTGACTAAGCATCTCGTGTAGACAGTAGTGAAGCATTATCTGACTAAGGGACTGTTAGGTAAACTGGTCCCCAACAGAGTAAGTAGGATGAAATGAAGGACTGGAAATTCTGCAGTGTTGGAACGTGGCCTGAGGGACCAATCTCGATGGGTGAAAGAATGATATTAACTTCAAGTAAAGTTACAGCAGCAGTTAATAAACGAGGATTGAAGGAAGGTGGTGAAACAAAGGGGAAGCATGCAGGTAGCTGAAAGGTAAAAAAAAAAAACATTGATGAGATGCAACAACTTCCCCTGACTTGTGTTGTTTTTTCATGTTTCTGATGAATAGAAATAATCAATGATTTTGATCCATTAAATTATGAGATTTGGTGTCGTACTGAAGTTTTCTGATCACCTGGCGAGCATTGGGACCAATACTAGTATTGAATCAAGTAATAACTGAACATTAAATTTCTGAAGAGGGACTCTGCTCTGGGATCACTGAAATTATTCGGTCTTGTGTTTCAAAAACATATATTATAAACAGTCCTGATTATAAAGGTAGAGATGACAACGGTAAACTTTCAGGGGACAGACAGTAGATGAGCAGAGAGGACACAAGATATATAGTTAGTTAACTAACTGGTTGATATTATCATGTCAGGTTAATTGTAAACAAGATGATCAGATCAGAGGTCAAATTTTGTGGGGTGAATACATGGATGGAGGAGATTATACAATAAAGTTGCTTTCTTTCTATCTATCTATCTATCTTTCATCCCTTTAGTACGTTGGATGAACTGGAATAATATTCGCAGTCTATCAGAAACTTGAGCTGTGGTGTTTATGGGTATCAGATGCTTTCTATAACGATTCCTATGATCAGATGCTTGGCCAATCTCCTCTCTTCTCTTCTTCAGCATCTATCTATCTCTAAACTTGTCTTCTTTTTTGGATTCTGATGCTCTCTCTCTGATCCCTCGCATTTTACGATGTCAAACAAACAAAAAAGTCTTGCCGTATAGATGCTATTTCCAAAGTGAGTTCACAGTTCACTGATTCCTTTCAAAAGAAAAACGAACCACACCATCATAATCATTCTCAATGGGCTTTTCAGCAACTCTGTGGGCTCATCGATGGGCATTCCTTTTGGGCCAAGGAGCCTCCATGGGGCCCAGCTAGTATTATCGATCCATTGATCCATATTGTATTTCTTTTGCGAATGAAATGTATTCAACTATCACCTGAATCTGATGATCCAGAAACAAGAAGCATTCTCTTTTTGCAGCTGAAGAGTAAAGACTCAGAATTACTATGGCAGCAAAATGTCATCTAGCCCAACACAAAAACTTGGTAAACTTCTGGCACTAACAAACAGAGTGCAGTCTGCAATAGAACAAGTGGGTAAAAAAAATGAAAGAATAAGACGACCAAACTTAAACCCTGAAAACCAAACCGTAGTTGAGATCCCTTTGCTTCTGTATGTTTTTCCGTAATTAAAGCGAAACTACTTACGTTACGTACGCCCACCATCGAACCAAGGTACAGACTTGCTCTTACACACTGTACATCCGTGTCGTCTCCTTTACTTAAATCCCTTTGCCTTCGTCTTCGTTGAGGATACGATTGCGGAAGTCGCTCACCATAAGGGGCAATCCATCTTTCAGCGCGATTTTAGGCTCCCAGTTCAGCAGCTCTTTCGCTTTGCTGATATCTGGCTTCCTTTTGTGTGGATCATCTGCAGTGTTTGCCTTGAACTCTATTGTTGCAGTTGGATCAATTACTGTTTTCACAACCTTCGCATGAACAAAGAAACATCTCAGCATATGCTTTGCCAACCAAAAGTTTAAAAATCTCTTCCATTTCTAATGCTCAAGTAAGGAAAACGAATCTGCAAGGGCAAACCTCAGCAAGCTCAAGCATGGTGAACTCTCCTGGATTGCCAAGATTGAATGGACCAACGTGCTCACCTTCCATTAGTGCTACCAACCCAGCTACCTGTCATTTGAAAACCACTAGGCTAGACCATGTAAGAGCCTTCAAATCTACCTTCAATCCCGCATTTATGCAGATCAGCAGATGTATTATGAATCTGACCAATGCTTATGCATTCACAATTTTTTTGAAGATTCAGCAGATAGCCAATAAGAAAAGGAAAGAAATTTTCTGCAAGAATAGATATCTCGTTTTCCAGATCAGTGAAAGAAACTGTTAGATAGCAGAATATAGTACCAAGTCAGAAACAAATTGGAAGCTCCTTGTTTGCTTCCCATCTCCATACACAGTCATTGGTTGTTTTCTGATGGCCTGAAAATAGCCAGAACAGTTTTATTGGAATATTGCAATGCAATAGCAATATTACATCCAGAAGATACAGATAAGTTGTTGCTAAAAGTTTACTAGATAACTTCAGCTAAGATGATCGTGATTTGAATCAGGTATGCTTAAGAGAGATAAAAAAAATATCAAACCTGAGCAACAAAATTGCTGACAACACGTCCATCATCCAAACACATCCGAGGTCCATATGTGTTGAAAATACGAGCAATACGGACCTGCAAATAGAAAGGAGTTCAAATTGAATTCAGTACGTACAGGATTGTAGTAACTATAACCAATTGGAATAAGACAAGCCCTATTCAAAACTCACAACCCCGTTCCTTATACCCAGAGCTCTGTAATGATATTATTCGTCGCAGCAAAATGCTATAGTACGAAGATGTGAAGAAGGAAAGTAATTGATCTATTGCTCCTTATGGTGAGCTCAGTCCATCGACGTAAATGATGTAAATCTCCATTCTACTTAAAATTTAAAGCTCAGTCCATCAACTTATAGGATAAGGACTAGACTTGACAGAATCTAGATATACTTGTAAAGAAGGGGGAAAAAGGAGCTTCAGGAATCTACCCTGTACAGGGTTAAGATTATGATCACAAAACTTAATGCAAAAACATAGATATTTTAAAAGATGAAGATCTAAAATCCAGCCACCAGGAATTATAGCAAAACGGTTGTTACCTCAACACCAGCACCTCTGTGGTAATCCATGGCCAACGTTTCCGCTGTTCGTTTTCCTTCATCATAACAACTCCTCTCACCTAATTACAATTGCGTTGCAGTCACGAAACATTGCAGTCAATCACTGAGGAAAACCTTTCTCAAAAAAGAAGCAACAACACATGGATGTCACAATCAGAATCTTACCAATTGGATTAACATTTCCCCAATAAGTCTCCTTCTGTGGATGCTCAAGCGGGTCTCCATAGACCTCACTGGTACTCGTCAGCAAAAACCTCGCCCCTACTCTCTTGGCCAGACCCAACATATTGAGTGTTCCCATCACATTAGTCTTGTAAGCCGGCCATCACAGTCAAGGATCTCAAAACAACACCCAATTTTCAAATCCAAGCAATAATTAAAGAACAACAAAATGAGTTCAATTGCCATACACATCAGTGTGTTCATAAATGGAAGATAAATTAAATGCATTAGAAAGGATATGATCGTCTTGACAGGATTGTACTTGTAATGAACCGGAGAAGCAGGGCAAGCGAGGTGATAGATCTGATCCACCTCCAATAGTATAGGCTCCACAACGTCGTGACGAATCAGCTCAAACCTCGGATTCGAAAACAGATGAACCAAATTATCCTTCCTCCCAGTGAAGAAATTATCAATCACTATTACCTCATCACCGCGAGCAATCAACTTATCCACCAGATGGCTCCCGACGAATCCAGCTCCACCGGTGACCACAATTCTCAACCTCCGGCGACCGAGATCCGCAGGTATCCGGCCGGATACTGTCCTCCTTTGGAATCCGTAAGATGCGGGGGTGGAGGTCTGATCAGAAGAGCCACCATCCGGCATGGAACGGGCAACGACAGTATGAGTTTCGGAAGGAGCAACGCGGGAGAGCGCAGGCGGGAGGATGAAGAAAGTGGAGCCGATCAGAACTCCGACGAGAATGAAAAGGAGGCGCTGCTCGCGGAGGAGATAGTTGATGGATCTCGGAAGAGATCTAGGGTGTTTGAGAGTCTTGGGTGAGTACGAAGACGTTTGAGTCGTCGGCATCTCCTCGTCCCGACGGAAGTTAGAGCTGACTTGCTTGTGCAGCTGCTTCATTACGGAGAGGCTCCGGTGGAACAATTCTGATCACAAAAATCTCCGTCACGGAAATCAGGTGACGGTGGCTGGTGGAATTAGATGAAAGGAATTGGTAAGGGAGGAAATTGCTCTTCTAAGTAAGAAAATGGTAGTTATTTGATTTCGGACAGTTGGCTCTTTGTCTGAACTCTTTGAAAGAGAAGGAAACCAACTACCGTCTCTCTCAATCTGGGCTCAAAAGGCATTTTATGAGCCCAGGAATATGAGCTCACCGTTCTCAGCCCAACTCAGTTAGCCCATTGAAAAGTGGAATCCGAGCTTTTACTTTAAATTAGAATGTGTTGCCTACCTATTGGTCGTCATTCAGCGACCTCTAGGGTTTTAGCAGTCGGAACTGAACGGCGGAGCCGCTGAAGCAAGCTTAAGATGGGTAAGCAACTGACATCCGATCTCCGATTCCTTCCTTCAATTGATTTCTTTCCACTGATTTTTACTTAACTCAACGTGCGTCTGATTCGATTCGTTCCTTGATACATACAGCGAGGATTAAGGTTCACGAGTTGAGGACCAAGTCGAAGACAGCTCTCTTGAACCAGGTCACGGAGCTCAAGTCCGAGGTTTCCCTCCTCCGTGTCGCCAAGGTCACCGGAGGTGCACCTAACAAGCTCTCCAAGATGTAATTCAATTTTTTGTTGTTGCTGTGTTTTCTTGCTTAAAACCAATTTTCTGTTTGGTTTCGTGTTTGTCTGATTGGCTTGAGTTATTATCTATTTGCAGCAAGGTGGTGAGACGGTCGATTGCGCAAGTGCTTACCGTGATTTCTCAGAAGCAGAAGGAAGCTCTCAGAGAAGCTTACAAGAACAAGAAGCTCTTGCCACTGGATCTGCGTCCCAAGAAGACTCGCGCCATCCGCAGACGCCTCACCAAGCACCAAGTGCGTATTTTTATAATCTTTTGAATTTCATTTTAGAGCATTGGTAGCATCATTAAACTGATTAATTGAAATTGTGTGAGATCCTATATTTTAGTTGTACAGCATTAGATACGTACCATCTAAACTAAGCTGCACTTCATCCATAGAACTACCGAGTTCCATTTTAGATTCTGATGAATGAACGATACAAGATTGGCTTTGTGCAAGATAAATAGTTACTGCTCTGTTCTTTAGTTTGTATTGCTAATTTCGTTTGTAATTAGAAGAGTTATCTTGTGATATTGTATGCCATTGAAGGCTTGAGCTCTTTACTTCAACGTGTTATGAGCAATTTGTTGATCTTTTCTCTCTGTTGTGTTTTGCTAGGCATCACTGAAGACAGAGCGAGAGAAGAAGCGGGAGATGTACTTCCCGTTGAGGAAATTCGCAATCAAAGTTTAGAGTAGGGAGGATAGCACTTCATTAAAATGCATTGTTTCTTTCTTAGCTTTTGATCTACGGAAATGACGCTGAGTTTGTTCAATTTCTGGGTTTCTTTTTTATTATAGCACGACCTAAGAATTCTGTCTAAGCATCAATGAGTTATTTTGCTACTCTTAGTTTGCAACTTGCAGAGATCAAACTGATTTGCAACTAATCAATCCTTTCTTTTCCCCAAGTTATCCATGTTGAGATATTGTGATTGAAGTTTAGAAGGTAATAACACATTTGATCTCCGATGGAGGACTCGGGATCTACTTTTCCCCTTCGTGAGCCATATGACCACACTTGGCAAGAGCATTCAGCAAAAAATGTACATGCCCAATCTTGCAATTCAATCCTCTGGCACGGATCGGTTGAATATCACCAAGTTCCAATGGGTGACTACAAGTATAGTTCGAATTGAGGAGCTTTAACGCCGGCAAGGAGTCCATCTTGACCTCCATTGGTTGGTGTATCACAACACCCGAACCCATGTCAAACCTGCCCTAATAGTGTGGAGCATTGTCCGCAGTTCTTCCTTTTTTTCTTCAATTTTTTTTTTATTTTCATTGAAAGAAAGAGCATGGAGAGAAAAAAAATTTTACTTCTTTATCTTTATTAAAAGAAAGAAAAAGGAGAAAAAAATTGAAGTATGGAGGATGAAAGAGATGGAGGGAAAATTGAAAATTTGGAGGAGTGAAAAAAATTTAGAAATTTGAGTAAGAGGAAAAAGAAGTTTGAAATTTTGAAAAAGGAGGGAAAGAAAGAGAGAATGAACTTTTGAATTATTGAATTCTTTCAGACAACCTAACAGCTGATTTAAAATCCGCTGTTAAATGAACGGCGATTTTGGATTCGCAGTTAGATATAAAGTTTAAAAACGGATTTTTCGTATGTCTTGTTAAATTATGGTGGTTTTGAATCCGCCGTTAAATATGCAGTTTATTGTAGTGTCTTATGGGTGATTTGAAATCACCCACAAAAATCTCTACGGGTCCATAAGGTGATTTCAAATCTCCCCAAATATATTCTCTTTTTTATGTCTCAAATGGGTGATTTGAGACTTCGGAGGTACAAATCACCCTCAAATAACTCATCTAAATCATCTACCCAAAGGACTCATTAGTATTACGTGAGTATGTACTAATCAATCATAAATAATGTACAATTTTTTGGTATCTCATAAATTTTTTATTTGGTTATAACATAATATTACCGTTGTATATGTCATATTTGATCGTAACTAAGAAACTCATATCGAAAATAGATTTACTTGTTACTACTAAGTTTCTATCATATCCATCATGCGTTTTCTTCCATTTGATTGTCGTTGAAGGGTGCACGGAAATGAAGGACTGAAATGAGTGAATATAATGCATGCCTAACTTCTAATTAACTACGACCGTACCCCCTGCTTGAAGGCTTGCTAACTGACTAGAAAATAGTGTCTAAATGACGATACCAGAAAGTGAAAATTCCATGGCGTACGTGAGAAAGCATATATAAAAAAATCAACTTGGCTGAAACAAATGTATCGCTAACTTTAGTTTGCACCACAAGTTATCGTTAGAGTCATCAGCCACGTACAATGCCGGAACCCAACCAACTTTGAAATTATAGCACCACCACAACGTCCGTCCGTCAATATCACGACCGATATGAATGATTAGTATTATAGTATATATTTGTCTATGGCTAGCCGCCGGCGATGTCAGATAATATTGTACGGAATTCAAACACATGCAATTGTCAATTCATCTATCATGCGCACGCCACAATGTGTTGTTTGTCGTATAATTAGACGAAAAGAAATAAGAAGCACATGCATAGATGCACGTCAGCAAACATTCATGTAGAAGTTGGTTGGGATGTGTTGTTGATAACAATATGGGTATGTACTCTGCTAATTTTATGCTATCTTTGAATATTTTGCCCATAAGATTTTGGTATATCTTCTTTTATGCTATCTTCCGTTCGAGTTTCAACCGTGCTCTATTCCGTGTTCATAGCCTCATAGTCTGACCACATATCTCTAAAGTACCCGTGGATAACAAATACTACAATGAAACACATCAATTGGACCGAAACGGTCCAAGTGAATGGGTCTAGACACATAATGCCAAAACACGAAACCACACGGAAACAAAGAACGAACAAGCTAATATTCACTCAAAAAACATATAAATAAGGATAAATAATCACTACAAATCTTAGCGCTATCTCTCTTTGAACTAATCAGGGTTTACCATTCTGTAGCATCGATCTCCTCACATATGGATACGTATAAAGTGTTGTAGTCATTCAAGAGCAAAATAATTAATTATCTTAACCATAAAAATTTAGAAGTAAGTAAAATCTAAAACTTCATTCTCTAATTTAGCCTAGAGTTGGTTTTCTAGGAGATGCATGAACGTGCATACGAATTGACTAATTGTCCTTGTTCATAAACATATATGTGAAAGTAATCCGGTCCATCAGTGTGAATTGATGTCTATGAAATTTGGACGATTTATTTTGAAATTTCAAGGTCTAGGTACAACTTAGATTTTTGGGAAAGAAAATGACAGCCGTCAAGATCGATGTAATTAGGGTTTAGATTGACATTTCGGCACATCAATTTTTAACTTGTCTCTCTTGTTACAGAATGGAATTGACACAATATTTCACCATCGATTGTTTAACGTTGAGTGAGAGGAAAAGCTTAATATTGTTAGCTAGCGCTACCTCATTCAATCTTAATTTCTTCTTTTTTTCACCTAGCTAATATTACTCTTTCTTGTTCGGTTCATAGTCAAGCACTCGGCCGAAGTAACAATATACTGAGTTAGATTTGAAAACATTCGGCGGTGGAGTGAAGGGGGTCAAATGGTTGTCATGGACAGTACTTGACCCAAAAATAAATTAAAAACTAGATTCGAACTTTTAGACCACTTGAATTAATTCACAACTCTTATTACTCAATTACCATACATATTTTAGATATATTATCTCAACTAAAATATATAAAACTGATGTTGAAAGAGCAATTTTTGTAATGACTATGTCAAGAACAAACTTCACAATCGAATAGGAGATGAATTGTTGAATGACTGTCTAGTGGTGTGTATATCGAGAAAAAAATGTCATTTTCAAGTTTGAGCAAGAATATATTGTACAATCCTTTTAGAACATGAAAACTCGATATAGGTATTATATATGAAAATTGAAGTGTTTGATTTGATTCTTTTTATCGTCGTATATAGATACTGTTTGACCTGATTCTTGACTACGCCGCTTAAACATTCAAAAAATATATCCGATTTCAATTCTTAGAACCCGAAAATGAGATGAACCAAGACTCGCCCTAGCTTCCCATGCATCCTCCGTTACAATATGTATTCTTTCATTTTATTTTCAAATCAAACCATTATTGTCTCACCCCGATCTGTCAAAACGGAACAGTTGTGTACCCCTTAACGTTAATCCCATCTCTTTCGATCCTAACTAAGCTTCCGACTTGCGATAGAGCTATGTATGGCCAATTATGAAATAGTAATTACTTGTACTTTTTTCTTAGCGGATTAGAATGAGCTACGTTACTCTTCATTTTCTGTCACAAATTAAGAAATGTAGCTAGCTACTGGACCGACTCTGATCGAGTAGAGAGAGGACCAGGCTAGATACTCTGTGGGTGTGTGGTGGAAAATTGATTCGATCTCCTCTATACACTTTCATACAGATTGATCACAACAGCCTGTGGCTCATAATAAACTCCAATTATTCACACTAATTAACGCGTAGACAACAATTGCGCTTTTTTTTTTCTTCTTCTTTCTCATGAAACTATCAATTTATGCATGTATAGCAAAATTTCACATTGTGTAAATTTCTCTTGTACTTTCTTTCCAACGCTTTGAATTTCAACCTTACGACTTACAAATCATTCAGGAGAATTGATTTAGTTCGTAAGCATTGATAGTGCTACAATTTGTAGCAATTATCTATCCGTTTATGTATATTTTTTGAGTGATTATTAGTTTGTTCGAGATTCATTCCCGTATGATTTTGTGTTTTGACATCATGTGCTTAAATTCGTTCACTTGGACCATTTTGGTCCATTTGATGTGTTCTTTGTAGTATTTGTCATCTACAGGTACTTTGGAGATAGCTGGCCTGGCTATAAAGCCAATGACGTGAAATATAGCACGATTGGAGTTCAAACGAAAGATTGAAAAAGGAAATAGAGGAGCAGAGGGGAACGGTGTGCACCCCTACACGTCGTTCCGCCCTTTTTGCTACGCAGGATATTGAAGATAAGGAGGTACACGACGTGCACTCCTGCACCCCGTTCTCCCATTTTTGCTATGCGGAAAACTGAAGATAATGAGGTGCATGGCGTACGCCCCTACACAGTGTGCACCCTCCAGTTTCGGCAGCTTCCTATAGAAGGGCAGATTTGGAGGAAAGAAAACATTCTTCCCCAAACTCGAACTCTATCGATTTTTTCCGGCTCCTCTCTGCAAAAACCAGCATAAATCCTCCCCTAGAAGCTCAATTGAAGACCCAAATGAGTCTCGATCAAAGATTGAAGCTAAAAGATTAAAAGCGACGATTGGAGGAAGAACAAGCCGTTATCTCTTGAACAAGCCGTTTTGGCTAGCATAAGGGCTCGGCCGACCACTCGTTCCGGCTAGCAAAATTTCCTAACAAAATCACTTAATACACAATTTCTTAACAAAACCACTTAATACACAATTTCCTAACAAAATCAATTATTAGTAATCACATTGTCATATTATGTTATAAAACTATGTTATTATGTTCTCAGATTGTGGATTACTTAGTCAGTTTCTATGTTATATACATGATTATATAAAATTTTATGTTAAATTGTTGGATTATGGTCTATTATCGTTCAATTAACTTTGCTATTAACCTCGTGGAAATTATATAAAAAAAACTAAGGGGCCGGCAGGCCACCCGTTTCAGCTAGCATTAGGGCCCGGCCGGACACCCGTTTCGGCCAGCATTCGGTCCTGGCCGACCGACCGATTGTTTGGGCTGGCTCTAGTGGTGGCCAGAACGACCGGCCGACCGGCACATGTGCCAACCGGAACTGGTGAAAAACCGGAACGGGTGAAAAGCCAAGGATAATATCATCTTTACAAAATATAAAGCGTTGTTTTATTCAAATTCTACAGCATAATAATCCTCGTAGCAAAACAGATGGAAGGGAGCGAAGTTTGGGTCAAAATCAAGAAAGGGGACACAACATGACTCTTGCGAGCCTATAACCACTAGCTAGGGCCTCCTTCAATACCAAGTCTGTGTCTGTTGGATTTGGTCTTCAATTCTTTGACATGTTCATATGTATATAAGCACTCATCCAAGTCTTGTGATGTGATTTCCCTTTTTTGTATTAATTTTTCGCGGAGAGACGATTGCGAAGTTTGTACATTATTTTCAGTTTCTTAGTTGGTCATAAAGCTCAAGTTTTAACCGTTGGTTACGTCATATATTAACGATCTGAAAGTACCAAATTTTATCTCGTAGAATTACGGTTGAATTGATGTATGGGACCTATATATGTCCGAGTTCGCACACAACTTTTGATAATGTTTTTATTTTAGGTAGTGCATGCATGTGCAACTCCCGCATTTACACTAATGTAATGAATTAATCAACAAAACCAACTGAGAATTCAATATATATATACTAATTACATAATTAGTTTAATGTAGACGACCAAGGTCAAAATGAAGAATTGGAGAAAGTCAAAATCAACTGGTTTGCGCCGGACAAAATATTGGCAGCTGGGAAGATGGATTTCGTTAGGCCCTGTCGATCATAGTTGTGGATCAGAAGTATGACTTATCATCAATCCATCGATAATGGAAAATATAAAGACATTCCCGCCGATACTTCTCTTGATTTGCTATGTATGCAGGAAGATGAAATTGTCTAAATGAGTAATCATTTTATGATAAACTGTCTGTAGCCTGTATAGGTCAAATGTTAAACAGTTTTGACAGATCATAAATCCAACTATCAACACTCTATAGTGAATTACACATTCGATATACGAGATGATGCAGTGGCAACCGAGGTCCGAGACTGTAGAGAAACCCAACCGAGCCATCGAAGAAGTGCAAACCCACGTGTGAGCTACGTGAGTGTGTCATGAGCCGTTGAATCCTAATAACTCTTTCACGTTGATATTTAATTAACACACCCCTTCAAATAGAAAGCTCTCAGAAGAGCTTCATTTGGTAAGTCATGCGCACGTAATGGAGGTTAGCAGGATCCGAAACGAAAACCTCTCTGATTTTTTTGCGCTTTAATACCATATCATGAGCCGTTGCATTCCGATAACTTAAATTGTTAAAGAGGGTTCATATCAATATTTATATTATTCACTAACAGAATGGAAGTGCTTACTATATTCATATACACTATAATGAGACTTAACTTGCAAGGTAAACGATACGTACTTTTCCAAGTTGGGCGCGAGGTTTTTCCTGCGTCCGTAGTAACTTCTCGACGTCCGTACTATTTGGATACGTAGGGTAGATGGAATTTTCCAGCGGTTATTTTGGTCTTGTTGCATCATTTCTATTCTTTGGCATAGACGTCATTGTGGAGTTAACTTCTCATGTGTGAGATCCCTGCTGACGACACAACCATGCTAGTTGAGAATATAGACCCAGTTGCCTTTGAATTCTTGGTTTATTATTATTTTTATAATTAAGCTGATGACAGTTTTATGTTTAATTTTCAACATCAGCGCCGTGTCTTCAACTTAGAATAATCGTACATTGCCATATTTACAGGGGGGACAAGCTCGACTTAGTGTGGACAGCTACAAATTCATAATTAAATAAACATATTTGAAACAAACAATAACAAAGTTGTTTGTCGTTGTTCATATGGGACGAGCATCTGCCGTTCCAAATGAATCGATCAGCAAATACCAACTTGGCTAATTCGATTGAATGATTGATTAGTCATGCACACCATATATTTGTTATCAGTGGCATCCATGAATTTCCTCATGCTTTCCTGGAATCACTAATATAAAATACCAATAATATTAAATATTTAATTATCAGTTAATCACAGCCATGAGCCACCACCAGTTATCTAGATGTATGCTAAATTCATGCTTGTGTGTCATCTGATCTCACTGGTTATTTAATTAATTTGGAAATATAAAGTATAAATTGACCTGTGCTTTATCTCAATAATTCATTGCATTGTAATTTAATTTATACATGGTATGTCACCAAGAGTTTGAGGGTGTGCCACGTGTACGCGTGTAGGAAGAAGCTATGATGAGCAAGAAAAGACTTTTAAAGTCAAAGTCCAACCCCACATATCCCCGGAAACAAACAACGCCTAATAATTTAATTTCCATCAACTTACTAATTCCTTCTCCATCTCATCTCTCTATAAATTCACCCCGCCAGGCGCCATTCCCCAACGCCTCTATATAGGAAGAAAATAACCTTCTCCCTCCATCTCTTCCGCTTAAACCACTACCCACCGCTACCAATCAAGACCAAACCAGTCCGACCATTGATTACACCTCAAGACTGATTAATGCCTAGGAAAGGGATGAGGAGCATTTGTTTCAGCCCTAGAACGCCGTCGTTCGCTGCCGCCGCACCAAACAACTCACCACTCTCTTCCCCAGCCAGAAGCTCAATCTCGGGACTCTCAACTCCCCGCCTCAGCTTCTCCGACTACCGAACCGAACAAATCATCGAAGGTGCTTCCGCCTTGATCACCAAATGGGACCCTGAAACGTCTCCGTATGCCAAAGTCACCTCTCTTTTCTACGAGAGCAAGCGAGAAGCCGCCCAATTCCTCAAGTGCCTCACCGACCTCCAAAAAGCAATGGGCCTCCTATCCGCCCAAGATTCCAAAGACGGCCGCCTCGTTCGAGCCCAGAATCTTATGCAGATCGGAATGAAACGCCTCCAGAAGGAATTCTACCAAATCCTCTCCACCAACCGGGCCCACCTCGACCCCGAATCCATCTCCACCCGCTCCTCCACCACCTCCGCCAGATCCAGCGTCTCCGATTACGACGGGGACGATGGCGTCGCCGGCGGCGACGCCATCGCCGAAGTGGAAGAGGTCTCGTCGATTGCGATGGGGGATCTTAGATCGATCGCCGAGTGCATGATCTCCTCCGGCTACGCTAAAGAGTGTGTGAGCATTTACAAGGTGATCCGGAAATCAATCGTCGACGAAGGGATTTATCGGCTGGGAGTTGAGAAAATCGGTTCGGTCAGCAAGATGAGCTGGGAATCGGTCGAGTTGCGGGTCAAGGCTTGGCTTGAGGCGGTTAAGGTTGCGGTTCGCACGCTTTTCAACGGGGAGCGGATCCTCTGCGACCACGTCTTCGCTGCGTTCGATTCCGTTAGAGAGTCCTGCTTTGCGGAAATATCAAAAGACGGAGCTACCCTCCTGTTTGGATTCCCCGAACTGGTTGCTAAAAAAGCTAAGAAAACGGCGTCGTCCTCCCCGCCGGATAGGATCTTCAGGTTGCTTGATATGTACGCTGCCATTTCGGAAAATTGGATGGAGATCGAGTCAATCTTTTCGTCCGAGTCAACCTCAGCCGTCCGATCGCAAGCTATCAACTCGCTCACCAAACTTGGCGAGTCAATCAGAGGAAACCTCGCCGAGTTCGAATCCACCGTGCAGAAAGACTCGTCAAAATCTCCGGTTCCCGGCAGCGGAGTTCATCCTCTGACTTTATACACCGCCGACTTCCTGTCCCTGCTCTCCGACTACAGCGCAATCCTCGCCGACATTCTACAGGACTGGCATCCACCGCCGAGATCATCTCCGTTGACGGAATCCTTCTTCGACAGTCCGAAGTCCTCCGTCAACGAATCTCAGCCGCCGCCGGCGCTATCAACTCGGATAGCGTGGCTGATCGTCGTCCTGCTCGCTAAGCTCGACGTTAAAGCCAAACAATACAAGGAAGTATCGCTGTCGTATCTATTCCTAGCGAACAATGTGAGACACGTGGTTCTCAAGGTCCGGACATCAAACCTGCAGTTTATATTGGGAGAGGAGTGGATCGCGAAACACGATGGTAAGGTGAGGCAGTTCGCAGCGAATTACGAGCGACTGGCGTGGGGCAAATTGGCGGAAGGGATACCGGAGAATCCGGACTCCGCGGTATCTGCGGAGAAGGCGAGGGAGGTGTTTAAGAGGTTCGGGGAGAGGTTCGAGGAAGCGTACAGGAAGCAAAGTTCGTGCATCGTAGACGATCCGAAGCTGAGGAGCGAGATAAAGAGGAGTATCGCGAGAAAAGTGGTGCCGAGTTACTGGGCATTCTACGATGCCAACAAGGCGACGGCGGGGACTCACAGGAACGTGAGGATATATGTGAAGTATACGCCTGAGGATGTCGGGAAGTTATTGTCGGAGTTGTTTTTCGAGGCTATCGTTGAGGAAGAGAGTACGCCGCCGTCTTCTACTTCGTCGTCGTCTCATAATCGGCGAGGGCAGAGGGGTAGTTAGGGTTTTGAAATATATATATATGGTTGGTTGATAATTTTGATGCTTTTTTTTTTACGTTACCGTATAACCATCGACCCGATTGCATGCATGCTGTGAGATAAAAGCCAGTATTAGGACCGGGTACGATCATGGGTTGTGTGTATCGTGCGATTTAAAATTAGTTAATTTTGTATAAAGATTTGTATTGAAAATATGAATGTTTTACCTTATTGTTGATACCCAATTGTCAATGATTTTTATCCAATGCCGGAACTGGAGTCGGTAACCCGAAACCACTGCCCTAGGTCTACATGTCGGCGAAGATTCGAAGAATATTTGAAATCAAAGGTTTAGACTTCAAATTTTACACTAATACTCATGGCTCCGATTATTCTGCTTCCACTGCCCTAGGCCTGACTCGTATCGCCTTGCCTCCTCAATCTAGCTCAGGCCGCCCACGCCCTAGCTGACGCCTAGCTCGATTTCCGCCACTCATCATCAACTAGCGAGATCTACTTGAAAGCTAGTCACCTCTCACTCCACATAGCAACCCTCCCCGTATCTCAAGCCCCTATAAAAGGCAAGGTAAGTGACTCCAAAAATGACACATGAGATATCCTCACACGCTTAGATTATATGTTTACTCAAGCTTTACGTCTAAGGACATGCATATAACCCTTACACTCTCATCCTCTTCCAACTCTTCCCCTTACACCTTTAGTGGGCTGCCCCCAAATATTCCTAGTCATATGCACATACAAGGGATGTCGGATCACTCTCCCCAACCTCACTCGGTCGACCCTCCAAGTCGAACCCCTCGTTAGTCCATAACCCAGTTAGATGGAATACATATAAAACATATGTGTGCACGTTGTTTCAATACGTACATCATAACTTTGCTTTGATATATGCACCTCGACTTGTAACTCTTATGATAATGAGTGAGGAAGTGAATATTCCATGCATGAGATTAAATGTCATTTCCCGATTTGTAACTAACCGGGAGTAATAGTAGCTAGAGTCCGCGTCCTATGCTAAAGCCGAATTTTCCTTCAACTTTCTTATTTAACTTTAAAAATTTATGGAAAACAAAAATAGTTGACATATCAAAATCTTCCATCCTATTTAAATACGATTTATGGAAAAAAAAAATAAGTTAAATAGATTCTCTACTGAAAGTGAATTTGGAGGATACTGCCAATAATATATGGCTCTGTATAGTCTGTAGTACTGTACAGAATCGTGTTCAATATTTTATTGGTGGAGTTGGATGTTTTACGCCGTTGTCGTCGTTGTCGTACAGCTTTTGACATAGTAATTTCAAGACTTGGAGACTTGGCTTCTGACAATTTCTTAATTTGGTGACATATTCAGCCCAGCAATTAATGCAAACTATCACATTATTAGCAAGTCAAATAATAACTGCTGATTTGCATAAACACCAGAGCAGAACACGTAGCCGTTCTAAGCAAAGCTTAACATAATTATTTACAAAGAAAAGACGTACAGTAAGAGTGGAGCAATGAAAAATCTTTGGAAGGGATTGAGGAAGAGATCAATATCATTAAGGTCCTCGTTTGTCAAACTCAATATATTAATTTGTAGAACGCCTTCAAAATAATAACTCCAATTGACAACTGTGTGGTGTATCTCCTTCATAGTTACATACATGTCAATAGCATTGAATGCCCATTTTGGCAAAATTTCCAGACAATTACGACTCTATGGGTATCATCAAAAATACATTAATGTTCACCACCAAGAAAAAAGATGAAAGATTTATGAAAGCAACAACAGACGCCACTTGCACAAACGGAAGCCAGCCACCGACGAAGAATTCCTGGCCGCTCAAATGGCTATTCCTTTTCCGAAGACGTCCTCTGTTCGTTTCAGGAAACAGGGGAGGAACAAGTCTTTCCGGAGAAAGCACTCTGATTATGAATTAATTATGAATTTTTACGATATCTCTAGCTGTTGTGCAATGGCTTTTCAAACGGAGATTTTTACAACAAACTGACGAAGGCAGCTTCTTTTTTATTGATATTCACTTTGTATGATGATGTAAACTTCCGATCCCTCCAGCGACATCAAGTTTCAGAATCAATTAGCAGATCCACTCATACATATATTTGATGCTATACCCACAAGAATCAACAAAGTTGAGAAGAAAGAGGAAGAGGATGCGGATTAAACAGCAAAAGAAAAGAAAAAAAAGGAAAAGGATGTGTCTGTCTGTGGTATGCTTATTATGAGAGTAGTTGGGCATTACTGATCAGCAAAAGGCTGATCAACAGGCAGAGGCACAGGCTGCCACCCTGTACACCCATGGATAAACTGTTTCAGAGTTTCTCCTGCAGGCTGCACCGTCCAAGTGCTGTAGTATTCGCTCGGGTGAAAGATGCATGCTTCATTTGCCGCCGTCATTATCCCAGCTTGAGTTCCGCTAACGAATAAGTCTCCTTCTGATCTCATCTGCCCAGTGCTTGGTTCTTCTCTATCAGTTGCCTAAAATATCACAGCTACTATTAATACTAAGCTTTCATGATTGGAAAAACACTATGGTTTCATGAAATCAGCTTCTGGTTCCGCTTGAATTTATCCTAAAAAGACCCTGCAGTTTGCAACTTGAACCGAGCTGAGCTGAACTTCATTGTTCGAGCTTGACTCGTTACTTTTTAGACGAGCTCGAACTAGAAAATTTAGCATGTGTTGAGCTCGAACTTGTTCGAGTCTGGCTCATTAACTAACATTGACGAGCCAAACTCGAACTTTCGCTCATTTAAAATCTCTCTGATCAGTCCAAATTTGAGCTCAGTTTTAAGCTTGTACAGTACAAGCATGGACGAGTTAAAGCTAAATAAAGCTATCCTTAAATTTACAAGTTTCTATTTTTTTCAATTAAAATAGTTCAAACCTAAACAATAAACAACTTGCAGTTTATCACAAAATTACATATTATTTGAATCCATTATTGAATCCATTATGGAGCCATATACTCGAGTCGAACATACTCTTACTCAAACTTGGCTAATTTAAAACCGAGCCGAGTCACGAACGAGCTTTTCTCGAGCCAAACTCCAAGCAGCTCGACTCGTCAACAACCCTACATTCTAACTATGTTCTTAAGATAGTTTACTAAGCAAACAGACTTCGCTTACCTTCTCAGTAAGGTACTTAAACGCAACCTTCTTCTGTCCCGCTTCATATACGTTGCATTGGGAGTATATCTGTAGTGAATCAAAATATATTAAGAGCAAGCCATTAAACAAAGTAATTCCAACATAAAAATCATGTTTACACAAAACCTGAGACTCCACACTGGCACAAACAGCATAGATCCCCCAGTTCCTGGTGTAATTATTATACAGATGCACTTTCGCATATCTAACACGAGGATGCCTCTGTCGCGTCCCGTCAAAGAAACAATGGTGGATAGTTATCCTCATACATCGATCAGTAACGTTCGATGCATCCGCTCCGATAAGCATGGTCTTGTCATGTCTGGAAAAGTGACACCTGGAGATGGTAATGTCAGTGCTTTCGCGACTGATGTCTATCAGCCCGTCGTCGTAATCGCTGAGGCTGCATCGGTCGATCCATATGTGTTTCGATTTCGGTTTGATCTGAACTCCATCAACATCGGGGCCCCTACCGCCTTCGAACTCCAGGTTGGATACGATCACATGCTCACATTCCTTGAGCCTCAAGCCTTTCCCTGTGAGTTTGATTCTTTGACCCCGGCCATCGATGGTCTTATAGGACGAGACATTCAAATACGAATTGAGGTGAATCGTGCCCGATAATTCAAACACAATCCATAGCGGCTCTTTCTTCCGGCATGCTTCTCTCAGAGATCCTGGCCCATCATCTGCAAAAAACGTCCTGTTAGAAAGCGAATTTTTTACAAACTATCACATTCCTCCAACAGATTCCATTGAGAAATTATTAGTATGTAAACGAAATGGTTAATTTCAACAGATAGCTAAAGAGAGCTTATAAAAACGATTTTATAATGCATAGTTTCACAACCGGAAATCCAGATCGATCGGATTAAGCTATAGCTTGATGATACGCATCACCATTAATGTTAGAAATGAAAAATTCAAGATACCAACACAAACAACCAGTTAAAATGAAAACATACACCGCATCCTGAATTTGAAACCCCGCAGCATAAGCAAACACTTAAATCCCCATCCCTTTTCAAAAAGAGCACCATATGACTACTTCAATAATCAAATTGAACCAAAAAGCATGAAATTGACAGAAAGTGAAAGCTCCAAATTACACAGAACGAAGGGAACCTGCTAACGAGGTGACGCAATGGAGGGCGCCGTGAAGTCCGCCGACGGAGAATCGGCCGAACCCTTCAGCTTGGCCGGCGAGGGCGCGCAAGGTTGAGTCAACGTGAGCATAAGGCAGAGAAGTTCCCATTTCCGGCGGAGAGCAGCTCGGCGCTTGTTGATTAGGCATAGCCGGCGGTCCGGATATATAGGCTGGCGGAGGGAAAGGAGGAGAAGGAACAGGAAAGTTAGGTCTGCCGCCGTTATGATGCTTGTGGTGGCCGTGGTGGTTCCCCATATTTCCTTTGTAACGGCGATCGTTACCCGTTACAGTAACTGATAGTGAGAGTTGTTTTGAACTTTGGATGTTTCCTGGCCGCAGAAACCGAAGAAACCAAACCGTTCCGTTTTCTCTCTCTAAATCTCTTCCACAACAATTGGAGACATACCAGCGGCACCGCCGACATGTTTTTGGATGCCGATTTTTTAAAAGCATGACGTGGTACAGTAATCTTCGTATCTGATCCGGGGTGTAGACTATCGGGCTTTTCTGGACCAACAGTTGGCCCACGGGATATTATGTGAAGGGCTAGCCTGGATAGTTTATGTCCATTAGGATCGACTAGACTATTGGGCTACTCTTGACTTGCCCGTCCCCCATAGACCACCACGTTTTGGGCTTTCCTGGATAGTTCTCGACTTCTTGTCCATCACAATGAATTGTAATTTGTAAGCACCAACCCAATATTCTATTTCTTTTGGTGGAAAACGATGCCGAAATATCTTAGGTATTATTAGGAATTTATATCAGTTTAGATAGTGAAACACTAGTTACATCATATTATAATTAGTGGGACAATTCTTTATTTGATTCATTCAAAAAATGTAAACTAAAAGAAAAAGAATGACTCAAATTAGTTAAATAATTTACGGCACAATTCGTTTCGTAATAAGTATGGATAAATGAACCTCTCATTGATAGTGGTAGAAATCCTAAAATTACATGACCAAAACTGCATGTTGATGATCCAAACTTGCAGCATTGAAAAGGATAAAGATGGCCGCAATCTCCTATTTAATTACTATGGAGGTAGAATATAATTACTATTGGGGTAGAATAGCTCTCGTCATTTGGTAACATTGACTGCGAAAGTAATTGGATTTGACGGATTGTCATTCAGCACTAAGGATGGCAACAAGCGGGTATAGATTTGAGTTTCATATATCCATCTCTTATCCAATAGTTAATTCGTGTTTTGTCCATATCTGCCTGGATTGGTACAATAGATACAATATTGTTATTCATTCCCATTTTGAATTAGATTTGGGTATTACCCGGTTGGACGGATTTTATCCAATTGAAGTAATTTGACCAATTAAAAGCCAAGTGCCACAAATGGCAAACCAAGTAACCCATCATCCAAGTTTTCAACAATCATTCAAAAGCCACAAATGGCAAACCAAGTAACCCATAATCCAAATTTTCAACAATCATCCAAGTGCCACAAATTAACATATTCAATCTCATCTCTGAAAAATATAAATGACATTATATATATATGGATGGGTACGAGACAGATAGTACAGTATCTATCCCCTATCCATACCCATTAAATTGATTTTACGGGTTTACACGTACCGTCCGAAATCCAACATCGACGGGTTTTAAATGGAGATAGAATGGGTTTTGAAGGGCTTTAAGGGTTTTGATTGGCCTGGGGAGCATCAGCCAAAGCCCGAATGTGAAACGGATATAGTACAGAGCATTAAACAATATGGGAAAAGAAAAAGAAGATGTCAGTAATTGTCTCCACTTATCCAGACCCACCAAATTGTTTCTATTTGTAAAGATTAATGTTCATGTGCGCGTAATCTTAACCCACGTGGGACCCTCTCTCGTGGACAATCTGCGTCTATGATGACGGTCCTTGACTCCTATTTTGGCCCATCTCCACCACTTGCCCCCTATTTTCTTGTTGCTCTCTTCACTTGTTATTTAACAACGCCGTAACTCGGAACATTTTCCGTCTTCTAGAACATCTTCTCGTCATCCAAGTCATTACTCAATCACTCCACTTTCTTCAAACACAATTTTTACTTGCTCAATTATGATATTATTCTGGTAACAGTTTTTGTAGCTGTGGTCGAAGTTGATCTTCAACGGGTAGTTGGTGCCTTGTAACACTTTAATTTCGACACTTTTAAATGGGATAACCTGATGAAAAAATAATTAGTATGCATTTAATGTAATGCGTGTAATAATCTATATATGGATGATGTTGCTTTATGTGTTGGGGTCTGGCATCCCATGTAGTGTATGAAGCAACATACCACACTACACAACACATGACATTCAAGTTAAAACATGCTTGTATGTTAGCTGAGATAGTGATCTTTAAATCAATCTCATACATATTGTAGCCAAACTTTCAATGATATTATGACCGACGTTATATATGACTATTGGTTTCTATGTGTTTATAATAACCACATTGTGGGTACTACTGCTAGGGAAATCACTTTGACAATTGATCGGACAACAATTAGTTTCAGCATGAGCAACAAAATGTCGTAATTGAATTTTTTTAGAACCAATGTTACCGATATGGTGGCGAGTAATCATGCTAGATGTCAAAGGAATGTACCCACATGTGTGATTAAGTTGATCAAGATGTACGATGATATATTAATCTTCTCATAACTTTTCCACGCAAAAATTATTGGTCAAGACATTGTTTTATACATGTGTCAAATGGTCACTCCTAAATGGCTTTACTTGGATGTTGTTGTCCTTATACACGGATACATGTGGTGGTTCTAAACAAAATTATTAATTAGAGGATAAAGTAGTAAATTATTTTCAGGCAAAACAAACTCAATCATCTAATATTGGATCTTGTCCTTATACATGATCGAAATTTAACCATATCAAATTATTAAAAGATTGACATGTCAGATCGAATATATTCGGTAAAAAAAAAATTCATAATCACCCAAATCAGATTTACGTATATTTCATGGACCATCACGTAAAAAATAAAAATAAAAGTAGGGCTTATCCTTCACCTTGTTCACAAAACCGCGGGAGGTCAACGGCTTGTTGAAGAACCAGAACGACGCCGCACAGATTGAGAAGTAAGCCGGCGTTTGTTAGCCAACAACCCAACAGCTGAAATCAATTGCAATGTTTGTAGTCCACTTGTTTGCATTTCGTTTAATCCATCCATCATCCACTAGTACCCATTAGCTGCTGGTAAAAGCCACAGCTTATCATCCCACTTTTGTCCTTTTCCCATTCAATGAGAAAAGAAACAACCGTTCAATTCCTCACCTCCATCAAATTTCTGTTCCTCCTTTTTCTCTGTAGCTCTCTGAACCTAGTCGAATTGAGTCCAGTTTGTTCCTCCTTTTAGAAACGCGGTGCCAAACACAGAGAGTGAAGAAAACCTGAAAAACCAGAGTCACCCTTCTTCTTCTTCCTTTAGAAACTCTTGAGGTAAGCTCAACTGAACCCTTTCCTTTCTTTGACTTTTAGCTTGGTAAAGTTGAACATCTTTCTTCAACTCCATCATCAACCCTCTTCAATTATTGTTTGAAGTTGAAAACTTCACGCAGCAACGACCTCAGATCTCCATTCCCCAACTCTTGCTATTTCCAAAGTCTTTCTTTTTTTCAGTCTTATTCTGGTTATCCGCTATCCTGATTGGAATAATAATTAATGAGGGTCAAGAATTTGGTTCTCTTCTGATCAAAATTTCTGTGCTTTGTTTTAAGGGAATCGAGGGGAACAAACAATCCTGCCAGAGCTTCCTCCACGTGCGTTTCTTTTGTCTGATTATCCTCAATCATGTAAAAAAGGAATACCAGAAACGCTTTGGATTCCGATCCATCTCATTCAGCTACCAAAACGGATTTTTTTCTCTCTGTTTCTCTCCTCTTTGATTTCTTCCGATGGAGCCTCCGGCGAGGCAGCAGAAGAAAATGACCAAGCAACTGACTGCCAAACGAGACGACTCGCCCTTTCACGCCGCCGCCCGTGCCGGAAACCTAGACCTGGTCCTGGAACTCATCGAGGAAGCCTCCGGCGACGACGATGCTGCGGAGTTGAAGAATCTGCTCGCGAAACAGAACCAGTCTGGCGAAACGGCGCTGTACGTCGCCGCCGAGTGCGGCCACGCCGACGTAGTGAAAGAGCTCATCAAGCACTACGACACCGTTTTGGCCGGGATGAAGGCCCGAAACGGCTACGACGCCTTCCACATCGCCGCCAAACAGGGCGATTTAGGTATTTGAGATATTCTGAATTCTGATTTGTGAATTTCAATTCAAATTCAAATTGTTAGGGTTTTGCTCACTTTTAATTTATTTGGGGGGTTTTCAGAAACGTTGAGGGTACTGATGGTAGCGAATCCGGATCTGGCGATGACGTTCGATTCGTCCAATACAACAGCGCTTCACTCAGCGGCAGCGCAGGGACACGTGGAAGTCGCCGACTTCCTCCTGGAGCGATGCGGCAGCGTGGTGGCTATCGCTAAGAGCAACGGAAAAACCGCTCTCCATTCGGCGGCGAGAAATGGCCATTTACAGATTGTGAAGTCGCTTCTAAGTAAAGACCCCGGAATCGCTACAAGAGTTGACAAGAAAGGACAGACGGCACTCCATATGGCGGTTAAAGGGCAAAACGTTGACCTCGTTGACGAACTAGTAATGTCCGATCCTAGTTTGATCAACATGGTCGACAACAAGGGCAACATCGCCTTGCACATCGCAGCTCGCAAGGGCCGAACTCAGGTGAACGGAAAAATCGACCTGGTCTTTGATTTCTCGAGTTTCGAATCAGTTATGACACGAATGATTCGAATTGTTTCTGTCAATATGAACCAATGCTTATCCCAATAACTCTAGTTGTTGGGATAAAATTAATTATGTATCTTATACTATTCTCTTACAGTTTCGACATTATTGTTGTTGTAGATTGTGAGGAAGTTGCTAGACAATCAAGGACTTGACAAAGTTACAATCAATCGGTCTGGGGAGACTGCGTTCGATACTGCTGCCAAGTCCGGGCATAATGACATTACATCTATGTTGGAGAAAGAAGGCGTTCTCTCCGCCAAATCGATGAAGCCGAACGGTACGAATCAGGGTCGAGCCCTAAAGCAAACGGTCAGTGACATTAGGTACGAGGTACACAACCAGCTTGAAACGACTCGGATAACTCGAAAACGTGTTCAGGGTATAGCCAAGAGGCTAAACAAGATGCACACGGAAGGGCTGAACAACGCTATCAACTCGATCACAGTGGTCGCGGTCCTGATTGCAACCGTCGCGTTCGCGGCCATCTTTCAAGTCCCGGGGCAATATGTGGACGATCCGAACAACCTTGCTCCGGGACAGTCGGCCGGAGAGGCGAGGATCGCTTCGAAGCTACCGTTCATGATCTTCATCGTGTTCGACTCCGTGGCGCTCTTCATATCGCTGGCGGTCGTGGTGGTGCAGACTTCGATTGTGGTGATAGAGAGGAAGGCGAAGAAGCAGCTGATGACGGTGATCAACAAGCTGATGTGGCTGGCTTGCGTGCTCATATCGGTCGCGTTCATCGCGTTGTCCTATGTCGTGGTCGGGAACAAGGCGAAATGGTTGGCGATTTGGGTAACCGTGATTGGGACACTGATCATGACCGCGACAATAGGGACTATGTGTTATTGGGTGGTCGTGGCGAGGCTGGAGCAGAGGAACATTCGAAGATCGTCGATGAGTAGGTCGAGGTCCGGGTCGATGTCGATGATGCCGGAATCTGATCTGGAGAATGATTATAAGCTGTACGCCATCTAACATCCATTTTTCTGTCATCACTATAACCATAGAGAAACACAATCTCCATGTACACGTCATGATTATATATATTTGATCATAATATATTCGTAGCTACGTATCCATCGAGGGGGCACGCTCGGATAAATTCATTACAAAGAGAAATGAGAAGTCTTTTTCGCCCTCGAGGAACCGGTGTTCTTGTACTGTGATTGTGATTGTAACTATAACTTGAGCGGCCAGGATATCGGGTCGTATCCTCTGGAAGTAGTTTGGGTTTAGGAGTTGTAGTGGGCTATCCTTTCTAGGCCTGGATTAATGGGCTTTATGTTGATTGCACATCTAAAATTGACTTGTAAATCTGAGTTGCGGATGTAGAAGGAGTCTTTCCAATGCTTTAGTCCAGTTCATTTTATGAATTTTTCTTTTCGAAATAGATCAAATGAAACTGTCAAAGAAATGAAATAATATAATATAAATGTCCAAGATGTAACTGAATTCAAACTTGATATCTCCAAATCTCCAACAATATAATGCAAAATTTCATAAGGATTCCATTTGAAGGATTCAAAACTCCAACATTATTTAATTGTTGTATTTTACTTTGGACAGCAAACTTCAATATCAATGGTCTATAATAAAACAAATGTTATTCAAATCACATCTTCCTTTTGGGTGTAGTTTCGATTTTTCTTTTCTTAATATGATTGTTGATTATATTTTTGTAGACTTAATTGGAGCTTTTGACCCCGCGTTATACCGATTAATAACTAAAAACTAACGTCCATCACTTTCTATCAAAAAATCAGAAAGGGCCGTCTCCAAAATCAGACAGTGTATTTCACATGTAAATGTTTATGTAGTACATATTTTCATATATAACCTAGTAGATTTAAAATGTTAACGATTAGAGGCAGTAAATTAAACATTCGTGAATCGACGGTTGCATTGGAGGGACGCAGTTGGTGAAGAGCTAGAAAATGGAAAGACAAATACTCAAAGGGGCTGACATTATTCACATGGATGAAATTGAAGTGGCTGACAGATTGGTCCCCAGAAACAAAAGATGCCACTATTTCTAAAAAAATTGCAATCTTTTGAAGAATTCCAGGTGCCAAGTGGGTAGGAGGATTATGGAATTCTGGACTGAAATTGAAGAATGGCGGTCGTTTGTGTTGACTCATTTGTAATTAAATGTGTTTTTGTCTCGTTGGGAAGCACAACATACATACGTAATCTCGATTCCAAACTGTCCCAAGAGATACACCTGTGTGTCGGATTGATGCGATCAATGAACCAATTGAATTGAACGCTGTGTTGAAGAATGCATCAACGAAGATATGTATTGAGAATGAGAAGCAGCAGTGGGAGTCAACTGGCAATGGCAATGGAAATTCTTGCACGTTACTCTCGTTATCAGTCTTTTTGATAGAAAGTTTGCTTTGCCTTTCTTCCTCTGTAAAGTTGGGGGAAAGAAAGGGGAAAGTGGAGAAAGATGCAATGCTATTATTCCCAACACTCACTTCCATGCATTGCACTCATAATTGCTATCATGTTAGGCAACTACCCACACACAAATACTATCGCTGGATCAATGAAGGCAAAAGAAACTGTCCAAATCTCTTCACTCTTCCATCCTTACAAACCCAGCAATGGACAGAAATCTCCAAAGGAAAGAACAAAGCACATGGATCTCTAATTAATTGTAATTAAACAATTACAGTAGGAGATGAGAAACTTGTATATTTGACCTAAACACACATCTTAGGCGTTTCTATTTGACGAGGAATCAACGGCGAAACTCCCGCCGCCGCCGCACCTTTGCTCTTTGCATTCTCTCTCGATTTCTTGCAGTGAGCAATGGCGCCTTCGATCGAACTCTCGATCTCCTTAGTACTGTCGCCGCCGCTGCCTTTCTTCAGCCATAGAAGATCATAATACAGCTTGTCGGAGCTTAGGGAGAACGACGACGAGGAAGAAGACGTAGACGAAGACGACGTCGTCGTTTTAGAGGAAGAAGAAACATGACACTGAATCGCTCCAGAGAAAGATTTCCTCTGCTGGCTCATATAATTACTGTTGGTACTAATACTAATACTATTCCGATTGCTGCTGAATCCCCCCAACCCCAAGCATTCCTCCGCCATTTCCTTCTCAATCCTCTTCTTCAGCGTACTGCCGTACTCAAACCTCTCGTAATTCTCGATCCTTCCAAACGGATTGTTGTTGTTGTTGTTGTTTCCCTTAGTATGGATCTTCTTCCTCCCCATCACTCTCGGAAACTTGCTAATGAAGCACTCTCTCTTCCCTGCCGCGTCTTCCGCCGCCGCCGCCGACTCTATTTTCAATTTTTTTGATGACTCGTCGTTTCGGAAGAGAAGATTCGCCGCTGACTCTGTTTTCAAATTTGTTGCTGACCTGCCAAACGACTCGTCGTTTCGGAAGAGAAGAAGCGCTTTGAGATAAGATCTGGAGGACTTAATCTTCTGGCAGAGAACAGATTGCCGGAGCTTCTTCCCCCACGAATACGGCGACGACGAAGACGACGAGGACGACTTCTTATTCTGGATATCGTCGTCCTCCAATAGGAATCGTCCTCCGAAAGTTTCGGCGGACCAATCGAAGAAACAGTCATCGTCCGGGTTAAGCTCGGAGCTGACCCGACCCGATCCGGACGGGGAGGTAGTGACAGGAGTGACGGCGGCTGTTTCGGAGGCGGAAGCGGAGGACTGGAGGAGGAGGGATTGGACCAATTGGAGGCGGGGAGGGAGGTGGAGAGGGAGGAGGTTGCCTTTGTAGAAGAGTTCGTCGGCAGGGGAAGTGTTGTTGGTGTGGTTGGTTTCAAGGAGTGAAGAAGAAGAAGAAGACATTTGGAACTCGAACTCGCCGCCATGGATGGAGGAGGAGGAGCAGCTGTTGACTTCCATGTCGATGTATTCGTCGTCTTCGGATTCTCCGTGAATGGAACAGTTGGATTCTTGATCTGGCGTGGCCATGGCTTTTTAGAGGTGGAAAGAGAGGAGAGGGAGGAGAGATCCTTTAAAGGGAGGGATGCAACCAACTTTGAATTAGAAACTTTGAACCAACTTTGAATTATTTAAATTTTGTGATTATTTATTTGTATAGTACTTAGGAATTTTAATGTTGGTGGTTTGAATTAAAAAAAAAGGGTTATTGGATTGTTGATGACTATCACTTCACTCTGTTACCTAACCCCAATTGTTTTATTTTATTTATGAGAATCAAGTGGACTAGGAAATTCAATTATTATTTCCCCCCCATATTTTCTCAGTTGCTTAACCAACTCAATTTCATCTAAAAATATCTCTCTTTGTCCAAACATATTTAGTGGTGCTATCTGCCCAAACTATTTGACATATCTCCTACCCACACTTCCATGCAGATTCTGATTTGTACGTACGTACATAATTGACGTACACATTATCAGAATCTATCCTCAATGCCTTATCTCCAAGTAACAAAAGTGCTATAATACGAATACTAACAGTGTATTAATTCATTTTTTTTTATGATATAAACTTTCCGGAAAGTGTAGCGGTAAAAAGGAACAAATGACTCGATTCGTCAAAGTTAAATGATCGGCTAATTCATTTTAGTTATAGGTACTCAACGCTTATTGATACCGAAACGACCACCATGTAAAAGAAAGTTATAAATACGAAGAGGTTTGCAGAAGGAGAGGACATGAGGGTATGGTGGGAATTATGAGTGTGTATGGAACAAACAACATCCATACCCACAAGGTCCTCTGAGACATTGTATTGGAAACCATTTCTTTCTTTATTTTGGGCTATGGGAAATGAAGGAATTGGACCACACTAGCTCTCTTCTTTGAATCTACAAACAAACTAAGCTAAAAAAGAGAGCCCCATATCGATCTCTACAGAGATCAATAATATGGGATTGGAGGGAGGGAGGGGAACATTACGACAGTGATAATATAATACTCTGCAGACTGCAGCAGCATGCATTCAAATGCTTTGGTTTTTTCCAATGAGTTATGGAAGGGGTTGGAGCCATGGCTAGTTGGCTTATAGCACTCGTTTGACGTGGTCAATATGTATCATTCTCGAGGCTTTTAATTTTTTTTATTCTTTCTATCCATTTTTACATATATATTACAAAATGTGAATGAAAATTAACGAAAACATTGAATTCAAATCTAACACATTGTACATCCTACCACCTAAACACCAATAGACCCTCGCTGGACCAACATAAGCTTTCTATGAATAAAAAAGAGCACCTCTTGTCTTTACTTGGAATCAAAGGTTTGAGATGGTAAAAACCAAGAGGAAAGGTCCAAACTTTTACTTGGTAAAGCAGAAGGTAAAAAAGAAAGAAAAGAGAGTGGCGGTATGTGGTTAAAATTTCAAACCAATAAGGTTTTTGGCTCGCAAATCATCATTCGATTCCTCCTCCTATTATATTAGAGCTCGTCTCCTTGGTAGATGGTGTCCTCACGTGACTCTCAAATGATCAATATCTGCACCCGTCACGTGACCTCTCTCTTTCTCTCTGTCTCAGCTGCTCTGCTCTGGCCTATAATGGCGTGTGGTGGTGAAGAGATGTGAATGTTTTAAATCCAGGATGAAATGATTGGCCGCCCTGGGTTTTATTCTTTCTCTAACAGTGACAGTGTGTTCAAAACCTGAAAAGTGAAACAAAAAAAAATGGGCCTGAACGGTAAAAGAAATGCCAGAGAACGCCATGGATACTGGGGGGAAATATCAGGCTGTGGAAAAGCAAGCAGCTTTACTTTCCAGGTGGGAGAGCTGCAGAGTCATATAGGATAGGATAGGCCTCTTTCTTTCTTCTGCTTCATTTCAGCAATGATTATTGGAATTAGATGCCCTTTCTCACAAATTAGAAAGCAGCAGCAGCTGAAACTAAACTCCATGTTTACGATTCTCTTTTCCCATAGATAACTCCAGTCCACTCACTATCTACTCATAATCATTACATTTCTTCTGCTGCCTATAGCTATGAAGAATCTTTGTTTGTTACAAACAGCAACAAAACAAGTTAGCTCAGTGGTCAAGAAGTCCCATGCGCAGCAACAAAAACCGAGAATTGGCTTTCACACAATCCAGGAATCCTCACAGGCATCCTCTGATTTTACATGATACACTTTATATTTTGAGATATGCCGTCCAGTACTCTGAACCATTCTAGTTTCGTCGCTGCTGCGGCAAAGTGAACGGAGGAAACAAGAATGCAAGTGTTTTGTGAGGCATCTAACATTCTATACTTTTCTCTTCCCCATGGAATTTACATAGTTTAAATGAAATGGGTATACATCTATAAACCAACACAGAAAGACTTCCAATAAGTTAACTTCTTTTTTCTATCGTCTTAGAAGATGAGGAACAAAAAAGACTAGGACTTGTTTGTTAATAAATTGATGGGAGTTCTCTTGTTAGGGGGGGGGGGGGGGGAACGATTCTTCCAAAAGTGTGATGAACTGACGATCATCCGGTGAGAATTACCTGCTTCCCGGCATCGCATTCCCATTCGCCAAGGTCTTCGGGTGAGTTGCCTCTGCCATCCGATTCCAGTTCTAGCTCGATTTGCAAGAGCGGGTCTCTGGCTTTTCGACCTCTCACGTTGACAAAAGGCAAGCCATTGCTGTTCCTCTTCACTTCTTTCCTTTCCGGTGTATCAACTGACTGTCTTGGTGTTTGAGGCGCTGTGGCGTCCTGAGACCTGCCGCCATAAGGTGATAATGATCTTGCACTCGGTGACGACGATACTCTTCGTTCCAGAGTGGGTCGTGGGATCGACTCGAATTCCTCTTTGATCTTCCCGACTGCTTCGAATAATCCATCGGTCTTATCTATGTCTCTCCTGAATCAAAGTTGTGAGGGTAAACAAACATTTTGTTGGTTCAATATGGGATGGTGTGATGGTGTTTGATAAATAATATAAAAACCAATTTGAACACACTCCCAACAACTCGAGTTATTAGGAAGCAACGGGTCATGACATGGTATCAAAGCATTTAAAGATCAAGAGGTTTCCGTTTCGAATCCTGGTAACCCCAATCCGTGCACTTGACTTATTGAAGATGTGCAAACCTCATCTCTTCGAAGAACTTCCCTTTGAGGGGGCTTGTTGATAATTTATATAAAAATCAATCTGAACCCTCTCCGAACAACTAGAGTTATTAAGATCCAACGATTCATGGTAAATGGTAATGATGGAAAATTTGGCAAAACAGAAAATGGATTGAGTTTGGAAGTTTTTTTTTGTGTGGGGGAGTTTGGAAGTTACCTGTAAATGCATTCGTGTTTGGAATGGAACTGTTTTTTCACGGTATCCACGATGCTCAAGATGGTTATAATCTGGCATTATGAACACAATGTATCATGACAAGTAAACGCATCCAACACTCAGCACATCATTCTCTATCAAGTTCTTACCTTGGCTTCAGATTCGAGGTATTCGTCTTCGAGACCCTTTGGTTTGTTTGTTCGTTTCGGGTTATCAACATTGGGGGAAGCTGCTACGTCTGACCTGCTCAAGAATTATTTGCAGTTTTGAGCTCTCATTGTTTTTTGCTTATAAGATTCCAGAGAAAGTGCAGGGAAAAAGCAAAATTAATACCCATGACACAAATGCAACTCCTGCACAAGTCCTCTAAAACGGATCACATCCGGTTCCAACTGTTCCTATTATAAGAAAACCATATACGGTTTGTACGATTAACAACTGATCATTTCCCCAGTGTTAAGAAGACAAATCACTAATCAAGAGAAGCAAGGCGAATTTAAGTATGTAAAAATACCTTGTACGCAGTGAGAAGATGAATGACAAGATTCACCAGATAATCTCCGTATTTCTCCAAGTCGCCACTTGAACATGCATGTTAAACAGAAAAAGTTAACGGATATACAAACAAGAGGGTGCAATAGAAGTTATAAATAGCGAGAGTCGGAGAACATGTGGTACTTACTTAACCTGCTTCTCATTTTGCTCAGAGTATCGACTTTGGAGAACCCATGTATCTTGTAAAAATTGAATCCACGAAGTAACAACTTCAGCTTCCACTTTACAAGAGTTGATAGATTTAGACAGCTCATCTTCCTGAGATTCAAGCAAAGCTCATTATTCAACAATCAACAAGAGGACACTCTGCTCTTGGAGCTTTGGAACTTTCTTATAAGACAAACACATGAAATGAGACAGAACAACGACCTACCCGGCTTTTCAAGTGCATCAGAATCTGGTTACTAGCTTCATCAAAGTTTTCTCTTTCTTCCTTGGCATTGTGAATCCGTTGGCGAGCTGAAGTTAAGGCGCTGTTCACCTAATTGCAAGAATTGAAAGTTTTAAGCCAGAGAAAGAAGTACTTGGCAAGCTAGAGCAGTGTTCTTGTCACTTTATTACATGATCGTGGACGGATGAATACTCATATGCATGACTAAAAATGTGGCTTAAGTATGTCAAATAACGTCAGAAAAGAGTATATTTCAAGAATTCATTCTGCCAAATCTTAACGAGATAATACTGTTACGTAAGAACAAGATTACCTTTTTCAACTGTGATTCAAGTTCATGCTTTTCCTTCTCTAGTGCTTTAATTTCTACAGCTAGGTCCTGTAATCTCAATGGAAATAGTTAAAAGCTGTAAGAGATATCACAACCCTTGTTGTACTTAATACGAAATGTGGTTAGGTGTTTTGGGGGAGCTCACCTTCTCAATCTGGCTAACCTCATTGGTTTTAGCTACTCGAAAGTTGAGCGCTTCTTCTTTCTGACACCTGAACAAAACAAAGCATCCTAAGAAGTTAGACGGAGGAGGAACCAGTAAACTTTTATGAACCCTTTCTTTATCACTAAAAGCGTCAGTTTTCTTGGAATTCAAAAATTCAAACTAATTAAGGCACCATTCTCAAGAGATATAGTAACAAAGGTTTTCTTTAAAGTTGCAAGTCCAGGCATAATTTTATACGTTTTGCAAACACGCATGTAAAAGTTGCAAGATAAGAACTCTCTGAAATGGCAACGGACCTGTGATCTACAATGCGGCTTTCAGTTTTTGAAGTACAGCTAAGAAGAGATTCTGCCAAGATTTTTAATTTGTCCACCTGCAAAGTAAGAGCAACAAGCCACATAAATGATGGAGTATATATCTTTACATAACCTACCCATAATAAATTAGGCTTCCAGCATAGACACACACAAAATTGGACAATTTGTGATATGCAACAAGGGTAAAGCTCTCTGATTCAACCATAAGAAGTGCATAGATCAAGAGAATATGCGCAATAGCTTCAGTTCCAAGTTAACCAAGCCACAGCAGATCCGTACCTTCTCAGCATGCGCCTGTGCGCAGTAGCCATTTCTCAAAGATCTCTTCTTTACTAGTAGCGCCTCTAATGTGGAACAGAGCTGAATTCTTTTGAGAGTATCTTTTAAATCCTACACGAGAAGAACGGTCAGTCTTTTATGTTCAAATGGATCAACGTTAAGCAAGGTGTTCTGTCATTGACACAATTGATTCTGCTACCGGAAGCACCTCAGTTCAAAGCCATATGAAAAAGGGAGCTTAATAGAAAGGAATAGGAGGATTAACAGTACCTCTCTTGTTTCATTTTCACCAGATTCACAGGAAGGCTCTCTGTGTTCCTCATGTTTATCAAGTTTCTCCACTAACCTGCCGACTTCAGCATCTATTCTGAGAGCAGGGAGAAGAACTTAAGAACATTAAAACATGCATAGTGCCAACTGAAAACTACAAAAGTATGAGTGAACCGGCAATTTCCTTTCCATTTTTACGGTTGTTACATATAAACTGCAGCGGGATTGGGAAGTGGAGACATAAGAAAGGTCCATTTTTTCCCCACATGCTTCTTGACTCACTCACCTTGCAAGGTCGGAATTTATTTTCAACCCAGAAATTGCATCTTTAGCAAATTGGAGCAGTTCTCCTCGCTTCACCTGCAGACAGTGTAACAATAAAGCCAAGATGTCACAAAGAAATTCATTACGGGATATTGAAGGTGTCAGTTAATCTATACATTGATACAATCGGTTCAACATCCAATTTTCTTATTACCAGCACTTCATCCCGGTAAGTAGAGAATGCTTTTGCCAAAGTCTTTATGCTTTCAATGATTGTTTGATGAACATCCTTCCCTCCTGCAAGACAAAGCCTGTATATAACCAAACCAAAATAAAATTACGTGGGCTTTGAAGCAGAAAACCAGAAACCCTTATATTCTCATTCAACTTAACTATATTGGGGAAATCACATAGTTAAACTGGAGAAAGGGGGTGAGAGCTAGAACACTCACCCAAAAATCTCCAGAAGCATTGAGACTTCCTCCTCCATTGGTGCTTCAAGAATCTGAGTCACAGAAAAGAGTTAACCTGCGGTTATACTCAATGCATCAGCAAATACACAGTCAACGAAGTACTATAGCAAGATATGCATCTTGAACAAAGAAGACTTACTGGAACAAGATACACGCATAGCAACATGAGAAACAACCAGGGCTCAGTAACCTAGACCAAAATCTATCAATCTATGAAAATATATACAGATATAATACAATCTCAAAGGTGGATGTTGAGGTAGGAAACAACTAGGTTCAAACAGATATCAGACCATATAAGACGAGCAAAGAATTTTTCAGAAAAGCCTCAAGACTAAAAGCTAGTACACTGATTATGGAAAATTAGCAGCACATTAAGTTCAATTTTGAATAATTATCAAAAAATGTCAACCAGGATTAGGGAGGTTGGAAGTTTCTACTTACCATGGACAATGAGATGCCTTCAAGGGCCTGACTATAAAGAAACACATCACGGAAATTCATTGTCCCGAGATCAGGATCGAAGTAATATATCTGCCAAGTTGCAGGAAGAAGCATTGGTAAATAAATTGATGTTGCATTTCCTTGTAACTACAGGGCTTCTGTTTGGAGTTAGAAGCATAGAAAAGTCTGAAAAGGTGAAGGAGATGGATATATAGAGCAATCAGAAGTCACCATTGTAGGCCTTTTAGGAGAATCCTTGGGATCGTCGGGGAGAAGGTTTGCCTCAGGAAATGTGTCGTTTGCCGTAAAAGGAGCAGATAGTCTCTCGATTTCCTTAAGCGCAACCAACCATCTCCTCATCAATTGAACTCTTTCGATTCCTCTGTACGAAATAGCAACTTCCTCCAGCCTTTCCGCCGTCTGCCGGAAGTTTTGCAAATTCCGGGACCCCTGCTTCCAACCAACAAAATTACTTTCAACACATCTCATAAAGAGGGAGAAAAAGTACAATTGAAAACAAAATTTCGAAAATGATTTTCAAAATTGAAACAATGCATTACAATTCGATCCTGGATGATCTTGGCGCCCCCAGCGACGGCATTGCCAGCTTGAACGACAACGGTTCCAGCGGTTCCAGCGACGGTGCGTATACCTCCTCCGACCTTTTGACCTCCGGCGATGACAGCTCGATTGACTGCAGACCTAAACCACGACATGGCAACGCGGCGGATAGCTCCTTCAACCTTTCGACGACGCCGGTCTCGGAGCTCCGTCAGCGCGTAACCGAACAAAATTAATCAGGAGAAGCTTTCAAGAAATCACAAATTGTAATAGAATTGGATCACAACGACGATCATGGAGCTGCATGGTGAAGGCATGTGTGGGGGGAAGGAGCGGCAGCGGGAGGAGATGGGAGAGTTAATAATAAGAATGGAGGGAAAATAAAATAGAGAGGTCAGACAAAATTTTCGCCTTCATGCTTTGTTTGTTTACTAAATTGCCCTCAAGACTCGCTAATGTAAATGCTACGTGCGTACGTACGTTGAACATTCAAATTCTCTTTTCTGGCTTTTTACACCCCTTCTTTGTCTTTTATTCAGAGTCAATCTAACAAATCAGTCATTCGAATCTGTATCTTATAATATTCCAGTTCCTAAATTTTTCTACTTGGACATTTCACCCCTTTTGAGACATTTGCCTTTCATGATGCTTTCATCCACTCAATGGTGACGTGTCTCATAGTTTTCTATTGTATGGATGAATTTCAGCTCTCCAGTTCTGGCTTGAATGCGAATTCCAACAGAATTGATAATTCCGGCCGGAATTGGGGAAAACAACCTAAATTAGCTTGAAGGACGAAGGAGGGAATGAAAATTGCAAAGGATGAAATTTATTTCGAAGCACAGCTCCCATTTAGACTAGTAATTGGAAAATTTTATTAGTGATCTACTAGTAAACTAAGCAGTTGCTTCTGATACAAGAAAGTGTTTACAGATCGGCAAGCAATTTTGGATACAACAAATCTCATCCATCCATCCGTCGGCTATTCTATAATACTGGCATACGAATGGAGATGTAGAACGGAGGAACACTTCTTGATCGTGTCGGCCAACGACCGCCCTCTGGCCTCCCGGCACAAAAGGGAATTAAAACACTTCCACCGTTCGATTCGATTCACTATCAAATCCCTACAAATCGACATCTGGCAGTGGCATTCTCCAGAAATTCCACGAGTTGTAATCTTCCTGCAAAAACACATAGCCGCCAGCATCGTCATCATCACAAAAACACAAATTCAGAACATTGCTTATGTCCCAAGTTACGATGCAGAGCGTTCATATCACCTGCTCGACCAGTGATGTCGGGGGGAACATGTCGTTCACTAGTGTGTGTAAAGAAGTATACGACTTCACATCGATGCGATGACTGATAGCCACCTCTCCCTGGTCAAACCATGGTTAACTCGAGATATTAATCTTCTAGTAAAAGGGTCGTCGGTGAAAAGTTCTCTTGAGACACGAACCTTTGGGTTTATGATGAAGATCTTCCCCTTTGGAATGCCGATTTTGCGGTAACTAAGCTCGTCGGTGTCTCGGTTACCGAAGCCTGCGTAGAACGGGTTGTATTCGGCAGGAAACAGTTTTCTGATGTCCTGCGAGGTAAACAAGTTTTTCCAATACTGAATGTTTGGGAACATTTAGGCGATATAGTTTATACTTTCCAAATAACACTTCTGGAAATACCTCTAAGCAAGCTATCTTGAACTCATGAGGAGCTCGCCTTATGACTGTCAACCCGAAGAAGTAAACAATATATGTTTTAAGAGTCAGTATGGCCTGTTATTATTGATCTGATGCATAGAAAGATAAACCGCCTCACCTTCGCGATATAATGATGGAAACAATCCATCTGGTGAAATAACAACTGGCCCAGTCGGTAGGGTTTTCCCATCCTGTAAAACCAAAACAAGCAAAGCATGATTGTTATCATACAGAGAACACGCGTATCAATGACAGTTGAGGCAGACCAGGAAGGAATCAACCACACTGGCACATCTTTGAACTACAGGCAAGTTATTTAGGTAACGAATTTCTGGAACTTCTTCAAATTCTAGCACACCGTATCGTTTATACATACTCTTGCTCCAATTATACTCGAGAAGTAGGGACATCGCATGTAGGAAGCGACTGGTTTGAGTGAAGAAATTTCCATACCTGTTTTAAGTTGAAGAGGAAACTCCTGGTCAAATACGCCTGGACAATTGCCCGTGCACTTAGAAACAGTAGCTGGTATCCATTTTCCTGTGAAATTGTAGAATTTTACTTTCAGTATTAAGGATTTCAAACTGCAGATACAACATCGTGTTATGTTGAAAGCAAGCATCACCTTTATTGCAGAAAAAAGCGTAGCCACTCCAGATTGTGACCAATCCTTTCCGACCAAAGGCATGAACTGACCTAAGACATCAGACCTGGAAGATTATCAATGATTTTAGTATAATACACTACTCAAAGTAACAGAATCTACAAAGTTAACTGTCTGCCAGCATCTATAATTCAATATAAACATACTTTATTTGTATTAGGATATGGATTAGAAGGGGAATCAAGGAGGTAAGACCGTGAGAGGACTGCAGAAAAGAGATCATAAAGCTAGTTCTTACCATCAAGCAGAGAGCATGACAATCTAAACAAGCTACTACCCATATAGAGCATAGTAGTATATAGAACTTTCGAGCCACCAGTTGATATTCATGAAAGAGTAACAGTTCATACAACATAATGTTGGGATAACTGAAGAAAAAGGGCATTGAAATCCTTACTTGGTAATTGTTCCATCAACATCTGAGATCACAATTCTAGCATTCCACTTCCACAAGTATATGTGAGCATCAACCTATTGAAATGAGTAAAAAATCAACAATTGAACATTGAACTGCAAGCTGCTATTGTCTTTATATTTACGTATTGTTATAGTAGTTAAACACGTGCAAATCTCAGGATGACAAGGCAGATCCAGTCTAAACTCAAATTCTACCAACATCATCTCTGGAAGAAAAAATCCATCATAGATATCCTTAGCTAACTTCGCATTTGGAGGACAAACAGACCACTGACAAAGAGACTGAAATCCCAATAAACAAAGTCAATCGGCATATTAATATTTCCTATCTTAGGGTTTATCGAGACTTTCTCTGAACCCCTGTGATAAAATCCAATTTTCCATTATTGAAAAAACTACAACTTAAGAGCATGACAGCAAACCTGTTGAGTGCCCAGAACTCTGGTGGAGAAACTAAATTTTATCAAGTTCTGACCATCTTTTAGATTCAATGATGCTATCTGCTCGGTAGTCGGAACGTTGGTCCTCACATACTGCTTGTGAGGAGACTCGACAGGGACAGGGGAAGCAGCAGGCAGCTCTGCAATTGAGTTCAAATTTCCTGATTCAGTATCAACAAATAACTCTTCACTTGATGAGGTACTGCTGGTGTGCTCGAGTGTTTTAACCCTTCTAAATGGATTAGGCCAGAGCCTCCACCTGCGGCTAGAGGGTGTGGTAGGCAACCCACTTTCATCATCTCTCGTCTCTGTGTCACTCCGTATGACAGGAATTGCATCCTTCGGATCAAAAGGAAGATCTATATCATATGCAGCCATCCCAAGGACAACTGGGGCAGCCTTTTCCCATGGCAAGTACTTTCCCTCACACCTCACAATTAAATGTTCACTCTTTACGATCGATGTTGCAGAACTTTTATACTCCTCCACAGATACACGGTGCGCTTCAAAGACTCTGGCAGCAGCATCCAAGCCCATGCCAGCTTGAAGTTCCTTCCCACAGACAGAGAGTTCAATTCCTGAAAGAAATGAAAGAAAAGATTAACCTCCATTCTTCAAAAGATATCTATAAGTTGGAAATAAATATTAAGGGTGGGCCTTACTTATGTTAGCATTTGGCAACTTCTCAGGAAAAGTTTCTATATTATCTTGCACTGCCTCGCTTGTAGGGTCATGATCTTCGGAGGCGTGCCCTTCTATATCAATTGGCTCTTCCTTCACTGTGGATGCATTTAACTCTTCATCTTTTGGTTCTTGATTGATTGAATGATTAGACAAGGTGTCCAAATCTACATCTTGAGTCTCTACAACACTGGTCTCGGTAGCTTCAATTTCAACTTGTGATGAAGGTGATCCATCAAGTCTGGCAGAATCAGAATTCTGAGCAGAAAAACAATCATCACTTGATCCATCGTGAACCTTAGCCGCTAAAGGAGTGTGAGGAGGCTCTTCTACTGTTATTTCAACTTCCACTGAAGAATTTACAATTTCAGAAGTAACTTTTCCAACACGTCCACCCAATTCTGTTAAGGCCAAGCAGCTTCCAAAAACTTCCCCCTTCCTACTCCTAGCAGATGCATCCTCCGAATCACTTTGAATCGGAATCTCTTCTTCCAGTCTAGCGATATCCCGAGTCTCTTGAATTCGACAGCTGCATTCCTCTTGACCTTCACATACCTCCAGTCGGTGTTGGGAAGAAATCTCATCATTACTACCACTACAAGACTTATCAGATATAGCATCTGAAGGAGATTCCTTCAGCTTACTAATATATTTAGCTGCCCACGCATTATCCCCCGAATTGAATTCTTCAGTCCCTTCGCCAGGGCCTAAGTGAAATTGAGGTGTGCTCAGCTGCACACTCTCAGCAACCTCTTCTGATACCGAAACAGGCGCAGTTAATATATGTCCATCCACACTCACCAGAATAACTTCTGAATCTGAACCCTGAGATTCGTCATATCTACTGGAACCAAATTCTGATAAGGAAACCGGCGAAGATGGATCGTCTGGGAAGTCGTAATACCTCCGGTCAACATCAGACTCCGTCCTATCAAGTCGGCTATGTACTAAATCTTGTTCCTCTCGCAACCGTGCCACACCAGAATCAGAAACACTATGTTCAAGTTTACATATTGACCCCTCTTGGGGCAATTTCAAACAATCACTGTCTTTTTCGTCACTACTCTTCTCTCCTACTTTACCACAATCATGTATGAAGTAAGCCTCACCAGAATTGTCAAGATACATGTGGAAATTAGCTTCAGTGCCATTGACTTCAATACGCACTATCTTCTCAGCCCCTTTAAGAACACCCTGAAACTTACCGAATCGAACGTACCAAGGATTGCTCCGAAACGTCCCGTCCTGTTGCTGAACCACAATCACATCAACAGCTCCACCAAAGGGGTGGAAAGGAGTGGCAACAGAGTAAACGCCTTGCGAAATAAGGCTCCCAACCCTGCCAACCAAACTCATCTGGTTTTGATCCCAGAGTAATTCACCGCCCTCCCCAAAAAAAATCACTAGACAAGATTATTCCTTTTCTCCTTCCTTGTATCCCAGTTGAATATCCCAACTCAAATCGGACATAAAGCTTTATCCTACACTAAGATCCCCCCCATATTCTGCGACCGCTGCATCCAATTCCAGATCAAAGATCAAATAAGCATCAGCTAAAACACTAAAGAATCCAAGTTCAACAATAGTCGATATTACCAAAGAAAGAAGTCCAAAAACCCTACTAGTTCAACCAAACCATAACAAAGAAATAGCAAAGTGAAAAAAAGGGATAAGAAGAAGGAGCTGGGGAACTCACCGATTCAGTCATAGGAAGTTCCGCCAGTTGACGGGAGAGCAAAAATTAAAACCGCTTCAGAAAATTAAAGACTTGCAGCGGCTTTCTCAAGAATAGGGATGATCGGATTCAATGAGGAGAAATTGAATGAAGCAGCAGCATTGGGCACAAATCAATACAGGGAGAAAGAGGAAACAGACGAAAAAAAGGAAATCGAACTTGTCTACTGGTATTTATAACAGGGAGAAATTTCCAAGGCGAAGGAGATGCTAGGACGAACCAAACAATCTTGGGAAGCTCGCTGGGAACTATAAGTCGCATGTGCACAATCTTACTTACCTTCCTTCTTCTCCAATGCGTTTCTTTTCATCTACCAAAAATGAAAAAACCCTTCATTTCTTTTCTTAATTCTTTCCCCCCCTTCTGTTGTCTTCTACATTGTCCTTTCAATTTTAATAATTAGAATTTTGCAGGTTAGACATATTTCGATTGCAGGTTAGAATTTTCAATATCCGTATTCCGTTTAATTTTTGCTAACCAAACAGCTTCCTTGTGTTTGCCTATATTTTTCGTCATTAATAATGTTGATGCCATGTTGCCGGAATATTCCACATGGGCGGTACGCAGATATGGCCGATAGGTAGGCTATTTTTGGAAGGAATTGACAACTGCCATAAATGCAATTTTTCTTTTGTCTAACTAGACTTCTTGGTCTGTGGTACTAAGGCCGGAAGTTCGGTTTCGTAATTCGTTAATCACCGAAATTGAACTACATTCTTGAGTAATTGGTAAATCAAAGGCCGTTAAAATAAATTCGATAATAATAATGATTCTTGTGGCATAATTTTGGTAATTGGAAGGCTGAATTATTGAAAAATGGTTTCACTATAAAAAATTCTTAAAACCTATCCCAAAACAATTCACTCTCTGCATTTATTTCTGTAGGTTTTCTGTATTTTGGTATTTTCAGTTATAGTTCAATTTTTGGTAAACAGTGAGCAGAAAACGCCAATGTTCGGTGTTTTGGTAATTACTGATACAGTATCGAAATTTTGTTGGTTTAGTAATGCATGGTTCTTAACATGGCTATATTTTCGATATTCATCCATGGTTTAGTAAATATTGTTATCATATCGATTTTCAACCCTAACTCGTGCAAGATAAAAATAAATAAATAAATAAACATTACATTAGGCATATGTTCGTTACATTTATCAATACTTGTTTTGTGAACTTGGTTTTGGGATTGTGTTGGATTCAAACCGGGTACCTCCAAATCCGTACATGAATTATAATAAATAAACATTACATTTGTGTTTGATTGAAAACGAAATAAAAAAAACTGGGAACTAAAATGGAAACTAAATTTCCAGGTCTCTAGCACACAACTTTACCATTAGAATAATTTTATTTAAATAAATGTAAATAAATCTGATGTTTTAAAGTTATTAATATGCAACTTAACCAAGTCAAATACTCCACTTCGAACAACTTGAAGGTTAACTAAACAAAGTGAAATGGTGTTAACAACCACAATTCTTGGAGATACTGAGTTTCACTAAAACTGAAGGCCATTTCCTCTTTCTCAAACGTGGCCTAAGTCCTTTTTCACTATCCTGGGCAAGATTTACTTTACGGCCCAGTCACGGGCCCAATAGCATTCAAGGTTTACTATGGGCCACACAATTAATTGGACATTAACTTGGATCCAGCTGATCAGCCGTAGACTCCAAGTTGACGCAACCGGCAAAATATAAGCGCGTAGCACTGTTTATTGATACGACGTCACATCATCGCCACCTATCTGTCCGGCGAGATCTGAGCAACCGAGGATTCAATTTTTGCATTCTCATCATCACCCTAAAAACCAGAACCTTCCATGTCCACTTCCTTCTCCAAATCCTATCCTCCTCCTCCGCAGATCTGCTCCGCCACCGCGCCAAAAATGACGAAGACGCCGGCGATTCGGCTCTCTCTCCTCGCCTTGGTCGTTTCCTTCTTCGCCGTCGCCACGGCGGAGATCAGAACCCTGACCATATCCAACGACCCTCGGCCGATGATTCTCTTCGAGAAGTTTGGATTCACCCACACCGGCCACGTCACGATCGCCGTCTCCAGCGTCTCCGTCGCCTCCTCCATCAACGCTCCCAATCCGGACGCTTCAGGTTTGGGCTTCTTCCTCCTCTCCGAGGAGTCTCTATTGCAGGTCCTCCTCGAGATCCAGCAAAACCCTAATTTCTGCGTCCTCGGATCCAAGTACGTCCTCAATCTCTTCAGCTTCCGCGACCTATCCCCTCCGCCCCTCTCCTCGTTTAACCAGTCGTATCCTATCCCCCATCCGAATGAGTATTCGCTCTTCTTCGCCAACTGTGCCCCGGAGACCAAGGTCTCCATGAAGGTCCGGACTGAGGTTTATAACGTAGATCGGGATGGCTCCAAGGATTTCTTGTCCGCTGGACAGACACAATTGCCTTCTCTTTACTCCCTCTACTCCATCGCTTATCTAGCTTTTGGGGTTTTCTGGATCTATATATGCGTAACCAACAAAAGATCCGTGCAATCGATCCATTTGCTGATGGCTGGATTGCTTCTGATGAAAGCTCTCAACTTGATCTGTGCTGCTGAGGACAAGCATTACGTAAAGGTTACCGGGACGCCCCATGGCTGGGACGTATTGTTCTATTTCTTCCAGTTTCTTCGTGTTGTGCTGCTATTCACTGTGATTGTATTGGTTGGCACTGGGTGGTCGTTTTTGAAGCCGTTTTTGCAAGAGAAGGAGAAGAAGGTATTGATGATTGTCATTCCTCTACAAGTATTAGCAAATGTGGCGTCCGTTGTGATTGGCGAGACAGGGCCATTTATCAGAGATTGGGTAACCTGGAACCAAGTGTTCTTGTTGGTTGATATAATCTGCTGCTGTGCCATTATATTCCCAATTGTATGGTCGATTCGTTCGTTGAGGGAAACCTCAAAGACAGACGGCAAAGCAGCAAGGAATTTGGCTAAATTGCAGTTGTTTAGGCAGTTTTACATCCTTGTTATTGGGTATTTGTACTTCACAAGAATCGTGGTGTTTGCCCTGAAGACGATTGCAGCTTATAAGTACCAATGGGTGAGTAACGCTGCAGAAGAGACAGCAAGCTTGCTGTTTTATGCAGTCATGTTCTATATGTTTAGGCCGTTGGAGAAGAACGAGTACTTTGTGATTGATGAAGAAGAAGAGGAGGCGGCTGAAATGGCTCTGAAAGACGAAGAATTCGAGCTTTAAGATGCACCAGGAAGGAAAAGGCTTCATTTATCCACGAATTGCAACAGGCTCCTGATGGTGATAATATTCCGGACTGGATTTTTGAATACGTTGGCACTCTATTGATTGAAAAGACGAAGCTGGTGGTACTCTTGTTCCTTTATCTAGTTTTGTTTTTGTTCTTGTGAGAACCTTACTGTAGTTTTGTGTAATTTGAGCTTAATTTACTTGTGATGCATGTTATAACCCGGATGATGATAGTTTTCTCGTCGATCTGTAAGCATTCCCTCACTGTTTGCAATGCTGTTTTCATCCTTTTAGCTCCTTTTGTTGTGTTGTACTGTACATGCATTCTGGAATCTGGATGAACTAAGTCCTAATCTTTATGTTCCTTTTTACGTATTTTCGAACGGCATATGCATATGTAGCTTAATCCTCTCATCATCATAGGTTCGTGATTGGAAATAGGTTTGGTTTGGCGCCTGTTGAGGGACTGGATCTTGATTTGTCAGGAACGTTGTTTCTTCCAGGTATCATCTTGTCTTGTGCATTGAGATTGAAATCATTGGAATTTTGTGTGCAGCGTTGTTTTCCATAACTATGCGAGTCATAGACAGTTGCTGTTAGGTCGTAGCCTTCAATTCAGCCTTCTTTTCTATGAATGGACATTGTATCTTGGTTTCTCAGCCTTCTTTTTCATTCAGCTCCAATGATTTTCTAATCTATGTATGCTGTCTCCTTAACCTTAAATTCATTGTTGTTTCCCTCGAAGCTTCTTACTTCTGGAAACATTGCAAAATCAGAATCGGTGCAAATATTTGATTTCATTAGCATCGAATGTTGTTTCATCCATGGCGTTCGGAGATTAATTTGACGATGTTTCCTTTTGAGTAAACTCGAAGAAACGAATTGTATGTACAGATATGCAAGATGTGCACAGTTTGTTTATCGTTAAATGTCACATTATTTATACCATGTAACGAAAGCCTATCAAGAAAAGAAGTAAAGTTAAAGTAGCACATAGAAAACAGATCGGATCACAGCAAGGCCGACATCAGTCAAAGGGGTTATTGGCATTGCACGACACCAAGTCGTCAACTTTGTCTAACAACAAAACTCTCATAGTGTTCCACTAGGGGGGGAACTCAAATGCCAAATACAATGGAGGCATGTTAACCCGAATCGAACTCGTTTGTTAATTGTTATTCGAAATCGGCCAGCATTTCCTTAGGTAGGTTGAGGTCAAATGTTGTGCTAATTAGTGATCTTATGAAGGTAAGGTTTTTCTTCTTTATTTATACAAAGCAAATTTAGCTAAAAAACAATTATATTCTATCAGATTGTTAATTGCGTATATTCCGTTCAACCATAATTATCATTTGACAATGACTATGGGGAGATAGTGTTGGCTAATATAGAGATCGAGTAAGTAACCTGTAGGAGAACTTTCTGGTAATGGCTTGGATTTTGTTTCCAAAGTGCAGTGGGTGTGCAACAATGATGGCAGCCATGGATCAGCATGCAAATAACTTGTGTGTGAAGTGAAGCATGTGTAGTTAGCTTTTGTTGGTGAGAAGGGAAACATAGTGATTAATTTAAGCCCCATACTATAATTACTACTTATCAGTAGAGTAAAGCACTGGTGGGTGGGTGGGTGGGTGGAATTATTATATCACCTCTCCATTTCTTTCTCCCTCTCATTTAACGCTGACAATTGAAACCCTTTACATAATTTAATTAACGTAACTTTCTAATTTTTCTACTCTCTCAATTCCTAGCTAATCAAACACGAATGTGAGGAGATGCATTAATAATTCATTTAAGATTAACAACCTAATTAACACTTCCAAGTCTATAATTACCTTTTTCCATCTCTCATGAGTGATTGATGCTCATTACCCTAATGCACACATGTCGAATATATGTTCCGTTCTGATCGAATGAGACTCTAACATACAAAGCAAGTCGGGATCAAAATGAGAAAGCGAGTGAACAGTGTTGGATAATATAGTTACAGTCACTCAACAAACCGATTAGAACAGATCAGCAAACTAACAAGAAATCAAATTAAACTAAGAGATGAAGAAGATGGTAACAAGTAAATTGTGATCGTGTAAGATACACTGTCTTCGAAGTAATATTCCTCGAATTCACAAGAATACCACGCAACTGAAGATAATCACAATATCCTCTTAATTGAAGGTGAAGGTGTATTCAATCGAGAGTTGGAACGAAATTCTGAGAACAAGAGATTCAGATTATGGAAGAGAAGATGCTGCAATTTTTGCGATTTCCATCATCTAGAGCTTTTCCCTTTAAATAGAGATGACAGCCCTCAATCTGTTGCAGCAACCACATCTCCTGAGAATCATCATAATCTCCAACGAATCGTTCAAAGTGGGAGAGTTGGTTTCCAGAAATCTTCCCACTAACTCAAACAGGAACTAGAGGAGGGAGATCCGGAGTTACTAGCCGCTGGACTCTTGCAGCTTTCCTCCGTAAATCGAAACGCGTCGTACAGAATAAAAGGGCGGAACGGTCACGTTTAATGCCCTACGCTCTAACCAAGTAGTGAGCAACATTTAGTCTCCATCCAACGTCTTATAAAAACTAATGATCTTAAAAGAATGATGGTTTGCATCCTCACCCTTCCCAGACAAACGATGAACCACAACGCACAAAGCCATCTCCTCTCAACTCGGTCTAAGATAATGGAGCAAACCTCAAGATCGGTGCTTAATCGAAACTTCATTCTAACAGTAATTTAGTTTAGGGTAAAGTTTCTGCCGTGACATTAGGCTTTTCTACCCTCTTGACTCCTTTGTCCCACCCCTGCTTAATTAATACTAAAAAGTGACGAGAATGTAAACTAAGAATCCGAAGTTACTGACAGCCATAGTTTATGCATGCCTTCACACAGGTACTTCTCACTTACTCTTGTGTGTTTTTTTATGAATAAACATTCTTTACACTGAAAATAAACAGGATAAACAACCTATTGAAGCCATGTGATGTAAAAAATTAAAAGAAAATGGGGTAGGAGTTACACAAATATAAACGAAACAATTATTATTTATAAGCTTATACTACAACAAATCTCACCCAGAAAAAACACAGAACATAACACTCCAAATTTAAATATAAATAACAAACCCCCCAAAAAACAAAAACAAATTACGAAAACAGATAATTAAACTAAATAAAACTCAAATTAAAGTTTAGGGTCGACAACATCTACGCTAGTAGCACAAGACAACAACCTGTGGAAAATCTTGTACAATGCCCCGCATGACATCTCCTTTACTTTCCTCAGCACCATACACTTCCTCCCGCCGCCGTCATTTTTCTTCTTCTTCTTCTTCTTCTTCTTATTTCCTCGAGACGATTGATTGCTGCCGCCGCCACCGCATGACGAAACCTTGTCCTTGACTTTGCCGAAGCACTTCCTGGTCTTCTCCGGCACGGTCTCCTTTCTTGAGAAAGTGTAGCTCCTAAGATACATCTGCCTGCAGGAGATACTGTCCACCACTCTCGGCTGCCGAATCCCTTGCCCCACGCGGCGGACCGACTTTATCAGCTCCGCGTCCACGGACTCGGTCCACTTGTGGAGGCTAACGTAGGTGGTCCGAACCGGAACCCGCGGGTCTCGCGTGTCGTTCACGCAGTTCTGGATGCATACTGACGCCATTATATTGTTTGCCAAATGAACTCCTGAACTTACAACTTGGGGTTTTTTTCTTCTTATATAAATGGTGGAGGGAAAAGGAGGCTTAGGTTGTAAGAAAAGATCATGAAGGGGAATGGAGAGGAATGTAATGATTTATGTATCTCTTTGATTTGTTTTCTGCAAAGTTTAAGTAAAAAGCTGTTGTAATTAATAATCATGGAGACTTACTTTTGCTGTAATGTGTTTTAATCACTTTTTGGTATTACCTTTCTCTGTTAGTGGGCCTTGGGCTTACACTTTATGGTTTTACTGGCTCTCCCTACATGGGCTTTCTAAAGCGAATTGATCAGTGGGCCATCGCCCAGGGTGTATGGCCCAAAACTTGATGGGCCTCCTACTATAACATGGGCCTTCTTTTATACACAGGCCTTGTCATTGAACTAGTCATCATAAGCAGACTGCTAACCATATATTTCATTTCCAACTTGAAGATATCTGCCAACGAATTGTGCATGTGAGTACAGCACGTAATAATGCTATCGTATCGTACGTACGTAGTGATGGTGATCAAATCAAACAGACCAAGGTGCCCACTATAAATTACACTTGCCTTGCCTATTTATATCTGCTTAATTATGGACACCTACGTTGTAGTCTCTAATCTATCTTAATTACTGCTCGTCTGCTTAATATTGTTCAACATAAATGTTGTTTACAAAATTATGTATCACACCAGCCATGCCTAAAGTACAAAATGTTGTTTTAACATTACTACTTTGAACATCAAAACTCTTGCATTAATTTCTCATCTCTAGCTAGGCTGTAAGTACCAAAGCTTGCTCATCTTTCTTAATGTCAAGATTTAAAAGTCTTAGGTGCCCTTTATTTTGAATGATTGGTACTTGTTCAAACTTAATCAATCCTCTCCTTTCATGAAGAAATGTGGTTAAAGGTGCATATAATTCAATTTCGTAAATAAAGTTTGTATATACATATAATTCTACCATTGTATGACTATATACAAACTCAATCATCTATATGTTCAAATATATTGAGTCGTACTGAATCGTATATAAAAAAATTACCAAGCAACCAACAAATATAATAAAAAGTACATAATATTGAACTTCAAAATCCCAAAAATGTACGGGCCCATGGCATTCACTTGGTAGAGTCCTTCACTCTCAAGGATATTATGCTTGAGAAGGCTGAGGGGGTTGGGTGAGAGGTGGACCTAAATTTCCTAACTAGCTCCATATATATATATATATACACACGCATCCTTCATTCTTCAATTACACAACCAAAATTAAACTATTATTAAGTCTTTAGTTATTTCTTCACGAAAAAGCCAAGCTTTCTCCTGGGAAAAATGGTTGGTCCAAATTGAAGCATTATATAAATAAACAATATAATTAGGTCGTGAAGCAATTAGCTAGTAAATTGTTTGCAGATATATATATATGCATCTTTAGACAATATGAGAAGTACGTCGTGAACCCTTGCTGTAAGGATATTATAGTTATTAATTAATCTCTTAATTATTAGTTATTATTTTATAATAGAAGAAAGATGCATAGAATTAATAAGGGAAAGTGGGCAGGTGAGGAAGTTGGAACGATGAGCGAAGAATACGACCTGTGGAGACCTGGGGGGGGGGGGGAGAGTTTAGTCTCATCCACTAGCTAGGTGGAAATTTATTTGTAATAATTGAAAGGTTAAGAGAAAAGAATGGTGCTTTACTTCCCTCACTCAGTTTCTTTTTTTCTTAACCATACTCATGAAATCGATAAAAGCATGTATGCCACCGTTGTTTAAAGTAGTACGTGCATGCATGATGTTGTACACATTCCACGACTAACTCCTTCCTATATGCACTGCTAGCTTTCCTTCAATAATATCTCGTAACTACTCATACATACTCCCATCTGTATGAATTATCTGAATCTAAATATGATTTAATCGTCATATTTGCTAGCTTATTATAAGCCATTTACACATCATGACGAACCTAAAAGAGATAAAAATTGTTTAACCATCATTGGAGAAAGACGATCAACCATTTTTAAAAAATGCTTTGTCCATGGTCAACAGCCCACGGGACTTTCAATCTTGAAATGTTCCAATGATGTTGAATACGTGACCCCCTACTTGCTCTTATGTTTACAATTTGTTTGTAAAATTCAATTACTATAATGCTTGGGTCGCCACATCACATGAAGCCAACCTGTATATATATAGACGAGTGCCAAAGGATTTGTGTTCAATTACTATATTATGTTTCCTTGTGATTTAATACTAGAGGTGTGCGATGACATGCGTGGACTAAGAGAAGAGTTTTTCAGCTTCAGGTTGCCCTTCACTCACATAACAAGGCTGCGTTTGGCTCTGTCGTATCTTTTAGTGAATTCGACGATTGTTTTGTCTCCAATCTTTAAATTAGTGGCAAATTTTTCACTCTCTTACTTATATTTTCTACATTATTAGTCTCGAGAACACATTGTTATATAACGAGTTATTTAACTAACAGCAATTGAGTTGATCGATACGGTTTAGTACTCAAAACTATGTAAATCATAAAATAATAAATTGGAGTACAAAACTGGTGCAGTATGTCTCCAATGGAGTATAAACAAGATTGAGTATTCATTAACTTGCACAGCTGCTCTCACCTACTATAACACACTCAGTCACAGACTCGCAGGCAATGGTTAGATAAGGTTTGATCCACCAAACTTCCTAACCGACCCGAAATATCTTCTCTCTTCTCTTTTCTGTTACCCTTTCACTTCTTTCTATATAATAAAAATTCTCCACCAAAAGAGTGAAGTAACTAAACCACACCAACAGAAAGAAACCCAAACCTTCCCCCATCTCCCCACAAACACTTCGTGGTGGCTGTGGCTCCTCCTCCTCCTCTTCCTCAAATTTTCCTTCTTCTCTGTTCTTAACCCTCCTTTTCCACCATCAATGCCGCTCCGGAAAGACCACGCCGCCGTTCCTCCCGCCGTCGACGGCATCCCGTTCATCAACTCACCCCACCTTTCGAAAAAACCTGACCGGAAACCTTCCCTCTCCCCAACCTTGGCCGAGCTACTCAAGCGAGTCGATGAAGCGGCCCAGAGTACTGACGTCAATTTCCATTACACCTCGTTCAATCGCCACCATGCTCTGGAAATCGGAAGTAGTACATCTCTACTGCCTGATTCGATTTCCCCCTTTGTACTATCATTCCAGAACCTGACCTACAGCGTGAAATCGAGCGGCAGTTTTTCATTCATCCCGTTCTGCGGCGGCTCCGGGTCAAGCAGAGAAGAAAAGATTCTGCTGAACGACATTTCAGGGGAGGCCAGAGAAGGAGAGCTGATGGCAGTTCTCGGAGCTAGCGGCGCCGGGAAATCGACGCTGATCGACGCACTCGCTGACCGAATCTCAAAAGACAGCTTGAGAGGCTCCGTTACGTTAAACGGAGAGATCCTCGAATCGAGGATGCTGAAAGTAATCTCGGCGTATGTGATGCAGGACGATTTGCTCTTCCCGATGCTCACCGTCGAGGAGACTCTGATGTTCGCCGCCGAATTCAGGCTCCCTCGCTCGCTGTCCAAATCGAAGAAGAAGGCCAGAGTACAGGCGCTAATCGATCAATTAGGTCTCCGGAACGCTGCGAAAACAGTGATAGGAGACGAAGGGCACAGAGGAGTCTCCGGGGGGGAAAGGAGGAGAGTCTCGATCGGAATCGACATAGTTCACGATCCGATCCTCCTCTTCCTCGACGAGCCGACCTCGGGACTCGACTCCACCAGCGCATTCATGGTGGCTAAAGTCTTGCAGAGGATCGCACAGAGCGGAAGCATCGTGATGATGACGATTCACCAGCCAAGCTACAGAATCCTCGGATTGCTCGACCGTCTTATCTTCCTCTCCCATGGACAAACAGTCTACAGTGGCTCCCCTACCAGTTTGCCGGAGTTCTTCGCCGAATTCGGACATCCGATTCCGGAGAACGAGAATCGGACTGAGTTCGCTCTGGATCTGATTCGCGAGCTGGAAGGAGTACCCGGAGGGACGAAGAGCTTGGTTGAGTATAACAAGTCATGGCAGCAAACGACGAAATCGTCTTCTAGAAACTTTGTTTCCTCCACAAATACGAAACTGTCCCTGAAAGACGCCATCAGCGCTAGCATCTCCAGGGGTAAATTAGTCTCTGGCGCTCCGAATAATGACCATAATAACCCCACCTTGTCTTCTTCTTCTTCTTCCTCTGTTCCCACTTTTGCAAATCCGTTCTGGATCGAAATGATGGTAATTGCAAAACGATCCCTGACAAATTCAAGGAGAACGCCGGAGCTATTCGGGATCCGATTCGGTGCCGTTTTGGTAACCGGACTAATCCTCGCCACCGTGTTCTGGCATCTCGACAGCTCTCCACGTGGAGCTCAGGAGAGAGTCGGATTCTTCGCATTCGCCATGGCCACAACTTACTACACCTGCGCCGAATCGATCCCTGCTTTCCTCCAAGAACGATACATCTTCATGAGAGAAACAGCTTACAACGCCTACCGCCGGTCCTCCTACGTGCTAGCCCACGCGCTGATCTCAATTCCGGCCTTAATCGTCCTCTCCGCCGCTTTCTCCGCCACCACGTTCTGGGCGGTGGGGCTCTCCGGAGGGATGGACGCTTTTATCTTCTTCTTCTTCGCCGTCCTGTCTGCGTTCTGGGCGGGGAGCTCGTTCGTGTCGTTCCTGTCAGGAGTGGTGTCGCACGTTATGCTGGGGTTTACGATCGTCGTGGCGATTTTGGCTTATTTCCTGCTGTTCAGCGGGTTCTTCATTTCCAGAGATCGGATTCCTTCGTACTGGCTGTGGTTCCATTACATATCTCTGGTGAAGTATCCGTACGAGGCGGCGCTGCAGAACGAATTTGATGATCCGACGAAGTGTTTTGTGAGGGGAGTTCAGATGTTTGATAACACGCCGTTGGGGGAGGTGCCGTTGTCTCTGAAGTTGAAGCTGCTGAGGAGCTTGAGTAGTACACTGGGTGCTAATATAACGGGGGAAACGTGTATAATTACGGGGACGGATATATTGAAGAGGCAAGGGATCACTGATCTGAGCAAGTGGGGGTGTCTGTGGGTTACGATTGCTTGGGGGTTTTTCTTCAGGTTTCTGTTTTATGTTACTCTGTTGCTGGGAAGCAAGAATAAGAGAAGTTAGATGAGAGTGGGAGGGAATGTTCTCCAAGATATTTGAATTTTCAGTTTGTGGGAGGAATTGTCGTTTTGTTTGTTAAGTGAAAAGTACTATAATTTTGTGTAGTTACAAGACTGAATGGTGTAAGTTTGTAATGTAGAATTATAAATTATAATAAGGAATCAAAATTTATAAGTGTTGAGTTTTTTTACAGAACTCGTCTAAAATTATCGAACTGAATCTCATTTTTGATGAATTTGGATCCAGCCATTTTTTTGAAATATTTAACGGAATTGAGTCTAATTTTACTGTCTTCTGGCTCAAATTTTTGCCTGAAAAATGTCATCTCTTCGAAAAAGAAATCTTGTATCCGAAATACAATGACTATAAAGATTCAGATTAAAGAATGAAGGGGTTGTACATCTGGGTGAGAGTGTCACATGTTCTTTGGAGTGAAGAGGGAATGTTTATTTTGGAATTGATTTGGAATGTAGCAGCAGAAATGGAGGAGAATAACTACGTACAGCGAATACAAATAAAAGTGCAGATATAAACAAACTAGCACAGTTGTTCAGTTTTAAGCATTATTCATGCATGCTACTAATTCCTGGACTCTATAGTCTAATGCGACTGACTACTGACATTTCTAATAATCCATTGATAACAAGTCCTTAATTCGTAGAGTCATTGCTTCCAAGTTCCAACATCCGCTGATTCTTGGTCCAGTACTAACAATATACACCGGAAGCGGCTCGTCTACTCTACAGTATCGACTCCACCTATTAAGAACTGTCGCACTACTCTACGCACCATTCCTTCAGTGTCCATCCAGTATATCCTCGTCGAAATAATGCATTCATTCATTCGGTAATTCGTGAGTCGTGAGGCTCTTGATTATCCCAACATCACTCAGTATTTATTTGATCTCCATTACTATATTAGCCGTTTATTATACTTGTATCTTTTGTGTATCAAGTAATGATACACGACAAGAAACATGGGAGCTGACGTTGAACATTTAACCACAGTTAAATGCTGTTAGACTCTCTAGTTTAATCGCAACTTTGTCATGAGATATTTCCAACAAATAAAATAAACGTTCCAACATCCAATTGGATTAATTAATATTTTAACTGTTATGTAGTCACGTACCTAGTTTTACCTAGGAATAATAACATTTTTACCCTCTTTATTTGGCCAATTTAACATATGGCCCCTTTACTAACTAAAAGTGTTTTTCCCTCTTTTACTCTGCCAACATGTTCAACGACTCCTTTCGTTATCTGATTCAGCTGAATCGACAATGCCATGTTATCATGATGATATATGGCTGGTGAGTCATATTATTATTATTTAATTGACAAAATCTAATTGGCTAGTTTTAATCTCTCAAGATTTCATTATATCTCTCCCTTCTTCTTATCCTAATAACCTTGTCTTCTTCCAAATCCATTCCCAAATACTTCTTCAGCCACTATCATCAACCTTCATTGACCTCGTAACCTAAAAAATAACGATATCCCCTCCTTCACGGGAGTTCCCTAATGTTCTTGACATTTCCGTGTGTCAAATGAAGCCATTTAAAATGAAGATAGGTTCTCTTATCTCGTCGATAATTTCTCATTTCACCAGCGACCTGACTGACGGTTCTGAATGATTTTTGGTAGAGGGTTCGGGGGTGGGGATGTACGATTCAGGTAGAGGCGAGGTCGACGGATATAAAATTGGTTGGTGTTTATAAAAGGCCGCCGGAGTAATCGGCGGGAATAAGAGATCGATGGTTGGGCTGTTGTATGGAGACACAACGTTGATGAAAAAGAGGCTAAAGTTTTCTAGAGTTGGAGGGTCAAATAAAAAATAAATAATAATAAACAGTCATGTGTCATCATGACGACGTGGCACTATCGATTCAACAAACAATACCGGACAGATGAGTGATTGGGTAACGAAACGAGTTGTTGGGCAAACAGGTAAAGTAGGAGGGGGCAAAAACACATATTTATAGTAGAAGGGTCTATATGTCAAGTTGGCAAAATAAATGGAGTAAAAATGTTATTGTCCCTTTTACCCTTTCATCAGAAAATCACATAAACTCATAATATTACTTACTACTTCGTACCTCAATTTAACTCAACTCAAACTCCATCAGAATATATTCATACTTCATATAATAGTACTTTAACTTGTTGTTGATTAAACCGAATTTAAACTACCAACCACCCTCCAAACCATAAATCAATGAACCAATGACATATTTTATCAAATTAGCTTTTTCATCGACTAGACTCTAATCTCTCTAATCTAACAGACTAATGCTATAAAAATTGTCATAATGTAGATCACACTATTTTTAAACTAACTAAGCTAATTTTATTGAATAAAGTAAAGATGAAAGTCGGTAAAGATTGTGAATAACTAACCATTATCAATTGTTATATAAAGTTATAGTAAAAAAAATATTGATTGATTAACCTACCTAGATATAATAATCAGTTAATCAACTGTTAATAAACAACCTAAATTAATCAGTTAACCGATATTTATTTCAGATTAAGCAAATAACCAACCTAATATATTCGGTTAACAGATTTTAATCGTTAACAGTAGCATAATGCACACATCTAGAAAAGTAGTCGGTCAACTCTCTTGACCCGTGCTGATTTTGAACCCTCAGATTATAAAAAAACGCAATCGTGGCCGTCAACAATATCCATTGGTTTTTCACTATCTGGGCAGATAAATTACACATTCTTGTACTCGAGTCGGTTGTTTTACCTCTGTTCGACGAACCAGACGAGAACTACAACTTTGAATCGGAGATTGGTTCTTTCTTCTTCTACCAAGGTAACAAACGGAATGAGCGAATTAGGTTTTGCAGATGGTTCCTATTTCAATTGATTTGCATGTATTATCTTTTTTTCTGTGAATTCGCGTTTCTAGGGATTAACCTTTTCTCCGCTTCCATTCTGGATTCTTTAAGCTAGGGCTTTGAATTGTGCGCGATTCCGTTTTAGTTTCTGCCTTTTTGGTACAGACTTTCAATTGATAGATCTATTAATGTTGTCTTGTTATCATGATCCATGGATTTTTTTGTAATTCCGTTGAATCATTGTGAAACTATTGGATTACACTGAGATTTGCATGAAGGTGGCCTGGCCTTGATGGTTATCACACAAATTTTCTATCTTGCTTACTGGTGTAAGTATGCTTAAACTTGGAGATGGTGGCTTTTCCTTTATCACTTCGTAGAAGCTTTTGTATATGGAGATATATGGACAGCTGCTTCAAAGTTTTGGCCTTCATTGGTACACCATTTGAATTGTTTTTCTTTATGGGATAATTTATTTGTCCTGCAGCTTGAAGATGCCTCGTTACGATGATAGATATTCCAACACCCGCCTCTATGTTGGTCACCTGTCATCCCGCACAAGGTCTAGAGATCTTGAGTACGTATTCAGCAAATATGGGAGGTTAGATTCTGATTCAGTTCGAACCTATTAGATATTGCGCAGGAGTCATAGTTTGATGTTTATCCTAATAGATTTGGGCAGTCTGACAGTATTTGAAATTATATTAGGTTATAGATTTCTTAATGTAAGCTTGAGGTCTCATCCCTTCAATATTTTTGTGCTTGCTCGGTCTGGCATGGGATTGTTTGCAATGGTGTCTATTATCAGTCGCTTATTCATGTGACATATCAGTCAGATTTGTATTTGATGTCCATTTGGGAATGTTGTAGTTCTAGGGTGTTTCCCTTTTAACTTGAATGATCTTGTTGAAGGTTTCTGGGATTTTGCCTGACCCTGGAGGCCTGTGGTGAGAGGGTTGCCACGGTGGAAATTGGTGGAAAATTCTTGCCGAGTTATAGGGAGACTTTGGCGATTCTTTGTATTATGTTGTTGTGTGTTGTTTTGGAAATGGCCAAGAATCTCAAAGTGGTGTTCAATTCAAACTGGTGTTTAGTGCCTCTATGAGGGGGTGAAGTATCATTCGCTTGCAGTTCTCTTACGTAAATGATGATGGCCTTACTGTTTGTGGCAACCGTTTCGCAGAGTACGAGATGTGGATATGAAGCGTGACTATGCATTTGTTGTAAGTGCTATTAAAGGCCTACAGAGCAAATTCTTAAGCTCATTTTTGTGTATTGGTATCGTTGAAAGTTTCTAACAAATCTCGTTTGCTTTCAAATATCTTGTTCTATTTGTTCGTCTTTTGTTCTCTCTTTTTCCTGTACAGGAATTTAGCGACCCGCGGGATGCTGATGATGCAAGGTATCACTTGGATGGCAGAGAGGTCGATGGAAGTCGCCTCATTGTGGAAATTGCAAAAGGGGTAGGTTCAATGTCGACATCTTTGTTTAAGCAGTCCAACTTATTAGCATAATTGATTATATTTGTCTTCCTTGCTTATGGTAAAAGGTACCTCGAGGCTCTCGAGAATATGTGGGCAGGGGTCCGGCTCCTGGATCTGGACGGTGTTTCAACTGCGGTATCGATGGCCACTGGGCTCGCGATTGCAAAGCTGGCGATTGGAAGAATAAGTGCTACCGATGCGGGGAAAGGGGCCACATAGAGAGGAGCTGCAAGAACAGTCCCCAGAAACTGACGTAAATCTCTCTCCGCCATAATTCAATCTCTCTTCGCCATGGTTCTACCTTGATGTTTGCTATCTGCTATGTGTAACAGGCGTGGGCGAAGTTACTCGAGGTCACCTTCTCCTCCTCGTCGCGGTGGTGGTGGTAGGAGCCGTAGTCCAAGTTACAGCCGAGGCCGTAGCTATAGGTGAGTGAAAAGCATTTCGTGTTTGTAATAGGAGATATTTGTTGCACTTTCCGGATTATAATTTCGTCACTCGTTTTCCAGCCGATCGAGGTCTCCAGCGCCCAAGAGAGAACGAAGTGTCGAGAATGATGCCAGGTCACTGAGCCCCGAACCAAAGAATGTATCTTCGAGGGGGAGGAAGCGCAGCCCGACTCCTGAAGATGGAAGCCCTCGTGCTTCTCCGAAAGTTAGGAAAACGGAGGATGAAGAGCGAGATTATAGTCCGAGTCCAAGGGGAAGGAGCAGGAGCAGGAGTCCTGAACGAGAAAGCCCTCGAGCCGGAGGTAGGTATGAGAGTCCCGAGGCTAATGGCCGTGGTCATAGCCGTAGCCCCAGTCCGAGCAGGGTAAAAAATGACAGGCCTGCTGCGGAAGATGATTATGAGGAAAACTGCCGATCGCCGAGAGGCAGCGAGTCCCCATGAAAGTTGGTGAATCTGTGAAAGGCTTTATCTAAAGTTTCTATTTATTTTCCCTTTTTGGAAACAATTAGACTTGGGAGTCTCTTTTATGATGTGGGTTGTAGTGTAAGTTGGATTCTATGTACTCTGGATGCTGAATGTAGTGTGTTGTGTCCTTATCGTTCATTTAATGATTTAAATCAGGTCAATGCTTTACAAACATATCTTCAAGTGTTAGAATTTTATACCCATTCACATCTTAAATTGGACCGTTGGACTTTTGATTAATTAACACTCTGGATTATATCGTCTAATCTTTTCTGTAATCTTGTTGTTAATCATTCACCCTTTTAGCACATACACTTTTCCATTCCAACCAAACCACCATTATTGTGTCCACTATTCCTCGGAGCCTCAACCATCAAAACTGAATCAGTTAATTACGTTAAATTCAATTCAAAATCAAATGAATGAAAAACAAACATACAAACAAAAACATGAATAGGGCGGTAGTTTTGCAGGATTTCAATTTCATGGGGATACCAGAAAAACTGATCAACTTAACGGCTTTCTATGTTAATCCTCTATTTATAATCTTCACATTCGACATTTCTACCTCATCGATCCTCCCTTCCTTTCCCAAACCCAACAAAGAGAAACATTATCCGACAGCAATGTCGTCCGCCGATCAAATCACGTCAATTCCACCAATCTTCCTCTTTCTCCTCCTCCTCATCGCCGCCGCCTTCCCCGACTGCTCCGGCCAAAAACTGTCGGTGGAGCGGCCGAACCGCGGGACATCGGTGACCGGATTATCCTCGCAATTCCTGTCGGCCCACAACAAGGTACGGTCCAGGTACTACCTGCCGGCCCTGAAATGGAACCGGAACCTGGCCCGGTTCGCCAGGCACTACGCCTACACGCGCCAGCACGACTGTCAGCTGATCCACTCGGACAATCGGGTGTACGGGGAGAACTTGTTCTGGAGCAAGCACGGGCACTGGACGGCGGAGAACGTGGTGAAGAAGTGGGCGGAGGAGAACAAGTACTACGATTTCGGGAGCAACCGGTGCTTGAACAATCAGCCGTGCGGGCATTTCACGCAGGTGATTTGGAAGTCGACCACCCAGCTGGGCTGCGGTAAGGTCGAGTGTTATGGCGGGAAAGGGTTCTTGTTTGTCTGCGCTTACAACCCGCCCGGAAATTACTATTTCGAAGGCCCATTGGGCGGCCGGTTTAAGAACTCCATTGTCTAAGTCTTTTTAATTGGGCCCCAAGCCCAGCCCAGCCTCGATTTGTTTACAGAAATCTTATTGATCAATATATCGTCATACTTTTATTGGAAGAGGCTAATTGGCACACTTGATTGGGGCCAGCCTTGGACGTTGCTAATCTTGTATGGACATGCACAGTAATTCACATGCAAATTCAGTTTGATTAGAATTAGTATAAAGAACAACCAAAGTAAAGGATGGAAGAAGAAAAGGAGAGCAAAAACAAAGGCATCGTTATATATATACTTGAAGATCCAGTACTCTTTGTAGCCATCAATATTCATCAACAATGCATCTTCTCTTCAGAGTTGAGAGATCTGAGAGGATTGCAGATCACCACTTTCCATGCCTTTTCTTCTATGATTCCTTTTCTTCATTAATCATTTCATATCGGAAATTCATAGCTCTAGTAACTCCATTAGTTATAGGGTAAATGTTCGTGTTACTAAAAGTTTCAATCGGAGGCAAAAACAGTGGTTTCCAACTGATAAGCGTTGGTGAAGAGGCAGGCCAACACATATAAGTAGACATGATGCTGCTGACTGTCGACGCTCCGATGAGCATATTCATGACCACGATCTGAAGCTGGATCGCCTCTAAAGATGAAGCTCCTCCCACTATGAGCCCCGTCATTGCTCCCGGCAGCGAAATCAGACCCACCGTCTTAGCATTGTCCAGCACCGGCGACAGTCAACGCCCTCTTCACCTGCTCGTGCCGTCGCTCCCAGTGCCAACACTGTTTCAACCTACCACCACCAATTCAATCAAATTTTAGGGAAAGGAGGCCTACAAGGTTATATATGGGTCTTTGTCAAAATTCAAAAAAAGCATGCTAGCTACTGGGAAATTCAGTGTTAATTAGCTAGCTAGGTGTGTCAAATCGAGAGAAGTATTGAGAAATGATGGTTAGAAATGAGCATAAATGACATAAATGATTTTACGTGGAAAATTTATGTGAACATGGGAACTAGAAAATTTATGTGAATATGGGAACATGATTGTAGTGAACAGTAAATCATATAATAAAATGGGAGTACAAATAGACTAAAACAAGAGTAATATTGGAATAATAGACCTAACGGCAATTCATATAATAACGTTGAAATAACATGCGAGTACAAATGGACTAAAACAAGACTAACATTGAAATTATAAAAAAAACAAGACTAACACTGGAATAATAGACTCAAACTCAACATTTAACTTTAAAATTTGAAGTTGAAAACCCAATACTGTAAATGATAAACCTTAAAATACAAAACCCAAAATCAAAACACAAACAAATTAATATGGGGCGTGGCTTGCCTGTTTCTCGTCTTATTGTTTGGTTATCTTCAAAGAAAAGGTTAATATTAAGACCATCAAGAATGATCAAAAGCTCCATCCATGGAGCTGGCTATTTGTTGAGTTTGGCAAGATAAATAGAAGTAGGTGTATTATCCATCCTCCCAGTTGTATTATCTGTGAAGTGTTCAAGGCTCTGGCTAAGGGTTATAGCTCGCTTTGGAACGTTTAGAGGAGATACATTGTGGAATGGTAATTTAGAGAAGGAGAAGATACATTGGATTGATTTGATTTGAATACTGTTAAGAAATCTAAACATACATTAGATGGATTGGAATACTGTTAAGACATCTAACCCTCTAAGGCGCTAAATGTGATCTCACTGTCCCACATCAAAAGTTAGATGGTCATTTGTTACTCTGCAGGTTTCTTCTCCTTCCATTTGTACTTTGCCTTCTTCTTATAATAGAAGAGGCAGATCTAGGTGGTAAGGCATACCTTCAGATGTAGCAAGAGAAAATGCTGTCATCGTATTGAAAGTCAAGTCGATCCAAGGTATAGCAATATGCCTCTGTCCTGGCTGCAACATCTGTGACAATGAAACAGCATACTTGCTTGTGCTCGGAATCTTGACACACGAATCTGGTGAGCCAAAGGGTCCATATCACCTACAAGCATACTGAAGGCTCTACACCCTTTTCTCTAAATAGAACATCTGTATTCCCTGTCTTCGTTTGGCCATTTCTTCGTAATCTTCTGCTTGATTTCTCTTAACGCATTGTTGCCAGAGACTCGAACCTGCTTGATTAAGCTTCTGCTTGATCATCAGCTCTGATACAAAGATCCCAAGAGGTCTTTAGGGCATTGGAGAATCTTTGCGGTATAGTCAGCTTCGAAATCACCATTTTGCACGTTAAATGCCGGCGAAAGCCTAAATCACATAGCTTCTGACACTTGGCTAAGGCAAGAGCTAACGGCTAAAAGAATCCTTCGCCGTAATGAGTAGCAGCAGCAGGCAGCGACGACCTCATATCTCAGGCACAAATCCCAGTGTTCTCATATTGGTAGCTAGACAACCTAACATCTCAAGCAGCTCACCAAACCTTGCGCTGGACCCATCTTCTGCTCTGAATCTTTGCACAACGTTCTTGATCTCAATCCAACTATGCCCAGGATTAGTCTTAAGCGCCCCATCTTTCATCAGTTTCCTCACTCTAGCAGCCTCACCCCAACAATTCATGCCGGCATACAAATTCGCCAGCTGCAGATGCGTTGCAGCGCATTCCGGTTCCATCGCCAGCTTTTGCTTTGCAGCTTGTATCCCAACAAGACCACTCCCATGATTTCGGCACGACGAAAGAAGTGATCCCCATATAACAGCATTTGCAGGTACCGGCATCAGTTCAATGACACTCCGAGCCTCTTCCAGCAACCCAGCGCGGCCAAGTAGGTCAACCAGACATGCATAATGGTCTACCTCCGGCATCACACTGTATTCTTCCATTGAATTAAAATATTTCCTCCCCTTCTCAACGAAACCTGCATGACGACATGAAGATAGAACACCAAGGAAAGTAAAGGTATCCGGTTTCGGCTTTCCTTGTTTCTTCATTTCTTCGAAAAGCTCGATTGCTTCCCCTGCCAGACCGTGTTGAGCATATCCTGCAATCATTGAGTTCCATGACACGATATCTCTCTTGTTATTACTACCCATGTCCTTGAATATAAACAAAGCATCTTCAAGGCTACCACATTTGCAGTACATGGAGATTAGAGAATTGGCGACGTGTAAATATGAATCAAATCCCATTTGAACAGCTTGGCAATGAGCACTTCTCCCTTGCCCAAGAGCTCCACTGCCGGAGCAAGCACTCAATAGACTCGTGAAGGTGAAATCGTTAGGGTCGAGTGAAGAATTTCTCATCTCGGAGTAGAGCTCCAAGCACAAATCAACGTACCATTCCTGTGCAAACGCGGAAATAATTGCCGTCCAGGACACCACATTCCTTACCGGCATTTCGTCAAACACCTTGCGTGCATTACTCAGTGCACCGCATTTATTGTACAATGTGATCAGAGAAGTCCCCACGTATGCATTTGCGACGAATCCAGTAGCTACAGCCGAGCAATGATACTGAACCCCTCCGCGAAGATCGCAGACTGACACGCATGAGCTCACCGCATTTGACAGGACGACTGCACCGAAGACTCCGAATTCTTCATCGTTCTCGACTGCGGCAGTTTCAACCTCAGGGATTGGGGAATTTTCGTGGCTTTGAACGAAATCTGGTCGAAGGAAGTCCTCGATGATACGGAGATGGTTTCCTCCGCCTCTGACAATGGTATCTTTTCTGCCGGTAGATACGATGTCTAGAATTCTGAGTGCCTTGTCTACGCGCCTCCTCTGTCTTTCGCCGGTGACTCTGTAGTAAGAGAAAGGTCTATGGTGTTGCAGACTTCGAAGGTAATGGACGGTGTTACGAAGCGAAACAACAACCATGCCTCGGCCAAAGTCATTCTCCTTCCCCCGACGGGCGACGAGTGAGTGCTTTACCGTCTTCGGTCTTCCGATCGACAAGGTGCGTGGAATAATTTTCGCTCTTCATTCTAGGAAAGATAAGGGCTCATGGCGGATACAGTTTGGGCCTTCCGGCCTGTGTTCACAATAGTTGTGACTAGCACAATACCGATGTTCTGCAATGGGCTTAGTTGCTTTGGCCCAAATTCATTGAGCTTAACCTCACTCGATTTCTTAGCCTGTGCGTGAAACGGAATCTTCGGCCGCCGGGTCCCAGCCAATGGGGAAAAGGCGTAACCGTAACGCGTTTCCTTCTACGTTGTGGATTCACACTTTCGCAGCACATAACGGACAGCTGAGATGCATATTTGAATATTCAACAACCAATCAAACGACCCCATGACTCCGTCGTTTCGAACATTCTCGAAACTTAAAACCCTAGATCTATAAAAGCAAAGCCTCTGCTACAGACAGCAGCCTCTCATTCAACTCCTTCACATCTCCCTCTTTACTGCGCCTTCCGTGAAAGCTCGAACCTAAAACATGGCCGGTAAAGGAGAGGGTCCTGCTATCGGTATCGATCTAGGTACCACTTATTCTTGCGTCGGTGTCTGGCAGCATGATCGCGTCGAGATCATCGCCAATGACCAGGGTAACCGGACGACCCCCTCGTACGTCGGATTCACTGATTCCGAGCGTTTGATCGGTGATGCCGCCAAGAACCAGGTTGCCATGAACCCCATCAACACTGTTTTCGGTGAGTTCAGCTGCTCTCTTTGGCTCTGTTTTTTCCTTTTTAGATCTGGTATTTTATTTGTAGATTGGAAATATTAGTTTAGATCTTTGGTTATCGGTTGTAGATATGCTTGTAGTTAAGAATTGAATTTGCTGTTAAATGAATAACTGTATGCATCTGGCTTGAGCTCCTAGGAATTTATATGTTGCGATGAACTTTTAAATAGGTAGCTTCTTTTCATTGTATGCTCGTTGTTTGAATTTTTTTATCCGCATCGATACGGTATCTAGGTTCTAATTTGCCATATGCGAGATTGAAAGCCGCAAGTCATATAATAACTATATGCTAATTCAGTTTTAAATTTTTAATGTATCCTGATTTGGAGCTTGAATGGATTTGATTCTCTTGTTATTTTGATGGACCAAATATTTAGGTTTACTGCCAATTTATTCGTTGTTTTGGTTATTATTTCGCTGTTATTGTTGTAATATTATGTTTTTGAACTCTTCATCGTGATTGGTCCTTGCAGATGCTAAGAGGTTGATCGGTAGGCGTTTCAGCGACGCCTCAGTCCAAAGTGACATCAAGCTGTGGCCTTTCAAGCTTATCCCAGGCGCTGCTGATAAGCCCATGATTGTTGTCAACTACAAGGGCGAGGAGAAGCAGTTTGCTGCCGAGGAAATTTCATCCATGGTTCTGATCAAGATGCGTGAGATCGCCGAGGCTTTTCTAGGTACTACTGTGAAGAATGCCGTTGTTACTGTTCCTGCCTACTTCAATGATTCTCAGCGTCAAGCTACCAAGGATGCTGGTGTCATTGCTGGCCTTAATGTCATGCGTATCATCAACGAGCCCACAGCTGCTGCCATCGCCTATGGTCTTGACAAGAAGGCCACCAGCGTGGGAGAGAAGAATGTGCTGATCTTCGATCTTGGCGGTGGTACTTTCGATGTGTCCCTCCTCACCATTGAGGAAGGTATCTTCGAGGTTAAGGCCACAGCTGGAGACACCCATCTTGGAGGGGAAGACTTTGACAACAGAATGGTCAACCACTTCGTCCAGGAGTTCAAGAGGAAGCACAAGAAGGACATCTCTGGAAACCCCAGAGCTCTTAGAAGGTTGAGGACATCTTGCGAGAGAGCCAAAAGAACTCTCTCTTCCACCGCTCAGACCACCATTGAAATCGACTCCTTGTACGAGGGTGTTGATTTCTACTCAACCATCACCCGTGCTAGGTTTGAGGAGCTCAACATGGACCTTTTCAGGAAATGTATGGAGCCGGTTGAGAAGTGTTTGAGAGATGCTAAGATGGACAAGAGCACCGTCCATGATGCAGTGCTCGTCGGTGGATCCACCAGAATTCCTAAAGTCCAGCAACTTCTTCAGGATTTCTTCAACGGCAAGGAATTGTGCAAGAGCATCAACCCTGACGAGGCCGTTGCATATGGTGCTGCCGTCCAAGCTGCCATCTTGAGCGGTGAGGGTAACGAGAAGGTTCAGGACCTTCTATTGCTCGATGTCACCCCACTTTCCCTTGGTTTGGAAACAGCTGGAGGTGTGATGACTGTGTTGATCCAAAGGAACACTACCATCCCCACCAAGAAGGAACAGGTGTTCTCCACCTACTCAGACAACCAGCCAGGTGTCCTTATCCAGGTCTATGAAGGTGAAAGAACAAGAACAAGGGACAACAACTTGCTCGGCAAGTTCGAGCTCTCCGGTATTCCTCCTGCACCAAGGGGTGTACCTCAGATCACTGTCTGCTTCGACATTGATGCCAACGGTATCCTGAACGTGTCTGCTGAGGATAAGACGACTGGACAGAAGAACAAGATCACCATCACCAACGACAAGGGGAGACTATCAAAGGAAGACATTGAGAAGATGGTTCAGGAAGCCGAGAAGTACAAATCCGAAGACGAGGAGCACAAGAAGAAGGTTGAAGCCAAGAACGCTCTTGAGAACTATTCCTACAACATGAGGAACACGATCAAGGACGAGAAGATCGGGGAGAAGCTACCCGCTGCAGACAAGAAGAAGATCGAGGATGCGATCGAGGCGTCCATCCAGTGGTTGGATGCGAACCAGTTGGCCGAGGCCGACGAGTTTGAGGATAAGATGAAGGAGTTGGAGAGCCTGTGCAACCCAATCATTGCGAAGATGTATCAGGGAGCTGGAGGTGAAGGAGCTCCCATGGATGATGATGATGATGTCCCTGCAGGTGCCAGCAGCGGTGCCGGTCCCAAGATTGAAGAGGTGGACTAAATTTCTTGGCGGCTGATTTTGGCCGAGTTGTGTTGGCCCATTTGTACCATTATGCGGATTCAGTTTTTGCAGTTTTCGGATTGGAATTATGGTTTTATTATTTTCGGATAATCTTTAAATTATGCTTTAATTGTCTGTGTTCCTTTTAATGGAATTGCTTTTATTTCGCCATATTTTTTTCTGAACCCAATTCCAATCCGCCAAAATGATGATTTGACGTCAAACCAAAAAAACATTACTTAAATGATGAAATAAATGAAAGATCTACCGGTTATGTAGAAAATTAACTAACCTAAATTTGTCTTAAAAGGGGGTTAATTGCGGGATTTCTTTTAACTTTTGATGTAAGTAAATATTACATTACCGTTTTACCAAAGGAACTACATTAAATGACCAGATTCTGTCCAAACAAAAACCTTAATGATGTTTAAAAATAGCAATGGCAAGAAAAATCCCAGTCCAATACCGAGAAAACAGCTTAATTGCCACGGTTTTTTTCAATTTAATTCGTAAACCGATCGTCAGGTTTTTGGTCAAAATGGCTGACTAAATTGCGCGCTCAAACCAGCTGCTTGTTTCTTAGCGCCGGCACCACCTTCCCTGCATGACCATCAAAATGGCATTCCGCGTCAAAATTCATCGGTATCTCTGTTCAATTCCCTCAGGAAACACTGATATATCTCTGTTTCTTAGCTCGGCCGCTGAATAGAAGACTCAGAAATTATCCGTTCAATCACTGATAGTTATTAGTTAGTCCTCGTCCTGCCTTTTGACGTCTACTGCTTAAGTCTGTAAACCGGCCGGCAGGTTTTTTTGTTTGGAGGCGGCGGCCACACAAGGCGAATTCCGGTAAGTTTATAATTCACTCGCATTGTTCTTATCAGATTCTTTATGTTATGTAGCCGCAGGATGCCGGCAGATCGCAAGACGGCATAGAGTCCTCCGTTTGAATTTTGAGTTGTGATTCCTACCGAGGCGCATGTTTTGCGTTTCAGTATCATCAGATTCGTCCTGTTTATTGTTTGCTTTGATTATACCTTCCTCCTCCCTTCAGTTTTATTGGAAGTGGAGCGGGAGAGTTGTGCTCACCAAGTATTCGATCATTTGTTTTCTACTTAATTGAGGGGAGTTGAGCTATTTAGCTACTTTCTGGGAACTTTTGGGAAATCTTGGAAAACCAGAAAATCTTTCTCATCGCATCAAACTTCAACTTCTGACTGAATTTCTCAACCAAATCGTCTAATGTCTTAGTGGTGGTTGCCTGGTTGGGTAGTTTTTGCCATATTCGAGTGAGATATTAGGGGATATGTTTTCAACGCGCAAGTTGTTGCAGGACGGAGGTTCTCACCACAGAACATCTCCAATGGATCATTCCCACTCTCAGCAGCTACGGAGATCCACTATGATCCCGGTTTCTCCTCCTTCTCACACCCCGCGGACAAGCCAGCGAGGGCTGAGAGACTCGGTTTCGTTGGATGGGAATTCGAGCAATAGTAAGAATGACAAAGGAGTCAATGTGCAGGTCCTTCTACGTTGTAGGTAGTGACGAATTGCAGACTTGTTTCTTGTGTTCAACTGTTGGTAGGCTTTTTAGGTTACATTGTTTATTTCTGCACAAATTTCAGGCCGTTGAATCAGGATGAGAAGCAGCTGGTGTCACCTGCAGTGATTTCTTGTAATGAGAAGAAGGGAATAGTGACTTTGTTCCAGAACACAGCTCACAAACAGATAGATAAGAACTATCAATTTGACAAGGTTTCACTCTGTGCCATTGTTAATTAGCGAAGTCCAATCTCCACTTTAGTTGAACTTCAACATAACTGGTTTATGGTTTGTCTTACTGAACTTCTTTTGCACAGGTGTTTGGCCCTACATGTGAGCAGAAGCTGCTGTTTGATTCAGCAGTGACTCCTATTGTCAATGAAGTTCTTGAGGGTTATAATTGTACCATTTTCGCTTATGGACAGACTGGAACGGGTAAAACTTACACAATGGAAGGAGGGATGGTGGCTGAGGTTGGTTGCCTGTGACTGGGAAATATCTTATGCCATTACTTGATTTGCTCATGTGGAACAACCAATAACATGGTTTCCTTTTCAGGATGGAGAGTTTCCAAGTGATGCAGGAATCATCCCACGAGCTGTTCAGCAGATATTTGAGGTTCTTGAGGCCAGAAGTGAAGACTATAGCATGAAAGTGACATTTCTAGAGCTTTACAATGAGGAGATAATGGACCTTCTGGACCCTGACGAAAGCCCTACTAGCTCAGATGATAAACCGAAGAAGCCAATAGCCCTGTTGGAAGATGGCAAGGGAGGCGTATTCATAAGAGGCTTGGAGCAGGAGTTGGTTTCTTCTGCAAAGGAAATATACAAGATCTTGGAGAAAGGCTCAGCAAGAAGACAAACCGCTGAAACCCTGCTTAACAAAACCAGCAGCCGTTCCCACACGATTTTCTCCATTACAATTTACATCAAGGAAGATGGTTCTTCAGTTGGCGAGGAGCTAGTGAAGTGTGGAAAACTTAATCTTGTTGATCTTGCTGGTTCTGAGAATATATCACGTTCTGGAGCGAAAGAGGTAAGAGCGTGACATAGTTATTGATTGCTAGCTGTTATTGAACCCTTGCAGAATACTTCTTGAGAGCTGGATTAAGTGATTATTGCATTCACCTGCAGCAGTTTTTTACAATATGTTGACGTTCTAATGATGGGCAGATGTATTGTTATTGTAGGAACGAGCAAGGGAAGCAGGGGAGATCAATAAAAGCTTGCTAACGCTCGGCCGAGTGATCAATGCATTAGTTGACCATTCTGGGCATGTTCCTTATAGGTAGAGAATGTCACGACTCACAACGGATATACTGCTGTAAAACAGTGAACATTTTTGCACCTAGAGAATCTGATGAACTTAAAAAACTCTTTCATACATCAGGGACAGTAAATTGACGAGGTTATTGAGGGATTCACTAGGTGGGAAGACGAAGACTTGTATAATTGCCACGATCTCTCCATCTGTACATTCCCTGGAAGAAACGCTAAATACTCTAGACTATGCTCACCGTGCAAAAAACATAAAAAACAGACCTGAGGCAAGTAGTCAATTACCTTTGTACCTCCCCTGTTCATGTCTGTTCCTTAAGTCAATCCAACTTATAGTTGCAGTGTTCATAAACTAGGTGAACCAGAGGACAATAAAAGCTGAGCTGCTAAAGGATCTTTACGCTGAGATAGACCGCCTCAGGCAAGGTTGTCAAATACTAACCAGCGAAAACATGACATACATTTTCTACCATTTTCTGTTATATAATCTCTATGCTATTCAATTCTAATGCAGAATTACATGCTGCAAGAGAGAAGAATGGAATTTATGTACCGGTTAACCGTTACCTGACTGATGAAGCTGAAAGGAAGGTATAGTCTTTGTCTTTTACGATCACGGGGAATGTGATAATCAGATTGCGGCTGACCTTTCATTGCACAGGCACTTGCTGACAAAGTGGAGTTCATGCAACTTGAATTAGATATCAAAGACAAGGTAAGCAGCTTCTAAACATATGTGATTCTCCCTGCATCAGTGCACAAAGTTGTATAACCGAAAAATATTGTTCTGGCCAGCAACTTGATAATCAGCAGCTTCAAATAACTGAACTAGGCGGGAAACTTCAGAAGACACAGGTGAGGATCTTCATATTCCATGGCATGGAGACGATTATTACTATATGTAATATCCTTCGCTGAAAGAAACCTTTTCAACGTTTTTCAATGGCAGAACGAACTCCAGGAAGCCCGCCATAACATGTTTGACATGGAGGTTAGACAAGGAGAAGCACTTGCAACAATACAGGAGAAAGATTACTTGATTTCTAATCTTCTTCAATCTGGTGAGGCCTTTCTCAAATGATTGACAAAAAAAAACTGATTACAACAAGAAGATAAACTAACTGCTAAGTAAAAAATTTCAGAGAAAGCACTTACTGAACAAGCTTTGACGCTGCGGGATGAGTTGGAGGGTGCAGCAAAAGAGGCATCAAATTTCTTTGAAAAAATCGGTTTGTCTTTTTTCATTAACCGGCAGTTAGTGCTATAAATGGACAAATGAATGAGCTAATAGATTTTTCTATGTGCCTGACAGAAGCACAGACCAAACTGGGAGAAGCAAACAGACTTCTTCTGCGCAACTATCAAAGTCAAGTGGCTCAAGAGCTTGAAACCTTGCACAGAGTTGTTACAAGTGCTGTGACAAAGCAGGAGCAGGAGCTGAAATCAATGGAAAAAGATCTTAGTTTATTCCTAGCCGATAAAGAAGGGGTACGAAAGGAAGTCTACATTGAAATAGCCTTTTGCAGACTTGACTGTTCTTATGACGTAAATAAATTATTATTTTCCATTTCGTAGGCTACTGACGGATTACTGTCACAAGTTGCAAGATCCAAGGACAGCCATGACAGTAGCATCAAGACATTGGAAAATGTAGCTGGCGAGCTTGATGCCGGTTACCAGCTAGCATTTTCTGGTGTAACTTCGGAAGTCATGAGAAACTCTTCTTGTCTTGTTGAGGCAAGTATTAGCTCCCGCTTGCACCTTCATAATATTTGGCTTATTGTTTTCTGTAACTCAAGATAAATATATGTGCAGCTTGTAGAAGAGAAGTTCATGCAAATACAGGGCGTTCTTGAAGACATACAAACTGACTTGTCCAACGAGGATGAAAAGCTTGCTGAATATGCACAGCAGCAAAACGAAGTTCGATACTAAACCATATTATTTAACCAATTGGAACTTCAAAAACTTAAAAACTGAAAATCTGTTATTTACGTTGAGCAGGCTCATTCCAAGACACTACAGATGGCCAAGACAATATCTGAAGCGATTATGAGTTTTACGGGGAAATTAGGCATGCACAGTTCGAATCTGTCCAGAATAGCAGAAGAGACCCAAATAACTACTGGGGAAAAGCTGTATGAACTTGAAAAGGAGTTTGAGGTACTTGCATATATTCTTCCAAATAATCTATTTCAGAGTCAAACAGCCAAACTACCAATTTCTGTTGAGGGAAATAACAAATAGGAAAGAAACCTACTCTACATGTGCAGTTAACTGCTGCTTTGGAGAAGGACCTCCTGCTGGAGAAAATTGCAGAGCTGTTGGATAGTTCAAATGCTCGGAAGAAAAAGCTGGTAAATTTCTATTTCTCATTTCTTCACTATTTGATTAAAACGAAAAGCCAATATGAACCAGTGAAGCGAACAAATGATAACTGACAATCCAGACAGTTCCATGGTGATGAAAGAATTGAATTTTATAATCCAGGTGCAAACATCGATTAGTAGCCTTCTGGAGAGCATGGCATCAGGGAACTGCAACTTACAGCTGGAGCTCTCGACCTTGGAAAATGTTGCTTCTTCTGTCCAGGGTGAATGGAGATCTCACATGCAAATAACAGAGGCTAATCACGTTGAAGCTGTCGGGTCTGTGAAAAACGGGAAAGTGGATTTGGAAGAACTCCTTCATCAATGGTGCACACATTAGCAACTAAACTGTCTTTTACTTCAAGTACCAACTTCATTCTATTTTCATTCCTAATCTTTCTCTGGCTTATCTTTGCAGCTTAACAAAAGCAAGCACAGGAGCCGTGAACTGCAAAGATGTATGTGAATCAGTTCTCAGTCAGCAAAAGAGAAGCTTAGATTCTGTTTTCACCATTGTCAGGTAACTATTTTTAATTTTTCCAGTGTGTTAAATTTACATGGTACGTTCTAAAAAAGCAGATACATCTGACGATCCTTGCTGTTCTTCATCAGGGATGGAGTAGAAACCAACCAAGATATCTTCAAAAAGCTCAAATCTTTTTCCATTTCTACACTTCAAGAATCAGACTCTGCAAACCAGTCTCTTGTATCTGCCATTTCGAGTAAGTTCCTTATCTGGCGTCTGGTACCAGAAAAAGAATACAGATTTTGAGAATCTCATAATGAGATGAATCTCTTGCAGATCTACTGAATCTGGACCATGAAGTAGAAAAGAAGATGAACATGACCATTGCTCCTTCCATAAATTATATAAAGAAGCTCGACCGTGATCACCTAGACGGAGTACTCGAAATCAAGGACAATGCAAGGCAATGCCTAATTAGCGAATACAAGGTAAGATCTAACTAGCATTGAATGAAACGGTCAAAGTTTTCCTTTCTGAAAACTATGCTTCTTATTAGGTCGATGAAACTTGCATCTCACTCACCAAGGAAAAGTACAGCATACCAAGCAGTTCAGCTATTCAGGAACTCAGAACTCCAAACTTTGAAGTATTAGTAAGTTCCTTCTCTACAAATTCAGCAGCAGAACAAGAACTAGAATCAAAGACTTTGCCAGTGGCTCAAAGTTCCGATCAGAACAAGTGTTCTACTCCTGAAGTACCCCTCGCATCCATCATGTGAGGCCTAATCACCAGATACAGATATAGAAAGCTAGTATACATCATATAGATTCTTTCTTTTGCATCTTCCCTCTGTAGTCTCAGGATTAAACATATACAACTAAATAAACAACTTAAATCATTGCTTGGTAGAAGTCAAATTACTTGTTGTATCGCCCATTGACCAATACTGACCATGGATTAAGATTAACATACCATTTAGTATAAGTGAATTGCATGATATTTTAGGAATTCATTTTGAATTGAAAACATGATTTTGGAATTCATTTATTTGTAGGATTTGAATATCATATTTCAACACATAAGAATTCATTTGGCAATGAAATCAATTCCTGATTAATGTGATACCAAACGATTCGTAACGTAAAGATGCATGAAAGAACGACAGTATTCAATAGCACACCGCGAATGAAACTTGTATTTTTCGTCAATGTCAGAGATGTATTACTTCCAGTACAAGGCCAGAAACACAGAAAGATCAGATTGCCACTGGAAGCAGATCCATACCTAACAAAAATGATATTCAACCCAGATTTGCACATCTATCTAAAAAGAACTGCCAGTGTTCAGAACAAGATCATAATCTGACAGCCTAAGCTAAGTTCAGTGGGCAACAAACAAAATCATGCAGTTTGCTTTCCCATACCTTTAGTCCTTTTAACTTTAGCTACAGTGACAGTTTTCCAAACTTTAGGAACGGCCTTCTGGCTTTTGCTCACCACGTTCAACGCCAGAGTCTTCAACGGAACCGTAATATCCAGAGGTAAGAGATCAGGCTCCAGCTCTTTCCAGTAGAGATCTTCGAAATCGCCATCTTCGTACTCCACCCTGTACCATTTTGTTTCCTTGTCGTACCGCGTCACAGTACCGGAGAAATATTTATCATCGAACGACTTCTTAACTTGCCTCCCTTCCAACCATTCGCCGAAACCTTCAGTTCCGACAATTTCTTCTCCTTGCGATGATTCTGGACGTTCCGCAAATCTCGGCTGAGATAGGCCTTCATGCTTTAGGAGGACGATATCCGGGACGCCATTGATGACGACAGCTGGCTCTCTTGGTAGCTTGAAGACGGAGACTGGTGAAGATTCTTCCAGTTCAATTTTTTTGCCTTTGCTATCCATCTCTATCTTCCAATCTAATAGCCGTATGACTTATGAGCTTCACTACCAGTAACCAGAGAAGCGTCAAGATTTCTTGAATTTTCGGGGATGGATTTCGTCGTTTTTGAACTCTATGTAGTGTGCCCTAATTGTGATAAGTATGAATAAATAAAATATGTCACTACCTCACTATTATGAATTATCGATCACTATTTTAAATTTCCTTTTTACTGAGAGCATATTCTGCGGTTCGCACTTTGCACCACTCCGACACAGCGCCGCTGCCAATCCACTTCCTCCGGACAAGTGAATGAGAAACCTGACTGATCGCTTCAAGGGCCGAACCCATCGTGGCTGTCGTTACCTTCAGACTCTCGCCGACGCCGGCATCGACTGTGCATTGTACGGCCGTCTCATCCAGCAGTTCACCAACCACCGTCTTCCTAATCAAGCGAAGCAACTCCACGCCCGGTTAAATCTCCTTTCAGTCGTCCCTGACAATTTCCTCGGTTCCAAGCTTGTTAATGTCTACGCCAAAACTGGAAATTTATCCTATGCCCGCCATGTGTTCGACAAAATTCCCCAGAAGAACACTTTCGCCTACAATGCGATGCTCATCGCCTACTCCCTCAACGACCGCCATGGAGATGCTCTAACCCTCTTCACAGAGCTGGCCGTTTGGAACGAGCTCCAAGCTAGACCCAACAATTATTCGATCACTTCTTTTTTGAAGTCGCTGGGAAGCTTGCCCTCTAGTGATGTCAAAGTTGGAAAGGAGGTTCATGGATATATTATAAGGAATGAGTTAGGCGGTGATGTCTTTGTTCGGAATGCTTTGATTAGTTACTATGCAAAATGTGTTGCAATCGTCCTAGCGAAGAAGGTGTTCGACGAAATGCCTCACAGAGATGTGGTGACGTGGAACTCTATGATTGCAGGGTACTCTCAAGGAGCTTTTTATGAGAAGTGCAAAGAGTTGTACAGAGAGATGTTGGATTCGTCTGGGTTGATGCCGAATGCTGTAACTGTAGTCAGTGTCCTTCAAGCGTGTGCCCAGTCATTCGATCTTGTTCTTGGAATGGAAGTTCATAGATTTTTTATCGATAATCAGATCCAAGTTGACAGGGAAGTTAATAATGCGTTTATTGCAATGTACTCCAAATGCGGTCTTTTAGAGTTTGCAAAGGAATTGTTTCTGGATACGAGTGATAGAGATAATGTGACTTACGGTTCTATTATAACTGGATACATGTGTTATGGTCTAGTAGACGAAGCCATCGATATTTTTAGATCAGCAAAAAAATCCCTCGGGGTTAGCAGCTGGAATGCAGTGATTTCAGGTTTGGTACAGAACAATCGGTGCGCGCAGGTTATAGAATTGTTGAGAGAGATGGTAGCATCTGGTTTGAGGCCTAATCAGGTAACACTTTCAAGCATTCTTCCTGCTTTATCATATTTCTCTAATCTCAGAGGAGGGAAAGAGGTCCATTGTTATGCTGTCAAATATAGCTATGACAAGAACATATATGTTACAAGTGCAATCATCGATATCTACGGCAAGACGGGATATATTAACGGGGCGGAGATTGTTTTTCGTTTTTCGAAAGAACAGAGCTTGGTTTTGTGGACTGCGTTAATCTCTGCACATTCATCACAGGGGGATGCTGATTCCACTCTTCTTCTCTTTTATGAGATGCTGGATAAAGGAATTGAGCCTGATCCAGTTACATTTACAGCGGTATTATCAGCTTGTGCTCATAGTGGGATGGTGGAAAAATCTTGGGAGGTTTTCAACAGCATGTCAAGAGAATTTGGTATTCAACCTTTGGTTGAGCAATATGCTTGCATGACGACTGTTCTATGCAGAGCCGGTAGGCTCACGGAAGCGACCGAGTTTGTTTCGAGCATGCCGATCAAACCGAGTCCACAAGTTTGGGGCGCGTTGCTTCATGGTGCTTCGGAATCTGGTGATGTTGAACTTGCGAAAATGGTATATGACCGTTTGTGTGTGGATGAACCGGAAAATAGTGGAAACTACACGATCATGTCGAATTTATATGCTCAGGCAGGGAGATGGAAAGAAGTGGATGAGGTGAGAGACAAGATGAGTGGTCTTGGGTTGAAGAAGATCCCTGGATGTAGCTCAGTAGGAACCGGAATAAGATTAAATTATGTGCCGAAGGTGGAAAGGGAAGCATTAAGACTTAAAAAGTTAGGACCCAATCAGGAGCTACCAACTGTAGGTTAGGAACAGTGCTTTTTATTTGGGAATGGACTGTATGTCATCAATTTGGTTCAGTTTCGATTGATTTAGGGTTTAGGGTTTAAGCCCTAACTTGGTCTAAGTATTGGTCTGACCTCTGGTATAGGTTATTGGATTTTATTGGTCAAACGGAAACCTTGGTCTATTTAGTTGATACCTAAGTTTCTTTGATTTTGTGTGAGATTGTTGTAATTAGGTTGTTTATATTTTCAGTTCATTAGTGTAGCTGTTGGAATCCTACTTCTGATTTCAGCCGGTGATACATTGAACACTGGTTTTTATTTCTATTGATCCAGTGGAGTTCTTATTTGAAGGGTACGATTCTCATTTACAAGGAATTTCCAGTAAAGTGTCTTTTAGACTATGCACAACAAGAAACATGCACATTTAATTTGACTAATCTTTTGAAACAGTCAGAGAGGCGATTCGACAGCTTCATTTTGCGTTGGAGATAGGAGTGGTTAACTTCGCCAAGCAAGGACACAAAAGGAAGCAAATTCTAGCGTATTTAAGTTGCTTTTGGTTCATTGAACTTTTATGTAATGTTCTTGATACATGTATTATATGTGTCGAGAAATAATTGTTACTGTCAGTTCAGTTTTTTGTTTTGTGTTGTAAGGAGTAAATTATGATTCTTTTCAAAGAGTGAAAAGAGGCAGCATGGGAAGAGATGCAGCAAGAAACAAATTGGTCAGTTGTTTGATTGTTTAATACATATTTGTACAAATTGTTGAAAATCACTCTTAATCGCTACATAGTTTATCCGCACCTATTACAAAATTATGGGTGCATAGTATCTAATAATAATCAAATTTATAGTTCGCGGCATAGAGCAGCCATTCAATCTAGTTTTCATAAGAAACTTGGGAGGAGGAAGGGAAAATGTAAAGATCTTGATCATCAGACAAGAAAGCATACCATCTGGAAGCTAATATAAGATTTCGCTGGAGGTCAAGATTCAAATTGCAGGTTTGTTAATGGTGGATGGATCATCGGATTATGTTCCGGCCAGGTCATACGATCAAAGCCTATATGTGTTCAGGGGTAAGCCATTTCCACTGTCCACTACAGTTTAACTTCTGCCAAGTATTCACCAGCAAATAGGACTTGATGAGATGTATAATACTGAAATAGTGAAATGATTAAGTCGTGGCTCAAAACCAACTATGGTTTGGAGGTTTGCTTTGCCATTCTGATGGTTTCTGCCTGGCACTGTACAGTATGAGCCCCGGAATTTGTTTGATTATTCGGGTAGAGTTAAGTGGTTGTAACAAGTTTACATACCGTATGAGAGGGAGGTTATCAGAGAATACAAATCTAGAGGATAAATACACACCAACATTATTCTGAAATTGCTAGTCGTTTCTATAAAATGTTAGATTATGATTGGATGATCAATATTTTGCACGTCTATCTAGAATATAATCGAGCAACTAACAATTTGGCTAGCCTTGGACAGAATATGTCCGAGTCGTGTTTATTATGTTTTAGCCTATGATTTTCTATAATTTTATCATATTTGATATTTTTTAGTCTCATTTGATTGTAAATAAAAGATATCGAATTTAAAAAATGTGTAAATTTCTTCTTGTGAAATCTAAGCTAGATTAGGAACCAACAAGATGTCAAACCAATGATGTTTGCAGGCTCCCGTGTGTCTTATTTGTCTGCTAATCATACACTCATGTTTTTCTTGGATGAATCGATGCAGCGATACTCACAATTTTCTCAGTACCCTTATGGAATAGTTGTTGTTTCATGTGACACCTAAACAAAAGAATGAACAGATCAAGCGAGTCAGGGAGAACACGTGACAATGCCAGATGCAATGTAGAACTAACTGTCCTGTCAAAAAAATTCGAAATTTGAATCTCAACCAACCAATAGTACCCAGATTGGTGACAGCATAATCTTTGCTTTACCAAACCCACCTCCATATGGTCCCCAATATTTATTGCTGCTGCTACCTTAGTACACCAAAAATTCTCCCATTTGGAGGCATCTGAAAGCTCCACTGCATTTCTCCTTGCTTTTTCCTTTTGGGTTTTGCTGCTCTGGGAATTGGCATTCGGAGAACTGGCAAAAATGTCAGCGAAAGAGAGGTAATTTCACCATCTGGGTTCTGGTTTGGTTTCATTGTTCGGTTTCCACATTTTTCAGATATTGATGTTTTGTTTCTTGCTTCACCAGCAAGAAGCTGAGTGGGGATGCAGTTGTTGGTTCGAGTTCTAGGACAGTTGAGTCACTTAGGGGGAGACTTCTTACTGAACGACAAGCTTCCAGAGTGGCTAATGAAGAAGCTGAGCTGCTAGAAAACAAGGTCAGTTTCAGAAAAAGGGGGTTTGGAAATTTGTTCTTAATTGTGAGCTTTAAAGAATAATAAAGATCTCAACTTTATTTTTTTATTTATATCGCCAGCTGAAGGAACTGGAGAGGAAGCTCAAGGAAGAGACTAAACTAAGAGGGAAAGCTGAAAAGAAGCTGAAATTCCTGATGAGGAAGCTCCATTCTTTGAACATTACCTTCACATTGGATGTGAACTCATCTTCTTCTTCATCAGATACCTCTGGATTGTTCTCTTCCACTGCATCATCTTCCATAACTACCACTACTTCTTTTTCTTCTTCTTCTTCAATTGCCAACAACACAGAAGAAACCGAGTCCCAATTCCAGGAACAGATCCCTGAGACAGAAACAAGAGCGGATTCAGCTCCACTTTTGCAGCATGCCAAGACTCCTCCTGCTGCTGCTGCTGCTGATGATGATGTTGATCAAAGGCACTAACTTTATTTTTGTCACACACTTGAATTAATCTTGGGTCAATGTTAAATCATAAAATTCCCTTTTTTCAATAATGGGATTTCTTCACTCTTTTAAATTCCCTTTTTGGGTATTTTTCCCGGCAGTTCATCAATGGCATTGGTCCCAGCAGTCTTAGTCGAGAGTTAAAGATGGATGGTGGTGAATGGTGATACTAATAAAGGTGTTGCGGAGGTTCTTGAAGCATTAAGGCATGCCAGAGAAATGATAAAGACATTAATGGATGGAAGGAAGAAGAAGGTGATGTATGCTTGCATGTAGAGTGAAGCCATTGATTGATTGCCTGATGCTAATAAAAACCAGAGGAAATGAATTAATTTTTTTTTCGATGAATTGGAAATGAATTTATTAATTATTAAAATTAAAACTAAATAAAGCTCAGTTTAACTACACAGTTCATTAAGGGGAAATTTCTTGTGTCTATTTTTATCTTATGATACAACTCTTTTTAAGTTGATTAGTTTGCATTGTTCTGTTCCGATCAGTCGTTGGAAATTTTCAGTTCTGTTGGAATTGAATTAGTAACCATTTTTGCCTTGTGACCTGCTGGTTGCTTATTTTGACCCCACCACATTACCTGTTAACCTCCATTATCTTCTCCCAATGCCTGCCTTTTCATCACCTTCACCCAATGCATCCTCCATTGATGCTTCTTCCTTCAACTTTTGTTATCAGACAGAATCAGTTTGTCAGTTTGCTGACTATGGTTCTTCACGATTTCTCGCCCGAATATTTCTGGTTTTGTTTCGCTTCCGGAATTAATTCTCCCGACGATCAAGTGGTTGGCCCATTCAGTTTCTTTTTCGATCCCAGCTGCGATTGTAATTCATTCAGTTTCAAGTTAAAACTAAATAAAGCTCAGTTTTACTAAACTGAATTCCGACCGAAATCCCTTCTCTCCTTTTTTCTTATTTTTCCCCTATTACGATATCTTCCTCGATCTTATCATTATTCTCCTTTTCCTCTCTGCTTCCCATACACTGTTTTCACTTTCTCTTCCCCTTATCCTTTCCCCAAATATATCTTGCTGCGATGTATTGCCTGAAATCTCATTTGCTGAGCTTCAGCTCCGGCTTTAGCATGTTTGGACTTCTTCGCACTCAGAACGATAAGGTTGGACTATGTGGTTGTTCTCTTCTCCGATTTTATATACGTTGTTGTCGCCTCTTTTCACAATAAGAACTAGCCGACAACTCCATCTTGTCCAATATCTCTAGATTCTTATTGCCGATGAAAGATTCTGCTGAGGATGGGTTCCTGATTTTCCCACTTCCATATTCCATAAAAAATATTGGAGCTTTCCCATGTCTATTCGGTGCCGGCAAAAGGGTTCAATATACAGTGGGTTCCTGATCTTCCTAAGTGTTTAATCATCATCTCACTCTTTTTTTATAATATATCATCTCACTCTATTTCATTGGATTTATGATGTTCTTTCCTCTTAGTGGTTTCGAAAATTTGTTATTCCAGTCGATTTATGCCATTTTGAGAGTTTGATTCTAGATTGTCAATCCATTTTAAGAGATTGATATTTTATTTCTTTCTTAACAGAACTCTGCATTGAGGATACCTCAACACCATCATGCTGTCAATGGTACTGCTAAATAACTCACTACCAATGATTGAGCAAAATGTTTGCCTACAAGTGTTGCTGACGTTAGCAGATTGGATTTGGACTCTTTCATGATTCACATAATGCAAGTTGGCAATAGATCAAATTCCTCACATTCGCTTACATGATTTTGCACGCAAAACCTCAACGGTGCTTCACTTTCATGTCTAATTAGTAGTGACATGGATGGTTGGATAACACTTTCACCCAGGTATTATTTTATTCCTTATTTCTGTCATTATGTGAGTTTTACCTCGACAAGAGAAATCAATTTAACCAAATCGAGAATTAGTAATTCTTTCTTTGTATTGTCAATTGCTGAACCAACTACATATGTTGGATTCTGAAAGCCACTGGTACAGATGTAATCCATTTATACTAGGTTTGACTGAAGAGTGGAGGTCTTTTATATTGTCCTCATATAGTCTGTTGCTTTGGAAATTTAAAATTTTGGTTTTATCTATCAGGTAGATAGCAAAATTACACATATCCAAGACATGTAAGCTTTAACTGATGAATCACATTTGATTCTCTTCATTTAGGAGCTGAACTTGAATGTCCACTTTTTTCCTTGATGTATTGCACATCGCACCTGCAATAGGTACTTATATAGCTACTGATGTGGTGGAGGTTCATTCAGCAGTACACAAGTTCACAATTAGTGACAAACTCGTGCCTTATTTTACTATGTTCATTTTCTTTCCACCCTTAAGCAAACTGTTTCTTTTACTCTGGCCATCTATCCTTTCTAACTCGTGTTGATTCAGCATTATCATATTATAAATATGGACAAAGTGAGGGTGACATTATCGAGTATGCAGCTGCCAAGAAAGCTTGATGGTTAGTGAGCGTACTATTAGTCTTAAGTTCAGGTAACTTACATAGTTCATGGAGCTTGATTTAGTTAAGTGTATGAAAACTTTATATGTTTTTGTTGCAGGTTCACTTGTCCATGTCGGTGCATGATAGTTCTCTTGACTTTTGTCACTAAGTAATTCAAATAAAGCAAAATATTAATGATCTGTGTTAGTTTGGAATGTAGGGTTCACAAGGTAGAATAGTTAAATCCATCATAACCAATTGCTTATTATTTAAAAGTCAACAATTTGGATTATTGTCCTATCCTTACAATCTCTGTATTTATCCTTATTTGCGTTTGTTTCTCTTCTTTATCCAGGAAAAATCATGTTGAATGCTATACGGATCCAAGCCATGGCGAAGATGTTTCTATCCTTTTATCTTAAAGTTATATGGTAAATATAACTCCAATATGTTATATTTATTATGTGAGGAGATCAAAAGCAAGAAATTGGGCACCATGTTTTACATGAGATCAATTTTAATAATAGAGTAGGATATATAGTGTATTAGATTTCGTGTTATGATAGACCTTCATCTATGGTTTAAGCGTTAAACGTCGTTTTTCATATTTTTTATTGAAGTTTAAACTTTTTTCTTTATGCACGAACGTGATGATCATTCATGAGTATATGATTGATGAGAATATACACGCAAAAGAACTATATTTGTAGTATGTGTTTGACGTGTGAAATACTAGCTTCTAATTGCTTTGTTGTTTCTAAGCCATTTCTTTTCTTTGTAACTTGGTTTGAACTTCTTTTTGTATTCTTTTACTTTTGACCATTTAGTGATAGTTTGAACTCCAAATTAAACTTTCTACCTTTAAAGACTGTAGATTATAGTCAAATTGCAGGGAAAAATAATGAATTTTATATTGTGAAGCAAACTTTTCAATTGAGGTAGCATATCTTTAAAAATACGGTTAATTATGGCATGCATCTCTTCTTATCTCATATTTGATGAGATAGAGAGATCTATTTGCACTTATCAGGTGATTCTTAAGTTAAATATCCATTCGTGTTGTGTCCTTCACTTCTTTTGTTCTTATATGACTTTGCTCAATCCTCTTCTTGCATTCTGATGGATAGATATGAATTTGTTTGATTATAAAATGATCATTGCCTCAGGCAACTTCACTTTCCTCCTTTAATCCTGAATTTTTATTGGTTGCGTGTACAAGATCAAACTTCAAGGTTGCTACCTGGTCGATGATTGGGGGTATTTTTAATTTCATGGATGATTGTATGAGACAATGGTTGTACTTTTATATGGTATACATAATAGAATTAGTTTTCTGTTAGTTTGGGAAAACAGAACATGATTAGCCTCTAAATTTGTATTTTGTTGAATTTGGAGGTGATGCTGTGAATATTAGTATCTTTTGGAGGCATTGGTTGCTTATTTGGAATGTAAATTATAGTATATGTTTTAGACCAAAATTTTGATATGGTCTAGTTTTGACTGATAATAGATACCGAGACTTTGTAATATTTGATACCATTTTATTACACAGGTGAGCAAACGTATATTAAATACTAATTATAGGGTAAGCGGCAACCCGCGTTATGAAAAATTAATTTTGTACCCTTAATGTTGAGATTGATTTCAAGAATCGAAATGAAGTTGGATTACACATACACATGGTAAGGGTTTTGAGAGTAACTCGCTGGATGACTAACCAATCCTCCATCTCTTAGAATGTGCATTAAAGCTGAATTGGGGTGGACCAACTTAGGCCATCGTATAAAGCCTTTTGATTTGAGAGTCATGAAATTCTATATATAATTTTCAAAATCGAAGTTTATGTCGAATTTTTCTATAAGTTAGACCTTCAAATTTAAAATCATGCCCAGTATTTAAAGTGTTAAACCATTCTAATTCTATTATTGAATGTGCATAATAAATCGACTTGTTTGACATACTCCAAATTCATACTCCTTAAAACTCATACTCCCTCCAAACTATTTTCTTGACAAACATGCATAATACATCTTCATACTCATATTCCTTCTTAAAATTTAATTTTATTTAATTTTTTATGCTCATTCAAATATGAAAATTTATATTCTAAATCTATGGGTTTCGAATATTTATGCTCATTTGAATACAACAATTTGGCAGACTTATTAATATTTTAAAGCAGAGATTACTAATCCAAATTTGAATAATTCTAAAAAACTCATATTACAATAAAAATATTAAAAATCAAGGTCATAAGTTGAATTTATAAATTCTACCAAAATACACAGTTTTGCATTGTGGGAAGGTGTGCAACATTATTGATTGGTTGTTTACTTTGTCTTTTAATTATAAAATCGGAAGTTTAATCTTTATTTATAAAAATAAATTACACTATCTATTTATCATTTTGTGTGAATACTTACTATAAAAAGATCTGTTATTATTATTAGTGATGAACACTCTAATTACAAAATATATGAAGTCTCCCCTTAAACTAGTTGGGTATTGTTCTTTATGAGGTTTTCAAGTGGAAACACTCACCGTTTCAGGATTCCAGCCCAACAATCATCCCCTTCAAAGTCATTGCTCAAAGCCCATCGAACAAACCATCACCAGCCCAACGAGCCCACACTACATTGTCAGATTCAACCTAAAAAGATCCGGCCCAAGATAGCTCTCCAGTTTCTGAACCAAGAAAACTGGAAACATAACAAAGAGAGGCGAAGTGGAGAGCTGGATAGAGTGTTCTCTTCTCCGGCGAAACTTGTTCCACGACTGAGCCGATACTAAATCCGCCGCTACTTTCACACTCTCTGCAGCTCTTCCTTCCAATTCCCCCGCCTAATCTCCACCCAATTTCCCTATTTCTGAGCTTCCGATTGTTCACTTAACTTCTCGGTTCGTTTTTACTCCCCCAATTTCCAAACTCTCAAAAACCCTAGAAAATCCGATCTCCGACCATGGACGATTCGTTCCTCCTAGTGCTCTCCAACCTCCTCCACCTCCACAACTCCTTAGACCCATCAACCACCTCTCTCCTCTCCTCTTCCTCCCCTTCCTCCTCCACCACTTCCTCTCCTTCTCCTTCCTCCACCCTCCTCGCCACCTCCTCCGCCGCACCTCTCCTCTTCTTCACCCTCGCCTCCCTCCTCTCCTTCCTCGCTTGCTCAAAACCAAAATCCAGAAAATCCAACTCAACCAACACCCCAATCCCGCCGGAAAACGCCGCCTACTCAATCCCGGCCTTCCGCGCGCTCTCCACGGAACACATCTGGTCTTTAGAAGCCCCTCTTCGCGATGCACAATGGCGAGCTCTCTACGGCCTCTCCTACCAAACTTTCACCACTGTTGTCGAAAAGTTGAAGCCTTTCATTGCCGCGTCGAATCTCTCCCTGCCGGCGGATTACGCCGTTGCGATGGTTCTGTCCAGGCTGGCTCATGGGTACTCGGCAAAGACGCTTGCTTCACGGTACTCTCTCGAGCCTTACTTGATTTCCAAGATAACCAATATGGTTACTAGGTTGTTGGCTACTAAGCTATACCCGGAGTTCATTAAGATACCGAATAATAGGCGTAGGTTGATTGAGACTACTCAGGCTTTTGAAGAGCTTACTGCTTTGCCTAACGTCTGTGGAGCTATCGATGGGACGCCGATAAAGATCGGTTCTTCATCGAGTTTGAATTCCAATCTGTATCGTTGTAGGTTTGGGTACCCGTCTGTTCAGTTGCAGGTGGTTTCTGATCATAAGAAGGTGTTCTGGGATGTTTGTGTTAAGGCGCCCGGTGGGATCGATGATGCTACTCATTTTAGGGATAGTTTGTTGTACAATCGGCATATCTCCGGTGATGTTGTGTGGGATAAGGTGATTAATGTGAAAAATCATCATGTGAGGCCTTATGTGGTTGGGGATTGGTGTTATCCATTGCTGTCCTTTCTGATGACTCCATTTTCGCCAAATGGGGCAGGCACTCCTGCACAGAATTTGTTTGATGGGATGCTGATGAAAGGGAGGTCTGTAGTTGTTGATGCCATAGGGCTTTTGAAAAGCAGGTGGAAGATGTTGCAGGATATGAATGTAGGGTTGAACCATGCTCCCCAGACGATTGTTGCGTGTTGTGTCTTGCATAATTTGTGCCAGATGTATAGGGAGCCGGAGCCCGATATATGGAGGGAGCCTGATGAGACTGCTGCTCCTGCTAGGGTTCTTGAGAGCGAGAAGTCGTTTCATTATTTCGGTGATAGCTTGAGGCAGGCATTGGCTGATGATTTGCACCAGAGGCTCTCTTCCCGGTAGAGATGAATTTAGACCCTTTTTCTATCTCGCCGCAAGGGTTAAAGGCTACATAGTAACGCTTTCTAACTCGGCAGTTGTAATAGTATTTTGGTTCTTTGATGTTACAATTGTGTTTAGTTTTGTACTGCTTCTTGATCAGTTGGGGATGATAAGAAAGTAGGAATGTTGATGAACGGGGGCTTGAAAGATTCTGACTCTGGACTCAAAAGCTGTTTGTGAAGCAAAATGATGATGAGCAGCGAGCAACAGTTGTGTTTAGAGATGTAGGTGCGTCAACATTGTGATTGTGCAGCGCAAGCATGAATCTGTTGTTGTAACTTAATGCATTTTCATTGCATCTAGATTTCGTTATTGATTCCCAGTTACTTGTTTCAAAACCAGCATCTATTTGGAAAACATTAGCTTTGTGACTTGCTTCCGTCTGAGGATCTATTAGCTTTGAGCCTATGACAAGGTCACAGGGCGGTTTTTGAGTTATTTATCGTGTTATTGGGATGAATAGTACCAACGTTTTATCACTTCAATATTTAGGTACTCAATCTTCAAAATCTGTTATTTTGGTCTTAAAAGAGTCTTTTAAAGGATGGTTTGCTTGTGTTTTTGTCATATTCCATTCACCTCTATTTGTTAATTTCGTGAAATGACCATATGGCGTAGCCACCTCAGTTCTCCACGTCGCCGTTTTGCCAATTCACCATCCAACTCAACTACATTTTTATGAGTTAGGCAGTGTTGAGTGAGCTTTTGACAAAAAGAACTCCCACCGTTTACTACAATCCAAAGCAGACGTTAATTGACAATTTGGTACATTCAACGCGTTCATCGTGATTAGAAGTTTCCTTAGTCAAGCAACGTGGTCTCAAGAGTTGTTTAAGGATATCAAAGAATACAAAAGTAAAAATCCCAGAAAGTAAGAAGCTTGTAGCTACGTTATTTATAAATGAAATATCTGGAATTCAGAAGAATCAGTACAGTAGAAAGGGAAAGGAAGAGAAAGCCTTTTAAGCTTGTTAACCAATGGCTCAAAATAGTAGAAGCATGGTTCTATGTTGGATGATGATGATCAGCTTGGTCATGTTAGTTGCCTTCTCGTCCCAGACTTCGATGGCTCTACGAGTTGTGTATCCCCAGATACCTTGTAAGTAAACCCTTTCAAACCAAGCCAGATTTGTGTCTTCTGTCCATGTCATCTTTCTCGCAGATTCGACATTTCCCCGATTCGGGCTTCAGGCTGACTCGTCATTTTGCTTTGTGGTTTTCCAGATGGTAAGGGTGAACAAGGGGCTCGGAAGCTGCATCACGAATCGAAAATTGCTGCATCTAGAAGTGTTTCAAAATCAGGCGGCCGTGGGACTCACTAGTTACGAAATCTGTAATTACAAGCTAGCCTAGCAGAGGTGTATACTATTGCAGTCAAGTAGTGATTCTTTCAGTTTTTTGTTAATATCGGATAATGATCACTACAATTTCAAACGAACAGAACTTACCCAATCCGGATGTCAAATGTGCTGTACGTGTGTTTTTCATGGCGCCTTTGTCATGGCTCGGCTAGACAGACCATGCAACAGTTTGACGAACCCATGGAAGCTTAGTTTACCATCACTATGTCTTATCCAGTCATTTAGAACGGCATGAACCGGGATGGATGGACCAAGCCCAAGCTCCTGAAACAACAACTCATCAAATAGAATTCAGGGTTTACTTGATTTCCGTAAAGAAAAGGGAAGGAAACACAAGTTCTCTTCCCAACTCATCAAGCTCTCTTGACATTCAACAGCTAGGTGCTGTTGTTAGAAAAGGTGATTAAAGACCCGTCATCAGAGAACATTAAATATTACAGCTTACCGAGGCAAGTTCCTGAATGACGATAGCCCTGTTTCCATCCTTGTCGAAAATTTCATATGCAGAACGAGCATGTTGTTCCCATCCGTCAAGTGCTTCCAATTGGTGAACACTTACTGCAGCCGCGCAAAATTCTTCAAATTCCATCTTTTTGTGTTGAAGTGTATTTAGCTGTCATGAAGTGAAAATATTTTTTGTCTATTAGTACTTCAATGCAAAAAGATTCAAGATCTTAGGCCACGGAACAGATACGTCAATGATAATGGCTAATGTGCAGTTCGGAACAGATACCGAAGCTAGAATATCAGGGATGCGAGAATCTCTCATTGCCTCTGTCGCGTTTTTCATCAATGCCTGCGGATAATAGAAGTCAATTGGTGACACTTGATAACTTGGCCATGCAATCTCGGTGATGAGAAAAGAGATTATACTAACCATCCTAATGTTCTCCAGTGTAACGCTACCATTTTTATTTGGCTGTAATATTGTGAATTGCTCCTTCAAATAAAATATCTCATCTACAGACAGTGTCTTCACCAATGCCTGAAAGAAAGTGCCAAAGCAAGAGTTGTGGTGTTCAATCAAATGACACGCAAGTCAAAGTAGCAAAAATTCATCCTAACATTTTACCATATACACACCCTTAAAGCAGTCTTACGCAAGGGAGACGATCGTATATACGCCCTCATTAGTTTTAGTATTGAGATATCAAGGAGTACATTCGCATCTGTCATATTTCGCAGCCAAGGATGACCTGAAAAAAAATGTGACAAATGATTTACAACAAGCACAATGCTTATGAGAATCGAATATCACAAACAAGGGGAGTGAAAGAGACTCACTTAATCCTTGAGCAGCAGTCATTCGTTTCCTGGGATCCTTGTGTAATAGACGTTTCACAAAGTCCTTAGCTTCTGGCGATATGGATGTCCAAGATGCTTCGCTAAAATTCGGATTAGCTTTCAGGACTGCTCGAAAGATCCCTGACTCTGTTCTAGCCCAAAATGGACGACTGCCACACAGTAGAATATAAGCTATCACACCTATACTCCATACGTCGGCCTCAGTGCTATAAGACCTGTGTAGAACCTCTGGTGCAACGTAGTACGCGCTTCCTACAATGTCATTGAGCCTTTCATCTGGAAACAAAACAATTTTCCAAAAGTCACACAGACGAAACTGATAGTGGTTAACTTATCAATTGGACATTAACAAACACCATACCTGGTCTGACATAATCTGACAAGCCAAAGTCTATCACTTTCAGATGAGAGTTCTCTTCCTTTGAAGTATAGAGAAAGTTCTGAAAACCCAAATACAAAATGGTTAGGTATGTTGAGCAGATTATTAAGCAAATTATAGTTCTCATTTCAATAAAGACGGCAGTTGCCAAATTTTAAACATTATACGGCCAATGCAGGCTGTCTATATTAGTATAACTCAGTTCATCTTCTGGTTCTAAAATTAACTATAAACAGAATTGAATCATGTTTCACCTCTGGTTTAAGGTCGCGGTGCACCACACCTTGCAGATGACAGAAAGCTACAACACTAAGTATCTGCACCATAACTGCCTTAGCATCATCTTCTGGGTATTTCCCACCTCTGAAGAACAACAAATTAACTCATCTCAGCTTCCCCTGAACATCAGGAACACTAACCTAATATATCTAAAATAACAAGAGCAATACAGGAAGCCAAACTAACCTTGAAAGTATTCTATCCAGGAGCTCGCCTCCTGTGCATAATCTGAAATGTTGTTAACAGCACATTCACCACATTACGATTTCCGAACAATGAATCCATGCCAAGATTTAGAATTGATTCAACATTCAACCATGAATCCATACTTACTCCATGACTATGTAGACATTGTCAGAGTCTTCAAATGCATCATAGAACTGCACTAAATTGCCATGTCCAGCCAAGGCCTTAAGTATCTTCACCTCCCTTCTCACATCCTCTACTGCAATTGACGTTGTCATCTGACAACATCATTGCACACCACAAGAATAAGCCAAGAGAAATAAACATGAAAAAATAGCAGAAAAGAATAAGCCAAACAAACGACAAATGCCAAACAGTGAACTAAAATAAAGAATTGGCCATGATCAAAACCTTAGATTTAGGGATGACTTTAACGGCGACTTGCTGCCCTTTCCGATCGCCTTTCCTAAACCTAGCCGAACAAGTATACCCAAAATGCCCCCGCCCTACTTCTTCCCCGACCTCAAGCTTACTCGTCAACTCCTTGGAGAATCCAAATCTCCTGTCCAGCGCCACGCCTTCTCCTTCTTCTTCTTCCTCCTCCGCATTCACGTCTCCCTCCGCCTTCGCCGCCTTCTTCTTACTCTTTTCGCTCTTCCTCTTACGGAGAACAGCACGAATGTGCTTGGCCGGAGAAGGAGGATGGAACTTGAAGATCCGCATCGGCGTAGGCGTTTCGGCGCGGGAAGGGCTGGGAGTGTAGAGAGGGAAGAAGGGAGTCGAATTCGGAAGCGGCGGTTGCTGATCGTCGGAATGTTGGTGGTCTGGTGTTTGGAGCTCGGTGGGAGGCTGCTGGTTTCTTGGTGCGTAGGGATTGGACTTCGGAGGCGGCTTCGAAGTGCAGGCACCCATGGCGACGGCGGGGTGAATGCGGTGGATTAGGTGAGGGAATAATAAGGATTATTATTGCATTGTGGAAGGGAAGAGTGGGATTTGGTGGAGATGAAGAGTGGGAGCAGAGAGATGAAGTGAGCTCAGCTGTACTGTCTCCACTGCCTACGTGGCATCCATGATCCGTATATTTACGTTATGCTACTTGTCTAAATAAAAATAATTAATTGCTAATTTTAGGATTTGATACATCGTATGCTAATTACTTTCATTATCTTTGCCCAATCATTTTCATTTGGACTCATTCAAATTTATTGGTACGCTAAAACTGAATGAGGCATGTTATTTAATGCTCTTATATATTACAATCAACTCAATTTTATCAGTTAATTTATGAATCAAAATTTAAAATTATTGACATTTATTAAAAAACACTTTGCAACCAACTTTCTATATTCATGATCAATATCTTCTCAGAAAGATGAAGTACATTGTGGTGTGATTGGTAGGTTAGTAATGAATAAAAAATGCACTTAATTTAAGATATAAAAAAATTTGACGCTCGTTGCATTAATTTGATGTTGCACACAACAGCAGAATGATGGTGAACTACTTTCTCCTCTCTACTAAGGTGAATTCATTTTTTTTAAGGGTGGATAGGATGTTTTATCTGCTGGCACATATATAAATTATAGCCGTTTGATTTTTCAATATTTAATCTAACGGTTGAAAATGAAGTGTGTGAGTTTTGGACTTCAAAATGTAACTAATGGAGAAGATAAATTCATAAATTGAGCCGTAAAGTCAAAATTGTTGAGCTACCGTTATTTTATTTTAATTTCATTTAAATTTTTATGTTGTTGTTATTTTCTCTCTTTTGTAATTATCCTCTCTAGTTTTAGTTTATTCTTCGTAACTCTTTATAAATTTAATAAAACATAATTTTTAAATCATAAATATTGTTTATTTTAATTTTTGAGTTTAATGAGATCAATTTTGATATATTATTTATTTATTTTGTAAGAAAAAGTGGAAATTAATAATATATAAGTATGTTTTTTGACATGTCGAAATTTTATGAAGAATTCATGTTAATTACCTCTTATGATAAAAATACAATTCTGTAAAATGACGAATTATGTTTCGAAATGGATGTTGACTTAGAATTTTTAGTAAATGAAATCCACAACACTAGTTCGAGTTATAGTTCTTGTTTGCCATTATGGTGTTGTCACCATTATACGACTACGTATACGTTATATAACTGTTATCTAACCATTCTAACACATATTTAGACATTGTAAATTAACCCCCAATAACTTGGTTGATTGTTATCTCATTTTATGGATGAAACGTTATATAAATTTTATGTCTATGTTATACGAATGTTATAGCGGTTATATAACACAAACATAATAGTTGTATATGCAAACTAAGTTATTGTGGGTTAATTTACACCAACCTCTAAAAATATGTTAGAACGGTTACATAATAGATATATAACATAGATATATTTGTAAAATGGTGATATAACAGTACCATAAATGACAAACAATAATTATAAGTTGAATTAGTCAATGTGAATTTCATTTATACAAACCTCTAAGTCAACATCCATTTTGAAATATGATCAAAATTTTCCCAAAAGTTATATGTCATAAAATGTACACAACACCTATGTTGATGATATCAATTTTTTCTCAAAAAGTTAAATAAAACATACCAAAATTGATTTTATTAGACTCGAAAAATTAAACTAAACAATATTTAAAAAATAAAAATTATGTCTTCATGAAATTATAAAAGAGATAAAGAAGATTAAACTAAAACTAAAAAGACAATTAAAGAAAAATAGAAAAATTGATAAAAAGTAAAGAAGCTTAAATGAAATAAGCTCCTCACTGATCACTTGTCACTTCCTGCAATTTCATTTCCTCCAAGGGCCCCAATCCACATTCAGCATAAATTATATTCGGAAGCCCAAAATTCAAATCATTAGATTAAATTTTAAACGATTCAATAAATAACATTCATATCTGCATCAGCGCACCCTTTAGAAAAACTGAGAGCAAAGGGACTAAAGTGCACTTGACCCATAAAAAAAATTAATGTATAATTTTACGTTAACTGCTAAATTCGATCATTCGAACTTTCGACACAATTTGAATGAATTTTTGAAACTCTTATAACTCTACTATAATATATTTTTGAGATATATTATCTTAATTTACATATATAAAATTATTGTTGAGAGAGTATTTTTCTATCATAACTTATGTTAAAAATAAATTTCACAATTGAATAGGAGATGAATTGTTGAAAGATTGTTTAATATTGATATATATTGAGAAAGATGTCGTTTGTAAATTTGACCAAAAATACATTGTACACTCCTTATTGGTGTATACATGATGAAATATGTGATTCAACTTTTTTTATCATTATATATAGACGCTACTCGATTTGATTCCTAACTATGTTATTACCTTTTTGTATATCACATCAAACGATGAGATAAAAAATTATTCTCCATTATTCTTTCTTTTAAATTATTTTAAGTTTAGTCACAATCGCCTTTTAACTCCATCCCAAATTAAATTTGATAGAAACACATTAGACACAAAGCTCTAGGCGGATTTCAAGCATCGATGTCTTGAGGAATGAGAAAGTCAAACTTCCCCACAATTTTTTCTTCGTAGTCTCAACGCCACAAAAGGCATAAGCTTTACTAACGAATCTTTTTCTGGGTGCATTGTATTGCGTATATATGAGAATGAAATGAACCTTCTTAAATTTGAGAGATTCGTGTCAACTTCATTTGACCAATATAATATATTTGCTTAATTAGTGGGAAAACAAGTGTTTAGATTTTACGGTCCAGTATATAATAATTATTATTATTCATGCACTACTGATGCAAATTGATATGGATGTATCAGAATGCTTAGGGTACACAAAATCTCGTGTCACATGGCGTTGATTTTATTCCCTTCCATGCATTGTATGGTTGGTTGCTCGACATCTATTTTATTATTTATTAGCTGCGAGCCTGTGACCAAATAAGATCTCAATTTCTCATATACTACTTCTCCTCCATTGATTGCACAGTCGAGTTGAGTCGGTATTCATGATTTTATTAATGTCTTGGCAACAACAGAAACCAAAACAAAAACTTCATTTATTATCGTCGTATTAATGAAAGGGAAAATACAAAACTCCGTGTTTCAAATGAGCACATCGCCGATTGAAGCTTGGAGTTCGGACTTCGGAGTTCTGTTTGTCTCTAAGCAAATCTTTAATCAGAAAAAATATGAAAACAAAAATACCCCGCCGACGGCGACGGCTTTCATGTTTTGTAGTGATCAGTAGTTCCACCAGCGAGGGAGGAGGGGGACGACGAAGAACTTCATCCGGCCAAGATTGCAATGGATTCCGTTGCCAGACCCACATGCGAAGAAGTAAGGCTGCCACTTGTCCATTGTGAACTCAAACCCTTTGCCGCCGCCGTCAGTCCAGTTGGCCAACATCTTTCCCTTGCTGACGTCACACTTCAAGAAGCTCCTCAAATCCGGCAGCTGGTACACGCTGTGTGGCCTGGTACTGTTGTCCGTCGGCATCTTGTACTTAAACACTGTCCAGGTAACAATCAAATCCAAACACATTACATAAATCAAAATTGGAATTGGGTCCGGTTTGATCAAGTTTAGCCCGACCCGGCCGATCAAACTAAATAGGATTCGCCCAGGTTTGGGTTTGTAAAAAATACATTAGATACAGGTTTTCAAGCGATTCAGACAAAAGTTCTAATAAACCCGAACCCGACTAAAACTTGGTATAATTCGAGCTAATTCTACTTCGAAAATGCATATTAGTCATCAAGGATGGAAACTCGTCGGGTTTGGCCCGTCAAACCGGATTTCGAGTAACTTGAAACCTGGACTAAACAGTATCAGTTTGGGTTTGCAAAATACAAAGATTGGGTTTTCAAACGTCTCAGTTTAAAGCCGGATAAACCCGAACCCAACGAAGCCCGGTTAGACCGAGTCGGGCTTACTCGACCCGGCCCGATTCTTTGGCCTAAATTTAAAAATGAAAATAAACATATATGTTTTCTGTTAAAACGACGTCGTATAGAACAGAGGTTGTTTCTTACCTAAAGTGTCGTTGACGAAGAAAGGCCCATTGCGCATGGCCCAGTTAGTATAGTCAAAGCCGAATTCCCAAGTCTGTTTCCCGCCCACCACTATCTTCCTCGGAGTGTGCTCGCTGGGCTGGCGGTTCCTCGGCGAGTCACCGCGGCCACCCCAACCGCCGCCGTTGCCCCAGTCTTTGTTGGCCGACGTGATACCCAAAGCGGCGGAGCTCAGCAGGATCACGATCATAGCAGTTGCATGTACTGCGTAAAGTGGTGCCATTTGGTTTAATTAATACGTCGGCGATGGGAGATGAAATGAGATGTGGGAAATTGGAAGGAAGTGTTGAGTGAATTTATAGTTGTAAAAGGAAGAGGAAGAAGAAATCATATTTAGTGTATGGTGGCAGAGTGCCTAATTAACAAGTTTTTTTTCCAGGAGAGGGGGACTTGGTCTTAAAGGAACATTATAATGTGGTATTTTTCCTAATTTTAGGAGGTAATCTTCCAATTACTCAAATAATCGTTCGTCAAGTCGTCCTCTACTGGCTGGTTATTATTCTTCTGGTGCATGATTACCATCTTCTGGGTGCTTTCACACTTGACTAATTGAAGACACTCTCAGTTCATGTACTGTTGATGAGTTGAATAACATTATGTGTATTGGAGGTTGTTTCATGATAATCTCCATTAATGGTAAATATGCATGCTGAGAGAGGCAAGACTAGTTATAAAGGTTGGTGGCTAATTTATCCATATTCTTTATAAAAATAAATAAAATTTATGCGCCCTGAGATAGTTAAATGATAATAATGAGAGGAGAACTAAATATTAGGAATTAATCCAAATTTATAGGAATATCCATGTCAAAACCTTTTAGATTATAAAGCCGACTTTTTAAAAATCTTGGCCATTTAAATTAATTATTTACTAAATTTGGCATTACTGTTATATATAACATATATGATATCAATATGTCATACTTACACATACTTACATTCACCGCAACATATCTATCTAAAAACAATTTTCTTTGGTCTACTTTTTGGATATTAGGAATATTTGCCTACAAACAAAGAAAGAGACGTCGAATTATGACCAGGAACATATGAGCTACCTTCTCTGCTCGACCAACCCATACCAACCCACCCAAAGTCAGAGTTACTTCACTGTTTGTGACTATGAAGCCGATGTGGGCAAAATATATACGCCGTCCCAGCTTTGACCCGCACGACACACTGGTCTGCGTAGCTGCCCTCCACGCCTTCCAATCTCTCTCTGGCGCCGACTTTTCTATCTCGTTCGCGGGGCCTTATATCCGGCGTATAGGGTGTGCCCGATTCTTCATTGTGAAATTGGTCAGCATGGGAGTGAGGATGGTGGTCTCACTACTCCCTGTCCTGGCGGTGGACATCTTTGACCGACAGCGGCTGCTACTTACAAGCAACATAGTCACCTTGAGCATCACGGGAATGCTAGGAGGGTTTTCCACAGAGCGTAAGCTCGGTGCAATATGGGTGAGCACGGAGAAATAGTATTGTCGGGTGATGGTCGTACTGTTGTAGGTAGGGCATGCATTGGGGCTAGGAGTCGTGTCCCCAGCCCCTGGGTTTACACACCAGAGGCATTCGACTTTTGGGCTCGAGCTCCTGCGGTTGGGGTGGCAGTGTCGGCTACTAAGTTGGTGCCTTGGATTCTGCCGCGGAACTTGGTTGGATGGTATATGAAGGTTGGTTGTAGTGGGGTGACAGTAAGGTCCAAATTCTAAATATTTTTCTGTAGACTTGATCATAAGTCACCAATATATTATACGGTCTTACTTAGTTCCTTATGTTTAGCGGTTTATGTAAGTCCCTTATTTGGGTTTCAAAACGGGCTTATGTAATCACTGATGCTTAAGTAAAACTAATTATTCAACAATTGACATTTATATTATGTATAACATAGATAATTAGATATGTCATATGTGATAACAATACTTGAGTAGAAGACAATGAAATAAAATAAAAACATTATATGATTCAAATTAATATTTTCAACTTTTTCGTTCCTAGTATAACCGAAAATGAAATAAACAATTATATAACAATACTTTCCATTTTAATAGATTTCATACCATGTAAAAAATCAATACAAAAACTCATAGTCAATAATCTTTTACATGATAAAAATGATTTTTTTTAAAAAATTATTAATTATTACTCAATATATTATTCAGTTATCCAATAAATTGACATTTATATTATATATAACATTTATATATATGGAAGCGCTGGGGTGCCCTCATTAAACTGGGTAACATTACCCCCCACAACATACATTTGCGTAGGAGGTTAAGTTGAACATTTCATTAACTACAAATGAGCGATGCCATATCCGAGGCTGAAGATTGGGAGCAATGTCACGAGCGACAAAGTGAGGGAATACTGATTCAGATTGATCAATAGTACCATAACTATTAGATAGCCGACTGCTGGATGGCCGTAAAATGAAAACGAACAATTAGCTTATGATCGACCCCGAAGTAGAGTCTAAAGTGGTTGTTCGGTAATCCGACTAAGCTCCAATGTAACTGCTTTTTGGTGGTCCTTCTGGTGTTCATTGGTGGTGCCGCTGACTAATTACTTGGTAATGTATTAAGGAGAGAGATTGTGAACTAGGAAATATTGAATGAAAAGCGAGTTCAGACGTATATACATTTGTATATATTTAGTATGATTCGTATAACTTCATATAGAGCTATACAACCGATCGTGAAAAATGTTTTATTAAAAAAGTACGTAAATCCAGAAGATATTTTATAGGTACGTAAAGTATTGAATGATCTTACCTTTATTCTGTTTTTTTCAGAACACCATCAACATATTAGTTATCTTGTTTATCCTTATATAGCAGGATAGGATTTAGAAGAAAATTCGATTTCATTAAAAGCTAGGGCAAAATTCTACCACAAACGATAGAAACAGGATAACTAAGGATAATGAACCTTATATAAATGGATAGTAGGAATAAATGGATAACCTTAAAAAAGAAGAAAAATGCCCTAGCTGTCGCTTCCTCTTAGAAGATTTTTTGAGCAAAGACGATTTCATTCATTCAAAAGCGAGTTACAGTACAAGATTAAAAAGCAATAACCCATTCAAAAGATTGGATTCAGTCTTGACTAATCGCATGAGCATGGGTTGAAGTGGCCACTCAATCCGCCAATTGATTCAAATTTCATGGAGTGAAGACAAATTTAATCCATGGTGCATTGTCATGAAGGTGGAGGATCGAGCCAATGGTAGCATAGCAAGCCCAAGGCCACGCGAGTGCTCGATTGTTGATGATATTGATGATGGTGATGCAATCCGAATAAATGGTTGTGGGCTCTGAACTTGCTATGGCAAAGTGAGTGGCTTCAAGAATCGCTCTTGCTTCCGCATTAATCACCGATGAACAAAAGAAAGTTATGTTCCTATCGTCATAGGGATGACCATGGATGTCACGGGCAATGACACCATAAGCCGCCTCCTGGAAATCGCAAATATACGATCTATCATAGTGAATACTCCTATGCGGAGTATTTGGCGGTGGGCAGTCAGCATGATGGTTTGGAGTGGATCGGAAAGGAGTGGGTGGGCCCGACGGGCTGAAGGCGCTGGTCCAAGTGTCCAGGTCTCTCATGATCGCCAAGTCCGTGGTGAAAATCATAAGGTGAATCTGTCTGAAGGTGCTTTCATTCCTTGCTTTCTAGTTGTTCCAACAGATGGTGACAACTAGGCGCAATCTACAACTAGGTTTCATGACGTCCAAAAAACTCATAGTTGCATATACGGGTTAGAAAAAAGTATTGTTACGTGAGATGAGAGAGAATTATAAGGAGATGAGTTAGTCAGGAAACATACCGAAGAAATATTTCCCCTTCCGTGCTCACATACATGATCCGTAAAAAGTTTTTTTTTTGTTAAATCCGTAAGAAGTTCGTATGCCTGAGATTGAGATCGTCAAGGACATGACTTCTAAGATTAATGAAGGGATGATCACGACGAGGGATGCAAGGAGAATCAAGGCCAACCTCCAATGATCAAAGTCAAGTGCAAAAAATTATGAAAAATTACAGATCTACATTGAGGTAACGACGAGTGATGTATTTTATATGATTTTTGTTGATTAGGATGTTACGTTAGCACTTAACGAAAGAAATAGACAGAAATTGAACAGAGAGACAATAAAATTACATTTTAATATGATAGATAGCAAGATCAGGTACCCAAATGTACGCTTATAATAGATAATGTACCATTCATGTTATTAACGAGAAAACGCGCCATAAGTGAATTTACTACGTCAATGCAACCTTTTGCTTGTACGGTGCAGTTACTGCCGAAACGCAGTCGTCGAAACCGCCATCTCCAACGTTCTCACCAAATCCTGCAATTGTTAGAATTTGACCGGTAAAATTTCCCCAAGTTTTCTTTTGATTCTTTCTCTTCAATTAATTTATTGCCTCGTCATCAATTTCTTCTTCTTCTTCTTCTTCTTCCTCCTCCGATCCACCAACCAATAATCATCTCGTATTTCTCTCCTCCTTCCTTTTGCTGCGTTTCTAATCCATAGAATGGAGGCTGATTCTTCCCCTTCGCCTCAGTCGTCGCCGTCGGCGGTGGTGGCCGGTAATAGATTCAGGCTACATGACCGCCTGGAGCTGCTGGAGTTTCAGGACAAGTACGTCATCAAGTCGGTCGAATCTCCTTGTCGAGGCTTCTCCATCAGTCGTGAAGAGGGCGACATCCAGCCTCTCGACGGTACTGTGTTTTGATTTGGCTTCAACTTCTAGAAGTTCAATTGTATAGTCGGAAAGTTTTTAAAGCTTTGCTAGCAGACGCAGATGACACTTCTTCTGAACGGCCATCCGCGACCTCCACAATCTATGGAGTCGCTGGAACGATTAGATTGATTGCAGGTGGTTTATTTCTTGTATCTTAGCTGATGAATCTGATACGTGCCTACTGCACTTGAAGCTTTGACTGATTGATTTCACTGAGATTGGGGCAGGAACTTATATTCTTGTAATAACTTCTCAAAAGGAAGTCGGGAAGTTCCTCGGGGCTCCAGTATTCCGAGTAATGTCTATGCAGTTTCTGCCCTGCAACGAGGCGTTGAAGTTTTCCACTCCAGACGAAGTGAGGATCATTTACAGTTTACACACAAAAACCCTGTTAAGCTGAGATGTTCTTCTTATCTGACTAAAGCCCATCTTGCGACTGTGGTTCATGCAGAAGAGGGACGAGGCTTGCTTTAGGAATCTATTGAGAACTGTTGAATCAACTCCTGCCTTGTATTACTCATATGAAACAGACATAACATTGAAGTAAATTCTTCTTCTAGCCTTCTGCTTTGTTTTCTGTCTACGCTGATTACTTATATTGTAATCGTATCTTCAACTACGTTATAAAGTGTGCTTGATTGTTGATACTGTGTCAGCTTACAGAGAAGATGCAAACTAGCTGAAGGGTGGATGGCTAAACCATTTTGGAAACAGGTTCATTTTCTCATCCAGTTTCTAGAGAGGATCAACACTTGATGCATCCACAAAGACTAATTAACTACACTTTGCGTTTCAGGCTGACCCTCAATTTGTTTGGAATCAAAATCTGCTGGAAGATCTCATTGAGGCTAAGGTTAGATCATAGATATCCTTTATTCAGATTAACAAATGTGTTGATAGAGGATGACACACCATCCTTACTTTCTTTACGACAAGCTGATTTTTTTCTGGTGACAGCTTGACGAATTTGTTATTCCTCTACTCCAAGGAAATATCCTTTTTGTATATCATGGAATTTATTAAAAACTCTTTGTTCCATCTGGAAAAGTTCTTTCTGTTTTCATTTAACTGAAGCTTAGGCTTTGGAGTTACTGAGCTAAAGCTGAAAGAAACATCGCCCATTTCATTAACTCTAATTTCAAGGAGGTGCACACGGCGTCTAGGTACAATTCATCAGAAAATAATAGTTATTCATGTTGTGCAGTATAAGTTCCATATTGTTGAGATAACTCAGAAGTATTCTTGTCTAGGGACAAGAATGTGGAGGAGAGGTGCTAACCTTCAAGGAGATACTGCTAACTCGGTTGAATCTGAGCAATTGCTGGAGGTGGAAGGTTTTAGGTCATCATTATTGCAGGTTAGCTTCTTCATAGATAAACGTTTGAGAATGAAAGCCATTCGGATTTTCAGTTAGCCTTATTAGGTGTATTACCTGTCTTGATGGTCACTAGTATCTTTTGGATTTCCAGTTCCGAGGTTCGATTCCTCTTCTCTGGGAGCAAACAGTGGACTTGAGCTATAAACCTCGTCTCAAAATTATCGAAAATGATCAAACGGTGTGTTTCGAATTCCAGAGCCAGCAAATTTATACGAGTTTCTTGGTGACATCTATTTATATTCTGGTTTTCTGCTTTTCTTTCAGCCAAGAGTTGTGGAGCGCCATTTCCATGATCTTTGCCAACAATATGGAGATGTTTTAGCACTCGATTTGACTAATAACGTGAGGATGTTTTCTTTCTATAGATCATTAGGGTAGTTAAAACAAAATTTCCTTCTTCTGTTAGATTTTAATTTTCCGAACATGCAGAATTCTATGTTCTATGGAAGTTATGACTGTGAAGGGTTGTGGCATAGTTCGTTCTCCCATATTGATTGCATCTATTTCGCTCTACTTCTGTAGCATGGTGATGAAGGTCTTCTTAGTGCAGCATATGCTAATGAAATGCAAAGGCTCCCAAATGTGAGGTGACATTTCGCTCTTCTATAGATATTTACTCTAGTACCCTGATTATAAATTTTGTTATTCTTCAACATTTATGAGACCATGAATGGCTCACCTTTGACTCTTCTTTCTTAACTATCAATTGATGAAAATATAGTTGTCAGCATATGATTTCCCAGCTTGCTACACCTTAACAGAAATCCTAATCAAACCGTGAACCAATCTGCATTCATTTATGTACTTGCTGCAGGTATTGCTCATTCGATTTCCACCATGTCTGTGGCAACTCAAATTTTGACAACCTACGGGTTCTCTATGATCAAATTTCAGAAGATTTCGAAAAGCAAGGGTAAGACTAAGAGATCACGTTCTTGATTCATTAATGCGAAAGCCGTTAATTCCACTGTTACTCATTACTGTTTCAGCTGAGCAGATATTTTCAAGTAGACAGCGAGGGGAAAATAGTAGAGGAACAGAAAGGGATCATTAGATCAAATTGCATTGACTGCCTTGATAGAACAAACGTCACCCAGGTTGGTGGAGTAGAATTAACTATTTAACCCTTTTTTTTGTACAAAGGAGTAAAAATTATTGATTATGTCAACAAGATGATTCATTAATCTTATCTTTTGTACAACTTCGACAGAGTTTTCTAGCTGAAAAGTCGTTGACAATACAATTACAAAGAATCGGAATACTTGGCCCTGATGAGAGCGTGGCCACTTCCAGTGAGGAGTATGTAAAGTTCAGAACATGTATGTAACTCTTACCCCATCCCATCTCTTTTTCTCGTGATTCTAGATGTGAATTTGAAGCCATCTGTTATCTATTTCCGAAAATCAGTGTGGGCTGAGCAAGGGGACGAAATAAGCCTTGGATATGCTGGAACTCACGCCTTGAAAGGGGACCTTGTAAGGTATATACTTACTTACCATCACTTATCCTCTAACAAGTAGTCAAGACTCAAGTACGATCTTTCGATTAGCATCTCAATTGCAAACTTTACTGCATGTAGATACGGGAAGCAGACATTTGGCGGGATGATCAAAGATGGGATGAGCGCTCTCTCGAGATACTACTTGAATAACTTCCAAGATGGAGTCCGGCAGGCAGGCTCTTGACTTCTTCGTCTTGTTTATCATCTCATATGTATCGAAACTGCTTGATTAACGTATCAGAATCTCGTTCGTCCCATTTTTTGCAACAGGATGCACTGGATCTTATAAGTGGCCGGTATAGCGTGAATAGACAAGCTCCGTCCCCGTTCCAGCTCAACATGTTCGGATCTTTCTCTGTAAGTAACCACCACCACCACCACCACCACAACCATAATCATCCTCTCTGATTTACCGTTTTAGATTGGTTCTTCTTGGGGGTTAATTTAATGATCTTTCTCGAGGGGCGGAATGAAATCCCACAGTATCTCCCAGTAGCATCAGTCTTGCTCATCGGAGGAGGGTTGACGGTTACATCCTTCACACTTCATCAAGGTCATTGCTTGCCTGACGTTTTCTCTACCGTTTCCTTCCACTGTTTATCCTTCTCTTGCGAACTGTTTTCTAACCATTACATGGTCTGTGTGCTTTTCGACACGAACAGCGGGGAGAAATGGGCAGCAGTACTTGTCGTCGGTGCTGTGGGCTGGGGTGACGGCAGGAGTAATGGCGGTAGTTAAAGCGAATAGGAGACAGTTCTGTTCCAGGCCTCGCTTATGTGGCCTTCGCTGAGCAAAGCGTGCCAAAGTTCTGCCTGGCCGTCTTTAGGATCAGAAATGATGCCACTTTGTTGTAGTGGACGCGTATCAGAATTGTGAAATATTTTTAAAACATGACATGGACCACTGTCTGTAATTAATTAAATTGTTATTATTATTTTGATGATTATTTGTTATGATTTATGATCACCACATGATAGAAGACTACACCACTGAGCTGAACACAATCTCCCTTCTAATGAGGATTATGTTTGTTATAGTGGGTTGGCTGCATTTTGTCCGAGTCGTTTACCCAATACGTTTGTTAGAACAGAACCTGATGTCAAACTGAATGAGCATGAGATTCGATTGGACGATTTGGTCTATAGTCCTAACAATCCGATGTTGTCAGAAAAAAACAAGCTTACATCGAGCCAAATGACAAAGATGCTGAACCGACAGTTTGTCTAGTCCTCACAGCACTGCATTTACAACCATCCAGTTGCAATATGTTGATCTTTGCGCCGAACTTCATTACTGACCATACGAAAGAATGATACTGTTGCAGATGTGATAAGTCGCTTAAAACCGATAAACGTTCCAAGAATTTCACAACTACACATTGATCAAGAAAGCTAAGCCTAGGGATACAAAGAAAGCCTTGCTACCTAATCAAGAAGCAGTCGAGGAGGTACTAGACAGCCTAAGGCACTCGCTCTGGCACCTCCGGAGGCACACATCGTTCCAGTTAGGGACCTGGTGCTGGTTCACGCAAACGGTTCTAGCACACGCATCTGCACAAGCATCGATCTCCGAAACTCCACAGACTGTGACGCAAGTGTCGAGGATCGGGTCTTTGGATAGTGCGCCCATCTTCTTTAACATCCTCTTGGAAGTGCACACCCTCTCGCACACAAACACCTCGTCCGAGCTCTTCTCCCTCCCCCTCGCGCTCTTCAGTCTCTGGTCCTCGGCCCTCTTCTTCTTCATCCTGATTGCTTGGCCGGCGATCACAGCAGGTATCGCTGCACCTAGCAGAGACCACCAAGGGTCCACCATCCCTGTTTGCAAAAATAAAATTAACCATTTGTAACTGTCTGTCTAGTACCCATCAGCATCAATACGAGTTCTACACTACAAAATGGCCTTGTGTAATTCAACAGAGTGATGAACAGAAGTCTTCAACATATAAGTTCAAAAACTGTCATCCCACAAGTCCGAATGTTGAAACATCCATATGAATACTTCCATCCATTCCAAGTTCGAACTCAACATCTAATTAGGTCGTTGATTTGATTGGAACCACTGCATGTCTATGGTTCTTTAAGATCGCAGCATACTTTGGAAAGCCTGTTTTCCCAAAGTTCAAGATTCATGGGACTCAAACGTCACAAATTCAAGAACACGACTCTATAAGAACAATGAACGGAAGTGTTCAACATACAAGTAGAGATTACTATCATCTAACTAGGTCGTTGATTTGATCGGAAAGTTCGGAACCATAAGAAAGCTGTTTTCTTAATGCAGCGGCATACTTTAGACAAGTCTATGTTCCATAGGTTTGAGATTCATATCGAGCTATAAAATTACTACACTAATGCTATGTTTGGCAATAAGAATCATGATTCCTAGGAAAGATGGGTTGAGACTAATGTAAACAAGATGAGTTGGAGTAGAAAAATATGATGGATGGAAAGGATCAAAGGATATAAGGATTCTAATTGGAATCATGTTGCCCTATTTAGTCAATGGGAAAATAAACTTTCCTAGGAATCCCTTATATCTTTTGATTTTACATTCTTTTCACAATTCCTTCCAACTTCAACTCAATTATTTTGTACTATTCTAATTCCACATTCCTGGGAATCATAATTCCTATTGCCAAACATAGTCTAAATAACAGATGAATTTCCCGTTCATCCAACGGAAATCAGGCTCTCAACATCAGCTTATACCAACTACTACTGCTACTACCACTGTACCTAACAACACCTTGATTTTAGCTCACAGTACCAAGATAAATAAACAATTTTCAGATTTTCTTATCAATGAAATAGAATTACAGGATAATTTCAAAGATGAGAGTTTGGGAAATTGTACAATCAATCGGGCGATTTCTATTTGTGCTTCAAGCTTCTAACAGAAACCGAGTTGTTCTTAGCACATTAAGCCGGAGTACCTGAATCAAAGGATGCAGTGGCAGAATTCAAGGTCGGCCGGAGGTCGCGGCGACGAAATGGCGCACAAAGATTAGGGACGATGGTCAACGTTCGATGAAAAGGATGGAGATGGTAGAGGAAGAATGGTGTGTAAAGGCATATCGATATAAACCCTAAGATTACGGTTTCTGAGAAGGAAATATTCGGTCAAGTTTCGTGGAACGACGCCGGTTCTTGGGTGGGATGGGAACCCATTTGAGTGAGAACGCAACTAATGATTGGAACTATTTCAGCCAATTAAAATGACTCGTGGGCAAAACCTCGATATGGCCATTTTATAATTCATCCTTTTTTTCTAAATAAAAATGAAGATAGATAGCAAATATAAATAAGTTAATGATACATAAGTTATAATATAAATAAGTTAGAGATACATAAATTATAAATAATATCAAGTTGGATGAATTGCTAAGATGTCGTGTTATTTTTCATAGAAGAATTTCAAAACCCAAACTTTATATTGTTATAGCTACCATAACGTCGCCACCAGCATCCAACTCCCACAATCCTAGCACCATCGCAACCACCAAGGCTGTCACACCCACCACCCCCACTACCTCCTCCCCATTGTCGCTAGCCGGATTTTGGCCATCGCATCGCCTCCCCAACCCTACTTCCACCGTGATGACCACCACTCTCTTCATCAGTCATGCTCCTACTGACGCAATCGTCGCTAGCGGTCCTCAAACAACCCCACTGCCATCTATTTCCGGACACATGGACACGGAGGAACAACACCTTCAAGGTGATATACCAAATGAAGTAAAAGTACAACACCTTCAACACCAAAAAAAGGTAATACCGTAATAGTCATTCCAGTTAAAAGAAAACGAAAAATTTCGTATAGTATATACCTTTTTTAAAATGAGATCATAACAATAATTTTATAAGATTCAGTATCCTTCTGATTGAGAGACTTGTGATAACATTGTTGATTTTTTTTTTCGGCAGAAGAAGTGAAGAACGATTAGAGTTTTGAAACGAAAGTCAGTTAGAATTTTTTTCTTCAAGCAAAAGGAAGGTTGGAGTTTTTGCTTCTTTCCCTCCGCGGCAAATCGAAGTTGGTAATAGTATCGACAGGACGAGACGATGATGAAGAGAAACCAGAAAAGATGCGTTACATCAATGCGATAAAAAACCGGCGGCGACGTCTAAGTTCGGGCTTCATCGGTCATTTACTGCTTTCTTAGTTTCAAATGTTTATTTATGTTTGAACAATTATTTCTTATTTGTTTTCCTATCGTATGAAGTTTAGCGCCTGAATTGTTAACGTTCGTTCAAGGTTTTATTATTATTGAAATGATTGAAAGTATAAATGTGGTAGCTCATGCTACTCATTGTGAATCCAAGCTTCACTTAAGAGTGATAATCCTCTTCGGAGATCGTTTGATAGATTGAACATCATTTTACAAGCTTAGTAATATAAATAAATTTTTTTAAAAAGCCAATAATTATAATCACAAGGATATTAGTTGTACATTTTTAGTGTGAATATTAGTTTGTAAATTAAAGAAGAAAAAAGTAAGAATTTCCCAATTAGATATGAACTCGTGCTGTTTGATCAAAAGACCACATATGTATCGGTCCATTCCATCCTATTCCTTTGGACCTGAAAAATAACAACGGTGGGTAACATTATCCATATCAATATAATTTATTCATTCCTAAAAATAGGTTCTACTTCTACTTTATTTTTACAATTTTATATACTTTATTTTCATAATCTTTTCATCAATACAATCCAAAAACATTTACAAAAATGAATTTATTGACCTACATAAATAAATTATTCATCTCATAAATATTATTTTATTAATTATATATATATGTGATAAAATATATGAATGACAAGTGAATCTTAAATAATTACAAAATTATATATGAAAGAAGTAGACTCTAAATAAAATTATTACTTTAACTTATAATAAATATAAAATTATACTTAAAAGTTACCGTTTCCTTTCAATAATATTTTCATTTGAATTATAAAAAATTATCACATAAACTCCATATTTTTTTACAAATAAAAATAATTTCATTAATATGGATGTTGTGAGATCGACCCAGCAAAGGTGAGCCATAAAAACCCAATGAAAAAAAGAGTACAAAGTAAAAAAAAAAACCACTGACTATTGACAAAGCGATTGGCACAAGGGGTCAAAACCTACCACAAGTGGCGAACTTGAAGTCCGTTTAAGGTGTGTGGGGCCCCCAACTGACGAGCTCTACCCTATTCTTCCTTTCCCCCGACTTTTGCGAGGTCGGCCGGGTAGACCCCCCGCCACCGCCGGCCGCCGCGATTCTAACCAATGGTTTAAGGTAAATTTATTCGGTGGGTCATCACTAAACCCTTGTCTTTGTTTTCTCCCAGCCATCGCCATGTGGAACGGTTCTCGTTGTCGACTTGGCCGCCTCGCAACATCCCACATCCCTGCCACACGTCGACGTGTCACCCTCCTAATCCAGCAAACTGGACCCCCTAGATTCACACCTCCAGTCCTTCCTCCTATTAATGACCAGCGGAGATCATTCCTTCCACTATCCCATATTTTTCTCTGCTTAGACTCCAACCCTACCGGTTTGATTCGAGGCCGAAACACCTTAAAAACCTTAATTCAATCCGATTCACACAAAAAAAAACTATCAGATTAGTGTCCTACAACCATTAAAACCTACACAAATCATTTCGTATCATATTTTGTTCTTCGTTTCAGGACCATGATTCTTATGTAATATTTGATTTATTGTATGATCGGTTCGTTAACCATTTTGTTTACCGAAATATCACGTTATGATCACCGCCGGCGGTTAATCCAGGGGGGCGCACGTGTCATCTCCTCTTCTGCGCTAGCTTCATAAGCACAAGACGACAGATGATCAAAACCCAGAAGCAGAGTATGCCCTGATTTTCCAATCTGATTAATACACTCCTACTATACTAATTGGCAATTACCAACCGAGTGAGATCCGAAAGGGGAAGTCTTGGTAGAGAAGGAAACTTCATAATATCACTTTGCTGAGTGTAAAGGGAGCCAATCCTCTACCACAAGGAACTCACCATACTTCTCTGCAACAGAATACAAACATAAAACAGGGGAAGGAAGCTAAACGACAAAAACACACTCTAAATTCCGTGTGAGGAGGAGGAAACCCAGATTGTTGATAAGATCCAATTCCGCTTATAAAGCAAAACCCAATTCAGGCGACACACTCACACACACCGCCAAAGTTTAATAGAAACTTCCAGAACTTTTTTGTGATGCATCATCATCATCAGCAGCGCCGTCCGAGGTCGGCCAGGCCAATCGACGGCGAGAGGGAAAATGCGGCGGAACTGTTCGCGGCTTTCTTCCAAGGCTGGCTAGTCCGTCAGGAGCACTACCTCGACGAGTTAACTACCATGAAAGAAAACATCCGTCAAACCCGACCCGACGACCTACGGGACCTGGTCAACCGGGTCCTGACCCACTACCAGCACTACTACGAGGAGAAGTCCAGGCTGGCTCAGTCCGACATCTTCGTCCTCTTCTCCCCGCCTTGGTTCTCCGCTCTGGAGCGGACCTTCCTCTGGATCGCCGGGTTCAAACCGGGCCTGGCGTTTCGGGTGCTGGGTGATTCGGTTCATGACCTGACGGAAGACCAGGAGCGGAGTATTCGGAGGCTGAAGGAGGAGACCAGGATGGAGGAGAGGTTGTTGAACGACGAGCTGGCGAGGATCCACGAGAGCGTCGGGGCTCCTCCGGTTTGTGGGTGGGGGAGGAAGCGCGGGAGGGAGGTTCTTGATGCGGCGGTGGAAGAGGAGGAGGAGGAGGAATCGGTGGCGGCGGCGGATGGTGAAATAAGGTCGGCTTTGGAGTTGTTGGTTGGGAACGCGGATACGTTGAGGACGAATACAGTGGTGAGGATTGGGCAGATTTTGAGCCCAACGCAGAACGTTGAGTTCGTTACGGCGGGGACCAGGCTCCAGCTCACTGTCAGGGAGTTGGGCGGGATGAGGAAACCTGGCGCCAGAGGAGGTGCTGACTGCTGAAGCTTAATTAGAAAGAATAATGAGAGTAATAATCAGATCAAAAGTAATGGGTATGAGATAGAGATATAGCTACTAGTTTTCTTTTGTTGTTGATCATCTTTCTTTAGGGTAGAAGGTTTCTGGGTGTACTTAAAGTCTTGGCTTTCGTTTTCTCAGATGTCTGAGAAACAGTAACAGTCCAACACAAATATATATATATAGATGCATTATTCTCGAAAACACTTTCCTCCCCCCCCCCCCCCAATTGACATTGACATTTGTTTCAAAGGGATGCGGTGGAATGGCAGTACGTATGTAATTCCTTGCTGTAATGCTGTCACCAAGCCATTGACGTTTCTAACAGGACCAGAACCGTCTACGGGTATTTCATAATCATCGTCGCGAGCGGTTCCTTCCTTTTGTCTGCACATCTAAGAGATCATTCAATGTTTTTACCACTGGGAGCGGGAGCAGTATGTAATAAAACACCATCTTAGTCAAGGGAAGTTAAATCACTCGAGGGAGAACAACCATCCAAAAAAACTGATATCTCGCCTCAGTTAGACAGTTACTAGAGCGATCGAGCTGGTGCTTCCATTGTTTATCATCTGCAATTTACTGAAATACACATAAGGAGAAGCCTGCTGAAAAAAGAGCAGGAGGGAGGAAAAAAAATAATCAAAAAATATGAAAATGCGGGTATCAATCATCATACCTCTTGCATGCTAAGCTAGGGCTCTATTATCTGAGCTACATTCCCATTTGAGATCTCTTATCCTCTCAGATCTTTATTCCTTCACATTGAACCAAACCACGAAGACGAAGGGTTATCGGCCAATCCAAGAAATGAGACATTGGTTTGACCTCAATCCAAACGAAAACACAAACATTACGCGGCAATATCTCCAGATTAAGGAACAATATCCTAGAGTAAATCCAAACTTGAGAATACTAGGTAAGCTGCACCGGGAACAACCAACCTAACACTCCTGCCGGAAAAGGAAAACAAGCTAACATTTTTCGTTCTTTGTTTTCCTGGGCAATTCGCCACCCTTCTTGGGTGTTTGCCAGATCGTCATGCTTGCAGCAAAGCGATTGATACAGAAGGCTGTTAATCTTCCTCAGGTTCGTACCTACAATTCCCTCCCCTTACTGAACAATATGAATGAACAAGGCTGTTGATCTTAGAAACGATCGTAAGAATCAGATTAGCTGTTGTGTTGCTTGAAGAAGCTAAACTGTTGTTTCTGAAACTCTGACAGCAAGACAAAGTTTCTGCAACTTTGGGTTTCCTCTGCATATTCATTCATTATTTTCAAAGGATCATCGAATATAAAAAAACATATGAACAAATTCAAGAAGTGGGATCAACTTTACTAGCAAGAAACAAGTCCAAAGTTGGCTCCTTTTTGCCATCGCCTGTTGAATTGTGGAAATGGATTGTATGGTTTTGTGTATATAAAGCTGTGTGATTGCACTTATTTATTTTTATTTTAAAATTTTGTCCAGAATAATCGGGAGCATGGCAGTTTGAAGTCAACAGACTTGGATTTGCAATAATCAATTCACTTTGGGGTTCCAGCTACTGCTCCCATTCTTGCATTTGACCCCATTCAGCGCCTGCTAGCAGTTGGAACTCTGTCAGTCAATCAATTTCCCCATCTCTTCAAACTGAGAAGAAGCATTTGAATACTCATGGTTTGGCGATTTTGTTTCAGCGATTGACGAATTGAAGTTATCCGAGGTGATGATGCCGAGGGCTTGCTTGTATCTCCCAAGCAATTGCCATACAAATTCTTGGAGGTTTATGACCATATCCCTTTTTCTCAAGTTTCCAGCTACTGCTTGTTTTACCTACTTATGTTGGTAATGTGCTTACTGTTTTCTCTTTCTCAGTTCATACCAAATGATGGTTTCTTGATCGGCATCACAACCGAGGATGACATCCAGGTTTGCACCGAAATAGATCAAAATCCTAGCTTGTTCTAGTTGGATGGTTTTTTAATAAGCAAATTGTATCTTGGGGTTACCTTTGACAGGTGTGGAACTTGGAGACAAGATGCCTGGCTTATTCTTTAGGGTGGAAGTCTAGTATAACCGCATTTTCTGCAGTCAATCGTTCCCGTTTCATGTACTAGCGTATAGAGTGGATGCGAATTTTTTACATCTTTTAGTACTATGCTGCTGGTTAGGGGGGATGGAAATGATGTGTTAATACGATATGTGTCCCCGTTTCTTGGTACAGGTATATCAGTGATGAAAATGGTTGCATTACTGTTGTCAAGTATGATGCTGACAGTACGAAGCTTCGGTTGTTACCCTATCAACTATCTGCAAATTCGTTATATGGTAATTTCTTGTTCTTCTCAGCAACACAACTCATTGTTAGATGTGCTTAGTTTTAATGGCATTGTTTACAGAACTAGCTGGATCTTCGCCAACTGATTCCCAACCTGTTGTTGGATTTCTTCCTCAACCTTTCTCATCTGGAAACAGGCAAGAATCTTTAACAATGCGCTACCAAGGTTTAGATATCCGTCAGAATCTTGAAGGTGATGTGATATTTTTGGCAGATTGTTGATTGCGTATCAACACGGTTTATTAATTCTGTGGGATGTTGTCGAAGCTCAAATTCTTTTTGTTGGAGGCGAAAAGGATCTCCAGCTGAAAGGAACAGTTTTGAGTTCTCAAGATGAAGCAACCAGCGTACTCCTCCAGAAGAAGACACATCTTGCTCACTACAAGGGATAGAGATAAGTGCCCTTTGCTGGGCATCCCCCGATGGCTCCATCCTTGCAGTTGGATACGTGGATGGAGATATCTTGTTCCGGAAGACTCCAAATGCTTCTTCCTAGGCTAGCAGTTCGAAAGATAGAATCTTGAGCAGCGATATCGTGAAGCTACAACTGTCATCTGCTGAAAGGAGGCTTCCTGTTATCGTCTTGCATTGGTCAGCAAGCAGTAAATCTGGTAACAGTTGCAATGGCCAACTTTTACCTATGGCGGCATTGAAACCGGATCCAAGGAAGTTCTAACAGTGAGTAATAGCATTCTAACTGGTCTTAACTTTTGTCTCTCTGCAATAATTGCACTCAAAAATCACCCACATGTCTATTCCGAAAATAGCAAGCTCCATCGAAAATCTCTAGCTACTTCAAATCTCTTATATTTCAAATCACTTATCCAAATGACCCGATAAACTCTTAATGAATGGCCTGATATTGTGCACCGCAGATCCTGACTCTCGAATGGTCTTCTAAGGGAGATACATTGAGATGTGATGGTCGTCAGGACCTTACACTTACTGGCTCTTTTGCTGAAATGGTTGTGCTACCAAGGGCTGGTTCAACCAGGGATAAACACAGAGCTTCTCTTACTGTATTAACAAATCCAGGCCAACTGCATCGGTTCGATGGAGCTAGCTTATATTCCCAACTGGCTCGACAAGAGAGGAAAACAATGGTTATTTCATTGAAATGCCCTGCAATAGTACCAAAGCTCGGTCCACCCATGACGACAACGAAATTCGTTACATTGCCTGTACATGAAAACTCGTTAAAGCTTTCGTGTGAGGTAACTCCATTAAAACTCGTTAAAGCCAGGAGAAGTAATCATTTCTAGTGACAGGTTTTATCAACTATATTTCGAACTGTTGTTTGTATGCCCCTGACGAGTTTTTTCATGGAACAGAAAGGAAAGAGTTGTTAGGCACAGGTGATGATGTGAAGCCTAGAATCAAAACACCCCAAGAAATCATAGCTACATATAGAAAAGCTGGGGTAACTACCCATGATGATTGCTTCAGTAAAATTTGACATTCTTCATTTTTATCTAGGTATAAGTAACTGTTCATTTTGTGGATTGATTTCCAGGATGCTTCTTCTTCTGCTTCGCAAACGAGGGACAAGCTCTTGGAGAGGGGGAAGAAACTAGAGGTATGTTAGATTTATTCGGAACATCGTTCGTTCTCATTTGCTATGAACTGAAAATCCGGCTTCTCAAATGTCGAGTCTTTCTGTAGAGAATCAGCAGGAGAACAGCTGAGCTGCGAACGAGGCAGAGGACTTTGCGTCATTAGCGAATGAGCTTGTCAAGGTGATGGAGAAACGGAAATGGTATCACATATGAATGGTTTTTGCAGCAAATTATAGCAGTCTCCAGCTCCTCTTGATAGTATGAATAGCTGGCAGGTTGCTGAATTCAAGTATATGTAGGCTTACTGGGTTTGTGTACACTACTGAACAAAGCTTTGCATGAAGCTTCCTTTTTTTCCATAGCTTCTTATACGTGAGCTTTTTCATCCTTCCTATTTATAAATGGAAAATTAACCTAGTTCCAAACTACGACAACAGTAAAGTGAATCTTGCAAATTAACTTCAGTTGAGTCTCAAAGTACCTTAACTATGTCAGTCATGTGGATTCAACGCTGGTTCCAATTACGACAACTGAAGCTTGCATGCACTGTATATGTACCATCTATTTTCACATAATGAGAAAGAAAGAAAAAAGAAAGAATTTGTTCTATCTGTCAAACCTAATCACTGGTTTTGGTCCTTTACGTATCAGCTATATACAAAATCGTCCCCTGCGTATCACAAGTAACATATTCATACCTTTTGTAATCGAATGAAACAAAAGAACCCCACAGACGATTCCGTCTAAATTCCCATTAACTTTGTTGATGTAGCGTCATCCACATCACCAAAACCCAAACCGCCACGAACCCTGGTTGAAACCATGAAATCAAATCGAGCAAAACTCTAAAAAAACCCACCCACCCTTTTTTAATCGAACAAAATTTTCTTCCACCTCCAATCGGTGATTAAAAATCCCCCACCCACCCATTTTTGAATCTACTTCTACAGTCTTACAAGGAGACAAACCGAAATGAGAAATTTTTAATCGCTGATTGGAGGTGGAAGAGAGTTTTACTCGATTGAAGAAGGGGTGGGTGTGGTTTCTTTTAGAGTTTTGCTCGATTTAATTTCATGGATTCAACCGGGGCTCGTGGCGGTTTGGATTTTGGTGACGTTGACGACTCCACATCAACAAAGTTAACGGGAGTTTAGACGGAATCATCTGTAAGGACTCTTTTATTTCATCTGATTACGAAAGGGACGAATACGTTACTTCTGATATGTAAGGAATGGTTTTATACATAGTTGATACGTAAAGTACCCAAATAAGTGATTAGCGGTCAAACCTTTGATTACTCTTTTAAGGGAATGGCTGAGTCTGACATGCAGTAGTAGTAGGTTAGAACAATCATTAAAGAGAGTTGGAGTTCGACTTAGAGTTTGATGTCGAACTTATTATTATTTTACAATTGTGGAATATTGTTGAATCATTAGTGGTGGCCAACGACATTTCTTCTGTCGACAAGTAACGAATATGAGTCATGATCTCAAGTGTTTTTGTGGTTAATAATTCCAACTTGGACTAGTTTAATTTCGAGGTTAAAATGGAATACACACCTCATCTTATAATCCCACTAGAATAATATATTAACAGTCTCCAACAAAAAGAATAATATATAAACAACCTTCTTTTAATATTATTATTATTATTATTATTATTATTATGTGGTCGAAATGATAATGGAATTGACCTGCTTTAGAAAAGAATGTGTGCTGTGCTGGTGGTATCATCAAGTGGGGTATTGTATATAATTATTATACCACTACCATAACAACTTCAATTATTTAACTATGTTATATTTCCAAGTTTTAATGTGAAAATGAGTTGAAGAATACAAGGAAGCCTTGAAACCAGATGAACTGAGTGTAAAAATTATGATTTTCAGAACACAGGAGTCATGTTTGAAATTATACCAGATCGTGTTTGAAAACATCACAGGCAAAAAAATGGATATGAAAATATCTTACCTATTGAGCTTTCATGTCTCTTAGGGAAATCAAGCAGTTTTGTCACTTGACTGCAAACCAGTAGTTTAGGGATTCAAATACGAGGTAGCAGTTGTCAGTTGGAGTGTTTTCATAGGCGGGGAAAAAACAGCAGCAGCTGCTGCATCTGCATGCACAAGAACTTGTGACAAGGGAAGCAATCCTGCTAGCTACTCGATGCCTTTGTTCAATTTTGAATACAGAAACAAGGCACTGCTGCTACTCATGATTGTGACCCATCACTATGGAATTGGATCCTTTTCTTCCCCCACTTTCCTCTGTTTTCTAATTATTATATCTTTTTCTTTTTCTTAAAAATCAATAGTGCCCATTGATTTTTTTTCCAATAAACCTAGAAAATATTATTAAGAGCTAGTCAATCAAACAAATAGGAAGAGAATTATTATAATATTAATCGTGATATTTGTATCGAATTCCAATTTTGAAGAGTAAAGAACCTACCCATATTAATTAATACAAACATTACTTTCAAAGAATTCCAAATTCCTACGTATTGATGTTATCCTTTCTCCTTTTTTTATGAATAAAGAAAGCATTATTATCCTTGTTGGTCCATCAGCATTCAGCATCAATTGTTTAAAAAGTTTGCCAAAAGTATAAATGCCTTTCCATCCATTTTTCCCACTCCACATATCTGATCGAACTAACTTTATACATTAATTCGAAGAATTTGTTTGATTTTAGAATTTTAGGTGGCTAACTTAAAATAAAATAAAAAAATAAAAATTTATTGTGTCGTTTGAAAGTGATTTAAAAGTGATTCAAATCTTAAAAAATTGATCTCAAAACACCCATTTAGATAATAAAATAGAGATTTGAATAAAAATAAAAATATATTTAATTACATATTTATATGATGTCCGATACAATTCATTAATCACTTTATGTATGCGATTTGGATATTTTGAATTTATTTTTGGACAAAACCATCCTCATTAATAAAGATATTCTTTTGGTTCAAAGTCAATAATGAGTGAATATGATTTATTTGCCACCTACAAATATTTATTTCTTTGCCGGCAAGATAAGACGGATAAAAATATATTGGGCGAATTAAAGATAGATGGAGCGAAAATACCCTTTTAAAGAAAAGGGAAATAAATATAGCATTAGGATGTCTATATATAAAGTATAATTAGATTCAAACTAAATACATCTAAATCTTTAACTATAGAACGTAATCCACTATACTACTCTTCGAGATAAAAAAAAAACTCATTCTCGGCCGAACAGAAAGGAAGAAAGTAAAGAAAAAGCGATTAGTAATACTAATAATCGATAATGACGGAGGGGATTAGCAGAACTAAGAACCCTACCCTGATTTGCAGACTAATAAACTGTTACTTTCCTTTATCTGTTTTTTTCTTCCATTGATTATATTATTTTTCTTCTTCTTGTCTTAGCTCAGCGTCTCCATTCCATTCCTGCCAGCTCAAATTGGATAATTTCTACTTAATAGTAATTGTCGCTTCGGCTGAATCCGAACACTTCCTTCTGGATTTCGCTTCATCATCAATCATCATCATCATCATCATCATCGCCACCGTCTCATCGAATTTCTCGCCAGAGCAAACACTTCATTTTCGGATTCTTCTTCCTTCTTCCTTTTTCTTTATTCTTCTCTTCTATCAGAGGAAGAAACAGACAGGTGGCGATGGCTATGGCTTCTTCGTCTTCGGCTACGGTCGCGGTCGACAAGGCCACCAGCGACCTTCTCATCTCACCTGACTGGACCATGAACATTGATATCTGCGATTCCATCAACTCTAACCACTGGTACAGCTGCACCGTAGTTAGCGAGTCGTTTCTGTTCTGTTCTGTTCTGTTCTCCCTATTCGTTGTGTAATTTTCCTATCTGGACGGGTGATTATTGTTCCTATTGATGCGATTCTGACGAAATGATTTGTTTCTGAGTTAACTAAGTGGCCTATGGCTTTTACGATCGCGTTTACGTGTGTTTCATTGCTGCTGTGATTGAATTGCTCAGGCAAGCGAAAGATGTGGTGAAAGCTGTGAAGAAACGGCTGCAGCACAGGAATCCTGGAGTTCAGCTACTTGCTCTAACGGTAACATACTCCACGTTACTGTTTGGGTTCTACTGTAACTCATCATTGGTTCTGCTGTTTCTGCAAGGAAGGAGGAGTTGTAACGTTGACTAATTTTTCTTCTGTAGCTATTGGAGACGATGGTGAAGAACTGTGGTGATTTCGTCCATTTCCAAATTGTCGAGAAGAATATACTGGGCGAAATGGTGAAGATCGTGAAGAAAAAGGTAAGCAAGTTAGTGTACTTTACCAAAGTGTTCTAATGGAATATCAATCACCTCCAGCAAATTTTCTGAAAATCCTTTGCTGCAGACAGATCTACATGTTAGGGATAAAATTCTGGTTCTGCTGGACTCTTGGCAAGAGGCGTTTGGTGGAGCTGGAGGAAAATATCCTCAATTTTATTGGGCTTGTGAGGATGTTAGGGTATGTTCTTCATCAACTCACTTGATTTCTCTGATACTGGTGTTTGCAAAAGAGTTTTCTTTCGATGAGTTTAGAACCTGTTGATTTTGCTGGTTGCAAATTGTCCTGAAATTTACACAAAGTGTCGTCATGAACCCACCTTAACCTTATGACTCTATGTGTAAATAACCGTCGATTGTGCCAATGGCAGCGTTCTGGAATAGATTTCCCCCCACGTTCATTAGATGCAGCTCCAGTATTTACACCACCGCTCACCCATTCGACTTTGGGGAATGCTCTACCTGGATTTGGGATTCCTGGAGGTCCTTCTAGAAGACTTGATGAAACCATGGCTACAGAGATAGAAGGTTTAAGGTGAGAATTTAAAATCAAAGATTGTGGCTGGGCCTTTGCCATGGTAGCTTCATTTTGCTCATTGTTTGTAGTTTGTCAAGCCTGGAATCCATGCGCAATGTTATGGACCTCTTGAGGGATATGTTGCAAGCTGTTGGCCCTGATGACCATGAGGTATATTTCTTACTGAAGACTTATCCATTTCCAGTGAAACAGATGAGTTAGTTACATCGTTTCAAAATTTGATGGTGCTATTTTAGGCTGTAAAAGACGAGGTGATAGTTGATCTCGTTGAACGTTGTCGATCCAACCAGAAAAAGTTGATGCAGATGCTGACTACGACTGGGTTAGTTCTCATCCTGGAAACAACATTCATGACAACGCTTTCAAAATAACCGCATGTTTGTTGATAAACTTTCTGCAATTCTGGCAGGGATGAGGAAGTTCTTGTTCAGGGCCTCGAGTTAAACGACAGCTTGCAGATCCTGCTGGAAAAACATGATGCCATAGCTTCAGGTTCAGCCATGCGTACACTGGCTTCACAATTCAGGTCTGAAGAAAGAGATCTTTCTTCGCCAAACACAAAACCTAACGAAGTAAATGAACAGACTCCAGGGCCCAGCACTGAATCAAACACAATGGTATCTAACATAACGAATGACCATGTGGATGAAGATGATGAAGAAGAAGAGGATGACTTCACACAACTAGCTCGCAGGTAATAAACCAGTGACGATCGATTGAAATTCTCATGCATACGCTCCTCAAACATCCAGTCGACAAGTCCACTTGTCATCATTTCAGTTTGAGTTCTTATGAGCAAGTATATATATTGAAGGCTCGTATACTTCTTTTCTCGATTCAGGCACTCCAAAAGTCGGCCTAGTTCTACTGAAGCCATAAATGGAGCTACATCTGGAGTACTCGTACCTGTAGAGCCCTATCAAACATCCTCAGCAGCTGCATCGTCGTCGCCCGCTTTAGAGATAGCCAATCCATATACTTCATCTATGAGTAGACAAGAGCAAGATCTGATTGACCTCTTAAGTATTACCTTGTCAACGAACGAATCCAGCACTTCTCAGACCATACCAATTCCAGTTTCCTCCGGCACAGAAGTTTGTCCTGGTAGTCAGGGCCCGACAGCCTATAGTAGTTATGTCGCTCCATGGGCTCAATCTCAACAGCAGCAGCACTCGCAGTCGCTGCAGATTCCGTCACCGTCTCAATCTCAGCCACAATTGCACCAACAGCATCCACAGTATTTGCAGCAGCCACAGATTCCAGCGCCGTCTCAATCTCAGCCACAGCAACAACAACAACAACAACAACAACAGCATCCTCAATACTCACAACAGCCCCATATGCCGCCTCAATCTCAGCCACAGCAACAACAACCACATCCTCAGTACTCACACCAGCCGCGTATTCCGTCGCCGTCTCAGTCTCAGCCACATCTGCATCAACAGCAACCGCAATTTCAGCACCAGTGCCAACCACATTCCCACCCACAGTTTCATCCACAACAACCTCAATATCCTCAGTACTCATCAGGATACCCACCACCACCGTGGGCAGGTACTCCAGGTTATGCCACTGGTACCAGCCAAACTTACATGGCCGATAATAATAATAATAATACGTTTTCAAGCCCGCATGGGACCGCTACTACGTCAATTTCACCGGGGCAGAATTATGGTACTTCACCTCTGATTGGAAGCGATGGGACTACTACAAATGGTGACCCTTTCATGGGTTCCGGGGTGAGAGCTTCTGCACAACCTGCAGCGCAGAAACCGTTTGTCCCGTCGTACAAGTTGTTTGAAGATCTGAATGTACTTGGCAATGCAGATGGGAATTCCAAATCAACCAACGGTAATGGGGGGCCGAGCTTGTCAAGTTCTTCAGGCCAAAGCATGATGAATGCTAGGAAATAACATTCAAAGGCATAAATCTGAAAGCATCACCGTTTATGAGACTCGAGCTGTCTGTGTATATTACTGATTTCAATTCTCTCTACTGATGCGTTCTTTCAGTTAGATACGATGTGAGAGCCCTTGTACCTTCGTTTTTCTCAGAGTCCATATCTATTTAACCATGTAGATTTGTTACTTATGGCAACTAGATCATTTGGAAACATGCATCTTTCGTCAGTCTGTATAATTGGAATCGTGGGCCGCTCGTGTGTTGCAGAACTAATCGCATAAATACGAAAGAACTGAAAAGGCTAGTTTTTCTGTTGGAGAGTAGGGCACAAAATCGAGTCGAGACCAAAAGTCAAGTCAACTAGAATATCGTAATTAGTCAAAAATCTAATCAAGAACATTAAAAATCCGTAATTAGTATCCCGGACCAATGGGATACTAATTACCGTCGTTAACAAACCCACTGGATAGTCCAACATCCACAACACCATGTCGAAAAAACAATAAGAGAAGCTGTACATAGAAAGAACGATTTTATATACATAGCCACTCTTAAGCTTTTCCAAGAAGAGAACATGTAAAATACAGTTCCACTAAATAAACAACAAATCCTGTAATACACCCTACTACACTCAAATCTGACCGTAACATAGAAACGAAAGATTGAATGGCTGTTCTGACCAAACCTGATTAATTACACCTAACAAAGGTATAACATAAAACTGCACCAGACAAGGCCTGAATCGAACCAGATTCCGAGCACACACAGACAACAATACCTATAAACTTATGGGGAGATAGGCATTCACGTTGCATTTACGAATGAACACAATTGGACAAGCTGACACAGACAACAGACTCAGGAAGATGAGAGGAAAAGAAGGTGCTATTTACACACATTTACCGAAACAATGATGCTTTTATTTTGTCGGAGCCCCAGTCCATGAATAAGGGAAGTATCATCTCCATTCTCCACCCCTCCCCCAAGCCTTTGTTGCTCTCACTCTGTACTGAGGCTAATGAATTCGTCGCTTCGATTTTTTTCCGATCGAATGTTTCAGCTCTGCGATGTTGCATCGTGGGGCTGTTGGAGCTTTGTGCTTTCATGCTTGTGCCGTTGCAGAATGCTGCTGGATTTTGTAGTCGGATTTCTTGAAAATATGATTGCCGGTAAAAGAAGACTATACAGTCAGTCACCTTGCCTGAGTGCTATCATCAGCCCAGATAGATACATAAGCATCGGCAGCTCCTGAAGCAAGGAGAAGTTGATAAGGATGGAAAGTAAGGCAACCAACGGAACCGATCTTCTGTGCCATGAAGGTGGAGTAGTAACGAATGGTTCCGAGTTGAGCACCCTCAAGACTAAATACTTTGATAATCTGCTTCGCTGAGCCACTGGCAATTATGGGAGCATGCCTATGAACAGCTAACGACGTAAGTGAGCCCCTGTGGGCATTAATTGTGAGATAGGCATCTCTTTGATTTCTGATGTCCAGGAACTGAATATCGCCAGCCTGGGAAGCACTGACAATCTGTTCGAAAAGCAGAAACAGATTACAAACAATGGATGCCGAACGAAAAACATGATGAAAAACATGGTGTGAGTTTGCTACCTTGGCAGGATCAAGTCCGGGCTGAAACCCAATACCAACTACTCTTTCTACCTTTTGGGTGTGAGGTCGCATCGTGCAAACAGGCCTGAAACATGGAGCATTAGTTCTAACCAGCCATAATCCATTGAAAAAAAAGCTAGAACGAATATCCACATAGTGCTAACACTGGAACAGAAACAAGCAAAGAACTTACGTTTCAGGTGTACGAATATCATACAATCTTACTGAACCATCAAGAAAACCCGCTGTGAATTGACCTCCATGAACTTGAGAAGCAGACTGCGGAAATAGAGCAAATTAAGCTTAAATGCTGAATGAAAGAACAGTGCTAGACAGAAAAAGAGATCAGAAAATCAGGAGTAATGGCAAAAAGACCAATAATATCCACAAAAATGTCAAGGATACTTCAGATGTTTCAAACAAGTCCAGGAAACATGTAAAATCTATACACAATAATTTCGAGGAAGAAGAAGCAGACAGAAATTGCAACAGTTAAGATATTTCCAAAGCTTGACTTTTAGCTCACCCAGCTTGCAGACTTCCTGACCATTTGAAGAGAAAACAATTTCAGGTTTCCTTCTCTATGCATTCGTAATTGAAAACTACTTAAGTAATGTACTTCTGCAACTCATGGATACTAAAGCACATTAAGTATTATTATCTTGATTTATGGAAAACGCACTGCTAACATACTGAATACAATATCATTTCATACAAAATGCAAGTATACGCTGAATATAATACTTGGCTGCAGACAATGAAACATCTTAAGAAGCAGAGAAAATATAGCAGTCTCAGAAGGGAACTCACCAGTGATGAGCAACTACAATCTGATGATGATGCAATAGAATTGACAAGCTGTTCTTTCTCCAAGTCCCATAGCATCACGGAGGATACCTCACCGGAAGCATACTGTTCATTCGAGGGCATTGGAAGCATTTCAGAGCAGTCTAAATCATAGTAATCAAGATAATACTACATTAGTGGGATGTAGAAGTACCAGATAACCAGATTGTTGTTGCCAATCCACAACGGCATTCAAAGTACGTATGCCAGCTTTATGACCTTGGAGAGAAGAAAATGCAGTAACAAGTTTTTGTTTCCCCTTTACAGTATAATCTTTCCAAATCCGAATGTTACCGTCACCTGAAGGAACACAATGTAGGAATTACTAAAATGAGAAGAAACCAAACAATAAAACACTGACCTAGCTGCATGACCATGAAATCGTCACAATGCAGTGAATCAATCACCTGAAGCAACAAGAAGCATGCTGTCATCTAGCTCATTCACGAGGCAAAGCTTGGAAATTCCTTTGTCAGGACAATCATGATTGTCAAACCCATTTAGAAGGGAAGCCTCTTCGTAGTTCCACACCCTGAAAAGTGAAAGAACCAACTTGCTGAAAGTCTATGCAAAGAGACCATAGGTAATAGACATCAAAGAGTAACCACGATAAGTTGGATTGAGATAAGAGTAACAAAACCATTATTACAGGGGAACAATACATGGAAGCATAAAAACAGCAAAATTGAAGCTATATCTAAGTAAAAACGCAAGACATATTGTATCGATAAATATAGAAACAAACACTTCCACGAAAAACAGGTAAACAAACCTTTCAAAATAAACAGTTTCGAAAAAACAGAGAAATTAAGACTTCCAAAAAAAGACATACAAAATTACCTAATCCGTTCATTATCATCTGCAGCAACTACAATAGGAGAAAAAGGCTGAAGCAGTGCTGCTTTGGTGCCAGCTTCAAACTTTGTATCCCATCCAGCTATTTGATTATTAAGCTTACTAACAGCTGAGAAGGAAAGTTTTTCCATTAGCATAGGCAAAAATGAACAGCATTAAATAACAGAGGAACTTGATATAATGGTAAACCCACAAGAGTGCTGGCACTTTGCAATGTGCTCCAGAGCAAACTTTTCCCTCTCTTCTCGTCTTATCAGCATCTCTTCACTATCATCAGTGGCAGTAAGAAGCGGCTTGGAGAAATGACCCGAACTCCAGTTGTAGATTGTCGATGGAGGAAGAAGACTGTGTTCTGAACCTCCAGAAACCCCACCCGAGCCCAGAAGAGGGTCGGCCAACCCAGAATCTGGGGAACTCATCAAATGAGGTCTGAACTCCAAAGAACAAACTCTACGCATTCCTGTTAAGTAACTAGTTCGGGGAGGGCTAACTGGTGGAGTTCTGAATGTCAACGGCAGCTGACCTACCGGCCATACAAATGCAGACATTATTTTACAAGAAGCCAATTAACTAAACAGAAAGAATATGTTGAAGCCCATAGAAGAATGACGTGAAAGCAAAGAATTGAATTAAGGAGCTGGAAGGAACAGACAGCGGGAAGAAAGAGGAGACCATGAATGAAACCGACGATGTAAAAAACAGCCAGCAAGAAGAGAAAGCAGACCAAGAGTCACCTGCATTCATGTCAAGCCAGGATGATGATCGCGCCAACCCCGCAACAAGACTTGGAGCTGGGGATGAACTTGTAGTTTCAATAGGGTGACGATTGCTGCCAGAGGAATTCAAAGATTTTGCTACAACTTGCTCAATCCCAATGATTGACAGTACTTTGCGCCCAAGGCTTGCTATCCGCGGTGAAGGATCCTTCGCCAAAGTTAGCATGGCCAGCACGCATTGTGAATAGATAGCATTATCCAGAGCTCTTGGCCTCAAATGATTCACCCCTCCATTGCTTACGACATCACTAAGGATACCAGAATCGGAATGATGAGAAGAATCATCAGATAATGGTGACCCGTGCATGATTCCTGTACCAGCAAGGGGACTACTGGCAGAAACTCTTCCCTCGCGCACCACTGATGTAGTGTCACTGGCCACTCTTGTCAGTGGACCAATTTGGGATGCAATGATACTTGCATGAGGCATATACTGGTTTGTGTTAGTGTATCCACTGCCAGTTGCTTTTATGTGAGCCAAAGAAGGTAATGAATTCAATACTGAGGTAGACTGAGGCTTCCAATACGCAGTAGCAATGGATTTGAGGTGCTGCTTGTGGCCAAATGCAAAGCGCCCCAATGCTGTCAAAGATGAGAAAGAAGTTAAAGACCAAAAAAATAACAAGTTTATAGGTTTCCAGAGAAAAAGCAACGGTAAAAGATACATGAAGTATGGGAAGACAGTGTAGGGCCATAAGGAACATTCAGATACATACCAACAGCAACCTCTGCCCTGACCAGTGGGCTTCCATCAGAAAAAACACTTAATATGCTTTTAACTATACTATTCTCAGCCCTAAGTTTTTCATCATCGTCATACTCATCATCTCCTCCAACACTATCTTGGCAAGCATCACCGCCAATGTCTAGCAGGGTTCCCAAAGCAAAAACGGCAGATGCTCGAACCTGAAATATAGGTAATTAAATGCTCAAGGCAGAAAATAAAGGACAGGATAATGGATATTGTCTATTAACAAAAGTAAAATTTTGAAGGAAAGATACCTCGGGCTGGGGCTCAGACAGTAATGGAGCATAAATCCCAGGGGCATCTGCCTGCAAACCCATGATCTGAGCATCTGTAAAATCTTCCCAAAGCTTCCCTAGACACAGAGAAACCCACTGAAGAAACAATGGCTCAGACTGTCCATCGTTTGGGGTTGAACCTTGCAGATGCTTCAAGCATACATGGATTAAACCAGCTTCAGTACAAGCTTCCTGGCCCCGCCTGTGGCCATCAACAATGACAGCCAAAACAAATGCAGCCATGGCACGCTGTTCAGGATATGCTTCCAGGCTATCAAGAAACCGTATGAAATATGTATGTCCACCATCCTTGACAAGATCAACCTGGCATGACTGCAACCCCATGGATACAATGTCAGACCAGTTTACAGAGCTTCATTAACATGAAGAACGAAACAGATAAAACTAGAGTAAAAGAGAACAATAGTTTCTAAGGCTCAACAGTTGATAGCCTTTCTTGCAGTGCCTTGCCTTGCAATCCAATGGTGGAATCATGCAGAGGCTAATGCCTTTGGCACCAAGAGTCTCAGGAACACTTAAAATGCAGAGAACTACTCTTGCACACAAGCTAGAATTACCAAGCATCATCATTTCTCCAACTAACCACAGATACATGGCATTCCCACGTATAAAAAAAAGAAAGTTGTTCAAAACGTACCTTATCAAGAGCTAGTATCTTCGTCCATATAAACACAAGGATATGCCTAAGTTCTGGTGTCGTTGTTTGAAGCAACTTCAATACATAAGGGAATATTCCAACAGACAATGCCTGACAAAAGACAGCCAGTACCAATATGTTATGCATCGTTAGATAAGGAAGGCAACCATATGAACAAATCAGCAAAGACATCAGCAAGTACCAGATCCACTGCCCAGGGACCCATGTCCAAGAACCTTCCCAGAAGAACCAAAGCTTTAAATCGGTGGCACTGACTAAGAAGAACCTGTACAAGTACATAGGCCAGATAGGCTTACTGACAATATCTTTTCATAAGCATAGTACAACATATCAACTCACGGGTTTGAGAGAAAACTGTTAGCACAATAAAAATGGAGATGACACAAGATAGCTACCTCAACATCTGGTCCAGATATCATACCTGAAGCACAATAGGTAACTGCTCTGGAGGTTTTTTATCTTTTGAGCCATGATCTAACCATACCTCAAAGGCCATCAGTTGTTCAGTGAAAAAGGGACTCGGCTGGAAGGGAAAAAAGAAGTCCTTTAAAAGGAATGAAGATAGATTTCAATAGAGAAAATAACAGCTTTCAACATTTCAGCTAACAACAGAAGACATAGCATTTGGCAAGGCATGACACATTAGTGTTAAATACTTAAGACAGTCAAACCGGAAAACTAAGGGCATACCTGGAACTCTGCATTAGGGTCCTCAACCAACGATGGAAGTTGAGAAAGACAAATTTCAGCAGCCATATCCCATGCATCCCTACGTCAAAGTACAGTAAGATATTGACAGAATACAATACTCAGCATTAAGCAGTACAAAGGTAGAGTGAAAATGTTCACAAGTACCACATATGGTGTTGATGTGTAGGTGGCAACATTGGGTGAGAAATTGGGGAACAGTTTGCTGAGCGCATGATTCTCTCAGCAAGCAAAAAGTTCCGGAATAGACTGGCGACCAACAAATCTTGTCTAAACAGTCTTTGGAAAAGATCTGAAAGCCATAGAAACACGTTACAAAGGACAATACAAACAACAGAGAATACTAAACCCGCCTGTGTCACAGTTGATACAAAAAACTGATTGGTAAGAACTACTACCATGAGGAAGAACATTCCAAGCAATAGTATCAGTCACTGCAGTAAAGATCCAGTTCAACTCCCCAAGCAGGGTTTTGCGGTCATTTTGACGACCAGGAATCTTGTCAATTAATGAATAATCAAGGGTGTCGCGAAGTAATGAACGTGTGCAAAACCTGTAAAGAGATCATACCATGCAGATCAAAAGCCAGGAAAATATTAAGTAATAATAAGAAGTGAAACCAAAAAGGGGCAGGGAGCAATGAAGGAAAGATCGTAAGTTCGTAACCAATATACAGTTACTAAAAACTTAATTAACGCTGAAAACATCACTAAATCTGGAAATAAAAGACAGCACAAAACAGTGCATACTCATGAACTAGCACAAAAACCCTAGTATATGTAGACTTCCAAGTTGTAACAGGCACAATAATTCTCCAGGATATTATGAATAATCTTTCGTCTTCCTGAGGCATCTAACTGGTAACTTCACGAACTGGACTCATGCAGGGAAAAAATACAAATTGACATGATTCAGTGACAGTCCAATGGCACTTAATTAAAAACATTACATTTTGAATAGTCTAAACAGTATCTATGACGCAGACATGTCGTAAATATAAAACTGCAATAGAAACCAAAAGCATTCTAGTGAGAAGCAGATGCAAGGCTTAAGTTAGAAACGGTTCCAACAAGATGTTGAGAGACAGGTACCGAAGATGTCACGTGAAGTTTCAATATGCATGCCCCATCTAAGATGAGCATTTGATAAGCTGTATGTATCCATGACAAGAATTTCAAACACAAGCAAGAACATGTCTACTTCAACTATCTAAACAACCAGTTTTGAGCACACTAGTAAACTGATTCACTGACTCGCCTACAGGTCACATAAGCCTTGCAACAAATCTCTTAGTCGATTACCGAAAGTAGACAAAATATGGGAGGAATCACGCGAGAATACAGTGTTGTTTTGAAAAGAAGAAAGCAGAGGAAAACATAGACTGTTTAGAATGGAGGAGCAGAAAAAATATTCACCATCTCAATGCCATCTTAATGGGGGTAGTCAAGCAAGAAGTAAACACATCAGCAGGAAATTCAGGACTTTGAGGTAGCGTCTCATGTGCTTCACAAGCTGCAAGCAAAATGCAGTCTCTTGTAGACCCCGAAGATGTCGGAGCATTCAAGTCATGAAGCTTCAAAGAAAACCAGAAATAGAAGGGAGCAGCTGTCAGGAGCTAGGAAAAAAGATTTGGTACAAACTTCAATATCAGTTATAAACATTAAACCATGATCAGAGTATACCTCAATGAAGGCATTCACAATGATCCCAGCGGCAGAACAGTCAAAGACATAGATGGACGGTGTTTTCAACCAGGAATCAAGATCATTGATAGGCAACGGTATGTACTGTGTATAACTCTGTCAAATCCAAAGAGTTGGAAAGTTATACAACTTCAAAGGATAAAACAAATTCAAGCTTTACTCCAACAATTACCTTGTTGAAAAGCCAAATTTCACCATTAGGGGTTGGCTTTGGGACACCGTGTCCATTATAATGAAACAAAACCCTCTCTGATTTAGCATATCGGCGACATGTATTGCAAAGTTTTTTCACCTCTTCCACGGTAGCATCAAGTTGCACCTTATACCGTGCCTGACATTAACCAAGGAGGTAAATGATAACTGAAACAAAAAACAATTCAAACAAACATAGCATATATGAAGATTCTTACCCTTGGTTGCCATCTTTCATACTGAAGACTCAATGTCTTACCAATTGATTCAAGAGCTTTTGAAGGTTGCATTGAAAATGGATCTGCCAACAAAAAGACCACATCAATTATAAATGGTAACAATACTTGTTACATAAGAAACTACATTCTTCCAACATAGTGAGACAGATAGCTCTAGGATTTGAGTTAAATGATGATTGTAAACTTTGGTTGTGGAGTACAGGACGTAGAACTGGTTTGAATAGGAAAGGAGAAGTCAAGCACTACAGATGATTTCCTAGAGATAGTTCAAAAGCCAGTTGGAACTGTGAACTTAAGGCAGTAAGGTAAAGAAGACGAGAGTATGGGGATAGATATAAAAACCAGCTAGTTATATATACTAGGAGAGAATTAGCAGGAAAAAATGTACCTATCCAGCACTCCATTCGGGCACAAGGTGAAATCTTTATTACATCCGGTGGATCGACACTGATGTTTAAACATAAAACTAGAGCTACATATCCTGTCTTCATCTGCGCAGGAAAAAAAGGTTAAACCAGAAAGAAACACAGACAGGACAGAGTGCAACACCAGAAGAGAACATATAAGGAAACATAAATAAAAAGGAGAAATGCGGCAACATATGGTAGAACTGTTTAAAACTATGTTAAATTTAGGTGTGAAAAGTTACTTACATCCAACACGGTGGGCTTATTGAAAGGGGAATAAGAAAATTGAGAGCTTAATTAAACAGTTAAGACGAACGGAAGTCTACAAATACTAATAGCTAAACCATCATACACCCTCCCAATCATCCACATTGTCTTCATACAAACATCAACACAATACCACAAACGAAGAAATATACTTTGTTAAAGAAGCAAAAAGATATAGCAATAGTGAACTACGTCCAGTTGCATATTGGCAAAAGCCAAATTCACAATCTAAGGTGTTTATAGATCACTCACACGCAGACATGGTCATCAAACACACAAGTGGAGAAGGCTAAGACTGCCTTTATCAGAATCCTATATGTCATTTTCTTGTGGTTAAAAAACGTAACCATCACCGATGATGACACTAAAGCTTGATTCTTTCTAGTCTATAAGCGCCACAGCTAGGATCATAGCAGACACCCTAGGATATAAAAATAATAATTCATGCTGCCCTGCAGTAAGCGGCGACAGACTTGCAGTTTTCTACAAGAAATGGAGACTTGAGTAAACACCACAAAGCCATTTCCAAAAGAGCAAAGTAAACAACAACAAAAAAATTGTGGAATACTGAGGCTTACTCGATCTTTAGGTCGCCATTTAGACACAATACCACTGTCAGATGGACCAGTAGGAACAGAAATTTCAAATGCCTCATGGCGAAGTTCACACAAGAAGACAGTCTGAGGCAAATAGGCCATGCTTGTAGAGGCGCTAGCCCCAGCATTGGTATAGCTATTACTACTACTAGGTGCCTCCGAATCCCTCCTCTGTGAAGCTAAATCCACGGCATCGGCATCGTCATCGCCATGAGTAGATGCGAAGTCATCGTAGTGAGTGGATACGACGGCCAGAGAAGTCTGCGAGAACCGAGACGCCATCAAATCTCCCAATGCCATCCAAATCCCAAGCAAAGCCTCAAAACTATTTACACAGCAATTTGAGCCGAAGCGAGCCAAGCCAGCAGAATCAGTATTGCTCAAATCAAGCAGGCATAGCAAGACCTGATTGACACTGTGAGGGAAACCAGAGGAAAACCCTAGGGTTTGGCTGCAAGTGAGTGAGCGTTGTTGCGCTTAGGGGGATCGAAGCAGAGAATCGAAAGCGCTGAGAACTGAGGTTTTAAGATATACAGTCAAATCGACAAACCCGCTGAACCAGCGGCACATGGAGATTCGGAAGGCTGAATACAGGGAATCCAGCTCGGAATAAAAAGTGTGGATACCTCCCCCCTTCAAAACCCTAGATTCCGGCAGCCAAAACGGGGATGAAGACGACGATTGAGAAGAGGGAGAAGAGGAGGAATAAACAGAAGGAGACGTCAGACGGAGGCGATGTATTAGGGTGGTGATGGTGATGATGGACGCGCATAGAACAGTGGCGGCATAACAACAAAGCAAACAGAAAAAAAATGAAAAAGGAAAGCCGCTGAAGAAGAAAATAGACTGTTTTTTTTTTGGTTCAGCAAAATAATACTACTCGTTTAAATTATTATAATTTTATAATCAGAAAATTAAAAAGTTAATATTAAGTATTAAGTTATTAACAGAGGAGATTTTTTGTGTTTGAAAAATATCTATGATTTTCAGAGGAGAATTTCATTTTATAAAAGTCAGACTGCTTGAACTCGTAATTAAAATGTACGTTTAGTAAGTACATAACTTCCACTGTAATAGTTTCACCAACAGCACACAATAATTAAATTAAATGCAACTATACAGTGGAGACAATAAATTATTATCTAAAAAATGTCCTCCATTACCTACGAAAAAATAAACAATTTAAAAATAAATTAACCATAGTTATTATCTAAGAAATATCCTCATTCAAATTACGAGCAACAAAGATAATAAACGCTAACAAATACATATATCATTCAACCATTAGTTATATTCATATAGGGTAGTACAGTTAGTGTATAGTATGGTTAAAAATCTATAAATATTAAATTTGAAATCAATCACATCTTATATATATAGATATAAAAAAATCTTCGCCTCGTCTATAAAAAAATTGTCAAATAAATAATTTGTTAATATTTTATTTGATTACAAGCGATACAAGTTATTTTCTATCAGTATTTAAGAGATTTACCATAAATTATTATTTGGTTGGGATTTAGTTATATTCACTACTTTTATCTAGAATGAAAAAGCCAATAAAATAAACCATACAACAATACATTCAATTTCTTCTGAACTTGGCTCTTCTCTGCCTTGTTTTTTCTTCACAACTTCCTTCTTTACCCACTGGTATTGTTCCTCATTTTATCCTTTATTTCCTTTGTTTGTTTAATAATTCACCTTCTGTCTTGATTTGGTGGTATCGCACCCTTGTAAATTAGTTCCTTCATAAATAAATGGTTGGATTCAGTTACTGTTTGTTGATTAATTAATGTCTCGATCAAAAGCATATTCGTATTTCGTTTGTAAGTTTGGATAATGTTTGCACGAAATAAGCAGTACCCGACATCTTTAAGTAGGACTCTTCACTCTCTTCCTCCTTTGTTTCTTCATCGTTTACGATCACAATAATAACTATAATTATGGCGGTTCTGCATCGGTGTCTGTAAATGTATAAACATCAGTTCAAATACTTTTTGTCGGGGTCGGAGAGATGTGTAATTATGTAGATGGACAGATGAGACAGCTGGCATGTCCTCGTTGGCTATTGATTGATTATATACAAACGTACGTCACAAAGAAGACGGTGAAGGAACGAATGTTTGAAGAGGTTGATTTATGTGTTTAATTATACGTGGACGTGCATGGAAGCATGCTAACCCCCGCCGATAGTAACAATAACGTTTGTTTGGCGTTTTCGATCATGTAAAATATGCCGTGGCATACATAAATTCAAATACTTTCATTTTTTGTTGGACGTGCCGTAACTAATTGATAAGGAAGATATAAAAAATGTCATTCTCTATCGTGATTTGTTTTAATTTAAAGTAAGGTGATTTCGAGACTACAAATTCGTTATCTAAAGAATAATTGCCAGTACGTAAGCCTTAGGTAATTGTCTTATACTCTTACATAACATACTTAATTTTGTATGTTGTCTACGGAACAACTGTCGTTACATAAGGCTTACGTAACGAACTTTACTTTCAAGAAACAACTCCTCCATAAAAATATGCCATAGGTTAAGTGTTCATACATAAATTCAAATTCAAATACTTGTTTTTTGTTGGACGTATCGTAACTTGATCATACAGAAGATATACAAAAGAAATATAATAACGAAGATCTGTACTACAATGAGTCGTGTCAAGATAATAAAGCACCTCTCGTATTACTAAATGGGGCGGCACAATTATCAAAACGGCGATGTGGTCGAACAATGTAAACCATAGGGTAACAACTAAAGAGTGATCCGGCTATCTCGAAGTAACGTCCCGACGTGACATGAATATTTAGAGTGGTTCACTGAAGAAGACGAACCACCTCTGTTGAGTCCGATGTTTCACTTATAATGTTAAAACTTATATTGGTTCAATTATCTCATGTAACATGCTTCCATTATTACTTCACTTCACTTCACTTGCTTGGTTATTGTTTTTGTTTATAACAACGTATTTACTATTCACTAATTGGGTGGGGAGATAATGATGAGTTGTGGTGTCAACTCACCGACGCACGACGCATCCAAAGACGTCGGATGCCAGTCCTTAATGAAACATTAAGCTCTGGAGTCAGATGAGTTCGTGTCATGTGGCGGCCGGTAACCGAGTTAATTAATTAATTAATTAATGTGCTTTTTAACTAACGGCTGACTAGGTGAGAGGACGCAATCACTGTACCCACACTTGATTATAAAGTTGTTTCTATTTTATTTATCTTGGCTGCAATGCACTTTGCACAGTTCCTTGCAAATTTAGTATGATTTATTAATTTGAACAAAAATGTTTGATAAAATAATAGTAATGGAGGATTCAGATCATTTACAACCTGTAAATTCTAGTTATATTTGGGAGAAGAGGAGGATCCTATGCCTCATAACTCATTCACCAATCATTTATTGTCTTTAATCTCGATCCGGATTATTGATAAGGGAATGAGATATTTATTGAGAGAAATAAATTTCGTTCATCTATTTTAGACATTCAATCGAATAAACCTCCAATGAGTTGGGTAATTTTATTCATCAAAACAATTTTAGTATTTAAAAATTTTAGAACATGTACATATCTAACAATCGATAAGGCATCTGTGCAATAAATATTCACTCAACGTTCTAAGCGATATTCATTTTTATCTTATGTATTTCAAAATTTTTGATGATGATATTCATTTTTTACCTCACCAACATGTAGCACATTGATTGGTTGTGCTTGTAGAGGTTATTGTCGACTACTCACGAAAATCAAACTTCAATCCTGTGAGTACTGAAGCAGCAACAAACATACCACCACCATCATCACCGTCACCCTGACACCGTTATTCTCATCACCATCATCATCTCATGAAGAACCATTGCCACCTGCTCTTTCTCCAATTTCTTAATATGGCTTTCAATTTGTTTCGAATTGATCACTGTTATTTGCCCAAAGCGGATGCACTCTCTTTGAACCAAGTTCATAGGACATGAATAATTTTGGAGCACACCTCTCTCTCGGACCGAGAGAACCAACCTCCCTGAACCTGTTCTAGGCTTGTATCCAGACGACCCATTTCCCTGTCAATGGAAATGCGAGACGTTGAATTGCCCCCCACTGGCTTGCAAACATTCAGCAACAGCAAGCCTAAAACCTCTTACCCATAACTAGTCCATCTCATCTTAGTGGCCTGACTGGGCCCAAAAATAGCCCACCCAACCCGCCAATTTCCTTTAGAGCCCTGATCAACGAAGAACGGCTTGTTAGACCCAAATTACTTATTAAATACACCACACCCCATATAACCAAACCCACACTAACAGACGGAAACGGAAAGCCCATAAAATTTTTTGTTTTTGAAATGGGAAAAGCCCATAGATTTCAAAATATTTTTTTAAAAGCAAACTTTTTTGTTTTTATTTAAATTCGACATTTTGTAGGGTTGTGATTATAAACCATGTCGACAAACTCTTTATTTTCTCTTGTCTATAGTTTTGATTTGATATTCCGGATTTTATTTACAGTGGTGGCTAAATCTCAAGGAATATATTATAAATTTTTTTTCACTGAAGGTAATGTTAGAAGAGCTTCTTAAAAGGGGTATTAATACCGATCGTTCTTTTGTTTGCTACTTTGCAAAGTCGAGACTTTGTAATGAGTGGTCAATTTTTGTAGGACTCACTAAATTTTTATAGATTTTTCCATCCCTGTATTGAGTTTAGATGGTTTTTTGGGTAAATAATAAAATAAATATAAGAAAATAAGATTAAAACACAAATTAAATAAGTTGGTAAAATACTAGGTTTGACGTGGATTGCGTATCCCATAGTTCTGATTTGAATTCTTATCAGAGTGATTGTTATGTAATTGAGAGATTCTAGTATGGATAAGGTTTAGAGCATTGGAGAGAATATATTTGATTATTTGAAGCCAATAAGGTAAGAGCTATCAGCATATTAATTATGTTACCTACAACAAATTATTCCAAGCCACACTTCTATGTCATGTTTAGTAATAAAAATCATAATTTTTAAAATGTACAATTAAAATAATATAAAATAATTGAGTTAAAGGTTGAAAAAAATTGTGAAAAAATATAAAAGATTCATATAGAAAAGTTTATTTTCCCATTGAGTAAATAGAAAAATATAATTCTAATTATAATTTTTATTTTCTTTAAGTTTCAATTTATTATATTTTTCTACTCCAACTCAATTTGTTTATATTAACTTTAATTTATTTTTTCTAAAAATCATAATTTTTATTACCAAACATAGTATTAGCCCATCTATTTTCCCCACCTACCTCAGTACCTTGCCTAGTTAGCACCTCACTAACGTTGAGTTTAGAATGATTTATTACACTCAATCAAATTATATAAAAGTTAGAAAAATATATGAAGCCATATATAAAAATATACTAATCTACTTATAAAAAAATTATATAATATCAAAATTTAAAATCCAAAAATAGATCAAATCGAAATCTAAAGGAAACATCCTTATATCCGCCACTACACCTCACCAACTTTGGTCACATGTCCACCTACCGGCAAGAGTTAGTCCCAACTCAAATCAAATTAGTATCAATTCAAGCCATAACTCGATCCAACTCAAATCCGACCCGATCCAAATCCAACTCTCTTCTTCTTCCACTAAACAACCGGTCAGGATTCAGGAACAACTAGCCATGTGGGTACAGATTTAGGACATAGTGAGCTTATTTTTTAATTATTTATATAAAACTGGATTTTATTCTTCATATCTGCCCTTTGGTAGCCTGTGTTCCCCACTTCACTCGTAATAGTCCAAAAAAAACAACCATCATGGACAACTCACAGATCCCGTTCTTTCAAAAAGATATGATTTCAGTGGTTGATATCTACTATATAAACTCCCATCAGTTCACTAAACCCATACACACACACACACACTCCCAATTCTGAAAGCTTGAAACCCTGCAAAAGCAGAACTCCAGAGTTTTATTTGGTTGTATAGCTATATACAGTTTTGAGCTATATATAGGAAGGATGGATACATTCAAGGACGCAGCTGCAGTTGTGGCGGTAGTGGTGACGAGGAAGAGCAAGAACATGTACGAAGGTGTATCCTACACGTTAACAAAGGTGGCGTCGATGGTGGTATCCTCCATGAGAAACTCGAACTCGCGAATCAATCATCCCGCGCCAGGTTTTACGTATTAGTCCAGTGCTCCAGAGACCCTACTCTGAAATCTATTCGTCCTGCCGGTCCTGTCTTGTAGTTGTTTGACACTGTGGATAGGGTTTGTATTATGACCATTTTTCCTGCAGTGTTTCTTTGTATTATAATCCTGCATTTCTCTCTTCTGGCTATCTCTAATTGAATCCATAATCTAGTCTCTGACTTCATCTGGTGGCAATTTTACGCCGCTGTGATTTCGACCAATAACAATCTAATAGCAGCAGCAGCACACAATCCAGTTAGTAAAGGATGCTGACAGAATCTGGTGTTAAAAAAAATATCTAAACATGGCCAATGGCTATGGCGCCATTAATCGAGGAGTATTCGTGGCAGTTGGTTCGTAATTTATTAGATACAAACGATGCCTGTGTTATTTTTATGACCCTTTTCAACACTCAGAGGCCCTGTTTGAACAGACGATATGAAAATGCAGGGGATGTAAAGGATTGTGTCAAGTGTAAACTAGACAAATATATGTACAATACCATCTCTCGAAGGGAATCGTAGAGCAGTGAAGATTTCGAATTGAATGGATTTTGTGATATATCACGTCAACAAATTTTGGAGCTTGTCAGCTTTTGTGAGATGTTGAATCGAAATTTAATGGTTGAAGTTAAGCATATTTATCGGAAAGACAATCAGCGTGTAAACTACTTAGTTGGTCTAAGTCACAGATTATTTATTGATGGTCACTCTACTTTTGTTCCTGATCCTGTATTATCAATACATGCTTTGTATAACTCGTTTGGAATTTCCGAGACTCGTTTGATTATGAATAAAAGATAGCCGATGATAAGTGTGATTGTGCTGATTGTTGTACGGAAAAAGAGAGAAACCCCTGCTCAAAATGAATCCATGTAAAATCTCAACCACCAAGCATCACCAGAATCCAGAACACATAATCGAGAATTCACGACATTTAGACAAGGGACGATCAAGAGAAATCGTAGCACAAACAACTGAGGGTACCCTGACTAGTTATGAAGGGAACGAAGGAAACGAAGAGACAACGAGATGTTGACTCATCCGGTCCAATCCTATAGGGCATAACGCAAACCCTCAAAATGTCTAGCAAGCAGCAGCAGTTTCTGTGCATCATAATACTTTATATAAAACACAACGGGATATTACAGATGGAGATAGAGAGAGAAGAACATGAGTTCACAAGTGCAACTGAACACCAAGTTCCCAGACTTCATATCTTTGACAAGGAGTAATCCATAACATCGACAAGGTAATCTGCATCCGTTCAAGATGTCGAAGCCAATTCATCAGTCGGCATCCGAAAAGAGAACACAGGAAAATGGGATGAAAGGAATGAAGTTGTGTTGAGGATAAAAGATATTGTACCTGCATCTGCTTTAGTGAAGCAGAGAGGTGGTAAGATTCTGAAAACGTTTCCGTAGAACCCTCCCTTGCCAACCAAGACTCCCATTTCTGTAATGGAGAGAAGCTTTATCAGTTGTGACCTTATAATGTTATTACAGAAAGATATAACGATACAGACCTTTCATCTGGTTCAGTATATGGACAATTTCAGCATTTGCAGGAGTTTTCTTCTCGCGGTCGCTGACGAGTTCGACTCCAAGCATCATCCCTCTTCCCCTTACATCACCAATAACTGTATAGTGGGCATGAGTTAGATTTCGACACAAATCAAAAGTTTCAAAGAGATTTTGATGAGACTAAGAATTTCATACTTTCGTATTTGTCTTTGAGTGCAGTCAGTCTATCTTTCAGGTAGCCCCCCACCACCGAAGCATTTTCCCGGAGGTTATCTTTCTCTATCACTCTCAAAACGGCCAGCCCTGCAGCTGTACTAACAGGATTCCCACCAAATGTGTTGAAGTAACTGCGGCGGGTTAACACCTCAGCGATCTCAGGGGTGGTCACTACAGCACCAAGAGGCATGCCGTTACCAAGTCCCTGAAATTCATATATAGTCCAGAACGATCAAAACAGAATTGAATAACATGCCAAAGCTTACTCAATGGGCAAAAGCCAAAAACGAACTAACCTTTGCCATTGTGACAATATCAGGAACAACACCATGTGCTTCAAATCCCCACATATATCCAGTGCGAGCAACGCCACACTGAACTTCGTCTGCAATACAAACGCCTCCAGCTTCCCTAACGGTTTTATACACAGCTGGGAGATAACCAGGTGCTGCTTCAATGATTCCACCAACTCCCTATGATTATGCAAGGAATCATTATGCATAAAGAAGTGGTGTGATCAATGTAGAAATGGTAAATCACACTTATTAGCTAGTTTTACCTGTATAGCTTCAGAAATGAATCCAGCAACTTGGCCAGTGGTTGCAAAATCAAGGGTATCCTGGACGTCTCTCGCATACTTCTCTCCATCAGAACCAAATACACCTCTGTATGGATCCGGGTTCAGCACATGGTGAATCCCGCTCTATAGTCCAACCAAATACTTCCAGTGAGTAAGTATATTTAACCTACACTACTTCCAAACTTAACTTTCATCGTCAAAAATCATAATCTACCCTTATTGACAGATTAATAGACAAAGCAATTATCAGTAATACTACTGATTACCCCGCCGGAAAATTCGTTGAACAGGACAGAATGATGCTTCTAACAGATCCATGATTGTAGGCCCCATTCAAGTAAGACCAAAAACTACTAATTAATTCCTATATGGTCTACAAGATGGGTTGCAATATTACTTTATTAATTGTGACAGGAAGATGCTCTATGGATCATCTGACTGTAGCCAGTGCCGTGTAACTCCCAGCAACAGACAAACATCTTATTGCCATCCCCTAATTCCAATTCATGAATCAAGCCAATAGATTTCGTTCAATACGCCCATAGTATTAATCGATCATTTTAGATAGAGTTCTGCTTGTTCACACAAAGGAAAAAAACCAGCAACTTGATGCTCGAACTTGATCATGCCCATAGATAATCGCATGTTCCCAATAGTTTAAAACAATTGACAGTTGAATAAAGAGTATTTCTAAAGTGTAAGGGTACCTGCATGGAACCGAACTTCCAGTTTCGTTGGCCGGTAGCACTCATCGTCGCAGCAGCATTTCCATGGTACGAATTCCTCACCGATATCATATCGTGAGACCCAGTGTACATCCTCGCCATCATCATGGCCAGCTCGTTGGCTTCTGTTCCAGAATTTGTGAAGAACGCCACCTGCAATAAATAATCACCCAAATATTTCACACACAGTACTCAAATTTAAAAAGTTACAAAACAAATTGACAAATTTCTTGGCGATCATGTACCTTAAGATTGCCTGGCATCTTGGAGGCCAAAGCCTCAGCGAAATCAGCAACAGCATGGTTGAGATAGAGCGTGGTTGGATGCTGGATGCGCTTCACCTGGTTTACGATTGCATCCACCACATCAGGATGACAGTGGCCGCAGTTCACCGTAGCAATCCCTCCGAATCCGTCCAAATACCGACGGCCGTTTTCGTCGTACAGATACTGCATCCTCCCTTCAACGATGTTGACCTATCAAATATTCGATGAAAACATCCCGAATCATAAATCATCATCATCATCCCAATCACATTTTTAAAATTTCAAACCAACTGATTCGTTCGTCCAGTAAAATTAAAAATTGCATAAACTCACGGGGTTCTGATACAGATGGAAAATGGAAGGGTTGAGGAACTGGCGACGTTTAGATAAAATCTCGTCGGCGGGAGGACCGGTGTACGGTGCCGGAGCGTAATCGAAGGAAGGCATTTTTGGGAGAGCGTCATAATTATCTTCTTCTTTCGTCCTCTGAGCAACAGTCTGCGATGATTGCGACCGGAAAAGCGAATTGGATCCTCTTATCCTCCTTCCCTCTCTTAGTAATCCACTCCTCGCGGCCAACCTCTGCATTTTTGGCCGCCGGTGGAAATATCACGACGATTAGGCTACCGGATATGGGGAGATACAAGGATCAAAGGAAGCGGGAAGTGGTGGGCCGAGAAAATATGAGAGTATTACGGGGAATCGTAGGTGGTTTATATAGGGGGTGGGAAAACAACGTAATATTGGTTAATGGTTATTATCGCTTGTTGTATTGCAATTTCGTGGTTAACCACTAATTAATAATGCGGTTAGTGATTTACTTTTGCAAATTGACTGGTTTAACCAAATTAGCCATAAATAACCGCATTTCACAAGCATAGAAAGTATAGGAGTAGCAAAATTGATTATGTTGTGTGCTCGAAATTTGAGAGATCTAGAGTTTGAATCTAGCCAACACATCTTATATATAAATACCAATAATAATATATATTTTTTTACGTAACCTATTTTTTGTGATAACATCTTCGGCAAATCTACTTTAATAAAAAAATTATGTTTAAAAAAATGCATTCATTGACTCTAGCAAAGTGGGTGATATACTTAAATACCATGTAATGGATGTTTTGAGTGGGTTGGTTATATGTGTTGGTGGAGTAGTTCAGTTGATAATTTTTTGTGTTGATAATCACAAGTATCGGGATTGAATCCAAAATTAAAGTGGACGATATTCTTAAATATCGTATAATGAATGTTTTAAATGAATTGGTTATATATATCGACGAAGTAGTTCAGTTAATTGCATTTTGTGTTGACAATCACAAGTATCGCGTTAAAATCTGATTGCATCGTCCACATGGATGCAATGTCGAGTTGATTAATCACTAACCGTACTATGTAACCGCCATATGGTTAGTGGTTAACCATTTAACTACAAATCTTTATAAAAAAACTAAACTATTTAACTACAAATCATTGAAACTTAACTAATAAATCGTTTTGCTAAAGAAAGGTAAGTCTATTTTAGTCAATAACATTTTTCTAATTGAAATTAGATACCAAATCAATTTCAAAATGAATCAAAACGACATTGAATTATCTTATGCCAGCAACTCGAATTTCCATATTAGTTCTTTGAAATAAGTTCAAATACATAATCTTTAATTAGATACACAGTGATTTGGATTAAAATTTAAAGTTTTTGCTATCAATAGAAATGGTGGTGGAGCTAATTTGGTTGTTTTATTGCGTGATTGCATGAACCTAGTAATTGCATCATCAGGTCCAATGGATCATCACTCAAATCTACATGAGATTGAGTGTTCATCCAAATTATGCCAATTCCATGTTAAGTTGTTAGACAAAATCAAAGTGGATTAAAATATTGCAATCAAAATGGAAAGAAAATTGGTGCCAGATTCGGTGTCTGTATAACTTTATGAGATGGATTCGTCTTGTATAATAACATCGTTTCTCCCGGATAAAACCTTTTAAACTACGTTTTCAACACCGTTGAACAGAATCGCGCTTGAACCCTCGTGTAGAAGACATATATATTTGATCCTTCTAATAAAAGACATTACTTAACCCGTCATTAATAATTATTTCGCGAAATCAAATTGACACATAATCAGTCATTTTCCAACCCTAAAGTGCCATAGAAACACTTTAAATCAATCAAAAACACAGCAACGCAACATTATCAGTAAGATAGTGAATGAAGTGTCCTCACGCAACCCGAAAAAATACCAAAATATGAAACACTAAGCACCAAATGTAGATGCATCTGACCATGTTTTATGCACAGGTGCTTATTGTTGAGGATGACCATGTCGATGATGTGAAGGCATTGTAATTAATTTGGCAGAAATTGTTGTAATTGGTTGATAGTAGCTAAGTGCAATGAAGATGAGACTTACCGATAGATGGTGATGCTAACCATTATGGGAGCATTTGATTTTTCTATTTGCATTATACTCTATGCAGCAGACAACGACACCTCTCACCATCACACCTTCTGAGTTCTTATCATCCCTTCTTCTATTATTATTCTTGTATGTTTGCAAATATGTAAGAATGCAGCCAAATTCATTGCCGAATTATATCGTAAATTGAATCCGTTAATATCGCAAGATAGGTCGTTCTTTTTAAGACGTTGGAAACATAACAAGTCAAATACTATAATTTAGCATTAGTTTCAACTGTTGTGGTTATCTTTAGAGAGGGTTTCATAAATCACAAAATCATCAAGAGGGTAATCGGAAATTTGCTTTAAATTAGGTAGTGGTTGTATATAACTATCGATGTTCATCTTTATTTCTATTTATTGTTTCATTCAATTCAAGTTGGGTTTGATTTGTTGTACTATTAGACTAACATCAGATATTTGTGGCTATTTCTTGACTTCACGCTCATCAAAATATTAACTAATCGCCATTAGTCTGAGATAACTAATTTGAACAATATAAGGAAGACGGTATTTGGCAAGGGTTATAAAATCAGTTAACAGCGGTTTAAATCCTTGTCAAACGTTTTAACATCGGTTTGAGATTCGTTGTGAAACGAAGCAATGCTAACCCGTTTAATAGCGATTTTGTGTGTTTCTATGCTAAACTCTGTTTAACAGCGGATTACAACCCCTGTTAAATGAGGCCCAGTTTAACAACAGTTTGGTTTCGCTGTTAAACTGGGCCTCGTTTAATAGGGGTTGTAATCTACTGTTAAATTGGGATTTGTTTAACGGCGGATTTAAACCTCTGTTAAACGGAATTTACAGAAACAAAATTTTGCTTCCAGTTATGTTTTCAAAATTGTTAATTTCTTAATTGCTGTTTCAATCTCAACATTCCCGTACAACTCAAATATAACAAAAAAACGTTTTATATCTTAGAACTCAAGAATTTAATTCAAACAAAGTACTTCATCCATCAGTACACACAGAAAGATAAACACGAAGTCCACGAGAGTACTTAAACCTAGCTAGCTAACACTAGTCCTCCCTATCATCATCGCCGTCACTGTCCTCGATAGAGGAACTCAGAGCATTGGAATCTTTTTGCTTTTCACTTGATCCACTTCCATCACTAGAAAAAGAGTGTGATGTCGTCGTGTCAAACTTGGGTACAAAAGTTGTAGTCATCGATCCATTGTGGTTACTCCCACCCTACCGTGAGTGTTGAGACGGACTAATCTATAAGTACAACTACCACATACCCTTTAAACTGCAAAATCAACAAATTCTAACACATTTCTACACTACATTTCAAATCACCTCCTACACTTACAAGCTTCATTCAACAAAAGAACTAGGCCAAGTCTAACATAATGTGCATCATTCCAATAGATCTAAACTAAATTCATAATGTTACCTGTGATGATATCGGTCCAAATCCAAGACCGTGAACACTGACAGGGTGCTCCTTACCCTGAAAGAGATGACCTACATCATCATTTGGACTAATGAATGTATGTGTCTCACGGTCATTGATGTACCAGTCAACTTGTTCCTATCAACAAAGTAAAATTATTAGATAAAATATAAGGATCAAAGAAATCAAAAGATTGAGGAATTCACTTACTACAACTATTCTTGTGTTCAGGTATTAGTGGTGGTTCTAGAAAAAACCGATATTAAACCACCAACTTAACCAAACACATCGTGTTAACATTTTTTAAACTCTAACAATTTAGCAGCGTTTTGAAACCCCTGTTAAATTCTAACAATTTAGCAGTGGTATACTTCCGCTGTTAAATAACTGCCAAATAACAGGGTTTTGAAATCCCTGTTAATATTCCGCGGCTAGATACTATTTTTCTTGTATTGGAATTCTTTTGTTCATATGAAAGTGAGAAAATCAACGAAGAACATTCCTAGTTTTGTGTCTACTCGATTTGTGTGAATTCTTAATTCACAATTCAACACCATTAAATTTCAGCACCATAGGGATCTAAAAGACATGTTTATAATGTTGAAGAAAAGGGCAGAATTGGTTATAGGCAGGTGAGGGGTTGTAGCGCCATAAAAGCCTGGTTTTGTTTTTAGAAATTAATTATGAGTTTGAAATCTAAAATGTACAACCATTTCAGCCCCAGTGATATAATAATCAATTTCACCTGCTTTAATGATAAGTAACCTCAAAATTTGCTTGGTGATCACATCACCAAATGTGATATTTATCGAAAGGATCAACACAATTAGAAGTGGCAAACCTAAGCCAAGTTTCTCCAAGGTTAGAACTACAGAAAATAGGTGTATAGTTGAAAGTCTTAGCATATTAATACTTTATTTAATATTTCAAATTCGGCAAAATAAATTGAAGTGAGGTTGCTCCAAATAATTATACGCATTAAAGTATTTTACAAATTATTCTAAAAATTATGTTAATCCGATAACCACTTAACATACTTTTTTTGCGTGGGGTCAACATCAGTGGTAAAATATTAATGTTGAAAAACATGATTAAAGAAATGGAGATGGCGTGTAAGCCTCAATGGTTTATGCGTCTATGACTATGATGTAGATGTCAGAATCATAGTTCCAGTAGAACCCACAAGTAATTAGGTAAGTGATGATGGATTGGAGTAGTTACATTTCCCAATTGGTTAAAATAATTAACTTCTCCAACTCATTTTATAAATTGCCAACCAAACCAAACAAAACCATCGTAGAGAAGGATGATAGGATCATAATACAAACAAAACCCAAAGGAGCTTGCTTTACACCTCTTCTTTCGGCGACGGTGTCATTCCAACCTACCAACCAAAGCACATCAACAACAACAACAAAAACAACCGACGAGTATGGCATAATAAACATAATATATAGAGCACATGCATCATCATACTTCACTAACCAACCATTGATAACGAAACGAGTTAAATTATATTATCTCCACCTTCAAAGTATTAATTAGTTTGGGCGATCGGGTCAACTAATCATTGGAGGTTTGATTTGTGATTTAACTGATCGTGTTTTATTAGCTTTCAACATTAATTTTGGGAGGTGTTCGATTACCCAAACAAAGTTAATAACGGTTGTGATTGGCTTTAATAAAGCTTGGGAGAGAGGATACCGGAGAATACAAGTGCAACTCGACTGTCATTGCGTTTTGCAGTTGATAAGCCAAGTGACAAGGAAGATCCACTAACACTCTGTTGTAGTGGATCCGATTCAGGAGATGAAGAGGAGGGCACGGGAGATCGAGTTTATTAATGTTTATCATGAAGGCAATCATGTCGCAGACTACCTTGCTGGCATTTAACACGAGATGTCGTTTGGTGTTTATTCTTTTCCTATTTCAGATCCTGCTTTGGCCTACTAGCGTAGTTATGATGTACTTGGAGTTTCAGAAAACATAATAATTATGAATCAAGGTTAAGTACACCGCACCTAAGATTTCCAAAAAAAAAAAACATAATATCAATGTTTATTTATAAGGTATAACTAAATTTGAACCTGAAATTTTTCAAATCTCCAAACATACAACGCAACCACCTGTCTTACTTAAAAACTAAAAACTAAAAGGGAACATCCGCTCCAAGTATAGATTGCTTCTACCTTGTAAACGAACAATTCACGTGTAAAATATTAATAAAATGATAAATAGAATAGAGCATATGAATCATACTTGAGAAAATGCTATTCCTACGTGTCCCCATATGCCATAGCCATACCCTGCATTTTTATATCTTATCTGTTTGTTTTTTGCTTTTGTACCTTATCTTCAACCATGACAAGCCAGCCATCTTTAACTCGGCTGGGATTGTGTGCTACATGATTTGTACAACAACCTAGATAACTTGTCATTTGATTATAGCAACTTGTCTGAGACAATGTTCGATGATATACATAAGAACAACTTCAGTATTGTCTGAAAGTGAGATTGAGACGCCCTTCGCGAAGCCCTGTTTCTTCGACCAAGGACTTGGGAGCTGAATGTGGGATGATGGATTCAACACCATGAAAAATATGTCTAGACTTCCCTCCGAATATCACCACGTCTCCCGATTCCAGCGTAACCCTCTCTGTCATGTCCTTATCCCTCTGATCTCCATACAGGAACTCTGCAGAATCACCGATTGAGAACGAGACTACGGGAAGTCCTCTTTCGAGGCTCTCCCTACTTTCGTCTCGATCCTGCATGATGGGATCATATCCAAATTACAACCCGAATTCGCTATGTTCGCCAGATGAAATTAGAAACACACTAACCTGATGAAGTCCAAGTCGTCCACTAGCTGTGTAGAAGTTGGCAATGCATATGTTCGGAATCATTGCAGGAAGAATATCTTCCACATTGCTCTCATTGCTATTCGTTCTGATAAGATCATGAGCATCCTCAATTGCTCTCATTACCAACATTTCAAATCCGTAAGGAATTTTGGGGACTTCAGCATCGTCGATTCGCCTCGTCTTTTCATACCTTCTTGTTTCCGGATCCCAATCCAATCCAAGACACATCATATAGAGCCGGAGTTTGGCTCCATCTTGGTATCCAGGCCTGTAAAATCCACCCTTCCCCATACCCAATTCTCTGCAAGTCTTCACTATCTCCACCTTCAAAGTCACATATAGTCACAACAAGATCAAGCCATATGTGACTGTACTATATACATTCAGTTGAATTCATTACTGAAACTGATCATCAATAAGCCGATATCAACCCAATCATTATATAAGATGAAGAGTAAAATATTGCTACCTGAGAATCATGTGAGAGGTAATGCTTAAGCAGAACCATTCCAGGCCTTAATATCTCTTGCTTCGTTACAACATGGCGATCCACATTTTGCAGGCACTGCAATTCGTTGCTTTCCCGCTGGCAGATGTCAAATGGTTCCGAAACAAGTGAAGATTCTTTCGTGTTAACTGATTTAGAAACCCTTTCACTGGAATCGGACTTTTTAGCTCGTCCAATTCGCTTCTTTCCGAATTCGGTTGGAAGGGAAGATTCACGGTCCTCGCTCCCACTTGCGAAATCTTCCATATGTGAGTTGATTTCCCCTGATCCCAGATCGATTCTGATTCTTCTCCTCTTACTATTAGAACCAGGCATACGAACTTTCTGTGGATGTATCTTGGAATAGTTAACCTTTGTTTCCTGTTTCGAAATGGTCGATTGCTTTTCTTTGTCTGCTACTGCCTGGTTAAAATCTTTACAATAGCAACCACTCAAGTTCGAGGAAAGGAATTGGAAATAGAATCGTTCTGAAGCAAGGAGTTTGAAATTCATTCACTCACTGGTTTCCGAATGAATCGAAGAACTGTAGCTGGCGCCTAAACCTTGAACAGCTGTGTTGACGGTGCAGCTGCAGTTCATCTTTCCAGTGGTGAGAAACAGCGGGAGAGCATTGCGGCGAATGCTGGGAGAAGTTTCGAGTCTACAAATGGCGGAAAATATTGGACTAGAGAGACGGATCATTCCCGCCGGTAGCGATCCGATCAAATCTCAGAGGTTTCTGCTGTCGTGGCCAATTAGGGCTAATCACCAGCGAATAGAGAAGAAACAACCTATTTAAGGCGTATGGGCTCAAAGTTTAGATAATGAGTTGGGCCGATTCAATCTTGAGAACGGCTGAGTTTACTACGGGCTGGGCCCACTTCTTCTACCTGGCAGGGTCGACCACGCAAGACATGCGTGTGCTGAATGTCAGCAGAGATCATCTGAAGACGTGGCAGACAGTGAGATGTCGACGTGTAGGTGCCACATCAGCAGATGTCATAATCTAACAGCGACAGGTCTGGGCCTGTTGTTCACAATTCAAAAGAGAGATGAGATGGAAATGGATCATAAACGTTTATGTCCCTACCTCGCCAAATCCACCACCTCTTTATTAATTATTGCCATCATTAATGATCTTGCTTTCCTGTAACTAATTTGTTCTTCGTCATAATTTCTTACTGTAACTGATAAGTAATGAGAGGAAAAACACGGGGAATGTAAATGGAGACCAGCGACAATTGGCTGCAGAATTCATATCAATGAATAAAACCAAGCCCTCTTTAACAGCACCTGGAGCCACATGGACAGGCTGTTAATGGATGGCTCAGTCTTCTTTAGTATTAATTTTGTTGTTGTTGGTAATCCAAATGGTAAACAAAAACAAGTAGACGAAAACAAATCCTTGTGGCATAATAATGCCATTCCCACCAACAACCTCCCCACTCACTTCCATGAATAACCTCTTTCTCTGTTCTTCAGTGGAAGGAACTTCCCTAAAAGTTCACTTTCTGATTTCCTGCAAGTTTTTGTCATCATGAAACAGTTGTGTGCAATCTTCTCCTCGATTCTGGCCCTCTTTCCCCTTGTTCTTCACAATGTCTACTCCAGAGCAGACATTCACATCGGGTACAGGCTTTCACTTCCTGTCCCTGCCGACTACAGCCCTGGATTCATCGGCAGAGCTCTCTTCATGGAGACTCAACAGCCCGAACCCAACTTCAAAGTCGCCATAAGCGTCGAGTCCTTGGTTCAAGGTCGATTCTCTTGTTCCCTCGAGGTGTTCCTAGGAGATGTCAAGGTCTGGAACTCTGGACATTACTCCCCGTTCTTCACCACGGACCAATGCGTGATTGAGCTCGCTCAAGACGGTGAATTGCAGCTCAAGGATGAAAATGGCCGACGACTCGGGTGGCGCTCTGGCACTTCTGCACAAGGTGTGGAGGTAACATTACTTAGCCCTAATTCCTGAAGCCTAATTACCGCTAATTGCAATCACTTCTAAACACATAACCTGAGGAAAAGCACACTGATCACTAACTTATCTGGTTTACTTTGCTAGAAGCTAGTGATTATGGAGACGGGGAATCTGGTTCTAGTGGACGCAATCGGCAGAGTCAAATGGCAGAGCTTCAACTTCCCAACGGATGTAATCTTGTGGGGGCATAGGCTGAACGTCGCCACCCGATTGGCTTCTTTTCCTTCAACCGCCACCGTCGCAGCCGCATCCAATTCAACCGCATTCTACTACACGTTCGAAATTCACCGGAACAGGATAGCTCTGCATTTGATTTCAGGAAAATTGAACTATTCCTACTGGGAATTCAAGCCTACAAAGAACCGAAACATCAACTTCATCAAGCTGGCTTCAAAGGCACTAGAGCTCTACGACGACGAGAACCAGAAAATCGCCCAAATCCAGTCGGACAGGGTCGAGCCTCTCCGGTTTTTATCACTATCGAATCGAACCGGAAACTTGGGACTCTATTTCTACTCACCGGAGGAAAGGAAGTTCTCGGCAGCATTCCAATCGCTGACCACGACTTGCGATCTTCCTTCGGCTTGTAAGCCTTACGGCATATGCACATCCTCCTCCGATTCCTGCTCCTGCATCCGGCTCTCGAACAAGGATTTAGGCTGCAGCGAGGGGCAGGCGAGTTTAGGGTTAGGGTTTTGCGAAGGAGGGGAGAAGGAAGAGGAAGTGGATATGGTGGAATTGAGTGACGTCACCACCGTACTGAGGGAGGCAGACGGTAAGGCGAACGTTAGTAAGGAAGATTGCGCCAAATCTTGCTTGGAAGATTGTAATTGTGTGGCGGCTCTGTATGATACTTCTTATTCTGCCGCCGCTGGAGAAGGTGGGAGTGACATTGGGGAGTGTTACGTTTACGGGGTGGCGATGGGAGTGAAACAGGCGGAGGCGACAGAGAAAGGGATGTTGACTTATATGGTCAAAGTCAAGCAAGGAAGTTATGAGTCGGGTCGGTCTGGAAAAGCAGGTTTGAAGAGATGGGTGGCGGTGTTGGTGGGAGTTGTTGATGGGTTTGTCGTTTTGTGTGTTGTTGGTGGGAGTTGTTGATGGGTTTGTCGTTTTGTGTGTTGTTGGTGGGATTGGGTACTACTATTTGATCCGGCGGAGGAGAAAGGAGACGGAGGGGGCGGGTCAATCGGAACCTGGTAATAATGAGACGTAACATAAAGCCCTGCCGTTGATACGGGTTTTGTCTTCCTTTTCTTTTTCCCGGTTTGGTTGACTTGGGACGGGGGAGTTTGCTTTCGGTTTTTAATATTTGGTTTATGGCTGCTTGTTGAGAGGGATCAGTTTTTTAGTATTCTTTTCTGCAGGCTTTTATTATTTCATTGATAGAAAGGAATATTTCTGGGCCAACTTTCTCAGCCTGCTCACAATTGTTTCCCGGCTTGATTAGTTGGGCCTCTTTTTGAGCCTGATGAGCTTTTCTCTCCTGGTCGTTGAGGCATAAATAACGGTCTCCTCCGACAACTGGAGGAGAGAGCACGCTCATTGGAGCCTTCTCCAGCAATGATTTTCAAGTAGTTGCCGTTTGACTTGCTCTTCAGCGCCAAGTATTTGGGCAGGCCATATACTTTTATTGGGCTTGTCTGAGCTCAACGGGCCGAAGGAAATTGACACGTTTGCCGCAAATTCAAGCCCATTAGATCAATTTTAACTAGCTTAAACATGTTGCAATATATTACTTCATAGCTGAGCTTAGTTTGAGGTCAATGGGCCTGAGCTCGTGAATGAAGCGCAGTAGTGGTTTGATAAGGGCTGGTTTATGAAGCTCATCAGATGGCTTGATTAGGGAGGGGGCAAGTAAACTAGCCTTAAAGAGCTACTGATATGGTTTAAATTTTGATTTTCTCTTCTGAACATACTGATATGGGCTAAAAGAGCCTGAGCTCGATTAAGCTCGTAAACGGGCTCGAGCTTGTCAAGGCTCGAACGAGCTGGATCGGACTCTAGTTAAACGAGCTGGATTGAAGTCTGAGTCTATCCGAGCCGAGCTCGAGCGCCGCAATAAATACCAAACGAGCCGAGTTCGAGCTCTCGAACGTAAGTGATTATTAAATGTTAATTTTGTGGATATGAAAGGATATATGGAGTAGCGAGCAGCGTGTGATTCAATGCAGAAGGAAATTGGTGGTATATATGGATGCGGAAACCCCCAACGTCCCACATGTGAGGAAAACTTCAGCAGAGTGGACAAAGATATATCTTCATGGGTGGGTTTAAATTGTGTTGCGTACGTAGCTAGCTAGTCGGTGTACGTTGTTCTGTTTCCTTGTCATAACCAGAAACCTTAGCCCGTGAACTTGTTTTAATCATCTGTCTACTATATCCCAATTTCTCACGCCACCTTGTTACAGAATTATATTTATATGTATGATATGATGAAAACGTGTTCTTTTGTTTTGTTTCCACATGAACCCTAGCGCGTATACTTGTCCCTTTCCCCCCGCAGACTCCATTATTATTAGTTATTACTTACTGGGTATGTGTACATTAGTTAAGTTTTACATATATACTACTGCGCAATATTGCAAATCGGTTGAAAACAATTGATTAGATAGAGAAACAGAGAACGAACGTACGGGCTTATTTAGGGACATCATCACTCATGTTATATATATATATATATATGAAAATAACTATTGTATTTTCGGAGTATTATATACTCCCACTTGTACTAAATATAAGATCTGAACGATTCATAATTTATTACGTGACTGATTATTAAAAATAGTTTTCCTTATTTCTCCTCAATTTCAGCAAGAATAATAAATTATTCCATTCTTTTTTTTCAATTAAAAATTATTGGAAGATAAATTTTTTTATTAACTAATTGAAATTAATGAAATCGTTTTTCCAACATCAATTTTTATTTTTATTTTTTGATAAAATATTCTAATTTACATTTTAATCTCTTTTACCCATTTAATTTTCCCTTTTATTAATTTAAATTCATAAAATTTTATGTTTTAATCCAAACATATTGCTTTCTTCATAAATAATATTTATTATAATTTTTTCATATATAACTTTATTGCGTCTAAATATTATATCAATTGAACGTTTAAATTTTTATAATAAATATGGTAATTTTTGCACAATAAAACAATTATGGCAACCCATACCAACCAAGATTTAAGTTTTTTTGGTGAGGGTAAATTTTGTTATGACAATATTATCAAAATATAATTTTACAATTATCAATATATAGATTAAGTGGGGTGATTTTTATGTTATTTAAATTTTGTTTTTTAATTTCTAAAATAAAATGATTATTGACCGTTAAAATCCTATTCTAAAAATGAGTAGTTAAGATGAATAGAGATAAGTGAGAGTAAGTGATATTCCGGGAGTATAGTAGTCTTCACCATATAACGATTAGCGTACTCTCAGAATATTACATACTCCCACTAGTGTAGACTCATCTAGTCCGTTTATTTTTTGAATCAAATATGAATGATTCATAATTTATTGTTTGTCCGACCATTAAAATTAACTTTCTTTGTTCTCCTTAATTTTAGAAAAAAAAACTCACACTTTAATTCCCTCTCTCTCTCACCCATGTATGTATATATATGCTTCATCACACGATAAATAATTCGAACGAAAGACGACTATGCTAGACACCAACTTCATGTATGGAAGTTGATATCAAAAGCCTAACCATCCAATCTGTATTGGGACTGTAACAAAATGATCATAGCCATCAAATTTGTCTATAGAAAGAGTCGTGACTAAACAACAAGCCAGTTAGTCGTCTAGAACAAAGTTGGATCCTTCTCAAGCTTCAAATTCTTCTGCTTTCATCATCATGTCTCATTGAGTACTCTATGGTTAGATTTGGCAATAGAAATCATGATTTCTAAAAAATTTTAAAGTTAAAAATAATATAAAATAGTTGAATTGAAATTAAAGAATGTTATAAAAAATTGTTAAATTAAGAAATATAAAGAATTCCTTTAAAATGTTTATTTTCCATTTGAGGTTGATGGGGAACACAGTTTCCCTTGAGTCAAATTCCTTTCCACAATTTTTTGTTTACTGTAACTCAACTTTTTTATACTAATCTAACCTCCATTGCCCTAGGAATCACGATTCATCCTACTAAACGTTACCTATATATCCATTCCATGCATGTAAATAATTTGATGCCTTTGCCTATATATACTGCATTTTATTGGATAAATGATATATCTGATCGATGGGCATACGATGCACAACTGTTTGGTAGATAGGTAAGTGTTACAGAGTCCCAATAACATAGTGAGAATGTTTTTTTATGAGTAATAAAACAATGAGGTTGTTGTTTTAGCGTGAATGAATTTAAGCACATTAAGCCATATGAACAATAAACAATGTAGTTTAAGGTGGGAACGAATGCGCTAATAATCAAGTACAACATTCGAGGATCATTATTCTGGATTAGCTCGATCTTCGGTTCACTCGAGGATCACTATTTTATTGTGGATGTATTCCATTTATAAGGTGGAACCACGTAAATTTTTGGTTTCGTTCACTTATCGTTTTGTGTTTAATAATGATGCTAATTACTAAAATAAATAGTTAGTGTTGGCTAAGTTACGGAAGCTAAAATAATATTGCATCATATCCTCCTTTCGTAATATTTACTTGATGTAATTTAATATTTTGATGCACTACCAAGATTAGTATGTAGGGCTCAAAGTCTATCCATATATCCTGTTGTGTTGGATGAAACCTTGACCAGCTAAATCAGTGATTACTCATAATTATGGACTTTTCTTCAGTTTAGTTTGTATTCCATGGGTCGATGTGGAATCTCGAAGGAAATGGAGGGGGGTGGGGGGGATTTGTCACGAGACACTTTTCCAAAATTTGAAACTATTGGTTGTGATTGGACATTCAATTATACATGCTCTTTGTCATATATTCTCTGCTACTCTCAATTACTGGAAATTCTAGCTAATTGATCTCACCTCTTATCACTCATTAATTCTTTGATTTTTAAACATTGGATTCGACTCATGATAAGGCGTCTCTTGCCGGGGGAACACATTGCTTTGGTCTTTTTATTTTAAAGCTCAATAAGGGTTTACCTTTAAACCCAGTTTTGGTGCTGACGAACCCAGATCACTGTCCTGGCTACTTTCCGGTGAGTGTCTAGTAACAATTTTTCTGCCGAGCCTTTGCAACATGTTATAAGATCATGTGTAACTTGTTACACAACTAATTAGTAACTGTTTATAATTTTTTGTTGCGAGTTACACGAGTAATTGGTTATAATCGTCTCTAACCCGTTATGTGACTTAGTTAGTAGTTAAAAAAGTATGTAAATAGTTATACGAATAACTCGATATAAGCATTTGTAACTAGTTATAAAACTTAATAACTACATATAATCGTATGTGATCAATTACACAAATAACTAGTTACAAACTTACAATCATTTGTACTTCATTATAATTGTCTATACCTAAATACACGACTTAATAACTGATTACAATTGTATGTAACTCATTCTCGGCCGAATAACTAATTGTATGTGAAAATATGTAGTGTTTATTTTCTTGGGACTGTGTCGAGAGAAAGGAGCTATTGGAGCCAAATTGGACTCGTGTAGTTTGAGGATCTCGCCGTTCTAAGCGACTCACCAAAAATCAACTCGTGCTGACGTCGCCAATTGAATTTAGAAAGAAATATTATCGGTAGAGATGGCAGTTTAGATAGAAAATAAAAAAAATTACAGAAAAACATAATAGCATTTAATCCTTAAATACATACTCCGAATTAATAAAATAATGGCAGTGGTTAACCAGAAATATATTATTTTCAAGTAAATAAAACAAAACAAAACATATATGACTACTCATATATTACTCATGGTGATAAGCATTAGGTCGCCCTCAATGATATTCAATAGAGACAATATATGATTTTGTATTACTAAACAGATGTGACCTATTTCATCAGCAGGCATAATGAGCATCTCATCACGTGGTTACTAGCTAATTTTGGCAACCTCTATGTCCGTTAAATTGGGAGGATGAGAGGATCTCACAAATTATCGGTAGTGTGGTACGTTGTGTGGTTGGAGATTTGGAGGTATCACACTTTTATTCATGGACATCAATATATTCTATTTATTTTTGCTTCTATTTTGTATTGAACGAAAGATCTACTCGGGCTAAAAAAGACGAACTCACGTTCAGTGACTATAGTAGGGAGTAATTGCTTTGCACACCACAACGCAGTGGGGGATGAGACTTCAGATGGAGTGGAAGTCATGCCAATTGGAGAGCCCTGACTCGTATGCGGACAAAAAAAAAGCTTCTTAACCCACAAATTAATAGGCAATTGCTAACAAACGAGCTCATGACAAGCGAAGAGTTACAATTTTGCGCCACCTCAATTGGAGATCTAGGATTCACAATACCAGTGGAAAAGATATGCAAGTGAATCTAGTTGGATGAGAATTCTACCTACTTGATGCACTATTGATACAATAGTAAAATTCTCATGATTCAACATGTCAAACACTAACAAACGAGCTCATGAACTTTATCAAAACAAACAAACGAGCTCATGAAAGGCGAAGAGTTGTAATTCCCCCCTCCCCTCCCCTTCAATTTAAGATCTAGGGCTCATAATAAAAATAGAAAAAAGATGTAAGTGAATCTAGTTGGAGGGGGATCCCTACCCCTTCACGAACTATTGATTCAATAGTAAAAATCATTCTACTATTATATATAGAAAGTTGGGCATAGTGTCTAATTTATCTTATGTCTGTGTTGGAAAAATCCCCATTAGTCCTGGGATCCAGTCCAGGCCCGTGGTACCTGTAATCGGTCAAACCGGATTATTGAAATTATTAATTGATTCCGGATTGGTTATAGTGTCCGGGTAGCCTATATTCGAATTGACTGCATTATATAAAACCTGACAAATTCTAATCTTTTAACCGGTAGTGAGGTGAAATGAATGACAACACCTGACCCTAAACATAAAACTCAAAGATCACAGTCCTAGCCCCATATTCACCCTTGTAGGTACGATCAGTCCGGGAGAAGCCCCAAAGAGTCCGTCCTTGGTGACTCGATTAGCCGATCGATGCATGTAATATGACTCTTGTGTTGTGTGATTTGTATTGTTGGAAGGTTAAGGACGTCGTCGTGGAGTGCAATCACGAGGGGGTTTGGAGTGAAGTTTTTGAATAATGTGAGGGAAGGAGACAAATTGGCTGGGCGCAGAGATTGAATAGGCAGGCAGTAGTAGAATTAGCAGCAGCTGGTGGACTGCTGGTGGCCGTGTATGATCGATGAGATGCGTGTTGTTATTTTTATATATATTGGTTTGTTTCGATGATTTAAAACTGGCCGCATCCACACATGTGAATATTGGTGGGTTACCCCTTCCTTTTTGGTTTTGCTCCTATTCTAATCCCTTCCTTCATTCTTTTTTTAATTCCATCGCACACACTAATTATTTACATAATCAAATATTAAACATACACCACTCTCTTTCAATTGAGTGTATATATACTGTATTGCAGTTTTTCTAACTCGAACGAGCAACTAATTATTAATTTTTTCATCGAAATGATCGAGCAACTAATTATTATTTTCTTAAAACTGGCCGGATTGATGGAAATAGTAGCTAGGGATATTGATGGAAATGCATGCATGGTCGACATACCACGTCCTTAATTGCTTCAACAAATTGTTGTTGTTGTTGACCACGTACATAATTAATAATTAACTCGGGTAATAAATTAAATAAAAGAAATAAACTGTAATTTTGGAGGGACAGCCCCCATTTTGTAGGAGAGGGTGAAAGGGGTCACGTGGGAATGAAGAAACGAGAGAGGGCACGTGTGCAGAGGGGATGGGATGTGCCAGCTGGCATGCAAAACAAGGCGAGAGATGAGAAGGCAAACGAATTATAATTCTTACAATTTCTAGCGATATGATATCGTATTATAATTTATTATATATTTTAAATAAAAAAATAAAACGAGAGAAGGGAAATAATGATGGAGCGAGCACTAGGTACAATAAGATTCTCTATAATTGTTGCAACTCGACGACAACATATTCAACATGATCGAATAGTCACGGAGATCCAATGCTAAGACCCACTCTTCTATTCGTTCTGGCTTTTATCGCCAAAGTCACGTCTCTATAAGGATTAGTAGTGCATGTAGCATATATATTTAGCTTCATTTGAGATTATCATGCAGAGAGCTAAATGTTGGATACCGACCTTCTCTCTATGCGTCAAGAAAATGTTTGAATTATAAATTTTAATTTTGTTTTTCATTTTTGGTGTTTGAAATACCGAATACATCTGTCCATCGAAGCGCTTATGTATAAATAAGGAAAAGGTTTTGGTACTTTGAAGGTATATGTACCCTTTATACCACATTATGATATATTTTGTGTTTAAAATTATGGTTTTTGAGGTTTTTTTATGTTTGTATTTAGGGTTCAGGGTAAAATATTAGGGGTTAGAGTTTAATATTCAGGATTTAGAATTTATTATTTTTGATTTATCATCAAAAGTTAGAGTTTGTGATATGATTTATAGTAATAGACCTATTTATTCATCAAATATCACATGTGAATTAACACATTGTTTTGAATTAGCCAAACAATATAATTTTCATACTACAAGTCTTTTATACCACACAAAATCAACACTCTCAAATAACCCACTATTTAGAGTTTGAGTTTATGATGCCGTGTTTGAAGGTTAGAGTTTAGTGTTTAGGATGTTAAGCTCTGATACTTTAAACACTCAACTACTTTGAACTAATTTAAAACACATGCACCATACAACTTGATAAAAACACTAAATTACTTTATTATAATCATTAATCTCACTATGATAAAGTAATATATATATAATATATTATCTAAAAATACGTACAATCTAAATATAATCAATTTTATATTCCACGATATTGGGCAGCCATCCGAAACTAGAAAATAAGAAGAAAATAGTGGGAGTAGATGAAAGAAAAGAGGTCTCGTGATATATGGATTGGATTCGTATGTATGAAATGAGTGAGAGAGAGTGTGTGTTTGTGTTTGTTATGGAAAGCAGCGTAGGATGCGTCAAATTATGTTTAGCTGTCACTCCTCCCAATCCCTCCAAACATTTCTCACGGGCCTTTTGTTTCCTTATTACAACAACAATACTTACCCCCCCCCACATTTATTTTCCCTTTTTTTTTCTATTATCATTATTATTATCTATTTCCTTTCCTCTCCTCACCCTTCTTCTTAACCCCCCGTCACAAATATTACGTAACCAAAAAAATGGAAAATAAACACAAGGGCAATACGGTAATTACGTGGTGAGGGCGATTGGATTATTATGATCATATCAGATTATATATATTGGTGTGTGGGGGAGGGCGGAGGAGGAGGAGTCATGCAATTGCAGAGTAGTAAACCAACAAACAAAGCAATGGTACAGTAGTACTCTCTATATGATCATCTAAAACCTCTCTTTTCATTAATTTTTAATTTTTCCATTATGGGATCGAGCAGCAAGAAGCAGAAGGAGAAGCTGAGGAAGAAGAAGGATTCCCTCTTCGACAATCTCCAGCTTCTCCGTGCTGTTACCAACTCTTCCGCTGTATGTAATTATTATTATTATATATTTCTCTCTTCCGATCCTCTGCCTTCGATTATTTATTATGTGATTTGATTGTTCCGATCGATGGCACGCAGACGAACAAGGAATCCATCATAGTCGACGCGACCAAGTACATCGAGGAGCTGAAGGAGAAAGTCGAACGTTTGAGCCACGACGGAGATCGTCAGTGTACCGCCGAAGCTTCATCCTCGTCTTTCAATTCTCTGCCGATGGTATGTATCGTAATTTAGTGGTTCATATATAATTACAGACTTTAATCTGATTAAGTTGGAAAATTCAATTAATTAATTACTGCAGGTAAACGTGGAAACCCTAGAGAAAGGGGAGTTCTTGATAAACGTGGTGTCGGAAAACAACTGCCCAGGTTTGCTGGTGTGGATTCTGGAAGCCTTCCATGAATTGGGGCTCGATGTTCTGAATCTGGATGCTAGGGTTTCCTCTTCCGACACTTTCCAACTCCAAGCTGTTGGCGGCGGCGATGTAAGTTAATTCATTGTCGCCATTTAATTATCACTGCCCCCTCTGTGCATGGTTAATTAAAAGCGCTAATTGTTCTTTTAATTTCTTGGTTTCATGGTGTATGTATTTATGTGTATGATTTCGTTATGATATATATATATATAGCAAGGAATAACATTAGAGTACATGTGGCACGTATCAAAAGAAAAATAAAGTGGCAGCGTGAACGCGTTTTATTCCCACCACACAACACAAGTATTATTTTTTCCCAGATAAACGTGGAAGCGAACTAGCAGAGACCTAGCTCGACTCCTTGGTTATGAGTAATTTGGATTGGTGGTAATGTGGCCAGTGGTGACGACACATCTAATTGAATCTTATATTACCCTCCATGCACGTACAACCGTAACAAAAATCATGCTTCCAGTATTGGTTGTTGGATATAACCCTTTTCTTCGTTATCTTTATTGCTAACGTGATCGGCAAAACCTGTGCAAACTTATAAACAAATGCTAGCAAAGTTAATACTAAACCTCTCCCAACTTGACAGTATGAAGAGAATTTTGCCTTTTTCGTTTCTGCAATTATTTCAAGAGAGTTTAAGCATCTCTATCACTGTGTATCCGACCAGAACCTCACGGCTTACGTTGTACGTATAATAGATTAGAGATTCATAATAATATGTGTCTGTTGTGTTTTATTTTATTTTTGAATTGTTTGCAGAATCAAGACAGCATGGATGGTGAAATGGTGAGGGAAGCGGTGGAGGAAGCCATAAACAACTGGAATGCAACTACAGCTGCTGCTACTACTACTACTAGTCCTGATCATGATGATCATGACCAAAATGACGACGATACTTAAATTATTATTTAATTAATTTCCCACAAAATTTCCCAATGCATACATAGAAGAGCATATCTGTACGGATTTTTTTATATATTGTAAGCGTCACTAGTATATATATAAATAAAATGAGGTCCAAAATAATTACAAAGCTACCAAATGGCGGTAGCACGGGGGAATAGCATGTCTGTACGGAATTTTTATTCCAATTGTATATTTCTGGAATAAATATCTCATTCTCGATTAATTTGAGATGGGTTTTCTAAGTTGTTCCTGTGCGTACGCACATTTTGTATTCAATGTAACCCTAGACAAGGTGATCCAGCAAACAAAGTAGAAAGATAAATTATATTACAACTTGATTTTCAAAAGAAACATGGTTTCACAATGTATAGCAACATTTGTGATTTGGGGCCATACAGGGTGATAGTCAAGTGGTTATATCACCTGACTTTGTTTTTAAATTGGATTCGAAACTTAAAATACATAATTAAATCGCCACCCTTGTAATGACATCACAAATGACCCCAAAATTTAATTGGCTCACATCAACATCACTCAATGTGGTATCTATCGTTCAACCATCCGCCCGATAACCGCCTGACTAATGCAGCAAGCACAGATAGTGAAGTACCCGCCCATGACTGGAAACAATTGCAATGCATGTGTTCTCACTTATCAGGCCTATTCAAAGTCCCCTCATGAAATAAAATCCAACATAGTGGGAATAGTAGAAACAAAAAGGCGGGCCATCTATATTTGGGCCTCCAGTACAAAACAACTCGGGCCATGTTGTCTAAGGCTTTCCGTACAAAGCCCAAATGCCATATAGTACATTGAGCTTTCTAAATAAATAATACATGAAAATATGTATATATATAGTGTTCCTTTAATCTTTTTTTTATCGAAAAAGTAATAACCTAACCAATCTTATTAATTTGATGCAAACTAATTACAAATTTAACACATTAACAAGTTAAAATGGGAGGTAGATCCCACAACCGGGCTACATGGAAAGGTAGTCGTCAATCGAGATGATGAGTCAACTAGTCTCCGTTCTTTCCTGACAAGGTAAATTAAAAATTAAACCCAACCGACACTGAAGGAAAATCTAAGGTAAAGCACAGTAACAAGACCCGAATTAAAACAACTCAAGAGCAAGAAACGAGAATGCAAGACACCAAGCGAGAGATTTCAGAGCAAAAATTGAAATCGACAGACTCCAAGCAAGCAAAGGCATGTGCCTTCATCCGCTCAAGGGGCCTGGCTCCGCAGGGCTCGAAATGTTCACATCGGTGGGTAGGCCGTCGATGGCTGGCCTACCTATACGTCACTTGCTCCTTGCATTCTAAGTTTTTTTAGCGATTTCGATGGCTTACGGTTCCCATTATCACGTCGCCATTAGGTCTTGTAGCTCTCCTTGTCGCCTCCTCTTATTTTCGTCCTGGATCTACAGCTGATAGCTCGATTATTGGTAGCAATGTTGACCCCACCTTGACTATTTTTTGTGCCGGTTTCGATGATATTTGATTGTGAGAAGTGTCCGGTTTGATCATAATTGCATTTCGTACTTGTTTCACTTATTTCTTGGAGTTTTTTCCTTGAGTGCAGGTATTCGTTGGATAGAGGGTTCGACTACGGAGCCGATGGTACCTTCCAGAGTGAGATCGGAGTCCGAATGAAGAAGTTACGACCGAAAGAAGTCGTGGGGATTCTGCTGTTGACCAGTCACAGCTATGAGATAACTTGCCATGATCGTGATACGTGTCACCATCGTGATAGGTGACCCGTCACGACCGTGATTTTTAGTCTGGACAAAATTCTATTTTTGGGAGAAGGGATCCATGAAGATGAACTAAAATACAAATTGACGAAGGGGGAGTTGCATAGGAGTCTAGAAACACCATGAGAATGAAGATCTGAAGCCAAATAGACAAGGATTCGAAGTCCAAGGGAGGATCTACTTCCTAATTCGATGGATTGGCGGTTTAAAGCATTCTCTAGAGCTAGGCTTTCTTCTTGTTTGGATTTTGTGGATTCCTTTGGATTGATGAGATTGTTCTAGTATGCAGTGATTGGATTTGTGGATGCATGATGATTGATGATATGTGATAGTGTTAGGAGTTGTAGTGATTATCTATTTTATCTACATGCTTTTTGAGTGAATACTAGTTTGTTCATGCTTCATTCCTGTTGGCATTATGTGCCTAGACCCGTTCACTTGGACCGTTGTATTTTGAGCATAACTCATCGCTCGGAAGTCCAATTGATTCAAGGTCAACGATGTTGGAAACATAATTAGATTGTATACAACTTTTATGTTGACACTATGGTCAAATTCCTCCTCGTTCCTTTAATCCTTTCATATATAAAGTTTGTTTAAATCATTAATTTTTTTATGCGAATATTTTATTTTCCTAGGTTCTTAGATTAAATATTTAAAGATGCATTTGAATTTTAAAAGAAAGTAAAAGGAAATATTGATATATAACATAAATTTGAATTTTGGTCATGATACGAGTTAGTATATATTTTAGTATACCTATAACCTAGATCATATATAATGATAATAATTTGTTTTATTATGTAAAATAAATAATATTATATTTAATTTTACTATTATTTTTGGTTTGAATAATTTAAAAAGTGAATGATAATTATTTAGTCAGTTAATTTATTTAAGTTGACAATAATAAAATAAAATAAAAATATAAAATTGGCTAAGGAGCTAAAAACACTATCCAGTAAGTGGTTGAACAATTAAACAAGATGAATTCATAATGAGATCCGATATTGACGAGATACGTTTGAAAGCATCCCGGGAAATGATTAATCCAACATGTTATATATTAACCTATTTGATTTGTTTATATTTTTATCTTCTATTTTATACTAAACGAAAATCTTGATCTACTCTTAAAAAAAACTTTGTTTCAATATTAAATGTAACATCTTGTCAACTAGACATCGAATAGCTTAAATATGAATGTAATAATACTCTTCCATATATATTATATATACACGTTCTCCCTCTTCACCTTGTGCAAATTACAATTCTTAATAACCAAAGTGCGCTACCATTTTCAGGCGACGTGCAGAGTGGAATTTCTTACTTGTGAACTCGTTGACCTTGCTCAATGATATTATCGTATTATTCTACTTGATTGGTGGATGCGATTAAACAAATGGTTCGGTGCCAAGAACCAAAGATATCTAATGATAGTTAGTGATTCCCAAATAATCGGAGCTCAACAAGACCGTACCAAAAGGAAAACAAATACGTATATGCTTACGGAGAGAGAAACGTAGGAAGAATATAATAGAGAAATCAATACCAGTTGTAGCATTAAGACGATTTTTAGAGTATCTTTATTTTTAAATTTTAGTAATTATTGAATGATCGACTTAATAAGTTATTTTTGGGTTAACAAATGAGTTGATTCGTTGATGAAGAATAAGTTGATTCGAAATTTTAAATAGACATTTTTGAAGTTCATTGGACACTTTTTATAGTAAGGAGTGTGAAGATATAAGTAAGAGGAAATCGCGAGTGAGTGTAGGCGATTGATTAGTAGAAATAAGAGAAGGAGAAAGAAGTATAGGGTAGGTGTCCCTTAAAGAGTATTCGGCCCAAGGCACTTTTGTGACGAATTGGGCGTCCGGGCCATAAGGAAGTTTGGCCATAACTTTAAGATTCTGAACGTACGGCGAGACCTACGTGAGGAGGTCAACTATGAGGTGCGGGCCAACCGGACTTGTTGGGACTAATAAAAACATTTATGATTATATGGAATAACATAATTATATATTTTATTTTTTAAGACAAAAAGTATTTGTAAGAAAAATAAAATTCACCAAATAAAAAATTTAAATACAAGGATAGGAACCACTTTGCTGATTAGCGTTCACTCTCGTCGTGGCGGATCCTCCAGATGAACCTTGAAAAGAAGCTATCGATGAGCAGTCCACGAAGACAATTAATGCCAGAAAGAGATAGTGGTTGATCGCATCACCAACTTATAAAACACTAAAAAAATTAATACAACTTCGATGATTGAGGTTGGAACATGCATGATCTACCCAAGTTTACTGGACTGCTATAAGTACACGAATCTTGATGTGCACACAGAAAGCAGCATAAACAATAAACTGATCGACACAACACAACTTGTTCCTATTAACTTCTCCTAATTAATGGCTCGTCCAAGTCTTATTAACCACAGTTTTGCCACACTACTTCTCTTGGCTAGTTTCCTTGCTGTAGGGACCTCGATCTCTTTGGTGCTCGACTTATCTCTCAATTGCTACGATCAGACGTGCCCTCTCGCCACCTCCAAGATCAAAGAGATCGTCAACGAAGCAGTCCAGACCGAGAGGCGCATGGGGGCCTCTCTCCTTCGTCTTCACTTTCACGATTGCTTTGTCAATGTAAGTAAACTAAACTACGTAGTAATAAATAATATAAGACCAATAACAGTGAATTGAGCAGAGACTTTGATTCACAAAAGGGTTTAGTGTTTTATTCCTGGACGGCTGGACCGATAGTCCCGAATCTTATTTGTCGAAACTATACAACCCTCAGAGTCTTCATGAGTTATTGTCAGGTTAAATGGATGTACTAAGTCTTGGTGGTGCAGGGATGTGATGGATCGGTACTGCTAGACGACGTGGCACCAAGTTTCGTAGGAGAGAAGACTGCGCCGCCAAACGACAACTCCCTGAGAGGGTTCGATGTGATCGACAAGATCAAAGCGACGTTGGAAAGTATCTGTCCAGGAGTTGTGTCCTGTTCTGATATCTTGACGGTGGCTGCCCGAGATGCCGTTGTTGCTGTAAGTTATCAGTTATATTTAATTCCTTTTTTAATTGATTACTCGTAATAAATGTAACAAATTAAATGACAATGTGGAGGGTGTTAAATGAATTGTGTAGCTTGGAGGACCAAGTTGGCAAGTTCTACTGGGACGAAAAGACTCCACCACCGCCAATTTCACCGGCGCACTCACAGACCTCCCTTCTCCGTTTCTAGATTTCACCAACCTCGCCGCCGCGTTTGCCCTCAAGGGCTTTACCTCTCAGGAAATGGTCACTCTCTCTGGTTCGTATATATACACCATCTTTATACATGATTTTCTCGTAATAATTTCTTGTGCTAGTGGATTAACGAAAGGGCAGGATTCAAGGTTAGTGTGGTTATTTCACTTGTTGTTTAAAATCTATTTTAGAAAAAATAATTAAACAATTGATTTGTTAAAAATTGTCATTCCCCTTAAAATTCAATTACAGTGGAAAATCCACTCCCGTCGCAATTGAATTAGCATAGCGAAAAATGATGTTTTATTATAAATATACCATATTACGTTGTAATTTAGCTTCGACGACAGTTCGTTCCACTAATATGAGTACGCATGTGCATGCAGGAGCACATACGGTAGGGAAAGCAAGGTGCGCGCTGTACCGGGACCGCGCTCACACCGAGTTGAACATCGATTCCGGCTATGCAACTTTCCTCCAGTCAGTCTGTCCGCTGTCTGGAGGCGACGATAACCTCGCCCCTCTCGACAACTCAACCACCAACGACGTGTTCGACGTGGGTTACTATCGGAGCTTGGCGAACCAAAAGGGACTCCTTCACTCAGACCAGGCGCTCCTCCCCTCCGTTGCCAATACGCAGGTCAACACCTACAACACTATATTGGTTGGGTCGCTGACTTTCTTCTCGGACTTCGCTAATGCGATGGTAAAGATGGGGAATCTTACCGGTCCAGCTGGCAACGTTGGTCAGATCAGAACCAACTGCAGGAGAGTCAACTAATTAACCTGTTTGACCGTTTAATTTCATGAATTTGTTTGCTGATTGGCTGAGTGCTGTGTACGAATAAAATTATTTGAAGTGGTTAATACGTGGGCTGAGAGAGCCCAAAACAGGCTCAGATGCTGTGATTGGAGCAATTATTATACTGTGTCCGATAAATGGACCTAACCGTGGGCTGAGAGCCCAAAAATATTCAAGCGCCAGCTCAAAACTATGATGAGAGCCCAAAATTAATACAAAATAATAAATTTCAACAAAATATCCTATAATTGGATAAGACCAGATCGCCCAGGTGAGGGAGGGGCGACATGATGGGTACCCCTCGATGCATCACGGGCTGATTCATAAAAATAGCTTTTGTTCGATATCTTTGTTATGATATTTGAGCGTGATTCATAAAAATCATGACTAATTTAAGTATCATGAATGGAGGTCAAGAATATTCACTTTCGGATTCATACTATATTTATGGCAACGAATAATCAGGATAATCACTGGTTGCGGAGAAGCTCACCACTACAAATTATACAAATTGAAGTAGGGCGATGCATAATGCCCTTGAAGCGAAAAACAAGTTGGGGTTCATTGATGGAACCCTTGATCAACCAGGAGGACACAATGTTCTGGAATTGGATGGGGTGCAATATCATTATGCTCAGTTCGATTCAGCAATTGGTTGAGCCAGGGATTCAAAAGACTATCATGGGGGTTAAAACTACAATAGAGGCATGGCAGAACTTGAAGGATCGTTATGGCCGAAGAGATGTGGTCAAAATCTTTGAAATACAAGAGCAATTGGCGAATTTAAGACAAGGTAACCAAACAATAACTGAGTATTATGGCACAATTATTACTCTAAGGGACGAATTAAGGAATTATCAACCTATTTCGGTTATGATTGCACTGCCACTGATCACCTTGATTGCAAGGCAATGAAACAAGTTCAAACCTACGAGGAAACTGATGTTGTGATTCATTTTTTGAGAGGGTTGAATGAAAATTTTGTTACACCAAAATTAGTGCTAGTTAGTTGAGTTGGGGGATGCTCTTCTAGAATTAAGATACCCTAGATAAGGTTGAGAACTAGTACAAGAGTTAATGTCATGTAATTGACGTTCACGAACATGATGATTATGATATAGCAAGTTACAAGAATCATGATACATACGATCTCATAATGCACCTAACATGATTGTTTTGAGTTTCAATCTTCGATGATGATTAATTGTTATGATCACTTTTCACGTTAAGCTTACCAACATGTTTTGATTAGAGAAAGATGATTGTTTTATGTGATGTGTTTATTTAGAAAGTAGAAATGATTCTTATGAAATTATTGGACTTGTATTACAATGTTTACTTGAAATTATTTTATGATATGAGCACGAAAAACTAACTCAGAACCACCCACCAGGAGAATTGAAAATTGTTGCTAGAGCAGAGTGGAGCTGATTCGGAAATGTGAAAATGTGAACTTGGTTTAAAGCGAGTTGATAATTTTCAAGTGATTAAATGAGACTTGGTTTTTCATTGATTATGTTGTTTAGATGTAGTTATTAATATTCAAGATTTTATTTTATTATTTTTATTTTTATTTAAAGTACCCCGATCGAACATTTTAATAATTAGTTAAGATAGTATTAAAAGTTCATAACATCCTTATCATCGATAAGTACAATGATGACAATGTAACTGTTGAAACATGAGCCGATAGTAAACCTTATGAATTCTCAAATCTGCTCAATGTGTAACAATCAGTTATATCATGCATATCAGATTTTACAATTACATACAATTATTAAAAAAATGGGTGCACAATATATAATCAAAATCAATTTCGAATCCTACAGCATCGTGCAGCCACTCAAATTAGTGATTAAAAAACCGAGTAACGTATATATTATCGTATATAATTACTATTTTTTGTCTAGTTAAAACGCTGCAAATCATAAATTCACAATTCTGATTGACGACAGACAGTTGAAAAGTTGTGTCACATCCAATAAAATATTAGGCCAATCCCTTACTCTCGCATATGATTGAATTCCCAGTTCCATCTCAAATACAAAATAAAAATTGTAAATACGAGAAGGTCAACTATGATATGGCGGTTACATAATACAGAGAGCATCCGAGACAAAAGTCAATCAGATTTGGTTAAAGTTTGATATAGTCAGCAGTGGGACGAACAATTGATGTATACTATATGGTTTTCCCGATAACAATTTAGTTTTTTTTTGCGAAATAATATTTTTAAAATATTTACATCCCGAATTTGTCCGTCCATGATGATATAGTCGTCATGAATTTAACTTTGATGACGATACCAATAGTACACAGTCTCTAACGTTTGGCGTTGAAGATAATGCAAACCCATATATAAGAAGATGAGTAGCTAAAAAAAGAAAGGCAGGTAAGAAACAATGTTGACATTAAGTGTAAGAAGGAGCAGGTTCCCGGCGTTGAGAATTGAGGCCGGCCAGCCAAATTTTTTTCGCCGGGATGCTTAACTACTCTGTTGAAAACGGCCTAATTAATACGTAATCACACTGCATTCTCTCCCGTTGCCGTATAATAATTAATAGGGATACAAGTGTAAAATAAAGATAAAGAAGTATATGAAAGTGTCCCACTTTGAATTGGCACCAATCATCCCCATTAAGCAACTTCATAATAACATAATGGCTGGATCTGATTAGTTCAACATTTAGTTGGTAGGATCATTATAAGAATTTGTCTTGCTTACAGCATTTATTTAACGGGGTCAGAAAACCGCTATTAAAGCATAATTTAACGATGGATAGATTATATTCTAACGACGGATGTCTAACCGTTGTTAAAATAATTATTTAACAGCGGATTTTGACAGCCGTTAGGTTTTACGGCGGATAAAAACCGTTATTAAACTGTTCCGCCAAAATTCTGATCACCAAAAACACACGCCAAGTCCCGCCAAATCAGAATGATGACGTATAGTGTATGTCTAACAGAGGATTATAACTGCTGTTAATTTTAACAACGGATAAAATTCGCTGTTAAACCTTACATCGGATAAAATCCGCTGTTAGGTTTAACAGTGGATAATGTCTGCTGTTAGAATTAACAGCGGATTTTATCCGCTGTTAGGTTAACAACGGATAAGAAACCGCTGTTAAGTAACCTCCCATTACTTATCCTAACGACAGATTATTATCCGATGTTAAGCCATTTAATAACAGCTAATCCGTAATTAAATTAGAATAAAATTCTAATGGCCGATTCTTATAGTGATCTTTGCCCATTTTTTTCATCTTTGAAGCCAAAAATAGGTAGCGTATACTGCAGCAATATGCATGTCGTCAAGCATCATGCATTTCTGACCATGTCTCATACGTGTCGATACATATTTCTTTTTGTTTGGGTCAAATATATAATTCTACGAAGCCAAATAGGTATTTATAGTCGTGATTGTTTGTAGCGCTTAATTTGTTTTTTTTAATTATAGGTTCAAAATTTGAAATGTACAATCATTTCGACCTTTTTTGATTATAACATCGCTGAATGTGTTGTAAGTTGAATGCATTCTAAAAATAATAATTCTATGAGAAGTAAAAAAATTATATTGTTCCTTCAAAAAAATGAAAGAAAAATATTTAAATGGATCGACAGGCTGTCTATTCAACAAAATAAGTCAACTAATACATCATCACCGTAATATGTATACAATTATACATGCGTTTACAATAATTGATACTGCGATCATAAGATAACATAAATTGGTTTTGGAATTAAAATACAATCCCTAACTACAGCTATACCAACTTCTGATGACTAATTAAACCAGATCTTCCATAGACAAAGTCCATCAATTTGGCCAAGTCTCTTCACACTCCTTATCATGAACAATCCAACCCACAAACCCTATAAATACCAATTCAATCTACATACCAAAATCCACACTCACCAAATCATCACATCCAAAGTACGACGGCACAAATTAAATCTCCAGCTGCTTGCTTATTCCGATATGGCTTCTTCTTCACGTAGCATGCAGCAGATTACCATGATGATGATCTTCGCCACGTCACTTGTTCTGGCCTTCAATGTTGCTTCCTCGTCAGCTTCACTGTCTCCATACTACTACCACAAAGTATGCCCAAAAGCATTGCCAACTATCCGCCGGGTCGTCGAGGCCGCTGTTCAACGCGAGCGTCGTATGGGCGCGTCTCTGTTGCGTCTCCATTTCCACGACTGCTTCGTCCAAGTACGTACTGTCGATTCTGCGGAAGCTTTTGTTATACGTACGCACGTAGGATTTATATATATTGATCTGATTATCATGCATGCAGGGGTGTGATGGGTCGATTCTTTTGGATGCGACGCCGACAATCGACAGCGAGAAGACTGCTCTCCCTAACAACAACTCCGCTCGAGGGTTTGAGGTTATCGACCAGATCAAGGCCGCAGTTGACAAGGCCTGCGGCAGGCCTGTCGTCTCCTGCGCTGATATCTTGGCTGTTGCTGCTCGTGACTCTGTTGTTGCGGTAAGAGTGTTATTACTTAACTATGTCTTATCAATAAAACAGAGATATATAAACAGTGTCGTTAGGTTTGGACCAGATTATCTAGCCCAATTTTGAAAAAGTCGAATCCTTAGTCGAGCCGGTCGGTTATGTACGATAAAAAACTTCTCTGAAAAACCTACAAAACTGTTTGAACCGTTCCAGTCATTTATCCTGTTCATTAACGAGAGAGAAAATTTGTAAGTGAATAGTAGAAAATTTATAACAATTTTTTTTAATAATTTGATTTATTGGGATGCAACGTTTGTTGACACGACATCAATATTTAGACCAAACTGTCATGTGTTTGAATCTCCACAACTCCTAATATTAACAGTTGATTTAAGCATAAGGTATGATGAGTCTATGCAAACTTCAAACCATGAATTGGCTTTTGTTTGAGAGGCGTATATATAAGAGAATAATATAAAATCTATAATTAATTCTATTCTAATAATTCAAATTATTAAAATGCAACATAACCGGGTATAATCTATGCATATAAAACATGAGTTGAATAATTATATGAATGCATGTTGAAAAATATAATATGTTTACTAATTTTGTTGGTTATATTGCATTCTGAATTAATGTTTATAAATATGGTAGTTATATAGTGTTTTGACTTTTGTATAGCAATAGTAACGTGGACAATTCTTTGAACAGTGTTTTTTAGGTTCAATTCCGGTTACATTTAACTCTTAAACTCAATCTTTCTCATTCAATCCTACATTAGGTTCGGTTCTTGCACAATCACGATTTGAGTTTTTGAAACATGGGTTTAATTGTTTTATAAGTAGAGATTTTATTGCAACGAAACCAAAAGTTCATGGGTTTAATATTATACATGCAGCTGGGAGGCCCAAGCTGGGAAGTAGAGCTGGGACGAAGGGACTCAACAACTGCTAGTAGAACAACAGCAAACAACGACATCCCATCACCATTCATGGACCTTCCCGCACTCCGAAGCTCCTTCAAAAAGCAAGGCCTCAACGAAAGGGACCTCGTAGCACTCTCCGGGGGCCACACAATCGGGTTCGCTCAGTGCCAGTTCTTCAGGAACCGGATCTTCAACGAGACATCCGCAAGCAGTATCAACCCTAAGTTCGCCAGAGAGCGCCGATCAAACTGTTTCGCCAACTCCGGAGACACCAACCTCGCTTCCTTGGACAGCTCAGCAGCCAGCTTCGACATTTCGTACTTCAAGAACTTGGTCGCCAAGAAAGGGTTGCTTCACTCCGACCAAGCCCTCCTCGCTGGCGGGTCCACTAACTCGCTGGTCAGCACTTACAGCTCGAACGGAAGGAGTTTCTGGTACGATTTCGCCAACTCGATGGTTAAGATGGGGAACATTAAACCGTTGACTGGGAACCGTGGTCAGATTCGAGTCAACTGCAGGATGGTCAACTAATTTTGATCATCACGGTTTGAATTGATCGGAGAAGTGCTTTGTGTTTGTTTCATGGTGGCAACGTGAGTGTGGAGAGACTTTCAAATAATATTGTTTCCAAGTTTGTTTTGTTTGGTTAATTTTGTGATTCATTCAATTGTGTATCCTATCGGTTCTTTCTTTGTTGTGAGGATATGCCTTCTCTAATGTCAATTTGCATGTGTCATCAATTCATCAATGAGTACAATTTTTTTTTCAATAGTGTAAGTGAGGTTGTTTCGGAGTCTAAAACCCTGATATTAAATAATTCTTTTTTTATATATTTGAGATTAATTATTAATTTTTATATAAAATTTAATGCATTTCATATTTTATATAATCTGACGTTCTACATTGAATAATTATGAATCGCTGTTAACGTACATTTCACAACCACATATATATGTATTCAAATTCTTAGCACTGATATTTCTCTATCATGGAGAGAATATGTGAAGGACACAAACTAATTAGAAATGATATTCATAACACCCTCGGCACCACCCGCGATCGCGCCATACTTTTCGCTTTTGGAGTATTGGCTCAGCTCGTTAATAGTTACCATCACGAGAGAGACAATGAAAGCGTAATCAACATTTGGGTAGATCGTCACCCTAAAGCTTTCCGACTCCATGCTGCGATCTCTGTACATCTGCCCCGATGAAACATCAAATGTTGAGAACAAAGACTTTAATCATCTGGGGGAATCAATGTATATATAAGTAGAAATTTACCCGAGCGACGATCTTGGTGGTATTGCCGAGATAGATGATGCAGGAATTCTCAAGGTAGATTCCCTTGATTCTGAAATCAGGGACTTTTTCCTTGGTGTTTTCAGCCAAGAAAACGTCTAACTTAGGCTCTCCTTGTAGTATGGATGACTTCTTCACGCTGAACAACAAATCCTCCTCACTATTTCCGCGAAATGACTGCCATCTCCCGTGCGCCGACATCACCTGTCCAAAATTAGAATTAATCACTTAGCACATCGATTATCCAATCCGAGTAGCGAAGTTAACACAATCTAAACTACCAATAAGTGCGATATGGCTCAGTGTTATGTTGTTTGGAATTAGAGGGAGTTCGAGAAAGTTCTAATTGTCTTATTCTCTGACCTCGAATACTAAATTACATGTACAACTTTGATGATTTTGTAATTCGACTAATGATATTTGAAGTTTCGATCTTCTATTTATTTATTTAGATTAAGTAATCTATCAAATTTAAACTTATAACCAACTGATTAGTAAATAATAATTATAAATGTAGTTCAAGCGATCCAAATACAGGAAAAAAATTGCCGGTGACACAATCATTTTTGTATTTAACTAAAATTAGTATAGCTATATATATTTTTCGTATAATTTGAACTTAGTATAAGATTTAGAAAAAATATTTGTCAATTTGATTATTCAATACATAAATTTTTTATTCAAATCCGACTCAGTGCATATTTCAATTCTGAATTCGTCATAAGATATTCTCTTTTTCCCAAAACTACATACCAATATGATATTTAAGTACACGTTACAGTACTATTCAACAATTCGGTAGTGTAGAATCAAAATTCGCAGACCTTCTGTGACATGGAGACAAGAACGTTGCCGGAGGCATCCATCAACTTGCGGTGACTGTGAAGACTGAAGCGTTTGTTCTTGATCCGGAAGATGTTGGTCCCGCTGAAGTCAGTCACTGCGGATTCGTTCTCTGCCGTGATGGTTAGGTCCACTGGGTACTTGGCCAGGAAACACGAGTTGATCACAACCGTCGGATGCTCGAGGGGCAAATACACAAAGATGGCCGGCATCGGGTTGGCCATGATGAGTTGTTTGTGAGTGATGAGGCAGGGGATAACGAACTAACAAGTATATATGGATGGAATATCGCTACTTCCTCGTCCTTTCGGGTGAAATATTCAAAGGGAATCTTAACTAATATGGGTGATCGTTCAGTGGGCTCAGGGCTGCGCAAGTGCAGAAACGGTTAAAAGGGAAGGGAGGACGAAGGCTCCGGTGATCTGTCGATTACTCTGTAGTGACTGAAGTATTAGTTTTTAGTCGTTTACTGAATTTGTGTCTTATTCTTGTGTAATCTTCATCCACATACAGAGGTGTTTGGGATAATGTTGGGTAACCGGAACCATGATTGATATATGCATTAAGTTGGATTTGAATTGAAAATTTGTATGTCTATCGAGTAATTAATTGATGAATTAATCTTAATATTAATTTTTAAAATAAATTTTTTTGTTATACTGCTTTTAGTTAAAATGTAATATATGTGCCACCGGCGAGTTTTTTGTCCTATATTTGAATATTTTGAACTGAATTTATAATTGTTACTTATTTTAAACAAATAAGTAGAAGAGCAAAACTTCAAATACTATTAGCCGAGTTATGAAATTATCAAAATTTTACATATAATTTAGTACTCAAAACCACAAAACAAGATGGGATTCTCACTGGGTCCATCTAGTTTCGACACGACCAAATACTGAGCCGAGCTCAAAATTGTTCTGAATCGAACTCGTAAAATTTACAATTATACACTCAAAATTAATGGTCTGAACCGAAACTTGGGTGAGTCAAGACTCCCCAGACCACCCCTAGTTCCGCGGTAATGATGATTGATCGCCGAAATAACTTTTCAGTTACTCGACAACACAAGTGTCGTTTGTGTCCAAGGGTTCCTCTCGCTATACCTCTACTCAAACTCGTCAACACGGTCTAGACTAGAAGAATTGGGTTTGAGTTTTAGCTATTCTAATAATTAATTAAAACTAGTAGTTTTTAGGTTGATTCAATGAGAGAAATCGAGTTTTTGGAAGAGATGAGTTATCAAACTCAACTTCTTAAATGCATTCAAAACAAACGAATATGGACTTGAGTTGAATAAAACGAATCCTCCTATCACTCGTATGAATCCGCGACACGATCATGCACGCGGATTGCCACTACTAGCTTCCTGACTAAGGTAGAAATAACGTTAATCAGGCTAGCCGGTAATGAACACCGAGAAGTTCGACAAAGTGATAAGGTGTTCTTCCGGAATTAAAAGAAATCATGAGTAATTGGAAATAGTGTTAACTTGGTCCATCAATGCCTAAGCTATTGAAACTACACCCAACTTGGTCCATTGGGTGCAAACCAGAGCGCCCGCCAATTACAAGATGACTAATGTTAAAACTGGAAGAAACACAAAAGGTAGAATTAGGTTATCGGCTTACCCCACCGATAACTTAACTCTATCCTCGATTGTTAACCTTACGAATTCCTAAGTCTATCATGAACAAAGGATTTCATAAATTTGACCTAATTCTAGCCGTAACAAGAATTAGGTTGAAAACCAAACAAACAAGGCAATCTTTCATTACAATCCAAACATCCACAATCTTCGTTCTTACAACATTCAAACAAGTATCATGGCTCAATTCCTACATCTCAACCAAGAATCTCTACGGATTTAGCTACTCATGATGCTAGAAGAAAACAAATCAAAAGAAACCCTGACCATCATCTTGTTGAAGAGAAAACGGCTTGTTCTTCTTCCAATCGTTGCTTTTGGTCTTCTATCTTCAATTCTAGTTTCAATTCTTGATAGGAACTCTTTTGGATCTTCAATTGAACTTCTAGAGGAGGTTTGGTGCTGGTTTTTGCAGAGAAAACTCAGGAAAAATCGAAAAAAATGAAGTTGGGGAAGTCTCCTTCTTTTTCCTCAAAATCAACCGTTTTATAGGAAGTAAGCTGAAACTGGGGGTGCACGGCATGCACCTCTTTTTTTTCAAAATTTTGCGTAGTTGAATGGGAGGAACGCCGTGTAGGGGTGTACGACGTTCTCCTGTTTAAGGGTCGTGATTTTACACCATCCTAGGGTTGCACGGCGTACATAGGTGTCCGGGGTGCAGCCCCTCAGCTCCTTCATTTCATTTTTTGATCTTTCGTTCGAGCTCCAACTGTACTCTACTTCACGTCCATAACTTCATAACCAGACTACCTATCTCTAAAGTACCTGTGGACAACAAATACTACAAAGAAATACATCAAATGGACCGACACGGTCCAAATGAACGGATCTAGGCACATAATGCCAAAACACAAAATCACACGAGAATGAAGCTCGAATCAACTAATAATCACTCAAAAAATATGCATATAAAGATAGATAATTGTTACAAATTCTAACCTTATCACTAATCCAAATTCTTTTTTAAACGTTGTATTTTAATTAGTGTGCTAAAAAACAATGTTGATTGTTCAAAGGGGATATTGCGTGGTGAGTGGCCTGCCCAGGTGGCGAAACAAGTTAACCGGGAAAGGAGGAAGAAGGCTCTCGTACTATGATGTTTTTTCTAAGTTGATTTTTCATTTTTGCCCCGTTGATTTTGTCAAATTCAATCAATACAGGACTCTTAAAATAGAGTTTGCGTGTCATGTTGAAAGATTTATGTGCTGAATTTTGGACAGAAAGGATATTTTCATAACTTCACCATCACTATTTTATTTCATGACTGTATTTTATATATTAATTAATATATTTTCCACTAACTTTCTTATTTAATTAATATCTTGCACATATGAATTCGGATTTGAATGATTTTTACGTTAAAATCTTAGTTTTTGAAAGACGATTAAAACTAACACAACCATGATAGGATTTTGACGAACTTTTTTTTCGAGATCAAACATTTGAGTTGACTGCTCAAAACTATACTTGATATCTATCATCATTTTAGAGTTAGATATCATCAATTTTGTGGTGGTTATTGGAAACATTGAGGTAAACCTAGTTGTAGCAATTTAGATGTAGGTATTAATAACGTAAGGCATATATAAAGTGGTAAACTTAGTTATTAGCAACTTAGACGTAAGTATTTGCAACTTTGAGGTAGGTACGTATTAGAAAATTAGATATATGGTTGATGAAAACTAACAGTAGGTATAAGTAGGGAAACATAGTTATTAGCTAGTTAGACGTAATTATTGAGAGAATTTAGACGTAGTTATCACTAACTCCGAATCAGATTTTAGCAACTTAGATGTAGACTTAGTTATTTGAAACTTAGAAGTAATTATTATCCAGTAAGACGTAGTTATTAGTAACTTAAATATAATGTAGATATAAATGGGTAGCCATAGTTATTAGCAACTTTGACGTAGGTATTAGAAACTTAGATGTATGTATGACCGATGAAAATGTAAGGTACATATAAAGGAGGGAAACATAGTTATTATCAAGTTAAACGTAAGTTATTGAGGGAATTCATATGTAATTATTAACAATTGAATGGTAGTTATTTAACAACTTTGATGTAGTTAGTAACTTTGAGGTCTTTATTAATAACTAGAGTAAGGTGTAGTTATCATCAACTTATAGATAGTTATCAACAACATAGACGTAGTTCTTAGTCATATCAAGAGTATGAAAATCGGACTTGGAATGAAGAAATTATACTCGAAATAAGGTGAAAAAAATATAAATTTTAAAGTCGTCAAAATAAAATCAATATTGATCTCGTTAGATTGGTCTTTGGAACACGATTATTTCGATATAAACGACATAAAAATTGGACTTAAATTAAAAAAGTTATGTTAGTTTTTAAAGAAAAAGTAAGAAAAAAAAGAAAATTTAACAGGTATGTATATAAGAATTTTTTCTGTATGGCTAATCAAGTAAGTGTTAAGCTTTGATAATATTATATTTCTCATATTTGTGAGCTTAAGAGAGAAGTACTTGGTCATCACTTTATACTCACGTTTGTGTTAGATTTACTACTGTTGTAATGATTAGTCGGCTGAACTAATATTGATTTGATTATCCTTTTATCTACCATGTTAATCTAACTATTTATTATATATAATACTCTGGGGAGAATGATAATAAAGATGTATGATCAGAGATTGAATCGGTAAAACCAGAATGGAATACACTCGTGTGACGGGAAAAGTTGAAGCTCTTGATGAGATTTGGGACAAGTTGTCCGATGTACGTAATGTTCCAGTAACTTCTAACTAGGTTTATAAAATGCATGTAAGATTCAGGAAACGAGGATGTCCCGAGTTTGAGAAGTTGTGCTACATCTTTTGGAGATACTTCTGCTTCAGGGCAACTTGCCAAATCTTCGACCAAACCTATTTCTATTGATGGTGATGACAGTTCAGGAAAGGAGACAGAAGACCCATGTAAGATAAAGATCGAAGCATCATCCCCTGCAAGCTTTCATTCTTATGTCTGATATATGGAGGAAAGAATGGGTCCAAAATTTAAGCAGCATTTAGAGTATCAGCAAATGCATTCGTTTCCTTCTACTTGCATTCGTACTCTCTTTGTTTATTATATTGCTCAAGTATTTCAATTTTTCTTATTACTTTTGTTGATGTTGTTATGCACCAGGTAGATGGCAAGTTTATCTGATTACAGATACTGAAGATGAAGCATATAAAATGATTTTAATGTCATTAGCTTTCGCTGAGAAAGAGAGAAAGCCATGTGGAACTTCTAAACTGTAAGGACATGAATGGGTTCAAGAACACCATCCAACTAGAATATTCGAGAGTCTAAGGATGGATAAACTGCCTTTTTCGCTCCTTTTGTGAAGAGCTGCAACAACACGGCGGCTTAAAGGCAACAAAAAATGTTGGAGTTGAAGAACAAGTTGCTATATTCTTGAAGATTGTGGGTACTGTTTACACTACTCGAGAAGGTGCTGAAAGGTTTCAACATTCAACTGCTACAATCTCCAAGTACTTTGGTATTGTCTTAAAAGCCGTTGATAGATTTGCCAACATACTCATCACTCCTCCCAATCTTAATGAGGTTCCTCCCAATACATTGGGCAAATCCCAAATTCTATCCCTACTTTAAGGTACGTAATGTACTTTCGATATGAAACAATTCACTATAAATAGTTATTTTCATGTGAAAGTCATTGATGATTTTTGTTTTTTTTTTATCTGTAGGATTGTGTTGGTGCCATCGATGGTGTCTAGATTGATGCCTGCATTCCGGTTAATGAACAAATTCCTTATTGAGGACGTAAAGCTACTACAACGCAAAATGTGATGTGTGTCTGTTCTTTCACTTATGTTATGGCAGGATGGGAGGGTACCGCTAATTATGTGAGAATTTTATTAAAGACAACATCTAATGAAGATAATCAATTTCCAGTGCCACCACAAGGTATGACATTTCACTTATAAAATTCAATGATTCAATAATTAACATCTCTCACTCATTGTTTTTTATAACTAGATAAATATTATCTTGTTGACTTTGGGTATCCAAATATTCCAAGGTTTTTAGCACCATATTGAGGTGTTATGTCTCATTTTCAAGAAATTAGACGTCAAGGTGGACTCACGTGAAGAATTATTCAACTTTAGACATTCAAGCTTGCGTAACGTAATTTAACGTTGTTTTGGAATTTTGAAGGCCAGATTTCCGATGTTAAAGTTCATAAGGAGTTACCGCTTCAAAAAACAAACAAGAATTGTCATTGCTTATTGTGCAATACATAATTTCATCTTGATTCATGCTCGAGGAGATGCTCTATTAGAGGAGTCGTCGATGAAGATCATATATTTGAGGGACCCGTAATAGCTAAACAATATGATAACAGCTTAGCAAGTGCACGAAAGATGGATGAAAGTCGTGATCAAATTGCAAATCATATATGGAATGATTATCAAATTTAATTATTGTAACTTTTAAATTTCTTTATTGTTGAAGTTCTATAGTTTAAGCATCTATAATATAATTTTTTTGTTTAAAAACTATAGAGATTAGTATAATTCTCAACTAAACATGATTTGTTATTTTATTTCTAATTTATCATAATTTTGAAATGTGTAAGCTAGATGTCACTTCAATGTCATTACCACTTCGTTTTGATATCACCATCGTTTTCACATTGAGATCACATGGATACTAAACGGTAGCTAAGGTCGTTAAAAAAACAATAAAATAATGAAAACTTTTTAGTGAATAGTATATACCCTTACAACTTTATATATCTTTATACATGAAATAGCTGAATTATGTTGATTTGGCTCATTGTCTATCCTTGAGAGAATAAGTGAATGATGAAAACTAAAGCCCACCCGCAATCTGGCCAAACTCTTCTGCTTTCCGGTATTTGTTCAACTCATTAATAGTCACCACAGCAAGAGAGATAACGAAGGCGTAATCAACATTTGGGTAAATTATCACCCTAAAACTTTTGGTTTTTGTGCTACGATCTCTGAACATCTGCACCCATAAAATATCAAATGTTGAAAGCAAGATTTAATAACATGGGGTCAATGTATAAAGACGAAAATATATATTTACTCGAGCAATGATATGGTTGGTGTTGCCAAGATAGACGATGCAGGAACTCTCATGGTAGGCACCCTTGATCTTGAAATCAGGAACTTGTTCATCGGCATTTCCAGCCAAGAAAACGTCTAATTTAGTCTCGAGCTGCAACATGGAGGACTCCTTTACACTAAACATCAAATCCTTACCATCTTGGCTATCTCCACGAAACAATTGCCATCTTCTGTGTGCCGTCATTAGCTGTCCAATATGACATTTAAGTACAAACTACACTATGTCCAACAATTCGGTGCACGAATCAAATTTTGCGTACCTTCTGTGACATGGAGACAAGCACGTTACCGGAGGCATCCATCAACTTTCTGCGATGGTGAAGGCTCCGGCGTTTATTCTTGGTCCGGAAAATGACGGCCCCGTTGAAGTCCATGACGGTGGAATCATTTGCTGCGACGACGGTTAGGTCTACTGGATATTGGGCCAGGAAATACGGGCTGATCACAACCACAGGATGCTCGAGGGGGGAATACACAGACATCGCCGGAATCGGGTTGGGGGGTTGACCGGCGGCCATGATGTAAGTTGGCAGTTATATATCCTAACTGTATCTAAGAAAATAAATGTAAGTTGGCCGACCCGACTCGTTACTACGTATTAATATGTGCGGATTTGCTTCGGTGCTTAAGAATTTTCAGAATTGAATTAACTAATGCAAATTCTTTTAAATTTTAATTAGGGTGCTAATCCAGAAGAATGAATGTTGATTGTTCAACGGGGTTTGCGTGGTTGAACGGAGGAAGAAGGTTCTGGCAATATGTTGTTTTTTCTATGTTTGATTTTTCCTAGGTGAGTGTTGTCGTTTACTGATTTGGTCTGTCTAATCTTTATCTACAGGGCTATTTAGTAGAGCTGTCAAATGAGACGGTTCGGCGAATCATGACTTACGAGTTGGGTTACGAATTAGTTGGATTATCGGTTGTTGTGCTATATAGGTTTGGCGGGATGTCGATTCATTGGATTGCAGGTGTGTTAGTTTCAACCTTGGGTTGTCTATTAGGTCACAATAAATATAAAAAACCGAGTATATCTTTTTATTTAATCTACTTGCTTACAATTGGTTAGTTCAGTCTAGTCGCCCGACTCAATAGCTAAGTGGAACCAGGTTGAAAACATACAATGAGTCAGATTTGAATTGAAACTTTGCATGTGTATTAAGTAACTAATTGACGAATCAATTTTAATACTAATTTAAAAATAAAAATAAATTCATTATACTTAATTAAAAATATAATATATGTGCCACGATGATTTTTTGTCCTATATTTGAATTTTTTGAACTAAATTTATGATCGTTACTTAATCTAACTAAATAAGTGGAAGAGCAAGATTTCAAGTACTATAAAATCATCAAAATTATACATATAATTTAGTACTCGAAACTGAAAAATAAAATAATCAGAACTCTTACTGGCTCCGTCTAATTCCAATATAACAAAACACTGAGCCGAACTCAAAATTATACTAAATCAAACTCAAAAAATTATAAATATACACTCAAAATTAATAATTTGAACCAAAACTGGAATAAACAAAATTCTCCCTTACTCACCCGCCTCTAGCCTGACTGGACTTAACTAACCAGGTTCATCGGGTCAGGTTAAACTTTTGTCAGCCATTTAGCCACACGATGGGCAACTCGCATTGGGCTGTAAACTGAATTAGCTATTAGGCCAACTTCTTTGTCAGGCCGATTACACATAGAAGCCCATACTAGGAATCTGGTGAATAGTTTTTTACTCCGGCGGGCGACAAAGCGAAGGACCGCCGACCAAGAAGTCAAACTCAATTCTCCATCCACCGCGACCAATGTCCATCCTCCCTCGTCAAACCCACTTCCTGGGGGAAAACTAGCCACAGCCCACTGGTATCCAGCAAAACCGCCAGAGCTTTTTGACAACAAACAAAACTATGGCTGGTTTGCTGGGTACCATCAGAAGTTTCCACAGCCCCAATCTTATAAGGAGAGCTTTCCAGTCGCCGATAATGAGGACGAATCGACCGCCAGCAGCTTCCAAGCAGGAAAAGATCAGTATTCAATCCGATAATGTGGAGGCATCTTTTGACAAAAACTTCATTGAAATGCTTCTCAACCTCAGCTAGAGCTTCGCGGTGGTTGGATCATATTGGTCCGGTTTCAAAGGACCCCGTTACCGCTGTCTCCGAGGCTTTCGTTGCCGACCCTTCCCCCAACAAGATCAATCTCGCCGTGGTACGTCGTCACTCAATTACTATCTATCAATCGTTTTATCCCGTACTATAAAGTTCATTATTTGCTAATTTACAGGGAGCTTACAGGGATGATCAGGGGAAGCCTGTTGTCCTACAGTGTGTTCGAGAAGCTGAAGACAAGATTAGTGATTTCGATTACATGTGAGTCTTTTTCTACTACTACTTTGTTTGTAATTCGGCAGTTTCTAAAAAAGATGCATAATTTGTCACAGGGACTCTGTTTCCTGTGGGGGTTCAAATGTAGTGCAAGAGAGCGTGAAGCTAGTGTATGGGGAAAATTCGGATGTCGTTATAGAAAAAAGGTTTGCTGGAGTGCCGGCTCTGTCTGGAACTGGTGGATGCCGCCTCTTTGCTGAATTTCAGAGGCGTTTCTTTCCTGAATCTCCCATTTACTTGCCTGATCCAACTTGGTCCAAGTATGCTCTTGTATCCTAGCAGTGTTGTCTGGTAAATGTTATGCTTAAAGTTCGCAAACAATGCAAATTATATGTGTTCAATGTGCAGCCACCATAACATATGGACCAATGCGCATGTTCCAACGAAGATGTTCCGTTACTACCATCCACATATGAAGGATTTGGACTTCACCGCTCTTATGGATGATGTCAAGGTATATACAATACAACTGCCTCAGTCTAGTAGTCTACCAGTGAAGTTATTTCCTTTCTAAAATGTATTCTTCTTCTGTTTCTGTCGTTTACATTGTAGAATGCCCCAGATGGTTCGTTCTTCCTGCTCCACCCTTGTGCTCACAACCCAACTGGAGTTGACCCTACTGAGGAACAATGGAGAGAAATTTCAAACCTGTTCAAGGTTCACTTGTTATCTCAATTCCTCCCCTTGTTGTGCAGTTGTTATGGTTTCATGTTTCGTTGCTGTACATTTGTTGACGTTTGTTCCATTTTACATGTAGGTGAAAAATCATTTCCCGTTCTTCGACATGGCTTATCAAGGTCTAGTAAGCGGAGACATGGACAGAGATGCCTTGTCAATCCGAATTTTCCTCCAGGATGGACATTTAATTGGCTGCTCTCAGTCCTTCACAAAGACCATGGGATTGTTTGGGCATCGCGTTGGATGTCTTAGGTAAAATGATCTGTACTTTTGTATGTTACGTTACAGAACTCCTCAAAACTGGTTATAGTTAATTCCTTAAGTAATCTCACATGAACTCTCTTCTTTTGCTCCAAAGCATTCTCTGTACTGATTCAGAGAAGGCTCGTCAAGTGAAAACCCAACTGCAGCAGATTGCCGGATCAATGTATGGCAGTGCTCCAAAGCATGGTGTACTATTGCTCTCAACGATCTTGAACAACCCGGAATTGAAGTCACTCTGGATCAAAGAAGTGAAGGTATGTACTTCGTATAAAGCTTGTAATTTCGAGCTTAGTCTTTTCGCTTTCCCCATGCAGTAGAAAAAACTAAACCCTGATTTATACTTGATGGTTGTGTTATTTATCATCAGTCAATGGCAAATCACATACAAATCACGCGATCTACGTTGCGGGAGAGGCTCGAGTTGACTGGTTCTTCTCTCAATTGGGAACACATCACAAAGCAGGTACATTTTCAGCCTCAAAATTACGATGAATTAACGTAACCATCCCTTAAGAACATAAACAAAATGTGCAGGTAGGCATGTTCTCGCTCTCCGGTCTAACCAGAGAGCAAGTTGATCGGCTAGCAGAAGACTTCCACGTGTACATAACCCCGAATGGACGTATGAGGTAAGTAAACATGCCTTCCTGAGCAATAAAATTCTAACAAAACTTATCTTTTCGCACAATCTAAGACCTTCGTTGGTGGTATTTATGTTCGATGGAAGCATGACGGGCATCACAGCGAGCAATGTGAGCTACATAGCAAATGCAGTCCGTGAAGTCACTAAATGTTGTTAAACCCCACAAATGCAGATTCCTCTTGATTAGAACCAAATTATGACGAACATGCCTGAGTTTCAGAGAGTTGACCGAGAGTGGTGGAGCCAAAGTGAACCAGAAGACAAACCAGAGTATAGACAAAGTTTGTAAAGCAAGCAACCAAGATCGACCCCCCAACAAACACTATTCAATCCAATAATTCACTGTTTTTTTTTTAAGTCAGACAAGAAAGAGTACTGCCGACAACGAAAAGCTTGCTGCTTTGAGGAACCCATCTGTGGGTTTAGATATCGCTCTCTTTAGTAATTTAAGGTGGGGGAGTGGTCCTCTACTAGAAAGATCTTTTGTATTTTTGGATCGTTTTCTCCTTGGATCCTTGTTCGTTTCGGATCATATCATATAAACTAACCATTCTTGATGACAATGCAACTTGCATTAAAATTATAAGAAAAAGGACTAAGAGAAGTTTCCACGAATCCCCTGCTTTATTTCAATTTTCTGGGAACACAAGAGCAATTAAACTAGTAGAGAACTGATGATTTGGTTATTGATCGCATATGTACAAATGCAGAAAATTCATTGACGGGAGTAGTAGGAAACTGTTGACATCTTTCGAAATCGAATATTAAATAGTCACCAATTGGGAAAATGACTGATAGAGAAACTTTGCTCTCACAGTCACACTAACAGCAGATCCCTAACAGATATTTCATTAAACCAATACCATCACTCTGTCTCTGTTTCTGTCCCTCTCTGTCACCCTTCTTTTGTGTTCCGTAGCAAAACAATTAAATAAACAAGAATTAGAAAACAAGTAGCCAACTACCAGAGAGCTTAGTTAGCTAGCTAGGTTGGTCCTCAATCACCCATGCATATTACAAACTCATGTTCTAGGCACATGCCAATGGCGCGCCGCCCAGATCTGGGAATTCACTATTTTGAGCAAGGGTGTGTATGCTAAAAACCCAAACATGGAACATGGAGTTGCTTATATTAATTATTAATTGTTATTCTTCAAATACATTAGTACTTGTCCAAGGAAAAGTAAAAGAAAGTAACAATTACAGCATTGAGAACCCAGGAAAGCCAAATATATAGGAAACTATATATTAAAAAAGCAGAGAGGAAGTAGTATTGTAGTACCTCGAGGGTGGATCCACATTTATCGCTAAGTAAAGTTACAATCTTTTTTATAATTCATGACTTCCCCTGCATGTAATAACCAACGATGTGCCAGGTGGTGTGATCCGATTGGTTGTTTGTAGTTTAATTTACAAGCAGCCGTAGCGGCCACGACGCCAGTTGCTCCCTCCAAAGCAGAGTATCGAAGTAGGCGATCCAGATCCAGAGGAGGGTTCATGATCCAGCAAGGAGTCCGTCTTTCGCCGGCGGTACACTGAAGAAGTAGAAGAGGAAGAAGTGAAGGAGGAGTCTGATGAGGTGGCGGTGGTGAGGGGTTTGTTGGGGGATGATGATCTGGAGAGGAAGCTGATGAAGTTAGGGAGGGAGTAGGTGTTCTTCTTGGTGTTCTTGCTGAGGTGACGAGATGAAGAAGAAGTAGAAGAGATGGTGTGATGAAGAGGAGTCGTAGTGGAGGAGGAGTTGGAGAAGTAGGAAGGAGGAGGGGTGAGGGGAGGGATGAGATCGTCGGAGGAGTGTGAGAAGTGGCGGTATTTGGGAGTACCGGGCTGGGATTCCCAAGTGAAGGGAACTGCTACAGAGACTTCTCCGTAGTATACTCTGACTGAAGGGTAATTGTTTTCCCTTGACAGCAGCCTTGAGTACAACTTGCCATTGTTGTTGTTGTTGCTGTCTTCTAATCCGGTCATCGTCTTCTCCGGGGGGATTATGAGGTCGCCTGGACTGTTAGCCTTGCTCCTCCGGCGACCACCGAACATCCTGTTTCAATATATGGATTGTGAGAAACAGAGAGAGAGAGAGGAATGAGGTTACGTACTAGCAAGTAGTCATATGGGTGTTTTGAGTCATAAGTAGTTTAAGTTAGAGTCGGTTGAAGGAAGTTCGTGTGTGGTATTTAAAACATACTATACTGCTTAATTAGTATATAGTAAAGTAATACACATTGCATGTACTTTTCATAATCGGTAGGAGACCGTGACTACTTCTAGTTCTACTTACCCCTTGTTGGTGTCCATATTATTCAACTCCAACCCGGCTATGGTTCCGAGAGCCGGTTCCTAAAGTTTGATCCGAGAGATCCAAGCCGTTGGATCAGGCAATGACATCATATTATGATCTAACGGCCATAATTTTCAGGGGTAATTCTGTAAAGTGTCAAACTGATGGGTGGGAAAACCAAATTTATGAAATAGATATTTTATTTCTTTATTTTCATATACATTCTCTCTACTTTTTGCTTTTCATTAATTCTAATTTAATCAATATAACTAATTACACAATGCTTAAAATATAACTTTCACTTCATAAATGTTTGTTTTAATTTTTCGAATCTAACAAGATCAATCTCGATTTTTTTTTACTTTTTGAGAAAAAATTAAAATCGGTACTTTGATATTACGAGTCTTTTACAATGTATTTTTACAACTGTTTTGGAACAATTATCCACTCGTTACGAGTCCTCTTTATGAGACAATTATGTCTACGTTATGTCCACCTTACGAACTTGGTAAGTCATTGTTTTAGCCACTTCACATGTAATTATGTTAATATCTAATATATCACTATTATGTTAAATTTATGTACATGTTATGTCACCGAGCCTGTTACGCAACTATTATATAGCAGATATGTCCTTGTAATGGATTTGTTATATCTCTGTTACAACACCTTTATATCACTGTTATGTCCACTTTACGAGTAAATTAAATTCACCATCTTTGCAACCACTTTATGAGTCTATTATGTTTATGTTATGTACGAATCTACTATGTCACATTGTTCAAAAAATAACTTATGTATGTTTACAACTATTGTTGAACAATTACTCACTCGTCACTGGTCCATAATTTATTTTTTTAATATATATATTAGATAAGATTGAATTTTAGAATTTTAAAATTCAAATTTGTAAAAAAAAAATTAATAAAACAATTTTCTATCACTACCCCTGAACGCATGAGAGTCGTCGGATGAAACTCAATTTCGAAACCAACTCTAAACCATTGGATGCATCTGTAGGAACGATCCTATTGAATTTGCTATAGGAGCCCCAGCCATTTCCATTCAACTCAGCTTCTTTGTCTCATTTCTCTATGTGAGGGGCTCCACGTATGTCTTTTACCATTTCACCAGCTTGATAAAACTTGGAATTATGCTAAGGTTAATTTCTAGCTAGCTAGCCGCCCGTCACATAATAACCAGTATTTAAATTTGTACCTTCCTAGGCCTAGTCGAAATGTATATTACAAGAAAATACAAACTGTAATTATATGATTGTTTTATTAAAATGACTGTTAATTAGCTAGTCTTTAAAAATTCCGGAGATTGTTATTATTATTTAGCGATTGTTTTTATACAATCTATATAACTGCATTTTCTTGTAGTATATATATTTCGTAATAAACTGAGTTATACAAAGAAATTGTGATCACACGGTGGATATTGCGAAAGTATAATGACCAATGGATTGTTTGATGATTTTATGATTAATTTGCCCACTAAAATATGATGAAGATTTTTTTTTCAATAAGATAATAGATGTAAGACACAATTTGTCTTACAAAATATAAAGATATCAGGGCAAAAGTAGCTAGTTTGTGTGGTTACGTTGAGTGACTAGTCACTCTTCTAAACTAGTAATGAGGCTCTTAGTTCACCGCCCTAAAGCACATGAATATATGGTACCTATTTTTCTGACCTGTCTATTTATCACAACCGCCTTATATATATTGGTCGTACCTAAATATATACTTTGTTATAACATAATTTAACACACATTATATCGTTACAAAATATGGACCAGTTGATGACCAAGTGTTGTAACTTCATCATGAAAACAAATTGTTATGATAGATAGTTATTCCGAGAAGACACATGGTCTAACCAACCAGATAAGTCTCTTTTAATAATGAAGTGTTCGAGTCATACATTAAAAGAGGTGAAAGTTGAAATAATAATTGAGGAATGAAGATCCGAGAAGAACACAACTTATACAAAGAAAGTAGTACGATTCTCGTAAGAATTAATAAGATGATGATGATGATGACGTGGAGCTTATCGAAACGTAAATTACACTACATCATTGCACGTCAAAGTATTATATATACATTTGCTTCTCAATTTTTAATCTTGTATCCAACCCCAACATGACTTTTGAATTTTTTAGAATAGTGGCAAAATTAACTGATAAATTTGGACAAAAATGCCACCCAACAAGCATTGCGCGGCACTGGGCATGACTCCATCTCGTCCAAATCTTTCAACAAAACGTTAAGGTTTGCTAGGATTTCGGGGATGTGTGTCCTTGAGCGGATGATCTAACTGCGGCGAACCAAGTCTGTTGTTTTTATGAGCTCGAATGCCCTACAGCTATACTGGGCGACTTGGGTAAGCTCGGGGCCTATTTAAAGTCTAGGCAGTCATTTATTTATGTAATTAGATATCGTGGGATGTATGAAGCTCTTAACAGTCAGCACATATAAGTATCATCAATCTTTAAAACTGTGCTCAACTTGATTTGATGTTAATAAGTTAAGAATGAGATGGACACCATACCAAAGAGGACATTGACCGCAGGCCACAAGGTTTTTTTCTAAAGTTAAATCTACAATTTGTATAGCCAACAAATTTGAAGTCGCAAACAAACAATCCAACTACTTTGTCTGCCTGCCTGCATGCCAAGCTCTATATACGTCTCTGTGTGTAAATATATTTTGGGTGCCATGTCTTTTTCCAATCATAAGACAATGATGATTAACACTAAACGTCAAAACCGTTAACTAAACGTTAATGTACACTAACCCAGATTGGGTCCAAGATCAGACGGCTCCTTCACTATCAGAATGGGACTTTCTTAATTACAGAATTAGTAGAGTTGGGGTACTCTTTACTATTTTACTGCTGTTTGTTATCCCTTTACGCCAGTCTTCTTCTCTGTTTTAATGTCGTTTTCGGACACTTTCCCCCAAGCTAGTTGCAAGCACCTGAACTATCCATCTAACTCCACTGGTTTATCATCTTTGGTAACCATAATCGCATACCAACATGAAGGAAAAAGCACCGCCAAAAATATAACAAATTCTTTGGAAGGATATTCAAAAGTTTGGAGTTGGCAACTCTAAACGCCACTGTCAAGAATGTGTTAAAAGGCGTCCACCTATGCACGCTTCCATGCTGGTCTGTCAGGAAATGACCGAGTTAAGACATCGGCGGTCAATTAGCCGACCTAGACGCAGCATTTTAGAGAGAGTTATCAGGTACTATCGTGATTTGGTCCATAAGCGTTACAACTATTTAATTAAAATCATAGAGTCCGCACTGCATTTTAGTCCTAACTAGCTTCTTTTGTTACGCTGCCTAAGCAAGCTAGGCACTAGGTAAAGCCCCAACGTCAGCCTTACGCCTTACACCTTCTTGAACCTCACTGATAACATACCAACAGCACAAACAGCATCAACAAGGAACATTGTGAACAAAAAGGAGGGAAGAGACATCTATTGTGTGAAGCAATTTCCTTCAGAAGAAGCCTAACGATCACAATCAGAACTATAATGTGCCCTAACAAACCTTTCTAAGATGTTTGAAAGTTAGGAGTTGGTCGCCCTAATCGCATACGAACAATGAACTTCACGGAATAATAACGAAAATGGAAGGGAGAGACATCTTACCACGTTCCATCCATCTACTATATATATTCAAACAAGATTTTTCCTTCAGAAGAAGAGAGACGGCAACATTTCATTTCACCTCATCTGAAAAAGATTTCAGCTTTCTGTTTCCCCCTTTTAGTTTAGGCCTCTCTCTCTCTCTCTCTCTCTCTCTCTCTCTCTCTCTCTCTCTCTCTCTCTCTCTCTGTTTCCTTACATTTTACCAAAGAGACTGTACATTAGGGTTTGGCGGAAAATAAGTCCTCAATACTACTTGGATGGTTCACTGAGGACTTCGCAACATCCTCTGCCCTTCCTTGCACATTCCACTCCTTCCTGCAAATCAACAAAATCAAATCCTTAATATTGGCTCTGCTTTAAGTGACCCAAATATGCAACAAAATACACACAAGAACGAGAACATGCAGAACGAAATCTCAACGATCGGTAGATTAAATGGTAACAGCACATCTGAGAACAATGATCCAAGAGCAACCAAGGAGATGTCAAGTCAACCATTAGAATATCTTCACTTAGGCAACATAAAGCTAGCGACAGTGATGAATCATCAGCAAAACAATCTGTTGGAGAGGAGGACAAAATGAAGAGCTAAACAAATTCTCTAAGACCGACCTAACTTCAATCCTGACCTGAACAACATTTGTCTTTCTACAACATAGCTATGGGTCTCAGCACATCCTAGACATCAGTAAGACGTTAAAAATGATCTTTCAACTCATAACTTTTGAGCCTAAGACTGACTGTACAAACGCATTGGCTTAACCAAATAAGTGACCATGACGAATCCTGCAGGCTATGGATTATTATACGCACAGAAGCACATCAATCAAACAATCACAGCAAGATCTATTGTAAAGTGATTGAGGTAGATCCCAAGTCCACTTCGGTCATTCTTTTCACACTGATAGGTACTCAAAACTTCTTAAAATGGAAAAATGCTGTAAAGAGTAGGCGTTATTAGGACTGTACACTCACTTGGACCAACCATTTTGAGGATGCATCTCAAATGAAAGATTGGAAGCTTCTCTATGCGGACTGCCAAAACCAATCTTTTCTCGAATATTATCTTCCTCAGTTTTGACAAAGAGATGACCTTCGTTGTCAGAAAGTGGACGGTAAAAAGCATTCTGCAACCATGGTTCATTGTCACGCGAGCTAGTGACAGGACTGAACACCCCATTGTGGCCATTACCAAGATAGCCGTTCTGAGAAGAGAGATTTCCTGAAAGAGCTTTGTCATCGGTCGAAAACAATGAAGTATTCTTCTGAGAGGAAGGACGCGAAAAAAAATCTTCTTCGGTCAAAATACTCCTCTGTGGTGGCAAAAGCCAGCTCCCCGAGCCTCCAACCAAACCAAGACCATCTTGACAAAGAGGAGTACTCTTCCACATTTGCCATGTACCCATCTCACTTTTATGAACGTCATCCACATAATGGCCATTCACATCTCGAGACTTAGGAGTGGTGGGGAACCAGTTATTGTGCTTGTCATCAGAAATTCGACGAGATAATGGGGACTCGATTGGAGATGGCTTGCTCACTTCAGGAGATCCAGCCGACTTCTTTAGAGGTCTATCTGATGCAAAACCAGCACCCAAGTCCAACTGGAAATTATCCAGGGACTCCGAGACAGGCCCAAGCAATGATATGGGATCAGGAACGTAACAAGGGTCTTCAAAACACTCTGGTTCTTCAGAAATCCGATGGGCACTGGACTCAATGGGAGGTGAGAAACCTAAACTAGATCTGCTGGACCCATCGGGATACATGGGGGTAGAAAATGGTGATGGCAACCCAAAATGAATAGGATTATCGAATGAATGAATCGTTGATGTTTGTCCTGGGAACTGAGGCTTCTGCAAGTCTGCCTGAGGTTTTGGATTCGGTCGGCCGATGACATTGGTATTTGAGGATGACGAAGGTGTAAATAATTGCTGCCATGACTTCTTAGGTCCTGCCCTCTGCTGTTCTGATGGTACCTGTCATGAAAATCTCAGCATTGTAATACAGCCAAAGATCCATTTACAAATCACATCACCATGGTATGCTGATAACGTGTTTAATAAGACCTAGACAATAACAGTAACAACCATCACTGGGCCATTTAAGACTTGAACCAAACACAGACATAAAACTAAGAGCAAAAAGGAACAAGACTTGTAGAAAATCTGGTATAAGCATGCCACCTCAAACCACTAAAAGAAGATAAACAATCGGTTCTACACACCTAGGATATCGGTTAAGAATATGAAATAAAAGAGAGATTAATAAGTAAACATGCGAACTCACAGGCTGGTTAGCATTTTTATCATCGGAATTGGTACTTGGTTTCCCAGCCAGACCAGGTGGATATATCTCTCTCCTCTGGACAGAAGTGTGAAGTTGATCTGCAGAATTGTTGGATTTCACTTCTTTCGTAGCAGGAGCAGGATTGTTAACATTCCGTCCAAAGAAACCGTTTCCACTAAAAGCTCTTGAAGGAGATAAAAATGTTCCCTTCATCCTGTCAATGTACCTGGTTCCAGCATTTCCACGGCTAAAATTGTGTATAGATGTAACAGACTTTTGTGGTTCCTTTCTCTCAACATCACTCTTCTTGTCAAAATCTTTTTTCCTTGCATTTTCTTTACCAGCACGTTTTTCCATCTCTTCCACATCAGAGTTACTCTTACTGGATCCCTTATCTTTATCTCTTCTTCTCTCCTGGCGCTTTTTTTCTGCATCCCTTATATGATCTTTGCTAGTTGGTAGTGACAGCTTGTTCCGGTCTTTCTCAGCCTCCGTGTTCTCATCTCTCAACCTTCGGCGCTCCTCAACTAACCTAGCAACCTCCTCCCGCTGTTTTCTCTCTTCCTCCTCCAAAAGCTCCCTCTCTAACCTAGCCTGCCTCTTCTCCTCAGCTTTCCTGCGAGCTTTCTCCACTCTACTCTCAGAAAGGTTCATCCCATTCTCTCCTCTTTTAGCCATGACTCCCCTATGGTCTGCATTGGAAGAAGCATTGTCCTTTGACGAACTAATCCTAAAAATCTTTCTCAGAAGCCATCTAATGCTCAAGAAAAATGAAGTCAGTAGTTTGCACCCAAAAATTACAAAGCGCAAGTAAGAGTTCTCTGCCAAACAGTCATCATCTGCTACAAATATACCACGGCCGCCACCACCACTTCTCTGCCAATAACTAGACTTCCCAGCAACAGACCCCCCAACCCAACCACCATTCTCTAACCAATCCTGACTGCAAACCCATCCATTACCAGACCATGCCTTGCCATTTAGTATTTTTCCACCCTTTCCAACCAAGTCCTTAACAATCCCAGAGTTTGGAATCCCTAATCCAGGAGGTACAGCCACTTCCAATACTGGCCTCTTGGATATATGACCACAGTAAGCACACATAAACTTGCCACCTCCCGGATTCTGATCCTTATAAGGAGTCAAGCAATTTCTACACCTTTTAGTAGCAGTTTTTCGGAGCTTCTGCAGTTCAATAGCTTCAAACCTCTTCCGCTCCCTTAACTGGGCATTCCTCCTCACACGCCAAGCAGACAACTGAGGCATCAAAATCTCGTACCAGAAGAGAGTAATCAAAAGCACAAACACACAAGCAAGTCTTGGGGAGGTTATCTCGAACCGGAAAGCAGGGGGAAGGAGTTGAGACAAAGCCCACAATCCTATAAGAGGAATCACTAACCAAGGCAACATCGTAGCAATCCGACGAGACCACTTCTGGATCACACAGAGTATACACATTATCCTCTTAACCGAACGCCAATCTTTGCCAGTATTGCAATCGAACCAGGAATGTAAATTAACCCTAAGAACGGTTCAAAAAAGGAATCGCACAACTTTTATCCCCATGGGGAAGAACTAAACAACAAAAGCGCCAGCAACAAAAATCCTAATGCGAGCTGCTCCTGGAAAACAAAATAAAAATTCAAGGTTGAAGTTGAAGTTGCATCCAAACTTGAAGAACCCTAACAAAACAGAAATCAGGAAATTCCATCGGAGCGAAATACGAAGGAAGAACATACCCAGCATTAACGGGCGAATAGACTAGACGAGTTTGGATGAAACCGAAAGGCTGAAGAAAAAGAGTAGATTCGAGTGCGGTGAGCAGCAAAGGAGAAAGGAAAGCATCGACGGCTTGCAGATTGGGCGTCCCCGTTTGTGCTGATACGATGGAGCAAGGAAGAGGGATAATATTTTTTAATTTTATTTTTTTAGGGTTAAAAATATATATATTATTACAACAAAAAAATTCAAGGCCCGACGAGGCGGCGAGGGAAAATAAAGTCGGTAAACTGTAAATAACATTTCGGTCACTCTCTTTTTTCTTTTGAACGAATTTATGACTCAAGTTTCTGGATGTAACGAATCCATGTTTCCATCAATTTTCATCCGAAAGTCCATCCAAAATCCAACGTCGTTGACGTGCTCAATAAAATATGAATTACTTAACTCCTCGACAAAGCAATTCCATCTTTACCAGTTTGGCAAGCTCATCTTCATGAACATGAATTTTTCCAACAACTCTCGTACTAAATATGAAGAAGGATTCAATTTGAATGCCATGACTTTTCTGGGCCAATTTGCTAACAAAGACCAAACAATACACGATTAATTTGTTTGTGTTCATCTTAACACTATAATTAAATTTTATATTTAAAAAAAGAAAAAGAAAAATTAAACCAAAGCTAATGGACATAATAAACCATGAAATTAAAAACATTAGAAGAGCTAAGTGAATAAAGCTTGCTTCCAACATTTTAATTAAAAATAAAAAATAAATATTGACTCATAAATATTTATTAGAACATATCAAATATTAAATGAAACATATCAATATCTATCTCATTAGACTTAAAAAAAAATTTAAAAATAACATTTGTGAAAAAAACCAATTTATGTTTAAATTATTTATCAACAACAACACAACCAACGGCCATACTTCAAAGGTATGTGTTGCATTATGGACTAACGAATATAACCTACCGCAACCGAACCAATGGGCCATTCCATAATGGGCCAAACTCACAGCCCATTTAAATCGCAAATGATTCCCGCTTCCCCAAATATAAAACAGGGCCGCAGAGGAGAAGAAGCCGTTGTGCGACCAAGCAAGTAGACCCCACCCACCACCATCACCGCGGGTGAGTGGGAGCAGTGTACACACAACGCTACTCAATGCCTCTGCAGCAGACTTCACATACACTGATACACAGTCTATTTACTCTGCAGTTTGCACTTGTACCAAAAAAGCTGCCCCCTTTTTCCCAATTTCCTCCTTTAATTTCAATTTTGTCTCTCTCTCTCTCCTTCTCCTCAAGAAAGATTTCGGTAATTGGACCATAAAATCCAACGTCTACTTTTGCTCCGACTTGGATCTCAGTTTCTCACCACACTCTCTCCCTCATTCTCTAGTACACTAACTATCTATCCAGCTACTTCTGAAAACCCTAGCTTAAATGGGCTCCGAGATCGGTGTCGGTGAATCTCCTCCTCCTTCTGCTTGGATCAACAGAGAAGAAGAGACTTCCAGAATCGAAGTCGACACCTCCGCGCCTTTCGAGTCCGTTAAGGAGGCCGTCACTCGATTCGGCGGTCTCGGCTACTGGAAACCTTCCAAGCTTTCCGCCTCCGAGGTATTTACTATTTAATCTAACCATTGTTCAGAAATATCTTTGCCTTGCATGTGAACGAATGTGACGCAATGCTGCATTTCGACTCGATGTTTAATTTTTTTCTTAAGTGTGAAGAAAGATGGGTCATTTTGTTCCTGGGCCATGAATGTTTTGATTTTGAGTGGTTGGGGTTGGTGTTCCTTAATTTTGATGTGTTGATTTATGCCTATCTTCTTGTCTGTATCTTAATTTAAAAAATGATGCAGAATGAAATGGTGGAAGATGGGGTGGAGGACATGACCAAAGTAGAGGAGCAAGCAGAGGAGCTGGAAAAAGATCTGATCCTGAAAGAAAGGGAGACACTTGATGTCTTGAAACAATTGGAAGCCACCAAAACGATTGTTGAAGAGCTCAAACTGAAGCTGCAGAAGCAAGCTTCTGAAGTTAATGTCACACTTGCTACATCAGATGAAAAAGTATTACTTCTTGGAGATGTGGCTGAAAACAAAGACGATCATCTTGAGGGAGAAGGAGAGGAGGATGTTAATGTGAATCCTGTACTGGGAATCGAAAATTTCCCACCTTCCTCCTCACCTGGTCTCATTCTGTTGGAACTTAGACAAGCAAAGTTCAACTTGACGAGGACTACCGGTGATCTTGCTGACATCCGATCTTCTGTTAAATTGCTGAACAAGAAGCTGGAGAAGGAAAGGGCTTCGCTTGAGAGGACACGCGAGAGGCTTACAACAAACTCGTCCAAGATGTCTTGCCTTGAGAAAGAGCTTAGCAAGACACAGTTGAAGCTTCAGGCTGCGAAAGGTGCTGAAATCAATTATGGTTCGGAGGAGAACAATGATGATCCATTGGATATAACCAAGGAGTTACAGCGGTTGAGTTCTGAGGTGGAGCAGTTCAAGGTAATGGGAGATGCAGCAAGGAACGAAGTTTCTAGAGCCTTGTCTGAGATCGAACAGACGAGAACTAGGATAAAAACGGCCGAGATGAGGTTGGTTGCTGCTCGGAAGATGAAACAAGCAGCTAGAGCAGCAGAAGCTGTTGCTCTTGCCGAGATCAAGGCTTTATCCAAGTCAAAAGAGGAGAGTTATTCTTTCTCGCCAGAGGGTGTAACCCTTACATATGAAGAGTACTCATCCCTAACCTGTAAAGCTCGTGAAGCCGAGCAAGTTTCGAAGACAAAGGTTGTGAACGCCATGGTACAAGTTGAGGAAGCAAACGTTTCAGACATGGAAGTGTTGAAGAAAGTGGAGGAAGCTACCGAGGAAGTGAAAACCAGTAAGGCTGCCTTGGAAGAAGCGTTGAGCAGAGTGGAGGCTGCAAACAAGGAGAAACTAGCAGTTGAAGAGGCTTTAAGGAAGTGGAGATCGGAGAATGGTCAGAAGAAACAACGCCATGTCCATAACTCCACCAAGTTCAAGAACTCAACCCATTCCTCCACCCACCACAACCGGAGGGAGCTATCTCGTCTTCACGATGTGAATGGCACGAACCTGGCAACCGATGATGATGGAAAGGATCCTACTTTGAAGCCGACATTGTCAATAGGGCAAATTCTAAGCAGGAAGTTGTTCCTGCCTGAAGATTTTGAGATGGAGATGATTGCGGAGAAAGGCGGGATGAAAAGAAAAGTATCATTGGGTCAAATGCTGAGCAAAAAGAATGTTGGTGGTGAGATACAAGTGCCACCACTCCAAGGAAGGAAGGGTGAGAGTGAAGGCTCGTCGTCGTCTTCCTCATTCACACATGTATCAGGAAAGAGGAAGAAATTTGGGTTTGCTCGGTTCTCATTGATGTTGGCAAAGCAAAGTAAGAAGAAGAAGAAGCCTAATCTGAATCTTAGGTAAAGGCAACAATGCAATGGAGAAGAAGATATTCTCGGGACTGGCAGCTAAAACTCAAGAGTTGTTTGTAAAGGTTGTGTATTGGCGGCTAAATTCATGTTGTTATGTAACTAGAGTCCTACCTAACTGTTCTTCTGTCAGTTAATTTGAACTGGGGTTTGCCTCAAGCATGGGAGATTGCTGGTTATGGATGGTTTCCATCTGTCTGTTGTGTTGTGGGCATTATTGGCGTCACTCACAGCCTATGTCTTAAATATTGTGCATATATGTTTTGGTTGGTAAGGACTGAGGAGGGAAATAATTGTCCAAGATTCAATTTTACCCGCAAGGGAACAGAATATTGAAATAGACACGACACGTTTCTGTTTTCGTGCTTATCTAAGAGCATATTTTAATTGATCTGCTAAAAATAAAAACCAAATTTAATTTGTCCAAGATTAGTTCTTTTTCCACAAGGAATGGTTAGAAACATACAGAACTGGGAACCCTGTATTTGGATACGTAAACCAACTGCATAACGGGCCAAGGTACAAGTCTGAACCAACCACTTGCAGTTGGTTATTAATGGAGGAGAGGACGAGAGAACCGTAAAACTAAAACTCCCTTCTGATATTTGTTTATTGTTTTTTTATTTTATTTTGTTATAATAAAGGGCAATTGCTGACGGCGGATTGGGGGAGGAGTAAACTTGTTAAATAATACAAATCAATCTGCTTCAGGCTTCAGCTGAGCTTCAACCGAGGAGACGACAGAAAGGGTAATTTCGCTCTCCGGACGAAAAATTCAGCTGCTCCTCTTTCTCTCTTGCTTCAATCGGAACCATCATCGCTTTGGAATTTCCCCACTACCATCTGGTCTTATCTGCTCTCTCTTCTTCATCATCCTTTGCTTTGTCTTCCGAATTAGGTTGCGCTATACTGGGTTTTACTCTAAAATTTTCAATTTCTACTAGTCTTTGTTGTTTCTGATATAACGATCAGATCAGAGTTCGTTTACCCAGATAGATATAGATAGATAGATAGATTAGATAGATAGAAGGCGTATAACTTTCAAGTTTGATTGTTGACTTTCCAATTGTTGGTTGTTGCTTCAGGGTAAACATGGATATGAGAGTTGGGCTCTTTCTTCTCCTTGTGTTATTTGGTTGTGCCTTCGGTTCTTCTTCCGCCAGACAAATCTCAACTTTTGAGCTTCCCATCGTTGGGGCGTATGAAACATCAGGTAAAGGTTACGACTTTATTCTTCAAATGGTGGTTTTGCTACTTTTTTGGAGGTCTAGTTGATTATGGACAAGCCCTGGTTGTTTCTTTTATCAGAGCCCTATCAAGCTCTTCTGCAAGATAATACTAACGTGAAATTTAGGATCCCAGCTGTTTTTTGTTCTTAGTGATTTCTATAACATAATACGTATTGCTTCCAGATGTTACAGTGCAGATCGTTCAAGCTGAGGAAGTAGCAAAGAACGACGAATTATGCACGTTGTGCGAACAGTACAGTGGTCAGGCGCTCGAGTATCTTGCTAATAACAAGACTCAGACTGAGATCATAGAAATCCTTCATAATAGCTGTTCCCAAGTTGCCTCTTTCAAGAGAGAGGTAGGTTCTTGGATATTCAGGCATTCGAAATTGGATATTCAGGCAGAGGGAGGAAATCTTATGAAGCTTTTTCTTGTGCTTGAAAGGGTTGGTGACAGTATTTTCTTCTTTTTTCGCAGTGCATTAGTTTGGTAGACTATTATGCACCTCTCTTCTTCTTAGAGGTTTCATCTATTCGCCCCGAAGAGTTCTGTCGCAAGATGAACCTTTGCCAGAAGGTCGTGGCCATTGCCTCGCAACTTAAAGAAGACACATGTGGAATCTGCCACCAAACCATTGACGAAGTTATGTCCAAGTTGAAAGATCCCGACACTCAGGTTTACTAAGCACTCACAGGCTTATGTGCTTTCATTTATCTCTTTTGATTCAAAATTTTGTATAGCAATGTGCCTTGAGTGTAATACTGTGGACGTATTATTGCCAACAGCTGGAGATAATCGAGTTGCTTTTGAAAGCCTGCAACAAAATTGAGAGTCGCAAGGCACAGGTACAAACTAAATTATCTTCTGTCTATCATCTGATACATTGACTCCTCTATATAGATCATCCGATTTTCCAACCGATTAATTGGAAAACTCGTTCTTTTTTCTGATCTGGCAGTGCAAGAAGCTGGTGTTTGAGTACGGTCCAGTGATCCTTATCAACGCAGAACAATTTCTGGAGAAAACGGACATATGCACCCTGTTACGTGCTTGCACAAGCACTGAACAAACATCAGCAGCGGAAATCGGTGTGGCTGAATCGTGAACACGATTCCTTGGGGGAATTAGCGGAAGAGACATCAATGAATGACCTGTAAAACTGTTATTGTACGTTTCTTTCCAGGGGTCTCTGTTCTATACTTCTATTGCCATTACTTGGTGCTCTACTTGGACACAATACTTCGTTAGTAAGTATGTGTAGAACTTTGTTTGCGATCTCATATCACCAACTCTCTGTATATTCGTCATTTAAATCCGTTCTCGGGACGAACCAACTTGTAAGAGCCTGTTATGTTTTTTATTGCTTTGTTAGCTTAAGGGTATTGTCGTATTGGGCAAGACGCAAGAGGAAGACAGGACTTCCCAATTCCAAAATGAGTCAATTACACTGTCGAGCAGGAATAGCAGCCCTAACAAACCTTAGTTAAGATGTTTGAAGTTGCAGGTTTGTAACAACCATAATCGCTTACAAACTTGAAGGGAGAAGTACAAACATCCCCGAAAGATAACGAATAGACATATTGCCCTATGATCCATACGTCAGAAGAGGCCAAATGATCGGAATTAGTACTAACGGCCCTGACATACCCTTGGTAGGGTGTTCGAAAGTTGGAGTTGATCACATACAAACAGCATCCACCTATTATATATTGTATGAAGCCTTTCCTTCAGAAGAGGACTAATGATCGCAACTAGTACTACGGGTATGGTGGCCATAGCAAACCCTATCTAAGATGTTTGAAAGGTAGGAGTTGGTAGCCCTAATCGCATACGAACAATGAACTTTGCGGAATAATAACGGAGAAAGAAGGGAGAGACATCTTGCCATACGATCCATCCATCTACTATATTTTCTACCAAGACTTTTCCTTCAGAAGAGGGGAGACACCAACATTTCATTTTCACCTCATCTGAAAAAGATTTCAGCTTTCTGTTTCCCTTTTAGTTTAGGCCTCTGTCTCTCTGTTTCCTTACATTTTACCAAAGAGAATGTACATTAGGGTTTGGGTTGGGAAATAAGCCCCCAATACTACTTGGACTGTTCACTGGGGACTTCACAACACCATCTGCCCTTCCTTGCACATTCCACTCCTTCCTGCCAAATCAACCAAATCAAATCCTTAATATTGGCTCTTCATTATATGCACTAAAAATACAGAACGTGCAAAATGAAATCTGAAGGGTTTCGACAAATCGATGAAATATAAACCAAGAACTTCAAGGAGATATATCAAGTCAAGAGTTTGAATCTGTTCACTTAGGCAACATCAAGGTATCGATAATGATGAATCATCAACGAAATCTCTAAGACCGTCCTAACTTCAGTTCTGACCTGAACTACAAATTGTCTTCCTACAACATAGCTATGGGTCTCACCACATCCTAGGAAATGAGTAAGACGTTAAAAAGATCTTTTAGCTCATAACTTTTGAGCCTAAGTAATACTGTATAAACGCGTTGGCTTACTATTATACAATTGTTCTTTTAGTCAACCCAAATAAGTGATCATGACGATTCCATCAGGTCATGGATTATTATAGCCACAGAGCATATCAACCAAACAAACTCAAATGCCGATGGCTCTAACAGGAATTTCAGAAATATCTACAGTAAAATAACCAAGGTAGATCACAAGTCCCCTTAGGTTTTTCCAGAAACTATAACAGGAAAATATGTCATTCTTTTCAGAATGGCAGGAAAACAAAACGTCTTAAAATGGAAAAATGCTGTCAAGAGTAGGTGTTAGTACACTCACTTGGACCAACCATTTTGAGGATGCATCTCAAATGAAAGATTGGAAGTTGCTCTATGTGGGCTGCCAAAACCAATCTTTTCTTGAATATTATCTTCCTCGGTTTTGACAAAGAGATGACCTTCGTTGCCAGAAAGTGGATGGTAAAAGGCATTCTGCAACCATGGTTCATTGTCATGCGAGCTAGTGACAGGACTGAACACCCCATTGTGGCCATTACCAAGATAACCATTCTGAGGAGAGGGATTCCCTAAAAGAGCTTTGTCTTCTGTCGAAAACATTGATGTTACATTCTTCTGAGACGAAGGATGCGAAAAAATATCTTCTTCGGCTGAAATACTCCTCTCTGATGGAAAAAGCCAGCTCCCTGAGCCCCCAACCAAACCAAGACCATCTTGACAAAGAGGAGTACTCTTCCACATTTGCCATGTTCCTGCCTCATTTTTATGCACATCGTCAACATATTGGGCAGTCACATCTCGAGTCCTGGGAGTGGTGGGGAACCAGTTGTTCTTTTCATCAGAATTTCGACGAGATAATGGAGACTCGATTGGAGATGGCTTGCTCACTTCAGGGGATCCAGCTGACTTTTTTAGAGGTTGTGTTCTATCTAATGGAAACCCAGCTACGAAGTCCAGCTGGAAATTATCCAGGGACTCTGAGACAGGCCCAAGTAATGATATGGGATCAGGAACATAGCAAGGGTCCTCGAAACACTCCAGTTCTTCGGAAATCCGGAGAGCACTGGAGTCAATGGGAGGTGAGAAACCTAAACTAGATCTGCTGGAGACATCAGGATACATGAGGGTAGAAAATGGCGATGGCAGCCCAAAATGAATAGGATTATCAAATGACTGTATCATTGATGTTTGTCCTGGTAACTGAGGCTTCTGCAACTCTGCCTGAGGTTTTGGATTCGGCCGGCCAATGACATTAGTACTTGAGGACGAAGAACGCGTAAATAATTGCTGCCATGACTTCTTAGGTCCCGCCCTTTGCTGTTCTGATGGTACCTGTCATGTAAATCTCAGCATTGTAATACTGCTAAAGATCCATTCACAAATCTCATCACCATGATATGCTCATAACGTATTCAACAAGACCTAGACGATAACAATAACAACCATCGCCGGGTTGTTTAACATTTGAACCAAACACAGGCACAAACCTAGTAGCAAAAGGGAACAAGACTTGTAGAAAATCTGGTATAAGCATGCCACATCAGCCCGCTAAAAGAAGATAGAAACAGTCGGGTTTTCGACACCAAAGATATCAGTTAAGAATATGACATAAGAGTGATATTAATAAGTAACATGGCAACTTACAGGTTGGTTAGCATTTTTATCGTTGGAATTGATACTTGATTTCCCGACCGGACCAAGTGGACATATATCTCTTCTCTGGACAGAAGTGTGAAGTTGATCCGCAGAGCTGTTGAACTTCACTTCTTTCGTAGCAGCAGCAGGATTGTTCACGTTACGTCCAAAGAAACCGTTTCCGCTAAAAGCTCTCGAAGGAGATAAAAACGTTCCCTTCATCCTGTCAAGGTACCTAGTTCCAGCATTTCCACGGCCAAAATTGTGTATAGATGTACTGAGCTTTTGTGGTTCCCTCTTCTCAACATCACTCTTCTTGTCAATATCTTTTCTGCTTGCACCTTCTTTCCCAGCACGTTTTTCCATCTCTTCCACATCAGAGTTACTCTTACTGGATCCTTTATCTTTATCTCTTCTTCTCTCTTGGCGCTTCTTCTCTGCTTCACTTTTATGATATTTGCTAGTCGGTGATGACAGCTTGTTCCGGTCTTTCTCAGCCTCCATTTTCTCATCCCTCAACCTTCGGCGCTCCTCGACTAACCTAGCAACCTCTTCCCGCTGTTTTTTCTCTTCCTCCTCCAAAAGCTCCCTCTCTAACCTAGCCTGCCTCTTCTCCTCGGCTTTCCTGCGAGCTTTCTCCACTCTACTCTCAGAAAGGTTCATCCCATTCTCTCCTCTTTTAGCCATGGCTCCCTTATGGCCTGCATTAGAAGAAGCATTGTCCTTTGACGAACTAATCCTAAAAACCTTTCTCAGAAGCCACCTAATGCTCAAGAAAAATGAAGTCAGTAGTTTGCACCCAAAAATTACAAAGCGCAAGTAAGAGTTCTCTGCCAAACAGTCATCATCTGCTACAAATATACCACGGCCACCACCTCCACTTCTCTGCCAATAACTAGACTTCCCAGCAACAGACCCCCCAACCCAGCCACCATTCTCTAACCAATCCTGACTGCAAACCCATCCATTATCAGCCCATGCCTTGCCATTTAGTATTTTTCCACCCTTTCCAACCAAGTCCTTAACAATCCCAGAGTTTGGAATCCCTAATCCAGGAGGTACAGCCACTTCCAATACTGGCCTCTTGGATATATGACCACAGTAAGCACACATAAACTTGCCACCTCCCGGATTCTGATCCTTATAAGGAGTCAAGCAATTTCTACACCTTTTAGTAGCAGTTTTTCGGAGCTTTTGCAATTCAATAGCTTCAAACCTCTTCCTCTCCCTTAACTGGGCATTCCTCCTCACACGCCAAGCAGACAGCTGAGGCATCAAAATCTCGTACCAGAAGAGAGTAATCAAAAGCACAAACACACAAGCAAGTCTTGGGGAGGTAATCTCAAACCGGAAAGCAGGGGGAAGGAGTTGAGACAAAGCCCACAACCCTATAAGAGGAATCACTAACCAAGGCAGCATCGTAGCAATCCGACGAGACCACTTCTGGATCACACAGAGCGTACACATTATCCTCTTAACCCTACACCAATCTTGCTAGTATTGTAATCTAACCAGGAATATAATAAACCCTACGAACGGTTCAAAAAAGGAATCGCACAAATTTTATCCCCCTCTGGAAGAACTGAACAACAAAAGTGCCTGAATCACAAACCCTAACGCGAGCTGCTCCTGGAAAACAAAACAGAATTCAAAGCTGAAGTTGAAATTGCATCCAAACTTCAAGAACCCTAACAAACAGAAATTGAGAATAAAACTTCCATCAGAACGAAATACGAAGCAAGAACATACCCGCATTAACGTGCGAATAGACTACACGAATTTTGATGAGGCGGAAAAGCTGAAGAAATGGATTAGATTCGAGAACGGAGAACGGCAAAGGAGAAAGGAAAGCATCGACGTCTTAAAGATTGGGCGTCCCTGTTTATGCTAATACGATAGAGCAAGAAAGGTGGGAAATAGTTTTTTTTATTTTATTAAATTCTTACTCTAAAATATTGAACTAGTTAAAAGAATATTATTTTAAAATTCAAGGCCCGGCGAGGGAAAATAGAGTCAGTAAACTGGTAAAAAACTTCTTACCATACATATTTATCTGCACAAGTCTCTTTATTAAGTATGCAATTCGTTTTGTGCTTTGTAAGCTTTAAAATTTTCAAATTGGTCCTTTTATCTCATTTTCCGTCAGCTCACCGTTAAGTGAGTGAAGCTCACCGTTTAACGGAATTAAGCACTCAATCAAACTATTTTTAATACTGATTCATTTGATTTTTATTTAAAGCTCTCTCATTTTAATATTTTGAGTTAGAAACCAATTCAATATTTGTTTTCTACACGTATCAAACATATATACATTTCTAATGAATATTAAGGTTCATTACTATATTTCTCTATATATTATTGCTTGGCTTGTAAGTAAAGTAATTTTTTACCGTAATAACTTAACCATTAATAATTATTATTGTATTCATCACAACAAAATAGCAATAAGCTATTTATAACATGAATTTGGTTGGATATACGGTAAATTCAATTTGATAAAACAATAATGGAATTAGGACTAAGTAACCCAATCATATGCTGACATTTACATATATGAGTTTATCACTAGATGACATTAACTAATAGGAAATTATGAAAACTTCTACTTTGATTTTGACCAATTGACTGTAATGGAGAACGAAAGTCACTAATGGAGAACGAATTATACGATCATCTACATGAAAATATTTAGATCAATTAAAAATAATATTCAGTAATAATTTATGTTTTACGTATATATATATAGTTAATTGATTAAAGGATTAACTAATGAAACTGATGTTTTTGTTAGAGAGAAAAATGATTTGAAATTGTTGAATAATGTAATTATCAATATATATATTCATATGACAATGAGAGTGATACTAAAATATGTTAAATGAATGGTTTTATAGCTATTTCAAAAAAATAACTATTTCAAGTTGTTAGAACAATAAATCCCACCATCTAATTAAGTAGTTATATTTGATATGTTAATTTTTTCAACTAGCTAAAGGATATTCGTAGATGGGTAAGAGGACGAGTTTGGTATTCATTGTTCGCTTATCTAATTTTTAAGTTTTACCAATATCTATCCTTTTGCATAAGCAGATAGAATTTTTCAACCCTGTTCATTAGTTAAGTTTGCGGGTTTCAAATTTAACTATTAAGTTTTATCAATATCTATCCTTTTGTATAAGCAAATAAAATTTTTCAACTCTGTCCATTAGTTAAATTTACGAGTTTCAAATTTAACTATTAAATCGAATGATCCTAATACTTATTCCATAGGTATAATATAACATTTTTCAATTATCAAATTGCATATGGGTCAAAATACAGTAGCTTAGATTAGCAAAAAAAATTGTTTTTATTTAATAACAATCAAACAAGTCAAATGATCAATATAATCAAAATAGTTTGAATGGACTTCCATATAAAGAGAAGAGAATATGATTTTGGTGAAGTTTGAATGAGTTTTGATTTATATACATGTAATTAAATAATATAATATATTTAACGGATACCCAATAAATGGATACCATTAAATCTATCTCTGTCCATTACCCGTTATAAACAGGTACCAAATCTGTCTGTTAACCGGATTTTAACCATTAAAACTGAACATTTCGGATGAATATCCAGTTTTCGAATTACCATGCCGAGCTATGCGGAAAAAAATCTTACTTGAAAAAAAATGAATCAATTACTTTATTTTGGAACATGTGCACTGATAGCTTATTGAATCGTGGACTTAATAGTGTACGGGGAAGCTAAATCTAGTGGATCAGCTAAGTTGGGCTTGAAAAATTAGATCCGGTAGATAATTATGCAATAAGTCAATCTAAATCGAACTGACGTGCCTGGCCCGAATTCCCTAAAGGCCCATAGGCCCAATACCTGATATGTTTATCAAAACAAGTAACCAACTGAGCGTATCCATGAGCTCCCAAGGAGGAGAGAATCTGGAAATATCCCATGGTTCGTCGGAATTCCAAATCACGATCAATGGTTTGGACACATACTGAATCCGTCAAACTTAGATCACAGCAGTGCTCACGATCTAGAATAATCCACAATCAATTTTTCTGTACAGGATTACAGAGCTTATACAATGTCAAAAGTCAGTACACAACGCTGAACAACAATGGTGACGGAAAACGCAGCCACTCAGGAGGCTCACATCTCAATCCTGGCAAAGCTCAACGCCTACGTGGCAACAAGCAGAGTCGGGAAACGATTCAAACTCGTCGAGCGGAACACCTCCTTCACCACCGAGCTCCGAGCCGGCACCGCCACGTTCCTAACCATGGCGTATATCCTCGCCGTCAACGCCAGCATCCTCGCCGACTCCGGCGGCACCTGCACAATCGCCGACTGCATACCTCCCGGCTCCGACCATGACCACTCCTGTAAATTCACCCACGTAGTCAACCCTGGCTACCTCGATTGCGTTGAACAGACCCGTAAGGATCTAATAGTCGCCACGATTGTGTCTTCTTTAGTTGGCTGCTTTATAATGGGAATGTTCGCGAATCTTCCTCTGGCTCTGGCTCCAGGAATGGGCACCAACGCCTATTTCGCCTACACGGTGGTCGGATACCACGGATCCGGCTACCTATCCTACGAACACGCCCTCACCGCAGTCTTCATCGAGGGTTTGATCTTCCTCTTCTTTTCCACGTTCGGTTTACGCGCCAGGTTGGCGAAATTCGTCCCCAAACCGGTTCGGGTCAGCTGCTCCGCCGGAATCGGGTTGTTCCTCGCGTTCGTCGGGTTACAGAGCAACCAAGGAATCGGTTTAGTTGGGTACAGCTCATCAACATTGGTCACCATCGGTGCGTGCCCGAGATCCTCGCAAGTCGCGTTAGCTCCCGTTAAGATTATTAACGGCACCGTTACTCTAATCCCTAACGGAATCGTCTCCGACGAGTTCCTCTGCGAGAGTGGACGGATGGAGAGCCCCACGTTATGGCTTGGAATTGTTGGATTCGTCATAATCGCTTACTGTTTAGTCAAGAACATCAAAGGAGCTCTGATCTACGGCGTTGTTTTGGTCACCATCTTGTCCTGGTTCCGTAACACTCCGATCACGGCGTTCCCGAATACAGAGGCCGGTAAGCAAGAGTACGAGTACTTCAAGACGGTGGTCGACATTCACGCGATTCAACGAACCGCCGGAGTGTTGGAATTTAACGGAATGGGGACGGCGAACTTCTGGCAAGCTTTAGCCACTTTTTTATACGTTGACATTTTGGACACGACGGGGACGCTCTATTCGATGGCGGAGTTCGCGAAACTAACAGACGCTAACGGAGATTTCGAAGGTCAGTACTTTGCGTTTATGTCTGACGCGGCTTCGATCGTGGTGGGGTCATTATTGGGGACGTCATCGGTGACGACGTTTGTGGAATCGTCGACGGGAATACGGGAAGGTGGACGGACGGGACTGACGGCGTTAACGGTGGCGGGGTATTTTTTCTTGGCGTTCTTCTTCACGCCGTTACTGGCGTCGATCCCTGCGTGGGCGGTGGGTCCGCCGTTGATATTGGTCGGGGTTTTGATGATGAGGCCGGTGATGGAAATCGAGTGGGACAACATGAAACAGGCGATCCCGGCGTTTGTGACGATGATATTAATGCCGCTAACGTATTCGATAGCGTATGGTTTGTTGGGTGGGATCGGGACGTTTGTTATTTTACATGTATGGGACTGGGGTGTTGCGGTTTGGTTGAAGTTAACGAAGCTGTTTGGGCTGATTGTCGGAGGAAAGAATTCGGCGAAGGAGGAAACAGCGGTCGATGGGAAGCCGGCCGGTGGCCGGCAGAATGGTAAAAGAATTCAAGTTTAGGGATAAGGAGACGTAGATACTAAAGATTGATGTGTCCATAAGTCCATTTTTTTAAGGAATAATAATTAGAGAAGGCTCAAACTGTTAGGTCTCAACTGAAAATGGTATAATTTATTGAAAATGTGTTTTATGGTATAAATTTTTAATTTAACTACAAACTTAACGGTCGAACATGACGGTGTTAATATGGCTGTCCACATATTTTCCACGTAAACTCTACATCATAAAATATTATTTTTTAATTAAAAATCGATAAACTCTAAACTTAATTAAATGCTTTAAAATTTTAAAAATTAGTTCATACAGCTTCGACAACTGTTCATCTTCCTCCTCCTCAATACATGGCTAATGGAGCAGACTCCTCCTGAACAAGATGGAGAAATTCAAAATCAAAATCCATTGCCCTACCCACCAACCATTGTCTCTTTATCTAACATCAACAGATTCGAGCCGCCGTTTGTTGACATGGATCGATGACAGAGAATTAATTTCTCTACGATTTAGTAATCTCCCACCCACTTGAATGGCCGTCTCGCACCGCTCACTGGGTTCCACTCGAAGCTCCGTCGCCTTACGCCGCCGACCCGTCCTCCTTCCCCGTCCACATGCTTGTCCTCGGAACCCACACCTCCTACGATTTACGCAACTATCTCCGGATCGCCGATGCCCTCTTGCCGACCTGCGACGTCGAATTTCAAATCGACTGAGGTCCTAAGAAATCAGCGGATAGCCTAAATCTTAAGCTTCCCAGATCTGAAAATAGATCGAAGATATTCTGATGGCGTCTGCTCATCTCCTCTGCCGCCGCGGTAGAAATCTCCTCCTCCGACGGTGGTGATTTGGAATCGACGAGGCTGCGGTTAGGATTTTGAATATAGAAGAATTGAGATCTGAAGTTGAAGAATTGATAGTTGAATTATAAGCCTCTTCCAAATCTAGTCCGATTCCATCCGTCGTCAGATTCCACAACAAAATTCTTCAACAAAGACAAATAGATCTATTTGCACCACTGTATTATATAGGAACTTTTTTATCAATCATAGGGAATTTTTGTGTAGGTAGAAGATTAACATGGGTCTAGTCATGAAGGAAGATTATCAGTGACTGAGATCCTAAACTCCGGTGGTGACGCCACTTCACGGCGATGAAAACGATGACTTTGCAAGATGAAGAAAACAGAAAGAAATTTTATTTTCTTTTTTCGTTTTATTTTGTGTTTTCTAAAATTAAATTAACTTGTTTATAATAATAATTTTTTTTAATGTCATGTCAGCGGGGTTTTTAAATTTTTAGCTTCCACATCAGCCTCAAGTGTCCACGTAAACAAATAGAGCAAAAAATATTCAATACTTAACCAAAAATATTATGCCGTTAAATTTTTTGATCTTCGAGCTGACCTGAACAACATATTGTTAAATAAATTAACATAAGTGAATGTTTCAAATACCACATAAACGTCCGATTTGTCTTACTCATAACTAATAATTTATTTTTAATTTTGAAACTCAATTTTATTAAATTTAATCTACACCATCCATTTCATCTTTTATCACTTCCTTTTTTCTTCTAAACCCTACTGTTCGTTCGCCATAGCTAAAGCTCGCCTCCTTCATTGTAATTTTGAAACATTTGTCATTTCCTTTGCCACCACCACCACCATCATCAAATTCATCATCTCTGTAATTTTGGAGCATATATCCCCTGCAACACCCTCCAAACACAAATCTCCTCCCATGGACTTAACACCTACAACATCAAAAACTTCTCCAACTCCCCCTCTTCCAATCTTATCCTCCATAAACCCAACAATCCCCAAATCCTCAAATTCTCCATTCAACATCAATAACCCTCTCCAATCCCACCTCCACAAATCCCTGTCTCTCTCTCTCCAACGGCGGTTTCCTTCACTGCCTCCACCAAGAACTACCTGGTTTCCTTCGCTGCCTCCACCAAGAACTACCACCAACAATGGTTATGATAGGTTCGAAGTCAGGGGGAGGAAAAGGGAAAGGACTCACTTCACTTCCGAGCAAAAGGTGAAGATGTACGATTTTGCTAAGAGGCTAGGGTGGAAGATGGCGAGGGCGAATGAGCATAAGATTGTAGAGAATTTCTACAGCGAAATTGACGTTCAGAGTCTGGATGCACAACAATAAGCCCCGTAAGGACAAACTCGAAATCGACGACGGAAGCGGTGGCTTAACAGCAAGATTTTTAATAACAACGACGACCATCATCATCATAAATGAGTTCCACAATTAAAAGAATGAAGGAGGTGATAAGACGAAAGGGATGGTGCAAATTAATTTTGACAAAATGAGTTTTAAAATTAAAAATAAATGGTTACTTATTAAATGTACGCATACGTGGCATTTGAAACATTCAATTATTTTGACTCATTTAACGGTACGCTGTCACGTCAGTTCGAAGACGTAAAAATTTAACGACGGGACATTTTTGGTTAAGTATTGGATAGGTCGTGACGCAGATTCTATCTCGATAATATGATGACATTTTTGACGATATACCTATAAGTCGTGACATTTTAGAGTTTTTTACCTTCCGGCTACTAATGATTAATGAACGTTCCCGAATAATGACTTGTGACATTTGTCTAATGTGTTATGGGTCGGCAATCAGTGAGTCCAACAATCGTAGCTCAATATTTAACTAGTTCTAAATTAGAGTTGAACTTACGATAGTTATATTAAAATTATATCTGACTATTTTGACATTCATCTAAGTTATAATTGAAAGAACTATTTGTACCGGTGCAGTTTTACAAACATACCCTATTGAGAGAAGAACTAAGAGACTCAAGTTAAGAGGTAAACAAGGGTTAATCACTCGAAATTGTCTTCTACATTTCAGCCAATACAAAATAGTCGCATGTATATAGTTTTTAACCTTTAAACCTTTTGCGTAATCATGTGTAACAAAAGAGTCAGAATAGAGTTTTGTTCGAACGTTATGGTCAAAACACTCAAACTAAATCAATTAAACACCCTCAAAATGCCTGTCAAAAAAATTACAAACCCAAGCACTGTTTTTCATCTTCCTCATAAACTCAAACTATCTTCGTTCCATGCCCAATCAACACAGCCACGATTCACTGGACCTGAGTCCCCTCGGGCAAAGGAGAAGAATCGAATCGTCTTTTCGGGTTCATGGATCACTTTTTCAGGTGGGAAAATGGTGGAAGCTAAATTATTTGGGAGCTAGAGTGATATGATGTGAAAAGTGTCACGTTAAATGAAATGGGCTCAAAAACAATGTTGACTCGGAAAATTAACGAATGTTTAAATGAAATCTCTCATCGAAACTCTTTTGTTACATCCAATAAAATAAAGGGCTTAAAGATTATAAATAATACATAATAATTTGTTTTTACACGGCTAAAATGTAGAAGATGATTTTAAGTAATTAACCGGTAACCAAGCTTGGTATTGGGCTTTTGGTGAGGGCTTATATTCTTATTGTAATAATCCAATAGGTAAATATTCCTATCGAAAAGGAGCCCTTATAGATTTATTTTACTTAAATTCAAATATCAATAAATTGTTGATGCAATAGTATGAGATAACTGCATTTAAAAAAGCAAACCAAAATTTGATTTCACAACAACATTGAAAAATGAATAAAATTTTAATCTTAAAATCATTTTCAACTAAATTAGACGACAAATGAATTAAATATCAGAATTCATACAAAAAAATTTCACTTAAATCCAAATGATGATTTAATACAAATCGCTACGGGCCATAGAAACTGAAACACGTTAAATTAGGAAATATGACTTGTGTGGTGTGTAGGTGTTGGTAAAGAAAAGGAAATTTGTGGGCCAACGGAGCGCGTCGACTTCACCCATCATGATCATGACCTTTATTTGAATATCACGAGTCCAATATTCAGTCACGTAAGTACAATCTGAATGTTTAATTTACTAATTAGTAAGCAGATTATCTTTGGATATTATAGGCAATGGAAAGGGGAAGGGCGACCATTTCGTGAGCGTTCCTCTTGCAATGTTCCTTAAGTTCATCGAAATATTGGACACTTGAATGATTAGTAATTAGATAAGATCACAGTTTAATTAATCGAACCTCTGTTATCCACAAAATGTTCCTAGGTTTCCATGGTAGGCCAAAACTTGTGAGGTTCATAATCCAAATTTGCACCCACTTATCATTGAGTAAGTATCACTAATCAATCATACCAGAAGCCGTAATTATATGTGCCCGACAACAATCGATACGGTACGGGCCACAGGGCACGTGGCTAAATAATTGGAGAAGCCAAATTTCAACCACCATATTTAATGATTAATGATGTGTTGGCAAACTTATGAAAGACACCCACACCCACCACCAATCTAGCAATGGATAAACACAGCACGAGACTCTCGAGTTATAGCCATCCATCCATACTCCCAACACTCATTGAACACGGCCGCTCCAAGATGGAACAAGTGTACGTATATGCATGTTCAATACATTTATAAACGAGGAAGACAATACAATAAATGAACATATTCTTGGATTCGTTCAATGTACATTCATTGTTCGCGGTGGGGTTTATATGCGGCCGACGTATGCATTGAAATTTTTCCAATTCAATTACTTACATATATACGAGTACTGGTCTAACTCTATCATATCGGACCGTTAATCTAATATGTCGTGATTAAAAGAGCGTCCACCAACATTTTACTAATGTATAATTCAAATGTGTAAATTTATAGCAGGAATGTAGAAGATCAAATTTATCACGAATTCAATCATACATCCAACCGGAAATCTTAATTACCAGTTTATTACTAGACACGAGATGTTTTTTTATATTTCTATATTTTCAAATCCATAGAAGTAGGCCTTGTAAATTTTATAATATGTAAGTGAGGTTAAGAATAAAATAGAAAACCCCTGATAATGACCTGCACTTACCAAATCAATCATGGTAGCTATCACTGCTATTATTAACGTCAATGTGGACATTAGGTGGGTTGTCTCCTACTTATCATAGTTATTTAATTACAATTCTTTCATATTAATTTAATTATGAAGCATATAACACCATGTTAATATGTAGTCAGCAAATTAAATGGTTTGTCTGTCACATTCACCTCTGAGGGATTGTACGATCACCTTCATTTTACAGTTATTATAATTTGGAAATAACGGCTGCTGGATCGCCACCATTTCTCAAATTGTACCCACACCACGGTACCAGTCCCACGTGAAAATGACATCGGCGGCAAACTCCGGCCTGCTTCACGGACCATACGTCTTGTCCGTGACCCAACTTTGAACAACCAACTTCAACCACACAACCACCGCCAGCAAGTTTGGACAACTTGATAACCATCTCTACTAATACCTAATGGGTCCCTTCTCTGTACCTTACGTTTCATCTTCTCTTCAGTTCAAAGACAGATTACAGAAACAATCAGTCTTTTCTATTTCCAGATTAGTTATCCAGAGGAGTTAATTTGCAAGCTGATTGTACCTTTCCCCTTTCAGGCAAATTGTCGAACAGGTTATGTGCAAGTCAGCGACCTTCAAATAGTAATACTAATACCTACCTTCTTTCTATAACTTGACATGTAATTCACGGAAAATGACAAGCTGCTTAACCCATAAAGCTTGAAACGAACATCGCCACGGCAATGGCTTAATTCGCTGCAGCTCTTCTCCAATTTTGGAAAGAAGCCATATCATGATAGTACCGACGATAAAAACAGAGATCTGAATTCAGTACAAGTTGATATAAAGTTCCAATCTTTGTTCCAATTGCATCAACTTTAATTTGGTTCCGAGCAAAAGTTATTTACACAACCCGGAAAAAAATTGGGCACAGGGGACGAATTCCAAGATAGCCAGTAATTTTTCATGGCTTTTTTCACCTTTCATTAGACCACGTTACGTTAGAACAGAAAAAGCAGAGCTCAGGCACCGGCCTTGTATTGGTAAACCAATTGCCGGAGCTGCGGCCGGAGCTTGTGTTTCCAGATTCCATGACCTGGAACCACATTCACTTCCTTCTCCCTCACCTCAAACACAACTAATTTGTCCGTCAACCGGTAAATCTCGAGCAACATCACGAAGTTACCGTTCCGTCCTTCCAGCTTCAACCCGGACCGGTACCTTTCCGTCACTGTAACTACTCCTTGCTCTTCCTTCGCCACCTCCTCAACTCTCTCCATAATTCTCTCCGGGGATTCCACCGATATAAACCTCTCGCCGCAGGTGGATATGTCGGAGTCGTTAAACATCGGTGACAGGTCGAATCCGGACGAGAAAGAAATCAAGTCAAAGGCGTTCAAACTCTGCTCCCGGCTGGTGCCGTCGTCGTCTTCTAGCATCCGGCTCTTGAATTCAAAATCATGGACAACCTGGTAATTCGTCGTCCCCTTGTAATCCATCTTGAACCAAGGATCTCTGAGGATCTCGTCGACGGTGATCCTCGTATCAGGATTGGAATCGAGTAACCGGAAGAGGAAGCGGCGGAGCTCCGGCGAAGTCCACTTCGGACATCGGAAATCTCCTTTGTAAATCTTCTTGTACATCGCCATGAGGTTTGTGTCGTTGAAGGGAAGGTAACCGGCGACGAGGACGAACAAGATGACACCACAGGACCAGATATCGACCTTGGCGCCGTTGTATCCCTTCTTCGCGAGAATTTCGGGGGCCACGTAAGCAGGGGTCCCACATAAGGTGTGAAGGAGGCCGTCGGACTGTATCTGTTCGTGGACGGCGCTGAGTCCGAAATCGGAGACTTTGAGATTCCAATTCTCGTCGAGGAGGAGATTCTCCGGCTTCAAATCACGGTGGAACACTCCCCTGGCGTGGCAGTAACCGATTGAGGTAATCAGCTGCTGGAAGTACTTCCTACTGAGAGCTTCGCTGAATCGGCCTTTGGCGATTTTGGTGAAGAGCTCTCCTCCTTTGGCGTATTCCATCACGAAGTAGATCTTCGATTTGGTGGCGAGGACCTCGAAGAGGCGCACGACATTCGGGTGGTGGAGGCGGCGCATGATAGAGATCTCCCTCTTGATGTGCGCCATAAGCCCTCCCTTTTGGACCTTGTTTTTGCTCACGGCCTTGATTGCTACACTCTGCCCTGTCAGTACGTTGCGGCCGTGGTATACTTTGGCGAAGGCTCCGCATCCGAGCAGCTTCCCGATTTCGTATTTTCCGAATAGGTAGGAATCCGGCGAGATTTCGCCGGATGATTCAACCGCTGCTCCCCAATCGCTCGCCATCATCACCGATTCATAAATTGATCCTCTAATTGCGGGAAATTCAGGACCGGAGAGTCGCCGCCCGGAGGCGAGCGGGGTTCTCTGATTGTGGGAGGCGTGCGAGCGAATTTAAGAAGGTTGTTGGAACGGAATTGGGAAAGATTCTCAGAGATACGGCGGAGGGAAATCTGGTTTGTTGAGAGAAGAAGCAATTGAAGAAGAGAGAGGAGTGGTGAGATTTAAGAGGGTTGCAGTAGTTGTGCTTATAAAGGTCTTCTCTCAAGGAAGGGGAATTATTAAAGAAGAAGGGGACGATGTCGTTTTGAGTTTTGGTACCGTGTAAAATTGCGGACACGCTAGAACGCTGTTCCCATTATTTCGGGGGAGGCAAAACGTTTATTGTTATTTTGGAATTTGCAACAGTTGCGAGAAAATACAATTCTGCCTCGGTGGGGAAAAATAAAACAGTAATTATTAATTTATAGATTTTGTTATAGAAAATTGAGTTTGTGTTGAGTGTAATTGTGTTGGGAATGTATTTACTTACCTACACGTTATAACTACGATTGATCTTTAGAGTAACCTTTTTACCATTTTAAAAATATTTGTGATGTGATTTTAGGTAAAATGCGGCATGCTATTATAGTTTTTAGTGACGGTATTATATGTAATTGTATTTTAAATTTTGTCTAGTGTATTATCATAGTTTATTTAACCATGTATATCATACTTAATAGGTTTCCGGTACAAACTATTTAGCTAACCACAGTTATAATTATGATTTGGTATTCATTCTATTTCAAATAACGACTCAATTTTATTCTTATACATTTTGTAGGACATGCTAAAATTTCCCAATCTCATGGATGAAAGTTCGACACTCTTGCAATTGAGTTAAAAAAAAGGGGCATGTCCAAACTTTGAAAATAGTTATCTCCACTGCCTTAATATGATGCAAACTCAAGCATAGGTCTGAGGGAGTAAGTGTAGTGGGCCAAAATCATCAGATGCAGAACTGGCCGGGGAGCTTCATTATATAAGAAGTGATGAATGCTTCTGTTAGAAACAATAAGCTGAAATTAATGGATGAGACTATGAGAGGTTTAAGGTATCCCATCTACTTAATTTGTATGGTATCATAAAGAAAGTAGTACAAGTAAAGTGAACTCGATCGCTAGCTTGCCGTAATATGAAATTGGTTTTCCCTCAAGTTTAGGTTACACGATTACGGTTCCAGTAAAACAAACCATATCATAATTTGGGTGAATTTTTCGGTATATTTGGTATGTCAAAATTTTTGGTGTGCTCAGTTTTTTTGGTAACGTAAATTCATCATCATCGTCCATTTTTAGTTTGCGATATCAACGGTTCATAATTATTCAAATATTAAATTTATATTTCACATTTTATTTTTGATTTCAGTTTGCGATTTGAAATTGGATTGTAATTGATCCAAAATTTCATGTGATTTCAAATAAAAAATTTAATGTGGTTTAATTGAAATTGTTGCTGCTGTTTTTTTCTGTCACTTTGGGGTGCCATACATGGTGTTTTGTTTGGTTTTTCAATTGCAGAATGTCCCAAGTCTTGTTTTGAAACACCGGGGTTTTGTTATCTTGCTGTAGTTTTCGGAGTTGTGTGAGAAAACATATGAGATCAAAAATAAAATGTGAAATAAAAATTTAATATTTGAATAATTGTGAACCGTCGAGATCGCAAACTGAAAATGGACGGTGACGATGGATTTATGTTACCAAAAAAAACTGGACACACCAAAAGTTTTGATATACCAGGTATACTGAAGAATTCACCCATAATTTGACATTTCCAATTAAAAAATTAATTAGATTTTATATATATTCAAATGAAAATAGTCGAAAATATCCGAACAAAATTACAAAAATGAATTATTTAAATTATTGATCCGAACAATGAATGGAATATATAATGTATGCTTCGGATCGGACGATCTAATGCTGTTGCAGCACGATATTGGATCGGATATGTTTACATCTCAATCATAGCACCCAAACTTAATCATAATACTTATTTGGGTAAGTTTTTTTAGTATCGGGGTATCACATGCCTTATTTTTTTGAGATCATCAATCAATAATAAAAACATGAACAATGTAAGGTATATGATATCTCGATACTAAAAATATTATATATATACTTAGAATAAAATAGAAAATTTTATTTACCAATCGAGGAATCACTTAAAGGACAACATTTAATTTTTGAGACCAAATTAAGTGATTGACGTCTATGTATATAAGAGCGAACTAGTTCTACATCACCTATAACGTCAACAACAAACCAAGTACTCTGAAAGAATACACATCCATTAAAACTAATCCAAATTATTAACCATTTACAATTAGGTGGGACGTGTAGTATATTCCATCACTTAAATGATTAATGTCCTCTTCACACCTCCCTCGAGTAGTATTATTATATTAAGATTCCTCTAACACATATGGAGTTGCTTCAAAGATTCATTCATACATAAACCATTGTCTTTTCAGGAAGAATAAGCTCGTCACCCGAATAATTCACTAAAATAAGCTGCTGTGACTAATCATACAATTGTTTATAATTACTTACTTTATTTGGGTTGAGTTAATCAACTAACGAGTTTGGTATCAACTTTATAAAAATATGTCATTTGTCTATTTGTCGAATCCATAAACCAAAATAGAAACTTTCAGAAAAAAGCATGCAGATAAGGATAAATAATCACTACAAATCCTAGCACTATCAACCTTCTTTGGCTACAAGGCCACTTTTGTGATTTAGGGCTGTACGGCGTGTAGCTCTTCTGCTTCACTATTTCTTGTCTTATTCTTCCGTCCGAGTTCCAATCGTGCTTTATTCCATAACCAAAGGCTCGTAACCACACCCTCTATCTCTAGAGTACACGTGGATAACAAATACTACAAAGCAACACATCAAATGGACCACAACGGTCCAAGTGAACGGGTCTAGGCACGAACAAGCTAGTATTCACTAAAAAAGCATACAGATAGGGATAAATACTCACTACAAATCCTAGCACTATCAACAACATTTGTTTTGCCTCAAATATCACAATAAAACATATCTAAAAACTTATAAATTTTAGGATAACTTGTTCTCTTATAATCTTGACTTGTCGATGTTTTTTAGCGTAAAAGCTTCAAATTCAACTCAAATTAGACTCTCTTCGTGGGTTTTTAATGAGTAAAGTTCGAATTAAACTCGTATTTGACTTGTAAATGGTAATTAATGAGTCAAACTCGAATAAACTAAATACAAACCAAAATTCTCTTAACTTGAATTCCATTAAAAATGGTGAAAGTTCGGCTTATCTTGTGTCGGTTCGTGAATAGCTTAGGAACAATTGCTAAACTCGTATACGGGTGGACGTCACATTTTGAAACGGAATTTGACCTAACATTTTGAAACGACTCCTTTGTTGTACCGTTTCGTGAAGGAGATGAGGTGTTTTACTATTCACACCAAACTAATATTATAATTGGTCCGATATTAATTATGACCAAACAAAAGCTGACCCGATATTTGTTTGCACGTATGATTGGATGATATTAGAGTCATATTTGTTATTTAAAATGTGTGTTTAGTTATGTTTGTATTTTTGGTTATTAATTAATATCGTCATCAGTCACTAATTATTATTTAATGCATTATGCATGTCGTTTACGTAGGCACTATTAGGCAGAGGGGCGCCTTCATTCAAATTATATATTTTACACTAGCTTTATACTGCCCTCTTCGCCGGCCCATATTTTTTTATTTTAATTAGAGCATTTTGATATTTTAGAGTTATTAATATTTTCTATACTAAATTTTTTACATTTTGAATGTTTTAAATCTAAAAATCAAATCCTAAACCCTAAATACAAACCTACAATCTCAACAATTAAAATTTTAAAAACAAAATATGGCAAAATGTAGTACAGAAGGTATCGGTACACTCAGGGTAATAAAGCATTTTCCATATAAATATGTATGGTATAATTGTTTTATGAACATTTTATGTACGGGTTTGGGGGTTTGGACGTTTGGTGTATGATTTATGACAGATGTAGTTTTTAAACACACGAAATATGAACCTAATCACTTAATTTATTTTTGACCAAATAAATTTCAACCTAATTTGTGCTTATGGAATCTACATATGCGTATAATTGACCGTGCACAATAAAAATGATAATAATAAATAGCAATAGACAGAGAGTAAAGAACATAAAACCAAACGTTTTTTTTACTAATATTACTATGATACTATCCAACTTAGCAATTATTGTCCCATTGTTATAAACACTTATACTTTTCCTCAATATAAATAGAAATGTTGCAGTCGTGCATAAATCCAAGAACTAAATTGCCATTTGGCAAAACATTAAACACAGTCGTCTGATCTTACTAAAAATAAGAATATGTAAAAGTATACGAAGAAAGAAAAAATTTCTTAAGATTGTTAGTATTAAGTATCCTATACTGTATCACAGGATTAATGGTTAGAGTATATGTAAAAATATAATAATAAATTATATGCATAAACAAATAAAGGATAAATCTGAATTAATTAGATTCATGATTATCCTTAAGGAATTTTTATTTCCGTCTCGGAATTTAAAATTAATGGAATAAGTTTTCTTAAAAAAAATAGATTAACCTTATTGATGTAGGGGTACTTCAAACAATAAACAACAAATTACAGTGTGATCATATAACTCGATTCTTTCAACTAACGTTGCTTTAAAAATAGGGAATGACATCACTAAATGGAACTTTAGAATCATCTCATACAAGGGTTTGTTTTCTTCCCGTTGATCAAACTTTAAGTTGCTAGTTTTAATTGGAACTTTAGAATCATTAGAAACCAAAACCAACTCTTTTAGTCTTAGACCATATTGACGAGTTTGAATAAAAATATAACGAGAAAATTTTTTGAACATATAATCTCGTAGTTATTTTAACAAATCACCTTACATGGACTCACCGAAATTAAGAACAAGCCTACATAGCAGTTTTTATAATCTCAATACGCTTATATTATTTTAAGATGCTTGTAGAGGTGCACTTAATTATTTTTGTTTTTAAATTCCATTATAATCAGATTGAAATGCGTGAACCACAAATTTGTATGTATAGGGATTTGTTTAATTATTTTGCACAACTACGTCAGGTTGATATTTCTGATAAAAGGACGGCCATACAAAAAATAACGATAGAGAAATCGAGATATTTCGATGTTTGAAGCCAAACACATCCTAATTATATTAGCCTTGTTTCTCCAAATTTCAAAACGAGATTTCCGTGCTTATTTTATTTGATGCGGAAGTAGTTGATGATGGAATTAGGTTAATCAGACATTCTTAGTGAAATTTTAAATTTAAAAATCAATAATGTAACTGTTTTTCATTTATAGTTTTTAATTTAAACTGTTTTCCTTACTGAAAATAAACTCATCAATAATGAAAATTGATAAAAAAACTGGATTAAAACATGCATTGAAAATATATTCATTTCATCATATTTTTATTAAAACAAAAAAAAAATGCGCTACCAATGCTTTTTTTACTTTACATTCGGTGTTTAAATTAAATTATCATTATTTATTAATAGGTTGGTTAGAAATTTAAATTTGATAAATTTATTTAGTTTAAACAAATAAATAAAGAATCAGAACTTTAAATTTTATTAGCAAAATTACTAAATCATTAAAACTTATTTATTTATAATTTAATACTCAAAACAAGAAAATAAGAGAGTCGTGATTCTTTCTAACTCAATCTAATTTAAAATAATCACATATAATGAGTGAGTTTTAAATAATGGCTCAACACTAGACTAGTTTGGAGATACAGTAGGCAAAATTTTGAAATACACCGTGCAAGATTCTAAAAATTTACTAGGCGGTGACCCGGGTATTCCCAACCCCAATTCCGCCACTGGCTCCGGTGGTAGAGCAATGTATCTAATGACCTGGAGGTCCCGAATTCAAATCCAATACATCCCACAAAATGGACATCATTATTGTGATTACTTCTAGTCTTCTATATTGGAAAATAGGTAACTAATTCGATCGGGAGAGTCGACCGATAGAGTTTGCCTTAGGGTCTGGTTCTTGGATTCGCTAGTTTACAAATTTTATGGCTCCATGACTAGGACTGGAGCTGTAAGGTCCGACGGCTATTGATGTTGGAAAACACGACCATACATGATAAATTACTTGAATTCGTGTGGATTGATTTTATTTATTTATTTTCTATAAAAGTCATTCACATGGATTGATTAATCAGACAACGTTAAATCTCGATGGTCATCATCAGTACCGTATATAGTTCCCATTGATTTGATTCAGTAAAAATATCATACCATGGGCGGTCGAACCGTATTGTTTTCAGTTTATATTTATATGCATAATAATGCATGCATTTAATGTTTCAGAAAGCGTAGCATGACATTTGCAGACCCGAATCAGACACTTGCATTGTGATTGTGACCACAAAATTGAGAGAAAGAAATATGATAATATTTTTTGGAATATATATTTAATACGGATGAAATTTTCAGTATATTTGGTATATTGAAATTTAGTATTTAATAAATTAAACAGCGATCAAACATTTGAAACACTATAATAAACATTTGAAATTAAACACTCAATTTACCATAGCTATATAATAATCAGTAGCATATGGTTGTGACATTATTGAACAAAGTGTCCACACATAACTCCACACATAAAATAAATGTTTTTCTCTATATATTATAACCCAAATAATTTAACACCATATTATTAGAAAAATTGTTGACAAAGTTATTTTTGTAATGAATTTGGAATAGAAATTAACCGCAATTAATGACTATAGCTTTGATCAACAATTGAGCTTAAAAAAACATTAGAATTTGACCCCTCTTTTTTTCTTAAACCTAGACGTAATAGTGTTTTATCTTTCATTCACAATCAAACGAGGTTGGAAAATCTCAAACAGATCATACAAAATGTACATCATAGAGTAGGATCATTAAAATTTGACCCCCTCCTCCCTTTTCTTTTCTGATTTACTTTCTTTACAAATATAATTTTCTTCAGAATTCATCATAAAGGTTTATAGAAATAATAAAAAACGTGTAACCCTGTGAGTTTGTGATAAAAATCGGTGACTTCTTATCTTTTCTTACACGTACATTTCAAGATGTTCATCTCATCGTTCCCAATCGATAATGCGGTGATCCACCACTATATCGATATAGCAAGTTGCCGTGAGTTGGCTGAAGCAGAGACTAGTGGTGTGGCGATCGACTGACGAATGAAAATTAGCTAGCTAGGCTGGTGGGCCAGGGGATCGAGGAAGGAATCCGGGTGGATTCCGGCGAAGTAGTTGGTTAATCTTATTTAGAGAGAGGCAATATTGTTACAGTCCCGAGGAGCCAGTTAGTGGCTTTGCGACAATTGTTGGGTTTGGATTTCCCTATGACGATGATGCTGTAATAATGTGGGGGCCAGCGTCCGCAGAGTGTGGAACCTCATCGTCATAGAAACCCAAGTGGACCATTATATTTCCCAGTTCTCAGCATCGGTCGTGAAACCAAAACCAAACGCACTGCTGTGAATTTTAAAAAAATTGGATCTCTCAATTATTTGCCGAGGAACACGACACCGGGAAATTTGAATACATATTCCCTGGCTTGGGGGGGAATTATCCTATCAATTTCCTCTAATAATTCATTTCATAATAATATTCATTCATGCACTGACGTACGTAGCTTCATACAAATAATACATCTTATCCTTTTTGCCAGTTCAAGTCACATTTCTGATATTGTTGTTTAATGTATGGGAAGCTGCATGCAGGGTTACAGTTTAGTTTCCCTATAGATATGGAATAGACCACCGCCCAACTGCCACGTCTGACGTAGAGGTCCAAGGTTACCGTGTAGGTCCCTAATTCGTTTCAGGAGCTATCTGAAGGATCTATGCCTCCCTAATCGATTGAAACTGAATCAAATCAAACCTTAGAATTGATAAATGGAGAGAATCGGAAAATGCAGAGAAAGGAGAATCGAAGGAAATGAGAGTGAAATGGAGTATTCTTCGATTATGATGACAGACAGTAGAAAACTGAATTCAAGGGCCGGTTCAATTTAATTCGACCGAAAAGTATCAAAACGATATGTTTCAGAGTTTTGAGTTCTGAAGAGATCGTCTTCTTCACTGCTTCTTCTTCTTTAGAAAATGAAGAACAAGCTTCACCTGCACAATAAAGAGGAAAACAGAGCAGTGCAGTTTAAAAGCAGTAAAAGTAGACACGAGGCTTTTTAACGAGGTTCGGCTAATCCTATTCCTTGTCCCAATGTGTATCCCTTGAGATCTATTATTGATTATAGTGCTGATTACTACAGAAGCAAAGCAATATCCTGACTTCTACCCAAGTCCCCTGTTGCAAGATCGAATGCTATCTATCTACTCTCCGCAACTCGCTATTACTACTGCTCAGTGTGAATCCCAGTTCTTTTGTGAATACTACATCTCTACCACTATAGATTACAAAAACTCAACAGCGATTGAACTCTATCTGCTCTTTAAATACTTGTCTTCATGTTCTTCTCCAAAAGAGTAAGTAACCGTTGCATCCGATTTTGTATCCTTGAAGATCTTCTCATAAAGGTAAGAGACCGTTGTCCCTTGACAGTTCGATCTTCTTGTAATTACTCACATCGTGGTGTGAATGTATCTTGAGTTTCACAATCTGATTCTGAGATCAGAAGTTTGAGTTGTTTCCTTGAATTCCAAGATCAAGTGTGAGTGTGATAATTAGCATGTTTAACAAATTGCTCAACATTATCTGCCATTTTTCCGGCGACTACCCCAACTGACGGTGGCGGTGGGTGAATCCGTGAATTGATGATAACTTTTGATAAGCATTCATAAATTTGTTTACTTGGTACGATTATAAATAATCAAATCAACATTAACAATAACTTGTGATTATTCAGACTCGAACGTAACCCATTACTTACTAACATATAAAGGAAGAAGATGAACTTTATACATATATATAGATCAAGCTCTAAATACAAAGAAGTCTATAGATTATATTATGAATATGAGAAAAGGTTGGATCGTGTCTCGGAAGAGTCAATCCGTAAATCTATCACTAGGCTAACTTGTTATATATAAGTTCAAAGGGTGAAAGGGGTTGCTCTTTCATTATTTTGAGAAACAATTTCATCCAAGTAATTACTTTCACCGTCCCGTCTACATATAGGGCTAGAATTCGGGACATATTTAAGTATTCAAACCCATATTTTACGGTTGCCGATCCTGGAAGGATTTGAAAATTCCAAACTCATTCAGAATTATCGGTACCTAAATCGATGGGGTTCGGAATAGGTTATGGATTCCTCAAGATCCACAGTCCCAAATTCCAGGCTTCCAGCCTATCTACATGTACCTGATACAAAAAAGAAGTTTTGGGTGTTGGGCTTTGTCTTGTTGGGCACAGTCCATTAAAGTTGGGCCCAAATCCTAATACAGGCCATAAGAAAGTCTTAAGAGAGAAAACCTGATAAAGTCCACTCAACTTCACAACTGGACCAAAGGCTTTTTCTTCCAGTTATGTGTAGAGTGTAGTTGAATTGTGGGCTTGTGGGCCCGGTAATCCTTATTGATCGTTCAATTCAGTTTTATAATCATATGATTGGATTATTTGATACAAACAAGCCCCATGTTTGTTGGAAAGTACCCATGACGGAATAAGCTCGACCATCAAGCCCAAAGTAATATCATCAAGCCCAAAGTCAATCGGCAATCCACAAGATGCAGCCCATCCATTGATTTCCCCGGGAAGTTGACAACTAATCCTACTACTTGCAAAAAAGACAGCTCAATGCCCAAAGTGGAGTACGCAGATAATCGAAATTGTCGAGCTAACAAATGAGCAATTACATTTTTATTTATCCTAAAAACATCAATATTGACGAAGGCAGCTACAAATTAACAAGGATACTTCCAAACTCATTCATGTTGTCCTTCGTCTTCTTCAGCGCTTGCACTATAAATTGCAACTTCATACTGTTATGATTTCTAACCCTCCAATCTTTCCAACCAGTATGATATTATACGTTTTGAACAAAACACATACAGATTTTTTGGGTTCCGTCCTATATAAAGAAAATGAGCAGTGGCCTGCGGACAGGAAATGGAAGAAACTGAAAGAGACATGGCAGGCAGCCAAAGTCCATATCCTCTCATCTCAGTTCCAAATTATAATGGTGTGCCTCCACCACGTAATATTTAGAATGGTGGGGTGTTAATTAAAAGCATTAGCTGGTGTTAGTGGCCTAACTCGAATAAAACCAAACACCATCGTTCGTAGCCAATCAGTGATGTCGTATTAGTGGGGGTGGTCCTTTCCGTTTCAACATCCACGACTCCTACCCTTCTCGCACGCCCATCCGCCTACCAACCATCTATACTCCTAATCATGTCTCTATGTACTCCTTTTAACTTTAATTTTGCTTGCTTAATTCCTACCGTCCATGACATCCGATTTTACGTTGGGTTATGTTATGATTTAACAGATCGAGTTTTTATAAATTTTGAAATGCAAAATTATTCTACTCCTAAGTATAGAGAAATATCTATATAGGATTGGACATCAACTCAATGACTCAAGGCTATCGATATACTCCCTGATAAATATATAACGTCAAATCCTTGTGTACAACTAAAGGAAGGTTCTTTCACTTGTATGACCAACATTTCGAGTGTCGACCGTTAGTTCCATAGTCCGACTTATCTCGACCATTGGTCCCATACTCCGACCCTACACATTGCCAGGCATCGACTAAAACAAAAAAGCAGACAAAAGGGGGACCGTGAAATTGAGGATAACATCTTCCATACAGAAGCAAGAGTACTGGTTCGTGGTTGGTGTGATAAAAACAAATGGACAGACCATTCCCCCCATAATGTACAGTCCTCGTGTGTTTATTTTTTCATTTTAAACAACACAACCGTCCCACCACAATTAGTGGTTGTAACTAACGATGATTATTATTTGATGGATTAAGCCATTTAACCAGCCAAATAATAAACACACAGCCTTGGATGCTGGATGGTATCCTCTGTTTTGGCCTCTACTACGATTCTACTGCATCAGCCCTTATCTCTTAATTTATCCTATATTTTAAATGAAGGCTGACACCCGATGGAAATATATATCGGATGCAAACGCCATCTGGTGATATACCATTGGGTGATTTTCATTTTTTATCAAATAATGTTGTATTAACCCTTAAATAATTCGATTGTATGAGATTGATGATAACTCTGGTCATAGTCTGATTAAGTTTCCATAGTATTTTCGTAAAATAATGGTCAGTTAAAACTAAACAAACAAGTATTTGTTTATTACTCTGAGTTTTCACAAAACCCTCCTAATTTCCTATATAACAAACATGCCCAAGAGATGATTCTTTCGACACCCACACCATCAAGATCTTGGAGATGATAGATCGTGGGATTAGCCGGAGGGAAGTAACTTTAGTAAAGATGATGTTAAATAATATATTTGACGGCAACATGGCTAAATTTGCAGGTGACGAAGTTGTTAATTACACAAATTTAAAGGTTGTAATGACATAAAATTAGAAGGCCCAATCAAAACTCGACACGTCGTGTTTGTACATGATGCATGTTTTCATCAAAGTGTTACTCTTAAATAAATAAATGAATTAATAAGCTGGTTCAACAAATCCAATTGCTCCGATCAACCTCTTCTCCTCATCTGCCACCGATGCAACCCGTCGCTGTCCGGCTTTATCCTGGCACGTCGGTATCCTTCAAACCTAGCTTGGTATATCACCTTATTCCTCTCTTTGTTTACTTACATCTTTTTGCCATATTGACACCTCATTAACCTCTGTCTTTACGAGACAAGGAGATAATGTGAAGGGTTAGTCTGCGGTGATATTGACTAATATAATGGATTTTTAACCTTGTTTCTTTTTACTATTTGTTTCGTCAAAACTTGGATTCACTCCTAGTTAGTTCAAAATTTTTTATTATTTCATCCTTTACGGTAAATACTGAGATTCTACCGTTTTACTAGACACCAAATAATGTATTTCCAATTCACCATAAAATGGCCAACCCACGATTATTGAACGAGGGATATTGCTTTTTTTAATATCGGAAGCAATTTCGACCTTTGGATCTCCACATAAAGTTAAGATTAATCAACAACAAGATTGTCATATTGTTTGAAGTATTTTTTTCGGACTAGATGCCAGCCATCTCCGATGGCTTGACCACTGTCTCCAGTCATCGGAAAATTTCTGACAATTCCGATTTTTATTGACAAATTTTTTTACACCCACGTGATCCTCGACTCTTTATTTTTTAAAAAAATATTCAAACAATTGGCCATACAACTTTGTAACGGGAAGTTGTGTGGATCGTACAAATATGTATAGATTTGTACAAACTCATACAAAAGTGTTTACACATTTAATTGCTTTTGTACAAAGTGTAATACTAAATATTATACAACTTAGTAATATACATTTATATAGCTCTGAAATATCAATCTTGCTTACTTGTTTTCAATCGTTAGATTTAGGACAGATTTTTGAACGATTAAAATTAATGAAAGCTTTCTAAATCGAATCCAAAAGAAATTTCTCTAACTCAAAACTCGGACTCAGAACGTAGCGTCCATAACCTGGCATATTTCACGATGAAGGTTTTGCATGTTAATATAGTTAACACGCGTATGCAAGTGGGCTGCCGAGTCGTCCAGAAATTAGTTACAGAAATCAGCTGATCTCTTCTTACTTTCACCCAACTAGATCGACGTACGGAATGATCAAATGTGGCTGCAAATGACAGCCGACTTTAGTTCGGACCAAACATGCTTGCTTTTGACGACATCCTAATTTGTTAATGGACCATTTCATTCATTCATATTCATTAGTCATTGGCTGCCTGCTTCTTTGACTTTGCCCCTTTCTTTCTTTCCTCTTCATGCCCCCAACCTGGTCTAATCATTGAACATATATAATCACGTATATTTTTTATTCGGGAACGTAAAAAAAAGCCTAACAGTAACAAAATTGAATTTAATTATTTCTTCATTCTCAACAAAAGGCAGAAGTTAATTAAATAAATGTCGTTTACCTGTATTGTATACTATTACGGTCCACTCACATTATAATGAAAAATAGGTCAACAGTTGCGCGAATATGAAAAAGCTAAATGCAAAGTAAAATGTAAAGAGAAACTGCAGGTATTAATTATTAAATGCAAAAAACTTTGATATGTCATGAAGTAGAAAAATGTTATTATAGTTTTGATATAAATTTTTTATCACGAAACATTAAATTTTTTATCAAAAATATTACGCTGTTTATGTTCCGTATTCCGTTAATTGATTTCGGGTCAGCTGGTACACATCAGACTTTGACAGCATATGCAGCAGTCCAGCAATATGAAGTCATTTGCGATGTAAACCTTTTTAAAATTCAATCTTGGCTGTTGGTTTACAAAGTGAATCTGGACCGTACAAAGCGGTTAATTTACTTATATTAGGGTACCCAATCTAATCACTTCCTCTTCTCCGACGACGAAGGTGGAGATGATGGGAGGAAGAGAATCCGGAAGATGACGACGGACGGAAGAATCTTGGACTCGTCATCGACTTACTCCGCCAAGAGTATTTCCGAGTGATTTCAGAGGAGGGATTTCAACGCAGGGAGTGATTTCGGAGGATTCTCGAATTCCGTAAGGACGCTGGAACTCGAGATTCGGGAGGAGGAAATTCAGATTCTCGATGAAGTTGGGACAGATTCGAGTCGCCATTAATGGGAGGAACGACGGGGGAGGAGATGATGGGAAGCAGAGAAGAAACACACCACTCTGCCTATTCCCAAGCTTTAATTCCTCTCCTCTCTTCTCAGTCCATCTGTTAATTTCCATATCAGGGTTCTGGAATCTGATATGGTCCATTTGGAAAAAGTTATGGAAACCAACATTTGATCTCTACTGGCAAATTTTGAAGTTTTTGTCGGATTTTCTTTCATCTCTGCTGTTTTCTGATTTGTGGACTGAAGCAGTAGTACTAGCAAAATAAGAGAGAAGATCTCTGTTTTGCTTTCTTATTTTCATTTGTCAGCATATTTCATTAAACTCCACGAAGATGAATATTGAACAAATTAACGGCCTGATATTTTCAGCAAAATTTTAATATTTTGTAAAAAAAAGTTTATATCAAAATCATTATAATATTTTTCATTATATGCTCAAATTTCATAATATTTTAAAAGTAATTTGGTCTAAAGAATTAGAGGTGCATAGTCTCTGAATACTGAATAGCTTTTTTTAAGGCTAGAAAAGGGGAATGGAATATGGTTTCCAGGAAAGAATGCAATGAATGTATATGGATATATTGTGGATGACACACGGCTTTGCCTAAAGCAACAAATTCCTTGATGCCCCTAAAGATTAACGCCACTGTATGATATAGTTAAATATATGAAATATCACTAAATTAATCGACAGTAACATTAATCATACCAACTTAACATTTCATTAAAAACGAAACGAAAATAATAACAAACAAAACTATAATTTAGTGGTGTTTAATTTAATTATTACAAACTAACTTTATAAATACTATTTCATACGACTTATGAATTTGAATTTTGTACTATTAAAAGAAGACAAAATATAAATCAACAAATTGCTTGGTTTATTACTTGTTGCATTGCAAGTTTTCGTTATCTCGAAAGCCATAGAAAAAACAACCAGCCGCAAACAAACAGTCAAAACCCGACATCTCAACTTGCCCAACCCCTTACCCAACCCATCCTCCCCCGCCTCCAAATATTATAAATCCGATAATAATATTTATTAATTAATACCCCCAAATTATTAAAGACGCCAACTCTACAGCTGTTTTTCCTTAACCCGCCGTTTCTTCCTCTTCTATTAGTCTTCTTCTTCTTCCTTCATTTCTCCCATTAAAATACACCAAACCCAAAAACCCCATTTCTCCTTCTTCCATTTTCCATCTCCAGTTTCACCTTCCCATGGTGCAATCCATGACAGTTTCCCCTAGGGCAATCTTCCCGCCCAGGAAGCGGCGCCCTTCCGCCGGAGCTTTCATCCCACCAAATTTCGCCGACCAGAAGCTCGTCCAGTCGCTCCTCATCCTATCCCAGGAAATCTCCTCCATCCAGCCTTTCCAATTCCTCCTCAGGCGAAATTCCCAATCCATAATTCGCAAGACCAAGCTCCTCTCCATCCTCTTCGACGAGCTCATCCGGAATCCAATCCTTATCCTCTCCCCGACGCTGCTCTGCTTCGAAGAAATGTACATACTTCTACAGAGAATCAGAACTCTAATCGAGGACTGCTCCAACGGCAGCAAGATGTGGCTGCTTATGCAGATCGAGTCCGTCGCCAACGGATTTCACGAACTCACCGTTGAATTGTCAACTCTGTTGGACATCTTCCCGGTCAACGAGGTTGACCTCTCGGAAGACGTTCAGGAGCTTGTTGTCTTGATCAGGAAGCAGTGCTCCTTGGTCAAGCCGTATCTAGATCCCACCGATTGTAATCTCCGGCGTGAGGTTCTCACGATGCTTGACCGGATCAAGAGAGAGATCGTCCCAGATCATTCCAAGTTATCAGCGATATTTGACCAAACCGGGTTGCAGACCGCCGCCAGGTGTACCGACGAGATTGAGTGTTTGGAAGACGAGGTTCAGAATCAAACAGATGAGAAATCCAAATCGGAGGTTATCGCTTTGATCGGGCTCGTCCGATACGCCAAGTGCGTTCTATACGGCGCGTCGTCCCCAGACTCCGATGGGCAGCGACGTAATGTGACGTCGTCCTCGGCGGAGGCGATCAACAATATTCCACCGGATTTCCGGTGCCCGATTAGCTTAGACTTGATGCGGGACCCGGTTGTCGTGGCGACGGGGCAGACGTACGATCGGGAGTCTATCAGTTTGTGGATTGATTCGGGGCATAACACGTGTCCGAAGACAGGTCAGAGCTTGGCCCACACGAACCTCATCTCTAACCGAGCTTTGAAGAACCTGATAAGCATGTGGTGCCGTGAGCAAAAAATACCGTTCGAAGCGACGGAAAATCCTCAAAGAAGTAACGGCGTCATCCCGAATAAAGCAGCCATGGAAGCTACGAGGATGACGGTGTCGTTTCTGACCAAGGAGCTTTCCGGCTCGCAGTCAATGGAAGCTGCTAACGGTGTCGTTTACGAGCTTCGTGCGCTGGCGAAGACAAACTCTGACAGCCGATCCTTCATTTCCGAAGCTGGAGCAATACCTCTATTGATTCGGTACCTAGGTTCGGATGTTGGCTCGGTGCTCCCGAGCCTCCAAGTCAATGCCGTAACAACTATTCTCAATCTATCAATTCTCGAAGCAAACAAGACCCAAATCATGGAGACCGACGGAGCACTGAACGGAATTATCGAAGTACTCCGATCCGGCGCCACGTGGGAGGCGAAGGGAAACGCGGCAGCGACCATTTTCAGCTTATCCGGCATTAACTCGTACAGGAAGCGGCTAGGAAGGAAGAATCGGGTGATTAAGGGTTTGATGGATTTAGCTCAACTGGGGCCGAATTCATCAAAACGAGACGCATTGGTAGCAATTCTGACTTTAGCCGGAGACAGAGATACCGTCGGGAAGTTAATCGAAGCAGGGGTGGTGGAGATTGTTACGGGAGTATTGGACTCACTTCCAGAGGAAGCCGTGACGATACTTGAAGTCGTCGTCAAGAAAGGAGGATTGGCCGCAATCGCCGCGGTATACAAGAAGATTAAGAAATTGGGGGTTTTGTTGAGGGAAGGATCGGAAACTTCCCGGGAAAGCGCCGCCGCTACCCTGGTGACAATTTGTCGGAAAGGGGGATCGGAGATGGTGGCGGAGCTTGCCGCAATGCCCGGAATCGAGAGGATAATCTGGGAATTGATGGGTACGGGAACAGTTAGGGCAAGAAGAAAGGCGGCTACCCTGTTGAGGATTCTCCGAAGATGGGCAGCCGGTTTGGACCTGAACCCAACCCCGACGATAACATCAGCAACAACAACCGTAATGTAAAAAGAAAAAAAAAATGAAATTTATCAGTCCTTACTTGTTCAATGTTCATTGAAATTGTATAGACAAATTTTTCCTTCAATCCATTTGGAAGATTATTTTCCCCACTCAATTTTTTGTTGTCTCATCCTTTAATTCAATCCTTATCTGTGAATTCGTCATTTCTTATTGTCTAATACAGAATGAAACATTGATAACGTGACGAATGACTGGACTAACTAACAATTGGACAATTAGGCCGAAGATAGAAACAAATTAACAAATCTGAATAAGAACAAAGGTAGAAGACACCGTGTCTTCTGTCCTCTAATGCGCTGCCGTTTGATCGGTGGATGAAGTCTTCACCGTCATTCCACGTCACCGCCGACAAGCAAAAGCGTGTTGCATGCCTTTAATTTGCAAAGAGAGAGAGTCGAACCAATAGAAAGTCAAAAGCTGAGAACACGTAATTGTGTTCTTACTCTGAAGTTTCCTTGGCTCGCAAGGAAATGGCCTGATCTCGAGGCTTGACTTTCTCCATAAGATTTGCTATCTATATCCCATATATATATATGAGCAAGCTTTTCCTCATCGCTTCAAGGAAAAGCCAGAAACTTTGGGGAACTGATCTCTTTCTAAACACTTTTTTTTTCCTCCTCGAGTAAATTTGAGCACACATCAGATTCCTTCTTCTTAGATTGCCAGACAATGGGATCTTGCAAAATCAACAGCGCGTCGTTAATAATGGCGGTGGCGATCCTGGTGATGCTAATGTGTCAAGGTACATCAGCTAGGTTACTCTGCGGTTCTTTTTCGGAGGTTGGGGCATCACTGTCGGCTGGAATTGCTCTGCCGATGGAGCAGAACAGAGAAGGGGGAGTTATAACTACTGTTGGTGGGAAGGACAAGAACTACTACAAGTCACTGTTGCTTAATGTTCTACCTAAGGGTAGTCGGGCACCATCAGGGCCAAGCAAGAGGAGCAACAACCTCGTCAACTAAAGCTTTCCTCATCATCAACTTTTGTACCATGATTGCATACGAAGCTACTGTATATTTTTATAAAATTAGGGTATTCTTTTATTGTTTACAAAAATGTAGTATGTTTGGTGTGGAAGCAAGTATAACTACTTGCTTATTATTCAAATGGGAGTAGTTAAATGAAGTTTTGGTGGGTTTGTTTCTCTTGGTTTACCAGATTAGTTTGACCGACTATACTTTCCTTTAGAGGGCTGCGCAGCTTGTGGTTGGTTTGACATTTGTTTAATCGGGGAGACTGCAGAGTGCAGACGCAGTTTTTTGAATGGGAAAATTAAGGGCTCAAAGAAGAGGAATCCAAAAGGGTGTTCTGGAACTATAAAATCAATGAGATAAATGTTATAGAACTGCTATAATTAGATTAAAATTGCAGTGCCTAGCTTGGACGGCAGAAAGGGAGTTTCTTAGGGAAGCAGAGGAGGGATAACAATCTTTGCCAAAGGAGTAGTAGATGTTGGTCCCGGATAATTGATGTGCAATAAAAATATGTACCACCAATATTAAAGCACCACAAAATTAGTTGGATCTCTAACCAACTAATTGAATTCCCACCAATATTAACCCCCACCTCCAATTTAGTGCACATGGAAATTAGTTGGGAATTCAACTAATTGGATGCCACAACCAATTGCTTTCAATTGGTCTCCCTACATTTCTAGTATAAAAGGGAAGCTAGTGCATCCCATTTCAATCATCCCTCTCTTCTTCCTTTCTCACTTCTCTAAGTGTTGTAGTGTAGCAATTTTCACTTGTTTAATAATTGAGATAAGTTATCTCAATTGGGTAGATAGGTGAGCGGTAGAAAGTCCCGGTAAATGTTTTACCGTGGTAGGAATACTTTCTTGTGAGCGATAAAATAGTGAGTAGTTGTTTCGGGGTTGGGAAACACTTGAGAGACACTATTTTGGATCGGCTCGGATCACCTTGTAGCTACCTTGTTATAGTGAAGAAGTGCTCGTAGCTGTTGCTGCTGCCGTAGATGTACTCTCCGCATTGGAGGGGAACTACGTAAATCCCGGTGTTATTTACTTACTGTTTTGTGCTTGGCAATTTCGAGAATATTCGTTGTATATTGCATTATTAATATTACCACAGTAAATTGGTCTAAGGAGGTTGGCTTAATTATCGTCATTATGGTATTGCGGTGGTAATCACCCATCCATAGTGATTTTAAGTGTGGCGGACTACCGCCACTTCCAACTTACCCGGGAAATATTTACGGTGTGTGGTTTATTAGTGCAATATATTTACTCTATTCTCGTCCGCCGCGCCCCAACAAAGGGTATCGAGCTCGGTTCATTATGGAGGCAACGCCAAGCAAGATGGTTAGTTTGAATGGTACAAACTTTCATATTTGGAGAAGCAAGATGAAGGATCTCTTGTTGATGAAAGATTTGGATCAACCGTTGTCATCGTCCACTAAGCCAGCCGCTAAGAGTGACGGGGATTGGAAGCGCGAGCACGAGAAGGCGTGTAGTTACATTCGACACCATGTCGATAATAACGTACGCAACCACATCGCTGGAGAGACAGATGCTTTGAAGCTTTGGAAAAAGCTGGAGGGGCTTTATGCTTCAAAGACCGGCAACAACAAACTCTTTTATCTCACGAAAATGGTGCAGATGAGATACAAAGAGAGCACTTCCGTTGCCGATCACTTGAACGACGTTCAAGGGATCATTGACCAGTTGTCGGGAATGAACGTCGTTCAAGTGATCATTGACCAGTTGTCGGGAATGAACTTAAAACTCGAAGATGAGGTGACGGCTCTTTTGATTCTGGCATCCCTACCAGAATCATGGGAAACCTTGAAGATTGCAATCACGAGCTCTGCCATAGATGGTGTTGTCACCATGGAGGATGTCAAGAGCGGAATTCTCAACGAGGAGATGAGAAGAAGATCTCAAGGTGTCTCTTCCTCATCATCACAGTCAGACGTTCTAGCTGTGGATGGGAGAGGAAGGAGTGAGTCGAGAGGCTCAAAGAAGCGAGGGAAGAGCCGAGGGAAGTCCAACAAGTATGCAAACATCACTTGTCACAACCGCAAACGAAGGGACACATCCGGAGGTTTTGCCCACAACTTAGGCAAAACGAGAGGTGCCGACGGTGACAATGCTAATGTTGTTGAGGAGCTCATGCTTGTCTATGATGAAGATTTTGTCAACCCGACAACCCAGGAGACCACTTGGGTGGTTGACAGCGGTGCCACCATCCATGTATCGTCAAGGCGTGAATTTTTCTCATCTTACTCACCGGGCAACTACGGTGTGGTAAGGATGGGAAATGGAAACCTCTCCAAGGTCGTTGGCAAAGGAGATGTCTGTCTGGAGACAATGGAAGGTGCGAAGTTGGTGCTGCGAGATGTTAGACATGTCCCGGACATGCGTCTAAATCCGATTTCGTGGACAAGCCGGACGGGGAAGGTTATTGTCATACCTTCAAAAACGGTCAATGGAAACTCACCAAAGGCGCATTGGTGGTGGCGAGAGGCAAGAAGCGAGTCTAAACCGTACGTGACGAAGCCAAGATCTCCCTAGAAGTTGCAAACTCAACGGAGATTGTCGACGACGTCGCGTTGTGGCACAAACGCCTTGGCCACATGAGCGAGAAGTCCATGGTAAAGCCGGCGAAGAAAAAGGCTATACCCGGACCGGATCATGTCCACCCGGAGAGATGCGTCGATCGTTTGGCGGGAAAGCAAAATCGAGTTGCTTTCAAAAGGTCTCCACCTTCTAGAGCGAAGAACGTGCTAGATCTGGTTCACTCAGATCTTTGTGAAGCGGATTCCAAATCCCTTGGTGGCGCACGTTACTTTGCTACGTTTATTGATGATCACTCGCGGAAGACATGGGTATATGTTCGAAGACGAAAGATCGAGTGCTAAACGTTTTCAAACGTTTTGTTGCATTGGTGGAGAGGGAGCCGGCCGAAGCCGAAGTGTCTACGTACGTACAATGGTGGAGAGTACATTGGGCCATTCGATGCCTACTGTAAAGAGAAGGGAATCCGACATCAGTTTACACCTCCTAAGACTCCGCAACTGAATGGCGTGGCGGAGCGGATGAACAAAACCTTGATGGAGAGAGTCAGATGCTTACTCTCTCACTCGAAGTTACCGCACTCTTTTTGGGGAGAAGCACTACTTGCCGTAGTGCATGTTTGGAACCTTTCACCTAGCGTTCCATTAGATTTTGAAGCCCCCGAGAAGATTTGGTCGGGAAGAGATGTCTCGTACAAGCATCTTCGAGCGTTTGGTTGCAAGGCCTTTGTTCACATTCCGAGGGATGAGAGGTCGAAACTGGATTCCAAGACACGACCGTGTGTTTTTATTGGATATGGTCAAGATGAATTTGGCTACAGATTCTTTGACCCTATCCAGAAGAAGCTCATTAGGAGTCGTGATGCTGTGTTCATGGAGAATGAGACCATCGAAGACATTCAGAAGGTTGGGAGAGATGCTCCTAACACTGATGCTAGCACAATGCCCGAGAAGTTAGAGCCTCCAACACCCGCCGTTGGAGAAATTCATCCGCAGGTAGCCGAACCCGAAGCCCCCTTGATGTTCGGCCGATGATCCTAATAATGGTGATGGTTCTCATTCTCAACCGCCGGCCGCCGAAGGTTCTCCGTCCCGAACGAGATCCGGAAGAGTCGTGCAACCCTCTACCGGATATTCATCAAATGAATATGTCTTATTCACCGACGGGGGGAGAACCAGATAGCTTCGAGGAAGCTATGAAGGATGAACACAAACATAAATGGATGGAAGCAATGGAGGACGAGATGAAGTCCCTACACGACAACAACACATTTGAGCTTGTGAAGTTGCCGAAGGGGAAGAGAGCTTTGAAGAACAAGTGGGTGTTCAAAATCAAGCATGAAGAACACAATAGTAAACCACGGTTCAAAGCTCGGCTCGTTGTCAAAGGCTTCGATCAAAGGAAGGGCATCGACTTTGATGAGATATTTTCACCGGTGGTGAAATTGACATCCATTCGTACGATCTTTGGGGTTAGCGTCAAGTTTCAACCTGGAAGTTGAGCAGATGGACGTGAAGACTGCCTTCCTCCATGGCGATTTGGAGGAAGATATCTATATGGAGCAACCGGAAGGCTTCAAGAAGAAGGGAAAAGAGGATTTCGTGTGCAAACTTATCAAAAGTTTGTACGGCTTGAAGCGAGCACCACGACAATGGTACAAGAAGTTCGAGTACGTTATGGGGAAGCAAGGGTACAAGAAGACTACTTCGGACCATTGTGTGTTCGTGAAGATGTTCGGTGATGATGATTTCATCATCTTGTTGCTCTATGTTGACGACATGCCGATTGTTGGCCGGAATGTTTCCGTAATCAACAACTTGAAGAAGGAGTTGAGCAAGTCTTTTGCTATGAAAGACTTGGGGCCCGCGGCAGATTCTTGGGTTGAAGATTGCACGAGATAGAGTTGCCAAGAAGATCTCGGTTGTCGCAGGAGAAGTACATTGAGAAAGTACTCCAACGATTCAGCATGTACGGTGCAAAAGCGGTTAGTTGTCCTCTTGCTAATCACTTTCAACTTAGCGCCAAACAGTGCCCGTCTACTGATGCAGAGAAGACGGAGATGGAAAGTATTCCATATGCTTCAGCAGTGGGAAGTCTGATGTATGCTATGGTGTGTACACGGCCGGATATTGCTCACGCAGTCGGAGTTGTCAGTCGGTTTCTTTCAAATCCTGGAAAGGAACACTGGGCAACTCGTGAAGTGGATTCCGAGATACCTTCGAGGTACCTCCAAATTTTGCCTTTGTTTTGGAGATTCTAATCGTACTTGTCGGCTACACGGATGCGGACATGGCGGTGACGTTGATACACGGAGGTCCACTTCTGGATACCTGATTACATTTTCAGGGGGAGCTGTTTCTTGGCAGTCAAGGCTACAAAAGTGTGTAGCCCTTTCCACTACTGAAGCTGAGTTCATTGCCGCAACGGAAGCTAGCAAGGAGCTGTTGTGGATGAAGAAGTTCTTGAGTGAACTTGGGTTCCAACAGGAACGACCGCAGTTGTTCTGTGACAGTCAGAGCGCCATTCACCTTGCGAAGAATTCGACGTTTCATTCTAGGTCTAAGCATATCGATGTTCGATATCATTGGATTCGGGATGTGGTGGAGTCGAAGCAACTACAACTGGAGAAGATCCATACTGATGAAAATGGATCTGATATGTGCACGAAGAGTCTTCCAAGAGAGAAGTTTGAGTATTGTCGATCAGCAGCAGGAATGACCGAGAGTCTTAATTAGCCGGGAGGGGGAGAATTGTTGGTCCCGGATAATTGATGTGCAATAAAAATATGTACCACCAATATTAAAGCACCACAAAATTAGTTGGATCTCTAACCAACTAATTGAATTCCCACCAATATTAACCCCCACCTCCAATTTAGTGCACATGGAAATTAGTTGGGAATTCAACTAATTGGATGCCACAACCAATTGCTTTCAATTGGTCTCCCTACATTTCTAGTATAAAAGGGAAGCTAGTGCATCCCATTTCAATCATCCCTCTCTTCTTCCTTTCTCACTTCTCTAAGTGTTGTAGTGTAGCAATTTTCACTTGTTTAATAATTGAGATAAGTTATCTCAATTGGGTAGATAGGTGAGCGGTAGAAAGTCCCGGTAAATGTTTTACCGTGGTAGGAATACTTTCTTGTGAGCGATAAAATAGTGAGTAGTTGTTTCGGGGTTGGGAAACACTTGAGAGACACTATTTTGGATCGGCTCGGATCACCTTGTAGCTACCTTGTTATAGTGAAGAAGTGCTCGTAGCCGTTGCCGCCGCCGTAGATGTACTCTCCGCATTGGAGGGGAACTACGTAAATCCCGTGTTATTTACTTACCGTTTTGTGCTTGGCAATTTCGAGAATATTCGTTGTATATTGCATTATTAATATTACCACGGTAAATTGGTCTAAGGAGGTTGGCTTAATTATCGTCATTATGGTATTGCGGTGGTAATCACCCATCCATAGTGATTTTAAGTGTGGCGGACTACCGCCACTTCCAACTTACCTGGGAAATATTTACGGTGTGTGGTTTATTAGTGCAATATATTTACTCTATTCTCGTCCGCTGCGCCCCAACAGTAGAGTGGGGTGGGGGGACTGTGAACCGGAATTGCCAATTCGCTGGTTCCAAATGGAATTGAGATAATAGATGGATAATTTTCGTTGGGAAACAAGGAATTCCTCAAATCCATCAGATTTGGTAAATTTTTGCTCCTAATTCATTTGTTGCAAACTAAGTCTTAAGTATGTGATTAATTAAATTCTATAGATAATCATTGTTTGGATGTATCCAACTGAATTATGTGCCACAGTAGAAAATGGACTTGACCCTTAATGGACCTAATGGCCTATTTGGAAAACCAATAAAACACCTCTGATAATTTGTCTCACTCCATGCTTGAGTGTGTAAGGAGAAAGTATGCATTTATCTTTGAGTGTAAATAAGAAGAATATGCAAGTGCTTCTACTTCAATTCAAAATGAACACTCTTTTGCAATGATTAATTGCTATGAATGAGTATAATTATAATATATTAATCAGTTGATTATAAGTAATGAAAAGATGGTGAATGATTGCAAATCCAAATGGATGGGTTTGGTGGCATTCACGAAAGAAGTTAACGTTTGAGCAAGAAGTCAAGTGTACATGTTTCTGTGCATACAATAATCGCGCCAGACAATCTGAAAGTTGTTTCGTCACTCGCGTGAAATTTGGAGGAGTCATTGAATATCGCCTTCTAGTCTAGTAATTTTTACATTGGATAATGGCTTTCCAGATGAACTTGGTATTGGTTTTTGTCTATTTTGCAGTTGATAGAGGAGCCGTTACATCAACATGCTAGTTTCGTGATGTATTTCTGCAGCCTCGGGCAGCGGGGGATTGAATTGCTAATCTATCCGATGTGTTTCGGAAAGGTAATTGCCTAACCAATTTTTTGACCCATAAAGGGTATTCTTTCTTTTTGATTTTCATTTGGTTTATCACGATGACCATATTATTTATCGATGGTTTTTATCCGGTACATTAGTGTTTCCTTTACATGCAATATTAATAATGTGAGGTAGTGATGCTTTGCACCTGTTTTTTGTACAAAAAATTGCCCTAAACACAAATCAGCAATGTGAAATTATATTTCCAAAATAAATTTTATTTTTGATAGTATAAAGATATGTTCGATAATGTTTGTATGTGTAGATACGAATAGATAACGACCTTTAATTAAATGAAGAGTTGAGGATCAATAAGTCATATACACAAAATATTGAGGTGAAAACATAGTTTAGTCTACCATAGCAGGCTAGTAGCTACTCTTGGGCCTTGGTAAGGATGGCAACAAAAAAATAAGGTAATAAACCCACTTATTTCATCTCGAACCAATTTATATGAAACGATTTAGTAAAAGTGCTAATTTTATGATACTTATGGCAATTAGGGCTGTTTAGAAATTGAGTTGAGCCAAATTTCATTAAAATTAAGCTTGATTTGTTATTTTTTAAGAGTTAAATTTTCAATTGAAGTTAAAAAAAATTAGTTCATATCAAGCTCCAATCTATTTGGGTTTAACTCGTAAATTAGTATTGACGAATCAAACTCAAGTTCAATATTTTTGTAATGATTTCAAAATCGTACAGAACCGGCTGGTTGAACCGACCGAATCACGTACCGGTCAACTAGCCAGTCCGGTATAACCGATTTGATGAAAAACGATTTTTTCTGAATTTTCCGGTTCAACCGTCCTATCACGGTCAAACCGCCCGGGAATAATCATACCGCAGTTCGGTCCAAAACAAAAAAAAAATCGATTTTACTAGGGGCCAGATGGAGTTTTAACTCCTCTCAGTTCGGTTCGTCGTCGCATCCATCACGAGCAGTTTCCAAATCGAAGATCACAGTCATCATCGGCGTCCGTCGATGAGAAAGAGTGGGAGGAAGGATTATATTTCTTCGGACGAGGACCGGCATCACCAGGAGCCGTCGGAGCCGCTTCGTTCTGCTTTTGATTTGGGTTTCTAATCTATTTTCGATCTGGGTTTCCTGCCGCTTCGTTGTACTTTCGATCTTGATTGTAAAATCGATGGCGAAAAATAAAGCTTTTATGGCTATTTAAAAACGGCTGCCGCATGGATTACGAAGGAGAAGAAGAAATAGAAGTAAGTGGCGCAAATGTAATGAAGAAGAAAAAGATGTGATGCAGTTAAGGTTATTTATCATTTGGTACCTAATGTATTATATAATTTGTAAAGATGTATAACTTTCTAAAATAATAGTACCATTTGTCCTCTATTGTTTACTTTAAAAAAAAAATTATTTTATAGGCTATGTTTTAACATTTAAAATTTGATATTAAATTCTTTCTATTAACGATATAATTTGATTTTATTATTAATATGTTCAGTATAGTATTTTATTTTTAATTTATTTTTTAATATTATAAACGGTTGAATCATCTAACTTCCTACCACTAGAATTTCCGGTATAATGCCCGATATAATTATGAAAACATTGATATTCAAAACTTTACTTATTAAAATATCTTTATAAATCGATTTGAGTTAAATTTGAAGATTGTATATTAGAAAATAACAACGAGCCAAACTAAAGAAGCAAGCTTAAATTTCATAAAGTTCACAATTTGTTTACTTTTCTTAATTGAAATAGTTGAACTTAAACAATGTTACACCTGTATTTTCATTAACACAATAAAAAAATTATATAATTATATATAGTTAAGAAGTTAATATATATTATATTATTGAGTTTATTAATAATTTATTTACTTAAATTAAAAAAAAATTACAACACATAAACCTATCAGTTAAACATACCCTAACGACTCATTTAAATAAAAACAACTTATTTTTTCTAATCAAACGCCAAGTTGTTGCTGTTGGTAACCAGTTGGCTCGTCAACCGCCCTAATGGCGGCGGCTACTCCTTCACAATCGTCATTTATCAGATACATAAACTTTACATTTGGGTAATCATTAAACAGTAAGAGAGGTGCATGCATGTCAGAATTCATTAATCGGAGCAGAAAGAATGGTTGTCGGGCATATATGTTCTGTTTTTGAATATTCATTCTGGGATAATTAAGTACTCGTAATTATATATATATTAAACGTGTCTTATTTAGATTTAGAATAAAAATAATAATGAGATTACATGGAGTGGAGACAAAATGGAACTTGCCGCGGGCATCTCTTAGATATATATAAATTGCTGACAACCTCCAAGTTGATGCTGCAACGTAACACTTCGATCGGATTATATGAAAATGAAGCGACGAACGACGTGAAACGTGGAGAGTCACAGGTAGCCGCAAACCAACATCCATCCAGCTACTATATACATAAATATGCCAATGGAGGTCCCCCTACATTATGTTTTCTGGCTACGTCGATGATATATATGCCGAAGAAGTTGCAAAATTGATTAAAGACGGCCGGATATAGGGGACCAGATTGATGAACTTCCATTCCGAAAACTACTACTGGAGGATCGGAGGAGTCCAGCCAAGAAATGAGAATGATGATTTATTAACTGCCCTTTTATTAACTTTTTGAGTAAATAAGTTGGGTTGGGCTCTAGAGTGGGCTTACACTGGAAATAAGCGTTTAGGCCCAGACTCTAGAGGCGAGTGAGTGAGTGAGTGCAGAACAGTAGAAGCAAAGATACGGTTGTCAGTAGGTGATGGGCCATGCAAAATTTAATAATGTTTCTTCTTTAATTTTTTATTCCTTTATTATTGCTTTCTGGATGGTGCCGTTCGTGGCAGGGAAGGGAACAATCAATCTTTTCTATATAATATTTTCTCTGTAACCAATGGAATCTATTAATTGTTTACATTAAAATCTAAAAATATTATTGATTTGTTGCATGTTTTCTTCTTCGTTTTCTAATCATTATGCTGGGGGGGATTAGTGGGAATCGAGTGCTAGCTTTTGTTTGAATACCTTTCAACGGATTTAGACAGGGGAGATGATTCGTTATGCTTTTAAAATATTTTTTATTTATTTAGCCAAATTAGACAATAACGCATTGTATGAAAAATATTTCCTACAAAAAAAGAAGATTTTGCTTACAAATTAGAAAAGAAAATATTTTGATGGTAGGGAAAATATTTCTGACCTAGCTAGGGTGTAGAAGGAAATTTGTGCCTTGTAACTAATTGTGAGAGTGATAATTGTCGACTATTGAATTAGCATTATTTCAGGTAAATATAAGGGTCCAATATTAGTACCTACTGTCCACCAATCTGATAAGGACCTCCTACCAAGAGACTAATGAATTTTCCATAAATGCATGCTTGCTTACGAGTAAGAAAATCTAGTAGCAAATAGCAACCCAGAAAACAATGATATTAAAAACTATAAACCATTCTTGTTATCTAGCAAGTCTTTCTATCCTGTGCTGAATTCCAAGATGTTGTTGTAGTAAATTGGTGAATGTGTTGATGGGTGGTGAAAACAATACACAGCAACATAATAATCTAATCCTACAGAGAATGCGGCCGATGATCATCACATGCCCACAGAAGTGAGAGATGATGAGACTGTAGGGCCTCAGTGGGGAGTCCTTGCATGGTAGCCATTTGTGGAGGAAATCTACAGTCATCTCTAACCAACACATCACTGATCGAGAGTGAAACTAATACTGCAGCAACCACACTCACTAATCAATTCCAGACCCTGTAACCCTCATCTACGGGAGAGATCGAGATAGCAGACACAAACAAATTTCATCATCAGTCATCTCATGAGATCGAACTCCATACAGGTTGAGAGATATGAAAAAACCTTTCTCGAAACTTTATGGATAGCTCAGTTGGCACCGCGCCGGACTATCTGAACCTAAAACCGAAGGCATATGCCATCAAGAACCAGAATGTTTGAAATAATTACACCCCTAACAGTACACCTCATGCTCCGTCAAGAAATGCACGAAAAGATCTGCTCCGTGTTCGCTTTTAATGTCCACCTACCAAATCTTTCTGTAGGAAATACCAATCACCTCGTTTACAATTAAGAACTCCATAACATAAAAATCAAAAAACCCTAAACCAAACCACCAGACCCACCACACCATCAATAATCACTTCATTGCTACAGTAATCACACTGATCAGTATATCTAATTAATAATTCAGCATCTATTCTCCTCCTACTTGTCCCCAATGGCCAATCCCATCCCTCGTCGTGACCTCTTGCGTGCCAACTTTTTTCTTCGCCCCCCCCCCCCCCACCCTTTTGTGGCCCCCACTGCCACCCTCCCCCACCCGGCCATCGCTCTCTTTCTCTTTTATTTATTTATTATGCTCTCTACTCTCTCACAAACACCAGAAACCAAGTGTCCAGTTTTCTCCTCACAAACAAAAAAAAAAGTAGAGTACTGTTGCCACTACCTGCAGTGGGATCGGATTTCATGGGAAAAATCCGCCGGTTCCGGCTATCCGACATGATGCCCAACGCCTGGTTCTACAAGCTCAGAGACTTCAACGCCGCCGCCCACAAAAAACCCCCCAACAAACCCAAGTTGTCACATTTACCCACTTCCACTACTCCACACCCTTCAAAACCAGATCATCAAACCCAACAACAACATTACTCCTACTCCAGAAAGTCTTACCATTTCACCAGAGACCTTAATCTCCGCCACGACAGAAAATCCTCCGCCGGCCAAAGATCCAATCGTAGGACTTCTACTACTACTGCCAGGTTATCTCCCAAGTTTGTTTCTTCCTCCTCCTCTGTTCCCAATCGGCCTAAACCCGAACCTCCGTTGCCGGATTACTCTGCTTCACTCTCCGATTCCGACTCTTTTTCGCCGGAATTCAGGTCTGACTGTTCTCTCACCACTGAATCGTTTGACAAGAAGGTGTCCTGGTCCAGCAACTCATGCGGCTGTCCTCTGGAGTTGGTTGATTCATCTAGTGCTAGTAGCGACATTATCATCGACGTCGATAAACATTCTCTGTCTACCAAAAAACACGCACCCCAGGTGTTCGATCATTTGCCCGACCTTCATCTCTCTCCAATTTTGACCAAAAAGGAGACCAAAGATCAATCCACGACGAAACAGAGTACTGGGAGGAAGCATTATTACGGCGGCGGGAATAATTCTTCTCCGGGGATAAAGCTACGGGCTAACTCTCCCAGAATCGGGTGTCAGTACCGGAGAAAAAATCAAATGCAGGGAGGACGGAAGAGCTTGTCGTCGGAGAGATCATCACCATCATCATCATCAAGGAGGAGGATGAGTAAAACGGTGTCGTCTGGTTGCTTGGCAGTGGTGAAATCGTCGTACGATCCGCAGAGGGATTTCAGGGAGTCGATGGTGGAGATGATTGTGGAGAAGAACATCAGCGCGTCCAAAGATTTGGAAGACCTTCTCGCTTGCTATCTCTCTCTTAACTCCGATGAGTATCATGATGTCATCATCAAAGTGTTCAAACAAATCTGGTTCGACTATCTAATTACCACTTCCAAATGATGATCATCATCACTGTAATATTATTAGCTAATTATCATCATAATCCTAATGAATCATATCAAATTGTACATTGTTCATAACGCTATCTTGGTTTTTTTTTGAATTTGGTAAAGTGGGTGGACTGTAGAGTAAAACTGTCAACACCAAAGCGTCTGACTTTCTAACACAACACCAAAAGACGATAACCTTTAAGGACAAGCCCTGTCCATGTGTGTTCTTTCTTTCCTCTTGCTTCAAGAACACAACCAGTGTTCGTCTGGGTTTCATTATGCAGCTTTTCTAGTACCATATATGCTTTAATTTAGTAGCTAGTATCGTCTGGATTGACAAAAGGGCAAAGAAAGCTAGTGATGTTTGAATAAAGTGTAGGGGTGGGGAGACAAGTACTGTGGATAAAGGACCAATTTTTTGAAAATTTGTAGAGTCTAGTCTGCGTGGGTAAAGGAAGGAGCTTTTGTGGTGAAGATCACCTGTGCTGGTGTACAACTTTGGGTAAAGTCGAAAGTGAAAGTTTACGCATAGAAGATTTCAAAAGCTGATCTCACTTTGAAACCAAATATCCTTGCCCACAATTGAAAGTTTTGGTGTTCAGACTGTACGCTAGCTTGTAATTAAACACAGCTATATGTGGTTTTAATTTGTCCTTTTCTTGTATATGTAGGCTTTATGTTTTATTATTTCATTCTCGTGGTCTAGATGAGCTGTGTTGATTGTAAGTGGGTTGTTTACGACGCAAATCATTTGTGAGTCACTCAGGCATTCAACTCGAGAAATTTCGTTTGTGAGTCGATCTGACTTTTAAATGAGTTCAATTAAATTAGGGTAGACTTAAATTAATAGACACATCCGTCGGCTCGAGCACTACTTTGACAGCCAACTATAGCACTAGCTTGTTATATGGCTCGCTAGTAGAAGTTCAGTAATATAAGATGAGTTTTTCCTTATTTAAAAGGGAGAAATTATGAATCATATACAATTTGTTACCGCATTAATTAAAACTTACGTAATACATGGTTTAAGTTTATTTAATTTTAAATGAAAAAAAAACTTGTTAAATTTGAGGATAATCTATTTTTAAATTGACTCAAGTTGAAATTTGACTTATCGTTGGATTTTAATAAGTCAAATTTGATTCTGACTTGTCGATGGAAGAGCCAAATTTGATTTTGGTAAAGTTTAGATTGGCTTGACTCGACTCATAAACGGGCCTAATTGCGAGCGCGATGATTTTAAGCAATATGAAATTACCATTCTATATAGTTGTTTATTTCCTATAGCTTAACTACGAACCGTACGTACGATATGGGATATGTGTTGCACGTCAATATTATATAAGTAAAGATGCCCGATTGATGGAACCTTAAACCACTAATTTAAATGATTTGGTATAACTCTAATATAATTAGCATCAACTTACAATAGTTGAAGTGGTTGAACCGAGTACTACGAATTATACTCACCCGTTGAACGTTGGGATTAGCATCCACAATTCCAGCTTTAGCCTAATAATAAAAATGACATGCCCAATGGATAACTCAAAAAGAAAATGAAGACCTAAGCAAAGTAAAAGAAACCAAGGCGTAAATGAAAAGATTTTATATGACAGAGGCATGGTTGGATTGGAAAGCACCGAGGGTGGTGATGTCTCTTTCTGGAACAAGGAGCTTCATGCTTTGATTCGACTGAACCAAACAAAATTATGTTTCTAAAGAAACCCGGATTTCAAGGTCCTTAATTTAGGGGTTTAACTTTCCACGTCAGCTTTGAAAAATAACAAAACCCTCCCACGTAAGGCTTACTGCTTACTTACTTACTTACTAACCAGAAGATCAGCAACCATTGACTTCACTAATCTCGTTTTTGCCCAACAGTCAAAACTGAAACATACACTAAATCTTGGTGATTAATCTGCAATTGGATTATCATGTCTTAGAGATGGGTTGGATGGATGGATGGTCGGTGATTATCGCAAAAAGAGCTTATATCGTAACACTTCAGAATGAGGCATATCTAAATATATGTAATGGCGAAATTGGGTAGATTTCAGACTATCCTGATTATTCCGCTATTGTAAAGATAAATGAACAAAAGTTTGTATCGCCTCCGGTATAAGAATTCTCAAATTACCTCTGATTGTTTGATTTATTTTCGTGATGTTCCCATAATAAAGATGTATGTTTGAGTCCATTTGGTCGTTTCCAATAATGAGTGCATGGAAACCACTTTGCCAGTTTGCAGAAACCTGCCGGGTTGGGTTTAGTTACAAACCAGATATCTACAACTCGGATGAACAAAATTAAGTTTGGGTTCAACCGTATGATACGAGAATGGCCAAAACAAAGGCGACATGCACAATTTCTCTACGACTATACAAGCGACGCCGTCGTAGTTTACTTTTATTTCTTTATTTAAAAGGGTTATTGGGATGGGATTTTTGTTTGTAATCATACGACACATTGTGTGTACGAAGAGGAAAGAAGAAAACATGCAACAACTCTTCCGAAAATCTGAATATGGAGGATAATAGTGTTATTAAATGCACCATTGACAGTAACAATATATAGTTAACATGGTTTTCCTTTCAATTCGAGAGTTGAGGTTTTTCGACGATGGTCGCGCGTTGATCCTCGTAGAAGGTTATATTTTTCCCTCGCAGGAGGGCGTTTTTTATTATAAGATAATTGTTTCGTTGAGATCTTTCTTGTTTCTCCGATTTTTTGTTTCATCTTTACCTTGAATCCTCACGAGTTTTTGTGTTTCTTTTAACGGCTCATATTACTCATGTGAGAATTAGGGTTTGATCTCTATCTTGAGAGTATTTTTGCCGATTTCAATATTTTCTATTAGGGTTTTGTTCGAAACCCAATCGACGATCAACTAAGAGATTCTACAACAATGGCGGTCGATGTTGCAGATCTGCCACGCGTATGGCCGCCAAGGCGAGAAGTCAGGATCGAGCGCATTGACTGATCAAGGAGTCCAAGACCGCTATGACCCTAACTTCTCTTAAAGAGCCAATAGAGATGACACATTCAAATTGTTAGGTTTTATTTTACTTTTGTTTTTGTTTTTCTTGTCTTTCGGATTCTAAATTCGGTTTGTTTTCTTTGTTTTTCTTTTGTTTATTTTTCGGTTAGTACACTAGTTAGTAGGTCTTTTTCGTTTTTTTCGCTCGTCCAGTCAACCCGGTTGTAACGGTGGTATGGGGTTTTTTTTGCAAAACGATCGTTTCCATACAAATTCATATTAGGGGGATTGCCTTTCATTGGTTGAGGACAGTCCTTCATGGAAACTATGACCTCAACCAAATTTTAGTAATAAGAATTCATTGATAGTGCCCTTTAACAACAAAAAAAAAAGAGTTACCAAATAGAAATCAATTTCAGCTTGTGCAAGCATCTCCAATAATTCTCCATGTATCCATCCTAGCTAGCTAGCGCTAGCATTTCCTTTAATTTGGTATAGTTGAGACGTCAATGACGTGTGAAGATTTGGGTGGGATGATTATTCATTACAGAAACATTAGACTCTACTACTGAGTACTGAGTATTAACTGAGCCACCCAGCCCAACATCCTTAAGTATTAATTGGACGATTGTGTCGGCGAGCTGCACGAACTGACCGAGTCAACAACACCCTGGAGATCAAAAAGAAGGAAATTATTAATAGAGAATTAGGGAGATATAATAGAATTATAGATGCATGGCAGATAAAGTCATCATAAAATAGGATAGGACATGACGAGCCAACAGCAACCCGTAGATTCTGGGCCTGCCTGCCTGCCAACATTTCTTCTTCTTCTTCTTCTTCTTCTTCTTCTTCTTCAGTCTTCACCTTCTCAGCAAGCATTGCCATTTCCTTTCATTCTGTTGCACCCCCGCAGCTCCCACATTGTCATTTGACCCATCTCCATTTTCTTACCACTCCTCCTCCATCTTTTCTAGTCTTAGACGTGTCGCTGCAGGTTCGAATCTATGCCCTTACCTAGGCAATGCCTAGTTTAAGCTTTACCTTACACACTCTGTCTCTCATCCACACAAAAAACAAAACAAGTAAAACAGAGGAAATAATGAAAGGAGAATAGTACTTCCCCTGTTCATTTATATTGCACATGCATTCAAACTTATATATATTTGCACTTGTAGCCATGTGTATGAATGGTTTCACCTTGGAACTTGCTGTGAAAATCAGTTTCGCATTACCTTTAACTTAGCTTGGCCTCCTACTATATATCATGAGATTGATCTATTAACCGCTGTGTCAATGTAATTTTTATATACGTTTCAAATTTCATTGGAGACAATTTTATGGCGGTGGTGAACAACCTTATAAGCTTGGTTGTTACAACTAATTGTGTTATGTTCTGGCTAGTCATGAGTTTTTATTTTGTGGGGAAAAGAGTTTGTTTGTGGGTGGTCCAACGAATTGATATATAATTGAGATTATATTGATAACGTGGAATCGACTTTACATGATAGTAGCTAATTTTGGGATCCCCTGTATATGTATGAACCATGAATAGTCCACCTCAGACGACCCCAGAGAGAGAGAGAGAGAGAGAGAGATGTTGAGTTCCTTTATGAAATTTGCAAGCAAAGCATGTACATAGACAGATTGCTTGGACGCAATGAATTGGCAATTCCGCGTACATTCCGGGACCTATTGCGGGGGATTTTTTATGTATATCAAATTGTGCACATTTTGACTAAAGGGGCGAAAGAAACAGGGGGTAGGGGTGGTCGTAAAAAAAACTCCTCAAAAAAACTCTTCAAAAAAACTTTTGTTTTCTCCGAAATCCTTCGGCCGCTTCCTCACCCTAACCTAGGGTTCATCTCCTTTGTGATATTTCATCCCACCTTGCACCCAAATATCAACCCAAAAACTCTTTGGAGGCTTCTTGAGAGGATGAAGCTGCAAAGACTCTTGGGAACTTAGATTTGAGCAACACACCTTGCACCCAAATATCAACCCAAAAACGAACCTTATTTCCATCCGCTGGATCAACGAAGCCGATTCTAAAAGGATAAGTCAAATTTAGAAATCAATTTCCACACGGACCAGCTTCCAAAGTTGTTGCACAAATGCATACGCCAACTAGTCTCCACGGAGCCATTCTTAATGTCAATAAGTAATCTCCACTATGAATCTTTAAAACGAGCATACCTCCAACTCCATTTAGCAATGAGGGCAGTGTTCATCGTTCTCAAGTCAATAATTCCAAGCCCTCCCATATTTCTAGAAGTTTTTACCATCTTCCAATTGACTGCATAATAGTTACCGGCAATATGCATATCATGTCAAAGGAAATCTCTTTCAATCCTTTTCACTTTGTTGATGAAACTGCATGGCGCTTTAAAGAGAGACATTTGATATATGGGTATGGAACTCAAAACACGTTTCACTAAAATCATCCTGCCACCAAAAGAAAGGTTCTTCCCAACCCAAGAAGTTCATTAGCCACTAGAGCAGCATCAGCAATTTGCCTATTATCCAAAAAGGCGTTTTGGGAAGCATTGATAACCTTACCTAAAGAATCTTTTCATCAGGTATTTGAAAAGAATTTTGTAGACAATGCCAACAAGGCTGATGGGTCTGAAATCACCAAAACAACTTAACAGAGACTTTTTTAGGAATGAGGCAAACGAAAGAACAATTGATAGCCGAAGGGAGGAAAGAAGAAACCTGGAAGTCACGAAGCGCTTCCACGAGATCACCCTTAATAACTTTCCAGCTTGATTTGATGAAAGCCATGTTAAATCCATCAGGACCCGGTACTTTATTCTCCTTTAAATTCTTCACAACGTCCCACACCTCGTGCTCGGAAAAAGGAGAAATAAGAAATGAAGCTTCAATCTCACTGGTTTTATTAAATTTCAAGTGGATTGGGTATGGGCGCTCCTCAGCATCCTGCAAGTTATAGAAAGTCTTAAAATGGTCTACGATTGCAGCGGCAACTTCCTCCTGACCGGTAAAACGATGAGGCCCGATCTTTACCGAATCAATCCAATTAATTTTCTTACGAAAAGTTTCCGCCTTGTGAAAGAAAGAAGAGTTTCTATCACCAACTTTGAGCCATAGGTTCTTGGACTTCTGACGGCAACTTATTTCTTCCATTCTCCAAAGATTGTCAAGCTGACATTTGAGAAGCCCCCGGTTTATAGATTCTTCTTCAGAAAGACCATTAGCTTCTTCTTTCAAATCCAATTCTTGAACAACCTCCATAATTCTCTTCACTTCAATATCGACTCTACCAAACTCTGAAACATTCCAGTCTCTAAGTTTACCCTTGGTCTTTTTCAGTTTACGGCTAAGAAGGAAAAGCTTATCGCGTCTAACATCTGACTCGTTCCACCAGAGATTGATATTATGAGAGAAATCTTGATGTAGAGTCCACATAGATTCGAATTTCCAAGGCCTCTTCACCTGCAAAAGAATAGCCCTATGATCTGAGCACACTCTGTTGAGCGCCAAAAGTCTGCAATCTGGAAAAGCATCATGAAAGCTTTGTGACACCAGGGCACGATCAAGTCTAGAAAGAGATCTCGTCGTTCGTAATCTTGACCATATGAAACGGGCACCATTAAGAGGTAAATCAATTAGCTCAAACCTGAAAATGAAATCGTTAAACAATTGAATCTCGGACGTTGGTCGACTTCCCCTGATAACCTCTTCATTTCCTCTAATAAGAGTGAAGTCACCAACACAACAAATAGGAAGAGAACTATGAGACGATAAAAAAGAACCCAATTCCTCCAAGAATTCCACTTTAGCAATGTGGTTGCAAGGACCATAAGAACTAAGAAGGATCCATGTGCCATTATCATGCCTGCTCTGGAAAATACCTGCAATGCTGAACTTGCCAACCCGCCCTGAAGAGAAAGAGAAAGACCCTTGGTCCCAACAAATAGCAAGACCTCCTGAAGACCACGTAGCATTGACAGAGATAATATGTACATCCCAAAAAGGACAAAAGTCGGAGCAGCCACCAGTTTTGTTTCTTGAAAGCAAACTATGTTTGGTTTCCATTTTTCGAGAGCCTTTTTAATTCTGAATCACTTTCTGGAGCAATTAATACCTCTAACATTCCAAGATAAAATCTTCGGCTTCATGGAGAAATTGGAATATAAGAACACCCCTCGTCGCTACTTCCTTTAATCGAACCCATATGCCACTCTAACTTCTTCAGCTCTCTATCCAGCTTAGCGGATTGCGATTTTAATCACTATCGCAGGACCTAAGAGGAGCCGGCCTCCAGTTGTTGATTTCCCGAGTGCACAGGAAGTTGAAAATCCAAATAAGCTGGTTCCTATCCAGGTAGATGAAATGAGATGCTCCTTCTAGTGACATATGCTCCATTTTATTGTCGATATGTATTGGATCTCTACTTGGCGGGACAGTACCAACTAGCAAGTATATATAGCAACCTAGTCCGAGTCAGGTCGTTGCCTTGAGTACAATGAAAAATCGAGATAAAATCTCGAACTAACAACTATACAGTACAAAAACTCCAAAACTTCCCAATGGCGACGCATAAGAAAAAGGAAAGAAACACTAAATAATCAATTCTTATAATCAGCAAAAGTTGAAAAAACAAAAAACAAATCATGTATGGCGAATTTTGTAAAGTTCCCAAAGGTAAACAACAACTTTATAGAAGAGTGCAAGAGACAGCCCTATTAGGATCTGAGTCTTAACCGACACACCTCCCAACTGCCGCCTCTTCTGGAGACGTTGCTGCTGCTGATTATTCTGATGATTCACATCGAAATTCAAAGACAAACACTTCAGCTCCACCGAGAAACACGGCGGCTGCTCTTCCGGCTTTGGCCAGCACATAACTTCCCCCGATATACACTTGAAGTCTCCCAAGCTCCATTCCTGCAAGCGCCGCCCGACGGAGACGACGATGGCTTGCGGGCCGGCGTCGAAGGACAAGAGGGACGGGGAGGAGTTGAGGAGGAAGTGTGAAGGGGAAGCCGGGAGGTGGAGGCAGACAGCGTGGCATCCGCTTCCGTCTTCCATCTCCGGGTTGACTACGGCTTCAACTATGTTTTCCCCCGTGCTGCTGCGGTTGTATCTGTATAGCCTCACCAATGAATCTTTCTCCTCGAATCTCCTACCGAATTGTCGTTTCGTCCAGTTTTCGGAGAACACCTCGCATATCATCTTCCCGATCGCGTCGAGTTTCATCGCTATCTTCTCCATCACTTCCCTGCGGATCAGTACGTAATTTGGACCAAAGTTACGTGACTGATAACATATATTATTATTATTAAAACATACAAACCTGGGGAGTTTACTGTTACTGTTGTGTTATGAAAAATATTTCGGCCCCATTTTTTAGATTTTGGGTTACGAATATCAACTATCCAAACCCGATCGTTGTCAAGTCTATTTCAATTCTAATTTGCTTCTAAATTTCTTTATACATTAAAATATAATCTTTCATCAACAAATGGTGTTTGCTTTAATTTTTTGAGTTGAACGCCGTCAGTCTTGATATATTTTATGTAAGTAATATGACGCTATTTTGCGACATATCAACTCTTTTGCGAGACCAATTAAATATTTGAGCATGATTTTAACGGATATATTTAGTTTAAATTTATTGTTAATGTATTAATTTGAAGAATTTAATTTTGAGATTGGTAGGTATAACTCTTCACTCCTTTTTATTTGCTCCATCTTTTAATGAACGGATTTATTACAGTTTGAAATCAATAAAGTCTTTTGTTTACCATCCTATATTTATAATTATGTAAATTTTTTATTTTTTTTATCTACGGATGTGCGATATCATATTAACTCTAATTTAAAATTCCATAAAAATAGTAGGAACGAGATCTTTTTAGTTTTAGCGTGTTATCATAAAAATAAGTTATTATTTTAATATATTTAATGATGATTGAAACACTAATTTTGTTTCGAGACAACAAACATTTTCCCTATTTGAAATCTTTTAAATCATTTTCGTTATTTTTATATCTTTTATTTCATTTGACTCGATAATGAGCATAGCAAACCTGATGCATCGTCGCATTGTAAAACACTCGCTCAATATCCGATCCAATATGAGAGTGGAATGCCATCTAACGGAACTAACAGTGGGAGAACATAGGCTACCATCCAAGATCCCTTGGCTCCAGATTCAAATTGACGAAATTCTACCTCAAATTGTCAAAACTGAAATTTGAACGTCACCCGAGATGATTCAAAGTTCATCCAAATTTAATGTGTTCTCTAAGATTATTTATTATTCTAGCTTCACTATTGGTAGCATGAGTATAAGTATCCATCCCAAACTAGATTAATTAGGATTTTTTGTATTATTATAAAATCAAATTATGTGTCTCACCGTTCACACATATATTTTACATTTTTATATCGATTATCAACTATTTATATATATTTATTATTTATTCACGTAATACATATATTGTATTTTTCTCTTTTATTATCCGATCAAAATTTTCACGCTTTTTTATAAAATAATATTTTCAAATAGAAAGATAAATTTTTATTTTTTTTTATAAATGAATGGTGAGATAAATTGATTAGAGATTTAACATCTTTCATAATTTTTTATAAAATAATGGTTGGTTAGTAAAAGAAAGTCTCCATGCAATTGCATGCACATAGATTAAGTAGTTACGTTACCCGAATCGTCGGGATCCGTCGCGGCCGACCCAGCCACGGGCCCACTCCATCCGCTCCTCACCGGAGCGGACCCACTCGATCTGCTCCCTGGACTCCCTCAACCTAGCGAAATTCCTAGGAGGGTGGCCCATGTCGGTATCTTCAAGAACCTGGAAAACCCGCTCCGCACCTTGCACCAAGGACCTCAGCTCCTCGCTCGAGATCCCGTGATCCGTCACCCTGAACGTCCCGAACTCCCTCGCAGATCTAAGTAGCCGATCCACCGCAGACGCATCCCTGGACCGAATAGACGGCAGGCTTATGTCCTCCGGGTCGTGCGGACACGCTTTGGCCGGGGGCGAGGTTGCTGTAACTGTATTATTGTTATTGTTGTTGTTGTTGTTGGTGGTGGTGGTGGTGTCAGTTGAGGAGGACATGGGAGGAATTAGATCGGTGGGGTGGTGGTGGGGGTGGTGGTCGGAGAAGATGGAGTGGGCGGCAGAAGAGCGGGAGGCGATTGCAGAAGGGATGGGAGAAGGAGGTGGAGCCTGGAGGTGGGCTTCGTTACCGTCTCGTATCATAGGGAAGGAAAATGACGACAAAATGGGGAGCTATGGAGATGAAGAAGAAGAAGAAGAAGAAGAAGAAGAAGAAGAAGAAGAGAAGGAAATTGGAGGAAGAATGGGAATAAGGAGATGAGAAGAAGGTGGTGATGGTGGCCGAAATCAATGGGGTGCTTTCTATTTTTCACCTCACTGTTGAAAGTTTCTGCTCTGTTATCTAAATTTGCATATGGGAGATTTCCATTACAATTTTAAATCGTTATTAAGGTGGTTATTCTTCCAAATTCAAATGAGTGAAATATGAGTTAACCTGATATATATTGTGATGGTACAGATTAATTTAATTTAAATTTTATAAAAGTTTTACGGTTGAAATAGCTAAATTTTGTAGCTATTTGAATTTTGAGCCATAATCGATAGAATGCCAATAATAGGACGAGCTCAATAAAGTATCAATTTTCAGTCTCAACATTGTATCGTCCATTTAGATGACGCGGAAGCGGTTCGGCTACGTACTCACATCCGTTGTTCCATATTCAAGATTCTGGGTTACTGCTTTGAGTCCATCCACGAGCTCCGCAGCGTGGTGGTGGAGATGCAGCGGCGGAGGTGGCTGAGATCGGATCAACCACATCTAACTCTGAAATGGAGAATAATGCTGTGGGGATCGAACCCACGAGCACTTATGTGCAGAAGATCTTAAGTCTTCCGGTTTAACCACTCGGGCAAACCAGCTTGAAAAAATTTAATTACGATTATTATGTCTATTTCAATAGGTTGGTTCACTAAAAGTTAGGTCAAATCGAATTCAAATACAGAATGGGATGCATAGATTCCTCGGTAATTTAAGGTTGTAAACGTAAAGAATATGTGTGGCTTACAAAGGCCATCTTTATCAATATGCGCTAAGTTCCATCAGTTCAATCCTATAATACCATTCATAAACACACACAAAATTTCCCAGTTACACACGTCTATCATACTTTTGAACAAACAGCTCGTTCACGTGATAGATTCGAATTTTAGAAATGAAGTTAGCAGGTACCAGTTTGATAGAAAAGTTTAACTGCTGCCCTATTGGAAATTCCAACCTGCATTTTGAATAACCGTATAAGTTGTGGATGATCCAATCATGAACCATTGATCAACTACGGTTTATAATGATTTAATCAGTTGAACCACATACTAGTTCGTTCAACATCCAGTAAGTTTCAGAAAACCAAACAAACAAGAGATACCCATATGGAAAGGGGCTTGAAAGTTGAAATAACAAAAGTTTCAATCAACTACCAAACTCTAAATTATAAGTTACATCTAAACAGATGACGAGAGAAGGTCAGCAGCAAACACTCAAAACTCTTATCAGTAGCTATAACAACACTTTCTCCTTTTGTCCTTTGATTTCCTGGTGTGCTGACGTTGAACACAACTTGGCCCTAAAAATTCTACATTGATCAGTCCCACCATTCTATACATTAAGAGACCCTCCTAACTTGTTTCCTATTGATGCTTCAAATCAGCAGGAATCATTAGTAGAATGTACACAAAGATTACTCCAAACCTAAAAAGAACAACATTAGAATACATAGTGTGTCAGCCCCATGCCCGAGCTAAGTTTCTGTGTTACCAGTCGCTGCTCTTTTGTCTCTCAGGCTTGTTAGGGATCCACACAGCTGATCCCTTCCCGCCATTCTCAGACAATGGCGGGAAATCCTCATCGTCTTTTAACCGGTACGAATTCACACGAACCCTATCAAAAAAGAAATTCAATGAGGCAGTCTACGCTGAATACCACGATCAATTTAAAGAGCGAAAACCATCTACATTATACTAAAAGAAAGTCTCTTACCCTCTATCTTCGTCCACAGCTGACGGATCTTCTGGCTTTGGTGTCCCTTGAGATGGATCGCTGAGATTTGGGCTATGCTGCATAATAAGATCCGCCGTAAGCTGCTCTTCACTTTCAGCAAAAGGAATCTCCAATGGCAGATGTCCAAGCGACCCAAACTCCACGATCCTGTCTGCAGAATGTGTTACACCATTGACGTTGGAATATGGATTGGGTTCGACATAAGTAGACTGATGAGAGTCTAATGACGGTGATTTCCAGCTATCTAGATGACTGTGCCACTGTGGCAACTCATGGCTGCTTCTATCTGGAACTTTTGACTCATGGAAAGGGGCAATTCTGCCATTACTACGAGGAGACCTTAGTGGCACTTGGCTTCTTCCCCTTGGTGTGAAAGGCCTTTCATTGTAGTGGTTCTGCAAAATTAAGCACAAGACCATATCTAAGATCAAAAGTAACCACCTGAATTGTTACCTTCCTATACACAACATCCAAATATTATGAATCAGTATACCACATTGGGGAAATATGTTCCAGTTCCTCGCGGTCTGGAAACTTCTTCCGTACCAAACATCGCACCACGTATTAACGGTACATTAATTGCATTGAACACAGGTCTTAGGGCAACACCATTTGCATTCTGCCTGTAATGGGGAGCTCGTCTCATTCCATGCCAAGAGTTCTTGCTCTGGAAGTGAGCTAACATCTTAGGAGACATAGGAGGAACTGGAGAACTTGGTGTGTAATCATACCACCACCGGCCATGGCCCAAACTATGCAGGTGACTTTCATAATCACCACTTAGATCTGACAAGGAGTTCGATGCTTCCAGGGTTCCAGCATTACTAGCTGAAGACTGACAGCTTAACTGACTAGGATAAATACTTTCGGAAGGAAATTCAACTGGAGTTGATGACATATGGTTTAATGATCCAGCAGGAGACAGAACCTCAAGGTCACTAGAGACATGGTTCTCATCTAGGCCATTGCTTACAACAGGGGTTGTCTCATCAACTGCAGAAGACAGGACGTGAGAGGATATTCTCTTGCCATTGAATTCGGAACTGTCCAGTTCCGTTAGTTCAGGATTCCCATTTATCACATCACCGTTTTCCGCAGCTGACTGAGCAAAATATCTTGTTCCGTCATTTGAAATGGATAGATGTTGGATCCTAGAAGTTGCGAGATCTTTTGCATCACCAGATAGACGATGTTGTGAAATCAAGCACCCATTTCCAGAATTGTATGCTTCAAGGGTGTTTTTGTTTGAATTCGTTTCTGCATCTGGTAACCCAACAATGTTGCCATTCTGCAATGTAAGTTCAGTATCACATCTGCATTCCCCATTTATGCCACTTGCTTCAGCAAACTCTGATTCAAAATTTCTCTGGTTGTCTTCCCATGTTTCAGAACCTAGAAATGTTGACCCGGCACTGTATCTACAGTAAGGATCTTGAACATCAGGCCTCTGTCCGCTTACATGCCTATGCAAAGTGTTGAAAAAGAATTTACTGAGTTCTTCAGCTACATTTAATTCTGGCTGTGAAAGAATGCGTCCTAGCTTTCGAGCACCATAGCCAAAAGCGCTTTTTATTCGGTAGAAGTTCCCTGCAGAGACAGCAGGGGTTAAAACTATTACATGAAGGCACATACGTCCCTTGCGCTCTGCAATAACTCCTGTATCATCTCTAATTTACTAGACTGACAACTTATATCCTTCTGCTTGCAAAACAAACCCGACACACTTTAACTTTTTTGTCTCAGAAGGTGCAAAAAGATTCACATGCAGCAGACGCATAATTAGAAAAAGGGAACCACTTCTACCTTTGCTCACACTACGACCAAGGTTGTTGTTTTCTTTCAATGGATCAACGATATTGAGATGCTTAGGAGGAAACAGACGGGGGTTGGTATCAGATCCACTGACAGGAACAGAGAACCTGTCTGCGCACTCTTTGAGGAATTCATGACTGAGCAGTGGATCAAATCCATCATTGTCAGAAAAGTCCACTGCAAAATGGCAAAACTATCTCTTCAGTTGAACAGCTTGCATAACAACATCGCAGGAAAGTAAATACGTATATTAACTCACCTACAACTTCTGGCAATGAGGATGTTCTGATTGGGCCATTCAAACTGATGCAGAAGCTATCCCAGTCAAATTTGCTAAAATACTCTAAAAATTTATACAAAACCTAAATCATAAAAAAAATATTGGTCAGCAACCTAAGCTATTAAACATAGAGCTACACATAGAGTTATCACAAGACTCACAGCTAGAGGACCATCAAGTGATGAGTGGAAGCACTGGAATATGTAAAGAACCAACGTTTCCAAAGCATATGTAGATATTAAGCCATGATGTGCTCCAAGAATGCGGCTCTCATAATAGCACCAGGCCTTTATCAATATAATGCTTTTCTTGAAAATATGGTCTCTGCCGATAACGCGATCAACCTGCAAATAATCAGAGCATAAGCATCCAACTCTTCATAATACAATATTCCCATTCTAAAGATTTAGGAGAACAGTTCTTATTGAGCATATATATTTCAATAATATCAAATCCGTCCATCATTTCTTCTTCAAACACAAGAGACGAGTGTAAGACAGTACATATGTGAAAAAACATGAGGCCAAAAGCTTGGTAAAAAAGTCCGAACATAATTCAATCGATCAACTAGTTTAGAAGACTCATACTGGAAGAGAAACTAAATATACAAAATCGAGAACTTCAAAACTTGGGCATTATACGAGACAGTGAGATTAATTTTTGCACATATAGCAGTGATATAAACAGGTAAAGAAGGTAAAATAAGAAATCCCGAGAGAGTCAAGCACCTAAAATTATTGGCACTACAAAATCCTGCCAACCAAAATAACACGTCATACTTATGAAAAAATTCCACATGGCATGCTTGTAGAAAAATAACAGATGCCATAAAACTTCATCTACGAAAAAGGATTCAATATTCCCTTATCCTAGATGTGAGCACATGTGGATTCATGATGCATGAACAAATACATGATGGGTTAGATCATTTGTCAAATGACAGCGTTCTTAACATCAACTTCTGAAAATGATCATTGATGTAGACATCTATTTTCCAATTGATAAAACATGATGACTTGTACGAACTCAAACAAGCTTACACAAGACGAGTCAAAGACCAATAGCATGAAATATCACTCCTACAATTCAAAACTAGCAAGTACCTCCTCAAGAAAACATAAAGTACAGAGACCTCCTAATTGATTGAAGGATATATCAACTACAATGTTCTGCACCAAACATTTTACAAGCTTAACCTGCACAAGAAAACACAACAAAATTTAAAGTCTTGACAAAGTTAATGCACCACGTGGCACCGAAATGAAAACAAAGAACCTGAATGAATATGGCATGGAACAATCACCTCCGCCCTAATCAATTGGACGTCCTTTACTACAAACTCTGCAGCAGTGTTCTGATCTTCCATCTCAAGTATAGACCGCACATCATTAGCCATCGATTCCTCCATGTTGGCACCACCAAAGGCTGTCAAATCAATGTCTCCATCAGGAAGATAGGTTTTCAATGGAACTGATCCAAAAGGGAGTACCTATACCAAGAAGGAGTCAGTATGGCCAAAAACAAAACAGTTCTACTAGAAAATAACTCACAGATAAGGTAAAGAGAGATACTTATCACACGTGAAGAACTTTTTAGTTCAAACATTCACCACTCGCATGGAAACACGGAACATCAATGCATCATTAACATGGAAAGCTAAGCTGTGGGTCTAAATCAAATTCCAATTGGAATACTGCCTATCAGACAGAGCAATCGTAAAAGGAAACCATAACATAGCAAGGCAAAATCTTGGAGTTCCTAACTCTTCCAGGAATTGTCTAATACTAGAAGTTACTAACTTTATACTAAATCGTACCTTTCAAAGTCCATCACAAAACTAATTCCTTTACTAACTAGATGCTTTCAGTTGCCTAATGCTCCATAGATGCATTCACGAGGATTCATAAATCCGCATATAAACAAATGAACTAGACAAACATAATATAAGAAACAAAAATGAAGAGAAGAACAAGTAATGCAACCTCGCAACCAATGGAATTTCTAATCAGCCGCTGGACGTAATCAACAACAGCTTTTCTCCTCTCTTCCGAGACGAGAGTCGGCTGCACCTGCGCAATGATCAGCTGTGCCGCCGCCTCGGCTCTCTTCCAGTTCGCCGCACCAATCGGCGCGGACGGCAAAGAAGAAGACGATGGCCTCTCCTCAGCGACTCCGCCGCCGTTAACTTCTGGTGACCACGGTCGAAGATCGCCCATGACAAAAGAAGGAGAACAAACCCGTACCCAAAAAAAAACGACCAAACAATAGTTTATTAAACGGCGACGACAGCCCCGGTGGTAACCGTTGACGCACGGTGGGGCGGCACAAGCATCACGTCGCGGGGGATTAGAGTTTGATCTCTGGGAGCGGAGGAAACAGGAGAATGGATTTGTGTTTGGTAAGTGGGAAAAAGAGAAAAAAGGAGAGGAAGAGGAAAAACAAACGATGGACTAATTCAAAGGGAACAGTACGGATTCCGACGGTGAAAGGAAGCGGTGGGTTTTGGGGAGGAAAAACGAACGAGGAAACGATTTTCCGGCGATGGGTATTGAAGACTTTGATAAGTCCGATGATGAATTCTTCCGATTTTAATTATTGTTTCTCTCTTTGTTCCACCCAGAATTTCCCGAATTTCTTCCCCCTTTTCTTTTACCTTTCTCTGGTTAGATCTTCCTCCACTTTATTTTTACTATTGTTTCCCTACTTTTTATTTTTCTCTTATTTTGTTTTTCATTTTACAAATTTTAAGTGTTTAACCAAACAGATCTTCTATGGCCCTCCCGTAGGTTGTTTCTGGTACGGCTGTACAGTATGTGCCCTAATTGGACGGCTTATATGCCATCTACGTGGGTACGAAAGATTGTGTATTTTTAATTACTTAAACACAACTTTACAAGTACACGTGGCAAATAGGTGGTTTGGAAGACTGGCTATATTGTGGAACCTTTGGCGTGAACGTAACACAAGGATGTGGCCCGAGAAAAGTAGTTCGACGGATTGGGTGGTTAAAATATGTTGGGAGGGAGTTCAAAAGTGGGTCGTTGTGAAGCAATGCAACACACCGATGCCACAAAGCATGAATGGGTACTGTCCAAAATGGCATCCTCCTTCGGTCGGCAGTATCAAATGTAATGTCAATGATGCTATTTTTAATGTGACAGGAACTTAGGTGCAGAGATGGTCTTAAGCAGCCATGATGGCTCACTTGTTGATTATTCGGGGCTGATTACGGGATGTGATGAAGTGTTAAAGGCCGAAGGTTCTGCTCTACTGTTGTAGTTGGAATGGTTGGAAGGAAGATGCAATTAGGAGGTGGACATTCAATCTGACTCTAGTGGTGTTGTCAAATCATTGATGTTTATTTCAGTTCATGAATGTAACTTTAATTTACAAATATATTTCGTTAAGAGAGAGGAACGATGACGGTTTATGCGCTTCGTAGACGATCTCGTATTTCGATAGTTATTAATTTTTATCTTATTTTGATCGAGAAATCTAATACTTCGTAAAAAAACATAGATAATGTTTGTTTCATTTACTTATGAACCAATCAATGCCATTATCTCATGCTTATTATATAAATGAGATAAGCATCAAACACGTAATTTGAAATACTCCGTAAAAGACATTGTTTGACCGACACGTATTACCATTATCACGGTGGCTGTGGCTACTGGTCCACGTGGACTACTACAGACAAAGAGAAAATGGTTTGACTTTTGCTAAGAATCAATCAGACAGTCCACTGCATTAAATAAGAGGAATAATCAGAAATGGGCTGCACCTCCCCGGACTAATTTGGGCCGATTCGGTCTCATATTGGGCTTTCTGGAGCAGAAATCGAAGACTTCACCAATTACTAGGCTGCTGCGTCCGGCTCGGTTGACTGCCAAGGTCCGAGACAATTCAGCGAAGCCAAAACTCGGCAAACTGCAAACTTCCTTCCTTTCTCGATTGGCGATGGCGGCGACCGGGGAACGATGTCGGAGCAGAATTGCTATGGTCGTTCTGCTGATACTGTCACTCTCGTCTTTTTCAACGGCATACCGTCCGGGAGACATCATTCCGATGAGCAAGATGGGGCAATACCACTCGGTACGTTTCTAAAATTCCCCTTTTCATTTCTCCCTGGACGATTCGGTAATTGGACGATTCCAGCCAACTGACGTGAATATTTGATTCAATTCCTGAACTTCTTCAGTCCAGAACGATGTGGCATGATATGATCGGCAAGCATTGCCCCATTTTTGCCGTCAATCGCGAGGTGAGCTTTGTTTAATGAGCGCTCATCAAATTTGGACCCCCCCCCCCCCTCTCTCTCTCATGTTGGCTGATGATTTAAATTTACGCGCAGGTGTTGGTACCTATCGCAAAGCCCACGGGTTACACTGGTGCAGATCCTTACAAGATGTGAGAAACTTGTTTCATATACCCCTTTGTTCTACTGCTGAACTTTTGAGCTCTTACTTTAGCTTTGACTCCTTCTGAAACCTGATTGATGTTGAGATCCGGGAGGAATGTGACTGGTCCATGGCTAATAATCATGAATAGCTAATTTCATTTCCTGCTGCTATTTGCTTGTCAAATTGAATTGATTCAAGAACTTAGGCAAACTTGTTGGTGGAGAGATTTCTAGTTTTGGTTTTGCACTGAACTCTATCAGTTGTCTAAAGTTTTTTTAGTCTCTTGTAGTCTTGTTTGGACCTTGTATCGAATCTCGTGTTTACTTGGTTATGTGTTGATTCTTTCAGATCGTTTCAAGTTGGAAGAGAAAAATTTCAAACTCCATGGCTTTATGTGATAAACAGGAAAAGTGCCGAGGTCCCTATGATTGATGTGCATTTGGTAAGGCTTTTTACTTGATTATACTGGGTTTTTCTGCATCATTTTTGTAGGCGTCTTCGTAGAATTTAGTACTTGATTAGTTGATTACATGGTTCTTCTATTCTTTTTGGCTGTCAACCCATTTTTTTCTTATTTTGACGCAGAGATATGCAGGTGGTGATTTGCACGGGATCACTGCTAAAGTCGTAGATATGCCTCATCACTGTATGTAACAATCACCTGTGTTTTCTACCAGAATCTGTTATATGGATGCATAAATCCGTGTTGCTAATTGACAATTGTGATGAGACAGTGTGAATATATACTATGTTTGCTTCAGTAGTTAGTCGAGAAATTACCTAAGTTCTGTGTTCAATTTTAGAGTTCTTGTTTCTCTTCTTGTAAATGGTCTACTTAGTTTTTTATCTAATTCACCTGCTACCTGTGTAATTAGTTATTACAGTTTCATTTGATACGATAACATCCAAAGCCAATTCTTCAACTTCTTAAATCTGTTTTAGTCTAACCTTGTATTTTTCATCTTCTGGACTTCAACAGATGTGGAAACACACCCCAACATCCGTAAACAATTTTGGGATCCTCAGCATTGGCCCAAACACGTTCTCGTAAGATACAGTTGGTCAGTATCCCGGTCCTGGGTTTAAGTTCTCTGTTCAGATTTCAATGTTTAGATCATCACTCTTTAATATTATATGGCACCAAACCAGATTCTCTCTTTCCAGTTACTGTCATTTTGAATAAGAAAGTAGATTTGCTGAAGTCTCTGTTTTGACCCAACAGGGAGCAACATTCTGATGTGGATGTCACTGCCGGTTTCTATGTTTTGTTCGGATCTGGTAATACTTGGCACCTATAGTAAACCATCCATAGCCTTCATGAGATAAAGAAGTGGAGTTTTGGAATTTTGTCTAAAATGTTCCTGTAAATTGATGAAACAGGCCTTATGATGTCTTTCATTCTTTCAGTTTACATCCTGCAGTCCTCAAGGGACAAATTGACAAGGTACTGTTTGTCTGAAATGTAAATGGTTTACCGTAATCTCGTATCTTGTTTCACACTGTCCCTCAAAATGAGTTATCTTGCTTGTTGTAGGTTCGTAAGGGAGACAGTTGTAGAAGGTGGCAGTTCTTCCGGAGGGGTCGGGAAGGTTGAATGAAGAACTAATAGAGCCTTGGAGCAACCAATATTTCAGAACAGAGGAGGCAATTGTCATACTGCAAGCTTCCTCCAGCAATGTCGTATTATTACTTGGGAACTGAGCATTCTGAAAGCTGGATCCAGACTGTTGAATGAACCAAACAAGGCCCATATGTCAACCCTTCTTTATACTCACTGTTCTGTATAACACTAGCTAGGCTTACCTAATGACATTTATGTAATCTCACTTTTGCTATGTGGTTCTGTAAAAGTGAGGTTTGCCCAAGTCAGCGGAATATCTATTTGGTCTTGTTCAGTTACCGATCCGAATTGTATAGAACTTGAAAATCTTAAAGAGACATTTAAAAAAAATAGTAATCAACTTACTTATAAATATAAAGAAAATTTGAAGGATTATAGCGAACAAGATTCACTTAAAGCGGAAATCTAACAGTTTATATTGAGTTGATGTATGTACTGATTTATTAATATGTTTTTCGTGTATCAAATTCGAATGAATCAATAATCATGGACGTTAATTTACCCTTGGAAGTTGTGGCACATATAGTACCATCAACCATTGGTTTAACATTCGATCTCTGTATTTGTTTAGTTAACATTGTTTGACGAGGTGCATGATCATATTGTCGTCTGTTAACGTTCATGCATTTGGGGGGGAAACAACTATATAAAGGGGAAATATATATGAAGCACATGCATAGAGATGCAAACTGAAGTGATGTTGTTGTAGTGTGGTTAATTAAAATTTGAAGAATCTTAACTTAAGATATGAAATTGAGAAGCAGTTTGTTGCCTCCCAAAGATCAAGCAAGAACAGGTGTTGCTGTGAGAAGTGACGGTAGAAGAGATGTCAAGAATTTCAGACAAACCCAAAAGCCAAACTTAATTGGTTCTCTACAATTATTTAATTCATATCTTTCTCGTCAAACATATTTTATACGTTACTCTAACCTGACTAGGTAACAGCTATTCACTAATAAATGTCGGAGATTTTCCTTAAAAACAAAAAAAAAGTGCTAACCCACTTGCTAATTACCATTGCTTACTAGTCACGTACCCACTATCAATTTCATTATTCGAGAGATTGGTCCCCCGCAAGTGGCAGTTATTAAGATAGTCTTAACTTTTAACAAGTTAATTTGGAATTAAGTGAAATTAAGAATAATTAACAAGAATATATAGAAGCATGTGACTGCTTATTTAAGTAAGAAACAGACAGTGTTGATGATAACTTTCTTAATTGTATCTACTTACTTTGATATTTATGAATACATGTACTCACACTGTTACACGATGTAATCATGTGACCCCCACATACATATACCACGCCCTCAACTTGTTTTTTTTTTTTCCTTTTCCCCGTTAATTAAATAGACAATCCACGAGGTGATAATTAACATTTACCGAGGTTTTCTAAACGTTGAATTTACATTATTTATATTCATGAAGTCATATTTAAATCGTAATTCGGATCGGTTCATAATCGACATATCCAGGCTAACAATAGGATGGGTTCAACATTGTTAATTAATGCGAGCGTGCAAGATTCAAAGTTGTCTCCATGTATAGAAGATTCCAATCTTGCGGTAGTCTCGTACCTGTTACAAAGTCCAACCGCCACTCGAAAGAAATGCATGCATGTGTCGAGTACTGTGTCTGTTGGCATATAATTTATACGACACCCTCGATCATTAACGGTTAATGACGATTTTTATATATTTCATAGGAAAATAAATTAAATATTGTTTTTTCTAATTTATGAAATAAAACGTATGAGGTCCGAAATGAATTTTTACTTAGAGATTCAAACTTCGAAATAATTTTTGGTTGAAACACCGATTAGGCACTTTTAGTTTTATATGTTTGCCTGTCTTGTATGGTTCAAACGTTATTATATATAATTGAGTTCGTCGATAAACCCAATTATATATAAAACCCTCATTCTAATCACGAGTCTCCTTGTTGGATAGAGAGAAATTTTACATTTTATAAAGTGTACTAAATTTAAATTCGGAATTTTCAAACTTTCAATACAAAATTTTATCATTAAAATAACTCTGTCCGAACTAATCGTAAATTCCCTTTACGCACCTATTGTCATCCATGAATTAACCATATATATCTGGGCCAGCAAGTGTTCTTACGCCGAACAATATTCGATTAATTGTAAACATAAAAGCATGAGTTCGATATTTGAGGAACCATGCTTAATTAATTAATTAATTTTGCATTTATTTAAACAGCAAAGATATAAAAAAAAATCAAGTTGATGAAAACCGTACGTTCACCTACAGATCGAGCTGCCTGCAAAATACATATGGCAAGGTGGTGATTGGTCCGACTAGGCATCTCTTTTTTTTTGGTGCACTATGATCACCATGAATTGGACCCCATGCATGGTTCCATGTTATATGATCCTGCACTTGTATCAAGAGGGGTGTTTGGGTTTAACACCGTTATCGATCCATTCATATTTTTTAGCGGAAGATAGACGGGTTAAACTGCGTTCATAAGTGTTTATATGTGGGGTGAATTTGAATTCGTTCTTTCTAAGTTTTTAGCCCTATGACGCATTGTACTAATCCGGTGAGGATATTTGTCTGATGAGTTTGATGTTTCCTGTATGCATGAAAATATATATGATTGAGTAGTGACCACCTTCTGAAAGCAAGTTATGTACCCATTTACATCAGAAACTAGTTGAATTTAGATTGCATGCATATCCTTGAGACATTGCATACAATTGTGTACATAGTTTTATACGGATTGTAATACAATTTATATATACCATATACACACTTCGTGTTCAAGTCCATAGAAAAAGTGTAATACAATGTGTGTATTTCAAAGGTAGTTCATACAAGTTGTATACACTTTGTTCGAATTGTGTACAATCCCAATACAAATTATATAAATCACTGCAATCATCGCACAAGTTATACAGTTAGTCATCGGAAAACTTTCCCAGAAAAAAAAAATTCACAAACATAGCGGCGACAATAATCACAAGTAAGTGAATATTTTTTTTGTCAATAGAGGTTGGAGTCACCTAAAAACTCACTGGAAAACTTCCTAGTGACCGGAGTCGATGGTTCAACATCAAGACCTAGGTGCTGGTAAAATAAATAAAAATAAAAAATTACCATTTAACCCTCGTTAAACATGCTTTCAGAAGGGGCTATCTCCAATCCAATGATTAAAATCTCAAAATAACTCTTTGAAACCTAGGCTATCTCTTTTAACCCAAACTTAAAAACCATGTAAAAAGTATAAAAATGAAAGTAAATGATAAAAATTTATTTAGGTGATTGTTTTCTTCATAATTAGGATTGATGAATTTAATATTGAAAATTTTATTGGGAGATTTCAAAATATGATTTTAAATATTCAATAATTTGAGAAAGGACACGTAAGAGAATTAGGTTCATGTTTGGGGACAAGGAGACATTTCCATGATCAGACATCATTACTGTTTACTATCATAAACAAACTCTCATGTAATTGAAGTTACAAAACACCAATGGAAACCTGGCCGAAGCCAAAGGGATAATCATTCTTAATCAACCCCATGCTTATCTACCCCTAATAGCAATTTTACATCTAAAAAAGGGTTAATAAGAAACTGACATCTAACCAATGATTATCTAATCGGTCTGGTTTGGATAGTATCAAAGCTACATGAGGCTTGATTGGAGATTCAACTGGTTGTGTTCTATCGGCTTTCAGCGTTAGTCTAAGAAGGTGTTCGATTATCCGGACAGAGTTAAGGGTCACTGTGACTGATCTTAATATAACTTGGAGAGAGGATACCAGAAAGTACATGTGCAGCTTGATTCCCGTTACGCATTGCAGTTGATACGCCGGACGACAAGGGAAATTCACCAGCACTCTGTTGTTGTGAATCGAATTCAGGAGATGACAAGGAGGGCGTGTGAGATCCATTTTATTCATGTTTATCGTGAAGGCAATCATGCCGCAGATTATCTTGCTAGCGTTGAACACAAGATGCCTTCTAATGTTTATTCTTTTCCTATTTCAGATCTTGTTTTGGTCTATTAGTACCGTTATGATGTACTTGATATTTTAAAAAATAAAATAATTATAAATAAAGGTGTACTGCACGCCTGCACCTAAGGTTTTCCACACACAAAAAAGGCACAATAAATCACCTACAATCTACAAACTCAAACCCTCTCGCTATTTCTTAGCAAAAACTACTAATTTTTCTTCTATATCAAATCTGTACCTAACTATTTAAAATGTCTTATATCAAATTTCTAACTATTTCAAATCTCATGATTATATATATCGATATATAATCTTGATTTGGTATATATAAAATTAACCACTCATCACTTATTCCAAATTAAAAAAAAATAGAAATAATAATAATAATGAACCAATATAAAAAAAGAATATCTCTTTAGTACAAGCATCTATGCATCCCTTGCAAGAGAGAGATGTCTTGATTAAGAAAAGGAAACACAAAGAGAAGTACCTAAATGCACATTTTAATTAGAAGAATGAGTGTAGTCACTTTGGAAAAGCAACCTATATTATGTGTAAAGAAATACACTAATTATACTTTATTTTTGTCTTTTTATTGCCTTTTCTTTCCAATTGGTATAAATAGTACTACAAGGAAGTTTATTAAGTCAAGCATGGGGGATATGTTATGTTTTCCTGCTAATTAAGGTTATAATTAGTAAGCTTCATGTTCCATAATAAGCAAAAGTTAAAAGGATTCTGTACTTGACACAGCTAATTACACTAACCATTTGATTAAGAAGGTCTTAAGGACTCTTATTAAGACAGTGCATATGCCAACTCGGAAAGAAAAATTCTCCTGCCAGATGCATGGGCCATATATCTATCAAGGCATCACACTTTTTATTTAAAATATATTCGGTACCGATAGAGAAATCAGGATGGTCAGTGATTATGAGCCGAATTTTAAATTTAAAATGAGTTTAAAAGTACGTTTGATGAAACTAAAAAACACTTTGAGCAAATATTTTAATTTTTAAATTTACTGGATGGTAATCTAAATTTGTACACCCCTAATTCCATTGTTGCATGGCTAGTACATCAACTGAAAACCAAATTTCTGAATTATAAAAAATAGAAAAGCAAATTTTTGCAGATTTTTTTTGTCTTGATAGATCTATATAAAATAGGGTGTTGATGTATACAACTCGTATTTTACTTTATGCAATTCGTATTTTGATATAAATGTGCTAATATATTCTTAACAAAAAGAAATATTTATTTATTTTACTAAAATAACTCTTACGATATTAGTCATCAATACGATAAAGGATTTGTTAGAATTGAAAAGTGAATCCACAAAGAGAGATTTTCGTAGCCACCATTATTGAGCTCATAAATTTTTTGAAAAGAGAGAAGCTTAAAGTCATTGATGATTAATACAATACAATTTATTTTAATAAAATAATAAATAAATATTTTATTAAAAGTATATTTCATAAATTGCACAAAGTAAAATATAAATTGCATATAATAATTGACATAAAATACTACGGTTGTAATGCAATTATTGTAAACGAAAAAACTGTCTCATCCGTTGGATTAATCCAAAGGCAATCCGACAGAGGAAAATACAAGAAGTGTTAGGACCATGCACGGTAATTAGTTTGGTAACATATGAACGAACATTTTAACCTTTTCTAAGTGAATGAACAACAACAAAAAGTAAAAAATGAACAAATGTATGTTTGGGGGACAAAACAAGAGAGAAGTTAACAGAAAAGGGCACTGACAAGTGTCAACTTCACATGCCATTAGGGACATCAGCTTAGGGGAAAAAAAGTTGCAACAAATATTAAATTGAAAATTAGAAAGATAATCAAATCAAAATATAAATTACACGATTTGGTAATTTCTCTGACTTATAACGTGCCGCACGTTATAAGGTCCCTCTAACGATAGTTTGATAGTGTTTGTGTTCCATGATGTACGCGAGCGGAGGCATAGAACGTAGGCTTGATGACTCGGGGCGTCACCCACGTATGGCCTCAACTGGACAGATCTATACAGCTTACGACCCGTATGATATGATGTAGAAATAATGAAAAAAAAGAAGTTGGACACATTTGACCGTTGAATCCGGTCAAACCCATCACCAACCATTGAATCCAAAAATCATCAGGTGCTGATTATAACCCATGAAAATTTGCTAAATAGGTATATTATAAGTAGATAGTATGCCGCGGATTATGTTATTCATGGCGTAATACATTTTGTTACAGTAGAATCGAACTTTATAATAATCAATAAAATAAATGTTTGCTAGATGAGCAGATATTATTCAGGAGAGATCTCACATATAGAACTATAATATCTACAGTCAAGGTAATGAACTGTAATATGAGCAATACCATTACTATTTTTCCTAACAAATCGGAAAAACAAGTATTCCCGCACATCAACCCCAGCACTACACAGCAAACAAGAAATATCAATCGTTATCATCTAATTTACAATTTTCTCCTTCACAACAAGGCTATCGTTTAACACCAACCAACAAATCACATTAGTACTAAGGATTTTGTCAACCATTCCGCACAAGGTTAGATCACTCAATAGCTGGTTGTTTCAGCATGATTCCATCCCATACCACATCTCAACTTTCTTATTGAATCCAAATTGTGATTTATTCGACCACTTATCTCACAATTATATTTGCTAAAAAATAATACTAAGTCAATGATCTTCATATTCAATTTTCAATGCTTTCATATATTTTTAAATTTTGTATATACATTTCTTTATTATTTGATTGGATTCATTTTTATACTTTTCACATTAAAATCATATTGTTTTCCATAACAGAATGGGAGCTATTTCTAATTCTAATTAATTCAAACATTTTTTTCGACTCACATCCCAAACTTTTGATCAATATTCACGAATTCATAACTCCGTACCTAACTAATTCAATATTCACGAAATGACACGTATTTTTTGTAAATGAATCAAAACACACAATGAGCCTGATAAGGAATGAATGTTTAGGTGGTACATAGGTGTTGTTCTTATATATTTTTTTAACAAAGGCTGAAATAGTTGTGCATTTTTTATTAGAAATAAATTCAAACGCTACAACCACTCGATTACAACATGTATGAAATACGAGTTATTGTTATTGTGTCTCTTCACATAACAATTGTATATAAAAAAGAAAAATTACAATTAAGTCTGATTGAGACCGTAATCAATATCGTTTAATTTATATCTACTACTAAAAAGTGAATATATGTATTTGTTTTTAAAATTATATAAGTGAAAGTAGTAGTGTTAGTACTGGTAGACAACCAAACTTTTATGTTGAAAAGAATGTTATCTTCTTCCATTGAGAAAGTGATGCATAGGATTGATTATTATAGGTATATACTTAGTACTAATATACAGCTTTTCCTTCCTTTTTACTGTATATAAAGTTGCAAGCAATTCCCTTTACACTGGTTAAATACGTTATTAACTATTCTGCACCAACTTAAAATAATATTCCTTAGGTTTATTATGTACTCTTAGCTAAAGGGTCCACTATTGCAATGTAGGGTTGGTATCATGAAATGATGTAACCTTGTAACAGTTATTTGATTATATCTTGAGTTTAATGCTTTGGTTTCAACAGAAATATCTTTGAATCTCGCGAACTAAACCGCTTGTGAATGGCTCGGTGTTCGATTTGGAAAAAACTCGTTTATTGTGACTCGATTTGATTTTAAACGATCCAAACTTGAGTCAAGATATATTCGACTCGATAGGCTCGCGAGCTGGCTCTCGAGAGCCAACTCGGATACTAACTTGATAATATGGCTCGTCAATAGACTCAATAATGCAGCATGTGTTTTGCCTCAAATACCATATACAATAAAACATATGTAAAGAATTATTAAATTGGACTCTCGTCGTGGGTTTTAATTAGTGAAATTTGAGTTGAGCTCAAATTTGACTTGTCAATAGTGGTTAACAAGTCAGGCTCGAATATGATCGAGCTCGACACAAGCCTAACTTCTCTAGTTTAAGTTCGGATAACAACTGACGAACGAAGTTTAAACTTAGCATGACTCGATTCATGAAAAATCCTAAATCTGATTTGTAATTAGACTGATTCGTTTTATTTTGGAATAGTCATTAATCTGACTTTATCTTACGTGTCTCGTATTAAACTATGCTGGAAGGGCCATTTAATTCATAGATAAATAAAAAAGAAAAGGTAAGTACGAAAATCTGTCTCTTAACTTTAAGCATGGGCAACCTATTACTGGAAAAGCAATCTGCTAAAAAGGAAACTTTTTTCCCTTAATTATTATTTTTCAAAAAAAATCTATTGCGATATGTGACTAACTTTCATTCATAATTAAACGGTTTTTTCTTTCAACTGTTCTTCGTTTATGTTTGTGGGTGTTGTCTCGTGTTTTGTTGTTTGTGTGTTTTCAATTTCGTGTCTTTTTAATTTTGAGGCGGTTGGCTTTTAAAATAATTTTTGAGTAGCGTTACAATGCAAAATATGTTTAATTAATCAGGTTCATTACTTTTCTTATTATTATTTATTATGGGGTTGTACCTTCTAAATTACCAAATTCATACTGTGTATGAAAAATGTTTCTATTAATATAGATTATGTATAATTTGCCGTAAAAAAAAATTAAACGATCCTTTTCAAATTGATATAAAACAATCAATAACGAATGATGAATAAAAATATGAATATCATACATATTTGGAAACTTCTCATGTCTAATATTACCGAGATAATCAATAACATGAAAAGCTCAAACGGTTAGAACTCCCCTAAAAGCTTAACGAAGTCAAATGGTATATAAATATATTTTAAGATTAACGAAGTTTTTTTTTAATTTACAATAGTTTAGGATATCTTAGAAAACGATAATTTTACATGTAAGATCATCAATTCTGCCATTTTTACATGTAAGAAATATTTGTTGGGTCTGTCCTACATAGTGTCACATAATATATGACCTGAAAATGACTAGACAATGTTAATATAATTTCAATCCGTCTTTTTAAATTATTTCGTATTAAAACTTCTTTAACAAAAATTCCTATAGTATCCACAGTTCTTCTTTCTTTCTAGATGATGATTATTCCTTTCAAACTTATTCAGGAGTAAGGCAAGTAAAATGGTCAGTTTGGAGAATATGTATGCCAAGATTCCACATGTTTTAAAATTAATCTAAGGTGAAAAGAATTTGTATAAATGGGGTGGCTGGAGGGGGGGGGAAGAAAGTGAAGGTCCATGCTTTTGAACTCCCAAAAACAAAACAAAACAAAACAAAAGTGCATCATCCATCCCACCTCAATTTTCTCTCAACAGAAGTTTCCAACAACAACAACAAAAGCTGAGTGTTCCAAACCTGGCCACATACCAGCAAGCAGGAGCAGCAGCAGCAGCAGCTAATCAACTCCATTCTTTCACTGCACACAACTCAAATTTCCTATAAGGTGAATGAAACTTCTTTTGCTACTTTAAAATATTGAATCATTTATCATACCTTACCAAAATTTATGTTTCCGTTTTACAAGGTAAGGAAGAAAAATACCAGTTACTATCAATGTAGTAAATGAGATATGAATTGGAATGAAATCTTCTTCTCAGATTTCTCTAGCCATAATAATATTATATTATTCTTTACCTTGCTTACAATTTGCTTCGTGGGGCGTACAAAGCCAAGATTCTCTGTGTTGGTTACTAAACATTTCTCTGTGCAGGATCAATGTTTCTTGGTATGGATATTAAGAAAGAACCAGTATGAGTAAGGGGGAGGGAAATGGAGTGGGAAGCCCTATGGAACCGTGCCCGAACCGTTTTTGTTTGTTAGTAATATTGTAAAGACTTAGGATAGTGTAAAACAGTTATATAAATATTTGGTGGGGGAAGAAGAAGATTGGATTGGAGGAGCAAGGTGGGGGCTGCAGCCTGCAGCAGGCTCTGTTTTCATAGCAAAACTGGGTCACCAAACATGTGCACCGGAAGTGGTGCTGAGTCTCGAGGAGGAGGAGGAGGAGGAGGAGGAATTATAAATAGTGACAATTGGATATCCAAAGCTGATGGTGATCAAGATGATGGGGAGGCCGAAGATCAGGATCATCATCTTATTTCTGGTGTGGCAGAGTCATCAATGAAATCAAGAACCAGCGGCGGTGGCGGCGAAACTAGTAAGTTGTTCCATGGTATCATCCGCCGCCTCCCTCTCAATGCCCACTTCGGCCAGCTCCCGCTACACGAGGTATACTCCCATAACTCAAGAAACCATTGAAGAAAGGTTCCAACTTCATTTGAATTGATGCCATTTCTTAAGTTTTTACTCTCTTCACTGTCCCAACTTGTTCCTAGATTAGTTCAGATAGGGTGGAAAGGAAGTGGAAGAATGGTGGGGGGAAAGGGGTTAAGTTAGAGTAATAATAAGTACCACCCAAAGAGAAAGAGCTAGGGAGAAAAGCTGACAGAGGAAAAAGAGCCAAGTTCCATTCTTCCCATTCCTTTTTAAGGTACTCCACCTCCCTTAACATGGGACACTATAATTAGTTAGGGGGGAGGAAATCAACATCTTTTGCCTGGAAATCTGAATGAAAACGACCTTGAAGCTAACTTTTGGTGATGTTGCTGCTGTTTTGCTTCTTTTTTTGTTTTGTTTTTTCCCAAGATTTTTTAATGATAGAAAAGTTCACCTCTGCTGTCAAAAGAATTGGCAGCCCTACTTCCATCTGATCTTTAGTAAGGGACAAACATCTTATAGGTCCAATTTCTATAAGGAACCACGTGCGTCCCAGTTCACTACCCCAATTTGCCTGGTATTCAATAAAAAAAGAAGAGTAAATATATTAGTATTTCTTTGACGTACCTTCATTCTGATGTGTTGATTCTGCACCTGCAGGTGGGAGAAGAGGTACTCTCATTGGGAAGGATTGCTTGCCCCATAATCCTGACGACCTTGCTTATACACTCAAGATCAATTGTCTCAACACTATTCTTGAGTCATTTGGGGGAGATAGAATTGGCAGGTGGCTCCCTAGCATTGGGATTTTACAACATCACAGGAGTCTCCATCATGAAAGGCTTATCAGTAGGGATGGATCCCATCTGCGGCCAAGCCTTTGGTGCCAAGAGATGGGCAGTTCTCAGCCAGACTTTCCAGAAAATGCTGTGTCTTCTCCTTTTCGCTTCTACATTACTAATCTGCCTTCTATGGCTCAACTTGGAGCCGATATTCCTCCGATTCGGTCAGGATCCCGACATCATCAAATTCGCCAAGGTCTACATCATCTACTGCATCCCTGAACTCATAGCTCAAGCCATCCTCCATCCCATGAGATCCTTCCTCAGGACTCAAGGGTTGACCACTCCTCCAACTATAGCAGCAATCATTGCAGCCATCCTCCACACGCCGATCAACTACATTCTAGTCATAAAACTCAACCTTGGTGCGAAAGGAGTCGCCTTGGCTCTGGCTTGCAGCACCATGAACATGAACATTGGACTTTTGATATACATGGCCGTTTCGCCAAAGCCAATCAAGCCATGGCGTGGATTGACATTCATCTCAATGTTCCAAGGCTGGTGGCCTTTGTTATCTCTAGCATTGCCTTCTGTAATATCGGTCTGCCTCGAATGGTGGTGGTACGAGATAATGCTATTCCTCTGCGGCTTACTCAGCAACCCGAAAGCCAGCGTATCAGCCACAGGGATCCTCATCCAGACGACGGGTTTGCTGTACGTTTTCCCGTTTTCTCTGAGTTCGGGGTTGAACATTAGAGTGAGTCACGCTCTGGGTGCAGGACAGCCAACTCGGGCACAATGGACAACCATAATTGGGATCACTCTGGCATTTGGGTATGCAGTCATAGCCTGTGTTTTCACAGCTCTCTTAAGATCAGATTGGGGGAAGATGTACACGTCGGATCCAGAGGTTATAGAGATGATCTCGATCGGACTTCCCATAGTCGGGTTGTGTGAACTAGGGAACGCACCTCAAACAGCAGCGTGTGGAGTCTTGACTGGGACAGCTCGTCCTAAAGAAGGCGCCCGGATAAACTTGTTTGCATTTTACTTGGTGGGTTTCCCAGTAGCGCTTCTCCTCACGTTCCAATGCAACATGGGTTGTCGAGGGTTGTGGCTTGGGTTATTCTCAGCACAGATTGCGTGTGTTTCGATGATGCTATACACCATCCTTGGAACAGATTGGAAACATCAGGCTAAAAGGGCTGAGGAGTTGACTGCTGCTGTGGGAGAACGGGACGATTTGGAAGATGGCTTGCTCCCTCCTGCTGCAGCTAGTAACAATGAACATCAATAAAATCAGTCTGGACATACTCACACTGGTAACATCTAACAAACAGAGAAGATAAAAAAGTGTTATTGCAGACTTTAGATCATGAACAACATACTAAAACCTGATCCTATTTTGTTTGTAGAGCCAATATATCGTTGTTGTTTTGTTTGTACGATAGGACTCTAAATGTTAATTTGTGACCATATATAAGCATTAGATAATTTATTGATTCGTTACTTCAGGTCAAGAATATTTTCATCTTTTGTACCTGATAATAGAGAGAGAGAGAGAGGGAGTGTGTATGTATATGCAAGCAAGCTTTTTCAACTTTTGAGCAAGAATTACAATCTCCTGGAATGAGATCAGACCAGAGGCAGATCTGGAAAGAAAACTCCCAAACAAGCAAGATCCCAAAAAAACGAAAGACAAAGAAGAAGGAAACAGCTATATTGTTATGTGCGGACGATTTAAAGATACTGAATTTGAATCCAATACATTTTATATATAAACACCAATATTTATATCTATTTTCCTTTTCTTCTTTTGTAATAGAATCTTTGTTTTGTCTGTGGAAAAATGAGTGGACAACCATGGAAGGAAAAAGAAACAGAAGTTTCACCCTCAGATAGAAGCCATTGCAATTTGCAACAACAACAACAAGTTGGAGATGGTCACATCAATTTGAGAAGGTAGTTGTGGCTCCACCCCCTAAGTCTGGTTCGTCTGTGTGGACTAATATGTAGCCCTGGAAACCAAACCCTACGCCAAAACGTGCCACTTTAATCATGCCTTTCTTTATAACTGGTTGCAATCCAACCGTCACTGAATTCGGTCTAATTCGTTTGAAAAATTGTTCTCAAAACGTTGATAAATTCATACCGTATTATTTTCATGTTCGTCCTCAACATCATTAGTTGTCGCATCAAGTGCTCCCAAATGGCCGATGTTGCGGTCTGTCACCCTTCACTCTCTTCTACGTGGTTCGGCGCCATTGGTGTTGTCCGCAAATTAAAGATGGCATTGGCACGGTGGTCTCAGCTTTGGGCCAAGTTTTCATCTACATCTCACATATCCTCTAACCTTGGAGTTGGTGGTTGTGCAGTTTGCTATGATGGCCTTCATGCTCCAGTCAACAAGATTCAATGGAAACTTGCAGTAATCTTCACTTGGATAAACTCTATTGAAAGCCTAGATAATGTTACAATCGCTAATGAAATGCTACACCAAAAGGTTTTTTCAACTTTTTGCCCTGTCCGTCTTGACACTAATGAAATTATTCGAAATTTGGAGTTATTGATCAATTCATAAAGTTTTTTTTAGGGGATAACTCTCGGAGGCATCCACATATACTCTGTAATAGAAGTACGGAAGTGATACTAAACTATTAAAATAGTGCTTCATCCATCATTCATTATGAGTTATATGGACCAACATATCCTTAGTAGATGAAGATTATTTATAAGGGTAATATAACACATAAACATTTTTATTAATCAAATATCATAATTTTTTTGGCTTTATTATAAACTTATTTTGAAGTTTATATATTAAAAAATATTGACCAGTCAAGTTGAAAAAAAAATTAATACGAGTTTAGATTAGTTTGGTTTATCTAAAATCAAGCCGAATTACGGATAAATTTTTACCAAACCAAATGTCAAAATCTGAGAGAGAAATTGTGAACCAATAGTGGAGAAGTATTAAATAAGGTTAGAGAAGTGAATATGAGTAATTAAAAAAAGGAGTTGGCCACGTCATCCCAAGAATAATGGGTGGTTTTAGTATTGAAAACAAAAAAGACGATAAATGTCATTTCGGGCAACCACATCACAGGCGGCCGTACAGAGTCACAATTCTGAAGACACCCCCCCCCCCCCCCCCAACTGCTGGTTGATCTGATTATGATGATGATTAATAAATATAAAGAAACCTGGAGAGCCGAGCCGAGCCGAGCCGAGGCTGCTAATATGATAAACATCCACATCTTCCTCTCTCCTTTTGTTAGGTCTGTCGTACGGCTTTTTTGTTCACCATTGCTTTTAGGTAGGGTAGGGGCTTCCATTTCTTGTAACACTTGTCTTCCATTTCTCAGCACAACATACCAGGCATGTGTCCATACTTAAATGAGTCCTCCTCTGCTTATATTTATCGAGAGCGAATTCGAAATACACTAACATTTTTCGCTATTCTTATTTCGATCAAAGAGAGGAGAAATGGGGAGCATTTTTGTTATTGTTTTTGTTTTTAGTAGCACGAGGCAAATGCAGAAGAGAGATGTGGCCAGGGAAGCCATACGAGCCGATCTGAAGCCGAGTTTATTCAGAATGAATGCAAGAAAGCTCCGATGTTTAATGACTTGTCCATCCAACGTCCGAATCTCTGACACTATAATCTAAAAAAAAGTAGCCTAATTTTAATTTATGTGGTATCCACGTGCTCCCTCCTTATTGGCTCCTTACATTTCTCCAAAATACATCACTTCCTCCTACTTTTCTTTTCTTTCTTTCTTTTTTTTTTTAAAATGAGGAAGAATAGCAGGTGGGCCTCTTTATTCTCTCTCTCATCCCTCCACTTTTAAAATCCCTCGTCGGAACAGATGCTCCGAATATCTTAGCCGGAAACCTCCCCTCTCCCTTCCTCTTCCTCCTCCACCCTCCGATGCTCAGTTTCCAACTAGCTCGTTAAACCGCCACGTTGCACAAGCCGGATAATCGACCGTGTTTCTTTGTTCTATCACTCCTTGTTCATATGCTCGGTATCCAGGCTTTTGAACATGTTATTATTCCAGTTCTCGTGCAGAAGTTGTTAGCGTCGATTGTAAGTAGTTACTTTTTGCTCCCGTGACTTGCCTCCTGTTCAATCGCTAGGGTTTCACGCAAGCGAAGCCTGGCTTCCAGTTGAAGCGAATTTTATACGACGAGGAGAGGAGGAGGAGAAGCCAGCTCTTCTGGTTTCTTTCTTGTTTTATTAGTTACGATTGACTGTCTTCTTCCAGCTCCTCTTCTCTGTGAGTTGAGCTTCTCCGATTGAGATTAAGAGGCTAAATGTTGCTTCGGCGGACTGTTCCGCTGCTGTAGAATTGCGAGGGAAGTTGATAGTTAGTTTGCTGTTTATGCCAAGATTTCGGATGAGAGAAATGAAGCCATGTGTTGATGGACAGATGTGGAACTCGGGTATTATCTAAGGCAGTAAGTTCCTAACATGAGCTACAGAAGAGAGAGGAACGGGGGAGGAGCAGACGTTGAAGATGGTTACGGACGGCGGTCAGTTGGAAGGTCTACGGAGAGACAATCAAAATCTGGCTCGGGAAACGGTTCGATCATATCTCCACGACAGTCGATTGACGAGACTCGTCTCATTGACGCTAATTCGTTGTTTATTGGACTGAAAATTGGCGAGGGAGCTCATGGGAAGGTCTATGAAGGAAGGTCAGTTCTGCATATTCTGGGGAAATCTTCAGTTAATTTTTACTTGATTTTTTTTTTCAAATTTAGCCTTACTGTTCAAGTGGACTCGGATATGTTAGTTACACTTCTATTATCTTCTCCAACTGAGGGAATCGCTATTGTAGAAGCATGTTATTATGTTCTGTACTTTGACATAGTTTATGCCTCTGAACTTGTTGATACAGAAGTGTTAATGACAATGGCAATTCAGCAAGTCGATTACCAGTTTACTCAATGTATGGTTAATGGGGGATCTCTATCAGTAACTGTTATCATGATATGCGTTAGTTGTGGATTTCATTTTATTTGGTAGAGAGTTTGTTGTTATTGAACTTGTAGATTGGTTGAGAGGCTTTGTAGACTACTGCACTGTTGTTTGGTATGATTTTTGTTATTGCTAGCTGAGTTCTTGCAGATTACTCGGATGGTTTCGCGGGTTAAAGGCTCATATGCTAATGAAGAAACATTTGTTTTTTAGGATAAAGGTCACTTGGGTGTCTAGAGATGATTCCCACTGTTAGTTACCTAGGTATGCTATATTTTACAGATTCGGTGAGCGAGTTGTTGCGATCAAAGTTCTCCACCGTGGTAGCACTTCTGATGAAAGGTCAGCGCTTGAGAATCGGTTTGCCCGGGAAGTAAACATGATGTCCAGGGTTAAACACGAGAATCTTGTCAAGGTGAGTAGCACCTCGCAGGTCTGCTAAATAATTTCTTGTTCTTCTGAATTGGTCCTCCTGTTGTTGCTTATTCGAAACTACTTCTAATGCTAATATATTTGCTTTCGCTGTTTCTATATGAATCTTTCCTTCACTTAGGCTACATTTTCTTACCTTCACAGTTTATTGGAGCTTGCAAAGATCCTTTGATGGCAATCGTAACCGAGCTGCTGCCTGGGATGTCTCTACGCAAGTATCTCACAAGTATCCGTCCAAACAAATTAGAGCTTCCTTTAGCCTTGAGCTTTGCCCTTGATATTGCTCGTGCTTTGGATTGTCTGCATGCTAACGGGATCATACACAGAGATCTTAAACCAGGTACTTTGAAGTCTCTCATTTTTCAACAGTAATAATCTGTTCTCATAGTATGACTCTGTACAATTAGGAGATTTTGGGTTCAGATGATTTCTTAGACTGCACCTTTGAATAGTCTCATAGACTGATAGACCTTATGATTGTTGGCACTTTTTGTTCTGTTTGTAAGTCTTTCGACATAAGTTATTTTGTTAGTTTTTCTTGAATTGGAGACATGCATTGTGGATAGTTGCATCACTGCTTATACATTCACTTTTTTTCTGACTAAAGAAGCTCTACTGTTTCGTTGCTGCAGATAACCTGTTGCTAACAGCAGATCAGAAGTCTGTGAAGCTTGCAGATTTTGGACTAGCAAGGGAAGAAACTGTGACTGAGATGATGACTGCAGAGACAGGAACCTACCGTTGGATGGCTCCAGAGGTTAGTGCATCCCTTTGCCTTCTCTGATGGTCTAAACTTGAATGTCGGGTGAGGTTTAGCGTAACAGATATTATTTGTTTCACTTTCGAAAATAAAAGGCAAATATTGCTGCTGATATTAGCCGTCATTTGTAGCGAAATGGAAAGTTCTTCGCGACTTACCAAAGAAGTTCGAGTATTGGAGGAAATGGAAAGTCATTTGTTGATTAAAATAACAAGTTTGAGCATTTCTAGGTCAGCAAATCATTTGATTGGCTTTTCTGTGTCCTCTGTTTTGTCACTATGCCTGAGCAAATCATCACGTAGAGTTGGGGACGCAATAAACGCTACTTTTTTTAACATTTCCATTGGGATGGAGGGTAACGGTCTCTTAGGGAAATCCATTTAATTCGTAATGAAACCTATTTGTTGTCAGCACTTGGTACCACGGATGGGAAACTCCGGTCCAGTAAAAATCCTTTTAGTATGCGGATTTGCTGCCAGACGGGCACCAGCTTTTCTGAGTTTATACATCACTATTTACTTGCAAATGCTTCCTTGCAGTTGTATAGCACCGTAACCTTACGACAGGGAGAGAAAAAACATTACAACAACAAGGTCGACGTCTACAGTTTTGGGATCGTTCTGTGGGAACTACTGACAAACCGCATGCCATTTGAAGGCATGTCAAATTTGCAAGCTGCTTATGCTGCCGCGTTTAAGGTGACTAAAAAAACTCCATCCCCGTCATTAAATAGGCTTAAATTGAAGCTACAGTAAGATAAAAATATGTCCTTTTCCATCTCCATGAAGTATACTCATGACTTGTGATGTTGCAGCAAGAGAGGCCTAGCATGTCAGATGATATACCTCCAGAGTTAGCGTTCATCATACAGTCATGCTGGGTGGAGGACCCTAACATGAGGCCAAACTTCAGCCAGATCATACGAATGCTGAACGCATTCCTTTTCACACTCTCACCGCCACCACCCTCCTCGGAACTAAAACCCGAACCGAACGAACAAGACGAACGAGAAGCAGCTGCTACTCCTTCAAGTAATGGCTACGTGACGGAGTTCTCCGCCCGGGCTAGGGGAAAGTTTAGTTTCCTTAAGCAACTGTTCGCTGCCAAGAGGACAAAGAACTCCCAGTGAGTGGGTGCTAGTTTTGTTCTTTCTTTCGTTCTCCAAGAGATATAATTGTGTAATATGAAATCGGTTAGTAGTTATTCAGACAGCAGCAGAGTAAACAGAATGGAAAAGGGAAAAGGAAAAGAACCAAAGATGTGGTAATTGGTGACCCTGTTGTAAAGTGAACCAATGGGTCTAAAGTTGTAAACATAGACACTTTCTGTATACACTTTATCATTACTCTTTAAGTAACATTCAAGAAGCTCTTTAGATGATGCCGTGCAGGGTAGGGGATGTGTGTATTAAGAAATCATTCCCTTCTTTTTCTGACCGTGTAAAAGTCTAGGATTATGTCGGTCTTTTAATTAATTGACCATCCTCTCGCTTTCTCCCAACTTGCCGTCCCACAACCGTTAGATATAATCTGGCCGTCCACGTGTCGGAGTTGTAGTCAATTAAATCGCCAGAGTCAGGCTATACTTTAATAGGGGAAGGGCAAGGCAATTTTTAGTAATTAAAACCCTCGACTGGACAAAGTACCATTTACATTACGTTTTTGTGCAGAAAATAATGACTGGGAAGTCAATGGTAGAGTCCCCAGAGATATACAGAGAGGACAAATTAAGAGGCCAAAAGGAAAGTTAAACCCCCCCGCAAAAACAAAATTAAAGGAAGGTAGCTGTACAGTTGAGAGATATCATAATCCATTTTGCTTGGTGGTTGTTTGCAGATCCAGAGAAGACTGCAGATTGCAACCAGTTCATGAACTCGCCCTGTTTCTGAATCGTCTTCTTCTTATTCTTCTCGTCTTTCGAGGGTTGGTTGGTGTTCTTAGTCTTGATAGCCGTGATTCACGGACAAGGGAATTGGTTGCGATCTTCAGAATCTATTGGGTGAAATCAAGACGTAAATCTAGAGGAAGTACGCTGCAGCAGCTCATGGTGAAGTGAAATTTTGAGGTGATTTATTTATCATACGGCAAAAAAAGAAAAGTAGAGGCTGGGGGGAGAACTGGAGAAGTATTGCGATGAAATGGGAGAGAGTGGAGTTGGGACTGCGGCAGCGTTGCACACCGCAATCAACTCCGTTCAGGCGCTCGGGAGGGGTTTCGATGTCAACTTCGATACACGGTTGCTGTACTGCAAAGGAGTAGCTGGGTCTAGGGTTGTCCAGATTGACCAGGACCATACCAGAGATCTCTTTCTCTACGACGACGTTGTAGTACCTCGCGTTTCCAGGGATATCAGGAACTCCCCTGGCTCCCATGGCCGACAGAGTTCCGGTGTCTGCACTTTTCCCGAGGTATAGATACATCAGTCTCTTCTGTATCTCATTTTCTTTGTTAATTTCTACGAGTTGGTTATTTGTGTACGTCAGTGGTTATTGTGAGGAGGTTAGGCTGCATATAGCTTGTGCGATGATTGGGTTTCAGCTGCGGAATCTCAAATCCGTGTTTGGCCATTTGCCAGGCGGCTTAATTTCCTTGTGTAGGATATGTATCTGTGAGGAAATTCTTCATGTGTTTGTGCTTCAAGTTGGTTTAAACAGAAGTTGCTTGCGGTAATTCCAGCCTCGGCATGACTTAACTATCATGAATATCTTAGTGGTTGATTCTGCCATGCTTCCATATGAATTATCGTGTGATATCTCAAGTCCTAAAATTTATCTTGGGGAGTGGAATATAATGGAGATCGGCTCTCTGGAACTCAAGTTGGTAACCAAGAGTCAGAGATCAATCCGTTGTGATGTATAGTGTTGTCCCTGTTATGTTCTTGATTCTAAAGTGTGATTTTCCTCCATGATCTATTTGTTAGCCGACAAGAATCTTTTCTTGGAGCTTGTAATACCTGTTTAAAAAGAATGGAAAATATAATTGTCTAATTTACTAGGAATTATTGCAGATGGTGGAGTACTTCAACAAAAAAGCTCATCTATCAGGCAGTTCTCCAATTGGTAGCTTCAATTCTGCATTCAGCTTTAGTGGTTCCAAGCACATTGATGCTGCTGTCACAAAAACCCTCTCCATGGATGGATATTACATTCCTCTTGCTAAGGTTGAACTGTTCAGGTCACCGTTGGTGTTGCAAGAAAATGTGAAACGGGCTGTTCCAAGTTTCTGGGATCCTGCATCATTAGCTAGGTACGAGGCGAGCTTTTGTTCATGGAAATTTCTACTATCATGGCTTTAAAATTGGTTATGATTTGAAATTTACTTTTGGCAGCTTTATCGAAACTTTTGGCACACATGTTATCACCTCTGTGACTGTTGGTGGCAAGGATGTTATTTTTGTTAAACAGCATCAATCTTCAGCTTTGACAAAGATGGAGATGAAAAATTATGTCCAGGATATTGGAAATCAGAGGTTCTCTGACTCAGAAGGTCACACAAGTTCAGGTCCATTGAAGATCAAGGATAAGGCTAGTCCTCATATAATTCTTTGTTTTCTCTTTCCTTTCTCATTGATTCTTGATCTCAAGGGAGTTGTTCTTTCTTAATTTCCCAGAATACTGATGCGGGAATCTTTAACAGCCAGGGCATATACCCACAACCTACCACAACATATCTGACTGGGAAAGAGGTGTGTTTTTGAGTCTTTTTCTACCAAGCTCCATCACCTATCTGTTGTGCCATGGTTCCTTAAATAAATACTGTTGAACTATGTCGATGCAGGATGTGACCGTCATTTTCCGAAGGAGGGGTGGAGATGATCTGGAGCAAAACCATATCAGATGGGCAAGAACTGTGCGGGGTTCCCCAGATGTGGTGCATATGACTTTCGTCCCCATAACTGATCTTCTTAATACTCCTGGAAAGGGTCACCTTGCTCGAGCAATTGGTCTATATCTTGAATGTAGGGCTGCTAGGTTGCTTCACCATCATTACTTTTCTGATGTCCGTAGAAAGTCCATACTCTTGTTAACTGTTGTCTCTTTTTTTCTTATCATTCTTCACAGACAAACCTCAAATTGAAGAGCTAAGATATTTTCTAGAGTTTCAGATACCGCGGCTTTGGGCCCCTGTACATGACAACATTCCTGGCCACCAGAGAAAGGATCCTGTTTGCCCGTTTCTGCAGTTCAGCATTATGGGCCAGAAGTTGTATGTTAGTCAAGAGCAGGTATTCTGGGACTTCTAGCTACGTACCATTTATATAATAGGCTAATCACATGCCTATATCATCTTTCTAGACTGGAATAGTTAAAGTAGGTTGTTTAAGTTGTTGCTTCAGTCTTGCTCATCAAATCTTCCTTGCTCAATTCGCAAAACAAAACCTGTAGTTGCAATGCCGATGTCTGAAAAAGCATAGGACTTCGCAAAAAAAAATTAATTTTTTGGTTGACAACCTATACAGGTATCAGTGGGTCGGAAGCCGGTAACAGGGTTACGGTTATGCCTGGAAGGAGCTAAACAGAACAGATTAAGCATTCATGTTCAGCATTTAGTATCTCTACCGAAAATCCTCCTTCCCTACTGGGATACCCACGTGGCAATTGGTGCTCCAAAGTGGCAGGGCCCCGAGGAGCAGGACAGTAGATGGTTCGAGCCAGTGAAGTGGAAGAACTTCTCCCATGTGAGCACTGCACCGATGGAGAACCCAGAAAGCTTCTTAGGCGACAATATCGGGGTGTTTGTAGTTACAGGAGCTCAGCTTGGAGTGTGGGATTTCGGGTCAAGAAAGGTCTTGTACATGAAACTCCTGTATTCGCGTTTGCCCGGTTGTACAATACGAAGGTCGTTGTGGGACCATTCACCGAATAATAACAAGGTAAACAAACAATTGCCGAGTGTAAATAGCAACAATGCAGGAGGAGGAGGGGATTCAAGTTCAGGGGAGGCGGCGGAGAGCCATCACTCTGTAGGGAAGAAGTTGATGAAGTTTGTGGACATGTCGGAGATGAGTAAAGGGCCGAAAGATCCTCCGGGGCATTGGTTGGTAACCGGAGGGAAGCTGGGAGTGGAGAAAGGCAAGGTTGTGGTGAGAGTAAAGTACTCGTTGTTGAACTACTGAGCTCTGGACTCTGGTAGATTGGTTACATAAGTGCAAACTAAAAGTGTCTTCTCTTGTGTGGAGTAAATTTGTTTGAGATTCTTCATATTTGGGAGTATTTGTTGATTTTGTGGAATGTAAAATTGGTGAGAATGGGGTAGGAATACTATAATAATATTAGGAGTGGAGTAAGTTTTGTAGGATGTTTGTACCAAAAGTTAATTGACTATTAAGAAATATGTACAAAACTTTGTTAAACACCCACTTGCAAATGACTAAATGAGGAGCAGCCGTCATTGAAGCAGGGAAATGAAATGAGATGACCATTTTTTTGCTGAAATTGCCCACTTCCTCCCATTTCTCACCATTCTCTCTTTCGTCAGTCATTTGTTGCTGTGAAATACTACTGTTGTATTTGCAGCTGCATCAGATGGACACGTACATCATGTCTCCTTGTAACCTGTAGGTGAGTTTCCGGGTTATGTATGAGCTCTGAGTCATAGAGTAGTTACAAGTGCTAGTGTACTGGGAGTGCGGAATGAGGGGAAATGGAAGTAATAACGGGCCCCAACCCGCTGGGTACGTACGTATCTTTGGGCCTTAACCTGGGCTGGGCATCATTTTAGCCTGGGCTGGGCATCAATTTGTTGACACGACTCTAATGTTGTTGATTAGGTTGGATGCCTACTATTATGGGAAATAGTAGTAAAAATATTAATTTTGTAAGACCATTGATCATTATGTTGGCACCGTCATTTAGCCGGACTTGTATAATCAGGCGATGAGATCAGATGTTAGCATAGCAGCTGGTGGGAGGTGGGTTTGACAAAACAATGACAATGTCGAGAGAGGACGGTAAAAAAACCTAAAGTGTTGGTGTGTTGTGTTGTCACATGGAGTTATTAGTTGGTAGATTTGACTATACATATAGCGACATAGCCAACAGTAATTCCCCACGTGACCATGCAATTTTTTCATCCAGTTGCAGGGAGGTAGGCCATCTACCTGTAAATATGTGGGAAGTATTATTACGAAATGATATCCACATGCATGGACTGCATCTGTTTGTACACGAGTAAGATTATAATAATATTTATTTATTTATTTATTTTGCCCTAGTAATAAAATGCTGCCCATATGTAATTTTCACCGTCGGCAGGAAAAGTGGGGTCGGCGTATCAGAGGGTGCTTTCAGATCTGAATAAATGAAATGTGTGGTGAGGTGTACTAACTACTAACTACTACTGTGCCTGTTGGTAGCAGCAGTATGTTGACACATGGCAGTGGGCATGGACCCCGACTATATGCATGCATTTACGGTTCATGGGGTCCGCCTGTTATGTGCTTAAATTCTAGTTTTTTATTATTTAGATCATTAATTAGTTTTAAGCCTATAATTATCTTCTTCCTCCTTCTTTTCAACATCACTGTCTTCTTCTTCTAATCCTTTTGTTCTTCATCTAATCATTATCATCTTTACATAATCATAAGTGTACCAATTGACACGTTACACCGCCACTACATAAAATGTAACATACTGGTTTGGTGTGGCAATTGGCACACTTAAGAGAGTGGTCACGACTTGTTGTACAATAATTTCAAGCCCGCATTTCGGAGCAAATGAAATATGGCGATAAGGGGAGTGCATGCATGGACCATTTAATCAGGGTTGGGTTACATTACTTTGAAATTTGAAAAGATAGCCTTACGTACCTTATAATTGCTGCTGAGTGCTGACATACACAAATAATTTAATAAATTAGTCCCATACCATCCATCACTCTCTTCAATTTCCGTCGGTGAGTTCGAACCCTTTGCATTTCACACATCGATACGTTCTCTGTATACTCACTCCCTTACATTATTGCGACATATTAACATGTTTCTCTCAGCATTTTAACTTTTTTGAGTAATTACAAATATACTTGTATACTGTTTATAATGCTATTTTGTTACCTCAAACCTTTTCAAGTACTACCTACTCAAGTACAGTAACCAGCATGGTTAATAACCTAAATTGTCCTAATGAATAGGCATTTCTTTACCCCAATTACCAAAGAAAAGAAGATTATTAGAATTTAGAAGTGATCCATCACTGTCAAATCCCAAACCGACCCCCACTGTGCTTGGAAGCAAGTGTTGGGTTCAACATAGAGTAGCCCATATTAAATAGTAAAAAGTAAAAGGGGATTTCGTCGCTAAACAAATAGAGTTGGCTGCAAGTATAAATATGAACCATTCAATAATGGCGCCAATATCTGCAGTTTTTCTGCACTTGGTTTTATGATATTCAGACGGTGAGTGAATTTTAATTCCTGCCGTTCACTCAAGTGATTGTTGGCACCAACTTTCAAAATAACCTATGCACAGGCTTCCTCTTCTATTCCAATTCATGTTTGTTGGAATAATCCTTGACCAATTTCGGTTTAGTAAAGATTCAAATCGCTTGGGTCAAACCGGTTTAAAGTTCTTGCCTCAGAGTTAAATGAAGCGGTGCATTTTTAGCTAGAATCTTCATATATAAGTCTTCGAGTTTTACCTTTCTAGAAGAGAGGAGAGATGATCTAAGCATCATCCATTGAGAATTGGAGAGAATCACTTTCAATATTTTAGGATTTGTTGGCGATTTTAATTTTGTGCGATTGAAAAGTATGGAGCGTGTGTGTTGCTGCTCCATCCCAAAAAATATTGTTCTTACCTGGTACTTTCTCTTTTGTGTAGTATTAATTGTTCTGATTAGGTTTAGAAACTTATATTAAAATTTTGATTGTACCATAATATTATTTTTTTACTTTATAATCGATACTAATGAATTTGGCCTGAATCTCTTCTACTCAAACTCCACCGAAAGAAAATGGTTGCCTTTTTAGTATCACCGTCACTTGTCGTTACTAGAGATTCCAAATGAAATCAATTGAGGAAAGAAAGAGGTGGGGCATCCTGCAATGCCAACGTCACCGTTTTCAATATCTCCAAGGAAGGACACCCACATTAAATCCCCCGCCCAACCGCCAACCAACCCACCTAACCAACCAGACCCACTACCCACTACCCATAAAACTATTCCTATATAAACCCTCCCCCGCCCTTCACCGAAAAGTCACACAACACTACACACACACCATTCTTCAAAAACATACCAAAGCAACTTTACAAACCGAAAATGGCAGCTGCATTGAAGTTGGTTTCTATCTTGCTAGTCTGCGCCTTGGTGGCTGCACCCATTACGGTCAGCGGGTTGACCTGCGGGCAAGTGAGCAGCGGGATGGCCGCTTGCCTTACCTATTTGACCGGTCGAGCACCAGTCACCCCTGCTTGCTGCAACGGGATGAGGGGACTCCTCAACATGGCCAAGACCACCGCTGACCGCCGCCTGGCTTGCACCTGCTTGAAAACCGCCGCCGGCAACGTCCCTGGGTTGAATCCGGCAATCGCTGCTGGTCTCCCAGGAAAGTGCGGTGTCAAGATTCCGTATAAGATCAGCACCTCCACCAACTGCAACACGTACGTATTACTTTAACATTTCATTCTGTTTTTTTTCCTATACATGTTCAGATTCAATGTCTTGCTAATTAACGTGTTTTGTTACAAATTGCTGCAGTATCCAGTGATGATTTTGGACGGCGGCGGCGTGTGTTCTTGTTTATGTGTGTGTTAGGATAATAAAATAAGGGTGTTGAGAGATGGGGGAGATTAGAGTTACGGTGGGCGTAACTCTGTTGGGGTTTCCCCTGTTTTTTCAGCACTGGCTGCTCGAGAGAAGAGACTCTTTGCTGGGTCTTTTTGTTTGTGTTGTTAGTTTAAATTTGTGATGTTTTTCGTATTGGGGTTTGAAGGCTGCTATAGTGAAGTGGTCAGGTGGTGTAACAGTAACACTCTTTTTAAAATGGAAATGAAATGAGAGTGGTGTAGCTATATGCACACTTATGCCACTTCATTTCATCTTTTACATATGTCGTTTCTTTGTCTCTTTGCACCACCGTCCACCAGTGAAAAATGCATGAACTTTTGATTCCATGAAATTGAACCTATGGATCCAAAACAGAGACCCGAAGTTTTAAAAGTTAGAATAGCATACGAATCCAATACAGAGGATCATGATTAATCATATATATCAATATCATCAGCAGTATGCTGTTTCAGCAAAAAAAATCCATGAAGCTGCTCAAACAGGCAGATATGTATATCACAACTGAGGAATTAAATAGGGCTCATATATAAATACTGGACTCTGATTTCATAGATCAAGATTGACTTAGAGATTCAATGGAGGTCCAATAGTTGAGGCTAAGTGACATACATAGTTAACTACATAGGATATCACTTCGTTGTCATTTCCAGGCGTCGTTTTTGAACTAACTAAGTTTAGTTATGAAATGCTAATGCATGTTGTTACGATATACTCGTTTTTGAACTAACTAAGTTTAGTTATGAAATACTAATGCATGTTGTTACGATATACGATTCCGTTACAACAATCTCTCGTTATTTCATCTCTTCCTACTTCCTACATGGTATCAGAGCTATTTTACTCCCTCTTCCGCTCTCTTGATTTCCACACGCATCACGCGTTGTTTCTTCTCTCTTTCTCGCGTCTGTCAAACGCGACGTTTCTTGAATCTTCTTTTCCCGTTCTTTCAACGGCGCTGCATCTGCGATGGTTCGTCCACCAGTAACTGCTTCAGCTCCGGCGGTCGATGTCGATCACCCATACTACATCGGCACTGGATATCATCCTGGTCTTCTGGTTGTCCCGACAGTACCCACCGGCGCGGCAGAATATTATGCCTGGGCACGATCCATGCGTATGGCATTGATGACGAAAAACAAGTTATCTTTCATCGACGGATCTGAAGCTCCGCCGTCACCGACTGATCCTCTGTTCCAGGCATGGCGTCGGGCGAATGTTCTGGTTCTAGGTTGGCTGACGAAAGCCGTTTAGCCGGAAATAGCTCAATCCATCCTCTGGTTAGATTCGTCCCGCGAGATCTGGGTTGATCTCCAAGAGCGATTCAGCCGCTCGAATCTGGTTCGCATCAATGATCTGCATGATCAGATTTCTTCTTCGTACTATACTCGTTTCAAGGTATTGTGGGATGAATACACAATGTTCCGCCCAGTTCCTTCTTGTTCGTGCAATCCTCGTTGCACCTGCAATGCCCTTCCCACAGTCCGAGACTATTTCCGATCAGAGCAAATCATATGATTTCTCCGAGGTCCCAGATCCGGGATTTCATAATGGGCCCATTCAAACTTGAGCCTGGCGAACTGGGCTCAAGTCAAAATATTTGTCAAAATGGTCTCGACAAGCTCACTCAGCACTCGGCCCAAAATGTTATTTAATGGCAAACATTCACTTCAATTATACCATTTCATTTACTACGGACATTTCAGTGAAACATATATTTGATACAAACGTCATGTGACGAAATATCATTGAATGTTTTATTTTTTTAAAAAAATGAATATTGTCTTAACATCTAAGTATATAAGCAAAAACAAATTAATTATTCAATATTTATTATTAATTTAAAAAAGTCAAACCGTTAACCATAGTCTAACTTCATTTTCATTATTTTATTTTTATCGGATTAAAAATTCTCCCATGTCTTCGATTTTTCCCTCTCAATTTTCATATGTGTTTGCTCAACCAGCATATCCATGAAAAGTGTCTTCCCGTGATGAATGTGTCCAACAAGAGCAACATTGCGAAGAAGAGCAGGATTTGACATTAAACCGACAAGAAATTGGCTGGAGACGAAAGTTGAGGGGTCCTTAACCCCAACCTCCATCTTGATGTCCTGTACAAGCTTAATGATTGGCTGCTCAAACGAGCACATCCTCATCCATTACCAAAGTTTCCACGTATTCGCCATACACCTTTACCGCTGTAGGGTACTACTTCTTATCCTCAGCAAGAACAATCTGATTGTCCATATCTACATCGCCAGATGCTGTCAGCCAACCATTGGAAGCATTCCCTGCCTCCTCCTTTAGCCTCATCTTCATGAAGCCTGTCTTGAAGGTCTCATCTCCCTCCTCGTCACTCTCGTGGTCAAACTTGATTTCCGGACCAATGTAATTCCCAAACTCATCATACAGATTATCATCCATGTTTCAGATCTGCCAAAACATTTAAAGAAAAATTAGCAACCTGTAATTTGCTAGCTATACCACAATGTGTATATTAACGATTTCCTTTAACTAAAGCTTGCGAAGAGAAACACGACGATGCAATGCTTTGACTTAAAATTTACTTCAAACACGGGTAGACAGGTTGGTGACTGAGAAACGAAAAAATAAATTGACAGAAATCAGTCAATGACGAAACCCTAGCCGCCTCTTACCGGAGATTGCAATAATGGAAGAATAAAGAAAATTATAATAGAAATAATGGAAGGAAAGTTAACGGGATTATATCAAATAAATTTGGATGTTGATATTGCATTTGTTGATATATTTAGGTGTTAACATGATATTTTTTTATTTAAAAAATAAAACAGCTAATAAAATGTCATCACATAATATTTGTATCGGGTGCATGTTTCCACTAAAGTGATACCTTCATTTATCCCTTTTTATAAAGTTTGATATACAAAATCTTTTTGATGATTAACTTAAGAAAGACTCCGATAAAAACATGTACCAAATATAAATGTTATGTGACAGTTAATTATTGGGTGATTTTTATTTTTCATTAAATAATATTATATTAATTTTTAAAAATATAAAAACATACAAATTAATCATCTTGTCGTTAACCTTTTCTTCTTTTTCTAACATACCAGATATATTATCCGGTTGGAACTCACACTCTTACCGGTTAAACTACACCTATGTATAGCGAACATGAAGAGAAAATGATCGATTGATAAGGAAAATGTACATCTACCTTGCAACTGAATCTGGAGAAGGAGGGGCATTGTACAAGTAGTTTAAAAATAGCTCCAAGTTTGTAAAGCATCTGATGAGCAATAGGAAGCGGAAATGGCGGTTCACGGATACCAACAGTCACGACAGGTGCACCACCGCCACTGCTGTGATCCGACCGGGTATTTTCGTCATCCTCTGATTACAAAAACCAAACAAACTCTCTCATAAAAACTAAACAAACTCTCTCACTGTCTTTTTCCAAATCATCAATGGCGAGCGAAAACTCTTCGGCGTTAGCGGCGGCTTCGACCACCTCCCTTACTGGATCCCATCCATTTCCACCACTCTCTACGGTGAAATTTCAGTATCCTCTGTTTTCTCACGCCGATCCTCTGTTTTTTCACGCCGATCCTTTGTTTTTTTTTTCCCTAATTCTGGTTAGTTTGTATTCTTTCATTTCGGAAATTTCAAGGACGGCGGCGAGGCAGATGGAAGAATACGAAAATGACAGGAATTTCTTCAATCCCATGGTGAAAGAAGAGCTCTACTGCGACGAGGATTTCGAAAACGGTTCAAGCCCTCGCTGCAAGAAGAGGCGGCTGACAGCGAGTCCGGTTCAGTTCCTGGATCGGAGCTTCAAGAACGAGAACAAGCTCGGGCCGGAGAGGAAGATCCAGCTCGCTAACAAGATCGGATTGTAGCCACGTCAGTTCGCAATTTGGTTAATCGAAAAAAGATGTTTAAGGCAATCCTAATTAATCAAAAATATATATATATAAATGATAATTTTAAAATAAATGATGTTAAATAACATATTCGACAGTAATATGATTAAATTTTCGGATGATATAATTGTTAATTATACAAATTTAAAGGTTTTAATAGCTTAAAATTGTAAGGGCCAATCAAAATTCACCACATCACGTTTGTACCTGATATATTTTTCCACCGAAGTATTATCGTTAACTTAAGTCTCATCCTAAATCAATCCATATTTTATATTCATCGTTTTTCAATTATTAAAAATTTGGAATGTAACTGTTTCTCATAATTATTAGACTTTGGTATCTTATAGTCCAATCAACAGTAGGAAAACAACTTCATTTTATCTTCATCTTCTTTCATTCATCTTCTACCCAGTTTCGTACCGAAATTATTCATTGTAGAATACACGTCACATTTCTACAACACATATCTACTAGTCTATTATCAATTAAATTTTTTTACCAACAAATTATTAAAATACAACAGTTTTTGACATGCTGAAAAAATCTCTATTTTAAATTCTGATAACCCTCAATCTGTACACATAACTTATTCAAAACTGTGCAAATCTCCGCCCTCATAAAAAATTATGTTTGAAAAAACCGTTAATGAATAATATAAAATCAATTATAATACTTTTTCAAATTTTAACTTAAATTATTAAAATATACAACACTTCAAATCACTCTCCTTCGCCCAATGCAAACCATCACTCTTGCATTCAACCCGAACACTTTCCTGGACACAAAGAAATGAATTTATATCTCAACTAATCCAACCAAATAACGTCAATCATTAAAATTGTTATTAAATGAAGTACCGTACCTAAAATTGATATTCAAACAACTAAGTCTAAGCCCAAAAAAACAGCCCATCCACCAAACCCGTAACCCGGCCCATATATCGCCCACCCCTATATATGAACGATCAAACTCTAATCAGTCCTTCAAGTAAATATATCATACATACAATGGAGGCTAGTCATATATTTGTTACAATGCTCCTCGTCGTCTGCGCACTGACAGTGGCTACTGGAGCGGACGACGGAGGAATAACGTGCGGTGAAGTGGCGATGAGCATGAGGCCATGCGTACCTTACTTGCTAAAAGGTGGTCCCGTGCCGGCACCGTGCTGCAGCGGGATGAGGTCACTGAACGAGGCAGCCAAGACAACCGTTGACCAACAAAAGACTTGCGAGTGCTTGAAATCGGCGGCGGATAATATCCCTGACTTGAAGAACGAACTCGCTGCCGCACTCCCAGATGCCTGTGGGGTCGACATTCCGTACGAGTTCACCACCAAGACCGACTGCAATTCGTAAGTGATTACTTTAATTACTCTCATTAGTCGACATAATTAATCTTGTATGATCATATATATATTTCATTGTTAATAATGATCAGTGTGTTTTGTTCTGATCGTCGTGGCAGCATCGAGTAATGAATTGCAGTGAAGGAAGGACGAGGAATATACAATTGAGTGTATACTGTTTTTCTTATATATATGTTGATGTGTTATGCGGGTATGTGGGATACGAGTCTTGTTGACTTGTGTTATTTATATAATATTCTATGTACTACTCCTCCTCTATGAAACTTGTAGACCAAGTGGCCAGAGAAAGATAATCTACTATCATGTTTGTACTCATCTTTGTCGACCGTATTGAGTGGGGGTACAAGTTGAGCTTCAATTTTTTAATTCAAACTCGTCTAAGAAATAAAGACCCAAATTCAAACCTGATAAAATTCGACTAGGTCCGTGAACTCACTAATATGGACATATGCCTATATGCATCCCAAATTTATGCGAGGCATATTGCAATAGTACAACAAACTGATCCAGGACCCTCTTGAACACCTCTTTCTCCAACACTATCCTACCTAGGTTCCCAAGCCATTGGTCGGCCCACAGGCCATTAACTCACTTTAACCCTTCTCCATTGTTCTTTTCACCCATTCCACACTTACCTTTCCACTCGTAACACTCAAAGACTCCGCATTTAACCCGACCAATCACATGAAACTTAGCCATTTCCCAACTCGTTTCCATTTTCCAACACGTCGGTATAGTTCATATATTTACCAAGGCAGCACCATCTCCTTACTGAACTACACCATTTACTTCGTCTTCACCTAATCCCCCCATTCGAACTTAAAACATCTCCCAACTACCCAACCACACCCCCCCATCTCTTAAACTTTAATGCCAGCTTTTAGTTTCACCACCCTTTACATTTCTCTATATAACCAAACCCATCCCGCCACTCCAAAGTACTCCACACCACTTCCTACGTACACTCCACACAACAGAAACATACCGATGGCGAGCTCTACTACTTCCTCTTCCTTGATCATTGCTGTGATGCTGGCTGTCACTTTGTTGATGGCAAAAGGAACCACGGCGGCTGTAAGCTGTGGTCAGGTGGTGAACACTCTGTATCCTTGCCTAACCTACGTTCAATACGGTGGGGGAATACCTGCTACTTGCTGTAACGGCATCAGGGCACTTAACAATGCTGCTGTAACCACCCCAGACCGCCAAGGAGTTTGCAGCTGCCTCGTCTCGTCTCTCCGCGGATTCAACATCAGCCCTTACAGCCTTCGCCTTGCTGCTTCCCTCCCTGCTGGCTGCGGTGTCAACCTTCCCTACAGGATTGATCCTTCCATTGATTGCTCCAAGTATATATTGACAAAATCTATTCCTGTTTACATCAGTATATAAATCTCGTCAACTCTTGAGGCTGAGATTTGATATGTTTGCAGGGTCAGGTAAAAAGATGGCTTACAGAAGGGGTGTGGAATGTGGCAGCGTTGAAGTACCAGGCTATGAAGTTATGTCAACGGTGAAATAATCAGAAAAGGAGTCGTTACGTTAGCTTTGGTTGTCGAAGTTCTCTATTCCAGTATCTGTGGTTTAGTGTCTGTAGTGTTGAGGATGATTCTAGTTTCTTTATGGCAACAATGTGAGGAGTTGGTGTAATCGTGTTGATGTTCCTGATGTAGCATTTCTCCCATAAGTTGATCTATGGAAAGTTCGTCACCTTTTATTAGCTGAGATTTCACTACCATTATAAACAGCGCTAAGAAATATTAACAAGGTTAAACAAACCAGAGCAATTTGGTGTGCGAGGCCTTATTCAGAAACTGAAGTGTATTGACACTGGAGTGTACCATTATCTACACTGACACTAAAACAGTCAATATCTTTCCAGAGACACTACATTTAATGGACCTTACAACATTATTAATGGCATCGTAACCTACAAGATAGCCCAACAATCAACAACTACCACCTTTGGTGGCCTGTGAGTCTTGCTTAGGTGTTTCAGTGTACTATCCTATCCGGGAGACTGGAAATGCCGTTACCATAACACCAATCTTCGGCATATTTTTCCTATATGGTGTATGAAGCTGAGCTTACCAGAGTAGGTCACTGAAGAGGACTGTTAGATGATGATTCTGCACTCAATCTGTGTACCTGTTCAACTCTGAATACTGGTAACCATCTCATAATCATCTCATTAATAGAGTATAGTCAAGCAGAATATTAAATAACAAAGGCCATTGGCAAATGTCAATTACGAAGGTCATAGTTGATAAAACATTTGCATTACAGACACAATTGATCATTCATTCCAACACGAAACGAGGTGAATTATGTTTTTAGCTATATATACACATAAGAGATTTTCACAGGAAGAATAAAAAATCAAGAGCTGGAGTAAGAAGGACATGTACAAGTGAAGCTTGTTTTAACAATGGCTGAGGGTAAACGACATAGCATACCTCTTCATAGGCTGAGTGAAGATCTGATGTATGCTGAATGGCTCCATCAAGAGGCCAAGAACAACAATACATGAACGCGAAAAAAAAATGTTTATCCTATTGGTCAATCTGTGTGAGATCTCTAGTTTCATCTGCATTTGAGCTATAGTCATGCCGAATGCTCTCCATATGAGATTCAAACTCATAGAGTTTGAGCCTGCAAAATTCTGTCTCCTCTTCCGCAATTTTTAATTTGTCCATTAAACCTGCAATCTCCTCTTTCAGCTTTTGATTCTCCTCTTCCAGCAATTGTTTCTCTTTTGTCCACTCTTCCTCCTGTAATCATTATTTTCACTTCATGGCATGGCGATCCTAGGATAAATGAATACTTGAAGATAAAATGAAACAAGAGGGGTAGAAATATCAACTCACCTTGCCCTCCATTTGTTCAAAATGTGATACTTGATCGCTCCGACTATCCAAATCAACACGTTCTAGTTCTTCTCCGCTACTTGCAACAGGTGTGTCAGGAACAATCTCAACTGCAGCCACCTTAGGAGGAGTATCTACATCAACAGTTTCCAGTTCTTCTCTGCTACTTGCAACAGTTGTATCAGAAAGGAAAGCCACCTTATGAAGGGGAAAAAAAGTGAGATTTGACACTCAAATCATTTCAAAGATTGAGAGTAATAAGGAAAAGAAATGAAGTGTGAGACTAGTGAAGCTCACATTAACATTAGGAGAGTTCACGTGAGCTTCCCCCGATGACGTCAATGCAGTAAGCTTCTGGTGATCCTCTGACTCATAACCAGATGCGGATGTCTGGGAGGCTAGCAAACTAGAATTTTCTGTGGCTACTGCTTCTCTTGTATCGGCATCCAGATCAGTTTCATCATCAGTATCCTTAGTACAAAAAAAAGTTTGGAAACAGAGAACAAACCCATGTTAGAAACTAGTTTTTCTCGCTTCTGTTTGAGTGCCCAAATTTGGAAGAAACACTCACATTAACCACAAGAAACTGTTCATCAAGTTCAAGTTGGTTCTCATCAGTTTGCGATCTTAGAAGTTCCCTTACTATACTCAGACTTTTTTCAGCAGATGTTGGCTCAAGCTCACAAATGACCTGTAATATGTGATAAACCAGATGAATGATATAGATGGAAACGTACATCAAAATAACCTACGTTCTAAGTTGAGAACAACAACCCAGTAAACTAACCTGATCGTCCTGTAACTCCCTAAATTTGTCAGCAAACCATTGCGGCTTATTTGCCTTGCTATTTTCCCAACGGCAAACTCTAGGAAAAGTCAAGCCAGCGTCCAATAGATTCGGCCGAGCTAAGTCAATATGTTCATAAGACCATATCTGTCACAGAGAAAGAAGTAACTATGGATGTGCTGATAAAGGCAAAATATTTAGTTCCAGGAAATTGTAGCCAACAATCACTCACTTGGAGAAATATCAGGCAGCCGCCCATGTACTTGAAGCTTATTTCTTTCCTTTTCGTCAACCACGTTTGCATTTCCTCCAGAACAGCAACTCCCCACGCTAAGTGGCAAACATCATCCAAGTTTCGAAGGAAAGCAAGAAATCTTGAATCCACCTTATCAACTGAGTTGGGGAAAAGCAATGTCCCCATGGTAAACAACAGAAACGTCCTCACGAAATCATCATTGCATGTGTCCCCAAGCGAATCCAATCGGGTCTTAATCGAAGAAATGGTGATCTGTCTCTTTGGCATCACAGCCCCAAACTCTGCCTCTAGATCAGAAAACTCCTCATCTTCCTTCAAGATAACAGGGTCACCAGCCACGGGTAAGCCAAGAATCAACGCAACATCCATTAGAGTGATGGGCACTGTCCGGGAACCTATCTCGAAACTAAGCTTGTCAACGTTCCACTTGTCCATCAATTCAGCAAGAAAATTCTTGCTAACCATGTGGTTGGGGAACAGCAATAGGTTACCAAAACCAGTTCTCTTTATGGCACTCTTCTGATCATCTGTGAGTTTTTCAACCCTCTTAACAAATGAAGGCAACGAGAATTTGGTACTGAAACTGCTAACCTACATTAGATTAAACAAGGAACAAAAATAATTACCCAAAAAACCATCTACATTCACTAAACTTCGTGGTTTTGAAAGGAAAATAACGAGAATCTGAAAGAATTATTTAAGTTTGCCCTAGATTCTTCATTCTTGGCAGGAGAACATAAGTTCGCTCAATCTTACTCAAGACGAAGGGTAAGACAAGGGTGGAGAAGAGATGTGTACCGAGCTTCGGACTTCATCTTCTTTTTTTAAATCAATGCTTCGGACTTCATCTTCAGACGGAGCAGCAACGGAAATAGATCTTCGAGTTGATCTTCTCATACTGGAGCTTCACTGAAAAAATGACGAGAAGAAAATGAGAAATCGGCTTGAACTTCAACTGATGCTTCTCGAGTGAGAGTAACAGAGTGAGTGACGAGGCTTTGCAGAGTGAGTTGAAAGTCGCAAGACTTCCAAGGGAAGCTTTGTTTGCTGCGGAGAAAAGACAGAGAAGAGCGCCAATGGTAGGATATAATTGGCTTACTGGTTTTAAATTTTGAATTAATGAGGCTGCACGGTGTTAACAGTATTTCAGTTTCACCCACCTATAGTTATTTGTATTTATTTACCAGTTAGGGCATGGGCTTTCCTTACGCCATTGGGTTTTGTTTTTCAGCCCATGACTGATGGCTCCCAGATGGGCCAACGTTGACGGTTCTAATTTGTGAGGCCTTTCGCGTTTTCAAGGCCTGATATCTACTCTATCGTGGGCCCGCTGAAAGGGAAAAGTCTTTCATTGGCTATCATCCTAACTCCAAAGCAACCGCATTGATATAAAGAATAAGATCTTCCAACATGGACTGTTGATGAAATTATTCTTAGGTTTGTTTGATTATGAGAATAAGAGTTTTTAGTGAATTAGATTTAGAGGTTGGTTTGGTGAATTCAAGTGATTTTGTTGGTAAGATATGCTCTTTGGTGTATATAAGATTTAGTAAACCTTTTGTTATTTAGGTTGGAAAAGGAAAATTATAAATTTTATTACGTTTATGAGATGAGTTATTATCAGGATCGTACAAATTATTTACGAAATAACTTATATATATATGAAATTATAGAAAAGACTTTGGTGCATTAGTGTACATAGTACATTTTGTCACATTTTTGTTATATATTATGCTTAAAATTAATATTTTTGAGGTTCTTGTTTAGTGTTTAGGGTTTAAGACATAGTGGTAGGTGTTTAGAGTCTAATTAAGAGCTTTATGATTGGTTAATTTAGATTTATGATAAAAAGTCAGAGTTTGGAGTATGATTAAGGATCTGATTTTAAATCAAATGTTTGAGAGTAAGAATTTAGCGTTTAGAGGTTTAACATTATCTTTTAGGGTTTCAAATTATTAGAATGAAAGTTTTTAGTTTTGAATATACTGTGTACACTAAAGCACCAAAATCTCCATCATGAAATTATTTCTATTTCAAATTTTTCACGACCAAATTCTAAAATCAGACATTACATTAGATTAATCATTACGTTAAAAAAAGTTATTAACGAAATTTGAGTAATTCTTATACAAGTTATATATACGAAATCTCTTTTAGCTACTTCAAATAACTGTAAATCAAATTCCAAAGTCATACATTGATGAAGAAACAAAATCAAAATGAGACGAATTTACGTGGAAAGGAGATAATCTTATTAAGGTTGGTGAGGAAAGTAAATAAAAAAGATGTCGATCCCCCCATGTGATGTGATCCTTTTTAGTCAGCTTCTTCTGTTTTTTGGTACTCTGCAACTTTTAAACACAGTCGTCATCTCCTTGCCTCATTATACACGGTCGCCATTAAATCGGTTGGTGGGTTTCATTTATTAACAATCATGAGAGAAAACCACGGGAACCATTTTACAGAAAAGCTCAATCTCATTGATTCACAGTACTACAATATAATTCCATATTCCGAATCCCTTGAAATTCTCCTCTGCCGCCGTTAACGAATGACACGAATCCACGCATGGCCCGGTGAGTCCGAGGAAGCCGCTCGAGTCGCTTGGGAGCAGGCGTATCTCCGGAAACACTGGAGGACGGTACTGGTTGAGGTGCTCGTCTGTCTCGTGATTTTTGCTGGGGTGTTCTTCATCAAGCACTGCGTGAAGAAATGTCGGAAGAAGCATTGTGTGAGGCGGCAGATCCGGGTCGCCGCTCACGGGTCGGGTCCTCCCGCCCGGGTGGTGGTGGTGAGTGGTGAGTGCTCCATTTGTTTGGGGGAGTTCTTGGACGGGGAGAGGGTTCGGGTGCTGCCCAAGTGCAATCACGAGTTTCATGTTTTGTGCATCGACAAGTGGCTTGCGTCGCACTCTTCCTGCCCCAACTGTCGCCATTCAGTCGTCGGCGGCGAGCTTCAGAGGCTCCCGGAGAATATTGTTCGGCAAGGGTTGACGACTTAATTGTAAAGGCTAGTTAGAGCAATTCTGACTCGTGATGTAATTACATAGTAATTAAGTAAGTAATAAGATTGTTTGGTTTTCTTTTGTTGCGTTCGTGATGAGTTTTAAATATCTCAGAACTCGTTTTGCAGCCAACATGTACTGGTCAATTGGGGCCTCCATATACCTACTAAGAGTACATACTGAATACATTATATCTGGTCGTGTTGCAATCATATACAACAAACTCTCTATCAAACACTTATATTCAGTGAAATTGGCATATACTCTATCTCTAGCCTTAGTCAATTTAGCATCGGGAACCATAGGATTCCTAACAAAATTACATTCCATCAAGTTAAATTTGGCCAAAATCTCCTTTGCATACTTTTATTCAACTTCGTTTGGGTTGTTCACTTTGGACTGTCGGAACTCATTCGGGCCTTTCAATTCGGATGACTGGGGTGATGTCGGGAGTGGCCGGTGGTGGTAACTGGGGAAAGAAATGATGCTCGACGGCGGTGGTGGCGGAGGCCGGCGGTGGTGGTCAGCTGTTGTGGGGTCATGTGTCGGTGATTGTAATTCGACCAAGAGTATTCAAGTAATTATGCGTAAAAAATTTGAACTCTTTAAGATTTTTTTTTTTAAACCAGGGAGATGTTTAGCAGCTCTCTCCGGATCCTCTCGATCTGTTGCGAGAGATAGAGTGGGATCTCACTCACTCTCCTGCAACTAAACTGACAGCATAACAACAACAATCACTCTCAGTTTTTAGCTCTGCTACTCTGTGTTTCTCGGATGCGGAAATCATGGGAAATCAGCATTCACGCCGAAGGCAGCAGATTCCGATTCCGATTCAAGGCCAAACTCGCCCAAACCAGAACCAAGCTCTCTAGATTCCCAATCCTTTCCAGGATATACACTTCCCTCTTCAAACCAAAAGAAGCCTTCAAGTTGAAGAAGCCCAAACTCCTCGAAAGATCGAGGCTTTCTCATTCAAGGTCCAAGCAAGACGCTATTTCCCCCAAGAAAACTCAGATGGCAAAGAACCCAGAAACAAAGATTCCACTCAATCGCCGCCAGGGCAAGACCGACAAGGTGAGTCGAGCGCAGCCATTTCTGATTCTTCTTGGAAGTTGAATTCCTTAGCAACTAAGTGATTGATCAAATTGGTGTGTGGGATTGAATTGAACAGGACACAAACGATCTGGGTGTGCTGATAGTTAGATCGGTGGAATCATTGTCCCAATCAATAGAGCAGAGGAGTGGAAGGGGGATATTGATCCATGGGACTAGTGTGGTTCTGTTTGCGTTTCTTCTGTGGATGGAACGTTTGAGTAGTAAGGCGAGGAGTTTGGTGGTGTTTGTAGCTTTGGCAGTGGTCGGTTTGGGAGTGGCATTGCGAGTGAGTGAGAATGTGGGATCTGATCAAGCCGCTGTTTGGGAAGCTTGGAGATATGTTGTGCCTTCTGGTCGTGTAGATGAGCTTGCCCAGGTACGGGCGGCACTAAGTGGTGGAGAACTGACTGAAGAGTCTGCTTTTGCTTGGTTTGGTTTCTTATTTTGTTTGTGGATTTGTTTCAGGTTATCTTCTATAGGGTTTGGGAGTTCTTAGGGGATTGATTATGCAGAGAGGAGGAGGATGGCGGATTCTGTTCTAAAATCTCTGTCGCGTGGTGCTACGATATCATCATGAATCAGAGATGCCAGATTAATTGTTATATTCTCTATATATTTACCTTATAGTATCTAGCAAATTCACGTCATACCATTATATACAATATTTTGTATTTGGTGTCATTTTTCAAATTAAAATTATATAAAATTAATACATACTTTACTATTTATGAAAGGGATTTTTTTTTAATTAAATTTAATTGGACCGATATAATTTAATAGTTGGATCTCAACTTAACTATATTTAATCAAATTAAATATTAACTAAACACATATATATTATTCTAAAGAGATTTTTTCTTCTAATTTAACTTTGGACCCATTTAGTTGTTCTTAAGACTTAGCAACGATCGAGTTCAGATAGTTGATATCCGTCCCCGCCCATTGCAGTTTCAGGTTCAGGCAATACCCACCCTATATAACACTAAAATTATATAAAGGTGAGCCGTATTTTATTATTCATTAAGAGGTATTTTGTGGTTAGATTTTAATGATTTTAGTTAATTTTTTTTCTTTTTAATTAAACTTTGTTGGACCTATTTAGTTGAATCTCAACTTAATTATATTAAATATTAACTAAACACATATATATTATTCATTACAAAGATTTTTCTCTTCTAATTGAACTTTGAACCCACTTAGTTGTGTCTTAAGTCTTGGTAATGGTCGGGTTCAGATAAGGATAGTTGATATTCGTTCCTCACCCGTTGCAGTTTCAGGTTCAAACAATACCCACCCTATATAACATTTCGGATAGTAAATCTCATACCGTACCCATCCCGTCAATTTTCGGACGGGATTCGGTTATAACCGTAATAAAAAAAACTTCAAAACTCAAAGCAAAAAATCAAAAAAATATATCATTTGCAAACACTTAAACTATATAAATCACTAATAAAACAAAATGATATTATATAACTCAAACATTTAATTATTTTATATATGATAGTTGTAAAAATGAAAATAATTAATCATTATATACATAAAAACATCTCATTACAAAAGAACTTTAATTTACTGGGTCGGGTTTGGTTTGGATACTGAAATCCATACCCTACTCGTACCCGCACATAACGGTTCTCGAGTTTTCCATACATTTAATAACCGAACAATTTGAATTTTACCGTATTTGATAGAATCAGGTTCGACTAAATACCCATATTGGTGGTTATGATAGCCATCTAATCAATCAAATTAAATATTAACTAACCCTTTATATATTATTCATTAAGGGTCTTTTCCAGTGTTGTATATACATTGGTTTTGAAGTAATGCAAGTGTTGGCCTTATAGATCGAAAGCGGACACAATCTACTTCAACGATGCATTTCAGTTATTAGTAATGGAAAACCCGGTCTGGCTTAGCCCGATTCGGGCCAGTGAAACTGAAATGATCCCGTACTAAATAGGACGGGTAGGGCTCGGACTTCGGAAATATAATGTTTCGAATTGTGTAGATTATTGACGCATAAACAAAAGCACACTACAAATTAACTAATGGCTAAGCGACATTACGTGCTCTAAAACCTAGTAGTTATAATTTATGTGCTGTTTATTGATTTTTTGTAGGCTTGTTTGGAATCTAGCAAGTTAAAAACTGTGGGGGCTGCCACATTGACTACGAAGAAATCTAAAAAATAAAGAATTAAACTAAAACAAAATTGAAAGAAACCGTTGAAGAAAAGACCAACAAAGGCTGGAAGACTTAAATGTTTAATTGAAATAGTCAAATAACTAGATCACGTTAACAGAAATGATTAGGAAAGAAAGAGACTACACAACCTATCAAAGTGACCCGAGAAGGTTATTGGTTAGTCAAGTTTGGATCTGGATATTTGCATTACCTTTCCCCTTGGCGATATAGATGGCCACGTAGGTTAGTGGGTAAGATCTTGAATTGACCTGAGAAAATACCTGCGACGAACCAATTGCTATGGCTGAGAATTACAGGGTGGTCAGAGATCAAGCCAAGCCCCATACACAAGACGAACTAGCACATCAATAAGTAACTTACTTTAGCATACCTGAAAAACATCCTATTACAATCAAAACCCCGGGGAATGAAAATTAATCCCACTTAGTGTATTGTTGTACAATGAATAAAGACATGAACCCTCGAAAACTCTCATCGGAAGATGAAATAAAGAAGCAAACACGGTAATACGTAGCCTACTACACTGCAGAACCAGAAACTGTTTTCAATATACAAACAAAGGGAACAAAAGAATTCTTACTGCCGTGAAATGAAAATGAACTCAGGGGAGGGAGGTCACAATGTTGCTTTCTGGGTTTCTTCTGCTTCATCTTTGTTATTCTCTTTCCCATCTTCAACAGCTGAATCCAATTTGCAATCCTCCGCAACTTGTTGTTCTTCACCGTCACCACCGCCACCTTCTTGTGGAGTAGCAGCAGCAACAGCAATAGCAGGCAAATGAGATGTTGAACCTCCTTTCCCAGACGCCAAGTTCCCTACTAACCTATTCTGATTCAGAAACGACTCCAGCGGAAATCTCGCCACTTGAAGAAGATTCAAGACGCCGCCTGCTTGGGTGTCTTCTTCACGATCCGGATGGCAATTCAGGTCTATATGTCCCTTCCCGATATCAACCCATTTCTCTGCTAATTTGTTGCTTAAGCTTTTGGTCCTTTCCAACTCATTTGCCACCATTGTTGCTTCATTCTCTACAGGATCTATCCGTGCAGTAGATAACTCGGCCTTTGAACTACTTTCTGTTTCTGCTTCATCTTTGGACCCACCCCACAGCTGGTGATTCCTCTGGGCAATCTCTGCTTCACGGTCAGACTGGCGCTTCTTCTTCCGCATCATTAGGGTTTTGAACCGGCGTTTCACTGTCATGCAGACATTACAGGTGCATGTCGGCTTGTGCTTACCTTTCCCACTAGGGGGCTGGATGCACACAATGCAAGAGCAACCTGGGCGATGCCTGGGATGCTTTGTTGTTGTTGCAACGGCAGCAGAGGGGCCTGGCTCTCCCATGTCTCCAAGGATTGCTGCATTAGCCAAAGCATCAAGCCCTGATGGTTCAGCCTCCTGGGCTGCTCCCTTGCTGCTTGTAACTCTCCGCTTCTTGAAATCTACATTGGAAGTGAAAACGATGTCAGGATATTATAAGCTTTGACAATAGCTAGTATTTTTGCACTCTGGACATTGTTTTATAGTGTACCCTTATTCTTTCTGAGGAGATTTTCTAATTCCCTTGGGGTCAACTCATCTGGAGCAGAGCATGAATTCCTAACGAATTAAGATGAAATGTCACACTGTTAGTTAGAATTTCCCAGAGATTGGGTGCTGGTCAGAGAGGGCAATAATAAAATATGCTTCAAAATGAAATTTACTGTGGACCTGTTTTGATCCCAAGCATTCTCTCTGCATGTCCACTGGGGTGGAAGAAGAAAATCAACAGGCAACTTCCGCCATTTCGAGCAGCCATCACACTGAGCCCATTGCTCCTGTGTTCTGGTGAGGATTCAAAAGAAAATGCAGAACCATGGACAAACACAGAAAACATTAATTTAATAGGCAGGGAAGGTGCGAATCAAAATAAATGGCAATATGTTCCCAATACATGAAATCAGACGGACTCCTCTAAGCAGGAAATGGAAGTCTACATCTGGTTTGTTTATAAATTGCACTCAACAACAGAAGTATATAATGATCATGACACTGCCAAATTTGCTTACCCAGTTGAACGAGCTATGAATATACTTGTCTTCCCAAAAACAGGAGGCTCCTACAAGGAAAAACGAATCTTTCTTGAGCAAACAAACAAGTATGCTCTAAGTTCCTGCTCGAGCAGTTTTCTATGTAAATGTGCAGCATAAAGCACCCAATCTAACCTGAAAACTTCAATAGAACTTTATTTTGTGCCAGTGGATGTGAAAGGTGTTATATATGTAGACATGGAACCGACAAATATATCAAATAATCAGCACAAAGATAAATGCCAAGCCAGTTACTCACATCATATTCTTCAAAATCGTAGTCCTCAATGGTGACGATGCTAGGTTTGGCAGTTGGGGGTGGGCGCAGCAAATCTTGTGCTTCTTCCCAGGTAAGCTTCAGCTCCAAAGCCTCTTGGCCGTCCATTAGAAGCCTTTTATTTTTGGATCCGATGTTCTTTGCCTTTTTCCTCTCGGTAATTAGCATTGATGGCAGCATCAACCCTTCCTGAGTCCTATCCTCCTGGTTCTCAGTTTTATTCCAACTAATATCACCTACTGACTGCAAATGTTTTGACAGCGCACTTAAGTGTGCATCATTGCTTCCCTTCAGAGACTGAAGAAGGCCACAGCAACCACTTGTTACAGGTAGGTTCTCAAAAACACTGGAAAAGGAACTTTCACTTGAATGAACACCATTAGGAATGGGAGAACGTTGAATGTCCTGTTTATTTCATATTTATATACGAATATTATCAGGACAAGTTTGTTCAAGTAGAAGCTACTGTTGATTTTTACCTGCATAGCAAATGAATTTGAAGCTTTCCTAAATCCCATAACAAGTTTCCCCTCTGGGTCCATACGACTGAATGTCACTGCAATTTGAAATTTAATCAGATAGCATACTTCTCTAGTCCAAACGAGAAGATGAAGTAATTTTTGTAGGTCAATGAAAACATGAACAAAATTATCAGGTACACTGCAAATATGCCCAGCTAACACAAAACACTGAAGAACTACTTTCAAGTCTCAAGCACGAGTAATACTCTGGATGCAGCTACACCTTTCTAAAGTAAGAAATATGTACCTACGTTTGAAATACAGCATGAACATGTAGCATTACACCCATTACTGAAAGTATTATTCTCTAGAGGGGCGTAGATACAGTCAAGTGTATAGCATAACAAGGACCCCTAATGTAAAAGAATAAATAATACGTTTCATAAGCAAGTGTAGTACGTAATCTGCATATGTCAAAGTCAACTTTCAGTTCAGGAACAGGGTTTAAAACATACCAGTATCTCCAGCTTGCAACTGCATAGACTGTATGCAAGGGGTTACACCTTCCAAAACATACATCCTGCTATTATTATTCGGCCAAAATCTGAACTGAAACACCCACTCTTTCCCCTTCACATCTTGAATCCTAAGTGGAATGCCTTCTGGCTGAGAGATGGGTGGAAAATATGCCTGGATAATTGTTTAATTGAACAATGAGCTACCATCATCCACTTAAAAATATTCGGAAATGACTGTTATCACTTGCAGATTTAACAGAACCAGTAGCTTACTTCAGCACAAGCTTTAGGGAGGACCAAACGGCCTATACGACCAGCATCACTTGCACTGAGAACCTTTTCAAACAAAGGCACGATAGTGGAATTTGAACTTCGAAATGGTTAAGGATGACAGTTTGCAAGTCCGCACATAAACTTTCAAACAGACACCAAATTGATAAGTGACGAAGGACACAACACACTTATTAGCACTAAGAGAGTAAGGATACTCCATAGAGATCTGCTGAAGTTCTTGGTCGGTAATCCTAGGCCAATAACGAGGTAGCAACTGATTTCTTCCCCGTCCTTCAGCAGGTGGCCTGGCAACACGTATTGGCGAGCACATGACATTATTCGGCTCCAATCCTGTCACGAGATTCGACTTTGGGGGCTTGGGCAATAGGTGGCGAGACCTTGATCCCTGAAGAGGAGGCGTCTTACTTCCTGCTCTTTCATCAACAGTAGATCCAAAGGGAGTCGGGCTCCCTAAAGAAGAACCAAGTGCAATAGTCAAGTTCGTATTTGCCAGTGAATCATATAAATCTTTTGGCCCCATAGTTGCTCTGTTGATCTCTGGTTTGGCAGCTTGAGAAAATGTATTTGACATTTGATTAAAATGCGAGAAACTTGTGCCTCCAATTTCGCCAATATGAGGAGACAACATAGCTTCTTGCTTCATCTGTCTAAAAGATGCTTTGGTGTCATCACCATGCAATTGAAGCAACTGTCTAGCACCAATACTTTCAGTGTTGTTGCCTAACTGCAAGAGACTTCTGTCTACATCCATCCCATTCTCAACAGATATAGATTGCATTTCCATGATGTCATCAATTCTTGATTTGGTAAATCCATTAGGTTTCCTATTGGCGCCAATCTGCGTAATAAGGTTGACCAAGAAAATGTGGACAAATTCAGAAGCTATACCAGTTGAGAGCGCTGAAACTAGTGCAGATAGAGCTGGATGAAATTAAAGTATTAAACGAAGTCATCTGAAACTGTAAATCGTACACACAGGATAACAAATAACAAAACAGGATACTGCAGTCAAGTGAACATTTAGCCTAGGAATACAACATTGCTGGCCCTGCTGTTACAAGTTCAGAAGTAGACGTCATAGTAAATAAATAAAAGGTATACTAAATTTATGTGCAAAAATTCAAATGGATAGTTAGGAGAATCAATCTCACAGAAATCAATCCAGAACTTCTAGCACAGGTTATGCAGTTTATGCCACCCCCATCAAGGAGCTCAAGGAGAAGCCTAGAAGCAATGCAACCACAATGAAGACGCTGCCAAGAGATATTCAAAAAAATAAGTGGCCGTTATAACGAATCCACTATGCAAATTGGACAAAAGAAAACTGAATAATCAGGAATCCTTTGACCATGGACTTACCTTGCCACAAGAACTGCACTCCCTCCAGCCGGAATCCTTAGAGTGAAATACTTCACAAAATATTGACTGCTCGTATGCCGAGCTGTAATCAGATGAACCATATCAGCAGATAAGTATACATATTCTCTTCCACCCAGATATCTACAAAACCCATTTAGCTTGAGCGTATGACTGGGAGTAAATCATTTACCTAAGCAGGTCAAATGTGCTAAGGTCTTAATTTTTCCAAGGTACCATTAAGGATTGGAACCTTGAAAAGATCATTGCGACAAAACTACATTGTCGAGTTGGATCCGAACACTTTGGGGCACTTCGTTACTTGAAGAAAATAAAACGTTTGCCGAAGCTTGATTTCGATGAAACTAATGGGACCTTAATCGAATTGGTCGTAAAATTAGCCACAAAAGCTGGACGAAGAAAATAATACAATGACACATTGATATATTCTATTCCACAGCGATGTACCCAAATTAGAAGTTGGAGAAATACGCCATAACCGTATAAAGATCAAACAAAAGCAAAACAATAAAAATACCAAATGGAAGGATGAAATTGAAGGAATATCGCCTAAACTAACAGAGTCTATACAGAGGAATCGACTAATAAGTCAATAGAAGCTCAAATAAGAGTCAAGCGCCAGTACAATTAACAATTAGATCGATTAATTCGCCATTACAGATTATAAGAAAGAGAAATTTACCCGCACTTATCGCAGAGATGAGCGAATTCTCCAGATCGCAGCCCCCAGCCATTTCTCCAACCGCTCGACGTGGATGCGCCGCATAATGCATTCATGCAAGTCTTTGACGCCATGGTTTTCGAATCTCGAGCTGGAAGACAATTCCACGACCAACAAATTTGAAATCGACAGAAGAAAACAATAAACCAAAAAAAATCCCTAAACAATCTCTCGCCGCAATCGGTTCAACTCCAAATCTATATTGGTCAAATCAATAGCAAGACCTCAAAAGACTACAATACAATACAAAATAAGAAACGGAGCCAGCTCACCTCTCCCGTTCTCGAAGACAGTGGACCGAAACGCTACTTCAGTTTGTAGCCGCAACAGTCAACCGCCGGTTGCAGCATGCTCTCTTGTGATTCGGTGGACCGGTCCCCGGAGGCGATTGAGCTCCAATGGCGATAAACAGACGCAAAAAAATCAACAAGGAATAAAGAGAGGAAATCGGGGATCGAGTTGAGGGGAATACAACATGTTCATGCAAAAAGCAACGGGTTGCAGAGAGAACAAAAGAGAGAAGAAGGAGAAGCGGAGAGAGAGAGAAGAGAGAAGAGAGAGAGAGGGTTTGGTACTAATCTTAAAATATGCATGCACGATGATACTTCAAGACACGGCGAACTCCTTCCCCTCTTTCTTTTTCTTCCCCCAACTTACCCCTCGCGTTTCCATTTCGCTCATTTAATTTTCTCTCTCTCTTCTCGTGCAGTCTTCATATGTGCCGGTGAAGAACACGCGCTATTACCAGCGGTGCGATGTTTGTGGAGATCGGTGAAGAAATCGAGTCTGGGAAGGAGGCGCGTGGAGTGGGAAATATGGGGGGAGTGATGATGATGATGATGGATGGGATGGAAGATAAAATAAGAGTATACGGCGGCAGGAGGACATCACCGTAAAGTGCGCCACTAGGCGCTATTTCGTTTTTATTATTATTATCCAGACGCATATTTCGCATGCAATTAGTGTACACAGAGGGGGTGGAAATGACTAAAATGTCACCCTTGAGCTGGGTCTTTTACGTTCGTGGGCCGTTGTAAATGCTGCCCCACGTCGTCCAACTGAAAGTTTTGTCAGCTGGCGAGGTTGGGGAATTTTATGACGAAATTAATGTGTGTGCATTATCGGTGGTGTTGCCTCTCTTTCAAATTCTCATCCTCTCAAACTTCTTTTTTCCTTCTATTTTATTTTTTTGTCAAGCCCATTAGTTATTGTTTTATTTGTAATATTGATGAATATAATATCTTGTAGAGCTCACCTTATTATTATTATTATTATTATTATTTTATATATAATTAAAGGGCTTCCAAATAAGATTTATTCCGGAGAATGCTTAAGAATTGGAGTTGTCAAAAGTCAAAACCACAATAGGGATTTTGTTGCTAACCTAATAATTAATATTGTATGACTTTTAATAATTTAACGTACTAAATTTCATTTAGACAGAAGCGGACGCAATAAGTAATTATATCATTGTCATTTGACGATAATTATAACTTACAAAAATGTGTTCGAGTTACTCAAAAGAGTACTGATGTTTTATTGAAAAGTCTACAATATTGACAATTGAAGGTATGCATTCTCAACTCCAACATTATAAGTTGTGACACTCGTCAAATACATGCACACATCAAATTAAAATTAAGGAAGCTAGTGTTTAATTATAGGTAATTATATCACAAGTTAATTACTATTACAGTGTATCTATGTGTACTTCATCGTATGTCTCAGTCAATCAACATGCACCTCTTATCTATATGTGTTTCATAGCCGCCAATGATCCGTGTCGAGCGGCCTTCCGACACATCAGCCTAAACATTTCAGGGGCTTCAAAATTTTGGTTGGAAAGTGTTGAATAAATAAATACAGATAATTACATATCTAGATAAAATTATAAGATATCTGCGATATAGTGATAAAAAAGTAACTTTATGTTCACGGACACCAATTCGAGCCCGATTGTCGAAATATATCTTTAATTGATTTTTTATTTCCTTCAAATTGCCTCTTCTTCCTATATGATCTTAACATGGCCTGGACTTGGGCCCATGGTTTGTTAATAAATAGACTTTTATGAATTATTTCATTGTCAATAATCGTAGTATAAATTCATATTATATCAAAATTATTAGTACTAAGAATGATTACAAATACTGAATACTGGGAGTTCAAAGCGTAGTTCGAGCATGCTGAGGAAATAACGATTTTATTTTAATCTTAAAACCATTGATTGGGAAAATAAAGTGGATCATGTTAGTACTAATAATGAACACACCAATATTGAACCGGAGTTCATTGTATAGTTCGAGCCAGTCGAGGATGTAAAAAAAAAACAATTTGATCTTATAGAGGGAGAAGTCAAAAGTAAGTACAGAAAACTAAAAAATTTTATATGGAATATGGTTGAGATGTATTTAATGTTCTTTCAATTTTCAATAGGGCTCAAATTTGGTAAGAGGCTAAATGTCATCGCATACGAATATTATCGATGATAAAATGCACTATCTTATGATTTTGTCCAATAATTGACAAGGTTCACACCAATCAGATCCTTGCATATAATCCTATTAGCCTCCTTGTGTCATGATCCTTTCGAACCTATGAATATCTTAAGACCCATTAATAACCTACCGATTATCTTGATTACACGGATACGTATCTTCTCAAATTAACACTAAACTTTATGGAACTCTGCAAAAGACTACCTATCAAATATTATCCTCGCAACATGCAGCTTCTCAAGTGCGAGTCCTTGTATATAGTTGACATGATTTTTTTTATAAACAGTTGACATATGATTATTTAAGGTATGAACATTACAAACAATGCCTTTAGGGAATTGACCAGCAAAACCCCGATTGTTAATTGCCGTAAATTTGACTGCTAAATGGGGTTTATGTGGAAAATTTGTTTTGCTTAGCGTATGTAACAATCGAAAAGATAGTTTATGATTGGATTGTACGTTACAACTTACATGAATTCCACCCTCTGAATGATTATATATATTAATTATCATCTTCTTTTTTTGTTGACAAAATATATAATTTATCATCTTGTTTGCATAATATGCTGGGCTTACAAAGTAAACATCTCCTTAATTATTGTCGAATTATTTAATCATCATCCGCCTGCCACGTTTCGGCATTCACGTCACAATCCAAAAACAATATAGAAAAATATCACCGGAGCGTCTCTTATCTCTCATCAAAGTTTGCGTTGTACAAGATGAAATTCCAACATAACCAATTATTATTATTCGGCTGATTAATTAAAAATAAAGGAAACGGCAGGAATTAATTATTATTATTATTATCTTCCAAAAGGCAAGGTGAACGGGGCCGCCCGCCCCTGCCGTTACTTGTTGGTATTTTCCGTTCCGTTTCCGTTTGAAGCGAGGAAGTGAGATAGAGATGACGTGAGATTTGTGCAAGGGGTGATGTTCGGTGACCTGGGAGTGCGGTACCAACAACGGTGAAAGGGAAACACCATTGGACCCACGCGCTTGATGATTTAAGGGTCAAACACGGCTGAAGAAAAGGCAAGGGAGGTGGTGCCACAGATGTGGAGCGCGACTGAAGTTACTCCACAAGACCGTGAGGAGTTTTCAAACTCTATTGAACTCCATCCGACACATGTATCATCTGTAGGACTTGTGAGTCGTGAGCTCGGAAGAGCAAGTTTTAGTCGATTAGGGGCTGGTCAAACGGCAATTTAGGGCCTAGGGCTCGCCAGGCACAGGCTGCAAATCAAAGTTAACATTGTTTATTCGCGAAGGAGAACATTTTCCACTTCAAGGTCGTCAAATCATATATTTCAATCGTTGATATTATACACAATTGTTTAATAATATTTTCATCTACCGTATTCAAAACTTCGGACGATTCTCGTTTTGCTATTATTAATGGTAAACCATAAATCCAAACAGACAAATCGTAGTCATTCTTAACTCATAGGTTAGCATAAAAAAGTACGTACCATCTCCCTGCTCTCATAATCACAAAATTTATAAGGCCTCATTTGGTATGGAGTAATGGAAAGTGGGGGAAAATAAAAAAAAAGGGAATTGAGGAATCATAAATTGTATAATTCCAATTACATTATTTGGTGACCAGGTTTGCAATTGAAATATAATTTTCAATTTATTAAGGATTTATTGTGCAATGACCATGATGTCCTTATTTGAAATTCAATTTAAAGACCCATCATCTTCTAGATAGCAAAAAATCGTTTAATACTCGTATAATACACATATATGTACTATATGCGTTTGGAATTTCTGTTCTCGTACTATTGTAGAGCCGTTTAATTTTAAAATTTTAAAATTTTCTAATTGTTGCAGAAATTTTAAACATATTGCTATGTTTAAATAATGTATGAAACTCTGAATGTATTAATATTGTACCATACTCGTACTGTATTTTACTACCTAAAAATGAGAACAAATCCAATATCCACCACTACTTGTATTTGCCAGGAAAGAAGAACTAATATTTGTACATATCTACAACCATATATTATAATATGTCATGGCTAATCATATAATTTTTCCAAATATGCATTACATAATTGCAATAATATATTACATGTTTTGGCTAATCAAACCAATATCCTACTTTTATTTCCCACCTCTGTTGTTATAGTCTTTATAACCGTAAGAGAATTTGGGGATAATAATGACAATATAACATCATATATTTGAAAAATACACATTTGAGAGAAAATGTGGGTTTAAAGGAAAAATATTTTTATAAAATATTGACCAATTAAAATTAAACAAATAAATATTTTTTTATTACTATAAATTTTCATAAAACCTTCCTAATTCCCATTATAATAAACAAGTACTAAGGAAAAGCATGGATTGGAGTGGGTGAAATGGAATGTTTTGGCTCAACAACTATTTCGTGATAATTGTTAAACCCAAAATAAAAAATGATAAACTCGTCAGTGGGTGGCACAATTGTTTTGTCGTTGAATAATGTTTCTTGTTTCAGATGTACGTAAGTAGTGGGGAGTTGTATGTAATACCTCAGCGATTAGCCGGTTGTAACTTTGAATTATTAGCTCCTATATTTTAACCTTTTCGTTCACGGATGCCAGGGAACGTGATCCCCTGCCAGTGACTGAGTCTGCCACTCCACCATCAAAAAAGCAGTGGGCTTCCAAACTATTACATGGACTCTAGTAAAATGCAAAGTAGGCCATAATGAAGTTTAAGGGCCCAATAAAAGACGAGACTTATGTCCCCATCTCTCTCTCTCTCTCACTCTCTTATGGCTTCTCCTCCTTTGATAAGGAAATGAATCTACAGTGATGGAACTGTAAGTAGGCCCAGTACATTCCCTCGTGGTCTTCTTCTCCACACGTGTACACTAACACAACCAACCATGGCAGTAAACGCAGCGTTCACACACTTACAGTTTTTACCCCATATCTCCTCACCCCCATTTTTCATAATTGATTTTACCAAGGAAGTCAACCGGTCAAAATTCAGGACGGTGGAATTAATAATAATTGAAAGCGATTTTTCGTTTCCCCCAAGTTTGACTCTCTTGTACAATTAGAACCACAAAAAGCGGGCCATTACAAAACCAACTCAATTGAGTATTGACGTAAGAAATTAGTAAACCAGGTTCGTAAACTGCAAGTATATTACAGCATACATTAGTAATCCATAAAAGAAAATAAAAAATTATATATGGAAATCAAATTACGGTACAATTACATAAACCGGCGATGATAATTAAGGAGGAGGAAGACTCAGCCGAAACCATCAAAATTCCCCAAAAAATCAGAACCTCACTGATCTGCTGAACGCCTTGCATAATTTAGGTTCCAGAACTTGACGATCCGCTTTCCCAGTAACAGTAATGCTACTATTCTCCTTCTTATTGCCATCAACCCTCTTCCTGCCCAGAATCGGTTTCAACAATTTCTTGAAAAACTTATTAAAACCCGACCCCACACGACGACTGTTCCGTTTCTTTTCCGCCGCCTGTTTCATCACCACTGCTGGCTCCCCAGCATCTGCTATGTGATCACTTAGAGTCAGCGGATCCTGCACTCTGTTCCGACCCGCTTCCACTCCTGACTCCGACAGGCTTCTGGCTAATATGGCCTGATTCAGCTGCACTTCAAACGACAGCCTCTCGAATTGGTCCAGCAACGTGCTCTGCTCGTCCCCAAATCTCTTCAGTACAACTTCTATTTCATCCATTTTGGTTTTCCTCATCTCCTCCAACATTCACATTACTTTTTTATCGCAGTGTTTGTTATTAATAGACGTTCGGAGAGGCTTGGGGGGGGGGGGGGGTGGAAGGCGCTAATGACGAGTAATCAATGTACTCAGTATCAACTGTTGTTTCCGCTTTTGTTTTTTCACTTTGTACCTTATTCTTTTCCTCATTTCCTTCCTTTCATTATGCTCCTCATTACCTTAAATGAATTGGAATGTTCTAAAATAGTATTGCTTTAATCAAATCAGATTGTCCGATTTGACTGTAGAACCGTTAGCCGGCTATTATAATGGTTCGGTGAAGTGAAAAATCGTACTAAATGAATCGTTTAAACCTGACTATCAATATATTAAAATGGATAAAAATGACGTTATTTTTTGACACACCAATCATTACTTCATTCTCATTAATGCTCTGCCAACAAGTGTTGTGTATCATATTAAGGGCATCTCCATCCAAAAATAATTTAACAATTTTTAATATAAATTTTATCGCTACCTTCAGTAATTTTGACAATAAACTTATTCAATAATTCTAGACACTTCCATCCCTATAATTTCTTAGAAAATTCTATTGATAAAACATACACTATAATTTACCTATTTTTTATTAATATATCCTTATAAAATTAACTCTAATTAAATATTTTTTTAAAAAAATGAATTTATATACTTATATGATATTGCTAACCAAATTTCTAATTTAACAATTTCTAACAAAAATTTTAAATTAACAATTACTTATATATCCCTAACAATTGTTAAATGAGTGCTACCTCATTCTTCACCTCACTTTAATAATTGCTAAAATTTGGAGATGAAGATATCCTAATAAACTAGACAAGAGGCGCGACACCCACAAACTGGGGTATATAGACCCGAGATTATCTCGATAACTCAACAATCTTGTTCCTTCCTCTCCTTATAAAAAAATAAAAACCCAACTCGAAAGCAAAACAAAAAATGACACATTGCTTGACTGATTAATCTAATATTTTTATTAGTGATTTGGTCAGGTTAAACATCTATACCTATATTCTCTAATGTTTTTTAAAATCAGATCGGAGATTAAACCGGTAAGGTTAGGGGTTTTGGGTTTGAAGTTTCGACCGAGGTTTGACCGTTTGCTAACTAACTGCCTAAACCGCCAAAGCGGTAGCTGCCTAGCAGGTTTGCGGTCCGACCAGTTCGCCCAACCGGTTGAGTCCGGTTCTGAGAACATTGTGCTAACTCCTCGCCCCAACTTGTTTACCTTCCGGTTCGGTTCAATGGTTCTATAAGGGTGATTCAAAAATAAAAATGGTTCTGAGGGAATAACTATGCTTCTTTTGCTAAAAAATGTGGGCCTACAGAGGAGACTATTCCTGTTTCCGGCCTGTTTCAAATTAAGCCCAGAAGGCTTTACTGAACCGTGCCAGTGGTGGCCTGTTTCGTTATCACGCTTTCATTACAGGCTTACAGCGGGGAAGTCTTCTGTATTTCTCACCGTTGCCTTAAGTCGAAGAAATTTTTCTTCGCTTCTTTTCTTACCTCTCCGATCACCGCCACCACCGTTGAATCAAAATTTCAAAATCTTCTCCCTTTGTATCACGTCCTTACAACCCATAACCTTTTTATAGCGTCGATTTGAAGCTTAATTCAAGTTGCGTGAATTTTTCGTTCTTGAACCCAAGATTCCCAGCGAGAAGATCCAGATCCTGATGGAATTCGACGGGTCAAAATTGCATGTTTTCAGATCTAATCTCGTTTGAGGTTTGAGGATTTGATTCCGTGCTTGTTAAATGGGGTGGAAATGGAATGGAGTTGTTGCAGCAATACTTCTGATGTTTATCGCTGCCGATGTTTCCAACGCGTCCGGGCTCTCCAGCTTCCGGAAGAAGTTGGCTGGTGTGGTGACTCCTCCTCAGGACTCAGGCGGAGCTCAAGTAAATTTCTCTTCCTCTGTATCTCATTTTCTTTTTCTTTTGTTTGCTCCCGCCATTATTGTTTTGCTTCCGGTGATTTGATGAATATTACTTGTTTTGACGTCGCTGTAGGGCTCTCCGACGCCGAGTCCGAATCCTGTGAATACTACATCCAATAACTTGACAACTGTAAACAATCCGACGAAGGAAAACCCGGTGGCGCCAATGACAGTAGATAGTTCAACCACGAAAAATCCTGCACCGGCAGATACTACTGCTGGCGTTCCCGTTGACAAAGAAAAGGTTGCTCAACCTCCAATAAGCGCTCTAGGAGCTGAGAAGGGTGGGGAGAAGGACGAAGGAACGAAGAAGACGGATACAGATAATAAAACAGTACCGCAGCAGCAGCTGGAGGCTGGAGAAAATTGTACAGGGTTACCAAGGAGGTGCACTGACCAGAATTCCTTGACTGCCTGCTATCTACGGTTTGATGAGGGTAAGCCTCCTGATCTAGAATATACACTATTAAGTTATAACTATATTTTGCGCATCTGCCAGAGCATGATTCTTTAGTCCAGTGTTGTTGGGGCTTCTTTTATTTCACAGCAATGCACAACTGGTATAACTAGATCCTTCAATTTGTTTGTCTTCTGTTGGACAATGAATTGGTTATCTGTAGAATTTTCCGGCTGTTCGATACTTCATCTGTTTATTGTTTTTACTAAAGACGTTAAGGTGATCATAACTACTGATTCCTATAATATTTATCTCCAAGAACCAACTTTATGTAATCAATTTACGGACTGGGAAATTTGTGAAGCTCGAGTACAGAAGTGTATTGCAATTTTGTCTCTTTTGCTCTCTGTATCAAGAAAAAGTAAGCGTTGCTTTGTATTTCTTGCGGTTCCAGTTTGAACTGTTTGCGTCCAAGCATCGTTTAGCGTTCCTCTTGTATGTGTTGGCACTATCCATAGAAGTGAAAGCTTTGTGCTATGGTGCATCTTAGTTCGCAACCTTTTCTGATATTCTTATTGTCATCGCAGAACTAAGTAATGATAATCAGACCATACTATCTTATGATATGTTTTCTGTTTACAGTATCAAGGAAATTTGTGGTATTAATCCAGAATAACGGAGAACAGAATTTGAGTGTGGCTCTTTCTGCACCAAATACACTGGATGACGCATCAATTCAGATAGCAAAACATGAAAGTAAAAAGGTAGATTGCCATCTAGCAAGTCTTCCTTGTTTACTGTGCACACTTGTTGATCCGGCAGGATGTCCTCTAAGCCCTATAGGTTGTAGCATCTGATCGTTCTGAGGAGTTACATTAGTATGTATTCTTTTGAACCATGTTTGAGGTAGACAAGAAAACTTTAACAGAAAATAGGTGGACTTCAGCCATCACCTTGTAGAATGCTTCTGAAAAGTTCAACTAACAATCGTTTTTATTTCCCAGAAAGTAATTCAACTAGCAATCCTATGATTATGATTTTCGCTCTTGTGGTTTCAGATTAATTTACAAGTTGGAACGAGCGAAGTAGTAAGTTTGAATGCTGGGAATGGGGTATGTGTTCTGCACATGGATCCTGGTTTGGTACAGAGTCAGGGAAACTATGTTTTCCGTCTCCCTTCTTACGGCCAGCTACTTACCCCTGTCAATGGTGCGTACTTACTGATCCTTACAGTGGTACTGTTCGGGGTAATGTGGGCTTGTTGCTGCTTGTTTAGAAAAAGCAGAGTACAAGGTGAAGTGCCTTATCAAGAGCTCGAATTGGCTGCTCCAAACAATGAGTTGCCTAATGATCTGGAAACAGCAGAAGGCTGGGACGAAGGCTGGGACGATGACTGGAATGACGACATATCTGTTAAGTCTCCAGCAGCACATGCAGGGAGCATTTCAGCCAATGGCCTTACTGCTAGGTCTTCAAACAGAGACTCGTGGGAGAAGAACTGGGATGACTAGGTATTTGTTATTTTACCTTCTTCGAAGACTGGCACATAATCTTTACAGTGGATAGGAGGATACAAGAACACACAAAAATGGTATAGTATTTCAATGGCACGGGTTGCGGTGTTTGACGATTTTGGTAGTTCTGTAACTATGAGAGCCTAGAGTATATCCACTATTTCTCATCTCAGAACTGGGGTGAATGATTGTTGCTGGAATTCTTGGCCTTTTGTAAAATTTACGATGTCTTAATGTCTGAATTTTTTTTATCCAATTCAACTGTGGTACCTTACTACATATTGGAACACCAATAAGATATCACCTATCAGTTCAAAGATGCTGCAACCCAACTGGAACGTTATGCAGAACAATGAACTGCAAATGTGAACAAATAAAGGATACATTACAGATAGAATTTAAGCGTTGACCGAATATAGAATACAACATGTACTTTCAACAAAATGAGTTTGACCCAGTTCATTCCAGCTGTTCTTGGCCCTCTGCAGGGCATTGGATCAGCTCCAAGATCTTAACAATTTCTTGCATATCAGGCCGGTTGGATGGAACCTGAGATGCGCATATCAAACCAAGCTTCACCACTGGAATCGTCTCGTCTGTCGGGAAATCTCCATGGAGCCTGGCATCCACACATTCCTCTAATCTCCCATCTTCCAGTGATCTCCTCACCATGTCACTCAGAACCACCACATCGTCCTCCATGTATTCCACCGGTCTCTTCCCGGTCACCACCTCCAACACCAACACCCCAAACCCATACACGTCGCATTTCTCAGTTATCTTTACTGTTCTACATGCAAACTCGGGAGCCATGTATCCCAATGCACTCTGGATCTTGCTGCTCAGGATGCACCGGTCTAGCGCAGGTAACAGTCTCGCTAGGCCGAAGTCTCCCACCTTAGCCTCACCATTTTCATCGATCAATACATTGGTCGATTTCAGATTGTAATGTATGATGTTCATCTGATGCAAATGCGCTATTCCTTTTGCCAGCCCCAGGATAACATTGAACCTTTGTCCCCACGAAAGACAGCTCAATTGAGTCTCGTCGTGAAGCTGTTTATATAAGCTCCCACCCGGTATACATTCGTTGATAAGGAGCTGCAGTGAAGGAGTCCAGTAATAGCCTTCCAATGCCACAAGATTATGGTGCCTCACTTTCCCGAGTTTCTTCACTTCTCTCTCAAATTCGTCTTGGGACTTCACCAAACTCGACACGGCTAGCTTCTTTATGACGACTGACCTCCCGTTCTGGAGCACTGTTTTGTAAGCAACACCGAATCCACCTCGGCCGATCTCAAAGTCCTTGTTGAGCAAAGCATGAGCACCCGCAACCGATTCAGCATCCCCGGAGAACATGACAAGCTTGCCATAGTTCGGGTCGCTACCACCGGAGGAACAACTGAAGTCCTCTCCACCAGAAAACGCCACTGCACCTGGTGCTCGTGACATAGAAGAAGATCTCACATGGATATTGAGCAAAGTGACAGCTATGACACTAAGGGTAATGAAAGCCGCTGCACCAATAGCTATCATAGCAGAGATACTGAGGACAACTTTTCTATGGTAATGTCTCGAGGAGGACGATGAACCGGGAGATGAGTCATCCGATGAGTCCGGATCGAGGACAATAGGCTTGAGATGAATGGAAGGGCATGCACGTTTGACAACTGAACCGCATAGAGATGGGTTATCAGATACCGATGAAGGAGGGATGGCATTGAAGAACGTCCCGACTGGAAGCTCGCCTTGCAAGTTGTTGTGAGATATGTTGAAGGATGATAAGCTGGAAAGATTAGTGAGCTCCTTTGGTAGCCTTCCGGAGAAGTTATTGAAAGATAAGTCTACTAGCTGAAGGCTTCTCAGATCTCCAATGGCTGCAGGGATTCGGCCCATGAGTTTGTTCTTCGATAAGATTCTGAAAACAACAAAATCAGCTTTAGACTTGAAAACAACAATGTTGGCATCGAATCGAAATCGACAAACGATGAGACTTACAAAGATGTTAGAGACGAGCATTTGGCGATGTTGGTTGGAATGCCACCAGTGAGCAAGTTGTTCGTCAAACTCAGACTCACAAGCGAAACTGCTTCTCCAATTTCTGGAGGGATGCTTCCATTGAGCTTATTCCCACTAAAGTCAATCACTTTCGCCATCTTTAGCTGTCCTATACTCGACGGGATGACACCATTTAGCTGATTGCTAGACACGTTAATCACCAACAATTTTCCAAGAGCTCCTCCAACTTGAGCTGGAATTTCACCAGACAGGAAATTTGAAGATAGATCCAACACCTCAAGCTTTTCAAGAGGTGCTACAACTCTCTCGTCCAAAGGGCTCCCTGTTAGCTTGTTAATTGACAGATTCAAATGCTTCAGCAGACTCAGTCTCCCTATTGAGATAGGAATCAGACCGGAGAGGTTATTAGCAGAAAGATCTAGGGTTTCCAGACTGGGGAGCTCTCCTATCCAATTGGGAACTTCTCCAGTAAAGGAATTTCCACCTAACCTTAGAGAGACACATGATTTGACCTTCCGGAGTGTTTCCGGGAGATTACCGGTTAGACAGTTGCCACTGAAATCAATTTCTTTCAATCCGGGGCAGCTTCCAATGTCGACGGAAAGCTGGCCGGAGAATCTGTTATTCCGAAATCTAACGGCTTTTAAATCGGGTAACTTGGACATTCCTGGAGGAATTTCTCCTTCCAGCAGATTATCAGAAAAGTCGAGAGTTCTGACCCCGGTCAAAGACCAGAAAGCAGAGGGTAATTCACCTGAAATCTTATTTGACGAGAGATCGAGAGCTGACAGAGCGGCGCAGGAAGTTAATGAAGTAGGAATCTGACCGGTTAGCTGGTTCCGGGCGAAAGAAATGAACCGGAGGGAGCTACATTGTTGGGAGAAGAACCCGTCGGGGATCTCGCCGGAGAGGCTGTTATCGCTGAAGTCGACAACCCGGAGGCCGGGGAGGAGTTTGGGGAGGTCGGGGTTAATACAGCCGGTGAAGTTGTTCCTGGACAAAGAGAGGATTCGGAGGGACTGGAGGCGGAGGAGGCCGTGGCTGACGTGGCCGGAGAGTGAGAATCCGTCGAGGAGGAGGCGGGTGACCCGACGGGTAACCGGGTGGCATTGGACTCCAACCCAGCTGCAGGGGGTCGGGTCGTCTTCGTTCCAGGAGAGGAGCTTGGAGTGAGGGTCTTGGAGGCCGGCTTTGAACACGATGAGTCCCAAAACGTCGTCGTTGAGCGTCGGGTCTAGTGAATGAACGGAACCACCACCCAGAAGAATAAGGAAGAAGAAGGAGAAGAAGAAGAGCATTTTGATTGAGTAATGGCCTTAGTGAAAGTTGGAGCGGAAATGAGTTGCTTTAGCTTTAACTTCCTTCTCCATGAAAGGGGAAACGGGAGTGGGGCGGCAGTGGGAGGAGAAGAAAGTGGAAACCCTAGAATTGGTACTGATTGATGTTAGATTGGATTATAAAACGATAATCGCCATTGCTAATTGTAGCTGGAAAGAGGAAAACAGAGAGAGAGAGAGAGACTGAGAGAACCATTGTCTTCCTTTGGTCCCAGACCCAGTCTTACAGTGTGGAGTCCGAGAAAGTAAGAGAGATGACATTCTTTTCTTTTCTTTTTCTCGCCATTAGAAGAAAAAAAAACAGAAAAGAAATCAAAAGAGCTTCATCCCTCAGCGCTTTTAACGGCCATTAACATAAAGGAATAGGACCACTCTCCCCTGCACTCTGCAGAGATTCTCAACAAAGGTGGTTTATTTTGAATATTCAATTAGGATCTAGGAAGAAGATGGCCCATTTTTTGAGCTTTTTACGAGGATAGGCTCCTTTGATGGCAAAATCTCTGTTATCAAGTTACTCAAAATTTGCCTCTGTTACAATTGACGATGAGTTTTAAATTTCCCTCCCTTACAATTGACGATGGAGTTATTTATCATAATGACTACGAACTGGTTAGGAAATTGGATGGTGACCCATCGAGGACTGCCACATAATTGTGGGGACTCTCTTTCGGTTTTCAAATTTCCTCCTCATCTGCCGACTGCCGCCATTGTTTCCACATCAGATCCATTATTACCATTCATTATCCTGTGCATGTTAATACGAAAAAGGGAACTGTTTTATCGTTTGTCCGTCTGTAGTTTGTCTCAAGCACAAGCATTCTGTCTTCATTAATGGCAGTCGTTGTTAATTAAATTATTATACACTGTGAGTCTGTGACCCGATGAAAATCAAAATCCTGTCAGCCAGCTAAACAGAGACTGAGATCCAGTTAATCTCCGGCGTCGATCTGTGGGACGAATTTTAACAGACAGTAAAACGACAAAAGGGGAAGTGACAAGACCACGCGTGTAATAGTTGGGCTGGATTGACAAACTATTACTAAAAGTTTACACGGCCTTCTCATACTCTATCAAACTAAACTGGGCTCATGGGCCTGAATAGCAGAGAGAAATGAGCTCAGCCGTTTCCGGCCCCATATTAAGAAAATGGCCAGTCTCAACGATGACATATAGCAGCGTAGGAGGTAGGCTGATGTGAACAAGTTGTTGAGACACAGAAAGATGGTTAGTAGAAACCAGAAAGTACAAGTCCATTGTTTGTCACTCATGAATGAATTGATTGGTGAAATCCAAGAGAAAGGTGGTGGTGGTGGGGCTGTTCATTAATGAAAGAGATATTGATATGTCATATACTCATGGGTTAGTAGTTTTGTCTTTTAGTAATGAAAATGATTCGAGCTTCATTTTCCAAGTCACTCTTGTCCCTGGTTAGCTAAACTTGAATTCGAGCTGACCGACATCGTTAAATCGGTTTTGATCGGTAACTCGCGCCTAACCTGTTGACTAGGGTTGACCAAATCCACCTATATATTTTCAGCAACAAGAGCCAGCTAGCTAGCTACTTCAGCAGCACTAGTCATTAATTATGTCTTCTCCTCCCAAGAATCCTCTCAGCTGCATGAGCCTACAGACCTGTACGGAGGGCCTCGGATCCGAGTCCGGATACGATGGGTCATACTCCTACCCGCCTCATGCTCGCTATCATCCTGTACAGCATGACGATGGCGGGGAAGAGAACGGAGCACCTGACCACCAGCTTCTGGCGAAGATGGCGAGTTTCCCAACTGGAGACGGCGATGGGGGCCGCAGAAGCAGCGAGGAGAATGAGTCGGTTAAGAGGCCGGCGGGGTTTCCTCCGCCGATTTCTACTCTGGCTCGCGGCGGAAACCGTCCCGGCGAAGTCGGGAGGGGGAGCTTCCAAATGCGGCGGTATCGGAACGGCGGGAGATTGGTTGTGGAAGTGGTGTTGGATAAGAAGATGAAGCAGTTATAAATAAGGAAGCTACAGTAATAAAAAAAATAATAATTGAAAATGTTAAAACGAATAATTATGCTAATCCTTCATGTATGCCACATTTGGATGACGATGTGATTGGAAAGCTTAATCACCGTTTGTGTTGTAATTGAAAATCTGTGACTAGTGTTTTCTTATGTCTGTTTCATAGTTTACCTAATCCAGTAACAGAAATGCGGTGCTAGTTTCCACCGGCTCGGCAGTCCGGTCGCCGGTCAGTCAGTGGGGGGAGAAATATAAAGCTATCTTGTCTTCATGCTTAAAAATGCTACAGTGAGTCCTTGAGAAGTGCTATTAAATCATGTGCCGCACATGGCTCTGCTGGCTTAGTTCCGAGTCAGCAGTAAATAGCAGTATCATTTGAACCGACTATTACGAAGAATCATCGTATGGTCGGTCTTTCTTTAGTAAAATATGGTGGTAGCAACTGGCAAGAAGGAAGCATGCTTTGTGATTCTTTGTATTCACATTCAGTTTTTACTTTCTTACATTTACTCCACCCACCAACCATCGACTAGATAATAATATGTTGTTCTTCAACTAATGAACACTCAAACGTGGTACGCGATGAGAGTAATAGTATCACACTGTGCATGGATAATTAAACTTGTTCTCCTTAATAGATTAATATATAATATTCCCAAGCCTAGGCAAAGTATATTACTAATTAAATTATATCGAAAAGGCCGGCCCAAGCCCAACAACACATTCCCTTTCCACGTGTCCTCCCGGTTTGAACCAGTGAGTCATGGAGTTTGGGTAGCCAATTCCGGTCCAACACCCTGAGCATTAGCTGGGTTGTTGAGCGTCTCCTTTCTTCTCGAATCTCGCCCACTTCCTCCGCCTCTCACTTTCCTCAGTCAACAGACGAAACCTTCACTTCTTCTCCGTTTCTTTTCCGATTCAAAGCTCAGTCGGTCCACTGTTGTTCCGTTCTTGCAACAACATGAGTAGCTTATCCTTCAATTCCTTCTCCCTCAAGAACCCTAACATGGCTACCTCCTCCTGCTTTCAACTCCCATCGCTTCATTCCTCTTCTCCTTCTTCCACTCCCTCTCTCCATTTCCAGCTCTCTTCCTCATCGCTTACGGCCAGGGCTTCTTCAAGACTCTCCGTCGACTTCCTTCTCCCTCCTCTCCGCCGTAGGTCTCCGTTCACCTACATCGTCACCTCCGCCGCCTCTCGCAAGAAATCGGTAAGCGGTAGTTTGTGGGCTTGTGACTAGCTCTTGTTTTCGCATTGCTCTCTGTACTGTTTAATCCGGATTGTGAAGAAATCGGCAAGCGGTAGCTTGTGGGCTTGTGGCTAGCTCTTATTTTCGCATTACTCTCTGTACTGTTTAATCCGGATTGTGTTATTAGAATATTTGAAGAACGTGTGTTAATTGAGGAATTTTAAAATTATGGTGTTGCTTCACCCTAGGCGAGCCATGATTCCGAAGTGGAGAAGAATGGCGATGATCTCGACGCAGCCGAGAATGAGGAGTCGGAAGAAGCTTGGAAGAAGGCTCTTGAATCGTTCAAGGAACAGGCCATACACATGAAAGGTGTTTCCGAGGAAGCTTACCAAGTGTACTCCAAGAAAGCCATGGTAATCTTGGAAGAGACTTCGGAGCAGCTGAAAATTCAAGCTGACAAGGCGAGAAAAGATCTGAACACGTGGGCTCAAGAAGTTAATGAAGCTGCTGAAAACTCTCCTGAAGAGGTTAAGGAGATCCTGGACACTATAAGCTCTTCAACTGAAGTGAAAGATATCTCCGAGCTCAAGGATTACCACGTTGGAATCGGATATGGTGCGTGTTTCTGTAGGCTACTTGCGTTAGTTCTTAGAATCCATTTCTTCTTCTGGTGCTTCCTTTGAACTATAATTTGTGCATTGGAGTGCTGAAACATTCAAAGTGACACATTGTGTGATGGATTATCGCAGGTTCCATCTTGTTTGCTGGTGGATTCGCTTCGTTCATGTTGCTTGGGAGCATTTCTGCCATTAGGTTCGGTATGATTCTCGGGGGTGCTCTTCTCGCTCTTGGTATAACTAGTCGTAGAGCACAAAAGAATGGAGAGTCCTATGACCTAGCCTTGAAAGGACAGACGGGTTAGTATCCCAACACTGCTGTTTCATAAGGAAATCCAGCCAAGTAGTTTCTCTTTAAGTGTTTTGATTGGCTTGTTTCTGTTTCTGCAGCAATCGCAGCTCTACTTTCTCTTAGGAAGATCACCTTGCTATTTCAGGTAAAGCTACGTCATCCCTTCTCCCGCTGCTCGTCTCTTTCTGTATTTCCTTGATTCCCGTTAGAGCTTATTATTGTGTTCCTTATTTTACAGAGGGCTTCTCTTGTCAAATTCATCTCGGCTGTCATCAGGTTTGTTACATGTTTCCCTTTGGCATCTTCTTTACCTTAAACCAGAAGTGTGGTGTCCATATTAAAGAGCACACTCCATGGAAGTTCATGACCGTAAATTGATGAACGTTTGATGTGGAGAGCATGAGAGCTCAAAGCATGAATCTTGATGACACAAGACTTGTAGTAGTTGGACTGAGCCCAACTTTCGTTAACACCTGATCGGTTTCTGAAACTTGGTTATTGTCTGCAGTTCTGCCGTGTTTGCATTTTACTGCTATAGGATTGGTGCACTGAAGGGTACCAATGGTAGTGGCACCAACTCGGTACAACCAGCAGAAGAGTGATTATATGTGCTTCAGGTTAGTCTCATGCCCGTGAGCCTGGCTCTGTTTGTTTTCTGGGTGCGGAATGATAGAGATATCCTTACGTGAGAAATAAGCTAATGGCGAGAGGCATTATTCGTAACGAAGCTCCTCTGTCCCAGGCATGAAGTAGTCTATATTAGGACTGAAAAGTAGAACAGAAGAGACTATGGAGGTTGCTTCCATTTCTTCAGGAGTTTGTGTTTGTTTTCCTCGCCCCTTTTTGGGCGTATTTTTGTGTTGTTTAGCCGCTTTAGCACTAGCCATTAGCCAACGCTTTGGCTCACATTTTCTAGGGTAGTTAGTGAATTCAGGATTGTTGTGTTTTCTGCCTCATTTGCTTTAGGACTGGATGAAGCCCTGATAACTCTTTCTCAGGAAGCAGTTTCTCATCGAATTTTCCCCCTTATCGTTCATCTTAAATTACGCCTCCAGTTACCTATTGATCACTATGCCTACGTTCTGGGGCAAATCTATCCTTCCGAAATCTTAAGTAATGGTGACAAAAACATCACTAGTTTATTGGAAAGTTAATCCGCGACCTATCTCATGTTATGTGCACAAACTCTTATACTTTAAAACCGTAAATTTACATACGACCAGTAACAAAAGCACCATGTTTTCTCTACAACAAGGACAAAGAGGGGATTGCAGTCGTCGACGATCGAGATGGCATTCAACCCATGGTAGTTGAGAGAATTTTCAACGAGGCTGGATGAGCTCCTTGAATCCCTTACATCTTCTATGTATGAACTTAAATATCATCTCCCCTCTGGGCATTATGAACAGGGATCTCTCCGTTATCCAATGGCATGTACTGGGCCATGATCGCCCGTATCTCCGAGTCCATATATCTCTGCACCGAACAAACCCTCAATTTAGCACAACTTTCCAACGTGGATACAGAAGATAAACAGTATATCAATGCTGACAAGTCCATAAGGCATTACCCTGATTCTGTATTTGTAAATTGCATATCCAGCACCACTGACTGCCATCATTAGGATGAGAACCCATATGAAGCTGACTCTAAAGCCTGCGCCAGACGAGGTGACTGCCCTTTCACCTGAACGTGACGTCGTCAACCATGGTTAATGAACTAATAGAGCCGTCGAAATAGCAAGCAAAACCATAAATAAGTTCACTCACTTATGCACGTGTCGTATTCTCGCATGTATAATAGACCACTACCACAGCTGCACTCGTAACTTCCCCAAGTATTCTTACATTTGCACTCTGGGCATGTACAGGCTGACTTCTCTTGGCACTCATCCACATCTTTTGGCATGAAAGTGATAAACAAATCAAAATTGGGCCGTAGATCTCTAATACAGGTATCAAGTGTCGTATGCAGTAGTCTTACTACCATGAAATTATTTTCCTACTGAATGCTCAACGAGATAATCAATAAAGAAAACCTGATTAAACTAATAAAAGTAGAAAACTACTGCAACGAGTCCGGAAGATCATGTTATACTACTCGCTGACTGGGAAACTGGAAAAAGCGGGAAACATACCTTCACAGGAATTCACTCCGTCGCCCGTGAACCCTTGAGGACACTTGCAGCCGTCTAAGGCGTCCTGAATTAGGAAACCATCATGGAAATTAAAACCAATTTCTAGTGTTATGCAATGAGACAGAAACACAACACGAGAGATGCAGAAAGCAGTGTTCCGTAGTGGAAAAAAGGATGACTTACATTGCATGCAGTAAACACTGCGCCATCTTGGGATTTCTTCCAACATCCTCCATTACTGATTGCACAACGAGAAGCACCAGAAGCTGCAGAAACGCAGAAGCAGAAATGCCACTAAGTGGTGAGAACACTGAGTTCACGAATTCTTAAACAGACAACATAGTCTTTCGAAAAAAACAAAGACAACATAGAAATCTCAAAGCTGGATGTTTATAGCGAGTCTCATCTACACAAGTTTGAGGATTTCAGGAATCATAACCCTATCAGTTGTGAAGAATTATGTTAGGCAATATTAGTCATTAGTCGTTGTTCAGAACAAATTCAAAGGTCTAATATTGAGGATTAGTTAGGGACTAATAAATACGTGGGAAGATATAATATTAAGATCATGCAATAGCTCAGGTCCTCTCTACCGACATAACAAGGCTTGAAAAGAGGAACTGAGATCACAAATGCGGCTGAACTGTAGGTGATATGTGTACCTTTGCAATGTGTATAGCCATCGCCTGTGAACTTTACACCTTGCACAACAGGACATTCACATACTCTGCCCCGAAAAGTATCCTAAATGAAGGTAAAGAGCAAAGATAAGAGTTATGACCTCCAGCCCGATAAATAACCAAAAAGAATGACCAAGAATCGTCTAGTACCCTGCATGCAGTTATGTTTGCTGCTTTGTCTTGCCAGCAGCCGCCATTATTATCTAAACATTCATTAGTTTGCAGCTCTGAAAGGAAGAGACAATGATGAATCATTATCAGAATAGTTGGTTTAAATCAAGTGGCATGATTTCTCTGCTAAGGGAAGCGGATGTCTAATCACTAAGAAACTGTTCCACTGTAATTTATCCTGAAGGAAAAATAAGGACCTGAAGTTAGACAGATGGCAGGTTCTGTGGTCTCTCGGAAACCTGCACAAATAGCCTTGAGAACTGCCCCTTTATCCAGCTTACCTGTCACAATAACATGTACTTTTTGGAAATGCCAAGTAATGCAGCAGAATTGTATCATACAATGCAATCAGATCCATTCAAACCTCTATATTGTCTATTGTTAATAACAAGAGTTGGTAGAATGGTCACATCCCCACGATATCCTTTTCCAATCTACAGTCAAAAGAAGACAGTGAAAAATGAAAACATTAGAGCAGGAGGGCTGACTTTTAAAGATCTTTGTAGACAAACAGACAGTCACCTGCGCCTCTTGTTCATGCTTAAGAATTGCATTATCAACATCTGCCTCAGTGTCCCCAACACATTCATTAATCTTCTTGAGATCAACACCTAAAGTTAGCCACACGAAAGGGAATTAAAAAAGCTGAGTTTTCAGCTGAAATTGTCCATCTTTTCATGAATAAAGAGTGCAATAACTTACCAAGAGATTGAATGACTTGTTCAGCACACTCCTTGGTGTACTTCTTATCCTTCATGGGGCAACGGATGGCAAAATCAGCGACATAGTCCCACCAAAGCCACGGCTTACCATTTTCGCTAGCCACTTTGTAGAAGCAAGCTTGGCGCAGATTCTGTGCAACGACATCTTTACCATCATATCCTTTGCTGAAGTCCTGCTCAGGATCAGGAGCACAGTACCTTCCGTTGTTGATGCACTGAGATTTGCATTGTTTGCTCAGTATGAAAGCTGCTGGACAGTACCACGTTATATAATGTGGGGTGAACTGAGTGTAACCCTTCTTCTCAAGTATTTGTGCAGCTCCTTTGAAATCTTTAACAAACTCAATCTGGCTGTCACATTTCGGCCCGCACTCGTCATTACTGTTTGTCCAGAATTCGTATTCGACCCGCTCATCAGGATGCGGGAGAGTTTCTGTCCAATCGAGATTAAGGTTAACCATCTCTCCATCCGAAAGTTTCTTCTTGATACTATCCCCCAATGACTTGCTAATTAACGCGGATGGGATAGTGATGTTTTGCAGATAGTCAACATCTACATTCCCTTCGTCGGGAGTATCCATAGTGATCAGCGGTTCTTCCCTCTCATCTGCAACAAGAACAGCTGCTGCACCGCCATTCTGACCGTTCCATGCCTTCATGGCAAAGAAGCAATCTACACAGATAGAAGGGAGTATCGAAAGATCAGATGATGGAAATCCAAAGAAACATACCAGCAATTGTACCTAATCTGTAAGAGAACTCCCTCAGTCTCCATAGAAGGAAACCACAAAATCGGTTCACAAAATCCATCAAATTCGTGAGACAAAAAGAGCGACACGGAAGCTGATTGTTTAAGCAATCAACTTGAGAGAGCACAAGAATACATCAATTATGAGAAAGAGAAAAGAGAGAGGAAAGTAATTGAACCTCCACGATCGACGAGGAGGAAAGTCGGGAGACCGCCGGGCTTGGACTTGAAGGAGATATCGAACTCTTGAAAGCTCTTGCATCCTTTGGTATTGGATTTCGGATAGACTACAGTCCCGACGAGAGTACCGCCGTACTGTGGAACACCAAAATTGCCGATGGCGCATTCATAAACTCCCTTCAAGGACTCCGGAGACGTGACTTTCAAGCTGTTTTTCTCGACGACGAACTTCCCCAAGCACGATCCGCAGAGGATAAGACAGAAGACTGACAGTAGACCTAGCTTTTCTCTCATCTTCGATTACCTGCTACGACGGCCAAGTTTCCCCGACCTCTACGGGATAATAGAAGAGAAAAAATTCAACGAGAGGACTGAATGGAGGAGTTTGTGGACTCTTCTTCTCTATGAATTGTCGGACTGTAAAAATACAAGCGGGAGTCTTACGGATTAAGGAACGGAGAAATTTAAGGGAGTTGGCGACGATTACAACAAAAATCAATGGACTGGTTTACGGTTCTGACTCCTGATCCAAACTCTACCTGAATTATTATGAGTATTATTAGTTCAATTATTAAATTTTGTTTTATTAATTATTTAGATTATTACTATGCTGTTGGATGAATGATTCCAGTTGCTATTATGGAGAGCCGGCGTGAGAGGCGTGCCTACAGGAGGAATGCGTGGATTTTCATCGAGAGTCGAATATACCGAATCTCACTATATTTTAATTTATAGTTATATTAACAATTGAATTAAGTTATGTTGAGTTGTTGATCATTAGAATGCTAACCTGATAACACAATCAACATTTAAAAATGAGGCAATATTCAATGTTGATAATATTGGACGACTTTGAATATTGTTTATTTTTTAACCTCATCTTTCTTGTACGACTAATCATAATAAGTATGTTTAACTCGTCATTAATTATTTTTTAGTTACTCGAAACTTTGATAATCATCAATTATGAGAAAGAGAAAAATGCGACTTGCAGAAGTTAGTGCATGAATGAAATCCACGTCCTCATCCTCACACTCCACGTTTCTATCGGTAACTGAAGGAACAAATCCAACATATTTAAGAAACGACAGATGAATAGCAACAAAAACCTGCTCGACTTCCGAGATTGTCTTTTGGGTTATTTTCCTGCTCTTCTTTGCACACACGGCACGGTACCCTAATCAACATTTCCCCCGACTTAGAACGGAAACCCAGATCTCGAGTTCATCCATTTCATACGCACTGACTGGGCTTGCTCGTAATATTATCATCATCTGATAAGTATTATCCTGTTAATACATTTTTAACACTTTTTTCGGCACCATCTAACTCTTCGTATCAGCCATTCAATCTTCCGAATCAGACAACATTCTCAGTATACATACAAAGCCAACCACCCTTCCACATTTACAGTCAGTCAAATCATAATCCATACCTACTCTCGCTTGTCTTCCTCAACATCTTCTCCTGCCGCCATTCTCTCCAGTTTTGGATCCACAGTTGCCTTCAGTCCGCCGCTTGTCAATGAGATCCCTTCTTCGTCAAACTCGTCTCCTATCTCCTCCATGTATGCGTATCTACAGATTCAACAGTATGCATCATGAGACTCCAAAGTAAACGGCCAACATTCTAAACTAAAATTCATAGCCGAGGCAACAATGGTTGACATCTCAGAGTTGAGACTGCTGATCACGCTCTACCTATGGCTGAAGGCATCTCAGCATTCAAACAAACTAGCTGGAAGAGTACCCTGAAAAGGACGCTGAGAGATTTGATATCAAAGCGAGATAGATACCTTACCTTGTTGGGTTGCGTGAAGGAGCCCACAAGAGGCATATGACCACCAATACAAAGAATGCTAAAAGAGTCCAGAAAGCAGGAATTATCCACCCAATTTTCCACATCTCGCTAAGTGGATCCGTTGCATTGAAGTAAAGCTGCTCAACAAACAGAATGAGTATATCACTAATTCATCCATGCAATTAGTCAAGGCTGCCTCTAAGGACTCGCCATTCATGTCTTGGCTGAATGCAACTGAAATGGGCATCTAGTATACAAAGTCTGAAGTGAAACTAGGCAATACCTCAAAGCCAATCCAGGCAATGGAAAGCAACACAGATATTGCAAGAGCATTGGTGAACTTCCTGTAAAGGTCCAGCTTTGCCAAGTTTCTTCTCATCTGCACATGAGTGGGTAGTAAAGAAACGAGGACAAAGAAAATATATTTTCAGTTGTGCGTGGTGAATACATTGCCCTTGACAAATTAAGGAAAACATAGAAGATAGCAGCCAACGATTATTACCTGAAGCTTCTCCAAAGTTTTTGACAAAGATGAAAAGATCCAGAGAATAAAGCATGAATCTAGAAAAGCAACAGGAAGCACGAGAAATAATTCTGTTTTCTTAGAGAAGTCATTGATGTTGCCCAGATGTTCAACGAGCTCAAGAGCCTCACAAGCAATGAAGTAGAACAACCCAAGAAGAAGAACTCTGGATGTTATACCACCAAGTGTAGGGCGTACAACACCAAACCCCATGGAGACAACCAAAAGAAGCAGCCTGGATAGAGTCTTTTTCACTGTAGTGAAGGTAACAGCCCACAAGGTAACAGCCATCGGTCTTCTTCCTGTGGAATTGAAATTGGCATACTCATAATACCAAACAGCCATTTCACACATTCCAAGTCCAATAACAGCCGTGATGTGGTAGTGCAACTGTATAACATCCTTCCAGAACTGAACAAACTTCAAGAACCAGAGTAGTCCTAGCCCTAGGTAAGCTAGAGACATGATTCCATAGAATGTCATGAGAGGTGTCATCTTGCCAGGCAAATAACCATTTGGGTTCTTCCAAACAGTCCTCCCCTTAATCAAGGTCCCCTCCAGTTGCGGATCACAAAACATAAAATAGAGGTAATACATTCCAGTACTATTGATTTCAACCATTTCAGGTTGCATTTTAACTTCCTCACTCTGTCCAGCAAACGAAGTCTGAATGCGCTTGGGCCACTCGGGGTTCTCCGAGTTTTTCTGGATAATCACCTCACCTAGCTTGCAGGCTCCCGTGCCAGCAAGAGTAGGATTACAGCAGATCACATCGGTCTTCAGAAATCCACCTCCAATCCTTTCCCTATCCTTAACCTCCAGTACAATTGCTTCCACCAATCCAGTATTCTGTTGCATCGCGTGCTGTTTACTGGCAGCCTCTTTCGTTCTCACAAAGGTGACATCCTCAAACCTGAGATTCCATTTCATTAATCAGTTGGAGAGAACGGCACGGGAAGTAGCGGGATAGCAACAGATCGAGTAATTTTCTATTTAAGTCTGATCGCTAACAAATCTAGAAACTAACTATATTTGATAAGGAGATTCCGATCAGAATAATAGGGATACCAAAAATGAAGTAAAGATGACTTGATGAATGCACATAACCTAGTGCGTAAAGAACAATCAAAGTCATCGCGATAGGTGTATGTACCTGATGAATGACTTTCCTTTAAGGTGGTTTTCGTTAGAAGCAGCGGAAGAATCGTGAACCTTAGAAGCATAGAGGCCTTCGCTTCCGCCGTGGAAGAAGAAGGCATCTGGCTGCGAAATGAAGGCTTCGTTGGTATACTCGTGAATCGATGCACTGACACTCGCGAACTGGGAGTTGATGATGATCAACGACGAGAAGATAAACCCTAACTTCCAGAATTCACCTTCCTCCATATCCGGTGAATGCTATGCTATCAGCCGCTGTATCCACCGTCTCTCTACACGAAAGAAAGCAGAAGTAAAGAAGAGCTTGGTATGCTGGTGCTATCTGATTCTGGAGAAAAGTGGGAAATAGAAAGCAAAAAACAGTTGAAGAGACAATGACCAAGCCGGAGCGATTATGAGATTGATGTGAGGCCCAACTGGAAAGAGGTCCCCTTTAAATGCCCAAACATATGGTTGGGCTTTTTTTAATGGGTATGGTTGGGCTTTCTAACAAATAAGGTTAGTTCATTTTTCTCAGGGATGAAGACGAAAAAAAAACAGCTTAATTCCTTGGTCCTTTGATTTTGACTTAATTGTCCCGAGAACAGTTTACGCCTAGTTTAGTTTCAAGTTCGCCTCTGCTCCGTCCCGCCTGGAATTTCCCCTGGAGATGTGGTCTCAGCGCTCGTTTCATGGAGATACAGATTCGTCCTCGAAAACAGTCTGATCCCGTCGATAAGACGACACTGAGGCTGGAACTCCCGCGTCGTTTCCGGCATCTTGCTTCATTGAAACACCCACTTCCCCAACCGGTTTTCTCTAGAAGTAGTGCAACTGGTATCTTGTGAACTGTTGGATCTTGTTACCTCTATGGTGGTGACAATTTCCAGAAAAAAACGGATTTTGGTCCTTTCCCATGGCCTTAGTGCTTCGTTAATCATCATCATCGTGGTGTATGTAACCATATCTTCCGGTGGCTTGCATCTCTCCTACTGCACCTTTGAAAGCCAAATTTTACTTGTTAGATCTTCATCAACATTATTTTGTACTTGGGTTACGATGGACTCTTTTCCGTATTATCACACCAATTATTTGGCTTTCAAGCAAGTCTGTTTCGACGTCAGAGCAGTACTCAATCGTTATCAAATAGTACCACTCTGTTACTATGTCATGAAACTCTCAGGTCCATCCCAATTCTCAGAATTCATTTTCCTCTCGGCGGTGAAGTGACCGGAATTTTCAAAATTTATAACTGTCGACCAACACCGCATTAAATCTCATTCATTTCCAGACGTTTCTCCACCCACATCAACCGAACCATAGCGGCAACCTAGCCGTAACCACAACATCAACACCACACCAACATATCATCATCGCCTTCAACAAATATTCATCACATCAGCAAAAGACTCGTCTTCAAAACACCATTGACAAGGGCAAAAAAAACTCAAGAACCCAACCAAAAAATACATCCAAACATCAAACCAACCATAACCCAAACTGAAAATGCTGCCATATATCACCGCCAACAAAACGAAACTCCAAACCCGTCGGCCGTACCAAGCAGCATCAACAGCAAAACCATCATCAAATCGTCCAACCTAGATCCACATCAACATCATCCAACCCAGCTCCACATTCATACCGAAACATCGTCAAATACAACTCTACATCAACATCGGAACAACGTCGAACCCAACTCCACATCCACATCAGAAAATCATCAAACTCCACATCAACACCGGAACACCGTCGAACCCAGCTCCACATCCACATCCACATCGGAAAATCATCAAACTCTACATCAACACCGGAACACCGTCGAACCCAACTCCACATCCACATAAGAAATCATCAAACTCCACATCAACACCGGAACACCGTCGAACCCAACTCCACATCCACATAAGAAATCATCAAACTCCACATCAACACCGGAACACCGTCGAGCCCAACTCCACATCCACATCGGAACATCATCAGTCATCCGACCCTCCCTTCCCTACCCCCTCTTTTTCCATCCCTGTTCTTTCTATTGAGTCTAGATTAGGTTGGTGCGCTATCTTGGTTCTCCGTTTACGAGGAAACCTAGTCCAGAAGAAATGAGCCAAGCATTTATGTTCAGTGGCTAACACTTTAATGATCGATAGTCTCATAAGACTTAAGGTATAAGAGAATTAGTCGTGCTCAGCCAATCAGTTTATTGATTTCAATCGCCTATCACATCGATCTGACAAGCCACCCTATCATGCCAGTTGATAGTATGCATCCCGCAACATGAATGGATCAATCGTTCTCCTTGCAGAATCTCGGGCCTAGGCACATCCTAGGCTTAGTCACTATTTATTAGCTGACACGTGACAGTCAGACCAATGTTAAAGTTATATATGTGCCCTAACCATTCACTCTTGAACTACACATTGTAACGCTACTCTACTTTATATGCATATAACTCATCATATGTCCTGAGACACTTCACATTTTTGCCGATATTTCTCTGTATCCCACACACCCTTATTTCCATTGACATCACTACCCTCAAAATTCGTAAACGTCCACAAAGGAAGACTCACATTCTCACTCAACTCACTTGACCCTAAGTGGAACAACTTATTGGTCCATCAACCGAGTAGTTGTGAGGAAGGATATAATTTAGAGTCAAGAAACATATTGTTCCACACCACGGTGGTATTGTACCGGTAATAATAATTGGTTTAGAGTAGAAACTCCATGCGTTCATAAGATAAAGATTCGGTTATGTTGTCTAATTGGGTTAGAAACTAATGCATTAATCATTTTTAGTCGATCAGTGGCCACTAATTAACTAGCTAGATCCACCCATATTTGTTTAAATAAGTAGAGTTTAATATAGTAATAACAAAGGCTAATCAATCCAAACAAAACCCACCAAACTAATAAGACCAACAACACACGCAAACGAATGAAGATGTATTCCCGTTGGACATGCACAATACAATATGTGAGTGATTACACCCACACGACCTAACTCCCCCACTTCCTCAAATAACCACCTTTTTCTAAAATAAAATAAATAAACAAATAAGAACACTTGCTTTCACTCCCTTTCCATTTGTGGCCCAGAATCCACACCCACCTTCTCCGCCACCTACTGAATAAATTTGTATAACTACAAATTCACACTCTTGCTAGCTACTGAGAAATCAAGTTACAACCACCTAACGGTAGTAGTCTAAGCTAAGCTCAACTCTCGGAGAAGCAATATAATGGTGAGTCTGTACGATCTGGAAACTTTATTAGTCACCTTGAGCGTCTTCGTATTGGTTGGTTACCATTGCTGCCTCTGGTACTTCTTCAACCACAGACCTTCCCACACCACTCCTGGGATCCACGCCTTGATGCGCAAGCAATGGATGATCGCCATTAAGCAGGTTCATTGGTTTTCATGGTTACATTCTTTTACTACTTTACACCTTAATTAAGATATAGTTAGAGCTAGAGAGAGTAATTAATTGATGAATTAATTTTTAGGGGGACGAGAAGAAGGAAATGCTAGCGGTACAGAGCCTGAGGAACACTCAGATGACTACAATCTTCACCGCCACGGTGGCAATCCTAATCAACACGGCGCTGCCAGCTATGACCAACAACGTCTATACGACAAGCCGACAGCTGCCGATGATGTGGTCCCCGCTGTGGGGGTCCCAGCAGTCCGGGAGGATCACGGTGCTCAAGTACGGCTCTGTTTCGCTGTCTCTGCTGTCTAGCTACCTATGCAGCTCGTTGGGACTCGGGTACATGATGGACGCAAATTTCTTGGTAAACGCTACTGTTTTGGCCTCCGGGCGCGGTGGCGGCGGGTCGAGGAAGTGGGCGGCGGAACACACGGAGAGGGTGATGGAGAGAGGGTTCAGATTGGGGGAATTGGGAAATAGGATTCTGTGCATCAGCTTCCCGTTGCTGGCGTGGTTGTTGGGTCCGATTCCATTGGCGATTTCCACGTTTTGTATGGTTTGGATTCTGTATTCTCTTGATTTCCGATCCGTGACATCTTTTTGATTCGAGTGGTAGTGATGCATTGCTGGAAATATCTTTGGATTTGAAGATGTTTGTATTGTCAATTGGTGTTTATTCCAGGAGTATTGTTGCTGTTTCTAACGATTCCGATTGGAAAGGGAAAAGCCGAAAGTGTCGGATTAGTCTTGTTCATTGGAATGAGTGATCTTTGTTTTACTGGATTGGAATGAGTTATCAATTGAATTGAATTGGTTGGGTTGGGGGAGATATGCCTACTATGCCGTTCAGCGTTAGTCATGAGACGGTTGTGGTAGGCAAGCTAAAGGAAATACATCACTTGGTTCGGTCCCTTTTATTTCCAAAGCTTCCGCCAAGTAGTTTGACTATTGGATGGATCGATGCTTGCCGAGACATTATACGCACTTTTAACACTAAATTTATCTTTGGAATCAGACCCCAAATAAAAATATCGCCTACATCCCCGCGTGGAGGACTCATTTCTTGAATCAAAGCTTTGACAGGATTGGGAAGAAACCATTGGTCGTGACCATATCATGAACTGTGTAGTTCTCCGTAGTCTGTATCAGCTGCGGGGTAGCTTCATTCGCTAGCTTCAGTCCATTATCAAGCCATATATCATGCCAAAAACTAGTATTTGAACCACTACGAATACTGATGTGGATTCCCCGAGAGATTGTGTCCCAAACTTGTCTCAATCCTCTATAAAGTGTAGAGAATGTTTTGAGTCGGATCAGAATCATATCATCTAGACCGTCCTTAGTCACTACAAGAAAATGATAGTTTCACGACACATTTAACGGCGCATTCAAAATCTCCGTTAGTTTAACATCACATTTTAAAAATCCAATGTTAGAATTAATATTTAACAACGGATTATAAACCGTCGTTAAATTAACAGCGAATTTCAAAAATTCACTGTTATACTGTTTGAAATTTTGAAATTTCTGTCCCTTCTTCTTTCCCTTTTCTTCAAATTTTCAAATTTCATTTCATTTTTTTCAAAATTTTCAATTTTTTTTCCTTTTTTCATCTTCAATATATTCTCCATCTCTTTCATATCTCTTCTTCATCTCCTTCAAATTGTCAATCTCCTCCTTCTCTATTTTTATTCCCGTGTTTCCTTCATCCTCAATTGTTCAAATTGTTTCTTCATTTTCTTTCTTTAATTAAAATGAAGAATTTTTTTTTCTTTCATGAAGATAAAAAAGAAAATGAAGAAGAATTAAAAAAAAAAAATTAAAGAATCGAAGAAAAAGAATAGGAATTGTCGAAGACCGCGACCCGGTTGAAATGGATCGGAAAGTCCGCTATTTCACTGAACTTGAGTCGAGACCGTAAAGACACACGCCATAACAACAACAATTAAATTATTTGGGAGATTAATCTTTCGAAAAATATCCTCCACAAAACTCTACCATGCGATCGTGTCCACTTTGTAATTCAGCAGAGGAAACAATGACTCACTGCTTGCATGACTGCCCACATGCAATTCAGCTTTGGAATGGGGTTCTTGGACATAGATTGGATATGGGGTTCTTCCAACAGCCAATAAGTGGCTGGATTAAGATAGGGGTGAGTAATACTCGCTATAGCTTTGAATTTGGTATTACATGTTGGTTTCTTTAAAAACATCATAACGAGGTAATTTTTAAGAAGACTATTTTAATTTATAATCAATTCTGCCTACAAATTTTTTATTGAATTGTTGGGGTTCAGGAGACAATGAGAATGAGTGAGATGATATTATCTATAAATAAATTTCGACAAGTTGAACACCTTAATGGTTGGAAGGCGCGAGGTGACGTGGAGGTGGTGATTAACACGAACGGTTCAGTCACATGACCTTATGGAGCTGCTGCAGGTGGCGGCATAATTAGAGATCTTACAAGTATTTGCCTAAAGGCTTTCACTGCAAAATTTGGTCGATGCACCATTACTCGTGCAGAGCTACGTGCAGCCATTCATGGACTCCGTTTTGCTTGGGAAATGAGATTTTGAAGAATCCAACTTCAAGTCGATTCGACAATTCATTGGCCGTGATTGGACTATCTTTCTCATTCATACGTTTCGTGAAGGTAACCGCATGATGGATCGTCTTACATATCAGGGGCATCTTGCTCCTTTTGGAATCCATACCATCTCTTCATGTTTTTCTGATATTATTAATTATATTAATTCGGATATGATTGGGTTTGCCTTCTCTTATTTTACCTCTACTTTTAATAATACTTACGATTATCGTAACTTTTCTAAAAAAATTTGAATTGGATTGGAGATGGATGAATGGGACGCTAAGGAAGAGTCGCAATGGGTTTTCTGCTAAAATGATAATGCGATATGAGAATATGGGCTTTGGATCGTTCAATTTATTTGGGCCTGGGCTCAAGTCCCTAACTATGGAAAATGATATTTTATATAATACATGATCATTTCTTTATTTGGTTGAAATATATTATCATCTCTTATGGTTGTATTTAGGCTTGGCAATTCGAATTACTTAATCGACCATAACCTTATTAAATTTGATAATTATTAACCATGTTGATTGGGTATTTTGAGATTACAGTGATAATCGTTAACCACTAAGAATGAGTAAGGTTAGATTATGAGTTTTGTAGTATTCGCACCATCACCATAACCATACTCATAACCATCCCCGCCCCATTGTATAACTATCATTTGCCTGCTAATACATGAGCCCATAAGCCCACTACCTAACCCAAATGTACATAAAATTTATCTTGAAATTAAACATAATTTATTTACTCATCATTCCTCGAAAATGTTTCATACGCTGCTTTTTTACTTCGACGATATGTCTTCGTCTTCTACAAAACTCAACCATTATCATTCCATTGAAAATATCCCATCCACCGTTTTTCATATGAATTAAAGTAGATGAATTTTTGTTTTCATTTTGCATTTTTTATAACGGGAAGTGGTTATAATTGTTTTGAGTGGTTATAACCGCTAACCGTGTGGGTACGGTGATGGTTCTCATTTTATCACTGAAATAAAAATGGGATGATTATAGTTAATAACCATTACAAAAACGGATGGGTAATGATTATGTTATAACAATTATCAAACTTCCCCGTTGCCAAACTTAACTGTGTTTGAATTTTCATGCTAAAAAAGTGTTGTCGGTTTTTTTATTGCATCAAAAGGGTTTCATATTAGTGGTAAACATTTAATCGAATAAATAACATGGGAAAACTATGTAGCATAGTCAACCAGTTATCATTGATGGTATCAAAATTCGTTGCATCTTAATAATTTAAGTTATTGAAATAAAGTTAAATACGATTCTTTTTTTAGGATGGACTCCATCCACCTTCATCGGCTACACGTTAGGATTTCGGCAACATGGTAGGCATGGACAGACCTAGAGAATAACTCCTCTAGACATGCCCTTTTTCAATGCCGATAGTGAGAAATTCAATTATAAATTATTTTATTTATTTATTTTGACCTAATAATATCCCAAATTTTACTATGTATTATTTTCAATCCTAAATCAGTCCTGCTGGCAGGTGTGGTGCTTCCTTCTCTGGCCCACCCAAGGCCTCATCCTAGACTTTCAAATCTAAAACACACCGCTTTGCAACTGTTGCCATTTGCAAAGTTACGCCGTGATCAAACTGCTGATGACTTATTCACCTTCAACAGACATGAAATGTATTGTTTGTGCGGCTTAATTGCAGGGATGCCCGACATATCTACGACAGTGTTGGCGTTACTTCGAATGCACCATGTGGGTTTGTCGTTAGAAGGTGGAGATCATATCGACCGTGTAAGTGGTTAGGCGTGAGATGACTACATGCATGCAAAGGATGTGAAAAAACAATAGGATAAATTTCCACCGAAAATCAGCCTTCCAAAACGAAACGAAGCATTCCCAAGTATAGCTAGGTAGGTTAACGTTGATGAACAAGTTGAGGCTAACTTGAGTATAGATTAAACTTACAGCTACAGACAACCAGTTTGACAGAGACAGAGAGATCTAGTAGTGGTACTATACTGGGGATGAAATCAGCAAACTAGCTAGCTAGCTCAAACGAATTCAAAGCTCGCCTCATGTATACGAAACACAGCTGATTTTTTCCTCAAAAAGAGCAGCTATATATATAGCGACACAACAAGAGTACGTACTATATATATCACAGGTTACAGCACAAGAGCAGGAGAAGACAACCGAACAAACCAAACTTACACTTTGAACTATCTATCTACAGCAGCTCCCCAGATATCCTAATGCTCACCCAACTTTCTACATCGATCGAGACTTCAAGTCAGAAAACCACCCTTGGTCGACAGTGGGAGGGTCCATCAACATCCGCATGTAACCACTTTCGCTTTGGTAATAATCATCATGATCTTCATCATCGTCGTCCACGTCAGATTGGTTTTCGATTTGACCACCACCACCGCCACCACCTTGTCTTCCAACATCGCTTACTACATTGGCATCATCCACTAAGCTCGATTCCTGTTTAAACACTGTTTCAGAAGTAGAGGGTGGTGATGATGACGTGGAAAACGATGCCAGGAAAGGGGTACTACTGAACATCATGCTGTCATGCTGCCCTCCTTTGATGCTGCTAGTGCCAGCTGTATTATTATTGTTTCTGAAGCTGATGAGGCGGACGTCGTTAGAGGGAGGATCGAGGAAGAAGTGGTTCATGGGATTGGTGCAGGTATGGTGGGAGTAGTATGTGGTGCGGTACATGGGTTTAGGGTGGGATTGTACCATCTGAACTTGCTTTGTGGCTTTGCACTTCTGGTCGTTTTTGTGTGTGCATCTGTAGTAGTGTCTCGGGAACTCGGATCTCAGGATGGTTTTCTGGCCGTACTTCCTCCACTGGTGCCCGTCGTCCACCAGCGTTTCTGCCTCGTTTACCCACGAATCCGACGATGTTGTCTTCCTACACATGACACGTAGAGAGTTCATCAAACGAAAGATTCAATCGAAAACATCTCACGTTAAAATGGGCTATATTTGTCGTAAGTAGTAAAGGTTTGGCTAGTTTTTTGTATTTTCCATAAATTTGGTTAGATTTGTCAACATTTTAATAGGTTTGGCTAGATTTATGTATTAGTCATTTGCTATAGAAAATGTTAAATTAAGGTTAGTTGAGGAAAGTTGACTTGAAATTAGGACAGGTTGTTGTATAAGTTATAAAGTTGAATAGAGTGATATAAAATATTCCAAGTGGAACTAAACTTTCATAAGGAATCTTTTATATCTACTATTGATTAAACTTTTTTTCCATAAGTTCTGGCAATCTCAATCCAACTGTCTTTAACTAATTTCAATTTAATTTTCTATGAGAACATAATTTTAGATATCGAACCTTATCTTGAGAGTGAGAATTAATTAATCTAAGGTATATGTATATATGAGTTCAATTTAATTGAACTAAATATATGATATGCAAATTACTTCAAACTCAATGATTGGAATTTTCATTTGAAGGACAATAAAAGAATATGATAGCTTAAACTATTTGATCATTAGGATGATGTAAGGTGAACCCAAGATGGAAAAATTGTAGTATAGATGAATGGTAATTAGACAAATATTGAAAAGTAAATCGAGATGACAAAGTATAGATAGAATTATCAAAAAATTAAGTAGATTTTAGTTGAATATATCACTTCTGATTTGTTATTGTCATTTTAAAATTGATGATAGATCAATGATCGTCTTTATTGTAAAATTTAATTGTCCCAATCTCAACTCTAGGACCCATCATCATGGACTGATCATCATAGATATATGCTTTTAGAGGGAAAAAAAGGTGCTTAATTAATTACTATCACTAATATATTCTCTAGCTAATTAGACGTCCATTAATCCAAATTCATTCTTATGTCACCCAGTTTGTACCATCATATACAAATCGATCCATTATTATCCAAAAAATATCAAATGAATTTTAGCGTTATCTTCATTAATCAACTTATCAATACCAACTTAATTAATTTATGAATTACAGCTAATTAAATCAACTATATATATATATCAGTTTAATCAATGATACCTTCGCTTGTAGCATCCCCTGCGGTCATCCATGGTAGACGAGCTTATCTTATCATAACTAGTACTGTCGCCGGAGGAGATCTCCGACTTGGGAGCATCCAAACACTGAGAGACCTCGTCGGCGCTGGAGTAGTCGGCATTATTACTGTTCAAGATTGAGAGAGTGTGAGTGAAGGATGTTAAGATCTTGGCCACCAGATATTCAGCAGCAGAAGAAGAAGATCCGCCGGATTTATAAGTAGAGAGGAGGAGCTGCCTGAGCTGGCAAGTGAAGTCCCGTCCACGGAGGATCTCGTGGATTGCGTTGTTGTTCTTCCGATTAAGCGGCGCCGGACTAATGATCTCCATCGATGTTCAAGCTGAGTTGAGTAGAGAGTAGAGAGTGGAGAGAACAATGGGGGAGGGTTTAAATCTAATTTGTGGGAAATGGATGGGATGGGATTGGGGGTTTTATTTTTAATTAGGGTGAGAGCCGAGATTAAGAGAAGGTTGAATGAACCTCTCAACGAACGTTCATATCACGTCACACTCTCCCCACGCGCAGCAGTCATGTGGGCGACGCCCACTCGCGTATTTGTTTTTTTATAGGTTTCTTCATTAGATTTTCTTGTTGATTACTGGGGTCTTTCTCGTTTTGTTGTTGTTGTCCTATTCTTGTTTCTGAGTTTCTTACACAATTAACTCGTCATTGTTGTGGGCTAGGCAAACCCGGCACGCCATAATTGAACCTTAAATTTTGGTAGTGACAAAAATTAAACGAAGGAAACAACGTTGATCATATTATATATCATTTCGGTTTGTAATTGATGGGTCCTAATTTATTATTGGGTTATTTGTCGAAAGAGTTAGGTGTTGTTTATAAAGGTGAAGGAAAGTTTTATTTTTTAATTTAATTTTTTGGGTGAGAAAGGCTAATAGCACCCAATAGTGGTATCTTAACCCAGGTTGACAATACCTCTCGAGATCTGATTCAAAAGACTGGCGGTGATCCGATCAGCCGTTAGATGGATAATATCTATCGAGGTATGAGATAAAGACTGATGTGTAAGGGGGAGGTTATTGGATTATTTCACAACTGAAAATGAAATGGGCTAGATATTGTTTATTATAGTGTGCGGGAAAGCCCCAGAGTAAAAATATCCAATAACACCCAACACTTGTCAAAATTTACCAATCAATATCAATGAGAGGGGCTGGAAGAGCCAAATAGTCGAACCCCAAAAACTAATTAGAATCGATATGTATGTCTTCAAGCAAAACTAAACACTTCAAAGAGCACACGATATAGTTTGATGAAAAACATCCCCGACCTGACCTGCCATGGTTTGTATAAATGGAGTCATCAAAACATTTTATAACTTGTTAAATTCATTTTCAGTCATTTTTTATCTATACTTTTTACGTAAAAAATTCACGTTGAGTTTAAATTAAGTTGAAAAAAAACATTAATACGAGAATATGACTTATTTTGTTTTCCATTTCAACTTAAAAACCGCTCTCTACTAAATAGCTGATGATATGCAGTACTCGAATCACCAAACAATACATATTGCAAAATATGCGAACCGTATGTTGGTGTCAACTCTGTAAATAGACACAAAATTTGTTAGCCTCCCATCAAACAACCTCTAAAGTCCAATTGCGATTCGAAGAAAATTCAAAAGGATTAGGTGGAGAGCGTTTCATTAATCAGAAAGCAAAGCGCGTGGACAGGGGAAGCTGACGGAGGATGTCCCATGTCATAAAGATGACGTCATAGAGGTTCCGTCATGCATCAGTAGGGTTTTTAGTCTGACGGTTTTGCCCCTCCAGTTTGCAATAATCAAATACAAAATAAGTTTGGGGGGGATGGTGCGCTGGTCTAAGTGGGGTTGTGGAAGTATAACAGCAAGTGGAAAACGACAAAACTAGAATAGGGGGGGGGGGGTGGGTTAGTTTATACAAATTGTTTGTGAGTGATGGAGAGAATCCGAACAAGTTGTCTTAACTTAGCTAAGGACTTTGATTGTGTGTATTTTATTTAATATTAACGATCAAACCGGGGAGGGAGGGGGGGGGGGGCGGCTCCCAAATTAGGATAAGCAGTCCGAGACAGTTGGATGGTCGGGATCGATGGGACTGCCGAAGAAGATACAATGATAAAATATTGAACCAATTTCAATATCCGAATATTTGAATTAGCTGTTGTGGGCCAAAATATTTCCAAAGCCCAACAACTAGCTCCTGCATTGTCATCCTCTTACCCGTTTGGAGTTTGCTCACAACGGCCCGGGCTCTAGAATCCCTATCCTACCAGGAAATTATACACGTCAAAGCTCAAAACCCTAATTTAGCATAGGACAACAAATCACGAAGTTATTGCTTTCACCGGGCCCTGAGCCGTTGGTGATTCTCCATTCATAATCGTTGAGTGCAATTCATACGACTAAGCCGATACTGTGTTTTTCCTGCTCTTTTAAAGCAGTGTGTTTCTCAACAACCCGAATTCGTGCTTCCCCTCGTCCTCTGAGATTTGTGAATTTTGTTCCACAATGCCTAGCCCCAAGGACGTTGAGGTTATCGAATTGTTCGAGTCCGCCAAGAAATCCGGTGATGACGCCGTCGGGGACGAAGTCTCCGCCAATGCTCCGGAGGTCGCTCGTTGTGTTGATGCCCTCAAACAGCTCGGCAATTACCCCATTACTTACGAGATTCTCGTATCCTCTCAGGTAATCTTCTCTCATTTTTAACCTTGGCCTTAAAGTCGACTTCTTTGCTCTTATAGTTTTTCCGATAATTTCCCGTTCACAATTGAAAATGTTCTGTTTTTGTAACCTCGTTATAGATTTTGGGTATGCGGAACCCTTTGTTGGATATGCAATTAAGAGCTGGGGTAGAATTTGTTACGAGAAGCATTCTGTTCTGTTGTGGCTGTTTTTCCATTCTATGTTCTTCAGACTGTTTGTTTAGTCACTTAAGTTTCATCTTTTATTCCTGAAGAACCTTCTGTTGCAATTGCTGAGGGAGGATTCATGATTTTGAATTCCAGCTATTGCCTCTTCCTAGCGGCGACTGCTGATTGGTTGCGTCCATTACACATTCTCCGCAGAAAAGAATACGTTTTTCTTTAACATTTCTCTCCTACTGGATGCTTATCTTATGGTTGCAGTAAGGCTATTCAAGCTTCATCATGAGAAATCCAGTAGTCCCCGCCTATAATATATGTCAAGGTTTCTGGATGATGACAGATCCCGATTTCTTTGATTGGGATATCGGTTTCTGCTCTCAGAAACCCATGGCTGAAACGTTTATATGTGTCTCTTCACCACATTCCTAGCTGAGTCCTTCTCTTTTGCAATGGCTTAATTTACTTTGTTTGCAGCGTGTTCTTGTTCTCCCCTGTCTGATTCTATTTTTAGGTTTTTACAATTCTCTTGTGGAACTTGTTGTTTCTATCTCAGTTCATATGCTGATCTCTGCTGCTGCTGCATTAGTTTATGCATTTAGATTGCTCTATTGGATGATGTGTAATTCTTTTGCTCTCTATGGTTCCCTTAGTGTACTGAGTTATAACCTCCAGCTTAATGCGCTTCCAGGTCGGAAAACGACTAAGGGCTCTAACCAAGCATCCAATAGAGAAGATTCAAAACACCGCTAGTGACTTGCTCGAGAGTTGGAAACAGTTGGTTGTGGAGGAGACCACTAGAAGGAAGAAAGTCGAGAAGGCTTCAGCTGAAGGTGCCGGGGAAGTAGATAAATCATCCGGTGTTGGTGCAGTCAAAGTTGAAGAAACTGTGAAGGTGGAGAAGATCGTTAAGGAAGAGAGAGGAGCTTCCCATGTGAAGAAATCCCCACAGGTAGTAATTGCTCCTCCAAAGCGTAGACCTGAAACTGTGAAGGTTGAGAAGATAGCAAAGCAGGAGCAAGATGCTTCATTTGCAAAGAAACCACCTCAGGCAGCTGTTGCTCCTCCTAAGCATAGTTCGCTGGTAAGATGCAATGATGCATTGAGGGATAAAGTCCGCGAACTTCTTGTAGAGGCCATGGAAAAGGTCCCTGCAGAGGTTGATGGTAATCTGAAGCATGAAGTGGACTCTTGCGATCCAATCAGAGTTGCTGTCTCGGTTGAAACCTCGATGTTTGAGAAGTTGGGGAAGTCAAATGGAGCTCAGAAGGTCAAGTATAGATCAATAATGTTCAACTTGAAAGATCCGAAAAACCCAGATTTGAGGAGGAAAGTTCTGCTAGGGCAAGTCAACCCCGAGATGCTCATTACGATGACCGCTGAAGAGATGGCAAGCGACCAAAGGCAGCAAGAGAATAAACAAATAAAAGAGAAGGCACTGTTTGACTGCCAGGTTGGCGGTCCACCTAAGGCTACGACTGATCAGTTCAGGTGTGGACGTTGTGGTCAACGCAAATGTACGTACTACCAGATGCAGACTAGGAGTGCCGATGAGCCCATGACTACATATGTGACATGTGTCAACTGTAACAAGCACTGGAAATTCTGTTAGGACCCTCCAGGTTTTAGGTAAAAACGCATGGCAGAGGTGCGCTTTACTTTCTTTAGATCATAAGTTAGTTCTATTACCGTTCTTTGGATATTTAGATTAGAATATGCTTCATTCAATGTAACCTTATCCTCCTGTATTAGTTATGTTCTATCTCTGTGTCGAGTCATTTGATGCTTGATCTATTAGCTGTGCTGAGCTTGTTGTTGCATTGTAAAGCTACTTCTTTGTAACTTTATAGAGGCAATTGCCGTAAGTGATAATAATAGGTTGAGTAGATTCAAATTCTACCTTTGTTTAAAGGTTTGAAAGGATGGTGGATTTTTTCACACCATAAATGATTGTCCAGGTGCTGAATTGGTGAAAGCCAGGGCTTGTCAGAGAAAGGGTTTGAAGAAGGAAGAGTGTCAAGTACTAAAATTCAGAAAATCTCCAATGTGCGCGAGTAGCACAGTTGTATCATATTTGTATTGGAATCTGATATAGCTTTCTGTGATTGCAAATGAAAGTTGAAATTACTGCACAGCAGGAACAGTGGCCGGATGTGTTGAAATGGAATTGCAGCTGGAGCTTGAACAGCAGGGACTCTGATTCCCGCCCTCCAACCCGTGGCTGCTATTTCCCGTCACCATTTCCTCCACGCGACCCAGCTTTTCTTGTTCCTTGTCTCTTAGCGATCGAACTGGGGAAATCCTCTGTTGCGGAGAAGATGAAGGTAAGAGAAGTCGCAGTTCAGTAACACATCTTAATCATGAATTATGAAAGAAGAGTAAGAGTGATTGGGGTTTTTGTTACCATGGAGTAAGAGTGGAGTTCCTTGAATCTGTAGAGGCGATCCACCTCCAACTCCAACATGATCTGAGCTACTCCCCTAGCTTCCAACTCCTTCATCTGCAAATCCAACGCCTTCCCTCTCTCCTTCAGCATCTGCTCCGTCTTCTCCGCGTCGAACCTCAGTCTCTCCATCCTCTTCCGCATTTCTGTCAGCTCCTCCGCCAGCGATGAATCCATTGGATCGATGAGCTTACTTGCCGGAGGAGGAGTGGCTTTAATTGGATGCAGTTGCTGGTGATGGTTCTCCTTGTCATTATTATCCCCGACATAATCCCACTTTGGGGCTGGCTTTGAAATCTTGATCTCTGATTCGACACGTGAATTCTTTGGTTGGAGAGGCTTCCGGCCGCTCATCAGTCTTGGCTTCTGGTCTCCGGTGAGTGGAGATTGAAGGGGCGGCATTTGGTTATTGTGAAGGAGATGGATGGATGGATGGGCAGCAAACTGGAGTGGGGATTGGGGAGTTAAAAGCTTGAGAAAGAGAAAGGGGCGAAAAGCAAAAGTGGAGAAAAGAATTAGAGGGAAGCTTTGAATTCGAATGGAAACAGGCGCTTAACGGCTACTGTTATTTTATTCCAAATCAGATAGTAACCCGACAAAAGATTGAAAGAAGAAATAGAAGAAGACGCACCGCCACTCGCTTTATGACTCCACTCGGTTTCGCTCAAATACTAATCTGGCATCTGTGTGATTTACTGCAACATGAATATTTACAGCATCCTGAAGGCTGAAACTGACTGATACAAATAGTGTAATGCAGAGCACAAAAGAGCACACAACTCATGTCCATTTGCAACTCCCCGTTTCGGTCATCCTCTATCCTACTTGGCTCCAACGTTCTACGTATCATCCTTCTCAAGCTCAATACACAGTACACGAATCTACGATTACTAGTCTTTCAAATCGATATGCTGCTGTCTACAACTCTTGATTTCGAGGGAAACTTGTTTCAAATCCAACTTCTGTAGTTTTGTTGCCTGCTGTCCGTTGGTGAAATGAAATCCAATTTTACCCTAGAACTAAAATTATGACTTATAATTTCTGCAGTTCAGAAATGAAATCCAATTCTTAACCAAGGGCGGTTTGCTTCGGTTTCATCACATGCTTCATGACTCTTTAGTTTGCAAGTACATTTCTACTAAAGCTTGGACAGCTGGACTCGTCAGCCCAACACAAAACAGCCTAACTCCATCGCGCCCAGCACAAAAGAGCCTAATTTCATCTGCCCCAACACAAAAGAGCCTAATTTCATCGGCCCAACTTCGCACCGCCATTGGCGGGGTGATTCGTGATGAGCGGGGGTGTTGGATTGCGGGATTCACACACCATATTGGCTTCTTCCCGATCCTTCAAATGGAATTGCAGGCGATACCAGATGGCATTTTGTGGACTTCTATGTTCGGTTACAACCAAATTGAGGTTGAATCAGATTTCCTTCTAACAATCCAACTTATTCAATCTGATGATACTCTTAGGCACCCTTTGAAGGCTCTCATCAAGGACATTCAAAACCTTATGACTAGGTTACGAAGTTGTAGCATAAAACATGTGAAGCGAGAGGCGAACTTTATTGCCGACACCTTAGCTAAGTCTCCTTTCCCACCAACCAGTGTACTTCACTTACTTGAAGATGATGCTAATGGCAGAACATATGCAAGAGGGGACAACCTCTGGGTTATAGAAGGCCAAGCTGGTCACACACCTGCTGTAGTTGATACTGAACCTTAATTCTACTATTTGTTTTTCTCTTTTCGTTTCATACAAAAAATCATTATTATTTGTTTTGTTCAAAAAACAAAATTGAGTGTAATTAGAGTTATGGTTTGTTTTGAATTCGGACAATGGAGGTACATTCAAGTAAAAGTTGAGTCGGAAGTAGTGGTGGACTCTCTTTTCCTGATTAAGCTCATGGACCCGGAAGATATCTGCTGCTATCTTTGTAAAGCCACTTTTGAGATATTTTTGTAAACTCGTAACGTGAAAATGGACCTGCAAAATCGAGCATGTACGTAAGGAAGCAAACTTTTCCATGGACTCTTATGCTAATATGGGCCATACCGCTCATCAAGAGGAACTGTGGTTCTCGAATTTTCTCGTGTCGATTCTTAAAATTCTTATTGATGGTATGCGTGATTAGACAATAAGAAAGGGTGCGACCTTACTAATAAACTAATTGAGAGATGCATGTTGAACATTTTAAACTTTTAGTTACCGTTATTTTTATTTAATTTCATAGTAGAACTCAGTTTTAAGTTCTAACTACTACCTTATTAAAAGTTACTACATGCCAAACTAGAAATAACATGGGCTAATTTACATTATTTTTAAAATAATTATCAAGACATATAAAACGACATAAACGTGTCGTCAATGTCTGTCAATTCCGTTTATAACGGCGTAGCGGGGAAAGCTAGTGGGAGGCGGGAATGGATTGGAGTGGAGGGCATTACCGTAACTTGAAGGAAATTGTCTAAGTGGGACGGGCAAGCAACGCTACTCTCTCTTTCTCTCTCCAGAAAAAAAGTAAAACATTTGCCGAAAAGGGTTCCCCTCCAAAGCATATTCCAATTCTCCACATCTCAATTCTCACCGTACCCGAAACCTCCGCCCTCAATTCCCAAATCTAATGGCAGCCATGGAACCTCAATCGTAAACCAGAAGCTGACGCATCATCGCCAACAAAAACAAGCCAGTAGCGACGTCCCGGAACATTCGCCTCAAACCTCTTCATATCCTTCGTCCCCTTCTCGCCCCACTTTCCCTCTCCTGCATTCTTTCCCAAGGTTCGTCTTCTCTCCTTTCTCCCGAGTTTCCCATTCATATTTTACGAAGTTATTATGCTTCGCATGTCCCTAATCAGCTATGCCGTTCGCTTTTGAGTTTCGAATTTTTTTTGCTTGGTGTGAAGTTATTGCTTTTCGATCGGATTCCTTGGATCGTTGATTGGCCTTTTCCTTTTTTCGATTGATGTTGATCGGGTTTCATTTTTTCTCCGGCTCTCCAGCTTTATTGGATCATTAGGAACACTCTTGTTCATGCTTCGTTGATTTCTCCCCTGACTGTCACTTGTTCTGATTGTAGATTTGAAATCACTGACCTTCATGAATCCAACAACCTGTGGAGCATTTACAGTTTCCTGCGCATCGGGAAACAACAACAGCTTGTTCTTCTGCTGGATTCTTTTCTGCCTCTTGCCTAAGTTCCTCGGGACTCCTAACGTCCACGTTAGCTTCCTTTTGAATAAGGCAATTGACAGGTCCTCTGGAGATATTATCACGCTGTAGCTTATCGGATCACCTGCAGCTGGCATTCCCACTGAGTTACAACATTCCAAGTCTTCTGCAGTTGTTGGCTTATTAGCTATTGCTAAGAATGGTTTCCTCAACTCTAGCTGCTGGTTTGTCCAGGGCTAGGTCCCAAACAAACAAACCGCTGCAGAGCAAGTTGTTGTTTCCTGTCACCCCTCCGGATGCTGTGGTTGTCACTGACAACTTGGAGCTAGACTTTGCAGATGTCTTTGGTCCTTTGCCAGTGCAGGCATCAGTTGATTCCAACTGTGCCGAGTTCGGCAAACTTGTTTATGATAATCCAATTGGCATTCACATTCGTTCACATTCCTTGGTTGGACCTTCGTCTTACACGAGCCAATCGCTGAAGCTCAATATGCTGACTTTGTATGAGAATGAGGGTTCAAAGGGAAATATAGAATGTCTGCAGGAGGAATCTGTTAAGGAGCTCCAGAAATCGTTAGAGGAGGATATTGTTGACAATGGCGGTACAGATTCTCTGAAGGACCACCATACCGTTGGCATTGATGATTTTGAGGTGTTGAAGGTTGTTGGCCAGGGTGCATTTGGGAAAGTTTTCCAGGTTAGGGAGAAGGGTACGTCTAAAATATATGCGATGAAGGTTATGAGGAAGGACAAGATAATGGAGAAGAATCATGTTGAATACATGAAAGCTGAGAGGGACATTTTGACAAAAGTTGACCATCCTTTCATTGTCCAGCTCAAATACTCATTCCAGGTAATCTCTTGTTTGATTACTGTGTTTTTTCTCTTATTGTTGTCTTCTTAACCAATTGGCTTTTTGTTGCAGACAAAATACAGACTGTACCTTGTTTTAGATTTCATAAATGGAGGTCACCTCTTCTTTCAGCTTTATCACCAAGGGCTTTTCAGGTGAACACATTTCCCCCCTTTTTACCCGCATGCACCAAAGTGCTTAATTAAGTTATTATGAATTGTACGGGGAGATTTCTAACTTCTAATCTCTAAGTAGTTGAATGTTACTGATCTGTACTTTTATCTATTTAGGGAGGATTTGGCTCGTGTATATGCAGCTGAAATTGTGTCTGCTGTATCCCATCTTCATTCAAACGGCATAATGCATAGAGATCTGAAACCTGAGAATATCTTACTTGGGGAAGATGGGCATGTAATTTATCTCTTTTTTCTTCGTGCTTTCGATGATATAGTAACATACCGAAGACAGGTGAGCAGCGAAACCTGACATTATTGAATTTTTCACCAGGTCATGCTCACTGATTTTGGCCTAGCGAAAGAATTCGACGAAAATACAAGATCAAACTCAATGTGTGGAACTGTTGAATATATGGCACCTGAAATTATTCAAGGGAAGGGTCATGATAAGGCTGCCGATTGGTGGAGCGTAGGTGTTCTGCTGTATGAGATGCTGACTGGCGAGGTTAGGTTTCCTTTCAACATATGTTATGCTTTCGGTAGCTTTGGATGGCTGAAAGGCTGACATTTCTCCTCGTACTATATATAGCCCCCTTTCATTGGTGGAAATAGAGAAAAAGTTCAGCAAAAGATAGTGAAGGAAAAAATGAAGTTACCAACATTCTTGTCAAGTGAAGTACATAGTCTACTGAAAGGGGTGAGCACTCATTATGCAAAAGGCTATTTCCTTTTAGAATGTTCAGTTCAGTTTATGTATGGTTGTCTCATTAGAAGACTGAACTGAGTTTATGATTTCTTTTTGGTATATTTCAGCTGCTGCAGAAGGAAGCGAGCAGGCGGCTAGGGTGCGGAGAAAAGGGCAGTCAAGAAATCAAGAACCACAAATGGTTCAAGAAAATCAATTGGAAGAAACTGGAGGCAAGAGAAGTGCAGCCGAGCTTCCTTCCGAATGTAGATGGGAAGAACTGCACTGCAAACTTTGAGAAGAAATGGACTGACATGCCATTGTCGGACTCGCCAGCTGCTAGCCCCAAGATCACAGTGGCAAACCCCTTTGGAGACTTCACTTATGTGAGGCCTGCTGCCACTTTTCTTCAGAACTGGTAGCGTTTTGTACTAGGCACGACGTAATGTGTCGTATAATCGCACTTACTTTACTGTTTGCTGAAGTTTATGTAGTTTCATGGAAGATTCATCACTGGCCGTGGACCAAAACCCTCCTTGTATTGTATGTTGATTTCTATTTTCTGACTACGGTGTTGAGATCATATGAATTTTAAGAGGTTCTCGTTTGCTGAAGATTTGCATAACCTTTCTTTTTAAACGCACTACCCATTGCTCTGAAGCATTACAAATTTAGAATTCAAAAGGTTTGATCAACACAAACAATATCATACATATACTGTTGTATTTTTTATTCGTAAAAAAAGGCAATGTTCCTGCCCAGGATCGAACTGGAGACCTTTTGCGTGTAAAGCAAACGTGATAACCACTACACCACAGAAACTGATCGTTGTTCTGTACATTAACCATTATTATTCCATCTTAACCTTAAGCAGGCAGATTAGATCACTCCGTAAACATGTAATAAGTGAAACTCCGAACCATGGGGATAAAAGAACAAGCATTTGGGGCAGCTGGTTCTTTAACATAACCTCGTTATGATTTGCACTGAGTTTGCTCTCTGATTCGTTGATTCCCAACCTGTCAAGGTGGGCATTGAATCCACAATATTGTTCTGTTCCAAAACATGTTACCCTGTGGATAAATAAAATTAATGAGAAGGTAGATATGTAATGGGGGATTTGGGTTGAGTTATGTTCCAAAAGCAAAAATGTTAAGGCTAGAAGGCTGTGTTCTAGCCCACTGTCACATTTAGGGCTAATTTTCCGACCAAGAGATGACTGACTCTTCAATAGCGACGCTGCATACCAGCACAACTGATGTAGAAACACAATTTGTACTCGTTTGGGGGTGGTGCATATGGGAATTGGGGATAGAATGCTATTCGAACAAGGTAGGTAATACAACAACGATATGCCTTGCCTGTGAGAAGAATCGATCGAGAGGCCTTTGATGGGAGATGTAGTTTGATGTCTCGAGTTCTCTTTGCAGCTGCAGATGACTGCAGAGGAGAGTGGAAGGTGTGCAGACTGCAGCAGGATTGACAAGGATGATGAAGGAGCCATTTATTGGCAGAAAGCACGATCCAAAGAAGTGGCCTTTTTGGACTGGTTCAGATTCAAAGCCAAGCCGGGATTAGCATGCGCATCGGAAGAAGGAGCTTTGCTAGTGAAGACTCACAAGGGATGACGCCGAGTGCAGTATTCTCAGTCACATATCATCAACCCAAATGGACGTTAAAAAAAGGAGTAGAAACTCTTTTGGAATTCTCTACAGCCTACGGTGTATGTATGTACGTATGATGTATTCGTACAAATATTTCATAAAAAAGTATTTATCTTTGTATATAAGTCATTGTTACCCAGATAAATCTCAATAATGAGTCAATGATTAACAAATCATTAGAGTACCAAAATCTGGCAGAGTAGTACACACTGCTGCAAAGCTATCGACACCAACAATTAAATAGCGGCTAAAGCACACTGCATCATATTCATAAGATATCGTCTTCTATTGTTTCGATTGAAATTCTTGAAAAATGTTAAAAATAAAATTCAGAGAGCATTCTACAAATTGGAAGGTAAGAGCTGGCGAGCGAAGAAAGATTTGTAATCCCCCTACTAAAAACCCAATCTTTAAACACAACTGATAATCCACAGTTCTTATGTTGTGTTTGTTTCCTCCTCGTTCGACTCTCATCAGTGCCATGTCGTCATCCCATGGCATATTTCTGAGTCCAGCTGCGTGCAGTCGCCTCGTATTTGGCACGGTCTGTCTTGTACATGTGTGCAATCTCTGACAGCAGAGGCTCGTCCGGGTTGGGATCCATCAATAGTGAGCATATTGACAGCAGTACCTGATGCAATACATTCATAAAAGGGTTCTTAGAGGCACAGAGGATCATTGGCATAGTTGTTAAACACCATTCCCGCATCATGGCCTCATCAGTCCTGACAAACTACGAAAGTCCGACTACGAAAGTTAAAACAAACCCAGATCCAATCTTAACATTGGCAGCCAGTACCAGTATCAGAAATAAGATCTTTAAAGAACAAAGGGACTCAGAATGAATTAGAGGGGGAGGCGAGGGAAAGAGGTATACATTGCTAAACATTTCCTGCTATATATATATGACTTCCCTATATCTTCACCTTGCAATTAGATATGTGTGTTTCACATTCAATCTATTTCCAATATTAGCAAGAACAAAAGATAAGAAGGTCACACCTTTGAAATGGTAAGAGCCGGGCTCCATTGCTCATTCAGGATATCAAGAAAAACTCCCATGAAGGAAAGACCTTGGTCCTAAATGCTACCTGTATGTAGAGAATCAAAACACCATCACAACCAATTACAGACATGGAAAATTCCAACATTGCAATAGATTTACCTTGGGAGGCTTGAAAGGATAATCTGGAGGGAAATGTATTTTAACCAGGAAAACACCTCCAGAATAAGGACTGTCAGAGGGTCCCATGAACGTTGCCTGCCAGTGGAACATGTCCTCCACCACAGGACCTAAACCCCAAATCAAAAATAAAAAACTTTCAATTGAGTGGCAGATAAGAACTTGGAGCTTCGAAGCAGAAACCATCATGAAATTAGATGCACAATGGTTCAGAATCTAGCAACCCAAAACACAAGCGAAAACCTCATACCTGCGCTGCAGGAAGAGGGAGGATCCTTCTGCAAATCCTTGAACTCCTTGAGGATACGCGTGGAAGCCATGAATGACGAGTGGCGACAACTAAACACCCAAGACAAGGAGAAATTGTGTAAAAAGGCGAGATTTACATAAGAAAGAAAATAAGAATAGCAGATCGGTTGGACATCGCGATGGAGAAAATGTATATACGGGTTTCAAGCAAATTCATAGAGATAGAAGGCATACCTGAGATCAGAACTCTCTGTTATGAATTTTGAACCAGAGCCACGGATTCCGCCTCGATCCCGCCTTGATCCCCTGCCCTTCCTTTATAAATTTGGCTGCTTGCAAATCCAGCTGAGACGCTGAGAACGAAAGCAAAGGGAGAGCAAGAGAGAAGAAAGAGAAGAGACAGAAAGAAAGGAAGGTAGAATCTCCTTCTTCTCAATCTCCAACGTAGGATTTTATATTACGGGAAAGGAGCAGGGAACGGGACGGAACGGGACGGGACGCGTTTGCTCCGGGCCCAAAAAATAGCGAATACAACCAACAAATAAAGCCCAATGGGCCCGGAACGGAAGGACGTTACCGGAGATTATGATTTGTTCACATGTCGCTGCATCTCCTGCTCCGGCTCCGCCGTCTGCAATCACAAGCTAGAAAATAGCTCCTCCTCCTCCCAGCCCAAGACTCTCACACCTTCCTTCAGTACTATTCCATTATCTTCTGCTGTACGTCTCTGCAACTGAATCGGTACTCCCATTGTCTTAACTTTTATTTTTCTTTTTTCCTGTTTATTCTTTTCGACAACTCTTAGTTTATCTCCGGCTGATCTGCAAGTTCCTGAATTCCTCTGCAGATCTGTGGTATCACACATTGATACCCAAAAATAAATCATTTTTGTTGGTTATTTTGTCAGGTGAAATATTGTCGAAGGCGAAACGTCTTGACCGTTTGGATCTGATAAGTATTTCGACACTTTCTCCCTCGCTCCCGTCTAATGGAGGACGAGAAGAAGAAGAAGCGAAATAAGAAAAGGAAGAACAAACAACAACAGAACAAGGCATCTGAAGACGATGCCTCCTCGGATCATACGATCAATGGGGGAAATGCTCATCACACCGCTCTTCAAAATGGCGCGCCGCCGAACATTGATGACGCCAATGCGGGTTCGAACGCCCACCGCGGTGACAATGGAGCGGAAGAGGTATTTTCGTTGATTCAGATCTCTCCTACCTTAACTTTCTGAATCTGCTACTTCTCCATTTCGTGTATGGATTTTCGTTCTGTTTGAATCGTATTACACTTTCAGTAGCGTTGTTGAATATATAATGGTGAATCGACCTCTAGCTTCTAGTAATGTTGAGCTGATTGTAACACCAGGCTTAGCAATTGTCAGTAGGGATCGTGCTTGTTTAGTTTGAGTTAAGCCAGTGGTCATGAGAAGGGCTTCTCTTCAGCTGTATACAAAGAGAGGTGATCCCATCTTGTTATTCACCCAGACACTCTCTAACCATGCCACCGTTCACATCTATATTACTTGTGATGAAATTGTACTAAGTAATAGGAGTCCCAATTGCTCAGGGTTGATACCTGTGAATGATTAATTACCTCGTGTTTCTATACAGGGTGACATGAAAGAGGAAATCAGCCGATTACACAAGGAAAATGAATTGCACACACAGAAAGAGGTGTGAACATGTGCTATTATGCACAAATTTCCGTGCTTTCCTCCCTACATGAAAGTAGGTTTTGAAAACATATCTGATAATTGCCACTTTGCAGGCGGACCTAGAGGAGAAGATCAAAGAGTTAAAAGATCGAAATGATTCACATGTACTGAAGCAGGTAAGCCGATGTGAAAAAGGCTGGCCGAGTAGAATAAATGTGTCTTTGGTCTTTTGACACATTGCTTTAACAGGCTTCTCTGGAAGATGCAATCAAAGCATTGATAAGTGCAAATGACATTTGTGTGGTTAAAGAGGTGCTGCAAATAAAACCTAGCTTTTTATCTTTCTCATTTTGGGGCATACTTGGCTTGCATAAGGTTGGGAAATGTAAAGACATGAGGCTGGACATGATTAAATTGCCAAGTTATGTTTGACCGAACCTAATATTGTTTGCAGGCAGATTTTGAGGAGAAGATCAATCAATTCAAAATTGAAAAGAACACATACATGCAAAAAGAGGTAAACCTGTCAGTTTATTAACATACACTCCATCAGGTCGTAACTTGTGTTATCCATTGACCTTCTCTAGTCCAACAGAGTTCTTCTGCCCATTTTGGTCTCCTAATTGGATAATTTGCAGGCTGATCTAGAGATGAAGATTGCAGAATTACAGCGTGAAAAAGATTTAATGCTTGAAAGGGAGGTATAGCTTACCATATTTCTATTTTGTTCTCTTCGTTTAATTGATCCTTGTTTATAGGGTAACATGCTTCCGGGCAATCTCCTTGAGTAAAGCTGTTGATATCGTTTCTTTTCATTTAATAGAATGCTTCGAAAGAAATAATTGGGAAACAAAATGTTGACATTACCAGATTAAGAATGCAGGTACGGTACTGTATAAGCTCTACTAATATAAATAGATGATAATACTCGGGTAATTCTTGAGTGTAAATTCCAGGGAGACTCCCTTCTCTAGAAATACACTCTTTAGTTTGAATGCACGAGGTCTGCCTTTCAACCTCATAATTTTGGGTCATTCTGAAATGGATATTAAACCAAAGCTTGACAGGTGGTGGAACTGGACGAAAATAAGAGTAGTCTTCTAAAAGAGAACCAAATTATGGCGGAAAGAATATCCGATCTGCAGTCCAGAGTTCAGAGCCTTGAAACAAGCATTTTTTCTGCAAGCGTGACGGAACATACTAAGGTTAATCACATTTTATATCCAGCTATGCTGGCAGCTATATCATGATTTGCGAGTGCTGGCTGTGTCAAAAGTTAAAGTCCACTTGTTTTGGGATGTCGTTTGAAGTTCTAGGAGTAAACTCATTTGGTTTAAGATTTCTTTGTACCAAATGCATCATTTACTGATAATGAGAGACTTTAAACTTCTTGATGCAGAATCCTTCAGACAAGAATGACGACTTGAACTCACAGGTTGAAGCAGCTCATGCACTCGTCAACAAATTGATCATGGAAAACGCAGAGCTTGTCGAGAAGGTAATAAATTTTGCCAGGTTAATGTATTGATGCGGCTTTACACTTTTATAAGTCACTCCTTTTGTTTGCTATTAACCTTTAAAAGTGGATATCCAGCAAACACTTGGTTTCCCTTCACCTGAAAAGATAGGCGAACTGAACATTTGTCTCACTTACAATTTCTATCTTTCAATTGCTTTGCAGGTGAATGAGTTGTACGTCAAGCTTGACCAAAAGGACTGGGAACTTGACCGGTCTTCTGCCCCTGAAAGCGACGGCAGGGTTGCAAGTTCCGAGATTGTTGGCACATCTACTTCACCCTCAGAGTCAGTCTACAACATCCCTGGTTTGGGTAGTACGTCAGAGTCCACAGAAGTGCTGGCGCCAACAGTAGCTCGAATTCCAGTACCCTCAGAATCCAACTCGGCAGAGATCGTCCAAATCTCACTGGACGAAAGCGAAGTCAATGGGGATTCACAGACAGCAACTGCTGAGCTTGACAATGACGCAATACCGCTTACAGATGCTCCACTCATCGGCGCTCCATTCAGATTAATCTCTTTTGTCGCTAGCTACGTTAGTGGTGCTGATTTAGTCAACAAGAGTTAAAATTGCTCCCTGTCTCGATTTTCTTCATTCATTCGCCTCCTTATACACACACATACAGTAGAGGGACTGAGACAGAGAGGGTGAGTTTCTTTCATTAATGTCAGACTGTAATACAAACATGAAGAAGAAGATGATAATGATGATTATATATAGATGGAAACAACAGAGTTTGTCCAATGGAAATGAAATGCTATTATATTATAGTACAATGATAGTGTGTAAGTTCCTTACGTATAAGCTCTATAGTTGTTCTGTTCTGTCTGTTCTGTTTTGTATGTATCATTTTTCAGGTACTTCAGTTGTCCACCGTGGAAGTGGAAACGGAAACTGACGGGGAAGGAGAAGGGGTGGCTGAGTATGTTATCGGGCGTACTTCCTCAATCAGCCGCACCAATTGCTCCATCTTAGGTCTCATCTCCGGCGACTTTGCAATGCAAGCCATAGCAATCTGCAGCACCTGAACCATTTCCTCTTCAATGTTCTTATGCCTCATCAGCTCCAGGTCGAATACCTCAGCAGTCCACTCCTCTCTCAACACGGATTGCACCCACCTCGGTAGATCAACCGCCTCCTCTCCTGCTCCGGTCACTGTTCCGGCCACTTCTTTCCCCGTCAGCATCTCCAGCAGCACGACTCCGAAGCTGTACACGTCAGACTCCTGACTACATTTCCTCGTACTGACCACCTCCGGAGCTCGATACCCTGCATTTCTCGACAGGACGACCGGGTAGCTCATCATCGTGGCTAATCCAAAGTCCGAGATGCATCCTTGCAGGCCATTCGTCAGCAACACGTTTGAAGATCTGATGTTGCCGTGGACGTGCCTCCCGCCGGAATGGATATGAGCAATTCCTCTAGCAGCTCCGAGGCAGATGCTTACTCTGGTTTCCCAGTCTGCAACAGCTCTGTTTTCTGCGCCATCAAGAACAAAAGGTCAGTTTATTATATTTATCAACTGATTTTTTTATCAGACTGACCAACTCATTGCTATATACATACCATGATGCAACAGAGTGGAAAAGCTCCCCGCTTGCAGGTAATCATAGACCAGGAGCTTCTCATCCTTGGAATAGTAATAAGCACGTAGAGGAACCACGTTCAAATGATGACCCATCTTTCCAACGCTCTCCATCTGCTGCTCGAAGTCTCTCTTCCCAACAACAAGTTCCTTCAACCTCTTCACAGCCACAGTCGTCCCATCCTCCAAAACCGCCTTGTAGCTCGTCCCGTAGCTTCCCTTCCCAAGAACTTCAGCAGAAGCTCTCAACAGATCTTCAAGATCGTAACTTTGAGGAAATCCATTGAAGAACACCAACTTGTTCTTCTCAGGCTCCTGCACCCCACTGCCGAATCCTTCATTTGGCTGCGTCATCATCATCTCCCGTTTTTCGCCTCTAACTTTCGCAACATTAGTAACTCCTTCGACCCCTTCATCCTGATTTTTCTTTTTCTTCTTCAGACAGCATACCAACACAACCATGGCTAGAAACGCAACCCCCACGGAGCTTACTGCAATTGCAATGACTGATCCACTGCTGAGTTTCTTCTTCTTGGAGTTGGAGACACCAGCTCGATTTCGAGGACCTGCTGCAGGATTGGATCTGGCCGGTGGTGGAGGACGAACTGGGGAAAAAGAAGGTGCAGGGGAAATAGAAGGAGAAGGAGAAGGTGCGAGATTATTAGAACACTTAGTTTGTAGAGGCGATCCACAGAGCTCACTGTTGCCGACAAAGGCAGAAGCAGGAAAGCTCTTGAGGGACGATGGAATTGAACCGTTCAGTTGATTGTAACTCACGTTAAACTGTTTCAACTCGTCAACATTGAGAGCAGGTGGTATGGATCCGGTAAGAGCATTCCCTTCGAGCCTCAAACGAGCAAGCTGTGTCGCATTCTGCAGCGTGGAAGGAATGGCTCCGGCAAGAGAATTGAAGGACAAGTCAAGTGCTACAAGGTTAGGCGAGAAGGACGAAGGAATGGTTCCGGAGAAGTTGTTCCTCTGTAGATAAATTCGACGAATGGAAGGAAGGGAGAGCACATCCTGCGGGAGTTCATCCGAGAAATGGTTGGAACGGAGACTGAGCGAGGTGAGTGCATCTAGATTCGAAATGGTGTTGGAAGGGAAAGGACCGGAGAAGCCAACGCCTGGTAAGCGAATGGCTACTACACGGGAACCGGAGCCTATCTTTCGACAAGTGATCCCAAGCCAAGATGTACATGGGTTGGTGCTGGAGGTCCAGTTGAGCCTGCGAGTGTGGGGGACCGAGGTGGCGAAGTCGAGCAGTGCTGTTCGATCCGACCTGAGGTCACCATGGGAACGGTAAGATAGAAGGGAGATGATGATGAGGAATATTGCTGTGAAGTGACTCTTCTTCATGCTTCATGTGAGTTTTGGTTGAATGTGGATTCACTGGGATAGGAAACAATCTCTGCATAAGAAGAAGAGTGTTGGGGAAAAGGTGGATTATATTCTGAACTGTACGCAAAACAGAATTAGTAAGGAAGATAAAAGGGTGAGGGAGTTAGCAAAGTGGGTGAAGCTGCCCGCTGCTGACGAATCTCTCTCTCTCTCTCTCTCTCTCTCTCTCTCTGGTGATGCAGGTAAAGAGAAAAAAGAGATGTAGCAGTCAGAGTGGGGCTTTGAAGTTGGGTTTGACCGGTTGAGTATGGGTTTGTTGGCTGGGTGGTGCATCGGCCGAGGAAAATGGGAAACATATTATAGGAAGCTTGAAGTTGAAGGGAAGCACAAACACTAACGCAGATCTCGATGGTTGATTGGGTAAGAATGAGAGCTACGTGGTCTCCCTAAAATTTAATTTCCCTCTCTTTTTGTTTATAATCACTTTCCCTCTCTTTTTAATTCATTATTTTTTTTTGGTTTATTACTAGGCTCCTGGTTGGTTGATGTAGTTTGGATATCATAGATAATCGTATTAAACCGGTTTAGAGATCATCAAACAAGCGATTCTTAGAAGGTAATACGCATAGCATATTTTCACGCAAATGCATTGATATTAAAATCGTGCGAGAAAGGACTATTTAAGAGAATTTAACACTCATTTTTAATACCACGCATAGAAGAACATCAATACTTTTCTTGTTTAGATAAGCATTTATCCAAATATGATCCGAGCTAGTTTAGTTTGTTTTGACTTGTAAGAAAGAAACATGTTACAACGTTAGATTGTAGTGTAGGGTTTGGGTAGGTAAGTAGGTAACTCAAATTGTCTCTCATGTTTTCGGAATCAAATTGAACAAGGGGGGTTTCGGAATCATATTATTGCTATATGTAATCTGATTTAAAGAACCCACGTCCAACTTTTGCAAATATCGTCCCCAAGAAGTTGGTCGTATGTTTCGAGTATATAGTGTAACATATTAATATATCAACGATGTAACTGTTTTCAAATTCGATTACCGATCTTTTTTCAAATTCCATTACCAGATCCCTTCGAATTTCGGAGTGATATGGATCTGCGGCCAAAATTTGAACCAACCCGTCTCTCTCAAGTCTCAAATCAAGGTTTTGTCCAAATCAGATTAATATTATAGGTGTGCTAACATTTGGTTGATAGTGATGTTGGTCAGCGGTGGCAGGCAGAAGTTTGTACCAACTGTGCAAGTATTACGAATGTTAGGCTTCGATTTGGTCACCAAATGCTTCTGTTGGATTTGGTGATCTATTCTTAAGCATGCATAATATGTATTTTTTTTCTTTTATAATTTTGTGTATTGTTGTATGGAAGGTCAAGTTATCCTGTCTCACATTAAAGAGTAGGGCATTAAATTTCGTAATATAATTTACTTAAAGCAAAATTTGTATCGCTTATTTCAGCTAAAATACCTCATCAAGATGACATCATCCAAACAACCCGCAAATGTTAACAAAAAAATGCCTAACACCAGAGAACTTGCACGTTGAGCCATATCCCCCATTTTCCTTTGTAAAAAATTAGACATCATTTGAACATTCATCAATACTTCACCAACTCGCATTGTTCAATGTAATCTCCATAGTTCGTAAAATAAAATAATACAAGTATACAATTAGCTGCTGGTTTCGTTGTGTACCAATCAATTCGAGTCATTTCAGAAATCCGTAACAACCGTAGCCTCGTTTCATTGCCCGACGAAACTCAACTCGTCCTTCCCATTTGACCAAAATAGTAATCAGACAGAAAAGAACTTAGATATATAAATACAATACCCAGAAACAAATTAAAAGAAAGATCCTTACTTGGCAAGTTCCGCTGTTATAGTGGAGAAAAGGGTTCAGGAAGAGGCTCAAATCCATGATCGAAGATCGAAGCTTGATCGAACTTATCGTCGTCCACACTGTGCAGCCAGTTCATGTTCTTAACGTCCTCTTTCAGTAACATGGCATCATAGCGCGAGCTCTCGTAGATGTCACCTTCGCCCAATCTCGCAAACTGCCGTCCTTCATTTCCCACCTGATGATGACTTCTTCCAGCCGCTGCATAATGGCCGTTCTCCACAGCCGCTCCATTGTGAAGGTAACTGTTACCACTCACGTCTAAAGCGCTCGAAGAAGAACGAACTGTCTGGCTCTGGTTATGGCTTTCGGGTTTCATGGAGCCACCTCGGATGCTTTGAGGGAAGAGTGTTGTTCCTGATAGGGGCCGAGTACCTCCTGCTCCATTTCTTATGTCCTACAAACCACCAATTCAAATGTGCAATTCAACACCGGCTAACAATTTAATCAGAAATGGGACCGTTGCATCTTAATAAGAGTTGTTGGGACTTGGGAGAGGATTCAAAGTGATATTTATATTATTCATTAACAGATACATACCATATGTCTGACAGCCATATCAATGGACTTCTTTGATATCGTTCTTCCGAATCCTGTGCTGTCCGTAGCAGTAGAGGATGGCTTCAAAGCTCTCCTTGCTCCTGGATCCGATCCATGTGTGCTTCTTCTGGACTCGGATATATCCGCTCCATGCACACTTCTTCTGGACTCGGAAATATCCGAGCCATGCCCATTGGAATGGATCCGACTCCTTCCAGGGGGTTCCGAGACTCTTCCCCTTGTTACGATTGGAGACGGATTCCTCCGCGGAGGCACATTACCAAAGCCAGCACTGTCCGGGGTTGGTTTCCCATTAATGGCAGCACTTGGCCTGGACCTCCCAGCAGAAAGAGGTCTGTCCGGCAAAGTTGTTCTAAGGTTCGGAGGAGTGTCTAGCGAAAAATCAGGAGGAACAACAGGTTGCTGAGTGGATCGGACTCGTGGACTGGGAGAGCTAGGGCGAGATGATGGTACAGACATGCGCCCGTTTGAAGCAGCACGTCCAGCTGAAGTTGACGATGAAGAAACAGAAGGCAAAGGAGTTCGGCGTGTGGGTGTTGATGGACGAGATCGAGCAGCTGGTGGATTCATGCTTGCAGGAGTTTGAGGCCTGGAACTGGGCGTTGAAGGCCTTGAGGTTTGGGATGGTCGAGTACTCTTTTCAGGTGGTGATGGACGAGCTCTGGATGGAGTTGATGGCCTTGATCCAGTTGAACGGCCTGATGATGGTGTTGAAGGTCTTCCTATGGAAGGTGAACGAGTAACAGGGGAGGATGGTCTTGTATATGATGAGACTGAAGCTGAGCTTGTGTTTAGCATAGAAGAAGGAGATCTATTGGATGAATATGTATTGAAATGTGAAGTAGAGGAAGAAGAACGAGTCACTGAACTACTTCTAGCAGGTCTTGAGGAATGATAGCTCTCTGACTGTGAAACTGAAAGCTGAAAACAGAGGAAACCGACATTAAATTTGTACCATGTCCAGCAGTGAAAGTCAATGACTATATAGCATAATAAGACAGAAATGTATCGTTATATGGCGCTCTCAGGTACTTAAATGTAAACGTAGGAGGCCAGTTGGAACCATACCCTTGAAGACTTTGCAGTGGAAATAGATCTGCCCAGACCACCGGTCCTGGGAGCCACTGAAGGCGGCTGTGACTCATTCGCCTCCGTTGACGGGAAAAGAGGAGTTCCAGGGGGCGTGAGAAGCCTACAGACAAGAAAATGGCATAATTAAGTGCAATAACTGACGAATTATGAACGGCATTTCTTCAAATAAGACAAAGTACGCGTTTCTAACCAAAAGCAGCAAGAAGATCACCGTTACAATCTATGTTGATCACTTAGCACTAAATGCAAATTAGTTCAACATCCCAACATTAACATTCACTAATTCATTTCTATTTCCAGTTGCGTTTATCCAACCACCGCACTCTTCAATCAGGAAAGTACACGATTTCAAGACACACCAACTTCCCAGGCTCCGGCAGAAACTTTGACAACATCTTAACAACTCAATCTTATGGTAAATAAGGTGGGGTTATCCATATGATTCTCTGGCACATTTTCGAGCAGAAAATCCTAGTTCCATAACTTCATTGTTCTTCGTACAATTACGATTATCCTTTAGATGGAAAACAGAAGACTGCAGGTGCAAAAGGAAGAACTGATAAGGAATGATAAGCCTGGATAAAATAGTTACCAGTCATAATCGTTTTTGCCTCCTTCAGCTGTGGAGAGTAGATCGTCGATCCCGCCTCTGGGGAAAACCTTCGCAGATCCAAGTGAAAGTCTTCCTAGTTTGACTGAAACTGTAAAAGATGAAACCAGATCGTCATAAACGAACATGAGATTCGGATCCGTCGATCCAGGAAGCACAAGCTGATCGAGGAAATTAACAAATCCAAAATATGTGATGGAGAGTGGAGAAAGCCAGACAATCTGGCAATAATTAATATAGTGTCGCAGTAGTGGATTATTATCAGTAGTAGTAGAAAAAAACCGAGGAGTAAACATCGCTTTCCTTGCGTTTTGGAAAGTTAATGGAGAATCTGTTGACACCGGATACCGACAGAGAAGAAGACGAGATGAGAAGGAAACAAACAAGGGAGAAACAGCAACAATCCGGATTAGATCTCGAATCAGATAATGAAGCTGAAGAAGCAGTAACAGAGGAAGAGAGCGATAGAGAGTGGGAGTAGGGAGATAGTACCGTCGGGGGAATCGTCGGAAGGGGCGAGGGAGAGGGAGCGGCGGTTCTTGGAGAAGAGGTCCAGGTTCTCACCGGAGTCCTTGGATAGAGAATTCAAGCTGTTACCTCGGCGGTGGAGATGATGAGATGCAGCGAGCAGAGTTCTTCCTCCGCCGCCGCCGAGAGAATCTCTGAAGTTACTTCTACTCATTTTGATTGACTTGGCAATGCCAGTGAGGAAGAAGTTCCGAAATCCACAGCCGAAGAAGGGGGATGATGAGATCCACGCAACACGGACTGATCCGGATGGAAGGAAGATGAGAGGAATCCTCTCACTTGGACTGTTTAATTCATGAAATTCGTACCATCACAGTTTTCCAATGTTGAAGAAGAAAGGCGAGGAGGGAAAACAGCGGGATGAAGAAATGGTGAGGAAGAAAAGGAAACAAAAGGCTTCACTTGGTGAAGATTAATTTGTGTTTGCATTTTTTCCCCCTTTTTATGGGCCGGCCTTCGTTTATTTTTCCTTTGGGTTTTGGGTGGCTAATCATTTACCGTAATGAGAAGGAAACCATCACGGCAAAACCGGGTTGCGTCATTAGTCTCATTGAGTCATTTCCAATTACAATTTTATACTGCATCGCGTCGTAAAACGTGCTGCACCTCGCTGCACCTCCTACACAATGCGCAGCGCACTGTGTAATTCTCCAATCCATTATTTCATTTCTTGCACCAAACTCAGATTTGTACTTTAACTCCCAAATTTGTGTGCAATTGCAATTTAGTCACTCAATTAGATTATAAAGTGCGGTTAACTGAAACTCGATTTTCGATGAGTTAGGTTAACGTCAATTGGTTACGAAATTGGTTAAAATGCACTAAATCACAGTTTAAATGTGAGCTCAATCCATATCTAAACTAAACTCGGGTTAATCATAATAAATTCTAAATTAAACGATTGTATTATAGATTGAACTCACATTTTAACTAGTCTAGTGCCAAAATAAAATTCCACCACTCCATTTAACAAATTGATAAAAGTGAGTAAAATATTGGGATAAAACCACATGTGTTACTACTATTAATTGATGAACTTGTAGTTAGCATAATCTGAGTGAGAACCAAACAAAAAGCAAAAAGAAAAGGAATAATTAAGAAGCCCGCAACACAATATACTTTGGCATCACATCGTCACATGCTATTTGTAAGCATACGGCAGCTTTTCTTTTCTCCCCAACCAAAACCGAGCTCAGTTAATGCAGTAAATTCTACAGCTGAATGGGGTTTGAAGCGTTTTTTAACCGTCTGATATTATAGGTGTTGATGCGAAATCGAAAAGTATACATTCGTATGTTTTTCGATACGAGGGGTATTTTGGATAACGGAAAAATATGCGGGCTCGGCTTTTCCGATTGATGTAACCGGGGCACGTTCGTCTGTTTTGACGGCAACGGTGCCTATTTAAATAGGCGGCTGGTTTCATTAATACGAATTTGAAATTAAAGCTTCGTTTCTCTGTCCTCTTTCCCTCTCAAATTCAAATCATCATTTCGTACGGATTTGAAGCTTTTTCCGTTTCCAATGTCGCCCGATACGTTGGTGGCGAGTCCAATATTTCAACAGCTCTCATACCAGGTTCGTACTTTCATATCGCATACCCAATTTGACAAAAACTCCCCAAAAACAGTAAAATCGCGAAAAAGTACATGTCAAATCATCATTGACAAATACAACGAAATAATTCCTTCTGCCTATCCAAAATACCCCCGAGAGACATAAACATACAAACGTATACTTCTAACCTCTGTATCCTTACTATATTACGTGTCCTGCCGCTATTGACTTCAACCCCATCTTCACCTAAAATCCCTTCCGCCGTTAGAATTTTTAGGATTCATCTCTCAACAATCAACATTCAATTATTGTTGGGTTGGAAATTTGGAATTGGAATGGATCTAGTCCAACTCAGTCTTGTTAGACTGGGCGATGAGAGGGGAACCAATTCATTGCTATTCTTGAAAAATATTTATAACAACACATGCATGGTTGAATTGTATATGATATATCAAATCAGTGGCACAACTCGTGTACATTAGAGTTCATGACTAGTTATAAGCTTTCTCCACTTTACCATAATTGATTATGGCCACACAAAATTTTATAAAATGAATGAGAATGTTCATTTTTTCCTATACATAGTGTTTGATACTAAAATTAAACTCGAGCTGCCAACCAATTCCACTCCTAGATTCGAATCACCGTGCCAGTTTCAGCTTCACCACAAGTCCGATCCGGCTTCGATAACAATGTTGTTTATGTCGATCGGAGAGTTGTGATCGATGGGGGCCATTTAGAATATTTAATATGGGAGTTACCATTATTATTGTTGTCGAGCGTCTGTTTCAGTTTTGAGAAGTATATTCTTCTCTGCATGCGATGGACCACTTGGATTTTGCCTACATTTTCTACGTTTTGTGGATCTCTCTTTAGAGATTTCTATGGCTACAGTAACGTCTTAATTAGTTATACTCATCTCAACCCCTCCCAGAATAAAACACAGAATAATTGAATTCATTCAATTAATGGAGGAAAAAACAACCATCTGCTCATTAACTCGTCAGGGAGTGGTTAGATCAACCATCCAATAATTGTACCCACCTACCAATTTAAGTCAAGTACTGTTGGTTGCTAGCCAGGTTTGGTTTTGTTACAAGAATATTATTCCAGGCCCAGCACTGATACATGAAAATATTCTTTTGGTGTCAATATTCACACAACTATTTCCAGGTTCATCATTTTTTATAAATGTTATATGCCTAATTGTGTATCATATGAATAACCGTAAATCTGTGATTTAGTTCATCTTCATTTCGAAAGGTTTAACAATTTTAATAGGAACTTTAATTGATCCAGAGATAAGTCTAAATTCTAATTAAAAAATATATTTACTACTCTTTAGGTTAATTACACATCTTCAAAACTAAATGGGCCTGGTGATGGATGCAGCGATATAATGAACGGGCCAATATTCGAAGCCCAGAAGATAGTGACACTCAGCGAGCGCACGTGCAGCCTTACCCGCAACTTAATTCAGGAGATGGCGCCGACATCAACCATCAGCGTCTGTTCACACGAAGTTGAAAACTACGGGTTGCTAGGCCCAGTTTGTAAATGCATTATGGACGACCATAATGCCCATATGAACGTTGGCGTCACCCATCTTGTTAAAGTAGGGTATGAATATCACATTTAGATTAGAGGTAAAAAAAATAAGAATAGGGATCGATTTAATATGAATATATTTTTAAAATATTATTAAGTCGAAATTAAAAATTTATTAAAACTACAAAAAAGATTTAACTAACTCTAAAAAATTGAAGATAAATAACGGGATAGTCGTGACTTAGAGCACCCATAAGTCTGTCCCTAGGTAACTAAGTTTAAAATAATAATGAGTATAATATTTGTTGCTCTTTAATTTTACCAACTGCAAAAATAAATTTGTTGGCCGGTGCGGTGGTGCTGTTGACGAATTGTCGATTGTGGATGGATGAAAAGCGGCGGTACGGTGGAGTGCCGCCGATGAGAGAGCGCCTGCACGTTTTGTTTAATACCGCACGAACGAACTAGCCGCTGCGTTGACTTCTTTTCTACACTGAAAGTTTTCCTCATTTAGCGGAAGGGACGAGGAAGGGCTTGGAGATGCCACGCGTCTTAACCTGGATCGCCAGGGGTTCGTGGGGTATGAGCGAACTGAGGACGGCGTCGTACAAGGGGCAGACTGCGGTGGTGTACAAGTCGGAGATGAGGAGGCTGCTGATGGAGGAAGGGTACAGGATATGGGGGGATGTTGGGGATCAGTGGAGCGATCTTACGGGTCGTTCTTTGGGTAACCGGACCTTTAAGTTTCCTAACCCCATGTACTTTGTACCTTAATTAAGTTTGGTTCCATTGAATTTGGGAAATTAAAAAGACACTTAAAAAGCAAGCAGCAGAGGTGGGAAATCAAAATTCCCAGAGCTTTGGCCTTATCTGCAGCATCATTTATCACCAGATAATGTGCTTAAACAGCTTACCCACACCTCGTCGGCCACATCCGAGTCACTGTCGTCGTTCCTATGCCACGACCAATGTGCTCGCTTTTCGTCAAATATTCTCAATCTCCCATGTCCAAAGCTCGGGTCTCGGTACACCGACATTGGGGAAGTTGGACGCATAAACCTTTCATTTTTCCAGAATTTCGTTATACAAAATTTCGATAACTATCCCTATTGAGTACACACTTTTATTTCATAGTTGAATCAAGAGAAATTTGCTTTAAGTACATTAATTAGTACTTATAATGGGTCAGTTCCTCCATAACATCTGCCTGTCCCAATTGTGATATAAATCCTAGTCTGCAAATCTCCAAATATTAGACACCAATATGCAATTCTATATTTTAATGCTCTTTGCAAAATAGGCCTTACGAATCTTTCATATGCATGAACATGTCCTGCGAAGACAATGTCAACTTTGGCCTTATACAACATCTCTTCCATAGCCACCCTCATGGTTTCACCATGCCCTTGATTCAAAGGTCCGATCTTCACATGGTGAATGGACTCTTAGGTTAAGAACCGAAACGAACTCCAGTGGTTGCCAGTAACCTTAGCCGAGTACTTTCCCGGTTGAGTTCCATATTCAACAACGGTGGAATGGACGGTTTGGTGGTCAGTTATCCAGGTGACTGTCATGTGATCTTTCCCAGCAGTTGATATGTGGACCTGCTGAGGATCAGATGCAGATCGAGTGTGGGGAGTGAAGAGGAGGACTCCAGGAGAAAGTGGATGCAGTTCAAAGTTGGTTGATGCGTAGGGGCTTTCCATCTATGAGTTATTAATGTGGAGAATTAACCAAGCTTGTGACTCGGTGTTATTGCTTTTGGTCTGTCCAAAAGGAAAGAGTAAATCTTGACTCTGTTTTTGGTTATAAATAGAAGGGGCTGAGAGAGCCCCTTGGATTGGAGTTGTTGTGCTTATTAAGAAAGACTCAAACTTTCCTAAAGTCAAACCAAACTAGTGCGTTTAGATTCTTTCTTGGAAACTTCTGTGTTTTTTGAGATGGGGCAATGGAAATGGGTTTCGCACAACATTCATCTAATCGATTTAAATATTATTAGGGTTGCCAAAGGTATAGATAAGGGTCAACGTTGTTGGATTGACTGATTGAGTTGTAAGCATTTAACCACCAATTTATTTGAATAAATGTTGAATATTTTTCATTTATTCCTCGATACATAAAATCAAATTTCACACCATGGTTACACACAGTTACAACTTGAGAAGATTTTCAAAGATTCCAAAACTTGTTGTTGCATTATTCATCATTCCAAGATGCGCTCAAACATGTCAACCACAACTCGTCAGCTACATCAGAGTCCAGGTCATCATTCCTATGCCAGGTCCACCGTGCTCTCTTCTCGCTAAATATCTTCAACCTTCCATGTCCGAAACTCGGGTCCCGATACATCGACAATGCGGGAGCTGGGCTCTCAAACCTTCCATTATTCCCACATCCATAATGCCCATTATAAAATTATGCATAATATAATCTTTTATTCAATGCAAATATAATTTTAATTAATGCAGAACATACAATAATAAAACTTACGACGATTCGATTCCTCCATGATATCCGCCTGTTCCGATTGTGATGTAAACCGGGCCATCTGGATTAGCCTTATTATCATAAACCCTGGTCTGCAAAAAACGATTGGGATATCATTAAGACATTTGATTAACATAAGTACTTGGTTACTACAGTTAGCAATTTAACTCATAGGACTTACAAATCTTTCATAGGCATGAACATGGCCAGCAAAGACAATGTCCACTTTGGCCTTATACAACACTTCTTCCATCGCCACCCTCATGGTCTCCCCATCACCATGGTGCGCCTGGTTCGTGTTGTACCACGGCATGTGCACCGAAACGATCAACCACGGCGTTGTTCTCCGATCGACCCGTGCCAAATCGGCCACCAGCCATTTGTACTGGTCTGACCCGAATTCGAAATCTGTACACGAACCTAACATTATGACGTGGGCTCCTACCACGTCGAAGGAGTAGTAGAGGTTTGAGGTGGACCCACTTTGCTTATGTGGCATCACCCACCGCGCATTGTAGGACTTGAACACGTCGTCTATCCCGAATAGCATGCCTTCCATTTCGTGGTTTCCTTCCGTTACCATCCACGGCCGTCGGCTGGCGTACGGCTCGACCAGCCGGCCGAATGAATCCCACATCGGCTGCCGGCCGTTGGCGTAGGACAAATCCCCCGGTAGAAAAAAGACGTCATAGTCCTTTCTACCAAGTCCTTGCAGCGTTGCCTTTGACCAGTCAGTTTGTCCCAAATCCCCTGCATATATTGAACATACACTTACTAAAAATTCATGATCATTTATTCTAGCTAGGGGTCGTTTGTTTTTAGGATTCAGAACAGATTTAGAGAGTGATTTTGTAGGTTTGGATGATGTGGTCAAAATATTATGTTTAAATACACAAATAAAGTGGAATTTAAAATTACTTTTACAGACAAGATATTTATCGAATCTCAAATGATTTGAGTAGAAAATAATCAAATTGTTTTATTGAATTCAGGAGGATGAGATATACTAAGGCTAGGGGTGTATTAGTTATTTACAAAATAACTTAATTAAACAATTATTTTCTATAAATTAGAGTTCCTTTTTTAATTTTCAAAACTTCACTAACAAATAATGAATTTACGAAATATATTGCTATTTGAAATCACTTTCAACTAAATCACATAATCAAATGACCCACTAGACTTGAATTTCAGATCATGTAACCAATGTACTTACCAACCACGGCGATTTCGAGTGGGAAAGTAGAGGGAGGAGTCTTTAACGAAAATTCAGGACCGTGACCGCCACATCTGTAGTAGTAAGTGGTGTTCGGCTCCAATGGTCCGATTCTTACATGGTGAATTGAACTCGAAGTATAGGTTAAGAACTGATATGAACTCCGGTCACCAAAGACCTCGTCAATGTACTTCCCCGGTTCGGTCCCGTATTCGACCACAGATGGGACGGTTTGGTCGTCGGTTATCCAAGTGACCCTGATGTGATCAGACCCCGCAATTGATATGTGCACCTAGTAATTTAAGTTTGGCCATATATATTGCAGTAATAAGAAATTGCATTCCGAATTATGTTTGAAAACTTAAAAGCCATGGAAGTAAGTGAAGACCTGTTGAGGATCTGATGGAGATCGGTCGTTGGGAGTGAAGAACACTCTGGCAGAGAGTGGGAATTGTTCGAAGTCCGTTGATGCGTGCTTTTCCATCTATGGAGAATTCGATGAACTGGTCTTTAAAATGTCTGCTTCTGTGGTGTTTGGTTTCTGTTACTTGTTTGGTCTTTCGAAGTAAAGGCGTGGACATGGATTTTCTTTATAAATAGAAGGGCAGAGCTGATGAGCTTTGATTAAAATAAGGAGACCTAACTTTCGCAAGTCAATCAGAAACTAAAATATGACTAGGTAGACAAAGTTGGAAGGAGGAAATGTACTGCAGATGTCACAGCAAAGAAGGTGCTCAGAAGCTTCTGCTCCTGCACAAAGAAAGAAGATGGGTTTCCAGGAACCTGTTGTTGGAAAAATGGGGTGAATGTTAAAGGACAATTTTACTAGAATTTTATATCAACTTAGAATCAAAATACCCGGCGCGGTTATCTGGGTTGGCCTAGTTCTGATTCTAATTCCGTCATTGTGTATACGTAACGTAGATTCTATTTTAAGAGAACTGTACAAACACAATATTTGACTCCAATTTCCTTTCAATTTTAGTTTCGTTATGTATATTTTTTCAATTCGCATTAATTTTATCTAACATTTGTAACCACTTTTCTCAAAATATAATCAAACTTCAAAAACTTCGATGTCACCATAGCATTTGATGTCACATTGAATCCCACCAAACTATACAACTATACACTATACAGAGTGTCATGCTGGTACAACTAATCGTGTACGCATGAGAAGAAATGCCTGCTGATTAAAGTTCATCATCACCGTCCAATGTTGAGGCTAAGCTATTCAACCAGACCTCATCAGCGACTTCAGAGCTGGAATCATCGTTCCTATGCCATGACCAGTGAGCTCTTTTACCGTCGACAATCCTGAGTCTTCCATGTCCGAAGCTTGCTTCCCGGTACAAGGATAGCTGGGAAGGCGGACTCTTGAACCTGCACAAAATTAAAACGCAGTCAAATTCATTCTTCGGGTACATGAACTATACTTCAGGTTAGGCCAAACAGTATACTTACGTTAATGCGAGCCCTTCATGGTTTCCACCATCTCCAATTGTGATGTACACTGGGCCAGCCGGGTCAGCCCGGTTGTTGTAAATCCGGGTCTGAAAAGCATTAGCATTCATGGTCAAGCAAGATCTCAGTTGAACGGCAGCAAAAAGAGAGAAAATCTGACTTACGAATCTTTCATAGGCATGAACGTGGCCTGCAAAAACTATATCCACTCGTGCATTGTAGAGCAAATCTTCCATGGATCTCCTCATGTGCTCTCCATCTCCCTGATGTGCGTGATTTGTGTTGTACCACGGAGCATGTAACAACACAATAAGCCATGGCGTTGTCTTCCTGTCTACACAGGCCAAGTCAGCAACCAGCCACTTATACTGGTTCGAGCCAGCTTCGAAATCGGCGTAGGAACCTAGCATGATGATGTGGCAACCTGCAACCTCAAATGAGTAATACAAGTTTGAGGAGGAGCCGCTTTCTTTGTATGGCATGGGCCATCTGGCATTGTAGGCCAAGAAGCCTTCAGGGTTTAGGACAGGTATGCTCTCAATCTCATGGTTTCCTTCTGTCACCATCCATGGCCGTTGGCTGGCGTACGGCTCCACTAGACGGCCAAATGAGTCCCAGAGTGGTTGCTTCCCGTCTGCGTAGGACAAATCGCCTGGTAGTAAGAACATGTCATAGTTGCTACTGTTGAGACGCTCCAAAGTAGACTTTGTCCACTCGGTTTGGCCAAGGTCACCTGTAAATATGATAAGACTGATGAGTTGAGAATTATTGGTTGTGAAGGCCTTGTTCATGCATTCTCAGTTGCTTACGTTCAAAGCGATACCCCACTAAACCAACCCAAAAAGGAAATGACTTCCAAGGATTGTATTAAGCAATCATGAGCTGAAAAAGAGGCTGCTAAGCCAAAAGGCTGAAACGGGCATTGGGTATGTTTGTATTCTAATCTTACCGTTTTTGCTCAATTGACTTACCAACAATAGCGAACTCAATTGGATAAGTTGAAGGAGGAGTCTTCATGGAGAACTCAGGGCCGACTCCTCCACATTGGTAGTAATAGGTTGTGTCTGGCTCCAGAGGTCCAATCTTCACATGGTGTATCTTCCCTGAGGTGTACGAGAAGAACTTATATGACGTGTGCTCCCCATTCGCCTTGGAATTATATCTGCCTGGTTCCTTTCCGTATTCCACAGTGGAATTCACTTGTTCATCATCTGTGATCCATGTAACTTTGATGTGATCTTTCCCCACCATGGATATATGCACCTGCGAGAAAAAAACAGTATGAATATGTGCAACAATGAAAAATGAACACTGGTGAAATAGAAGACTCATAATTGTTCGTTCAGAAACAGACCTGTTGAGGTTCTGATGCCGATACACAGTGAGGAATGAAGACAGCATTGTGAGAAATGTGCTGAGAAAACTCATCGTCAGACTCATTTGATGCAGCATATTGGGAGACAAGAAAGACGATTGATAGTAGCAGGAGTTGATACAACTTAAGTTCAGGGAGGGATCTCCCCATCTCTGCCTGATTCTATAATTTCTGATGATACGCATCAACTCTACAGCCTTGGCAAGCCATGTATTCGTATAAATAAAGTCTTGCGACTTGGAACAGCAGAGCAAAAAGAGGAATACAATGGCGTCAAGCAAGTTCACTGGAATCAATTATGCAAAAGTAACTAAAAGTTTGAAAAGCAGAAAAAGAACCTAAGTCAATTATGATTAACTAGAGATGTAGAAATCAACGTTTAACTATGACAAAGAAATCATAGTTGAGTAGTAATCTTGCAACTCAATGCACTAATTAGAGCGAGCCAAAAGCCAAAACTAAGAAGAATGCCAAACTGGAAACCTTGAGAATAGGTTTAGCACGAGCGGTTGACGAACCGAGTCGAGCCGAACTTCATTATGCTCAAACTTGGTTTGTTACTTTTTAGGCGAGCTCGAGCTCAAACTCGAGTTAGAAAATTTTAGCTCGTCTCGAGCTCGAGCCTATTCGAGTCTGGCTCGTTAACTTCCGTGGACGAGCCAAACTCGAGCTCAACTCGAACTTCGCTCATTAAAATCCCCTCATGAGTATATTTTGAACTGATTTTGAAGTTTGTATACCATAAAATATCGACGAGTCAAAGTTAAAAAAATAAATAACCTAAAATATACAAGTTTCCACTTTCTCAATTAAAATAGTTCAATCTAAATATCGTGTGATTTGTATTTTCATTTGCGACACAATAATAAATTATATATGATTTACTATTTATGGTTTTCGAGCAAAATATATGTTGCATTATTGAGTCAACTAACGAGTCATATCTCAAGTTGGCTCTCGAGTACGAGCTCGAGCCAGCTCGCTAGCCTACCGAATCGAACATGCCTTAACTCAAACTTGATTCATTTAAAATCAAGTCGAGTCACGAACGAGCTTTTTTCGAGTCGAACGCTGAGCGACTTGGTTCGTCTAACAGCTCTAATTATAATTTTAATTACCTTTCTCTGGCAGAGCAGCATACGAAACCATGATCGGGATATTTAATGCAGCGACCGTCATCTCCACCATCGCTTCTCTTCTTCCAGTCGCTGATAGCTCTCCGGCGAGAGATCTACCGCCGATATTGTTAGTAAGAAACAATAACAACAGGTAAGATGGTGAAAGGAAGGGCAGAAAGAAGTTTCGGTTTTCAGATTATAGTGGTTCCTTGTCTTACTCGGAGCAGCGGTTTCCGGCGTTCTGATTTCTGCATTCGCGCCTTCGCCAGCTGAAGCGACCAGCAAAAGAGGTGGAAGTAGGATTGAGTTGCCGTCGAAGAGTTGAGGCGTCGTCGCCGGAGGAGAAGATGGAGAAGGGATTGCAAGAGGAAGAAAGGGGAGAAGAAATTGGCGCCATCGCTCCCTCCCCTTCTCGAAATCGAATCTCGATCCCGGATTGGTCGGAGAGGAGAAGGCCAGCAGGTCCAACGGCCAACAGTACTAGAGAAATATCACGCGTCCTTTTCGGCTTCTCTCTGACAGTTATCTCTCACCAGCAAAAGTGGCTAATTAGCATGAGGCCCGTACTTTTTATTTGTGTACAAAAGCATCCCCATAGTTATTCAAAAATACAGATGTGTCTCAAATATTTCAAAACTTAACAAATCCATCCTAATCCCCGTCCTACTATTCAGTTTTACAACAAAAAATGCCTGATCAGCATGATTATTCGACGAATTTAACAGGTGAATTTCCGTCTCATCTTATTTTATCCATAATTAATTATTAATTAAATAATTAAAATCTAAATTAAATCCTCTTTCGTCTTTCTTTTCATGCTTAGTTTGAGCTGAGTATTAGAATTAGGAAATATAAATATTTTTTGAGAAATTGTCACTGAAATATCATTAATGATTGTTATCAAAGCAAATATCACTCTAAATATCGTCCATCTCGTTCGGTGAAACAAACTCAATAAAGGATGAAACAAAGGAAGGAGATAGCCGCACTAACAAATGTACAACCTGATTCATAGTTTTCCGAACTACATATCTGAGCCTGAAAAATAACATCAATTGCAATGGCCTCGGCCTCTTGACAAACAACAATGAGACATCCGAACTCATAATCACCAACCTCCTCACTCACCATCGCGGCTCCCACAGCCCACCGTTGCAACATCAATCTCAAAGGTGACGTTAGTTCAATCTCAAATATTTTTGTATTTAGGGAATTAGTTAGGTTTTATTAGTTATTAGTGCCCTTATGTACTTACTATATAAACACTTAAACTTGTTCTACTGTACGAATCTTATTTTTCTTACTAAGTACCATTCTCCACAATTACTGAGACCATACAATCAATGTCAACATATGTGTTCCCCAATTCACTCTAAAGCTCATCTATCTCAACTCGAGTGGATCCCTCCCCGCCAGATCCATGTCCACCCTCCTTGCTCCAGCACTCTTTCTTGGAGGCTAAGCCAACTAGCCACACATCATCCGCAACCACCGAGTTGGTGTCATTGTTTCGATGCCATGACCAATGAGCTCGCTTCTCGTCAACTATCCTCAGCCTTCCATGTCCAAAGCTAGCCTCTCGGTACATCGATAGATCCGAAACAGGCTTCTTATACCTTCAAAACAATTGCTCGAATTTTGTTAAAAATCATTAGCATTAGCAAATCAAAATAAACCTTTCGAGTTTTGACTGACACAAAATTCATGTTCATATAAATCAATAACAATTACTTACGATGATGCAAGTCCTTCCCGATTGCCACCGTCCCCAATTGTTATGTACATCGGCCCACATGGATCCGCCTTATTATCATATATTCTTTTCTGTTAAATAACAATTAAAAAGTTCATATATGTAAGTTACTTTAAAATGAAACGAAAGAGATGTCATTTAAAAAAAAACTCATCATAAAACAAACTTACGAAGCGTTCGTAAGCGTGAACATGTCCAGCGAAAACGACGTCGACTCTAGCGTCATAGAGAAGCTTCTCCATTTCTTTCCTCATGCTCTCGCCTTCCCCCTGATGCGCCTCGTTCGTGTTGTACCACGGCGCGTGAAGCAACACGAAAACCCACGGCGTGGCTTTCCTGTCCACTTTGGACAGGTCAGTCGCGAGCCACTTGTACTGATCCGAGTGGGAGTCGAAATCGGCGTAGGATCCGAGCATGATGACATGGACGGATTGGGAAGCCACGTCGAAGGAGTAGTAGAGATTGGAAGTGGAGCCGCTCTCTTGGTAAGGCATGAGCCATCTGGCGTTGTAGGCTCGGAAGGGGTGAGGCATGAGGATGGGGAAGTACTCGAGCTCGTGGTTGCCTTGGGTGACCATCCAAGGGCGGCGGGTGGCGTAAGGCTCGACGAAGCGGCCGAATGAGTCCCAGAGAGGCTGTTTGGTGTCTGCGTAGGAGAGGTCTCCTGGGAGTAGGAACACATCGTAGTCGCTGCTGTTTATGTGCTCTAAGGTTGACTTTGTCCATTCTGTTTGACCAAGGTCACCTGCGCGCAATATGATAACAACCCAGATTATTATTTGAAATATGAAGTATCTATCAGGTTTATCAAGCAATATTGCAACATGATACGAGTTCCAAATTGTTTGTAATTTGTATTATTATTTATTAGTGTTGTGTCTTGTGATTGGACTGTTCACCTTAAAAATCCTGAACTGTTTATCAGATTTTGTCACCTTTGTTACAAAAACTTGACTATTGATCGATGTTATTAATTTGATTATCAAAATCTTTGATGTCATGTGATTATTGAAATTTTTAAAAACATTCAAACTTTCGAGACCAGATTTGCGGTTAATTGACTAATTAACTCAAAAGTGAAACGATGATTCGTTGCATGTATAATTTATGAATATGAAACTATGAGCTAAACAATTAAGCATGTCGATCAAACGATGATTTTGTATGTTATCGTGTATGGTTTTTCGTTGATCTTTATACAATAGAATATTTAATTTTCATTTGGTACAATGTATTCACTTGTAAAAAAAACGTAACTAGTTCTTTGAACGAGTTTTTATAGGTTCGGCCCCATATTGAACTCCCAACCATTACACTTCTCACTCATCCGATTCAGTTCTAGTGAGAATATAAATTATCTCTAAATAGCAAGCCACAAAAATACACATGATCAAATCTACATTATATCCCACAGAGAATATGAATGATTAAATGTACAGGTTGAATTGTATAAATTTTGAAATACCTCAAAGTCTTATTATACAAACATATACTAATAATCTTCTAAATATATAAAACTTGCATGCTATCCAAAGTTTTAAACCCAAATACGAGTTGAATCGTGGCCAGAAATCAAAGCCACCCTAGATCACCCATGCATATCAGTTACGCAATTAAAAAGATCATAGCTACCTTATAAGACGAATTGGAAATCGAACCATAAATACTGAAAATTAAACAAATAATCCATGAAAAAAAGAGTAATTTTTTTTATAAGCCACATATAAATTTATATTATAAATATAACACTAATAAGTGTCAAACAAAGAAATATGTACAAACAGAGGCTCTGCAACCATCAGAGACCTAACAATCTCACCCTAAAACGCCAAAGTCTAAAACAAGTCATCCGACCAAACAGTTCACAAACCGAAAAAAAAATCCACTCTCAAAATTAATCAAGTTCCTTATTTAAAACACAATAACTGATCCAGTTTAATAGTTTATCAAAGAAAAAAGAGTAATTTTTTTAAAAAAAGATAATCACTTATCTTGGTGGAAAGTGTGAATGCACAAAAAAGCGAGGTTCCATCTAACAAACAAACGTACTGAAACAAAACAGCCTACAGTTTTACCAAATTTATACAGTTGCTTCCGTTCCTCCCAACTCCCCGCCGAGAAAACAAAACAAACGTTGCTTTACTCTAAATTAAAGCTCCTTTAAAAGAAATTCGGCAGATGGGATGGAAACTTGGAAGTTTGACAAGGATTTAGACACGTCAGCAGCATATGTTATGTGCCAATTTTAATCAAGGAGGAGAGGGTGTCAAATTGGACTGACCGGCAATGGCGAATTCGAAGGGCAGAGTAGCCGGAGGAGTCCTGAACGAGAACTCCGGCCCACGCCCGCCGCACTGATAGTAATAAACCGTATTGGGCTTCAGCGGCCCAATCTTCACGTGGTGGATGTACCCTGACTCGTAGAAGAAGTAGCGGTACTTTATCGGATCTCCGACCCCCGCCACGTCATACTTCCCTGACACCGTCCCGTAACCCACAGACGAGGCCACGTGCCTGTCTTTCACGATCCACGTCACCCTCGCGTGGTTTTTCCCTGCCAACGACACGTGGACCTGCTGGGGGTGCGAATCTGACTTGTCGTGGGGAGTGTGGACGACGGTCCCAGCGGCCGGCCGGGAGAAATGTTTGTCGTCGGATGCCGCACCGGCGGCGAGGAATAATAGGAAGAGGAGAAAGAATGGGTAGAGTTTCTCCATTTTTTTTATGGAAAGGGTTGGGTGTGGTGTGGCTTAAAATTTTTGGTGGCCACATGTGACGTCTATTTATTTGTGTCAAAGTACATGAGGATAATGGATTAATTTTAACTTAATTTTGGGATGGTTTAATTTTGCCTCTGGAGTTGCAGTGGCGTCAAGTAATGAACTAATTTAATCAAATCCAGAAATTGTGAGGTCAATTGAAAATTTATTATTTTCTGTAGTGGAGAATTCTCAAAATTGAACCAAGCCAGTGTAAAATATGAAATTTACATGGGACTTATGTACGCAACACATCAAAATAAAACATATGATAAATTTATGAGTTATAAAAAAAAATTTAATTTTAACTAATAAGACGCGTTTTAGGATCAAGATATAAAAATTCAAAATGGAGAGAACTCATTCAGTACGGAATCGAGAAGCGGATGCGACAAGAAGTCGTATGCTGTTAGGCGATGACTCACACATTAATGATGACACAAAACTGAACCTTGATTTCGGTGAACTTAAGTCGTAGGTTATGGACTTGCTTTGAAAAGAAAAATTATGCAAATAGCGTGAATAAACACAAAACTGATCACTGGAAATCCCAGCAAGTCAAAAGCCTACACATGATAGAAAGAAAGCCAAATTGGCATCGCAGGAATATCCAAAGGAACCTTTATTGAAGGGAGCACGTCGTTTCTTGGATAGGTCGACCACTAAATTTAAAACTGTCATAGTAGTAGTAGTAGTAATAAGACGTGCAGCTATGTGATTGAAGTGTTTAGTTAGATAAGAACATTTCTTCAAATATAAAATGCAACAGGCGTTGACATAGTTAGAGTAAATTATTCGGCAGAGTTGTTTAATTGCATTTTGTTCTTTTATAAGCTCAAGGGTTGGTCGGTCAGGTGACTACACGTTTAAACGCCACAGACATGTCATGGAGACGAAGGTGCCGCACAAATTAATTTGCTGGAGCAATTAATATCGCCCTAAGTTAAGATATCTACAGGGCTTTGGTATTTAACTGACTCGAGTTCTATAAAACTAAATCTAAACCATTGATAAAAATATTAATCGAGTAGAGGCGTTGATCGAGAAATGAAAAACGATATGGCCTCTGTTTGGTATGAAGTAATGCAGAGTGGGGGGAGAAGTAGAAAAAATAAATTAAGGGATCAGAGATTGTGTAATTTTTTTAATTATATTGTTTGGCGATAAGGTTTGCAATTGAAATACAATTTTCAGTTTGTTAGGGATTTATTATGCAATGACCATGATGCCTTTATTTAAAATTCAATTTCAAGACCCATCGTCTTTTAGGTAGCAAAAATTCGTTTAATACTCGTATATACACATATATGCACAATATGCGTTTAGAACTTCCGTTCTCGTACTATTGTAGAGCCGTTTAATTTTTTAAAAAATAATTGTCGCCGAAATTTTAAACGTATTGATATGGAAATACAATGTATGAAACTCTGAACGTGTTAATATTGTATCATACTCGTACCGTATTTTACTAACTATAAATGAGAACAAATCCGATACCCACCATTATTTGTATTTGTCAGGAAAGAAGAACTAATATTTATACATATCTACAACCGTACATTATAATATATCATGGCTAATCATATAGTTTTGGGATTCTGCGATTATTGAACGATGTTTTCCGCCAGCTATAGCCCAAGCTATTCTGCAAATTCTTATTCGGAATGTGGGTGCAACTGATTTTCTGATATGGAGCTCTAATCGTGATGGTGTGTATACAACGAAGGAGGGATATCATACTTGGCTGGATTACTTTAAGGCTAAGAACAATGTTGTCGCCTACGGCCAAACAACGACGTGGAAGCGAGTTTGGGCTTTAAAGCTCCCTCCTAAGGTCAACTTGTTCCTTTGGAAATTCTTGCGGAACATTCTCCCGTCCGGTGATCATATGGCGCGTCGTAACCTGCGTAGGGATGATGAGTGTCCGTTTTGTGGTATGTCTGAAACGCAAATCCATATTTTGCGCGATTATCAATGGGCTGGGTGTATTTTAGAAAAATCTAGTTTAGCTCATTGTTTTGATGTTTCTCTGGGTAATAATGGAATGGAGTGGTTCAATTCCCTTTCTGATATGGTCCCCCCGATTCTAGAGCTTGTAAGGTGGATTTTGTTGATTTGGTTCTTGTAGAGAGAACGCAATGCCCATATGTTCAATGGTCGGAAGCTGTTAGAAAGTGATATATTACAGGCTGCGGATGTTTATCTTGAGAAGTATAAGCTGAACCAGGGAGTTAATCCAAGTAACCCGGAGAGTGTGTCTTCTTCTTCTTGGCTGCGGCCTCCTCCTGGCTGTGTGGAAGTTAATACTGACGCTGCAACTTTTGACGACCCAGGAACGGGAGCGGGTATGGTTGTTCGAGATGATTCCGGCCGGTTCTTATTGGCAGCTATTAAGAAGTTGCAGGGCTCGTGGAATCCGATGCTCGCTGAAACTATGGAGTTTGGCCTGCAGATAGCCTGGCACCATGGTTATAAGAAGGTGGTGGTTGAAAGTGATAATTTATCTGTGATGAATGGTTTGAATAATATCGAGGAGGATCTAACTGAAGTGGGTATTATTTTACGTAATATTCGAGTTCTGCTCGACAAGTGTGAGGTTGGAAGTTGGTGTTATGCAAGAAGAGATACAAATATTGCTGTTGATATTATTGCTCAAAGTAATGCTTTTTAGAATTCATTAATCGTTTGGATGGATAGACCCCCTATTTATTTGATTGATCGGCTGACATTGGATGATGTAATGTTCAATTGAAATTAATAATATATTACAGATTTCATATCAAAAAAGAAAAAAAACATCATATAATACTCTTTCAAGTTCCTATATATATGGGAGCGTTTCTGTCCTTCCAAGGTATCGATACCCTCTATGCTAAAAGTCTCACATTTTGAAAGTTTAAAATTTAAAAACTAAATCTTAAAGTTTTTACAGTAAATCCTAAATACAAAAGAATGATGCTAACACCCTAAATACTATCCCGAACCCTTAAATACTATACATAAACTCAAACTCTAAATCGTATCACAGACTCTAACCTTTGACTATAAATCAAAATTAATATATCATAAACCCTTAATATTAAACTCTAAACCACTAATACTATATCAAGAACACTAAATACAAACCTACAATCTCAAAATCGTAATTTTAAACACAAAATATGGCAAAATGTAGTATAAAAAGTACCGGTACCTTGAAGGTACCGAAGCGATAAACGCTTCGGTGCACCCTTAAACACTACATCATAAACTCAAACTCTAAATTGTATCACAAACTCTAACTTTTGACTATAAATCAAAATTAATAGATCGTAAGGTGGTGCCATGTTCAGCCCGACACCAATGCCAACATCCTTCCTGTGACGAAGTTTTAATTCTCCAGCAAGAACAAAAGTTATAGAGCAGCAGCTGCAGATGAAGCTACTATAATAAAAGGGATGAAACATCTACTGCTACTCACCACATCTAGTTTGCATACCTTCCTTCAAAAGATAAGAATATTACCAATCACAAAGAACTAGACTGACAACAAGAAATTTTTATCAAAAAGAAAAAAAACAGAGTGGTCATACAATTGCACTTTCATTCATAGCTATGTGCAATGCCACAATTCCTCTGTGAATGTGTAATGTCGGTGGAGTAGGTCATACATAATGATGATAATTGACCTACTTCATCACCGGCCCAAGACTGCTTCTCCTGAAACAGCAACACTCCAGCAGCATCTTCTCCTTCAACGGCGCCGGCAACTTCAACGATGACAGGCGATCCGATATTCACAGGCAGTCCGAAATCCGAAATTCACTTCAATCATGAGCAAGATATAATCGTAGTTTGAAACAAAGATAAAATCGTAGTTTGAGAAAGATCTAACCATAGTTTATTGTGGAGCCTTGAGCAACGGTCGCTACGGCGGCAGGCTCCGATCTTGAAATAGAACAGGCAGTTGACTCTGTCTTTCTCCGCCATCATGAATGCAAGATTTAATCGTAATTTGAAACAAAGATAAAATCATATACTAATAATGAGGGATTGTACTAGGTTATCAATATCTAAATACAAACACAAATTTAAGATGATGATTAGATATGATGATAATGTTAGAACGATTAAAATAAAAATCGTCAAAGTTAATTCTCTATTTGTTAAGATTGAAAAGTTATAAACCTATTAATTACTAAATTTAAGTAACGGGTAATTTATTTTTTCTATTTTCGCAAAATTAAAAAAATGATAGGAACGGCTCAAAGATGATGAACATGAAAAACAATTTGATATGTGGGTTGGATTAAAATGTCTCCCCCCCTCCCCCACCCAAAGCATCGGCAGCTTCCATCAAGCTTATTGGGTGAAGATTTGCTAGCTAGCAGCCAGCGCCGAGTCGCAAGCGGCACACGCGAATGTGTTCAGAACTTGCGTCGGCCCATGATGTTTTCCAAAACCGAAACCACAAATAAAAATTATTCATATTACAAAAGTGTTTGAATTGACTGAAAAATTTAAAAAATGATACGATACATAATTTTCTTGTTGCCTACTTAATTTACGTGGATTTATGTTCACCAACAAGGATGGAAATACTTAGTGGCGCGATCGAGGATCTCAAAAGTATTGACTCGATGATTATTAAGAAGATTGTGGTCTAGTTTAATTCAATTTTGGGCACTTATAGCTGGCCAGATTTGTAGGAGATGTTGCTCAAAGATTAAGAGGTCACTATAAAACAAACTTTTAGGCACATTATCTTGTCAACCTTGACCACGACATGACACTCGACATCCATAATTTATCGGCAAGTAGCCAAGATGTTGAGAGAAGTAGCTCAATTTAATTGGATCATGTTCATGTAACAGCACAACCGTGTTCTGTAACTCTTTCCATGTAACTTATTCTAGAAAGCAATAAATGGTGAGTTAAGAAAATGAAAAATCTCCCTATGCACTAGTTTCCCCGGCATTGCTCTTATGTACGTGTCGTCAACTGCACAAGACACCTCAGCCAGAAAGGAAAATATCTGACGTCAGGTGGTGTAACAGAACCTTCTTCACTCTGTTTTTTTCTTCTTCTCTGAATGAGGTAGCTCTCTGGTAGAACAATGAAGTACTAATACGACCGCCTGTTTTCTCCTTGGACAGCAAACATAACTGCAGGGAACTGCATATAAAATATATACAAATTTATGATGAGTTGAGATCCACCATTAATTAAATCAGTATATAATTCTGTCGGCTGATGGAATATACCAAAAATAAGAAGGAAAATAGCCAAAAGTCAATTATAAATATGGGTTTGGTTTGGTTTGGTTAGATATCCGTCGGAGGAAGCCAAATCCTAGGACAACATAAATACCCAGCGGTGCCGATTTCAAGCCTTTCACATATGGTTTGGTTCTGTCTTGTCATTATTCTCCCGATTATAAATTCAACCATCTTTATATAGTACCCTTTCTGAAATCAGAGATAGATCATAGATCAGAGATGGGGTTATTAGTTATGTCACAGCGGCGGCGGCAGCTTCTGGCGACAGTCATGGTGACGGTGTGTCTCGCCGGTTTCTGCTTCCCCTCCGCCGTCTCCTACACAAGGCCGCGGCGGCGGCCTGACTTGCACGTCGTGCGGCGGTTGGATGAGGACGACTCCACTCCACAACAGGTAATCTGATTAATTATGATTAGAGATTCTCTAATTAACGAAGATTATTTGTTTATGGCAGCATATCTAATCTACCATAATTAACATAAATGTAACGTTGTCCGTTCATTCCATTTTCTCCCCATTTCTGGGGATTCATTGATTCCATTTGTTATTGTGATTAGTCTTACCAAATCAATCCACTTATCCACAAAGGTTACTAATGTATTAAATTTAATCACAATTTAAATTTCATCATTCATGAATTTAGGATTGGTTTGATTTTGAAGTTTAGTCAGAAATTGGTTTGAAATAGAGTGATTTAAAATAATTAGTAATTTGAAATAGCTAGTATTTTTGTAAATAGGTTTTTTTGTTTAGTACTGGTGGAGTTTTGGAAATGAAAAAATAATATTTTATGAGAAATATTTAATGAACTTATTCAATACACCTTTAACGTTATTTCTTTCCCTTAAATCTTAACAAGGTGTTTTGATATTTTTCTACTCCTTGGTATGTGATTTTAAATCACTTCCTAAATTACTTAGAATGTGATTTGAAATTACTTTCAAATCTCATTTTATTTTTGTATTTAAACTTAATATTTCGACAAAATTATCCGAATTTATGGAATCATTCATTAAATCACCACCAAATCTAAAAACAAACGACCCTTAAGCTTTGTAAGAAAATTGCTTGGGCCTCTGGCCATATATAGCCTAGATGGGTACGTAGAATGCTAGATTGGGCTTCAAAAACCGAAGCTACATTCGAATTAATGGGCCTTGACCCGAAACAAGAAAGATATAAAACGACACCGTTAACTCAATTTTCACCCCTTCCGGATACGCAACAGGTTCATATATCAATGGTTGGGTCGGATAAAATGAGGGTATCTTGGATAACAGAGGACCAAACTCCGGCCACCGTCGATTACGGTACATCTCCTGGAAACTACGTCAGTTCAGCTACAGGAGCTACATCTTCTTATACTTACACTCTCTACACATCCGGCCAAATTCACGACGTCGTCATCGGTCCTCTGAATCCCAGCACCGTTTATTATTACCGTTGCGGCAACAACTCCGCTCGTGAGTTCTCCTTCAAGACCGCCCCCGCTTCTTTCCCGATCAAATTCGCCATTGTCGGTACGTTAATTTTTCATTCTGCTCAAGAATTGATCCTCAAAAAAAATTAATTTTATCAATTATTGTGAATTTTCATTCGTTCAGGTGATTTTGGGCAAACAGAGCATACGGACTCAACCCTGCAACACATCTCCCAATCGAACTACGACATGTTGCTTCTTCCCGGAGATCTGTCGTACGCCGACTTGTGGCAGCCGAAATGGGACTCATTCGGTCGGATAGTGGAGCCGCTGGCTAGCCAACGGCCGTGGATGGTGACACAAGGGAACCACGAGGTGGAGAAAATCCCTCTCATCCATAGAACGCCGTTCACTGCCTACAACGCACGGTGGAGGATGCCATTTGAGGAGAGCGGATCCACTTCCAATCTTTACTACTCGTTTGAAGTGGCCGGAGCCCATGTGGTTATGTTGGGCTCGTATACGGACTTTGATCCATCTTCGGTCCAATACAGTTGGCTTCAATCGGATTTAGCCAAGGTTGACCGGAGTAAGACTCCGTGGCTTTTGGTTCTAACACATGCTCCTTGGTATAGCACCAACACAGCACATCAAGGTGAAGCCGAATCTGTTGATATGAAGCAGTCCATGGAGACTCTGCTCTATAATGCTCGAGTTGACGCCGTTTTTACTGGTCATGTCCATGCTTACGAACGCTTCGTAAGTCCCTTGCGCTCTTTTAACAATTATGAATATGCTCATCGAGCTAATGTTTGAATTTAAAGTTCTATAAAAGTTGAATTTAGCCATCGATTTGACGACTGTGGGATTGTAGAGTCGAGTTTACAAAGAAAAGCAGGACGATTGTGGTCCGATCCACATCACAATTGGGGATGGCGGGAACCACGAAGGCTTAGCCAAAGAGTAAGCACTCTAACGAACTTGTTTAACACCATACGATTGCATTCACTCTCCGTACATTACTCTCGTGTTTACTTGAGAAAATAATTATAACGTTTAATATGCTTGTTGATTCGGGGGTACAGTTACATGGATCCACAACCAGGGATTTCGATATTTCGAGAGGCGAGCTTCGGGCATGGACAATTTGAGGTGGTGAATGCAACCCACGCGCAATGGACATGGCATAGGAACGATGATGGTAACAGTGTTGCGAGCGATTCAACTTGGATCGCCAGTCTTTCTTCCGCTTCAAGTTGCAAACTCTAGTTTCAAATGTTGTTGTTTGGCTGATTTTGATACACATATATCATGATTATATCTATCGTGAAAAAAGATTTTATATCTATACATAAATTTCATATAATATGTTGTGCATCCCTATATTATGATATGAATAAACTAAACTAACGAATCAGTGAAGAGCACACAAGCTCGACCTTACAACACATCTCGAAATTGAACTACGACGTGTTGTTACTGCCGGGTGACTTGTCGTACGCGGATTCGCTGCAACCGCGGTGGGACTCGTTTGGGCAGACGATGGAGCCACTGGCTAGCTAGCGGTTTTGGATGGTGACACAAGGGAACCACGAGTTGGACGAATCAGTAGTTATGCATCCGACGCCGTTTATAGGGTACAACACCTGCTGGTCGATGCCACTCCACGAGAGTGGCTCAACATCCAACCTCTACTATTCATTTGATGTGCCGGGAGCCCATGTGATCATGTTAGGCTCCTATACGTATTTCAATCGATCTTCGGCCCAATACAAATGGCTTGAGTCAGATTTGGCCGAAGTTGATAGGGGTAAGACCCATGGCTTTTGGTTCTCGTTCATGCTCCTTGGTATAACTCCAACAAGGCTCATCAAGGGGAGACTGAATCCATTAACATGAAGAAATACATAGACAGCTTGCCCTATAATGCTCGAGTCGATGCAGTTTTCGAGGGCCATGTACACGCATACAAACGCTTTGTAAGTTCATTTCAATTATAAGCTACCATGTCTTCTATTTCAACGATGACATTTTATATTAAATGTTGAACTGTATAAATTTATATTTAAATCGGTGTATGTATTGTAGATGCGTGTGTACAAAGGGAAGGAAGATGATTATGGTCCGACATACATCACAATTGGGGACGGAGGCAACTGTAAAGGACTAGCAACAAAGTAAAGCACAAACTTCCTATTTCGGTTTTCATCTTTACTCTTTTTCATGTTGTGTTATAACATCTGATTAATTGTGTTGAATTTTGTATGGATTACATTGTTGCAGATACAATAATCCACAATCGGAGATTTCGATATTCAGGGAGGCGAGCTTCGGGCATGGAGAGCTAGAGGTGGTGAATGCTACACATGCAATATGGACTTGGCACATGAATGACGATGGAGATAATGTTCCAGCTGTAAAGCCTAGCTAGTTGATTAGTTACATATGCTTCTCTTTTGTGAATTGGTATCTCTTGTTGTATACTTTGAACCATAATTTGAAAAGAAAATCAAATGTTCAATCATATGGAATAAAACCTTGTTAAGGTGTTTAATTTTCAATCATGGGCCACATTATCACACCTAAAAGTGGTATTATAGAAAAAGATAATTAGGGGTGAGATAACCGTCGAATCCACCCATTATAACTCAACCTAACTGAAAATAGGTGGGTGTGAATCGGTTATATAGTGACCCACTCAAAAGTGAATGGGTAAATTTGAATGGCGGGTGAATCACCGAATCCACCCATCATGACTATATTTTTTGTGTTCAAACAATAATGTTTATATTTTTCATAATTCTCAATCAAATTTATGTTATTATTTTTTTTTCATTACCTCATACAAAAAAAATTATTATTTGTTCTCAATAACATCTCCACAACATAAATATGCTTTATCAATTTTTAATTTTCAGTATTTCAATAAAATATGAAGATGTTTTTCTTAGATGATGATCCACCTATATTTACCTATCATTCGTCATGACCCACCCGCACACATCCACATCTAAAAAACAGATAATTATGGGTGATAAAATCGATAACCTATCATATTGATAAATGAATTGGTTTTGACGACAAATCCAACTCAATCCTCCCACCTTACCCTTAAAGAAAACCCATTAATGGACCCAAACTCGTTACTGTTGCGATTAGGCCTAACCCATTACAGCAACCACACCTAATTCCAACCATAAATTTTTAAAATCAGATATGGCTCTGTTTTTCTTCAGAAATCCTTGAGAAGGAAGGAATAAAGAGAAAAGCAGAGGCGGCTATGCACAGTGCACTGTACATCATATGTATAACTACTTTTGTGTTTCCTAGTTGTGATGTAACCGAACGGAGTGGGAAACTCTGGTTTGCATCGAACTACAGGTTTGGGGAGAAACTACAGCAGCTTTCCGTTGGTTTCTTCCAATTCTGTGCAAAACAGAGACTTTGATCAAGTTGGGGGAGACACTGTTGCTGCTGTTCTTTGTCTGGGTTACGATTCGTGGGACCCATCCGCCTCCTTTTTGTAGAGAGGAGAAGAATGGATAGAAAGAGGCAATAAACAGAGGTAATGAAGATGATGAATGATGATCAGGTCACGTGTAGGAAGAGGAGGAAGATTGAGATGATAAGCAGCAGCTGCTGCACAGCGGACATGGTAATTAATTAAAATGGGAAGCCCCACGCCTCACCCTCATCATCATTAGGAATTTAAGATCTTATAACTTCACTCATTGATCAACCCTCGTTAATTACTGATCTTCATCATTCTAATTTGCAATCATGCTAAATTATTAACAATAAGAAAGGTCTTCACGTCACGTGTGTGGAGTCATGTTGCCCAATCATATCCAATGGGTCAAACCACCCACCCGGCCCAACCAGCTGATGCAATCATTTTCTTTCTTTTGTGGGGTAATACAAATTTGAAGTGCATGGTCATGAATGAATATTTTTCTGTTGCCAAATCTCCCGAGCACTACCAAATGCCATACCCATTTATGGAAACACAAGCAGAGAGAAACCAAACCCACCTCCTAATCATTGAGTTAGTGTTCTCATTATACCAAAACAACCAGCATTGCTAATTATAAGTTGGTTTAGGTTAGAATGTAAAGGGTGTAGCTGAATAAAACGGTACTATTTGTTTATATGATCAATCTATTAAAGTGTCCGATTCTTTACCCAAACCACATAGGCACATTATGAACCCAATCGATCATAAGATTGGCCTGATATTGAAGAATATAAATGATAAATGTTCTCTCGGAAGAGAGTAAATTTTTAATTATGTGCATTGAGAATCACTTAACTTAGCACAAAGGTTTGATTGCCCCAGAGTTCTTTAAGCGATCCATTTATTACCGGGACCCTTTAGAAATAGGCGGCCAACCCTTATGCAGCAAATCCTGAGAAGTCAACGGTCGAAATTGACCCTTACTTGAGCTTTTGCGTTAGCAGGCAAACCAACAAAGAATCATATATATGGTAATACTTAAAATTTGAAGTTGAAAATTACAAATTTACAATTTTAAATCGCATCACAAACCCTTGTAAAATTTAGTAATAAGTTATCAAGATATAATTTTGATCGATTGATTAAATTTCTTCATTGGCTGAAAATAATCCTCCTAATAGTAAAAAAGATTGGAAAAAGTTGTATCTTCTTGTTTTGTAATAATTATATTTCATAGGCAAGAATTATTGCAAAAGCAATGGGGGAGGTAATTGAAGAAGGGAGAGGGGCAGATTATATTGAGGTTGCCATCATTGGTTTTCCTTTTCAGAGCATGGTAATTAATTGCTAAACTTTACCCTTATGACCAATTTACTGCCCTCTTTTTCACCCTTTTGACAGACCCCTTTTGCCTCCCTATAATAATACTCACTCTACTACTACTACTACTACTGCTACTGTAACCCCAATCCTCCTCTACAGTCCTTGCATTGATTTCACCATTAAAGAGGTTGTTTAACTCAATCACACAATGTGAAAACTTTGAAATCAAGTTTGTGACAAGTTCGGTTCGATCCTCGATTCGAGGTTTCTTCAATGACTACTTTCGGCAAGAGAAAATATGTCGGATGTGGTTCGGGGTTTTAAGTTTGGTACTGCACTGCACTGGAGTTTTTTGGAATGAATGAGTCTTAAGTAAGATCACGGAGTAGATTTCAAAAATTCTAAAAGTACGAATTCAGAAATCTCACTGACCACTGGTGTAAAAACTAATTTTGAAAATGTATTCAAGTGACTAACTAACCTGTACAAAATTGAAATTAGTTGGAAATAGATAGTTTACGATATATTCAATACTCCAGAATTCCAGTTCCCAATCTCGAATTTGAAATCCTTTAAAAAACAGTTTTATGGGTGTCATTGTTCACCCTAATCTATGAGACAAATTCAAGTATTCCGCATTATGATTGAATATAATTGTAACGACAATAGCAATATTATACCGAAAGTGACATACAAAAAAAAATAGTACGCTATTTTGATATCTCATAGAATAACCTCGTATCTAAGAAAAGACGCGAGGCGAATGCATGTTCTGGGCTAGTGCTCTTACATCATCCTCCTGTAGGCACTGTGATTATTCACCACGCTCATTGGACTTAGGGAGCTTGATTAGAGTCATCTAACAGACATTATTTGATTAAACATTAAATTAAGAATAAGAAGCAGACAAAGAAAGAGCATGCAGAACCCACATTTGATGGTCCATCCTCTGTCCCTTTTGTTGCAAACATTCCCACCCTGAAAGCTTTTAGCTAAGATGGTGACAAACTAATTAGTGCTTCTTTCTTTTAGATTTCGTTCCCTAAGCCAATATATATTTTTAATATCCACAAATCACAATACAAAACCCCATTGAAAGAGAAGGAAAAAGTTAGAAAAAGAACAGCAAAAAGCTCCATGTAGCTTAGCTGTCTCGAGTCCATTGAAGTGAAAAAATAGACTCATTAGCAGCTCAGCTGGGCATAAAATGAGGAAAGCTCAACCCACTATTTTTGTATTTATGATAGTGTTTGCAGAAGCAATCATCATCCCAGCAGTTAATATGTCTGTTTGGTTTTCCTTTTTGCCTGCACACACAGACAGAGATGCATACATACAAGAAAACAGAAAAACTACAGAAAGAATGTTAATAAACAAACACCTCATCAACACGTTAAAAATCCCCCCCCCCCCCCCTCCCTGCATTTTCAAATTCATAGCAATTCGTCACTTCCCAGTTTGTGTGAACGAGCTCCACGAGGGGACTGCCCTGTAAATTTCAGATGACGACATTGCCCTGTTTTTCTCTTGAAGATTTTTTAGAAAAAGAACAGAGCACCGTGCAAAAAATTACAAGGCACAGTCTGGCATAGGAGGGGAAGCCATGATGTTTCACGTTGAGGCCCCCCCATGTCTAGTAATTCATCATCTGCATCTCCTCCCCACTTATTTCAAAATGCTAGCTGTTTAAACTTATGATGCCATGGCTTATTATTACCAAGTTATTATGATTGTTGCTACTAATAACTTCAAAAACAAAACGCCATTTCATGATTTAGAAAGCTGCTGCTGAAGGGCACTAACTACGGCTATCATATACGCATAGAAAAGCATGCATGTGACAGAACGAGATTCAGCATCAAAGATGGGTTCTTTCCACAAATTACATTAATACAATTAAAGATGGGTTCTTTTCACATATTACATTGATAAAATTTGTAGGAAGTTGTATTTAGAACTTAGAATAGAAACCCAATAATACACCCTGGTTATTGACGTACCTCTAGTAGCGAGGGTATGAGGGAGCTACAGTGCCATTTGGTACCCTGCAAAATAATTATAATAAAACTTACTACGGAAAAAAGAAGAAATCATAATTACAAGCCAACAGTTACCAAACCAAGAAATAATAGGGGAAAGTGGGAAGGCCAAAGGGTCCAAAATTGTAGTCATCATAATCACAGTAAGAAGAAGATGGTGAAGAGGAAGGGGTTGAAGCAAGTGTGTAATTGTGTGTGGTGATGATGGTTCGAACTTCGAACCAATCCAAACCATCATTGCGAATCTTTGGGGGACGGCCCCTTTAGCCCACCCCCCATCATTTTATTTTTTTACGCAGAGAGGCCAAAACTCCTCATAATTGTCCTCTAAATGTCAATAATGGCAGCTAATGTGACCAAAATGCCCCTCTTCCATACGCATCATCATCATCATTCACATGACCTCATACCCCCCTTTCCTTCATTATCATCATCATTTTCAGAAAAAAAATGAATTAAAAGTTTTACATTGAATTTTACAGTTTCTTTTGGCTGGCATTAAGTTAACCGGCCGCCTTCCCTTGCTTACAGAAAAGAAAATGCATGATTGTTGTGTCAGGGAAGAGAAGCATGTCCCCTCTTCTTCTTCTTCCAAACCCATAAGGCCAAACCCCTCAGAATTCAGAAATCACTTCCCTCGTTTGTTCTCTTTGGCCCTCTCTCTATATAATAAACCACTTCCCTCGTTTGTTCTCTTTGTCCCTTCACTTCTTTTCTTTCCAAATACTACTACTTGTTATCGTTTACCAACAGAAGTAGCAGACAGCAGCAGCAGCAACGAAGCCAGGGGAACTACCTCTCAGCCTTCTTCTCTAACTCACTTGCTTGAAAAAGGTGATCTTTTTTGAAAACATAAAGAGAGAAAGAAGGACGATAAAGACCCTACCTTTCTCTGCTTTTGTGTCTCCTTCTACTTCTACTTCTACATTCTCTCCTTGCTTGTTACACAAAGAAAGAAATTGAAACGTATGGTTTAGTTTCAGCTCACACTGCTGGTTATTTTTATCATCTTTGACTTGTCTGTTACTTTCACCTCAGTTTGAGGAAGGAATGTTCTGCTTTCTTTCTGTTAGTTTTCTAATGTGTTCTGTTTTATCTCTTTGTCCTCATTGGTTTCAACATCTAGCTGCTTGACTTTCTCTCAACATCCATTTGACATTTCATCAATGGTCGGTCATCCATTCAAGGTGAAGGAACCATTTTTTCCTTTTGGTTCAGACTTCAGACACTGGCCACTACGTCACTGTGTTTGTTTGAGTCATTCTTACTAGACTTTTATCCTTTGCTTTCATGTTTGGGAAACCCAAAGAGACCTTCTAGATTTGGACAACCTGTTATTCCTTATCTGCAGACATTCTCATTGCCTTTTGTTTTCGAGACGACCCCCCATACACTTTCCTCTATATATATTATTAAACCAAGCTCCACATTCACCATTGCCACTTGTTCTTCACATATCACACCAGCTCTGTTTCATCATCTCAGTTCTTGGCCAGCTTTTTTCTGGTAACTGGATATAGACTGTTTACCATCAGTTTTGTTTTGTGTTGTTTTCTTTTTTCATCTTTCCATGTTCCATATGGATAACTTTGCATGTTACTATACTTGAAAAGTCAAGGCATTTCTGCTTATTTTATGTGTTTGCTTGGCTTTTAGTTCTGTTGTGTAAGCTTCTATGTTGCAGATATTCTGGAAACGTTATCATTATCCTTGTCTAATATATAAAAATGTGGCTTTCCCAACATAGCATTGCAATACTGTCTCCATCTGAATAATATTTTATTTAGAGCTATCTAGCAATAAACTAATGCAACATCATCTCTCTTTTTGGTTGTATTCAGGCAGGTCTTGATATTCTAAAGGCAATGGAGAGACTGAACTCAAAGCTGTACCTGCAGAACTGCTTCATAATGAAAGAAAATGAGAGGCTGCGGAAGAAAGCACAGCTTCTCAACCAGGAGAATCAAGCATTGCTCTCTGAACTCAAACAGAAGCTCTCCAAGGGAAATGCAAAAGGGAAATCTTCTCCTAACAACAGTACTATTCCTGACCTCAACCTGGGTGGTTCCAGCTCTTCCCAGAATCATGCCAACTCCAACAGTAACTGATGTACAACAACTGGTGGATTTAGAACAAAATGGGGAAGAAGGTGATATCATGACCCCACTAGGACCAGTAAACACCCTCTTTGCCTCTTTTGTGTAAAATTCCTAGTGTCAACAGTAGTAGTTTGTTCCAGTTTCGGTTAAATAGGACAAGTAGAAGTAGTAGCTGTCTTCCTTACAAAGGTTACTACATTTGCCTTCTATTTTCCCTGTCTATTATCATATTATATCTATCTCTTTTGGGGTGGTTTTAAGATATGGGTTTCTGAGCTACAAGGTTGTATCAGGCTCATTTGCAAGGAAGGAATATAATATCAATTATCATTCAACAGTTCTCTTCATTTAGTTTTGCTCTCTGGTTCAGCTAATAACACAGTTATGGATGAACTAATTATCTGTGTTATTGGAACATGATTTCATGTAACTAACACCAGAAATTGCCTAATCAAAAAAAGTTCACAGGGAAGAATTTGACCCTGAGAATTTCTACAGTAAGCTTCTAATAGAAAATTCTCCTATTAAAGAAGTACTATCTGAAACAAAGTAGCTAAATCTACGTTAGAAATGGTAGCCAATCACTTTGTGGATTATTTGAGCAGTGTTCATCTCTGCTATGCGTCACTAGGAAAGAAACAACTATACTGCTTTCCTCTGTCTTACTAACAAATGTTCATCTACACTCAGATTTCAAGACATAAAGTAGAACTAAAACTTATCATATTTATGACAGGCACGAGTCTAACCATTGCATCACATGAATAACCATCAAATACACACCAAGCACCACCAAGCTTATGGGGGGAGAATCTAAAGCTATAAGCAGTATAGGAAACCAGAAGATGCATTTAGAGGTCTAAAATTCAACAAACTGCAACTATTACCCTCGAATCCCAGCATAAAGAACCACTCTTTAGCCATGAAAGTGCAATTTTTGCAAGAGAAAACAAAAATGAAAAAGAACAAATCTGGTGGGTTGTATACTGTACTAAGATCATAAAAGGGGATTTTCAACTAGATTCTGCGTGATGGGAGAGGAACCAAATCAACAAGACAACGTCACAACTCAAAAAGAAAAATATTTATTAACAAGAGAAAGTCAATGTGATTTCATTTCTTTTGAAAAGAACAAAATCGTGGAAGTGGTAACCCACAATGACTCAAACTTATGGACATGACATATACTGATATATACTCATACTCTTGGAAAAAGATTGCTGGTTGACGACCATTGATGGAACAATGTCAAAATTGTATAAAAATGTAATAAAGAATGTCTTATCACAGTTGGCATTGCATACAAAGGAGGGCCTCTGAGAGAGAAGTCTACCAAATGCACTGAAACAACTCAGTTTCCATGAGTTACAAATTTAGCAAAACTCTCAGAGTAAGTCCAACGAATGATGACTGACTTGAACCTTTCTTGGAAGATCTAGCCAATAATCATCTGACATTGGGGTCATGAAGCCTGATTACCAACAACTACATCAGTAATAATCTAAGAGGAGAAAAGAAGGATAAGACTTTGATCTAGGGCAAAGTCATTATATTCCAAACCATCATGATAAAGAGTTTGAAAACAAGTTCTCTGTTAGCTTGAATTATTATCATAACTTATGATGACTACTGCATACATACACCTAAAGAAATGGAAGGTAGTGCTTCCCTGTGCTGTTTTGAGGAAGGTAGTAGGAAGGGTAGGTTGAAGAAGCAATCTTTTCCCTTCCTAACTAGTAGTCCTCTGAGGATCAATACAACAGACCACATGAGATGCTGGTTAGTAGAAATGTCTGGAAGATATCATAATGAAGCAAAGGACTAATGGTTGCTCTGGAATCCTCAATTGTAATAGGGACCGATTCAAAACCAAACATGACATGCGATATGATGTATTTGAGATCGGTTCCACCACCCCCCCCCCCCCCCCCCCCCCCCCCCCCCCAATGATTGCCATTGGAGAACAATGAGAGCTAGGTAAATATTAAGAAGATGAAAGATTTTGTACAGAGATTGGTTGCGTAAAGTACAACTTATTTGTGTTCAATCATCCCCCGTTAGGGTTCTTTCTAATAATAAATGCAGAGTTGATTGTTTGTCGCTGCTGCTGGAAGGTGTAGAACGAGCTAGTTTTCCCTTTGCCGAAACGAAGTTGTTTAGCAGCTCTCGGAAAACCTAGCCGGAGAAGCAAACGTACGCCATTTATCGACCAAAGCTTATCGCCGAAAATCGAATCGAGAGTATCAAAAGTTGTCTCCCACGCAAAATGAGGCTGAAAATGGACAAGGGAGGAAGAATGAGTCTGAACTGTGCTGTATAGCAGAACCAGTAGCAAAAATGAAAGACGCCGTTGCCGGGGATCGAACCCGGGTCACCCGCGTGACAGGCGGGAATACTTACCACTATACTACAACGACTTGTTGATGTTCAGTCGAGAACTAATATTAAATTATCTGATAAGGTTGGGACGTTGGGTGATAGATACAATGAAGGTTGTTTTTTAGAAGATGACTTTGTTCACGTATTATAATTAATCCACCGGTTTCACCACCTTAATTAGAGAAGAATAAGAATATGGGTAGTCAAGTAGGGGTATTACCTTTTGATGTGGAGTACGAGAATTAAAGATACAATGAAAGTATTATAAGTTTAGAGATCGTTGGGGTACTTCGTCATCATGCTCTGTGTATCGTTTTACTATTATACATCACCATATATCATTCCTAATTTGTTAACCTTTGAGGAGAGTTATTTTCTAGACTACCTTATACACTCGAGAACTAGCCCTAATGACTGAGGCCTATGTGCTCTTAACTGGACATAACCGATCAATCACCCCCTTAATTACCCCTAATCAATTACATGTAATTTAAATTAACATTACCTCACGAATGGCCCTTAAAGTACATACGTATGGTGTCAGCGCTGATAAACACTTATAGATTCAACCCATTCTCAACTCAATCCATAATTTGAACCGACTAAAATATTCTAGTAGTTCAAAACTTTACCAATCCAAATTTATAGAACATACAAATTAAGTGAACGATCAATAAATTAATAGAGAATCCAATCAATTTATAACTCAATAAGCCTACAAACATGTGATCCATAACCAGGTTAACCCAACTCATAATCTATCTAGCATGTCTGTTTGAAATCTATGATTGGAGTACATGGAAGTGTTTGAAATGATATTTGTTTATGTTGTCATCAAATATCATGTACATTCAATGGTGTTATATTTATGAAGACTCTTATATATTTAAGGTTTCCTACTATTCCTTTTCATCAATCCTACTATTTATCATTCGATTAATGAAGTCGAACATTCAGTAATACAAAAAGTTCATAAATATTTCTGAGCAAATGTGGTGGTGGATTTCACCTCTTGAATTTGTAAGATTTGAGAAGTCTTTTTTTTTCAAAAGTAACATAGAAAGAAAATTACATATATAAAATGTAGCGGAGATTTAAACTACAAAAAGATAAATTCAAATAATAAAAAACTTTATAGGTCACTAAATTGGTAATTTGATTATCCTGACGAGAAATATGCACAAGAAAAACAGGCAGGAATTAGAAAGAAGAATTTCCAAACAAATGCCAAAAAATATCGACATTAAAAGCCGAACTATGTGAGCATAATCTGAACACACAAAAAATAGTACCATTGTGGCCGGGTTAACAATAATGTAAAGCCTTGGCATCGCTATCATCTTGAGTAGTAGTACATCAGTAATTGTGGTGAAAATATGAGCAGAAGCTTGAAGAGTTGATCCTTGGGAGTGTTGAGAACAAGTAAACCCACAGGGCACACCTCCATAGCCACCGTGAGAACCATTCGGGGAGTTACGTCTAAATCACAGGAAATTCACCCGTTTGTAATTTACCTTGTTTAAACTTTTTACGTGTTGTTACTGTATTCTCCTTTCTCGGGTTAGCTGTTTTATTATTATTATTTTTATTTTTATTTTTATTTCACTCTCGTCCCACTTTCTCGTTTGTCTCTAAAGCTTTCCTTCAATCCCCTCCCCTCACTTTCAATCTCCGGATTCGAAACCCTAATCAAACACAAATCTCAAATTAGATCACAAAGTATCAAACTTCTGAATTTCCTATCACACTCCCGATTCATCTTGCTTTCGCAGTTATGGCAAGGGAATTCAGCGTGCCGCCCGTCGTCTTCCCATCCGGCACCAATCCCAGCGTCGCCGGTGGAGCCAACATGCAGCAAAGGCGGGTCCCGTCGGCGCCGTTCCAGCCTCCTCGCCCTTCCAACTCAGGAATCCCTTTCATGTCCTTTGACATGGGATCCGCTCCCGCTGCCGCCTACGGCGGGGGCACAATCGGCGGAGGTCCCACTCCCTCCAGCGGTTGTAATTTCGACGACGAAGAGCCTCTCCTCGACGAACTCGGCATCCACCCGGACCAAATCTGGCGGAAGACGAAGTCGATCCTGAATCCTTTCCGCGTCAACTCCGATGTTCACAAGGACTCCGATCTATCCGGCCCGATCTTCTTGTACCTGTCGCTCTGCCTCTTTCAGTTGCTCGCTGGTAAGATCCAATTTGGTGTCATTCTAGGATGGATCGTTGTGTCCTCGATTTTCTTGTACGTCGTCTTCAACATGCTCGCTGGGAGGAACGGGAACTTGGATCTCCACACTTGTACGGGCGTGGTTGGTTACTGTTTGCTTCCAGTGGTGATCCTATCGGCGATTTCTCTGTTCTTGCCTCAGGGCGCGCCGATCAGGTTCGCTTTCTCCGGTGTCTTCGTGATTTGGGCGACTAGGGCATGCACTAATCTGATGGTGGCAGCTGCCGACGGTGGAGAGGAACACCGTGGATTGATCGCGTACGCTTGTTTCTTGATTTACTCGTTGTTCTCATTGCTTGTGATATTTTAGGTGAATAACGATATTGTATAAGGAGCTGACATCTGAAAGCTCTGTTTGTTTCGTGCCTAATGAAATTTCAGTGTTGTTGGAATGTGACTTGACTTTGATCTTTCATGCTCTGATGGATAAAATAGCATATGGAGTGATGATTATACCTGTGCATTGCCTAATTCGTGTTGTAGGAAGACATTAAGACTGGTTTGAATTTTGAAGCATTGTACTTTCTTTTGGCAAAATGAATACTTTTTTGTTTATCTCGATCCTTCAAACTGTATAGGGTCATCGTGATGCTGGTGCTCGGTTCGTTATATCTTGTCCTTGTTGGCTTTCTGCGAGAATTAAGAATGTCGAGAGGTTCATATGTTAGTAAATCGGAGTGCTTTACCTCTGATCTCTAGGTATTGAGTTAGCTGTGCTGAGCTTGTTAATTTAGTAATGCAGATTAGACATTTATTGAGCCAGAGTAGTTTGGTTTAAGACTTGTTTACTACTGCTGGCTGCTCAACCGCATCGAACTTGATTTTGCTTGATCAGCTTTAGACAAGCTTATTTTCATTCTTATTCTAATGTCTGTATGTGTCTTGTTAAGTCATGGTAGATTGCTGTAGTAATACACAGATGTCCCATTTCAAAAAAGAAGTATGCTTTGATCATCTGTTAATTACCCTGGTACCATCCCTCAACTGGCATAGATTTTCAGGTTATATTTCCTTTCTTACCCCAAGGGTGGAAGTTTCTTGCTCCTACAGTGAAAGCCTGTTATGAGATAGCACCAGGGAAGCTGTCAAGGTTCTGTGACGGAAAAAGGTTTCATTTCTTCTTCATATGTCCCTTGAGCAGTGAATACCAGTGCTTAAATAAATGAATCTACTGTGGGAGAGGTTAGGGTTATTGATGTTTAGGTTTAATGAACTTAAGAGAGAGTATATGTACTAGATGAAGGAGTGGTGGCGGATGCAAGTGTAGTTTGCGTCTTTGCGACAGTGACGGCCCTCTCTGACTATTTGTAACCGTGCTTCCATAGCATCTAGCTACGCTAACTTGTATGATGATAATCAATATCAACTGCATATGATGTAGCTTGTGCAATGAACGAAAGCAGAAGTAGATGATGCATTATATATTTTAAGATGCATAGCACTGCAATTTGGATTCCCTGCACTTTGTGAATTCAGTTGTAGTTGGCAATTAGGCATGTGGGTTCTTGGTCGATGAAATCGTCTCTTGTGAGGCTTTAGTTATTCAGCTTGCTATTGTTAGCAACATTACCTGATGTGAACTTGTAAGTGTGATTGAAGATCAACTTAAGTTGTTTCAAGTAAACGAATGACAAAGATCGAAAGTGATGGTAGTAGCTATCGGCGTATTAATCTCGCTTTGAAAAGGCTGGCACGAATGGTCAGTGACTTAAAACATTAGTCAGACTTTGGCTGCTTTTGCAAATGCAATTGTGGTTAGGTTGGTAGATAAGTTTGGTGTCGGCATCAAGTGCCCAGAAAAGGAGACTGGTATATGTAACTGTTTCTTTGTAGGTGGCCAACACATTTTCTGGTGAGGTAGTTAATTTAGGTCGACGTTCCCTGTGGTACGGACTTCAATAACCAAAAGGCAAAGCCAGTTTAAATGGCGCAGTTTTCTCAACCACCAACATTTTATTGAAGTTTGGAGGAGCAGCCACACCATATATTATTACTTGATCTTGCTAGTATTTGTTGGATAAGCGGTGAACTTCACCACCTTCTCTGCTTGTCTGTCTGTATATATACTAACTACTATCCACAGCAAACATCATTCCAGCAACTATCATAGAAGATGACTTCTTCTGCAACTAACGATGGATGCTGTCGAGCTAATTTGACAACCAAGGAGGAAGAGGAGGAGCTGTTCGAGATTGATATCGATGCGGTCCCGTCTCCACGTTACTGGGAAATCAATTGTGGCCGGGCCAGGGTAAACTCCACCGCGCTAAGTTCAGCTGCTGAGGTTGCGCTTTTTGCCAACTGCCTACTCCCAGTCGCTCACGTTTTGTCGGCAGTTCCCATGCCCTTCTCTGCTGTTTCTTCTTCCTCTTTGGCCTGTGATTCTGTTATCTCTCTGGAGGAGCAGCTCCTGCTTTGCAGGCTTCATCGACGTAATTTCCAGATACTCGCTTTTCAGGAGCTTACGGGGCTCAGTGACGAAGACTGAAGAATCTTCACACCACACTAAGTTCGGAAGTTAGAATCTCGGGTATGAAGACTGCTGTAGATATATAGATGCAGCAATCTTCCTAACCTTGTAACTCGTACGTAAAAATGGAATGAACAGAATTCACATTGGTCTGTAAATCAATCATTTATCCAGCTTGAAAAATTATAAAAAAAATGGCAATAAAATTACTCAGTTTTGATGAGAATTGATGTGCTTAATTTAATATGAGCCGCGGAGCAACTCGTGACTTGGTTTAGGGTCGTCTGATGATTAGAAAGACCAGGTAGACCACCCGGGCATGATCGTGGGCATATAAAGGCTGCACTACGTGCACATAGTACTGTAAATATGGTCATACCAGCTTAGCAAGAGAAAGGGAAAATTTTCCCCGATACATTTTCCAACTTCATCTCTCCTCCATAAAATATACGTCAATTTAAAAAACTCACTGCAACCATTTTTTCATTTGTGAGTGCAAGGGATCAAATCCAGTTCTGAAGCAGATGAAGGCGATCCAATCTGGCGGCACATCGTTGTCCACTCCAGAGAATTCTAAGACTGAACAATAAATTCATAAACAAGACATCAAGAAAACAGTCGACGTACGAGAGGCCGAAGACTCTAGTATCATATTCATCAAACCCAAACAAAGTAGAAGCACACACAATTGCACGCAACGTAACAAAACACACATTATTATTATTATTAATGGGAGTGATCCATGTTCATTTTGTTCTCAATCCGCATATCCATTGTTCGTTATTCCGATTGACCGAATGTAGATCGATGTCATCGACGCCTGGCAGCAGTTTCACGCTGAGCGTTGAAGTAAACAGCAGCAACTGGAAGGCCTAGATCGTTGAGTAGAGCGAAATCTCTCGTGCAGAAGTAATCCCTTGTCGAAGGAGGGTTTGTCACTAAACACTGCCTCTGGATCTGCCTGTAAAGTAGGAAGACGAACCTGTGTATCCCTAAGTTTGGCCTCGGCATCTCGTATCTCACCACCTCTGTTCCTGCACCAACCCAACAACAGCCATTTTCACTTATAAAACTTAACATGTGGTTGTTTATATATATATATATTTTGTAAATACAAAAGAAACGACGTAGTTTGTAGTATATATCTGTACCAAACGTAGCGTCCGTTGTTCCTGGAATGTCTGTCACTATCCTGCGCCATTATAGAGTAAATGTAAATTAAAATCGTTAATGGTAAAAGTATAGGCTTTACATTAGACATTTGATCACTAATATAATTCACGTATTAGTGTCGGACTCTTGGTGTCCGTGGGATGCTAGTATTAACTTCATTACATTAGAGGATGTACCTAAATGGAATTAGAAAGTTCGAGACGCGTATATATCGTCTAGCGCAATTAGTTGTGTTTGTGTGTTGATAGTCGGGATGTGTTGGGTTCAAATGTGGGATATAATTTGGATAAGAATAGAAAAGTTAGCTTTCAAAATATACTTCTTTAGATTCTAAATCCTCAACTTAAGTGAGAAAATGATTAGGATTCCATCTCACACATTCCACCTTCCGAACCAAATTAACCTAAGTAGTATAATCTCCAACGGCCAACCCGTCTTGCTCTTACTTAGAACCGTCGGGTGGTAAACACAAACTCACTCGTTTTAATAAAAAAAACACACACTCACTATGATTCTGAAATTCATACCAATTCAGATGCATAATTTAATCAGTAGAAGTTGGATGGAATTTAACTGATGAAAGGGGGAAGTTTTCTCTTTAAAATCACTTTGAGGAGATCTAGCTAGTTTTCCTATCCAACCGAAGAAGTTGAAAGGTTCGTTCACCTTTCGACCAACCAAACCAAATCCAAATTGATACAATAGCAAAAAAGACCTCAATTCTTTAAAACAACGCCGTCTCATAATAAATATTTTTTAAAAAAAGGAATGGAAATAATTGATCCACCATCCCCAAACTAGATTCTTAATTTCTTCATGATCAGCACGATGAAAAAGTAGTATTAATAGTAGTATTTTTTTTTTATAAAGGTAGTAGTAGTAGTAGTTGTAGTGAAAAAAATACCAGTGGAGGTGCTCCCTAAGGAAAGGATCACTAGGCCCTGGAACATCCGGATCCGTCATCACCTGCGTTCACAAATCCCAATAAAAAACACAACTCAAAAACTTAATTAATTACGAGAAATTGTATAATTGAGAATTTTTTTTTTTGAATGAATGAATGAAGACAGTAGTGGTAGGTACGAGGGTGAAGAAAGTTCTGAGGTCGCCGCCGTGGACGTCGACGCGGGGCCTGGAGGAGACGGCGGAAGGGAAGAACTCATGGCCGTTGGAGACAACTTTGTTGTTTGCGTACACAACCGTCATGTTCGTCGACGGCATGAATTGGTCCGTCACATCCCCTATCACTCTCCCCACTATCAACGGCTCCAAAGCTCTTGCACCTGCTGCCATCTTTTTTTCTTCTTTGGTTTGAAATTAAGTTACAATTAAGCTCTGAGGGTGGCGGTATATATACACTACTGTAATCTCTAAATAATCTTTAAAAACCTTTAAAAAAACCTATTTTGAAAACACTACTAATTTGATGAATGTTGAATTATTATATTTATTAGTATTTTTATTATTTAAAACTGATATTTATTTAATTTGGTCATAAAAATTAATAATGCTACTAATTATTTAAACTGAGTGTTTAAAAGTTAGATTCCAGTTGAAGTATCCCTCGTTTATATGATTTGACGTGTAATTGGATTCTGAAGATGGATAAATACATATAAATAGGAAAATCATAGTGTGGGATTTTATGTTTATTAGTATCCAATTTTAATTATTCTAAAAAAATATAATTTAATCGGTAGCTGGATATAATTAAATAAAAATAATACAGACAGCTTTGTGCGTACGTTAGTAGTATTAGTTTTGCATGCATTGAGTGTCACGCTCTTACTTGGTCACCATCAAATCTCTTTTCCATTGGCCTTAATTGGGCCCCTGGAATTTGGTTCCTCATTGGAGACCCCGCGACCTTTATTCACCAAAATCGCCTCTCTCTCTTTCTCCGACTCGGTGCATGTTTTAATTTCAAATCGTTACAAAATTTATACTTTATTATATGACGATATTTGAATAAAAAAATCGGTTGTGTTCTAGGGTTACGAGATTAGTGTATTTTGTGAACCGAACACTTAATGAGAGGTTCTGGGTGTACGATGATGATCTATATAATGATGGTCCTTGTCTCCTTGACAACCTGCATGCATGCATGAGTTTGAATTTCTATTCTAAATACAGACATTAATAATTATGTCTATTACAAGTTTGAGTTCGAGTGAAATTCCACATTCGACTCTGGAATATTCAGTTCCCCTGAACCAAACAAACTCTGGTAGGTTCGACCAGCTAGCAAGCCTGTTGAATTGGTAAATGCTAGTTTTTTTGCTTGACAATTTGATCCTTGTATATTTACTATCTAATCAGTTTACTATTACTTTTCACTATATAATAGTCACTAAAATATAGGTTTTTTACCTTTTAGTTTAAAAACGAATATAAAATTATACTGCAGCAATTATGATTTATGTACCATAGTCGTCTTTCAAATCCATTCTTTGTGGAATAGAAATTCATTGGAATTGCATAACCTAATAATCCGAGAGATGGTCCCGATAAATCCTGGCCGCTGGATCAGATTATGAATAATAAAGATACATTATATTAGTAATAGCAAGCGTATGAAAAATCAAGATAAAACTATATTAAGATTGAATTTGATAATTATATTTTAAAAAAATAAAATTTCTATGTGCCCAACCAAACTGAATAAAATACTAGTTTATAATGCTTTCTAATTTTGTCTTATATTAATTCAAACTCTAATTTTCTATAAATCATAATTTTCGTTATTAAACCAAACCATAGTTTATGTTGTTATCTATGTCCACTTATTAATGCAGCGTAAATAGTCAACATCATGACTTAGATACATAGTTTCAACGGAACAAGTTAACAAATCTCTAGTTTTATCTATTGTTTTAATTTCGTAACTATTATAGTTTCTCCTAATAAATAATAATTTTTTTTGACAAGATTAAATCAGAAATTATGTAGATAATCAACTCGAAACGTAAATTATATGAAATGGAAATTCCGCCCATTTACAACGTGCGACGCGTTGTAGGTAGTCTCTAATGGCTACTTTCTAAACCTCTATATAAATCGTGCATTTTGTGGTGTAATAACTCACTCATCGTACCAATTTATTTACTCCTCATTTCCTACTACACTTCACCAAAATGTCTTCAAGTAAGTCCAACGAGAATGTTATGAACAAGTTTCGCTGCGCCGATGAGTCAAAGGATTTGTTCACCTACTTCGGAGAAGAAGTGAAGTGAGATTGCGGATTTCATGCAGCGAGACTGATGATGCTGAAGTTCGAGAAATACTTTAATTTTCCTTTCTATAAGTGTAGGTTCGAGAACTCGGTGAGGCGCGAGATGCGAGCTACAATGGAGGCGGGTATTCAATCACACGACGGGCAGTATGATGTGGTTAGTGCATACAACAACAGAAATGGATCTGGAAACCACACATACAAGGTCTATTAGATCACACAAACATGACTGGTTCATGTTCTTGTAGTATCTTCCAGCACTCGAAGATTCCGTGTAGGCATGCTTACGCAGTGTGTAACGCGGTCAACCTCAACCCGTATCAATTCGTGCATCCCATATTCAGGCTGTCCACAATAGCCCAGATATATGATGTTAGTTTGCGCCCTATTGATGGGCCGGATGACTGAGCTCAACATGGTGAACCTGAGATCATCTCGAACCGCAATCTTCTCCGTATCCAAAGAAAGCAAAGACACACTAAAATCCACAACAATGTAATCTTGCCAAGAAAAAGTAATTTCCAAAAATAAAAATCATAAATCGTATAATCAAAAAGAAATATTTTTGTTGGTGATATAAAATAATCATAACATGCACCAAAAGAACCTTCCCGAATTGCATTCTAATATTAGCGGAACAATTACTACTTCCAGACCATATGGAAATTATTCCCATCATGTCCAGTCGTCGCTTGTTTTTATTTATTTGTTATGACTATGGAAATTGTTCGTGGTAGTTAAAGTTGTGCGCTGCAAATTTGGATATCTCAATTCGTATCCAATTACACTTTACGTATGTATAATTATATAATAATTATTTCTTCTCATAATTCTTTTTTTTTTGTGACGAGCATTTTTTGTCTATTTTTTTTTTAAGAAAACGGACTGAGAGAGTGGGAGCGGGGATTGGGTCATGTCAATGCATAGGAATATGAGAGAATGGGATTCAGGAGTGGCAAGTAGGCAACAATGCCATTTTTGTGCCCTCTCTATTTTATAGAAATTAATTAAGCTTCACCTTTTGCTTTCATTTAATTTGTTGGAATCTTTGGATGATCAAATGTTTGCAATGACTGAATCTATGCCTTCTGTTTCCCTCATTGCAATTGGTAATTATTTATTTACTAGTGTTACTTACGAGTTGGGATAAAATACGTAGACTGTTATTTATAAAAGAACCGTCTTTTATCGAAAAGAAAAAAAAATGATTAAGAATTCACTCATCAAGGATGACTTGATCAGTTCCTTTTTAGATACTCGGGCAATAAGTGTTATCAGAAACGTCATTTGCTTATTCGTTGGTTGTGTTATTGCTTCTTAGCGTGTGTGACTGGATTTCAAGAAGACATGCACAATACGAAGTAAAATAATTCATTGACAAATGAACTTGTATTTTTTTAGATAGGAAATACAAGAGATAATTAAATAAATATAAAAAAAAGTGCCCATTTATAAAATATAAGTTGATTTAAACTCGATATTTCCAATTACAAATACGCAACACTATCAAGTATCAACTAAGCTACTAACTATTATTTGGGCCTAAATGGGCCCTTTAAAATGAATCTCCATATGGGCTTTGATCTGCAACCTTACTACCCTAGAACCCATTTCTAGTGCCAGAATGACTGGATACAAAGTTCCATACATGGGACAGCTTACAGTTCGAATGAATGTTGCCAACCACACTACGGTTTGGTTAGAATGACGTATTAGGCCTTTCACAAACATTATCTGCTACTGCTAGTCTGCTACTGTGTACACCGCTGACTGTACTTCATCTTCAGTCGATTCATCATTTAAAGTAACCTCCCCAATTAGAGATCTTTGCGCATTCCAGTCGGGGGAAATGGCGGCAGGAGTGAGCAGGAAGATATCTGCAGCCTCCGCAAGGTCTCACACTAGAGCTAGAAGAGCTAAGCAAACCGCCGTTCCTACTCTTCCGTCAGGTCACTTCCCTCTTCCGTCGTAACTGTCGATTGTTTTCGTGAAAAACTATTCAAACCTCTCTCTTTAGGTTTTCATCGAATTTTCCGCCTCCTTTGTTCTTGTGAGATTGAAGGAACTCGTAAATGAAAACTTAGCGATGAGACCAAGTGAAGCGTCGTGGATGAATAATCTCTGTTGACAGTAGTAGTTGCTGACTAGGGATTCGAATTTTGGACTTGGTTCAATCATACCGATACGACATGCAAAATTCTTAGTGGGATCGAGTTTAAGGGAATTCGATTTGGATTTCTAGGTCTCATTTCCCTGTTTGAAACGTTTGTTCTTGTTTCGGATGAGTGCTGTCATTTTATTATGGTAGCTGGGGGATTTTGATCAATGTTGAGATTGGGATTTGGAATTGTTTCAGCTTCACCATTAACTTTGTACTCAGGGTTGTCATTTGCAGTCTTAACTTGTTTCTTGACCGAACCATTGGTTTACATGTGTGCAGGCATCTTTCCTACAGTGCTTGTGGTGTTGCTGGTTGGGGTGTTGGCTTGGGGTTATCAAGCAATCCAACCACCTCCACCCAAGATATGTGGTTCACCTGGCGGACCACTCGTAACGGCACCAAGAATCAAGCTTCGGGACGGGAGGCATTTGGCTTATCGAGAACATGGCGTGTCAAAGGATGTTGCCAAGATCAAAATTGTCTTCATCCATGGTTTTGATGTTTGCAGGCTTGATGATGTCATTGCTAACTACACCTCTCCGGTATGTATGTGTTCATATGTTTGCTTTGATGCGTGAGTTCCATTGTTTCAGCAATTGTTATGATGCTTTTGGGTTCAGGAACTTGTCAAGGAGTTAGGGATCTATTTCGTGTCATACGACAGGCCTGGCTACGGAGAGAGCGATCCTGATCCATCAAGATCAGTAAAAAGCCAGGCTTTGGACGTGGAAGAGCTTGCTGATCAATTAGGACTGGGATCTAAGTTCTATCTAATTGGTTATTCACTTGGTGGTCAGTTGACATGGGGCTGCCTGAAGTACATCCCTCACAGGTACATACATCTGTTAGTAGTAAATCCCAATTCGACAACGATAGAATTATATTAGAATAGATGCTTAATCCCCGTTGCAAACAGGCTAGCAGGTGTGACTCTGTTGACCCCAGCTACCAACTACTGGTGGCCTGGGTTTCCGTCCAACTTATCTAGTGAAGCTTTGAGCAAACAAGCACCTTCGGATTATTGGTCGCTTCATGTGGCTCATTATGCTCCCTGGTTAACTCACTGGTGGAATACCCAGAAATGGTTCCCAGTTCTTGGAGTCATCAGTAAAAGCCCTCATATTTGTTCCCGCCAAGACAAGGAAATTGTTGATCAGCTTGTAGCTAAAGGAAATAATAACTTGGTAATAATCTCCCCTTTGCCTGATTCTAGTTCTCTATTTCATATCAAGGTGCTTTCAACTTTTTTGTAACAGGTGCATACACGGCAGCAAGGAGAATACGAGTCGATCCATCGCGACATGAACATAGGATTCGGCACCTGGGAGTTCGATCCTATGGATCTTGAGAACCCGTTTCCCAACAATGAGACCCATGTTCATATGTGGCAAGGAGATGAAGACTATCTTGTTGCAGCTACACTTCAGCGGTACATCGCAGAGCGGCTTCCCTGGATTAGCTACCATGAGCTGGCAGGTTCTGGACATTTCTTCCCTTATCTTGATGGAATGGCTGATACCATTGTCAAGACTATGCTAGCTAGGAAGTTTTGACTTCTCAAGAGCTCTCTCTCTTCTTAGCGAGAAATTGGCCTCTGCCCGCCAACTGGTGTGTGGAACTCAGTACTTCACCTTCTGGTTTTTACTTTCTACTGGTTTAGATACAAAGATTGTGGAGCTAATGCGTTGTTTCTAATTTGTATTGTTTACCGTTGAGATTTTGTGCGAAATGATAGGCGGACATGAGATGCACGAAATTGAGCTGAAACAAAATCGAAAGTGTTCTTCATAAATCTCGTTGTTCCCCATAGAGGAGAATTGAGAAAATTGAATGTTATATCCTGAAAACAAAATGTTATATGTTGAAAACGACCGATTGATAGTCTGTTGTGTGCAAACCAAAACACGATCTCAAACGTGGGGGACTTAATCCTAGCAGATTTGACTCGACTGATTCGGAGTGGGGCAACAATGATAAAAATGATTTTCATTATACATATCTAAGCAACGGAGGATACAACGATCGATGAATCAACGAATGAATAAATAATCCCTCACTAACTTCTACTACTACTAATACAAACATGCATCCCCGTCGTGTGTTATACGCCTTAGACAAGAGTGGAGCAAGTGGAAGAAGCAGGATCAAACAGAGCAGGCAGCAAGTACTTCCTGCCATTAACCCCATTCGCATTGTAGCTACCTCCAGTAGTCGAATCCACAAGCAAATCCCCAGCATATCCAGGGTAAGCTCCTTTCCCATAAACGCCAGGACAAGCAGACGCAGCCTCCAACGGAGCTTCTTTATCCCCCTGGAAGTAGCCATTTCCAAACGGGTTGGTCGCCGTCCCGGCCAACAGAGTAGCGAGGTTGATGATCATCCCGTCGACTCCCACATCGTTGTTGGGTGCCACCAAAGGAGCCGACTGCGGTCCGTAAATCGGCTGGTGGAATGGCCACGCGCATTGACCCGGGCACTGAGTCTCCGAGTTCCCCACCCAAATGTAAGCGAATTTGGGAACCTTTTTGCTCGTAGTCATCTTCTTCCCTGGGGAAGATCCGTGAGTGCCGCACTTACTGGAGCAGAATCCTTCCACTGCGACGTCGGATGACGTCAGGACGACGTTGATAGCGTTGGATTGTGCGCCCATGGAAGCTAGCTTCACGATTTGTTTGGAGGAGAGAGATTTCCCCAGCGAGTAGGTGTCGTCGTGGATCTGAGTTCCGGATGAGAGAAGCAGAGGAGAGGAGGAGGATTTGATGGTGGGAGATTTGGGGAGGTGGTGGTAGAATTTGTCGATTGATTTGAACCAGCTCTGTACAGAAGCAGCCTGGTTGCTTTTGTGGTTAGCGGAAGAGAGGGAAGCGACGAAATCGGAGACGATGGCTCGCTGGGACGGGGAGAATTTGCCGTACCAGATGAGATTGATGGAGATTTTGCCGGTGAGGAGAGGTCCGTTGTGGTACTGAAACGCCATGTTTTGGGATTCGTCGTCGATTAGCATCCTGGCGGAGCAGGAGGCAAGGTGGAGGAGAATGGAGAGGAGAATGAGGTCGATTAACGTGGAAGAAGAAGCAGCCATTGTTGGAAAACGTAGCAAAGCAGAGAGAGCAGAGGAGGAATGTGGAAGATGATGATGAGTAGAGAAGGGTGGAGAAGTGGGTATTTATATGGGTTGAAGAGGAAGCCGCCGCGTAGTTTGGAGGTGGAGGTGGTGGGGTCCAATGGGCGCGCAAGGTATGGCCAGCTGTGGATTGCAATGCAAGAGCTCGTCAATTGAATAAAAGGTGTGAGTTGGCCAGCTAAGGCGACGCTGTAGCTCATTTAACTACTTCACCACAGTCGACAACGGCATTATTTATTCTCCAACAACTAATAATAATTTTTCTACTTGTCTTCTTCTCGAATTAAGTGACGATTTAATTATACAAGCTGTGAGTTCTGTCTCCGACACTTCCCCCACAATGTTTCAACTTTCAAAAGGAAATAATAAATATTTGCACTTCTCACTGTAAAAAATTTGTACCCAATACTTCCATATTAAATTATTATCATAGCTCATGATGTGTAGCAGTTTTGAGGGTCTTATTATTTATAATGATATGTAGCAGTGCATGTACATTGACAATTTTTCAACTTTCATCAGTAAAAAAAAAAGCAGTTGTTTTATGCATTCGACATCTCCAGGTGCATGTACATTAACATGTTCTCAACTTTCATCAGTAAAAAAAAATCTTAAAATTCAAACTTCTAAAAATTAGACAGTCAGGCTATGAAAACGTAGCATCAATAAAAAAATATTTATCACCTTAGACTGGGTTTTCTGGGTTATAAAATTGCCTACTTTACTTTACAACCCAATCAAACGGGCCACTTCAACGGTGGGCCGTTGCGTTGGGCTTTTATCGTCATATCAAGCTTTGTACTTTCCTGTTAAAAAAAAAGCGTTGTATTTTCGCTCAAAAGTTTGAAAGCGCAGACATACGCCACGTGTAAGCAGCAGCAGACAAGAAGAGCGAGGAGATGACAGCTATAGGATACGTGTCAATGCAGCAATCCAGGCGCATGTGGACCCAATTGTAAATTCTCAGAATTCCATCCCCGAAAAAAACCCCAGACGCCAAAAACAATTGACTAACATCGCCACGTCAGCAAAGGTCCCCACCAACCAAAGTAACAAATGAAACCTCCCCGGCATAAAATTTCTGGTTGTTAAGCTTCCTCTGTTTTTCTTCCTCTTCCGTTTCTTCATTCCACCAGATTCCTCTGCTCCATTCCGCAGTAAATCCAAGGCTCAGCTCACTTCTATTCAGATCCCTCCAACAGACTGCTAAAAAGAGGCTGGTTTCTAGGTGCTATAATACAGTACTAGAGCTCGTCGGATCCGCAGGTGATACTCTGGTTTCTCGAATATATATCTGCCATGCATCCAACTGGTTGAGTCCTGATCCAGACAGTTTCTGTTTGTTAGAAACCATGCTGTTGATCTGTAAGGTTCGTTGGAACTTTGACCATTACAAGCAGACATTTGTGCTCTGTTTTCTCAATTTCTGTACAAATTACAATCTTCTTTAGTGGCGGAGTAATGGGTATATTACTGAAATGGGAAATTTGCAGTAAGCTTTTGGTTTCCCCATTTCTGGAACCAGAGAATTTCTCTGTTAGACATGCAATTAAAATATATGATATGTATCCGTTGTAGCTTTAGCTTCGTTGCTGCAAACAGTAACACAGACGGTAAGTTAATTTTGAAGTTAGCGGGTTAATTTCCCGGGTGATTAGACGATAACACGTGGTTATTATTTCCATTCGGGAGTTTGTGGGCCTTAGTGAGAGCGACATACGCATGTTGGGCCCAATTTGGAAACTGTCTTCTTCTTACTTTTTTTATATTGTTTTAGCATCCGGGCCCACATCCACCCTTACCCAGGCCCACAGATCACTGGCATTTAGAACTGTTTCTGACTTCTGATTACATTCATTCACACAGTAATAATTGAGATCCTGCCATTCCTTTAAACATCAGTTTTTTTTTTCTGTAACGCTCTCTGCATTTCGTCCTCTTCAGATAGAGCCAATACAAAACTATACAATACAAAGGTCGGCTAGATTCATCCATGGTTGCAACGCTCCCTGATCAAGACATGAACTCACAAGGGGATCAGGTGGATTCGCCATTGCAGCAGCTCAATCACCAATCCAATAAGAACCAACCATCCACCACCCCACTGGGAAGGCAGTCCTCAATTTACTCTCTTACGCTCGATGAATTCCAGCACACTCTCTGCGAAGGCGGCAAGAATTTCGGTTCAATGAACATGGACGAGTTCATCAACAGCATTTGGACCGCCGAAGAAAACCAGGGCGCCGGTCACACTTCGAATTCCGCCACTCCGGTTGTTAATAACCACCATTCTGGTCGAGACACTGCCAACCCTGCAGGTTCGGGAATCTCCAAGCAGCCGAGCCTGCCGCGGCAGGGGTCACTGACCCTGCCGGAGAAGCTATGCCGGAAGACGGTGGACGAGGTGTGGTCGGAGATTCACAACGGCAGAGGGAGCAGATCAGGGCAGCGAAAGAGCAGCGATGCAGCAACGAATTCTGGAGCTGACATGCAAAATGCCGGTTCTGTCCCTCGGCAGCCGACGTTTGGGGAGATGACGCTTGAGGATTTTCTTGTCAAGGCAGGGGTAGTCAGGGGACAACAACAACAAGGTGGTGGTGGATCCTCCATTGCGGCCGCATCGATTCCGCCTGCACCTCCGCAGTACAGCACCGTGTACCAGAACCCCGTTGCTGCTTACCAGTCAATTCTTCCCCACGTGCAGCCAGGTGATGTTTATGGCACCAGCGGGGTAGGATACGCGGTGGTGAGACCGAATAGTCCTGTGTCGTCGGATGGGATGTTGGGGAATATGGATGGTGTAGGGAATCAGTATGGGATGGATATGGGTGGGCTGAGGGGGCGTAAGAGGGTGATCGATGGGCCGGTGGAGAAGGTCGTGGAGCGAAGGCAGAGGCGGATGATCAAGAATCGAGAGTCCGCGGCCAGGTCTCGAGCAAGGAAGCAGGTGGGAATTGATTTCGCTGGTGCTAAGTGGTATTGAATTTTGCTGATGATGTTGTGAAAATTGCAGGCGTACACAGTTGAACTAGAAGCAGAACTGAACCAGTTGAAAGAAGAAAACAACCAACTCAAGCAGGCACTGGTACGGTAACAGCACCGTTTCACCATGTAAAGTTCTTTCAATTTTCACCGTCTGTGTTATGACACTGTTTGTTGAAGCAGGTTGAGCTGGAAAGGAAGCGAAAGCAGAAGGTAGCAGTTTCGAAAATGAACCTACCTGGCTTGAATTCTAAGGTTGTTCTATTGGCTATGTAGAAATTCTGGTTTGTTGTTTATGTGATGCGGTTGTTGTGTGATGCAGAATGTCAAGGAAGCGAGAACGCGGGGACCGTCAAAGGCGCAGAAGGCGAGGGAGAATCTGAGGCTGATGAGAAGGAACTTGAGCTGTCCATTATGAATCACTGATAGTAAGAATGAGACATCAGGAAACTCTCACGAGATTGGCTACGGGCCTGAGGCTGCTCGAAAAGGGAACAAGAGTAGTCTAAACAAGAGTGTACCTCGTCCGAGATGCTAATAAAGAACTAATTGTATGATAGGTGGGAATGTAATTACTCAGCAGCTTTGCAAGGTTTAGGATTATAGTAATAAGCAAGCCAGACAAATGTGCAGGCAAATAGATATAGCTCGTGTGATTCGAAATATATTAGCCATCATAACCTCCTGCGCTAAGTGTGTAACTTGAGGACCATAAAATGTTAGCCAATAGGAAGGAGCAGACAAACACAAATTATATTCAGCTACCAAGATTACAATCTGGAACGAGCAGTATGTTGTGAGGTCGGGGGCCAGGATGTTACAAGCTGATTTCACAAAACTGACCTGATCTTTACAATGTGTAACGAGTGTGAGAATCTAAACGCCAATCTGGAGTTTCACCACAAAGTTTACAGATGAAGGAATTTGCTAACGATTCATGAAGACTCGGCCCCGAGTCTTCATCTGCTGCTGCCTTGTTTAGCAGTACTGCTTGTTGACGTAGTCATGAAAGATTCACCACAACCGCACTGCCCTTCAGAGTTTGGGTTTATAAATACGAATTCAGACCTGTCAGGTAAAGGACATACAACAGCAGCAAAAGATTTAGAATGTTCGTCAAAGGAAAAACTGGCTTTCGCCACTGCAATAAAGATTATCGATGGAGCAAGCAACTTAAGACAATAGGAGCTTCATGTAACAGTTAACTAAAGTGAAGGTCCTTGTAGGTATAGAGGTCTAGATAAAGTTTTGTACCAGGTGAAGGTAGTAATAGTTATATAACCTCACCTATCATCTACCTACAACCTAAAATGCATATTACTTCGAGCAGTAGGGATGTAATCGGTACGAGGGTGCTGCTGCTGCATACCTTAGTTTGTCGTCAACAAAGTCCATCTTGGTTCCAATTACATGCATGAGAGCTTTTGGATCGATCAATACCTTCACACCCTTCTCTTCAACCAGTTCATCAAATTTCCCCTTCTCATCTGTTGAATCGGAGCTTATCAGAAAAGCACAATGACACCCGTTTGATTCTCAACAAGTTCACTCTACCAGGTATTAGGTACATAGGCAAGAGATCAACATCTAGATAGTTACACGGTTCGATGTGATTAACAGCAATCAATGGTAATGCAGCCAATCCTATCACACTATTCAGTTGCAAACAGCAAAACAATCATTTAGCAAATGAGTGTATCTATCATGAGAGTTCTAAAGAGGTACCAGCGAAATGAGGTCGCATTTGACTTGCAACATATGATTTCCTAACTAATCTAAATTGAGAGGACTAAAGCCATTTCCATAAGCATCAAAATGAACGAAGTTTGTAAATGATGAGACGAACAGCTTCTCCTATGCATTCTTTATTCTACAAGAGGCTGCCAGAACTATATTACTCCACGAAGGAAGTAGAATAATACAATCACACCGATAAAACCCACGGAAAGATGGATTCATTTGCCTAGACTGCTTGGCGGACAATGAATTTTTGAGTTTCATTTTCCATGAAACAGCCCAGGAAGAGCATTGCGCTCTTTTGATATCTGCCCCTGGCCTAAGCCAACATGATATTGTCATAGAACTCCATGTGGCTAATCAAGAGGCAATGAACAAATTATTTAAAAATATAAAAACTGAATAAGACCACAAAGCAGCAAGGAAATTGGCAGCTCGAACAAAAATCACGTCAAAGCAAGATCAGGAGCAATCCAACACGGCTAACAAAGGATATCAACAGAAACCAAATCTTAAGATCCCCTACGCGAGAGAAAACGGAGGAGATCGATTGACAAGGAGAGGCGCGGGGAAACCAACCTGCGTAATTGAGGGTGTAGGACAAGCCATTGCAACCGCGAGCCTTGACGCCGAGGCGGAGGAAAGGCCTCTGGCGTTGCTGCAAGAGATGGCGGACTCTGGACGCAGCCGCGTCGGTTAACGTTAAGGCCTGCCGCCTCATGGCGGGGGCGATCTTCTGCGCAGCTCCTGCTAATTTAGAAGCCATGTGTGGTGGTCGGAAGAAAGAAAATGATCGTATCCCGATTTTGCCTCCAACTAAAGACGACAGAAACGGGAAATTCGTTTTATCTACGCAGGGACTAATCCGTAAATTTAATCCACCACCTTCGGTAAAGAGAAATGCTGGTGGTCGGAGGCGCGTGGAAGAAGACTGCTCCTGGCCGAGATCCAGAAGCAACGGTTGGTTCTGGTGACTTCTTTCAAACTTAATGGGCTTTGAACATCTCTGCTTCTCCATTAGGCCGAAGCTTCCAATCCTCCTGTATCGGGCTATAAAGCCCATCAACCATACAGGAAGTGAGTTATAATGTACACAATTATTGTTCGGTTAGGGTTTGAATAATTTATATTTTTTTTTATAGTTGTACTTGTAATGTACATAAATAGTCTTTAAAGTAATCAAATTCATACGGTATTTTTATCCGACATTTTCCAATCATCACCATGAGTTAAAAAGCTTCAAATTTTCAAAAAAAATTTGAGTCTCCTAAATTAAACCATGTTTTAGAAACAAAATTAGAATATTTCAAAAAATTTATCTTCAAACAGAATTTTAAATTGCAGTCATTGTCTTATGTTGATCGATGAAAATAATGTTTCTATTAAAGATTGTGATGTAAATTTGTGATTGCCTCTTAATATAAAAATTTAATGAATTTATAAAAAAAATTATTAATAATAGAATATAAAGTCGATATCATCATCCAAAAATTCAAAGTTCAAAAGAATGAAGGTCAAAATTCATGTTGTAAGTATATACTTAAGGAATAAAAAATTATTAATTGCCATCCACAAAATTCAAAAACTAATTTCTAATACTTATTTTTCTCTCTCCCTATAAACACTCCATATTTGATATTTCTAATTGATGACTCGCATCGAAAAGCTACTAAACAAATAAAATTTTCTTTTAGATACCAATATGATCTAAAACATGGTCAACATATCTGTTAGTATCTTCAATATTATCTCATCGCCCTCATCATTCCAACAGAAGATTTTCTATGACGATTCTTTCATAGTGACGGTCCTATGGTGATATATGATGTCATCATACAAGACATCTATGAAAATATTAGAGATGAGTTATTTGGCCAATTCTAATGTTCATCATCGATTGTGGCTGAAGCTATGACGCTACTCAAAACCGTAGAATTTATAAAAATTTATGGACTTCATATGATAATTAAATCCGATTGTCTAATCTTAATTCAAACTTTAGCAGTCTAGGAGAATATATAACCGTTACAATACCATACATGGATCGAGAGGATTAAAACTATTTTTTCGCTATTAAATTTAATTATATTTTCTTTCATTTTCCATAAGCTAAATGATTGGTAGACTGGGTTAAAAAAAATGGCTTTCCCTTTTTCTTGATCAATATATATAAGTACTGACTTCGTTTTAAAAATAAAAAACCCGATTACTCCCCTCTAAGTTTAGCGTTGTTCGGTGTCACCTGATTTTTCCATTGAGAACTTTCCCCATTTTTCTTTTACTGCCAACGCAAACCAAACAAAAGAGGTAAACAAAGCCCCGTTTGGTTTGGAGCTTTTCGAGTCATTATCCAGAGGGCGAAGAACTCAGGAGAAAGTGATACACTGAAACCCTTTCTTCCTCCAACTTCGTGATTCTTGAATCCAATTTTGCAGACATTGGCGGCCACCTACTGTGCACAATCTGCTCATTCCACACTGTCTCAGCTGCTGCTGCTGCTCCGAACCTCTCTCAGGTTTCTTCTCTTGACTTGCCGTTTCTTCCATTCCCCTTTCCTCGCCCAGGCCGTTTCTGTGTACATTCTCTACTTAATTAGTTCTTGCAGCATTTAGCGACCCATTTCTTGCCTCTCCACTTCAATACCAGCTGCATTTCTGATTCCGGTGAATTCTATTCATTTTTTTAGGAACTGAATTCATCGTTCTATCAAGACGCTGAAGCTCGGTTTTACTTTGTTTAGGAGCTGTAATTCGTTCGTAGACCACGAAGATGGCGTGCGTTTCTCCATATTGTACGCCTTCTGATACTAGAAACACGGCGGGAATGTTGACGGTTCTTGGAGGTAGAACGTCGATTGAAAATCACTTGCACTTGGGAAGAGCCAACGGCTTCCTTAAGCTTTCTGACGAAAAGAATAGGTTCCTCCGTGCGAGCCAGAAGTTGAATTACCCTTTCGTCAGATGCTCATCAAACTCTCACAGGCTGAGTCCTTATCACGGGAAGGAAACATTTCTGGATCTGCATCCGGAAGTGTCGTTGCTCAGAGGTGAAGGTAACGATGTGGTTTCTTCCCCAAGGAGGAAGGATACGCTACCGTGTGGGGATATGACTGATGATTCGTTGGACTACCAGACCAGCTCAAGTGATTATGTTGGGGCTAAGATCAAAGTTGTCGGTGTTGGAGGTGGTGGGTCAAATGCAGTCAACCGCATGATTGAGAGCTCAATGAAAGGAGTGGAGTTCTGGATTGTCAATACCGATATTCAAGCAATTAGGATATCTCCTTTGGATCCAGAGAATCGTCTGCAGATCGGTAAGGAATTAACTAAAGGTCTGGGAGCGGGTGGTAAACCAGAGATTGGAACTAAAGCAGCTAACGAGAGCAAAGAGTCTATAGAAGCAGCACTTTTTGGTGCGGACATGGTTTTTGTCACGGTAAGTCAAATATGTAAATGGTTCATTATTTATTGTTTTTGCGCTTTGGTGGCGATGTGAATCTGTTTGTAACTTGTTCTTTCAGCGGCAATGACAAGTAAGTTTATTTGTAGCATATATTTTAGATGAAAACCTATCAGGGTATACATGAAGGGTCGTAATGATTTTGGGTTTGGTTATTGTTGCCTTGCTTTCTTCATTGGAGCTTTTCGGATTTCTACTTGCAGGCTGGAATGGGTGGAGGAACTGGAACTGGTGGGGCTCCTGTCATCGCAGGTATTGCTAAAGAAATGGGCATCCTGACAGTTGGCATAGTGACAACCCCCTTTTCGTTTGAGGGACGAAGGAGAACTATTCAGGCACTTGAAGGAACTGCAGCGTTAAGAGAAAACGTGGACACACTGATTGTTATTCCAAATGACAAGTTATTGACGGCTGTTAACAAGTCTACTCCAGTAACTGAAGCATTTAACCTTGCTGATGACATTCTACGGCAGGGAGTTCGTGGTATCTCTGATATCATTACGGTGTGTGTTTATTTTTGAAGGACGGAAAAATTGTCCATAGTTTGCTTCTGCACTGTTATTGCTGTTGCTTTGTCCGTGGAAATCACATGACACGATTATATAACACATGGTCGTCGATGGTTCCAGCAGCTAAACTACAAACCCCCCTTATTTTGTGCATTTCCTTGAAGGCATTGCACTGACTTTCAGTTGTGGCTTATAGATGATTGTGTGCTTGTAGAAGGAATTGTTTTTCCTTTCCTTATCGGTGCAGATGATGCGATGAATATGCGCAGATACGTCTGCGATGTCTTCATGACCATAATAACGAAAGTGTTGAAATATTTTAGCCGTCAAGGATATTATTGGTTGAAGAAAAGTTTCATTGTGGTTATTGGACTTTGAGAAGTTTCATTATTTTTTACTTGCAGATTCCAGGACTTGTCAATGTAGATTTTGCTGATGTCCGTTCAATAATGACAGATGCTGGCTCTTCACTGTTGGGGATAGGAACTGCAACAGGTAATGCCTTTAAACATTCTGTTTAGGTTCTTTGTGTTAAATGAGGCATTGTATCAGCCAACAGAGTTCTGCAGAAAATTAGATGTTGAAAACCTGGCGAGGAGTTGAGAAAGAAGGAGAATTTTGAAGGATATCAATCCTTTATTTGTTCCTTTTGACTTTAGTTATCTATCTGTCGTTATGTCTGCATAAGTAATGCCTATAGTTTCTATCTGCTATATCTGACACAAGCAGTTGAAGAGAACTCATCACTGATTCTCTACTTGTGATTTTGTTCTGTGTCTCTGTAGGTCAAACAAGGGCCAGAGACGCTGCCTTAAACGCAATTCAATCGCCCCTGTTAGACATTGGCATAGAGCGTGCAACTGGAATTGTGTGGAACATTACTGGTGGAAAGGATTTAACTTTGTTTGAGGTATATCTCCTCTTGCTTTAGTTATAGCCTTCTACGTCGTATGATAATGTGATATGTTTTCAAATTGAAATTCTGTAGGCAAGTAGGTACATGTGTAAGTCACTTAGAGCCTAATTCTTGGGGTTCTATGACCAATGTTTCTGATTCATTGCCTGATGATTTCTTTTCCGATGACCCTTTCAGGTGAATGCTGCAGCAGAAGTGATATATGATCTTGTAGATCCAACCGCGAATCTGATATTTGGAGCCGTCATAGATCCAACATTCGAGGATCAAGTATGATTAACATTTTTTCAGACATAGCCATTTGGCAGATTTGAGCCTCTACTGTATACTATTCTATACATGATTAGCACTCGTGTTCAGAAGAATTCAATGAGAAAAGGGAAGAACTTAGCTAACTATTCATCTTCGTGTCTACTCCAGGTCAGCATAACTCTTATTGCTACCGGGTTCAAGCCCCAAGAAGAAACCGAAAGCAAACCTGCTCAGGTTCTCTTCTCCGTCTATCTGTCTACTATCTATCTATATATCTCTCTTTCAAGGGAGGGGAAAAGCTATGACTTATTCTAAATACGATTTCAGGATAGATGCTAAATCTCATCCAAAATGCAGGCAAACCAGGTAGCTTCGAAAGATGCAAAGGATGGAATCAACAGGCTACCATTCTCATTTACTGAAGGTGGTTCAATAAAGATTCCCGAGTTCCTCATGAAGAAAGGCCGTTCTCGTTTCCCAAGAGCATAAGAATCACATCCTTTGCAAGCTCTCCCGTGCACATACGCCTTCCACAACCCGCAGAGAACAGCTCTTTCAAGATGTCCGGTAACATTTTCTGTAGGTATTCGGTTAGTTACCCCTCTTAGGTATTGTATGGTTTGTTTCTGAATATAGCCAACCCATAATAAGGTTTTAGGTATTGTTTTTGGTGCTCCTCATGTCATTAGAAACTCTAGAAAAAAGACCAGCACTTGGAAGTCTTTGTATGCGTGTGTGCCATCATGAATGCTTCAATAATTTCACGAACCTGGTCAGGCTACGATCTTGAGTTGCTTGTACATAAGAGTTTTTTCAGTGACTGAATTGAAAACCATAGACTGGTGTTCTTGTTCAGCTAAAAGTAAGATCGTAATTGCTGGAGTAGCATAGAAATTACAAAGAAGAGATGGGAACTTGCCTGTTTCATTGGTAGCTTTGTAGAGAGCAGAGCTTGCAGGGCAGCGGTTCGAGCCCATGAGGCGTGGTCTTCTCGAACTATGCCTCTCCATTGCTAGAGTTGTTGCTTCTGCGGTTGTTGACTTTTCGCAAGTTCGCCATGGTTGATGATGCATCCATCTTCAATGGGTGGTGGGCTTGATTTTGGCAGTTTTTGCCGTTAGATATGAATTCCCTGGCTTGTCCTTTGTGAAATTGGAATGATATTTCCCAATCCCATTGAATTTTCTCTACCGTAACTGGAAATCCAAGTATAGCCCTTTTTGGGGGGTGCACTGCTAATACGTTGGTACCGTGGACAGTATAGAACTCGAGTTGTAAGATACTAAGATCGTAAAAGACGGTTTCACTTCAGTAGTTCAGTTAGTGTATGAAATCTCCACATGTATATCTAGTCACAAGACTAGCTGTTGGTGTCATACAAATTCCTACAAATATTTTTGATAATATCTACACATAATAATGTAACAAAAATTATAGTTTGTCAAAGATTGTGCAATGTACTTGATAAATAGAAAACAAAAATGTACTTGCTAAATAGAAACATCTTAGAAATAACCCACCCAATTATTAGAGAAATGGAAAATAGTCTTGATCCTTGCATTAATGGCAGTTTGGAACATCCCAACTGAACCATAGAAGAGATTTTCGGTTGAATATAACAGGAAGAATCCTGCAACACACAAAGTATATTTTTTTTCTTCAAAACAAGGAGGATCCAATCCTGTAACCTCATTGGCCCCCAGTAACACCCACTTGCTCCACTCCACTCCACTCCACACCAAGAAAGAACATCAACCTCACAATTCTCCCTTCTCTGCAAAAGAAGTGGCCCCCTTTTTCCAAAGTATCAGAAGGCCATGCAAATTCGAAGACAGCATTTGGGTGGGCGGGTCGATGGCTCTGCTATCTCACATATCTCCCTCCCTCTCTCTTTCTTTTAGTTGATGGCGTCATAATTCATGTTTATATTACAGCAAAAGTGAAAGAGAAGTGAAGAAGTTAGACCCACAGAAATTGCAGATCTAACTCCCACCCCCCCCCCCCCCCCAACTCTGAGGCCTCAAGGACAAGAATAGAGTGACACGTTCGTTTGTCACTTACCATACACTTCTTATACTAGTATTAAGTATTAACTCTTTGGATTTGACGTGTAATCTAACTCCCCCACCCATTACTTTCCCTTCACTCTCCTCATTCATCATCATCATCATCATCCCCTCTTTCTTTCCACATTCCATTCTTCTTCTGATTCCTTTTTTTCCTTCAACATTTTCAAGGAGAAGAAAGTTACCCAGCTGGAGTTAGAAGAACAAGTATAAGGTAGGAACAGGTGAACCATGAAGCCTGTTGAAGACCCTTTGTCACCTAGTCCTTACATACCAGATGATGATCATGATGAGGAGCAAATAGAGGGTAGGCATGGCACAAACTTAAGCCCATCCTCCTCCTCATTAGACGAAGAAGAAGCAGCAGCAGCAGCAGCAACGGCATCATCAGTACAGCAGCAAGATGTCAGCTTTAATGGCTGCCAAGAGGAAGCAGTGGTGGAGGATTCTGCAGAGCCAGCAAAAACGCTACCGTTGCAGGAGGAGGAATTGGGAGATGAAGATTCATGCGTGCGAGAGAAGATAAAGAGGCACAGGACAGAGGTAGCAGGAAGAGTTTGGATCCCAGAGATATGGGGACAGGAAGAACTACTCAAGGATTGGACTGACTGTTCTGCTTTCGATGCTGCTCTACGCTCTAATGGCCTAATGTCTGCCCGTGATGCACTCGTTCGTCAAGGCTTGACGACGCACGATACCATGGGACTCAGTACTGTTGGAAACAGGTGTTGAATTCATATGGCTTTTACATTATGCCTAGTTTGAGTTCTTCATTTCTTCCTTTTGAGATGTATGGATGGCTTTTCTCTTTCTGTGTCGTCCACGTACTTTGTGTATTCTCTCATAATTCTTCTATTCAGACTTTCCCTCCCTTTCATGGCTATATGTATAAACGAAGCAATCGAAATGGTGAAATATGAACAGCATTTAGTTGTTATGAAATATAACTCTTGATCCCAGATTGTTTGAGGAGAAGAAGAAGTAGAAGAGCTATGTGCAAGCACAAAGAAAATGGTAATAATATTGCTTAACAGTATCGAGTTCAATTGCATATTCTGCTTTAGCTTAGCTGAATAATGATACAATGAGTTATATCATCTTGTTAAGGAAAGCTGCAGCTAACATAGAAACAACATCCCTCATAGAGATGGCACACGTAATTGATGTTTGATCATATAACAGACATTAAAGAAGGAGGTTTGTATCAGGTGCGAGTTGCCAATTCCCATATCTTTATTGTTCCATCATCACTTGCAGAAGCCAACAGCCTATTTCCCTGCAGTTGTCGACAGTTGATGAACATTAGCGCTCACATATATTTGTGTTGCATTAAATTTAAGGAACAGTGGCCATAATACTAAAGGAAACAGCAGTTGCAGGCCAGGTAAGAAAGCATCAATTCATTGTGGTTTTGTGGAACATCCAATGTTATAGCTACCAGATTGAAGCTTATCTCATGATTGGACTACTTTCAGTATGATTGAACTCCTAGTTGTATGAAATTTACCAAAGACATTAGTAAATTGACTCGGTCATCCAACAAAATCTTACCGCACGGCTCCATTGCACTATGTTTACGTCCATATCGTGGCCTTTTTCCTTTTTCAACAGCAAGCTATAAGAAGAGCCGTCAACCTGTAACAGGCAGACAAATGTTCTTATATATAAATCTGGCTACGTTAGGACCCCAGGACTTCTACAATATAAATTATTGACCTATCCGCAAGACTAGATAAAGCTGCCATCCCGCATAAACTCAACGACAAAGCATATAAACATTTATAACACTACACGGAAAAAACCGATGCTTGACGCAAATGTCAATAAGATTGCTGCTTTTTGGATAAAACAGCATCACATTTCCCATCTACGAGTAAAGAAAATGATGGGTCAGGAAAGTACCGCACTGTCTTTGGTTTCAGCAAAAAACCGTATAGCATCATCTGCTGCTCCACTGGCTATAATACCTTCCCTGTGCCATGATTAAGAATAAAATATATTAAGCAACACAGACGATATCCAAACAATTCAGAATCAGAAAGATAAATAGGCAGTTTCAACAGAAATTCTATATAACTACAGAGCAAAGTGATATGCTATGATGCTAGTCATCTGTGTCATCATTCAAGAAGTTAACTATGGATAACTTATCTAAGTGCTGCCTTTGAGAGAGAGATAAGTAACATTAAGGACACGGCATGAAGAGATTATATGACCACATCAGCTTCAACTGAGGTGTGACTATTACCTTGACCAGTCAACTGAAAATATGGTGCGATCATGATAACCCGATAGAGTGCAAAGATGTTTCCTGAAAACCAAATCAGACCATGATAAAAAAATGTTGAATGAGAGATTAAATACCATCACTTCCAGAGACGATTCCATGTTCATTTAAGAGTCCTTAAACTTGGCATCATCGGTTAAAAGCCATAAGGGCATTGGAAGTAATCCAGTAGTACAAAAGGTATCTCAGTACATACACCAATAAACTAATCCTGAGCTCGAGAAGAAACTTAATGTTCACAAAATCATGCATGAGACCTGATATCTGTCTCCTTTGGGACTATAAACCAATGATAAGGTGGCCTTGAAAGTATCACCGCATGGTAAAGCAACGTAACTAGAATACTCAGCTCACCAGGGTACTTGATCATCACCAGATTTCATTCCCTCGAGATCTGTTCCCCATACCTTTAAGGTAAGATCATCACTGAAAGCACAATTTCGACACTTTTAGTACACCGTACTTGCATTCGAATAGAAGAATTGCTTTCCTATTGGCACTTGACAATCATACTAACTAAACTATCTGGGTGAATCAAGGGTCAACTTACCTACATGTAACCATTTTGTCTCCTTCGGCATTGAAAGAAATGGCCCAAACAGTAGAAGAGTGGCCACTGAAAAAGAGAGAAAAGCAAATCGACTAAAACCAATAGAATTCACAATAGCAATACAGAATTGATGAATATATAGTAGAAAAAACCATAAGAATTGGGAAATGACACTTAAGGCATAAAGTAAGAATACAGCGGCAAAACAGAGCGATTAAAGGGACAACCGTGTAACAGATAGGTGGAAAGAAAATCAGAGTAAGGGATTTTTAAGGAAGTACTTGTTCGATTCATCTATCGTTTGAATGCAGTCCCAATCACCAGTACCATCCTCAGCCCAGACCTGATTCAGAATATCACCTAGAATTTTAGTTCAATCTGGTTTTGATCATTTGAATAGTGAGCTGCAATTTGACACTCGTTCAATCAAGCTCTCAAAAAAATACAGAAGGATGAGATAATTTTCTGGCAGACAGTACCTTAATGGTATTATCATAGCTACAGGAAAACAGTATGTCCATGGTTGGGTGCCACTTAACCATCTTAACATCTTGTGTGTGGCCCTGCAATACTGAAGCACATTCGTATTCATTCCCAGGCATCACTTCCCAAATCCAAACAGTTTTGTCTCGACTACAAGTTGCCAAGAGAGACTCGGATGCATTCCATGACACGCTCTTGACTTCATTTTCATGACCCTGTTTGTGTGCCAGCACCGGAAACCAAACACTACAAAGTGAGAAGACTATAAATGAGGATTACATATCCAGCAAAAACCTACAAAACCTATACTTTACTATTCAAGCAGCATTACATTTCACAGACAACAACAACAACAAACTAACATATCGAAAATCCTTCAGATACAAGCACATTAGGACAGTCGAGAGATATTTATACCTCTAACGTGGAAACACATTGAAAATCACCCGCAACATTCTCCCAAATGGCAGTGGTAGCATCAAAGCTGGCAGTAGCCAATAATTTCCCAGACGGTGACCAGGCGCACGACCGAACAGTCCTGGTATGAGTTTCTTCTAAAACTGCCTGCAGCATAATTTCCATCATCAATTCCAAAGGCAAAACCAACTAACTCGGTCTATAGATAGCAACAGAAAACATCCAATGGTTGGTAACCATGTCCTGAGGCAATTAAATTCCAAGTCCAATGGAAAACGCAGTTTAAGGATTGACCATGCTACCTTTACAGAACGAACTTAGCTCAAGGGGACACTATATAATTAATAAATCAGCTTAATTTCGCTAAGGGTATCAGCTGAATTTGTAGGTATCATAACATCAAGTTCCTTGCTACCGAATATCAACTGGAAATATGCAGAAGATAAGAGGGAAAACAAAACAACCAGTAAAGCTTTAGTCCTTTCCTTCTATATCAGCGAATTTAGACCTTGGCAGCATAAAACAAAAGTTGGAAGCAAATAAGAAAGAATCGAAAACCTTGCAGTCCCAAGCACGGGTCAAGGCACTACGTTCCCAGATTCGAACAGTCTTATCGCCGCTGCAGGAAGCAATGATTGGCTGGGTGTCACCAGTTCCGGTGGCCGGATTCCACGCCAGGCTCCAAACCCTATCGGTGTGACCTCGGAGCGTCTGAATCTCCTTGAGCTCCAAGTTGCCGCCACCGTCATCGAGGAAGTCCATCGTGGGTCGAATTTCCTGCTGCGGGGGATCTTCAAGAATGAAGCTTTTTATCAACTGCCAAGGAATGAAGTAGCTAGAGTAGTAAAGCTGGGTGCGGTTGCTGTGTTTGCATCAATAGCAAATAGGTATCCAACAAACTAGGGGCGTAAGCACTTGGCTGGCACACTGAATATATTAACCATCCCACCAATTAGCGCTATTCTATTCCAACCCCTCTAGAAAAAAAAGTTCTCTGATTTAATTCACCAGGTAGAAATCAAGCCCAAAAAATTGGGTCGATCTGCTGACCACCCGGTTAGCCATCCTTTTGTCTCCATATAAAAGAAAATAGAATATTTCATCATCGTCACCGTCAAAGTTTACTGGTCGCAGACGCCTCTTTTCCCGTTTTCCGTTCTCCGGTCCCTGCAAAACCTACACGACAGGTCGGAACTTTGTAATCGAGGTTAGTCGCCATGGAGCACATACAGCGAAGGCGTCAAGGAGGCCTCTTTGAGGGCATCTACAAGGTTTTCATGCGCCGTACCTCCGTCTACGCTACCTTCGTCCTCGCGGGTGCTTTCTTCGGTGAACGGGTATCTATTCTACCTTTTAGCGGGATTCGCTCATTTATATGCCGTCTGATATTTGATCGCTCATGTTCCATTCCGCTAATTGATCGCTGTCAATTCCTGAGATTCCGAACTGGTTGATTTTTATATAAAAAGATTTGTAATTGGGATTCGAAACTACAGGAAATGATCAGCGTTTCATTGTTGCTCCAATTTTAGTTTGATCTGTTGTTGTATCCGTGAACTTCATATCCGTCAATTAGTGCAAACATTTTGTTATCGATGATTTGACGCGGATCTGAGCTGCATGCCTGTGCTGAACATTCTCTCATGCATTAGCTTTCAGAATTCCTGATTGAGATGTTTAGTAGTTGGTACATTAAACACTATCGGGCTCAAAATCTTTGTGTCGTGATGCTACTCCTGTTAATTTATTCGTTATTGAATTGGAAAATCAGTATACCAGAGACGCTTTCAGGGTTCTCATGCATTTAGTGGGGGCGGCTATGAATTGATCAAAGCTGGGTTGATAACATTTTCACGTGTTGGTGCAGGCCGTGGATTATGGAGTTCATAAGCTGTGGGAACACAACAATGTGGGGGTACTGCTCTAGAATTTCTCTGCTTAATTTCTTATATAACTGCCATGGACAAGTGTCGCTGCGTCGTGTTTTCTACTCTCGTTTGTATTTTATACAACTTCATAGTAGGATAAATGAATATGATATAGGAGTCAGAATGAGTTGTTTTGTCAAGGTCTACTTGGTTCCCTGAATAGGTTTTGTTTTCTACTTTTGATCTTGCTTTCTGGGTATTATCAGCATTGATTACAGTTACTTCTGTTGCTCTCTCCTTTCCCACCTTAAAGAGTGTTGCGAAGTCTGGATTTTCAATCATATACTTATGTAGCTTAGAAGTTCGAATCAGTAGCTTTGCTGGTTAATTGATGTGTGTTCATGAACCAAATGGTTGGCACTCATATGAAAAGAAATAACTTTAGAGAATGGATTTATGATACCTTGAACTGGCCTCTGATTGTCATACCATGTTATGCTGAACTCTATATAAAATTTGCTTGATGGATGCATACGAAAGAACCACTAGTCTGACATTGTTTCTGGCAACATTGATATCGTCTTCGGGTTGATATTTTTCGTCTTTGTTTTTCCTGTCTCTCCCCTGACTATTTTGTTTTCATGAATCGCAGAAACGCTATGAAGACATTTCAGTTTTGGGACAAAGGCCGGCAGAATGAGTGGGGCTTAAATTCAACTCTCAGAATGAGTGGGGCTTAAATTCAACTCTCAGAATGAGTGGGGCTTAAATTCAACTCTCGACTGATGATCTGAGGGAGTGAACCTTCATGTCACCACATAGTAACAATAAGTGTACTTTTGAAATTTGATCGGGGTAAATCCAGACGTTTGACACAAATGGTTTTTCTCTTTGTGGGCAAGATTTTGTATTCAGTTTTGTATACTGCTCGAAAATTTTACTGAACATTTCATTCTTCAGTTTTCCCAATCAGTTCATATTCACTTGCTGAACTTGTTCCTTGTTACTGTATTCTCAGAAATGGGATCTCTTATGGCATTAGGTTTGGGTTGCTTGATGCAATGTGGCTATCTGAGGTTACATTTATAGCCATTCTTTATCTGCCATTGATCATTTTGGATTCTGGTCGAAATGGATCAGAATAATCGACTTAGGTATAGATCATCCTGATCCTTTTGATCAGAGCAATGCATGTCCAGCAGAATCAACCGTTCCCCTCTTAACCGATTTACCAAATTACCAGTGTTGGCTCGTGTCAAGACCAGATCTGCCAGCTGATCGGACTGTAAAAACTGAAATTTAAATTGGTTTAGTCCGGTAAAAAAGCATACATACTAAACCTATTCAACATCGAGAAAATTGGTCAAACTAGACTGGCTAGTTTCTGCAAACCAGGAAGTCACTGAAATGTCATAATAGCTTTGACCGAAGGTATCAGTTCAACCGAAGGTCAACCCGAGCGGACAGAGATGAAGTATCGATCATTAACAAAGCACCCATTGGAATCTGTAACATGGTCGCAACAATAATAAACAGAAAGATAGTATGGAAACGGATGAGCAAAATACAGCAAAAATCCTCTGTAGCCAAGAACCAGCAAATGAAATTGTAAGTGTTAAACTGTTGAGGCTTCTTGCTGGGAATGCCAGGCAATCACATATCTGTACGGTAAGTTACCGCCAAAAATGTCAAGAGCACTACCAACTGTAACATCCACCCGTCCTTTCCCAGCCGTCTTTATTCTCTCCAAATCCTCCATTACTGTCACGTCAACCGGCATAAGTCACAGGAATCTGCAACAATCATCCATTTAACAACCCTCAAAATTCTTGCATCCATTATTCGATACAGCTTGTGACCATATTTGAGGTCCATTAGTTTACTACACTTGCAAAGTTTGGAACTTGAGTATGCATATCACTAACCGGTGAGTGCTCCCTTAGGAGTAGCACTAGCTCTTCATCAATTCACAGCCTGTAGCATTAACAATCACATGGGTAAAGGTAATTTGGAGAAGAATCTAACGAAATCAAAGATGCTAGGAATAAAGATGAAGTATCTGCCAATTCCAGCAAGGTAGGAGGAGTCTCCAGGGGGTTTGTGTTAGTAAATAACTTACTTTTTTCCTTCAACGTCGACACCATGAACCAAAAATTCATCTGCAATGCTGGCAAGCAATTCCAGTATCTTCTCGTCAAGATATACATTGCTGAATTTCTGCCACCTATCTGTCACAATTGAGTATCTACCATCCTGCACATCTATTGAGGACGCCGATAAACCGGGATTAGGCATACATAAGAAGCCAAATTCATGCTATACTATATTGTTTCTTGAGCGACATCATGTAACTTGGCCAAACAATCATATATATAATCATACTTCTGTCCCAGAACTACAGCTCATTGTGATGAAAATATACCTTCTTTCTGCAGCTAAGGTCCAATACCAGCCTCTCCTTTCCAACAACACGGACAATATCCTTGAGTCTTTGCAAGCCCATCTGACCATTGCTAAATACATACTGCACACAAAGAACAAATAGAGGTCCCTGTACATTAACACTTAACCAACCAAATATCAATCACATACAGATAAGTTGATACTTTCAAAAAATGGGAAACAAAGAACCTATGCAATTTGGTAGGGTGTAGCTCAGAAGGGAATATATTCAACCGGACACCAAACGGAAAAAAAGGGAAAACGCACATACTGAGGTGACAATGACATGGCTAGCTCCTTCGTTTATATAACTTACGCAATTCTCAGAATTGATACCACCTCCAACTTGCAATCCACCTATACATATGCAGTTTCTCAAACAGTTAAAAAGTTAACTGGAGAAAACAGCACAGGACTTTTTAGCAAGATGAACACATCATCTCGGTCGCAGAAATCAATTGAAGATGTACCAGGATAGGCATGAAATGCCTCAATTGCTGCGGCTTGGCTTAAAGGATCAGCTCCAAGCATAATGACATGACCACCAGTTAGATTATCCCCTTTATACAAGTTTGCAAATTGTGCTGCTGACATATCGGATTCAAATTTGTCACCAGACCTGAACCCTCCTCATTTGAATCCCGAAGAGTAGAACCAACAATCTGTTTCACTTTCCCCTGATAAATACGAAACAAGAAATCATCAGAAAGGAGCCATGCCAAACTTTCACGAACTTGCCTAAGGTAAGCATTGAGAAGAGACATTCAATCATCTTCTGTATTCATTTCAAATATACTTAAGGATAAGGATTTTGCAAGTCAAAATCACCTTATGTATATCAATGCAGGGTCGGAAACGAACAGTACACTGAACAGACAAGGGCCAATGTTCTACAAAAAATACACCCCATTTCCACGATTTCCAGATTAGAAAAAAACCCAGAAATCTTTAAAAAATCACTGTAAGGAAAGAACGGAAGTAGGGCAGACAGAAACACTGGAGCCAGTGGAGGACGAGGCCGTAACCAGTTTGATGTATCTTTGACACCATTGAGAGGAATTACTGAAACTCCTATGGCGGGGACTGAGTTCAGTGGATAAATTGCCGCGGAAGTTACTGGCTTTCATCCTCTTCGCAGCTTCAGCTACTCGCAATCAACAGAGAAAGAACGAGAAAGGACAAAAATTTCCTTGTGGCTAGTAAAAATGGGGTTTCACCGTTGCGTGAATATACGGCGACTTTTGGACCGTCGCCGCCGGGAACGGAGATGATCGGGGAAAAGGGAAAGCGAAACTTGGATTTCAAAGTTGGATGGGCTGAAGCCCGCTCCTTAACTTAGGCCCAACTGAATGGGCCAGAGACTAAGAAGGTCCAAAAGACTTCTACAGAACAAAAAGAAATCTCCTGCACTTTTTTTTTCTGAGAATCCGACAGCCAATTTCAAACTTTCTTCTTGCACATTTTCCATGAACACGACTCTATTTCATCACCATAGCTGAAGCTAACGGAGAGGAAGGTCGCGGTGGAATGGCACTCAACAAGAAACTACCACCGATTCTCAAACGGATTGATCGCCAACAATCTCCGCCGCAGTTGACGCCGGTACCTTTGCCACCGCCTCCATCAGTTCCTCTCTCCCCTCACCCAACCCTCACTCTCACGCCGACTTCTGATTACAATTCACTCACCAATTTCATTGGAGCCCACTTCTCAACCCGACCCGTGACCGCGGAAAACCTCCTTCACTTCTTCAAATCAAAGCTGCATCACCACCCTAAGTACCGCCATTACGATATCCACATCTTCAGCTGGGCTTCCACGGTCGATTCTTTCCGACATGATCACACAACTTTCGAATGGATGGCTCGCTCTCTCGCCAACACCAACAGGATATCTGAACTCACCTCGCTACTCCAATTTATTGCTTCAAATCCATGTCCCTGTAGCGAAGGTATCTTCTGTTGTCCCAGAATTGAGTCAATTTTTCAACTTTCTGTTAACGCTTACTGCAAAGCTGGGAACTTGGATAGTGGGTTGGTGGCTTTTGAGAGTATGAGGAAGTTGATTGATGGGAGGCCTAGCGTAGCGATCTACAACGCTTTGATTAATGGGTTTGTGAAATGCGGGAAGCATGATAAGGCTGTGGAGGTATATAACAAGATGTTGAAGGATAGAGTTAAGCCTGATGTGTTTACTTTTAATATATTGATTAATAGTTACTGCAAGAACAGCAAGTTTGAGATGGCTTTGGAGTTGTTTAGGGAGATGAGGGAGAAGGGTTGTAGCCCTAATGTTGTTAGTTTCAATACTTTGATTAAAGGGTTCTTCAGACAAGGCAAGATTGAAGATGGGGTTAAAATGGCACATGAGATGATTGATCTTGGGATTGGGTTTTCAGGCGTGACTTGTGAGATTTTGGTTGATGGACTTTGTAAACAAAGCAGAAGTATTGAAGCATGTGAGTTATTGATTAATTTTTCAAAGAGAGGAGTTGTGCCATCTGAATTTGATCTTTACGCACTTGTGGCTAGTCTTTGTGAACAAAGGTATGCAGGTAGAGCGTTGGAAGTGTTGTATGAGTTGTGGAAGAATGGAAATGTTCCTAGCTTGATTTGTTCTACGACTTTGGTTGAAGGTTTGAGGAAGTCTGGAAGAACAGAAGAAGCTTATAGATTGATGGAGAAGTTGCTGAAAGAATCTATTGTTCCGGATATTATAACATTCAACTGTCTCCTTCAAGATGTTTGCAAAGCTGGGAGAACGACGGATGCTAATGATCTGAGGCTATTGGGTTCGTCCAGGGGTTTAGAGCCAGATTGGATGACCTATGACGTTTTGGTATCCGGATATACAGCAGAAGGCAAACGTAAGGAAGGGGAAATTTTGGTGGAAGAGATGCTGGATAAAGATTTTATACCTGATCTTGCTACTTACAACACATTAATGAACGGGCTGACAAATTCTAGAAGTCAAGCACGGAGGCAGCTGAATTCGTCTTCCAAGTAAAATGCAAATATATCTTTGGAATTAAGCTGATTGATTGAAGTTGCTTTGGTTGGTGAATCTGAAGGAGAGATACATGTGGGTCTGTGGGTCATTTAGCTTTCTAGTTGCAGAACTAAGGGCAGAGAGTTGTGGACTCTCATTGGTACAGAGGCACTTTTGTAAAGGTACGTAGAGTTCTCCTGGCTTATTTTGTTTCTGTGAGTGATGAAGGTGCGTTGTGGAATGGTACCTTGCTTGCAATATTAACTGTTTTCTTCTATCTGGAATTGCATACGTGTGATAGTCTTGTTACTTATAGGATTCAACTCACAAGAAAACACCACTTCAAGCATTTAACTCGATTAACAATGGAGGGAGAACTCCAATGGTCACAGACATACCGGAGACAAACATCCCAATCATCCACTGAAAGGAGATCAGGCAGGAGAGCAGCCACAAGAAGTTTGCTATAGGAACAATGGAAGAAAAGGTGGCTTCTGCTATCGATCCCAGTATCACAAAGGAGGCAGGACAAGTCAACTGTAGGGGGCCATGCAGCCATGCATTCTCGACTAGTAATACGCTTGTTAAGAACCAACCAGACAAGCAAGCTATTATCTGGTAGAACAAGGCCTTTCCACAGAATCCTGAACCAAGGCACAACAGGGGAGAGTGTACGGAGAGAGTTCCAGAGCCGTTTTGAGGTTAAACTTCACCATGAACTCTCCGTCCCATAAGAGCTCACCAGCAGCACCATGGGACACGTGAGGCCTGACAGCTGTGTGAAGCTGCAAGAGCTGCTTCCACATCCAGGAGCCTGCACCTGGGGTTAACTCCCAGACACACCCAGGCGATCCAAATAGAGCCATTAAGCAACAACATATTCCACAAATGACGAACAATGCAAGGTGCATTCAAACTTCGGAAGTCCTTAAGGCCAAGTCCACCTTGTATTTATACTCATATTCTTGTACTATACTCATTTGCACACCTAAGTTTTTCATGTACTTGTTTTAATTTTGAGTGGTGCTTTGGTTTCTGTTGTTTTGTACTCATTTGTATGTGCTAGGTTTCTTGTACTGTACGAAAGTTTTTCCGTATACTCGTGTTTATAGTTGATATGAACAAATATAATACTATAGGTACCATAATGGTGTAAGATCTTAATCAGAGGATGTTTTTGTAAATTTTCAACGATTAGAACGAGAAGACTGAAGAGGAGAAGCGATGATTAAAAAAAAAGTAAAGGCAAATAGGAATAAAGAAAAATCTGCAATCCGCAACTGGGTAGATGGGTGATGCTCTGAACCTGATCTTCAACTGACTGTGCTCCGTTAACTATTATGGCCGTAACCTGACATACAAACTTTTCTCCGATCTCCACCAGATTCTTCAAAAAATGGCTTCTCTATCTTCCTGCTTCACCATATCACCCACCAAGTCTTATCCTCCTCCTTCAATCTTCACCCGCCATTCCTTTCCCAGAAACTCAACAGCGCCACCGTTGACAGTTCCTTGCTACAAAGTCGCGAACTTCAAGTCGTCGCGGCTGGTCGTACGAGCGAGCAGCATTGATGTCACGACTCCAATTAGGCCCGGTGCCGCCGTGGAGACCGACAAATTGCCGGCGGAAGTCAGGAACCGCACCATGGACGCCGTCAATGAGTGCGGAGGGAGGGTTACTTTGGGTGACGTGGCAAGTAGAGCTGGGCTTAAGTTGAGTGACGCTCAGAAGGCTCTCCAGGCTCTTGCTGCTGATACCGATGGCTTTCTCGAGGTACCCTGCTTTGTTTGTTTCATTTTCTTCCATTTTCCTCTTCATTTTGCATCCTGCTGGTTGTTTTTTAGTTGTAGGATTGTGTTCAGAACATGGCTTTAAGGGCTTCAGTCGATTCAACTTGTTAATTAATTGGTGGTTCGGTTGAGATTAGTTGCTTTTTGTTAGCTGAATCATTCCTCCTTGCTGAGGATTTTGGGAATATCCAAAATATGCAATTTTTTTAGGCAACCAACCAGCTTTGGTGTTCCAGGCTGTGTAGTTATGAGATACGTGTATGCGTAGAATAGCACATCTATGTGACATTGAAATCTAATTGCCTGTATATACATGCCTGGAACTAGATGCCAAATTTCTTTAGGGGCATAATTAGCCTTGTAGGCGAAGTGTCTCGGGTGTTTCTGGATGGGTTAGTACAAGCATATAACGGAATCGCAACATGTATCACGAGTTGCCAATTTGGACGATTTAGGTTATGATAAGGGTTTTGTTTGTTGTGTAGTCTATCGACAGTTTCTCTCTTTCTCTTAATGATGAAGGCATTCAATTTATTCGTCAGCTAGAGCTACGGGGTTTTCATGTTATATCATGCATCTTTCACTGGCTGTCCATTTTCCTTATGTTGGTTGAAGTTCTTGATTTGTTGAGTGCAACGGTTTTCAAGATGGTTCAAACAGGTTTCAGATGATGGGGACGTACTTTATGTTTTTCCAAAGGACTACCGCACAAAGCTTGCTGCCAAGTCATTTAGATTGAAAATTGAACCTCTTGTTGATAAGGCAAAGGTATTACTAGTGTTTTTAGCTACTTTGCTGTTCTATAACTGGGGAGGGGGAGTCTTTGAAGAAGTTCTTGCGGCAGTTTGTATCTATAACTCTTGCCCTCCTTGTTGTTTTAATGTAGAGCATAGCTGAGTATGTCATCAGAGTTTCCTTTGGTACGGCTCTAGTTGCTTCAATTGTAGTGGTGTACACCACTATACTACTACTCCTTTCAAGTAGAAGGTATCTAGAAAATCGAACATCGAATTACGCTCCTTTTCAAATAAAAGGAATACTGGCTTTACACTACTGAATCTTTCTTATGCCAAAAGCCGTGATGTTCAATTTTTGGTCGCAGTGACGAAGACAGACGTGAAAGACGCGGTAGATCTTATGGATCAGGATTCAATGTCTACTTTAATCCTACAGATATATTCTGGTATTTTCTGGCCATAGTATTTCCATTGTTTCTTTGAACTTGCTGATAATTTGAAAAGCTTGTGTTTTGGATATGAATTGGTCCTGGAGTCCTGTTTCTCTTGCTACATTCGGATTCGATGGCTTCAATTCAAAAACTTTTAGAAAACAACTAATTGCAAATTTTTGTGTGTGGGCAAAGTTGATGACAAAAATTGGCAATTTTCTGTTGTTGGTTGTCAGGATTTGGGATCCATTTTATTACAGGAGGCGTAGAGTGCAAGTAGAGGAAAATGAGAATATGAATTTCCTTGAATCTGTAAGTGGAGATGCATATTATTCATACGGAATTTCAGTAGTGGTCTTGTTTATGATATATATTAAGACTTGAATTTTCTAATATTTGGATTTCAGATCTTCTCATTTGTATTTGGTGACGGCGATCCAAATCAAGGACTAGAAGAAGAGAGGTGGAAGTTGGTAATACTTCAGGACTAAATTCATTGGTCCGTTGCTATTTATGTTAATAGTCATGATCGCCATCTTCTTGCTAGGAGTTATATTATATAACTCCTCTTACTATATATATATATATATGAAAGGATACATCTGATGTCTTACCATAGGATTGAGACTAGGTTAGGTTCATCATCAGCCCATAGGATTCAATAATGTTTGGCATACTTGGTATTCTACTTCTGTCCCTCACTGATAGAAGTAGTAAGTCAACTCCAACTACTATTTTTTCCCTGGGTTTTGTGCATTAGTTAGATAGGTGAATAGAGGTCGCCAGCACTTTGGATGTGGAGAAGCTATTCTTTACCCTTATAATAGCTGGAGATATTAGTTGTGTTCTGTTGCAGTTTGAGAACTTTTTTTTGGGATGCACTTTCAGATTGGACAATTCATTTCTTCAAACGGCGGTGTTGTCACAGCCGAAGAACTTGCTCCATATCTTGATCTGCAGACGACTGATGTGGTATGCTTTCCTTTGCCTTTGCTATCTTGTGATTACCATTTTCTTTTCCAACTTCTTATGCTTGAACTACACACTGGTGTAGGCTTTTTATATGATGTTTTTTCCTTGCATTTTCAGAATGATGAATCATATGTCCTGCCGGTTCTCCTTAAGTTTGATGGCCAGCCAGAAATTGATGACGAGGTATGACAGTGACAAAGACGTGACATAGCAATCTTTTATATGTTGAGATGTTGATGTGCTGAGCTTATAAAAGTTGTTTTCTTTACTCTATGACATCTTTGTAAATATTGAGTGCATTATCTGTGCCAAATCCTTCACTTGCTGATCTATTTTTCTGCTTAGGGCAATATCGTGTATCGATTTCCTTCACTTCAACGTACAGCATCCTCACAAAGAAGTGGTAGGAAGGAGTATGTGGGGAAGAATAAAAGATGGGCCGAGTGGGTTGGAGGAGTTCAGAACTATCTTGAGGAAAAGAAATTGGAATTCAGGTTTCATTTGTTTGAATGCTTCAGTATTTTGTTCCATGTGTTCAAATCAAGCTCCCTGATTCGACGAATTCTGTTTACAGTAAAACAAGTGCATCCGAAAGAGCGATGGTCATTGGCTTAGGTGGGCTCAATTTATTTGGAGTCATTGTTCTTGGGGCCATGATGAAGTATGGTTCTCTTCTTTCCTTTTGAGCAGTATGATTTGCTTCATATTGGTGTTTGCCTATGATTCACCCTCGTCTTTTCGTCTCTTTGCTTCTATTCTGATTTTAAGGGATATGACGTTTAGCCAAGGTGGATGGATAAAATTTGTTAGCTCCATCTTTCCTCTACTACAGGTATACTTTTGATCCGTGATCTTTCAACCTTTTTGTAAGACTTAGCTTGTTAGTTCTCTAACTGTTCCAGTCTGTTGTAAAAACTTGCAGATATATGCTGGTTCCTTCTTTGCAATTCCATTTGTGCGCTGGTTCCTCGTCGCGAGGAAAAACACCGAGATAGAAAAGAGAAACATTACTAGGAGAAAATTCGCAAAATCGCTTGAAACGCCTGACATTTCGTTAAGGCGGAAGGTAAACCATTTTGATGCTCTAGTTCATGAGATCTTCGATTTCGCAGCAGCTAATCTTTTCGTCGCTGAAAATCTTTTTGAATCAGCTTCTTAGTGCCCGGGATATGGCCCAGAAAACTGTGATCGGACAGGATCGCATAGTCTACAGTACTGACAGAGATATGATTGAACAAGATTTCGAGGCTGACGAATGGGAACGGAGATTCAGAGAGATTGAAAAATCAGAGTAAAAAGCTAAAGTCTAGGTAAAGTTTTAATGAACTTGGCCTTGTGCTCCTTCTATGGTTCATCTTTTAATAACAGTGTTATCGGTTTTTCAGGACATTAGCCGAAACTGCTTCTCTGCTTGGACTCTGTTGTTGAGGACCATCATCGTCTAATATAGGAAAGATAAACGAAGTTGGATTGATGGCTGGTTGATAGATTTTCCTACGGAGCCCGAAAGTTTCATATAATTTGATTTCAAGCAGGAATTCCACAAACTTTTGTGTATATCACGAATCTAATTTACATGGGGATCAGTCAGAATCTAACTTCTGGCCATATTCCCACTTGTACAAAAGCTAGCTACACAATTTTATGTCTGTGTACTGTAACGTTGAGTTACCAATTACAGAAATTTTTACGTTAAATGGATGAGTATCTCCAGACTTCTTGTTACATCAGAAACTGAATCACAAAACAATCTGTGTTCTTTTCATGGCACAGGTTGCAAAATGTTGCATACAGCAGTAAGACCACATGCTATGAGCCCACGATTTCATGTTCCGTGCTTGGACTCAATGGTGAGCGAATATTTACTGCTTCCTGGAGATTTCACAAGCATCCAAGGAGGATTTGTTGGTAGACTGCAATCCAGAAACATTAACTGTATAATATGCTGCAGTTTCCTGGTAATCAAAGAATTGTGAACACCAATATACCTGCACAAGGGCAAGAATTCTATAAGTCTTTTGCAAGATTAAGATAAACAGTGATGAGCAATAGAAGCTTACTTACCCAAAAATACTAGGGCAAAAACCATTGTGAATATCATTTGCACCGACTGCCGATTTACTTGGACATGAGAAGGCAATAGTTGGTATCTCACACCAACATGGCTACTCAACTGTACTAAAGTAGCTTGAATTCTGGAATATAGAACTTGGTATCCTTCAAATCCACACCCTAACCTTGATCCTACATATTGGTCCTGTCACAAAAAAGTTAATTAGTCATTAGCTCATCAGATCTCATCAAACTGAGAAATGCTTCTGAAGGTTTGTTACTGCATAAAGTGGGTGAATCAATCCATCAACATAATGAAGTGACTGAAAGCAGTTGGGAGTCCCTGAGAACTGGGATTTAGATAGATGAATGGCTGATAGGATTCAAAGCCATGGGGAATCGTGATCATAGATTTACATCGTAAGATTTTATGAACTACTGTGTTTAAGACATTTCAGACAATAATGCATGAAACATAAACGATCAAACAATAGCTAGAGAAATAATGACTGCATATGGTAGGTGAAATGCACGGTTGATATCCGTCAAAAACCAAACAGAAAACCGGCAAAGCAATATAAAGATAAATTATTCACAAATACCTGCACATAATGAGAATCATCACGGGCCATTGGAGAGTTTATTTGTTCTTCCCCATCTTTCAACCTCTTTGTCTGGCTCCTGCTAAATCTACTTCCATAGATGGTCCAGAAATTCCTCAAGAACCTCAAGTTAGTTCTACTATACACCCCTCTTAATTTGTTTTCATGGAACACAGTTCTCGGAGCGGCTTCACCGGCTTCCAGGTCCCACTTGCCCTCGTCGCAATCTCTACTACAAGAAATCTCTTGCATAGGTTTCGTGGCATCATCAAAACTTAACCTCGCAGAGTAATGAGAACTCTGGTTCCGATCGATATCCCCATTAACAAGACCGCGTTGTAAGTGTGCATCTCCATTCATCTGTGCCTTCACATTTACTTCTTGTTCAACAATCTCATCATCTCCTAAACTCGATGCCAAAGTTGGATTGAGAAACTTCCTCAAGACGCTACTATCATCGACAATGCTGGACTTCGAATTCGAATGTTCCCTGGGACTTCCACCAGAAAGAAATAATGCCAACCCATCCCGGTCCTGTTCATTCAAATTCACCCAAGAATTTTTCTTCCCCATTGAAGAAGGACCCTCTATTCTTGTCTCGACGAGCTTTATCTGTTCCCTAATTGCTGTAATGAACTGTCTATGTCTAGCTACCACATCTTCCTTAGATCGAGACTTATCTGCCATTGCTGAAGAGTTGACGGCTCTTTCGAAATCTTCCAACTGTTGAATTGAAAAAAGGCACCCATCATGATCATCGGCAATGCACGAAAGACGATAATCATTCATCAATGATGATGGAAAAACAACTCTACCTGCCACTTTGCGGTTTCGAGAATAGTTACCAAATCACGTCTATGATAATCGATTGTGGTAAGCAGCTTAGGGTCGGAATGATCCTCTTGAATTAGGGTTTGATCATGCAAAAGAAGACGGTACAATGACTCCATCCTATATATACATTACAACGAAAAACAGCCCTTAGTTTGCATCAATGACAAAAATTGACAGCATACGCACAGAAAGATCCTATCTTTAATCTTTCCTTGTCAACAAGCCAAACACAGAGGGAGATAACAACAAAACAAAACAAATCCACGTTGAGATCAGCAAAAGCTCTATAGCCCTAAATCAAACGCAATCAACATAAGCCAGCAAAAAGTGATTGTATTATTCTTCATAACTCGTTGATTCAAGAACTAACCAGAAACAATTTCTGTAATCTACATCAGCAAGAGACTCAAATCACGAAGAGAATTAATGGCTCCAATAAAATGGGGAGGAAAGGGAAATAAAACCCTCCAAGTCAAGGAATCCAAACCTATCTGCAGAGTCTTGGACAACTTCAGCAGCTGAGAAAAGAGGATCCGCTTCCCATTGCTGAAAACTTGACGCCATTCTTGTACCTTGAAAGAAACGCGAAGAAATAATTTTGCACTTACGGAAACCAACTTTCCCCTCTACCGAATAATTTGCTGGAATAAGCGGCAATAGAACCGCATGTAGGATAGATATGAAGGAATAAAAAGGGTTCTTTCTCCAATCTCTCAATGAAATGAGAAACTGGAATCGTCTGAAAGAGGAAGCCGGACAAAGTTTTTATTTTTATTTTGTATTTTAAGTTTTTTTTTTCTTATATGGGAAGAGGCAAAAAGCAAAGGTTGGTGTTCGGTGATGGGTTTTCTTTTTCTGGTTAAAATTATTTGCTTTTCTTTTCGACTTGCAGGTGGCTGGGTCGATGCGACGTTGGGAAGACAAAGTAGGCATCCCTACGACGCCATTTCGTTGATGAACATGGTGAAATTCGATCTCCCTTGAACGGCTCTGCTGCTGTTTCTGCTCTTATCATCAACTCCTTTGATGGTAATAGTAAAAGATATAACTTGTTTCCGATTAAAGTTGCTTAATTCCAGAGATCGTATCATCTGACTGCTGCTAATCTCCTATTAAGAAAGCTGAATATCAGAAACTACAAACTCCAGTGGTTGCTTAAACGTTACTTCCACTTCTTTCTCTTTAAGCATCAGAAAATACACACTGATGAGGTCCCCAACTTAAAATTTTGTATATTTTCTAGTTGGGTCGATGCCATAACCTTATGTCACACCTCTAGATTTCATGTTACTTGAAACAATAACTAAACCCACTACAAGTTTTCGACTTTTCGTGGAAGGTCATTGCTATTTCTCTGTGTCACAGAATCATCCCACTTGAGGAATACTCTTTAATGCAGGCTTCCAACATCCCTCCTGATTCCTAGCAATCCTTCTCCTGATGATGATCATATCTTCTTTTTCTTCTTTGAGGCCGTTGTTCAATTCCCCACCACGTTTGACTATTAGAAGAACACAAAGTAATACCATATCATAGATGCATCCTCGGCACTTACAGATCACAATTTATGCTGAACAATTGAAGTTTCTCCATATTTCAATGAGAATTCATCAAGAAAGACTAGAGGCAGTGTCCTTTGAACTCACAACTCCATACCTTTCAGCTTTCGTCCAAAAGCACAAGTCTTTCGAAAGGCAAAATACAAGCTGTGGTCTGCTTAGTGAAGGGCTTCTCCACTTTCACTGTGGTGTCATAGCTAGTTTCTTAGATATTGACGAAATCAAAGCCAGTAATGTCATTCTTGGGTCTGGAAGACTTGGTTGGTACTGTCTGTGGACATTTCAGATTGATGCTGGCATAAAAAGAAATTACCGAATGAATTTAACAGAAAACCAGAAAAGAAGTAAGAAAGAAAACAGTGGTGCATATGTTAGTTAGGATACCTTTTGTCTTTGTTACATAGTGCTTTCGCAAACCTCACATTGGGATTCCTATAAGCCATTACCTGCAGGAGAGTTTGATAACCGACTTCATTTTTTAGGGTCTGAAAGTTCAACCAGCACAAAATCCGCGAATGAGGATAGGGAAAAACTTGGTATTATTATTACTTACTTGAAGAACGGATTCAGAATCCAGTTCTTCTTCATGCTTTTGATTAAATCCCACGAGCAAGATCCAAGCCTCTGAATTCTGTATCTCTTCTGGTCAAATTGTCCCTACATATCGCCAAATTCACACAGCTAAGCTTTTTCGACCCAGCATGTCATTATAGATAGCTTTGAAGTGGAGCAAAACTGAATTCAATTTCCGTCCTTTCCTTCCACAACTCTCAGCAACTGAATCTTAAAACCGATGTTACTAAAATTTGAACATGATTTCAACATAGCCAGGTTAATTCAAAGGTGGAATTGTCGGATTCTAGGGAAAATGAAGGGAAACATCTTTCACATGCATTTAAAAAGAAGAGCTGAAAGAATACTCATTTTGATAGCATAGCGGTCAGAATATAAATAATAAGTAGCGACTGTGAGGATCCAAATGTTAGGCAATTATTTACCAGAAAGCCATCTGGGCAAGGAACCTGCTGGACAGAAACAGTCCTCAACAGAATAGCAGTCATTTAAGCTAATAACAGTCCTCCTTCGATTCTGGCAAGCATTTGAGGCGCATTAGAACAAACCGGACACGGGATCAGCATTTCCTGACAGCTATACCACCTAGATTACCAGGCTACTTCGATTTAGTGGAATTCATGAAGAAACCTTCATTTCCACGAACCGAAATCTACAGACTGAAGTGATATTTGACCAAGATACAAATCCTTCAAGTGTTTTTCACACAAGCCCATTCGCCGTTTATTCAAACTGGGATGAATGCAAGTTGAAAATCCCGTTTTCCATCCAGGAAACTTCTGCCTTTCCATTACATGTAGAGTATACACAGCTGGTGCTGCAGCTGAACACCCCATAACAAAACAATTGCAAGGCCGTCCCTCACTGGTGATTCTTCCTAATGATAACAAGCTTAAGCCACTATATGCAATTCCATATGTCATAGCTCCAAAATTATCCTCGGGTTGACATCCTGATGAATCAGACACCATTCCTTCATCTAGCTCATCGATAGACGAGATCTTGCTCAATTCAGCATCAAATTGTTTTTCTATGTCATTCTCATAGATGCGATGTTTTGCAGCAAGAGTACGGATGCAAGATTTTCTCACCTGGTATCGAATGATGGCCTCAACTTCAGCAAAGTTATCACAATAGCTGTACCACCTAAGCCAGCGACAGATAATGCCATAGAACCAATTAATGATTTGGTTGTCATCTTGTAACATCAGCAAGTGTACAGCACGGGCATGTCCACTAGATGTGGTCAAGCCATACCGAATCAAACGTTTCTGAATGCCATAAACCGGGGCGAAGATCTTTGTGACAGTTTCAGCAGGGGTGCTAGAACCTGGCAGAAGAGCAAGTGTAGTAGCTGTCTCAGAACGAACATATCTTTCTGCACACTTTTGGAATTCAAAGTACGACTCTCTGAGTTCATTGGGGAGAGCAGGTTCCACAATACTAGAAAAGATAAACTGCTCATTGCGTATGACTTTAGCACTAAGGTTTTGTACCCAAATCTTAACCAAATGTTTGTACCAATGATCAGTCTCCATTCCAGGTTTCCGGAAGCAAGAAATCTGGTTTAGAGGAGACTCGGGGTTAGCTAGATGCCTAATCTCTGACTCTTTAACCATTCTCAACCCATGACCTAAAGTTTTTTTTCCAATTCTAACTATGCCTCTATCCCATGCCTCCTGTTTCTGTAATGCAAATAACTTCACCTTCTCCTTTAGCTTGTGAACAGCCTTTACAGCTGGAGTCTCTTTTATATCTCTTTTAACCAAAGTGCCCAAAAACCTAAGGGATCTATTACGCATACCAGGCGATATTTCTGCATCAGAAGTAGCATCTAAGTGCAAATAATCACGCAAGTAATCTAGTACCTCAGTTTTGAAATTAAGAGCAACATCTTTGGGTCCAGAAACTGCAAAAAGTAATTCATCCATGAAGCGACAACAGAATATTCGAGGACCAGAATGCTTCTCATCCACATTCCTATTACCACTAGATTTTATCTGCCTCTTAAACCATGTCCGCAGATTCGAGTGTGCCACTTCTTCATTACACTGTAGACCTGGATTCAGAGCTTCGTAATTCAACAGGAGTCTGTAGTATTCCCGGTCAAAGGCATCGAGATATATGTTTATCAATATAGGAGATAGCACACCTTCTTGGGGAAGACCATGCCCTTTTGGGAAACCACCAAACTCCAAATTCAGTACCTCAGCCTCAAACAGCCCTTCAATTATCTCAAACATGCATGGATCGTCGATCTTTTCCTCCATCACGGATTTAAGTTTAGCCAAAATACAAGCATCCAACTTCTTATTTATGATCACTGTAAACCACCAATCAGGATTAGCGAACTCTTTGGTGATGTACTTGATAGCAGTTTGGTGGCTCCTCCCGCTCCTACAACCATGCGATATTTTAGCGAAATGAGGCCGGTAGACCACTTCCAATGTCATTCTGATAGCCTCCTGAAGGACTGTCAACTTAAGGTTCGGTAGAATAAGTGTTTCTTTTGGCTCCCTCCTCGTTGAGATGGAAGTAGTATTCTCCTTGATATTAAAAGTCCCATTCAAGAGCTCTTCAGCCATAGACCGAAAGCAAACATTGTTACAGCTCTCTGAATTGATATCCACATTCGCATTCAGCATTATACAGTTGTAAGCATCCTGAAGCGTTTCTGGGTTGGCAATCACTTTGGTCATCAAGTTCTCAAATTTCCCATCAACGTAGTGCCCCTTCACTCTCTTTTTCATACGGATTTCAAGGTACCTCTTCAATTTTATTCGACTTTCTGGCACCTTATCACCAGGATTGGGTATTGCCTCAACTAGGTCAGCCAAGTCTGTAGCTAATGTCATCTTTCTCAAGCCTTTGTCAGCGGTAGTAGGAGCAGCTGAAAGAGCTGAACAGATCATAAGCGTCTGGATTGAACTAAATTGTCATTAATTTTGGCCTAACGATTTCATATCAAGTCAAATGAGCAAAACATAAAGCTACACCGTACCAGAACATAAAGCTACACCGTACCAGATTGCAGATTCAATCTATCTTATGCATAGACATAAAATAATAAGCTAAAAGAGATCCAATGAAACTCACCCATGCCATCATCCTCAGGATGGGAAATTTCCGCAACTAGGTTAGCCAAACCTGTGGCTAATGTCATCTTTCTCAAGCCTTTATCAGCAGTACCCGAAGCAGCTGAAGCAGTTGAAAAACCAAGAAAACCTTGTAATCTCTCTGTAGATCCTCCTGCTGCAAAAATATGAAACCACATCACAGTTAACTAGCAAGTATTATTCAAGGAGCAATATTCGCAATTGACTCCCAACATAAAGGGACAGCATGATTTTGAACCTATACATACAGTAGCACCAAATTATCATCAAAAGGAATCAAAAAAAGGTTCACTCTTTAAGCATTATGTAGAGCTCTAACCAGATATCTTATACATACTTTAAAAAGAAGTAGCTGAAAAGGAAGTCCGATGAAAACCCACCTATGCCATTGACACGGCTAAAGTTGATACTTTGTTGCGGCATAACACGTAGCAGCTCCTTGCACTTGCATACTCTTGAAAGCCATCGAATTATCACCATTTCGAAGGAGCTTCGAACTTCAAGGTAAAGCGCTGCGAATCATGCCCCGTCTCAGGCTTAGCGGCATTTCATCGAACAGTTTACTTGCAATAGGTAGGGCGCGAAGCAAACTGGCAAACAGAGGACCTAACTGGATTAAGATTTTCTAATTGATGACCGAGTGAGAAGTGAGAACATAACAGTGGGCTTTCGGGCCCATTTCTTTTCTCTTATGGGAAAATTGCTTTTGTGTCGGGGATTTATAAAAGAAAATAATTAATTACGCAGAGCCCACGTGCCCTTGGGGTGGGGCGCTAGACTTGCACTAGCACTAATCGAGTAATCGCGAATCGAGAATAAATTGGGGGTTGATGGTGTATTAGGTTAACGATAAGATTATGGTTTGATTTTTTAAATTTTTTTGGGTGGAGAGTGAAAACATAATCGAATTGATAATTGAATTTTGGATTTGATATTTTTATGTTTATGAAAGTTCATAGCATATAAAGGTTCATAGCATATAAGATAAGACGGAAAACATTTTATATTTCGTCTACCTTAATGCTCGTTATTAGGTTTTATGTATGGCCATCCAAAAAGGTATTGATATATCACGTATGTACTTGGTAAGAAATTTTTTTAACATCTACATTATATCAAATATGATAAAATTTTATTTGGAGTCCACCGTTTTTTGAGCATCGAATCTTACTTGATGGGTCTAAGTATATATCCTCGTAACTTAACAAGGTATAACCTCTCCATATATTTGTATTTTTACCGCTTCATTTTTTACGAATGTCTTCATTTTCAATTATACGTATTTGACAACTCCAATCGTACCTTTTTCTTTCGATCTCGATGGTGTTTATTGGTTTTTAGTATATTAATTAAGGGACTTATATCCTCAAACACCTTTTTTCTCGTTTCTTTCATCTCTATTTTCTCTTCAAATCCAAATCTAAAAAGTTTTTCCAGACAGCAAATGGTGATTGATGAGGATGGAACTTGGCCGAAAAAAGGCAACGGAGGAGCACTTCAACCCGGTACTGGTGAGCAACTTCGGTGACATGGTGTCGGAAGAAGCGAAGCGAAAGTGGAGGATATAGTGGAATCGGACTCCATACCTTTTCCCTTCTTCTTCTTCCTTTATGGTTTGATCGTCCGTCCTTTTACTTTCTTCATTCGTTTATCAATTGAACTCATGAACTTTGAAATCTGTTTTTGTGTGTAAAAATTGAAGATGCGATTTTCCTTTTTGGTGTGGTTGTTTTTGTTGTTGGTGTAGGGTTCAGATCTAAAGAATTGGGAATTTCCAGAAATTGACTGAAATTTTCAATTGTCTTAAAAATCTTGAATTTTTTTTCGTTTCTTCCGATTTTAAGTGTCAAACCGTTATGAAAGTTCAGGCACGCCTATTTCAAGTTATTTAATCTGGCTGGAGGTGTCGTTGAAGTTGTTTCAAACTGCGACGACGGCGTTTAATTTGATCTAAACGACATTGAAGACATCTAATTTTTCCTTTTTATAATCTAAATCGGTGAATCTTAAATGATATAAACAGCAGTGGTGTAGATTTGTGTTTCGTTTCTCCATTCTTCTTCATCATTATTGATTTTGTTAAGTAAAAAATGATAATCTAAAAGTAATAGATAGATCTGAGATGTGTACTTGTTTTTTTTTCGAAATCAATAAGAATTTTTTGGATTGAACTAGTAAGTTTTTTATTTTTACGAAATGAACATTTTGATCATGACGAATATAAGGCTTTGTTAATTCAAATCAGGGCGTTGTAACCCTCTTTTTCTATCATATTTTTTTAATTTTCTCCGCCATTATAACTTTGCGCCCAACTCAATTTGGGGTTGTTTGAGATTCTGAAAGTTTTCCGTTCCTACTTTGCATTCCAACCATCAGATCTGATCGGACGGCTTACAATATATCCGCTGTTTAGAAAATCTGGTAGAGCACTACCAGAGTCTTGAGTCTCTGACATTTAAATAGTAGCATCGACTGCAAAAGTGAAGGAGGTCATGACTTGTGAAGCACGTTTAATTACGGGGAAGTTAAAATCAAGTAACTCCCCTTCAATAAATTAAATTCACTTTATCGGAAATCCATGTCCTCATGTCTGCCAATATGGCACAACAGGAGAACCAAAGCACTAACCATTGAAGTGATTGGAGAAACATGTTCGGGAGTTGGTCATCTTTGTTAAATACGCCACACTTGGGTTAAACTAATAAGATTGACTCCACCAGTTCATGTTCGTCAACAACCATTGAACTCATTCTTAATTAATTATAGTGCACCGTGCACGCCTAGCTAGTGTAGTAGTTAACAACTAAAGTAGCAAGCAACTGCACTACCATCGTGGTTAAACCAGTAGCACCACTAACGGCGTTACTATTTGCTTTATCCTGTATCACTGTTTGTGATTACCGTTAAACTGCGATTATGTTCAACTTCATGATTACGGTTTGATTTAAACCCGGCATGCCACAAACTTGAACCAAATTGCGATTTGAATGAAACCATGATAAAAAACTCAGATTTGGTCCAACTAGCGTTAGCTTACATCATAACCCTAAATCTGATATTAGTTGATGCATACATCATATCCCAAAACCTGCTAACATGTGTTTCCTGGAAAAGGGTACTGATATTTTACCAGTGTCACAAAATCATCCCACTATTTTGTGGATTGTATCATTTCTTTATCCCAGTATTATGGACTAGTTGACATCAGACCACCAAGAAGTATGAAAAGATGAGAAAGAAAGCTCAAAGCTTGGTTGGCCTCCATTGATGTATCATTTTAAAGGGTTTACACTACACAGGACACTATTTTTGCTACTTCCAGGAGCCCTGGAGCAGTAAAATTATATCCTTTCTGTATCATATTTTTTAAGACCATTTTCTTTGTATAACTATATAATATTCTATCCTTGTATTACAAATCCAACTCAGGAATACTCTCTAATGCAGGCTTCCAAAATCTCTCCATATCATCATGTTCATCTTCTTCTGCAACTTTCTTGACCAGTCTCTGTTGCTGTTGACCCTGAAGATGAGAAACCATGTCACTCATAGAAACTCCACTTCTCTTCAGCAACTCCTCCAGCTCATGCTTGCTAATCACCAACTTAATCCTTACCACTCCTCCTCCACTTGTCTCTTCACCTTCTTCTTCCTTCTTGGTGCTCTGTTTTTCTACTTCTGGAACAGAGAACCTCACCTTCTTCTCCGTCTTCTTCTTAACCACTAATTTCGGCGCTGAAGAAGGAACAGGAACAAGACAGTACAATTTCCCACCAAGAAGCTTCGATTCTGGGAGCAAATAATGATTCTGAACTGATGATGAATCACTTGCTGCTGCTGCTAGAGCTGAATATTGGCCTGGAAAATCTGAGAGAACTTGGTGGACATGGATTGGGGTAGTGTACTCCAAGATCTTCCCATCTGGTCTCATCACCTTCACTAGTTTCTCTTCTACAACCAAGCAATTCCCCATCTTTTGTTTTCTTCTTAACTTCTTTGTTCTTCCTTTTTAATTTTCTCCTCTGTTTTTAGTTTGGCTCTGGTTTTCAATTGTGTTGGGATTTAAACAGAGCTCTGTGTATTTATAGGAAGCGGAGTTCCTAAGAGGCCCTTGCTATGTCACACATATTACAGAAATGCCCCTCGTTTATCTTTTTTCAATGAGCCCATGATGTTGTTGAGATTTTGTTTTTTCCTTTTTGGCTTTCTTTGGTCGTGCGTAAGCAAGAATGTAAGATTGCAACATAAAATGAAATCTTATTAATCCCACAATTTTTATAAGGGGATTAATCAGATTGCCAAATCTACATTGGTGGGAGATGTTTAGTGGGAGTGATCATAATTACAACAAATAAATTACAGGATTAGAGGGTGATGGACCCACCACACATCAAGTGGAGTGTTCAGGGGTCGAGTGAATCAAGATCGAGCGGAGATTAGATCAAATTACTATTGTCGTGGATTCTTCAACAATGAAGATTTATCCTTACGAGATCATCTATATAAGAGGTCAATAAATGATTCGCGAAAACTAATTCAAGACCATACAAAAGGCAAATATAACTCTGTTGTGGAACATCGAATATCATATCATTTATCCATTATGTGTCAAAGACACTCACTATTGATAATTCTCTGTTTCACTCTCCCCTTTTATTCGTCTATTTTCTGCATCCATATTATTCTTACCATTTCCCCACTTATGCTTATTAGGAATACGTCGAAGAACACACCAAGATGAACTACCACTAAGATCTTCTCAAAGTAATTTTCGATCAACAAAGTAAAGTGTTTAAGCTTTTTTCATGGTTTTCATAACCATATGGAGACGTTGAATCAATGAATCTAAATATATATAATTTAACCAGTGAAATCACTTCAAATTATAATTAAATCATAATTATATTAAAATTATATCGAACTATCTTAATGACCCCTTCACAAACTAACCACCGAACCTTCATAACATCATTTTTTATTTATTTAATGCATGATTATTCTATGACGGATTATTAACACCATTGAGAAATAAAATAAAGGACAAAAGTAGGTAGGTAAAAAATAAAAAAATTGGGATGATTGCTTCATTAATTAGATAGTGTAAATCAAACTGTGGAGACAAAAAAATCTACTTGCTTTTTTATTTTTTAACCTGTATAAAATTTCTAGCCAGTTGATGCTGCTGTGCCTCGCCAATTACCCACTAACTTAATGTTCCTTGAATTTGGATTGGATGGGTCACATTCAAGTGGATTATTACCTATTTGTTATCTTCTTTTTTTTTAATTTTGGAGTGGGATTAAATTGTGATCATTGTTATTATAACATTCCTCAAGTTACAAAACAGAGTTTTAACAAGTTAGTGGTTGACTTGACTACTAGCTAGCCAGCCTATCGACTAATGGTAAACCATGAAATCCAATATAAATAGTATAGGGATTAAATTCAAGTATAATATTCATAATTATTATAATTCGATTAACCTCATAGCACGAAGAATATGATACATTACGACCTAAAATACACCGAAAGAAATCACATCCAATCACAAACCTCAATTTGACAAACTTCAATATTCACAGCCGACCATATATATATATATATATATATATATATATATATATTGGTAGGAGAGGAACCCGTGTGTGAGTGTGTGGAGGAGGAAGAGAGTTGTTGTTATTGACTGAATGTTGTTACAACATTGACTATTTTGTGGTATGTGGCTATGAACTCCGATAGCTACTGCTTTGATATATTTTAACTAGTCGTAATATACAACAGTCAACAGTGACATACATGGATGGGTGGGTCAAATTAAATGGCATGGCTCAGGTTCGATCTCGGAAATCTGCTAGCTTTTGGGTTTCGGCAAAAATTTGGAGTCTTGTTGTTGTAAGCTATAGCTACGTACTAGTTGATGATGGGACTCATCACTACTCACCCATTTCAACTGACACCAACCTGGAAACTACTCCCCTGGGATTGAGGTTACTGAGGAAATTTAATTTGGAGTTCGTTGGGGATTGAGGTTTCGGTTCTTAATTATTTAAATATGCACTTGGCCGGTCTATTGTAGTATGGTTTGAGGGTTCGAGTGCATTACTGTTGCCTCGATGGACACTATGTATGATGAGTTGGTATCGGATCATCGAACTATTTTGATCGGTTTAAGTAGTTGTTCGAGCTTGAATATGATTGAGATTTTCTATTTTTATTTATTATACAACATTTAGTTGATATTAATCGTATTTATCCTACTATCCATAAAAATTAAAACTCGTCGATATTATCGTGACAAAGTCCTCTCTCAAACTAGATTACTAACAAATATTGTTCAAATATGACTTTCTCATATCAAGTGCATTTTGGCATGAGTATCTTCCTTCAAATTGCTAGTGCAAAAATGGAGATTGGAGATACTTGTGAAACTGATACACGTACAGATCCCACCTAAACTAAAGTATGCAGAGGCTTCCCTTGAATTAGCTCCATCAATCTGTTACAACTCAACTATATATAGAAAATAATAATTAGTTCGATTAGTCAGTCAGTTTAGCTATATATGTAATTTCGTATTAGGTTGGACAACATTGCATGAAATGGTACCGTACTTGTACAAAGGTTTCTAATGTCAAACTCATACTAATATAAGTAACAGTGTCCTAAAAATCAGAGGATGGATGTCCTAATACTGACTATAGGGTTAAACCAGGGAAATGGGATCAGTAATGGTCCGTCCATACTAGGTAAGAAATCACATCTAATTAATCTCTTTTGTTTTATGAGTTGAAAGTTTACTTTTTTTTTAGCCGAGGCGCATCCGCGTTATTATCATTCAAAATTAGATGTGGTTGGAAAACTCCAAATAAATCATACAATAAATGTAGAAAAAGAGAGTAGGATCACTAATAGAAACATGATGAACACCAAGTGGTAAATTATAATCATGGCCAATTAGATAATCAGCAACCCGGTCGCCAGCCACTTTTTCCGCCATCCGCCGGCAAATCTTCCATATGGACTCACCTCCATGTGCCACCCACTTCCACCGCCATCCACCGGCACTTCTAACGCAGTCCGTCAGAACTTCCGCCGCCATCCGTCGACACTTCCATCGCCATCCTCCAACACTTTTGCCGACATTTCTGCCGCTAGGCGTAGGTTTGCTTTGCCACCACATCCATCCATTGGTACTTCCGCCGGCAACCTCCGCCTCTAGGCGTCAGCCTGCTTTGAGAGCTTTTTGTTTAGCTATTTTGTATAAATATTGTATGTTATTAGATGAATGAATGTGTGTATTGTATTTGAAATGCACACAAAATAACTTAGCATCCAAACACATGATTTTAATTTGAAAAGAATTTCAAATTCATACATTTCAAATACATGTATTTAATTTTAAATGCATGAATTTAAAATTCCAAATATAAATACACCTATCCAAACCCATTCTAATACTTTTCAATCGTCAGTACACAATGTTATCGTCTGAACTTCTGGACAGGGAAGGAAGAAATCAATATTGGTTACTACGTTGTTGCTGTTGTTGTGGGCAATGATGGTGGGTGGGTAGGCTCGAACCGAAAGGCGTTTGCTTTTAGGGCTTTTTCTTGAACGTTTGTTATGTTTATTCCACACACGCATGCTTCATCTCTAAATTCCTCATCATCCCTCTTTCTAGTCTTTGACCATTAAGCTTTTCAACTGATAGCATAGCATGGGAAAGAAACGTACGTTACTGCTCATTCTACCTATACCAACTTTTTCCTGCGTATAAACTACTACGTGTCGTTGTTACGGAATCGACAATTGTTGGGTAATGATTGTGGCCGGTGGGAAGACGTTTAGAACCAAACAAGTCTCATGTCTTCGATCATAGTTATATATATTTTAGACCGATTTCACAATGTCGGACATAGTTTGTGGATTTGGGAAGTTGCGGATTTTCTTGTTCATCAACGACATTCGATTTTTTAATTTTGGTTGTCTTGATATTTTGTCGCTCTCTAGCAATGTATGTCTTCAATTGTGTCCATGTACCTTTTTGGTGTCATACATCCGCGTTTTATTGTTCTAAATAATTCGGACCCTGAGTGTGCCTTTTCTACCCAAAAAAACTAAATGTTCACTTTGAAAATATTTCCAGTATTCAAAATATGGAAGTCTCCACCACGACAACATTACTTTTTTTTGTTCGTGAATCACCATATAACAACTATAATATTTAATAAGTTGAATTATTGAGAGAGGGTTTACGAAGGCAGGCATAATGGATCGTATATGATTGCGGAGGAATGCAAGTTTGAGAGCATGCATGGTTGCTGCTGGAATAATCGGTTGATTGACCAGCAGACAGCAGAGCGCTAGCTGTCTGATGGAGAAAATCCAATGCAAAGTTTTGAGTATAAGTGGGACAAATATTTGAAGTGATGGTGGCGCTGTACCATGTGAAATGTAGTGAGATTCAATAGATTCCAACACCAATCCTGCTGATATTTTATGGAGAGTGGGGATAGGGAAAAAAAAGAACCAATTGGTCTCCACTACTACTGCAATAACTTATCAACTGGGCACATATACACATGTCCTGATCTCAGTGGTTGGCCGCCTATTGTGGCTCATATAAGACTCCATTATTACCAGTTGCAGGGCTCATGAAAGGAAACAAAAAAATCAGACTAGACATGAAGAAGATATTTTCCCATACCAGACATTAACTTGAATAAAAATACAGTATAAAAGCATGTATATGATCTTGGAGATATTAATATCAATCTGGCATTAACAAACAGTTTAAGAGACAAACCATATTCCATAATGCTTGTATCATCGATGATTGGCAACCTAGCTAGTGTATATATATAACACTCTGGCCTTTTCATTTCATTTGTTATTTACACTGTAACATGCATAATGATGTCAGTAATTATGTAAGCCTGATGAAGGCAAACCTTACCCTTAGTTGATTAAATCATATAAGAATTTTCTGAACAGATTTAGATATAGGATTATGCTCGACCCATTTGTCTAAATGGTAATGATGAAAAAGTGCTCTAGGTAGGGAGATCGATATGGGCCATAGTGGCTTTGGGAATTTCTGCATTCTTTTCTGAAGGCTTACTTCCTTTTTCTCTTTTTATCTCTTAACATTATGCTTGTCACTTTCTGCAACTGAAAACATATTATTGTTCATTTTTTTAGCTGCTGGTTCCTCAATCTCAACGTAAATTTTCATATATAAATTTATTGAAATCAGAGTTTCGGACAAAGCCATATCTATCGAAACTATGGTCTCGTTTTCTGCGGTGCTGTGAAGCGCGCGGCAATGCAAAATTGGTATACGTTTACCAAAATGCAAGTGTTCATACTGGTTGTAACAGTCACTCTCACATAAGATCATTCTGGATACTGTATTTGACTGCATGCTCATATCTAAGGGGAAAAAAAACAGATTTGAGGAACCAAACCCACTTCCTTAAGCTGAAGTTAAAAAGTCCAAACAGACATTCCTTTCCCTTTGAATATTTCTATCTTCCTCGAACATTGATCCTCTTTCTCCATTGCTTTCTGTGTTTATGTGAGATTTTTTCTCCTTCTAGATTTGCTTCAAAGGAACACTGAGAGATGATTGGGGGGACCATATATTATTGGTCTGGTCGGCTGACATGGCTGAAGCAAGGGATGATGACACTTGGCCCAGATTCCCTCGCCGGCACCGCCAAGTAGACTTATTGCTTACATGGCTACTATCTTTTTTGACCACTCTGGTTGACTCCATTGTTAACCCTTCTTTCACCCAAATTTATAATTTCTACAGCGTGTAGTTGATTACTCGATCGGGTAATGGGTTAACCCTTTTTCCTTAATTAATGAAAATCGATACCATAATCATACGAGCCTTTATTTCTTTTCTCTGGATAGTTAAATCAAAGCAAACCTATTTATCTCCATCCATAATTTCCCTTTTGACTTATCTAGTTTGAAGAGAGTTATTTTACTGAGAGAGTTGTGTGATGGTGATTTGAAAATATCAAGTTTAAATCCAGTTAAAATATTTATTTTCTTTTTTTATCGTGTACTAGTGAAGATGCCTACGAAGATGATGAAATGTCTTGAGTTGTACTGAGATGAAACAATTATAACTTTGCGCCCAGACGTCTCATCAACCCAACCCAAAATAAACCAACTCCGGATCCCTGTGAAAGTCCTCAAGCCCAATCGGCCCAGTCCATCAAACTCAAATTATATTTCGATTTGGGCCTAAGGCAGTAAAAGATAGCGGGTTTTCTTTCCTCAATAGTCCGGGGAAGACCCGACAAAAAAGACAAAGCGAAAGTACCACGCTGGAAAATGAAACGAAGGGCCTCAACTGAATTACCTGTCTTAATCTCCGATCTCCATTTCCCCACCTCGATCTCCACTGCCACTTAACTACTCGGAAACCGACTATTCGTCCGGAAAAGCAACTTTACTCGTACTCCTGATCTGAAATCAATGGCGGGAGTCATCAATGTCTCACACTTTCCTGTCTTCCGTACCGTCACTCGGAAATCAGTTGCCGCCGGGAGCAGAAGCTCAATTCCGGTAATCAGGGCCTCCTCCTCCTCGCCGGGGACACCTCCTCCGGACTCTAGCACGACGACGACAACGAAGACTGCAACAACCACAGGAAGAGAAGACGAATCAGCGGCTAAATTTACTGCTCCAGCTGGTTTCAAGACGCCGGAGCCGAAGCGGTTCGCCGTCAGGCCGGATAAGGGTGGTGACGTTGCTGGAGCCGCTCTTGCCATATTCTTCCGTTTCGGGACTGGTGTTTTCCTCGACGGGTAATTGCTCTGCTTTTTTTTTCTCTCTAGTCTAGGGTTTCCTCTGCTTAATTGAATGTTCCTGATTGGGAGAATTTGCAATACCGAAGACCTAATGAGAACTGATTCAAATAGCAAAAAAGAACCAAAAGTAATTGAAGGAAGAACCACGTATAATTATATCAAGGCGTTTGGCAGCTGACTGTGTATTATCGTGTTCCTTGTGACGATGGCAGGTACTCTTTGTCTTTCGTGGACAAAGATGACATTCCATCGGACCAATATGCTCTAGAACTGTTTGGTATACATAAACTTTTTCCTGTCATTTCTCTCCATTGTGGTGTATCCATGTCTAGATAATGGCCAAAGGCAGACAAGGTCGTAATTTGTTACCGCTTGTTCATAGGTTACAAAGTGAAAGAGATGTCGAAACTTGGACCTCGTCCAGAGAAGCCGATTGAGATCTATGAGTTTGAAAGGTATGAAGTTTCTAAGCAAGATATAGGCTGTTTCTCTCCTTTCTTCATATGAGCTTATTAATGTTGCTCAGTTATGAACATACACTAAATGTTTGTATTGTTTTTCTTTCTCCATGTATGGATGGTGGCAAACGACCTGCGAACTTCAGCTGTCCTTTCTGTCGTAAGGTATTGCTATTCTGAAACGACAGACTGTATTTTCTACAGGAATGTTTGGCTGTGTTTGGTATATGATTGGTCTGGCTAGCTGGTGTATTGACCTTATGTTCCTTTTACCATGAAGGTTAGGGAAATTGTTGCAGTATTGGATCTTGACGTTCTATTTTATCCCTGCCCAAGGGACGGTCCCAATTTTCGACCCAAGGCTATTGAGTTGGGTGGCAAGAAGCAATTTCCGTATATGGTATGAGCCCTATCTCTGTGATATTGGTCCATTTTCATGTAACCCTGCTTTTTTATTAAAGAGTTTACTTTCTGCCATTTACCAAAAAAGTAAGAAAAAACTTGCTGCCTTGTTAACGTTTTTTCACGAAATGGTCCTTATTAACATGACTGTTACTTGTTCTGAACATTGTGAATATCAGAGAGAATAGAAAAATTATCTCCATCATGTGTCTGTGGAACTTATTCCTTAAATCGTTTTTCTTCAATAATCCTGACAATTAGTATTCCATAATCATGTGTCTGTAGGATTTTCCTGATTGGAGGCCAAGATACAGTTCTTGATAAAAGCTATTCATTGTTACATAACATCCACACTATCATATTCTATTTTAAGGAAAACCTTGAATGAGGTATGAGGGAGTCTTTTGTTTATTTTGCTTTGAGTGCAGGTTGACCCAAATACTGGAACTGCAATGTATGAGTCCGATCAAATTATCAAGTATCTGGTTGATAAATACGGTATGCATTTTGGCCAGCTCTTTACAGCTTCACTTATTTTCTTTTACACAGCTACGTGGGGACTTAAACCCTAAAAGTCATAATAAAAAACTTCTACGCCAAGCTCAATAATGGTTTCAATGTAAATGTGGAACTTCAAAAAGAGAAAAAGACTAAGAAAAATTATGGACGTGCTCATTACTATGTCAAATTCACTTTTATCTCATTAAAAATGAGGCTCCTGGTGTACCTACTCTACTATCTTACTGCAAGATGCTTACTTGTTGAGTGAATGTATCTATACTAGGTAATGGACAAGTTCCTCTCATGCTGTCGCTTGGCCTTCTAACGGTTAGCACTTGCTCTTCAAGTTTTCTTCTCTAGTCAATCTGTAATTGAAGTAGCAAGGATCTTTTAGATGGTTGCTTGATTACTCTTATTATCTTGCAGACTTTAACTGCAGGCCTTGCTATGATTGGTCGTTCGGGAAGGGTAATACATGAGATTTCTCCGCATCATTTAGTCACTTATCTAGCTTCATTTCCTTCAGCTGTTGTGAAATATCTATTTTGAAAATGGAGCTCACCCATGGTCGTTTCAACTACCTTGTCAATGCTGTACAGGGTCAGCAATATCGTCCATCAAAATTACCTCCAAAACCACTAGAGATATGGGCATATGAGGTTTACCAGTGATAAATGTTCTTTGATGTTGGTGGATTAGATTCACAACTAAGATTGCATGATTCTTCCCATCATTCCTGTGTTATAGGGTTCTCCCTTCTGCAAGCTTGTCCGTGAAGTTCTCGTGGAGTTAGAACTACCGCATATTTATCGGAGGTAATCCCCAAAATGGTGCTCTGTTTTGTGATGCTTTAGTTATTGAGGAACACTTGCGAATATATACTATCCTCCATAGCCAATTGGTAATCGTAAAGCCGCTGTTTTCTAGCCTTCTGAATTTTCCGATTAAGAAAAGGACTGCTGTTGAAGTTGCATATATCTGAAAGCTCACTTCCCTTTTCTTTTTCCTGTCTCCAGTTGTGCCCGTGGCAGCCCAAAACGGCAGATACTGTATGATAAAACTGGAACCTTTCAGGTGTTTACATCATTCATGACTTCAACCTTCCATCGACTTTCGCCAGTCAAGAACCTTTGTTCCAGAGTTTTCAAGACAAATATCCTAATTAAGTTAAATTTTTGTTTCGACAGGCACCTTACCTGGAAGATCCAAACACGGGAGTCCAAATGTACGAAAGTGCAGAAATCATCGAGTACCTGACCGCAACTTATGCTGTTTAAAGAATCTGAAAACCTTATCCCGCAATGCGAACAACATATATGAATTGATATAGTCTACTCAGCAAGTCCAGTAGCCACCTAGCGTAGCAGCTGTACAGGCCTTGTTTCTCTCCAATAAATCAGGGTACTATTTGATCCTACCAGTCTGCCTGACTCGATATGGTTCGAGCCTTGGACCAACATTCCGTCCCAGGTTAGCATAGCGAGTTGAGCTGATTAAAAACGAGTGGTCCTGTGGTCCATCCATAGTGGGGAGGTACCATGAAGAGAATGAAAGGGCATATCCTGAAAGGTCGGCCATATAATATTGAGGAATCTGTAGGGGACGATAATGGAACATTTCTGAAGCAGAGAAGTAAAGAGTGGTCAAATGAGGTGTCAATTTAGAGGTAAAGTAGTGCTATTTTGACCTTATATTGAAATGGGCAGTTCATAAAGGGACCTTAGAACCGCACTCCTAATTTCCACCACCACATTTGTGCTATTATCTACATATAGTGCTTTTATGTTGCTATCATCGGTAGAGCTAAAAGCATCTAATCCTCTATAGAATTTGTTTCTCAGTGCACTTTCGGTCCCATCTTTCCGAACTAATACGAAAGGTCTCTTGGCATATACTTGGGTTATATGTTGTTGCCGGTATCCTTCCGTCTACTTTGACATGGAGTGATTCGATAACGCGCCGCTCTGGCTAGTACATATTCTTTTCTCGAGTTTTCCGAGTGTTTGTTGTAGGGTAACCAATAATGGCTACTACTGTTGTTCCCTCTCGACATCATGCGTGAAGAGAGCTAGTGTAGTGGTAGACACAGTGGATCTTTATATCTTATCCAAAATGGCAAAACATTCCCAACTGTTCACGCAGACCAAGATGTTTGTAGAACAAATAATTAGCATCGCAAAGTGAGATTTCGATGATAAACAAAGCCAACGATTGCATGTTGTAGAGCAAGTAGTTAGGTCAAATTCAACACATCCTGAGTTGCAGTTTTAGGACTGGCATCATCAAGCTATTAAAAAGAGAGAGTATAAACAAGTGTGTGTAATCTGTCACGGTCTTTCAGATTACTTTCACAGTGAAAGGAATCCGATCCTTGCCAGGTCAAATGATTCAATAACAAACAAGACAAGACAGGAAGGTAAAGCCCACACAAATCAAAGACAAAACGCTGAACATCACAAGATAGAACAAACCCAGCAACAGTAGCAAAAACGACAGCATCACCCAAATCATAAGTACATAACAAGAAAATAAAACATCATCATCAAAGATTCAACAACATCAGTCGTTCAAATTAGCTAGCTAGGTTGACAAATGACATCTAATCAATCATTACAAGCCCCCTCCCCTTGTTTTACTCACTCTCTCAGAAAGATGGATTGATTAATCCTTTTCTATAATTACTCTGCCTTATCTGTTACCCGATTGCAGAAAAAAGGAATCCTAACTCATCAACCTCCAAACACATGCAACTATCTACAAAACCCACCCGGTCACTGGCCCGACCCGGTTAGACCTGGTCTGGAATCCTCCTCTATGAGGTTGAAAATAACTTCCACCCTGTAGACCAGAGATAATTTGGTAGCATGCATTATTTTCTTGCGGGTATGAGTGCATGGTCAGGAATCATTTATGGGTCTCCCTGCCTTGTATAGTGCGCATCCGTCAACTCCCACTTTTCCCCGCCGCAAAACGCTATCATCTCATTCACAACAATACTTAAGACAACCCAATCCCAAAAAACCAGACAACACACACACTACTGACTACTCCTTGCTCTATAAATACTAGCTCCCCCCACTGTCTCATGTCATCACTAGTGTCCTCAAAGTGTTCTCTTTCCACCCCCAAAAAAAACCAAAACACATTCTATTTTGTTAACCAAAACCAAATGATGGGTACAACAACTGATCAAACAGCATCATTCATCACCTTCTCTGTTCTAGCAACCATTATTGCTCTGTCTCTAGCTCTCTGTTCTTGTCTTGAAGCCGCTCCTCCTGCTCCTTCAGGGTTTGTGAACTTTGGTTACAGGGGGCCAAACGGACCTCAGAGATGGGGGAGCTTGACCCCCAATTACAAAGAGTGCGATATTGGGAAATTGCAGTCTCCTATCGACATTAACAGGCTGGATGTTGTGGAGAACAAGAAGCTTGAGAGATTGAAAGGCAATTACATTGCTGTTAACGCCACTCTTATTAACACTGGCCGTAGCATCATGGTATATACTGTTACTTTTGTACTCCTTTTGATTTACTTATGAACTGAACACCATGCTCAATGATCCAACCTAGTCGAAAAATTTAGTCCAAGTTGATAATAATACTCGATATATATAATTAAGCCACAACCTCTGGTTAGATGATGCTTTCGTACGGTGACTCTCTAGGCGGCCATCCATCGTTTTCATTTTGGACGAGGCTACCTTACTAAGTTGTCATAACACAGTGACGCTGCTTTAAGTTCCGAAAATGTGTACTAGTTTGGATAAAACTTGAATTATAGAAACTAACACAAGTTGTCATCATAGCTAGAGTGTATGTTGTTTGGTACTAAACTGATGTTCTCGATCGTTACAATCCTTGTTTTTCTCTTGCATGCAGGTTCATTACGACGATATGCACGCTGGAGAGCTGGAAGTAGATGGGAAACAATATAAATTGCAGCAAATGCATTGGCATTCTCCTTCAGAGCACACTTTTGATGGACACCAGTAAGTCCACTCTCTTTACATAATCCCTTCATTTTCCTTCACACAAAAATCACTCTGTTCCGAGTTTGTAATTTTCCCTTTTACTTGCAAAAGGTATCCATTGGAGCTCCACTTAGTTCATCAAGCAGACGATGGTATTTTCACAGTTGTATCAGTCCTCCATCAGTACGGACCCAACGAAGATTCACTCATCAAGAAGGTAAGACCGAAACTAAAGTCAACCGAACAAATAATGAATCATGTGACTTATTAACGATTCGATCCCATTGGAACCTATGGACATTAGTACCCTCTTGCTCGTCAGGTTCTAACATCGTGTTTGGTGTACTAACAAACCCAGATTAGAGTGGAGTTGGAGGAGCTAGCTGAGGAGAAATCGTCGTCGCAGAAAGATGGAGGAACAGTAGTAGCAATACCACCACAAGTGAAGCTGAGGAAGAAAATAGAGTACAAGATGCTGAAGAAGAAAACACACAAGTACTACAGATACACTGGCTCCCTCACTTCTCCTCCTTGCACTCAAAACGTCACCTGGAACGTCCTTGCTAAGGTGAGGAGTGTGTCAAGGGAACAGGTGAAAGCTCTGAGAGATCTGTTATCGGCAGATTGCAAGGCGAATGCTAGGCCGTTACAGCCTCTTAATGGCAGGAAAGTTGAGGTCTACAAGGAACCTAACGATCTCTGAAGCTGTAGAAAATGGATGTCTGTGTGTGTGTTCTTAATATTGCTGTGAGCCTGATATTGTAATGTAATGTGTAGTTCTTGTTTCAGCGAGCTAGCCTTGATATCTGCAGACTGACAAGATTTACTGTGGTCATGTTTTGGATCAGAAATTGACAAACTAGCTTTACTAGTTATGCTGTCTAATGGAATGTTGTCTGAATCGAAACCGAATAGTGAAAACTTGAGATGTTCAACGATTGTACGGTTACGTTGTACCAGCTAGTACTTTTGGCCGCTCTTCTTTACCTTAAAACAATGCATCAATACTGTCTCTACAAAAGTCTACATAGATCACGCTACAAAACCCATGGATTCTAACGTCGCAGGATACTTGTAACTCTCCGCCTCACTTCCCCTCAAGAACTTCATTTCCAACCCCAAAAACTCCGCTGTCTGACGAATCTTGTCCGCCATTGGATGTGTCATGTCCCCCGACGAGAACCCATGCAACGATAGTGAAGCATCAGCAGCGTGATCAACGTCCACCCAGCTGAAACCAATCTTCTTCAGTACACCTTCTTCTCTCATTGCCCTCTTGAACTTGGACACATTATCCCACTGCCCCTTCTCAGCGTACAAGTTGGCCATCAGTACGTAAGTCCCTGATTCATTTGGCTCCATTTCCAACAATGCCTTGGCTGCCTTCTCTCCCAACTCCACATACCCGTATGTCCTGCAAGATCCCAGTAAGCTTTGCAGCACTGATAAACCCGGTCCTCCTGGAATCTGTTTCACTAGCTCATTGGCTTCCTCCAGTCGTCCTGCACGACCCAACATGTCTACCATACATGAGTAATGCTCCGGAGATGGTTTGATTTTATACTCTCTGGTCATCGAGTCAAATAGTTGACGTCCTGTATCGATCATTCCTTTTCTACCACAAGCTGTTAAAACAGATAGAAAAGTGATTGAATCGGGTTCCACTTGTGCTGCTAGCATTCTCTTGAACCAAATCATGACTGATTCGTAGTCTCCGTGTCTGGAATAGGCAGATATCATTGATGTCCACGAGACTTGGGTTTGCTGAGTTGTCTCGGAGAAGACTCTTTCGGACTCAAACATGCTGCCACGCTTTGCGTACATGTCAAGGAGTGCCGATGAGACAACTGGGTCCGTGTTTAATCCGAGTTTTATGATTTGGGAGTGACACCTTTTGCCATGTCTTAAAGACACATCCTCAGCTGCACCTATTGCACTCAACACACTACCGAAAGTGTATTGGTTGGGCTTCACTTCTGAAACTGCAGACATGAAGATCTGAATAGCTGCTTGACTCAATCCATTCTGTGCGTACCCTGAAATTAAAGCATTCCAAGTTATGATCTCTCTCTGATCAAGCTCCTGAAATACTTTCTCCGAATCATCCATGGACTTGAACTTAGCATACATTGTGATGAGGCTATTGCATACGTTTGGTTCTGTCGAGAAACCAGCTTTCAAACAAATCCCATGAATCTTCTTGCCATGTTCCACCAAATCCCTAACTGTCACAGCATGGAGCAGTCCCACAAACGTCACGTGATTAGGGGGAACACCGTCTAATCTCATCTCATCAAAGAGTGGCACAGCGGCTTCTTCGTTTATAGTTATCATTGTCGTCCATGACACAACATTGCGCTGATTCATATTTTTGAACACCAATGCAGCTTCTTCAACATGATCGCACTTTGAATATGTCGATATCAGGACATTCCCGACAGAAACATGTTTTCCATATCCTCGTTTGATGCTGAAACTATGCATCTGTCTCCCCAGTTCTAAGTTGCGCTCGTGACCACAAGCGGAAACTGTTCCTGTCAGTAAGACATGATCAGGCTCTATTCCTCTTCTAACAGTCTCAATGAACATTGATATCGCTTCCAACCCATGAATACCTCCCTGGCTATACCCTGATATAATTGCATTCCAGGAAACCAAATCCTTACTTGGCATTTCGTCGAAGATTCTCCTAGCCTCGGTTAGCCGTTCCCATCTACAATACAGACTTATAAGTGCATTTCCAACATAAGTTTCACAATCTAACCCAGACTTTGCTATACAGGTGTGTAACTGCAATCCAAATCGAAATTCATCATGCCTCAAGCAAAAGGAAAGAGCGGTAGTATAAGTTACAGGGTCAAAAATAACCCCACTAGCATTCATTCGACAAGCGAAACTCAGAGCATCTTCACTCCTACTAAAACCTGAGAGCACTGTATTCCACGAAACAGCATCAGGGTCAGCCAACTTGTCAAAGATGCACACAGCCTTAGCAAATTCTCCAGCTTTACAGTACATGTTCATCAACGAATTTGCCACGGCGATATACGAGGAAAAGAAGCCAGAACTAACAGAAAAGCCATGGATTTGAGAGCCCAGAAATGGGTCCCCACTGCAAGCTTTGAGTGAGAGAGCAATGGTAATCTGATCAATACTTCCGCCCATTTGAAACTGCTTGCTGAAGACCTCAAGCGCTTGAAACGGGAGCTTTCGTCGAAGAGATTCGACCATGGAACGGTTAACGTGTCCCGGAGTTTTGTCGAACAGTTGGCATGCATGGTTTAGTAGTTGAGGGTTTAAAGAGCGAGTTGATCGTTGCTCGGCTACCACTTGGAGGGCTTTGAGAGACTGTTGGCGGGCAATCATTTCAAGCCAGAAGGAGACTGACCTGCACGATTACGCTTGGACTTGGGCATGACTTGAGGCAGAGGAGTTCAAGACACGGCGGCTCTGCTTGTTCCTTCACCTGCTTCTCAATTTGTTTTCCTCCCAACCGTAGAAATTATCAAAACCGAAAAGATCGGTTTAAAACATATGTTTTGAAAGGTTACTGGTTAGCCCATAAGGCTGTAGAAGAAAGTGACCTGCAGCCGTCTGATAACAATATTAGGAAATATATCAGCCGTCCGATCTAGGTCTCCCAAAGGTCCAGCTTGCAACTTGAGGAACTATATGTACCCTCTGGCTGCTAACTACAAGCAGCTCAAGAAGGGAGCGAATGAAGGTCTGGTTTCATTCTATGAATTTATCTTCCAGTTCATTCTCGGCCGAGAATTACTGTGGTAATCATCGCGAGAAGCCACATGAGAAAAGAAAGAAAATGTGAAGCTGTGAAAACTAGAAACATCATTTTAAATTTCAATGATGCGATTACTGCAACATTTTCTCTCTTTGGTGTACTCGAGTCAAAAGTTTTGTTTGTTCTTTTCTACGGTTCCAAATTGAACTTGGAATGTTTCATCGCCCACAATTTTCCGGCATTAGGATGGCAAAACAATGTGAAATGTATCGACTTTTTAACGTCGGAAAAAGACCACTCTGCAACAATATCGACCAACAAATGAAAATTACCGATTCAGGTCAATATCCTGTTAAATAGTGACTCTGAAATAGTACATAAGAACCAAGAAGAGACGACAAGCCTGCAAATCCTTAAAACCTGTTGTGATGAACAGAGGTGAAGGACTTAATTACGCAGAAGCTGTCTTTCTCTTTATCTCTTTTGTCTTCCTCTGCCCTTCAAAGTTGACAAGGAAGATAACTTGGGAAGACGATAAGCATTAAAAAGGATATTCCGTGGTAGATTTTTCTTCACAGGAGAACAATGATTTTAAATTGGGTGGATATTTCAATATTTATGTTAATTTAATAACAATTGCGGTTTGGATCGTGTAGTTTGGATAGTACAGAATGTCATTTACGGAGTTTAGGGTTATGAAGGTTACTCATGCTACGTATTCGTCATAAATCAGATATTATCTGCTCCAATACATATCATATTAGATCGATCTAATTAAAATCGGTCCGGCAATACAATGAATTTTTAAAATTTCAAAACGAAGAACAAAGAATATTAGATGGTGTTATTCGTATTAGAGAGAACATACAAACAAATAATTGTCAAAAAGGGTCACTCTCGTCCAACAAAAAAGCATTCAAAATTGGTCTCCAAAGAGAAACAAAAACAGGCGGCTCTTTCTATGTTGACCTAATTCTGATGGACACTAGACGACTAACTACATGCCACTTCTCTCCTAATCCCACACTAATGAGTGGTGCCCTGTATTTCTCTAATCAATCAACTTCTATACATTAGGTTTGGAGTGGTTAGGTTCAGCTTTCTATCAAAACTCTTCCACACATTGATAGATAAACACAAGCCTCTCCTCAAACACCATGATTACACCACACCAATACAAGCCATTTGAATCGATTCATGGATATTGGTACGCACCGAATTGAGATCCATTAACTTAACATACCAAATCCGTAATTACATAATCGGTTGAATGCCCTACACAATTTTTTCACATCTCTCAGAAACAGTTAATTCTTATGAGTGTTCAATAAGAAAAAATTTCACGCCTTAATCTGCCGCGTTTAAAGTTCTTAGAAAGATTACTCTGCTATCTTCAATACAAAGCAAAATAATGATTATATTCGATAACCCCAGTTGTTTATTAGCTAAACTGTAGCAAACAAAGCTTTATATTCACTTCCATTTACAAGCCCTAATTGTGAATTCACAAGTTAGAAAGCGGATGCGGTAGAAAACCACACAGTAAAAAATTAGAAGAAAAAAAACCCAAAAGAAGTTTTACAGCGCTTGAAATTATCCGACATTATACGCATTCACACCGCCACGTCAAGCACAAGCTGGCCCCACTACTTTCTCTCCTTTTCTTGTCTGGGTGTCACACGAAACGATCCTCCGGTTTCTACGCTTCGGATCAGGCCACGTCAATTACACTGACCCAATCTTCAGATCTCCTCCCCGACGAAAATTTCATCATCCCGCCCAAACTCCCCGTGGCCTCCGTTGCGGCCATTTCTTTGCCGGCGCTATTCTTCCGCGGAGCGTCTCTTTCGGGAGCCGGAAGCCGATCCCTAATGTCGCTCGTTCTCGCCGCCGCCTCGCTCTTTCTCGACGAGTCTGCGGATTCGCTCTTTTTCGTGTGCTTCTTTGACTTCGAGCACGTCTTGAAAATCGAACGAATACTCGCCACGAATCCCGACGATGACGAGGACGACGACTCCCGCCTCCTCACCGATTTGACATTCTTCAACTCCGGCTGATCTGTGGATCGCTTTGACCGCTGGCGGCTACGCAATCTCCGGTTCCGATCTCTCTTCGACCGCACCCTTCCCATACACGACACCTTCGGCGAACCAGGCTCCGCAACAGAGGACGACGATTTCCCTGCTGTGGAGGCCGACCTCTTCGGGAAGAGGTGCGTGTTCACCGGCTTGGTATGCCGGCGGCTCTTGCCGTCGACGAAGCAAGAGTTCTGCGGCTTCGGCAATCCGATAATGGACGCTTTGGACTTTAGATTCGAGTACCGCTGCGAGTGAGATGATGAGTTCGCTGTATTCGGATGAAAACCAGGGATCAAGTTGGTCGAATTGAAGCTACGGCCTCTGGTGGAGCCTTGCCGAGTGATGAACGCGTTACGATCGAGCCAATCCAGCTCCGCGTCCTTGGAAAGCCAGAACGACTCCGGCGGAAAATCGGACGATTGATCGGATTCCGTGGCCAGCTTTTGCTGATTCTGTTTTTCCTCAAGGGCGGCCGGCGCGAGCGTTTCGCAGGTGATTTTGCGGTCGCTGCAGCCGCCGCCTGAACAGACTGATCCTACTAGAGTCTCCAGATCCACCTGTGGCATCGTCCTTCAATAACAGATACTGAAATTGGAATTTTACTCCGGCGAGAAAAACAGAGAGAGATGTTTATATAACAGAGAGGTTTCGTAGAAGCAGCTGAGAGCATTTGATGGAGAGGAGGAGGAATAGGTTCCTTAACTTCTTATAAAGGGGTTTTGGAGGGAGGAATTAATTTTTGTTTTTCCACCTTGTTGACTCTGAAGACCCTGGTTATTCTTATTTAATTATTTTCCTTCTATTATTATTTCCTTTCATCACACTGTGGAATCCTTGGTGCTTGAGTTCATGGTAATTCGATAAATTTTCTACTTTTAGAGAAACTATCATCATCTACTCATATTCTACATAAGTTGTTAGTTTGATTATTTTGAGTTCTCAGGATATTTGTGTGGGGCAATTTCTATCGGAGTGTCGTAACCTGTTTTTTTTATTATTGATCTGATGTATTTTCGACACACTTATTCTCGTTATAAACTATATTTTTGTGTGTTGAAATGTATTCAAACTTTGGATTTTGAGTACATGTTTGGTTCTCTTACCCCTCGGGGACGTATTACGTTGTTTGGGATATTTTTTATGCATTTCAGGCGATTTACGACGTTTGGGGCAAGCAGGAACAATTATGGACGATTGAAGTTGCTTGGAGCGAATATTGGTTGGAATTTAAGAGGAACACGGCGTGTCCCATAAGAACGCGGTTGTGCCCTTTTCTCTGGAAACTACACCCGAGAGCCCCTGCTGGGAGGAACACGCCCATGTCCTTAAGGAACACAACGTTATTTTCCTTCTCCGATTTGGAACAGAATATATAAATAGCCCGAACAGCGACATTCTTCTAGACAGAGATTCGAGCTTTTAGAAAGAGAAAGAGTTCCATAGATTGATTGAAGCGAGAGAACATCAATGATTGGAGACTGATTGAAGATCGGCGACAAGACGGAGATTTCTCGACGAAAGATGTTTTCTTCCCAGGTTATTTTCCTTTCTTCTTCCCATCTTGTTTCCCGAACCATGAGTAGCCAAACCTTTAGTGTTGTTTGGATGAGATGAAGTTTTGGCTTAGCTTTTGTATGGATGATGGGGTTTTAACCCATTTGATTTGTTATCAAGGTTATTCAGACTTATGATGTGTTCTTGCTAAACCTGATTTTTGATTCAATTTCGTCTGGCCGTCTTGATTGAATCATCGTCATTGATTTATGGGTCCGAGAGGAACATAGATTGATAGGTCGCTTAGAAAGAACTCTAGATTATTCGTTAGCTCGAGAGAGAGGAACGGATCGTTTAAACTTTTTGCATCATTTATCGTTGTGGCATATCATCGAACACTTTTAGTACGTTTTGCTTAGGTGTAGATTAGCTTGAGAGAGGAGTCTACCGTTGAGCATAATAGATCCTTAGAGGCGCGAGAGTGATCTAAGACTATCGTAGGAAATCGCCAAACCATTAGAACCTGAATAATTGAGATAACTTGTCGTTCATCCATGCATTGCTAGCTTTAGTGGATTCGAATCCGAACAACCTTCATTCCATACTTGAAACTCAGTCTCTTACATTTACTTTCTTTTGATTTGCATTTTTAGTTGATAATTGGATACTTCAACAATCAAACAAACAATCATTAACTGTTACTTGGTTTAGTTAGCTTAATCAATTTGAGTAATAGTATTAGAAAGACCCTAGGGAAATAAACGATTCCATTAGAACAATCTAGTGGGTATTTGGTTAGCAGGGTAAAATCCGTTCGTCAACTACCTCTAGTTTCTCCTTTTTATTTTCATCGTCAAGATAACCACGACGTCCCTTTTATAACTCGTGAGACTTTACATTATCCTAACTCGAATTACCTCTTGTCCCTTGTTCATTGCATTCCGTCTCCATAATAATGTTAATTTTATTTCTCTCCCTTATAACAGAATTGTTACCTTCCAATAAAAAAAATTATTATTGGTTTATTTGTCGGTTTCAGTATTTATTATTTTAGGCAGGATTTAGACAGTTTGGTCATTGCCTCATTGGTGAAGTGGCTTGTAGTAGTAGCAATTGTGACTTAACGACGTCATTAATTAGGGTAGGTTTACTAGTAACATCAATGAAAATTGAGACCAATTTAACTTACATACAGAATTAATAAAGATGTACATAGTTGACGTATAAATGAGTGATTATGAAGCTCTAATATAACTTAAATTAGAACAAAGTTTTGTATTTACCGTGCACAAGTCTAGCAAATAGAATTGATTGACGCGGCGACGTGTGAACTTATCGAATTCAAGACAATTTCATCGTGCTAAATAACTATCATGGATTAGAAGATTTATATGTGATGTATGGTAGTATTATTAAAATTCAAATTGTGTGTAGTTCTGTAGTACTAAATATAAATTCAAAATTTATTTTCATATATTTATAAACAAGTACCCTGCTGGTAGTGTTTATTCAAATATACATAGGATGTACCAAATCGATCTGAATGGCGCAGTTGGAGTGAGTGAAATATCAAAGCCCTGCTGCTGTAATTTGGAAAAGAAAATTACAAAGGACGGTCCGGTCCATATATTGCGGCTAATAGGCAGGCGAATATAAAACTAGTTACAAGTAGTATGGAACATATCTTCTCAAAAAACAAAAACAAAAACAAAAACAAAAACCCTTCATGGGATTCTGAGCTTAATTAGGAAAATTGTCCAAAATATCAAAGGCTAGCTGATGCAGGGATAATGACTAATGATCTTGTAAGTGGAGTCCAATAATAAATTAGTATTTAAAAGTAAGAATTCTCATCTAGAAGGAAACCGGCTTCCCAAGTACCAAAAGTCAAAACCCACGCCTTTTGTTTTGTTTCTTTGCTTTTTATTTATTTATAAAAGAGAGGAAATAAATATAATATAGGTGTTTATGTGTTGGGTGTATTTTTAAATCTCCAATTACATGACACAATCAATTATATTACTTTATAAGGATGTGAGAAATATAATTATTTTCTATAATATTTCTTTGCACTGAAAATATTATATATTAACATTAGCTATTCACGGTCTCTTGTTTTAGGAAGGGTTATCTAAGTTCATTATGGGGCTTTAAACCTATCTAACGGGCGGGCTTCGTAGATCACGAGTCAAGTTAGTCGAATTACGGATTCCTCTAGTTGTGGTTTTATCGATTTACAGGTCGTCTGGTTACAGGTTCATTAGGTTGCAGATTTGCCTTGTCGCGGGTTTATCAAGTCATGGGTTTATCAAGTTACGGGCCAATAAATATAAGGTTTGGTGATTCACTGGTTGACATGAATTGTCCATCGTGTCACAATAAAGTTAAGCAATAACGTGTTATATATTACTTTAAAATTAGAAATAAAGAAAATAAATTATAAATTGTAATTATGGGTAGAGATTAATATATATCAAAATATTTACTTTTAATTTGGATATATAACCCAACTACAAAATTTCTTAGCTAAATAAGTAGTATAAGTTTCTCGGCCAATGGGCCGGTACTGAGCTAGTATAGTACAACTTAGTTGACGATGTGATGAAAGACATCTCTTCAAATGTTAACCTCAGATCATCAGTGACGGAGCCGTTTTAAAATAAACAAAGAGGGTTCAAAATTCGTACTACAATAAAATTGAACTACGTAATTAATAAAGTTAACTCTAAAAAAGTCAAAATTATAATACTTAAACTACACACAATAACCAAATAATAATCTACATTGTTTAATTACAACGAACCACGATAAAATTTCATATTCTAAAAGCATATATTCCGTATCCAAATTAACATACAAGTGGATTAACTAACGTGTAAATAACCATGAAGGAAAATGTTCAAAGCAAAATTTATCTTCTTAGCAACTGTTACATGTAGATTTCAGGAGGTATTATTATTGTATTTGATTATAGGCTTCTTATCTATACTACATATATATACACATATAATTATCACTAAGCACGGCGCATTGATTAAAAAATAATAATATTTATCACTAAGCAATGAACTACGGGCTAAAATTTACCACCTAACACAAAGAAAATATCCGCCGCGTCAAATGCATACGGGGGCCGTCAACGCTGATGTCATCATGCATGAGAAGGACGAGAAATAAACAATTAATTAGTAATTCTTTTGTCTGGTTTCTGAATGTACTAGAAGAAGCATCTTACTATATACTTCCGATTGAAGTTTCTAGAAGATAAGGATGAGGGTTGATTATTCAAACATTCTGCTAGCTACCTACCTACCTACTTACCTACCTAAGCTGAATTCAAGTTTGTGCTTACGTTTCTGTTTAACTCTTTCCGGCTAGCGAAAAGTCGTCACTTGATTTGATGCTACTTCTGTACTTCATTAATTGTAGTTCCACGGCGCCACCAAGGATCTGATTTGGTAGGTAACCGGAGAAGAAGAAGAAGAAGAAGAAGAAAACCGACCAATGCGAGAATGTAATGATTTTCATTCATTAAGGTATTGTTTGGTTGTTCAAACCAAAAATATTAATTGTGTCCAGGATGTATGTTGTTTGGATGATATAATTCTTCAATATTTCTCTAAACTTTACTTTCTTTTCGATAAAAATTATGTGTCCCTCTTCGTAACTGTTTGGTGGTGCGACTTATCAGCAAATCGATTGAAATTCAATACCTGTACAATTACTTCAAAGCGAGAGCGACGTGTTGTTAAATTTCTTTGGGAGTAAGTACTCCCGACTCACCGGTAAAAAATGGTGGATTTGGGTTTGGTTTCCTTGGTTGCCATATTAATATTATCATACAAGCGTCCTATTTGGATTTGGATAATCTGTTGTACTATAAGGATTGATCCCCAAACTCAAAACTTTACTTGTGGGAGTAATTAATTTGGTCTATCGAAATCAACCTGACGAAACTAGCGTCTTCAAGAGTCGAGTTGAACAGGTTTTGGTAGCCGGTCAAGTTTGAGTATCAACCCGATCTCTACTTCCCCTGCGGCTATGCCACTCAACATTGATTTCGATGTGATGAGGCCACCTAAAAGAAATGTGTTGATATGTTAAAGAAATGATGAAGTGTAAAGCTTAGCAAGTTGTGAATAATATAAAGTATCAAAATTGTTTTTAATATTCAGATGATAACAACCATATCTCTTATGCGTTGAACAATTACGTAATGGGATTCTCTCTACATACAGCATTCATTATTCTAATGCGTGCCAGACGACGGAAAGAGACAAAACAAGTCCCATGTAACAAACTTTGACAAGTAAAGAATCCACCACAAGTTTAAGATTCCCCTTTTTCAACTACCAGGGGGGGGGGGGGGGGGGAGTTACGATTCTGGCAAAGCCGATGTTCAAAGCAGTCGATGTTATGAACCTTTGTAGTTCTAACAAAGCCATGTCCAACTTCACATATATGAACTGCGTTGTAACAACCTTGAGATCAATCAATCACGTAATCTGGAGGCTGGCTTTTCTTGACCACAATCTTTCCGAAAGGAACAAAAGCAAATGCAGGTGTTGTGGAGAATGCAGAGTACTAAAATAGTAGCAGTACCCCCCGCCACCCACTGCTGAGATACGTGAATGATAAATAAATGAATAAAATCCATAGCCATTCGGAACATGAGGTCTCTCTTCTCTAGAAACTCGACAGAAATTAAATTTCCCTTTGCATTTCCCAACGCATGTAGAGATATCATTATTTTTATGGTATTTGAATTTAGTATATCATACGAAATAGACATAAATATAATGTTTGTCTTTCATCTTTTATTTTGTATTCATTAAGAATCTCGGTCTATGTAAAAGACAGCCTTGTTAATTAGTTGTGTTTGGTTGTTCGTACTTAACAGACAATTGGACCTTAATCACGCAATCTTCAGGCAGGAGCTGGCTTTCGTTGAACGCAGATCGATGTTCATGCTTCATCAAATGACGTGTCAACGGCATTAGTCTATTGGGATGTAATTATAAATATTTATTCATTTTGTATTTCAATGAAAGATTATAACTGCACATTAACTGGTGGTCATTGTCAAGGCTTCAACGTGGCTTACTCAGAAATATTACCAACCAGTATTCGCAATATACTAATGTTAAGATGTTAATTATGATAACCAATGTTGTGTCTATTAATATTTAGCTTAATGCATCGGTTTAGCTCTCTTATAAATTGCCGCTTTCGATGTTTTAAAAATTAGAGTAATTAGGACACGAATCACTTAAGTCCATTTTTATTCCAAATTTTATTTAGAAAATTTTAATTGTGTTTATATTATCACATCAACAAATTTAGCAATTCATTTAATGAAAAAATTGCAACCAACTCCATCTCTAAAATCTTTAGCAATTTTCATTCATCATTTATATTTTTCGTAACAATATTTTTTCACTAATACTTAATAACACATCATTCATGATATAAATCTTAATAATAAATATTATTTTCTTAAAAAGTGGTCCATTTACCTATATGACATTGTTAATTGACTTTCTAATTTAGAAAATTTGCTAATTTATCAAGTCTATGTGGATCCGTAATAAATGCTAATTAGGTGTCACCTCACCCTCCACATCACTTTAACCATTGCTAAAATTTTGCAATGAAGATGCCCTAATACGCAAGGTTTTGAAAACCGGACCGGAGATTGAACCGGTGAGGCGAGGGGTTTAGGGTTTGATGGTTCGACCGGGGTCCAAAAAACCGGGTTGGACTGTTTTAATTATTAATTAAATAAATAAATATAGTTAAGTCGGACCAAACGATTATTTTATTGAATCTGATCAAACCAGTAGTATATAGAGTTCAATATCACCATCTAGTTTTTTTAAAATATAGTTATTGAATCATTTTTATTATAAGAAGTTTAAATTTTTTATTAATAAAATAATTGAGATCTAATGTACAATTTACTTAATTTTGATAAGATGCTACTTTGTTAGTGTTAATTAGTTATCATGATGTTTATTATTATTAATTAGATACATGTTTTAATCAAATTGTTATATTAGTAGAGATGGTAATCACTCATCCTTTCTACTTGAAAAATCATGGTTCAAATCTCACTCTCACATTTTTAAAAATAAAAAGTGTAGCCATAAAAATTGGACCAACGGCCAAATAATTTTGGTCGAACCGGCCGAATTTCGCGGTCAAACGGGGTCAACGCCTGGTTTTGACCATTCTCATCAACCGGCCACTCGATTTAGGCTTTTAGGTCGGTTTGCTTTCGAACCGGTCTGACCATCCGGTCCAATCCGAGATTCTTAACCATTCTGATAAGACTTTTTGGTGCAATATCTGGTATAATTACGATTAAGATATAATTTATAGTGATTCAAACGGATTGAATTACATATTATTAGACTCAGTGGTTTAACATCTCGATACAAAATTGGAAATCATGGTATGTGTATGAATTAAGGTGCATTATCTGATTTATATTTCGGGTAATGTTACAAATAGACATTGATGCAAAAGGGACCAAATAAGCTAGAAATCCTACGATAGGCGGACTTGTGATGCATGAAATGAAGTGAATGGCTGGAATATTGCGGCTCCCGGTCTATAGCTTTTGTTGTCTCTTTAGATGGATGCTATGAGTTAGTTTGACGTTTGTGGGTCTCTGATTCGTCTACTTGGGGTTCATACGAGCTGGTTTTCGCGTTCACCAACATGTGGTGTAGGGATCTCTTGGCCACTTCCGGGCAATGATGGATCTCAGATTCGGAGAAGATGTAGACATGCAGTGAATCCTGCATTTTAAAGCAATTTCTTCTGCCTCACCTGATATACGTTTGTGGATTATCTGGAGTTGCAGGAAAGTTTTGAGGAAGAATGTGAAGATGTAGAACCCCAACGTTTTAAGAAGACTGCTGAATATTGAATAAGACCTTTCAGACAACCAGCTCAGAATCAAAAGAACTCCAAACGTACAAACTGGGCAACGGCTGCCCGACAAAGAACAATTTGGCCAATTCCACTGAGGTACAGATTGTGCAATTATTTATAGGTACGACGATCGGATCTAACGGCTCCAATTGGCCAAATGAGATCTGACGGTTTGAGAGAAAACGCAAAAAATTATAAATACTATGTTTCATCCATCTTTCGATCTTCAAGAAGCACCAAAATTCAACTGCCTTCAACTTTCGATGCTATAGCTCCAAAAGCGATAAAGCAGATTTACCTATGAAATAAATAAGCTCAATCTTTTGATCAGGCAAAACGGAGGAATTGTGTCAAAATTGAAGGATCTCAAAATATGTTGATTTTGATAATCGAGTAAAATTAGAATTATATTTGCTAGACAAGTAAGAATAATCGAATTATTAATCAATCAAATAATAAGTTAGATAAATTACATATATCTTTTTGAATTTTCGTCAGACCACAAATTAAACTAAACGATATTGAGTTAATTGGGTTGAATTGATTAATTTTTAACTAAAAAAAAAGTATAGCAAGAAGATTACTGAATATTGAATAAGGCCTTTCAATCTTGAAAAATACCTTTCTTTTTAGTAAACCTTTAGAAATACTAAAAACCAATAACGACCAAATAAGTAAAAAAACTAACAAACATTATAACCTATACATTTTAATATTTGATACCTAAACTCGAGCTTAAACGACAGCGTATCGGACCACCAGCTCAGTACCAAAAAACCAGAAGGTGACAAACGACTGCCCGACAATAACAATTTTGGCCAATTCCAAGTACAGACTGTGCAATTGTCCGTATGTACATGCGATCAGATCCAACGGTCATGATTGGCCAAAGAAAATCTGACGGTTGGAGAGAAAACCCAAGAAAAAAAAGTGTGAAATATAAGAATTAAATTTTTTGAAAGAGGCGGCGGCTACTTGTATTGAGTATTGACCTGGTCACCGACGTTGGTCTTGGGTTCTTGGCGAGAGAGATCTGGAGAAAAATAAATAAATTAATCCTTAAAATTTTTATTCTTCGACAGTTGTTATTTTGTGCGTGTTCTTTCCAACTGTCAGATGTCCTTTGATCAATATCATCCGTCGGATCGGATTGTTTGTACACACAGACGATTGCACAGTATGTACCTAAACGGAATTGCGACAAGAAAACCTCCATTCGAAAATATTTTCGACCGTTGGGGCCCGTTCCCACAAACATAACCGTTAGAAACACCTTTTCGCAGCAATTAAAAATAACTTTTAATCTCCCAAAAAAGAAAAGGAAAAAACTTCCGTTAACTTTACTTCTCCCACACTTATCAGTTATCTCAGAAGAAGAAGAACAATCAACATTTCCCAGATTGGTTGAACAGAAAAAATGGGTTGTGTTTCTTCGAAGCACGTCAAGAAGGAAATCCTCCGTGAGAAAACCATCCTCCACAACGGCAATGGTGACGGCGTCCACTCCCCTCACCTCAACCACATCGTCTCCCTCACTTCCTCCACTTATGGCGCCCTCAAACTCGACTCCACTCTGCACCGCCGCATCCTTCCGGCGGAGGAAGAGGAGGTGAAAGAGAACGGGAAAGAGAAAGAGATAGCCGAATCAGAGCAGGAAACACACTCGCCAGCGAGGCCCGAGGCGCCGGAGGTGATCAATGCGGTGGAATTGATGGAAGGACTAGAGGAAGGAGCACCGCCGCAAGCTCAATCGAAGAAGAGCAGCCCGAAATCCAGGCGGTTCCCGGATTTCGACGCGAGGAGTCCGTTGAAGTTCATGAACCAAATCGGGTCGCCCCGGAAGGCGAAGACTTTCGGCGGGAAGGAGAACAAAATCAAGCGATCTTCTTCGTCTCCTTCTGATTTCAATTTCACCCCACGGCCAATCCTCAAACCTAACAGCAACAACAGCAATAATCCGCATCCCAAGGCAGCGATTCGGCTGAGTTACCCGGTGAAATCGTCTCCCAAACTCGCCAAATTCAACACCGAGTCGTCGTCATCCGAGTTGCTATCTTCCAATTCTTCTTCGAATTCGAGTTCGAACTCAAAGCGGAGCTTCAACAGTCCACTATTCGATCCAGACCTGGTGGCATTATACGAGCGGGAACTATCAGCGGAAGGAGAGCAAGTCAAAAGAATCATCTCGTTGACTCCAAACAAAGCCCAAAGATTAAAGAACTCGAACGATTCAGAGTCGCTACTCAACGAGTTCGAGGAGAAATGCCCTCCGGGGGGAGAAAACGGCGTTGTAGTGTACACGACGACGCTGCGAGGGATCAGGAGGACGTACGAGGACTGCAACGCGGTGAGGTCGATCGTGGATTCGTACCACGTCCACGTGATCGAGCGGGACGTGTCGATGGATTCAGGGTTCAAGGAAGAGCTGAGGAGGCTAATGGGGACTAAAGAAGTGAAGGTTCCTCTGGTTTTCGTGAAAGGGAGGCTGATCGGCGGAGCTGCAATCGTGACGAAGCTTGATGAAGAAGGTAAGTTGGAAGGGCTGTTCGGCGGGATTCAGCGGAGGCTCAGCGCCGGATGTCGGAGATGCGGCGGGGTGAGGTTTGTGATGTGTAGGGAGTGTAATGGGAGCTCCAAGGTGTTGGATGAGGAGATGAAGAAGAAGGTGAGGTGTGGTGGGTGTAATGAGAATGGATTGATTCAGTGCCCTGTTTGTTGCTGATTTTGGATTATTGTAGTTTTGTTCTGATCATTCATGATGGAGGGGATGAATGTGTAACACTTGATTTGTTCAATCTTTTTCTCTGGGGAAGGAGACAAGTGCTAAAGTGGGCTGCTTTAGTGTTATTTTTCTCTGTTTCTCTGTGTAATGGTTAGTGGTTGTGCTACGTTTTTTTCTGTTGTTTGATTTTGATCTCATCTATTGATCTGATGTGATCATGGTAATGTGACTAATGTCGGTAGCTTGGCAAGATCTAGGGTACCTTTTGCTCTTCAACTTGAAGTTTTTTGTTCCTCTCTTATGGCCATCAAAGGGTGTGAACTTCGAGCAATACTGGAGTTTCGTAGATGCATTCCTCTGAGAAGTGCGAGTATGACATGTTGTGGGATGCAGAAGGATCGATGCATCTTGTGAAGAAAGCATTAGCCCACCTATGAGAGTTTTGTCTGCAGAGTTCTATTTGGAGGTAGACTCGAATGGAGGAGACAGTGATCCAAGTTCCAAAGTATGGTCGAGAAGGAAAATCGCTATTCAAAGAGCAGTGAGAGGAACCCAGATGGCGGTGATAGCTGCAGCAAACGGTACACTATACATGATGTTACTTTTCAAGGATTCGATGGACCGATGGGGAAGTCATAGTACTAGCTAATGCAGATTCCTAATTAAATCATGGGTGTTTTTATCATTTCAATTGGTATTGTTTTGGTTTCTCATAATCCAGTTTGAATTTGAGTTCAAGCTCGTCTGAAATGTAATGAGTTGCACTTTAGCTACGAATAAACTTCGACTAGATCCAATGTTTCTGCTTGGATTTCAGTTAGAGCTCATCTAGGAATTAACAAACCAGAGCTGAGTATGCTACAAGTAGTAAGCAGCTCAACTAAACTTAACTCTTGTGTTTTCTGGGGAAAGAAGCACAGAAAACACAATCCATATGCTACAAAAGTATGTAATTCATCAGTGAATGAATCCGATGTTGGTTACATTACACATGCTATTCTCTTAACTCGAGATGAAGGAAGCATCCATAAGAACAAAAAATTTAGCAGATGAACTTCAAGAGAGCAATAATAATAATAACCTAGCTTATTGTATGCCATAATATTCCCTCATCAAAGCCCTTTTAGACATAATGGGTTTCAGCAATTTCTAACCTAAAAGCTGAATCAGGCAAACCATATATTTCTACAGTTCTACTAAAGGATTATCATACTAGTTTCATGATATAAACAAACCTTGATTGATCACCAAACACTCTGTCGGAAATTCGGATCATAGTCGAACCTTGCTGCATCATACAAGCTCATTGCATCATCAGAGATAAACCCCGGGTGGTGGCCAGAGAAAAGTCGACATTCCAGAGCCCACCTTGTAACAAGAACAGTTGCAGGTCCTCATCGATCACCGGGTAAGGAGATCTGTGCCAAAGCATGGATCCTTCTGATGTTAACAAAGCAAACTTGTAAATGGCTAGCAGTATTCTCCCTCGTCAACCATGGAACGTTCATCCAAACAGACATGACATGTCATGGCTCTGTGAATGAGATGCATGCTATATCATTGGAAGCTTCGTAGTGACGGACAAAATATCGATGAAATGTTTGTAGTTAAACAATTAATAATTACTGTCATAGCCAACTTGCCTTGACGAACTTCTGGTGAGGATCAACATACCACAGAAGAACAAGTGTCCATCATGAGACATTTGGATACTGCTGTTGATCGATGCCACTATCGAAGCTTTCGATGTCTCTTACCTCATGGATCCTCTTCTGTATCACATGCTCCATGTTGGACACCTAATCACCACCCAACTTGTTTCTCCATCAACTGACATCACTGTCAAGAAGAAAGCCGTCCATGTCTGCATACAACATAGAAATTAACATTTGTTGATGAACACTTGTTAATCTTGGCATTAACGTGCGTGCTTGACGAAACGACGCCGTACGAGTCCTAGATGGAGGTCCATTTTCCCATACGAGAAGCCCAATTAGTAACCGGGAAAGGGGAAGCAGAAATAAAACCCAATAAGATCCGTCGACGTGAAATGAAGTTAACGGAAAAGTCAAGACTTCAGAACCGACGTTTCCGGAAATAGCCCGCGAGATATTACACGTGTATCGGTGCTTCTTCGGTCCCTGACTTCACTGGATTATTATATTTGTTTTCGTGGTTTTTCCTTCTGTAACCTCTTTCTTTGGTTCGCCACCCATTTTCCCTCAATTGACACCGAGAAAAAAACAGATGGATCTTCTTGGGTTTGCTTAGACGTAATTCATCTGCTTCGGATGGCGGGTAGAAAGAGAAGGAAAGTCAAATTGTGAGACGCCCCCCATTTCCTTCCGTTTACTTTTTAACGAATCAAATTCTTTAGCATTTCCTCGGCCCGAATTCATTTCTTTTGTTGGGGGTTTGGAACTAGGGTTTCGTGTGGATTGATTTGAGTGGCGGGGGGTGGTTCAGTTCAATTTGGTTTCTTTTGCGATCTGGGTTACTTCATATTTGTTATTGGATTGATTGCAATGGTCGGATCATGGACAATTGGGGTTTAGGGAATTCTTTTCTACTTTGTTTATTGAATTGACTGTCACCATGCTGTTTCCTGTTTCTAATGCTGCCCGCTTATCATTTGCTTGATTAATTGTACTGAATTGGGGTATGTGTGCTGGTGGGTAATGTGAGTTGAATTCACCCTTTCATATGTTCTAATGGGAGTTGAATGCCGTTGTTTGCTGTGTAGGTTAGCTGAAACAGTGTCAAATGATAGAACATTGACAACATCCACAAACAGTAAAGAGAATTCAGAACTCGAAACTTGGTCCGACCTACCTACAGAACTCCTGGAACTGATTTTTGGCGGCTTATCTTTTCAAGACAATATCCGTGCTTCTGCTGCCTGCAAACGATGGCACATGATTGCTGTTTCTATCAGGGTGGTGAACAAACCCCCCTGGCTCATGTATTTTCCGAAATTCGGTAGCCTGTTTGAATTCTACGATCCAGCACAGCGCAAGACCTATTCCCTCGAGTTATCGGAGTTGTGTGGGTCCAGAGTTTGCTATACCAAAGATGGCTGGTTGCTGCTCTACAGACCTAGAACGCATCGTGTGTTTTTCTTCAACCCGTTCTCTCGAGAAATTGTCAAGCTCCCGAGGTATGAATTGACTTTTCAGATAGTTGCATTCTCTGGTCCTCCAACATCTACCGGCTGTGTAGCGTTCACAGTTAAGCATATAAGTCCTACTGTAGTTGCTATCAGTACTTGCAAGCCCGGTGCAACCGAATGGGTTACTGTTAATTACCAGAATCGATTGCCTTTCGTTAGTAGTATATGGAATAAGGTTGTTTTCTGCAGTGGACTCTTCTACTGTTTAAGCCTCACAGGGTGGCTAGGTGTTTTCAACCCCGTGGATTGTACTTGGAACGTTCTTGCTGTGCCGCCACCTAAGTGTCCTGAGAACTTCTTTGCTAAGAACTGGTGGAAGGGGAAATTCATGACCGAGCACAATGGAGAGATTCTGGTGATCTATACTTGCTGCAGCCAGAATCCCATTATATTCAGGCTCGATCAGCCGAATATGGTCTGGGAAGAGATGAAATCACTAGATGGCTTGACTCTGTTTGCAAGTTTCTTGTCGTCTCAGTCCAGAGTTGACTTGGCAGGCAACATGAGGAACAATGTCTTCTTCTCCAAGGTTCGTTTCTTTGGGAAACGATGCATATCTTATTCACTCGATGATGGTAGATACTATCCTTGCAAGCAGTGCTACGATTGGGGTGAGCAGGATCCCTTTGCGAATATATGGATCGACCCTCCTGAAGACCTCTCCAGCTTTCTATGAAAATCTTGCAGCGATTTTGACCATCTTCTTCGAGTAAACGTCAATTGAAATTTTCTTCTGCCAACTGATCTCCTTATCTCTGGTGATTTGTACTGATTAGGCTGCTCAATTTTACTGCGTTGAACAGATCTAGGTGGGAACGTTTCTACAGTTGAAGGGAGATGGCAATATATTATTTTGTTTGCAGAGGATCTAACAGTTCGTGCCTCTGGGAAATTAACTAGTTATCATCATCTATTGTCTATTTGTCAACAGGGAGCATAATTAGGTTAGGGCCACAAATCGGGGGATGTGTTCTTTAGTGTTGTGATATCTGCAGGTTTATGTCTGCAATTGTAATGTTTACACCAATTGGGTTTCAATAAAAGATCATAGTTTGTCTTGTTTTTGACTGGATTCTTAAAATCATGTATATGTGGTTACGAGACCGCGTACCGTGCTGAAAGTGGAATTCAACAGGGTACTGAATGCATAACAAACCATTAGATAGGGATAGATAAATGAGCTTTATATCAACAGCTCTAACTCATGCGGGGTATTTTGGGCATATAAGGTCAAACTAAAAAACTCAAAAATTCGAAAACTCTTTACCTAACCTAAAAAATCTCTCGCACCGTCTCTGCAACTTAAAGTCCCTTTGAAAATCCTCTCGCTATCGTTCCTTCTCCAGTGATCGTTCTCCTCAATTTTTTCGAAGAGTATTCCGATCAATCTCCTATGTATGCATCTTTCATTGTCGCTCCCAAGATCAATCTCCTTCCATTGTTTCTGAAATCCAATTCCGTCTGATCTCCTCTATTTTCTTCAATCTCCGTTCGATTTCCTCTTTTTGCTTCAATCTCCGTCCGATCTCCTCTGTTTTCTTCAATATCCGTTCGATTTCCTCTGTTTCATTCAATCTACGTTCAATTTCCTCTTTTTGCTTCAATCTCCGTATGAGTTTCGCTGTTTCTTCAATCTCCGTTCGATCTCCTCTCCTAAAACAAGAGAGATGACGACACACACTGCCAATCCAACATCTGAGCAGAGCGATCCAAACAGACTGCAGAAACTAGTGTCGATGACGTCAATTTCAGTAATCTAACAACTATAGAGAAGCCTGCAGAAACAAGCTTTTTTACTAACACACGCTCAGCTGCAACGCTAGTAAGCAGTTCACATCATGAATCTGCAGATGGCGACGGAGTTGGTGACGATGATGAAAATTTTGAAAAGGATGATACGGTTGATCCTGAAGATGAAAACGTTGATCATATAGACCCTGAGCACGACATCAGACTTATTTCTGGTGATCCAGGTGCGTACCAACCGTGGTTATCATATTGTTTTACATGGATATTGAGCCGTTCTCCATGGATATTAGGCTGCTCTTAGTTTACATTGCACTGTGGCGAAACTTGTTTGAGGGTGGTATTAATATATTTGAAGTAGCTATTACATTTTTGCGAGGTATGTAGTACCATGCTTCATGTAGACATACTACTTATTTTCGTATGTATAAATCAATTTAATGTTCCAATTTACCTGTTTGGATAACTGAATTAAATTTTAGAGAATGACAAAGCCATCTGATCTACCATGATCTTCAGTACACTTGCCTATGCATATAAATTCTACAAAGACTATGCACACACCAATGGGTTTGGTAGTCGAATTAAATAACAAAGAAAAAACAGGGTAGTTGGTGGGAAAGACCCGATTGGTACAATACACTATATGAAGTATGTATGCAATAAAGAAGGGTTTAAATATGATATTGAAGCCAATGGCATAGTTAACAATAAGAAGAAGAAAACGGTGTATGTAGAAGAGAGATGTGGATGCAACTTGGGGAAAATCCATTTCAAAAGGGATAAAAAAACAAACAAAGACTGCAACACAAGGTTCACAAATGAACACAATCATGTAAAGCAGCCAGCATCATGCAGACCATACCACCGATCCAATAGGAAAATTGATGAAACAAGCAAAGCTATACTCGAAGTACATCAACATGCTGGGATAAATGCAAGGGACTCATATGATGTCTTGGCTGAGAACGCATGTAATAAGCTGGGTTAGAGTAGGTATTGGAGTAGGCGTACCTTTTAAAATGGTCCGGAAGATACTAACACTTTATAAGTATTGATATTTTTTACATACTTATTAAGTTAATAGATGTACTGTATGACAAAAATGTAGGGGGAGAGATGAATCTCGGATTCCTGGAGGAAGATGTATGAAACCATCAAAGGGTAGCGAGGGAAATCCTATGAAACCGGGTGAGGTCCCAATGCTCAACAAGCACTTCAGGGAGATGATCCGAGTTGACAAAAACTACTACTTTGACACAGAAGAAGACGACAATGATTACATCAAAAGTATTTTCTGGACAGACGGACAAATGCTGACAGACTATGCTTTTTTTACAGACTATGTGGGCAGACGCTGATCTTTTTTATTTCCATTAATTGATTTTTGCAGGTTAGTGTTCCCAAACCCGACTACATTCCATGGATTATGCACTTTCTACATAATGCAGAATGCAAAGAAGAACCTGGGTGCGCACTGCAACTTAGCCTTCTTTTCTTAAATGAACTACCTAATGTACAATGTTGGTGATGATGCTGAGTTTGAGTTGTTATGGAAGATAGTGAAAACATTCTTCCCTCGAGGAGGGTCAGAGGGCCACCCATGGTTATCAAGTATATCCAACGGTCTCACATTAATTCAGAAGGAGACGAATTCACTACGGTTACTATTCGGTCATCATACTGGACTGGTCGGTTAAAGTACAAGATGTTAGTAACCTATTGAGTACTTGTTATCTTAAGGTTTCAGATTCGAATTTAGTCTACTCATGCAAGTTGTTAGCTAGACTTCAAGATTAAACCAATTAGTTCAAGTGGAATCACTCTAGTATTATCCTAAGATTTCAGATGCGAATTTAGTAACACCCCACATACAAACACCTGTGTAATAGTAATTTTATTTTGTTTTTTTTTCTCCGTTATCGACCTTGCCTCGTCTATCTTCCACACACAAAAAAGATTAAGCCAACTTGAAGTTAGAATGGTGTTTGTGCATGTTGTTGCCTAAGTGGCTTGTAGAGTGTCTTGTATGATCAGGGATCATCGGAAAGACCAAACAATTTTGAACCATTCACTATACAGAAGGATTCATTTAGCAGTGAGCAATTTTACTAACAATATTTGGAAGAATAATGTGTTGATGTTTCCATCATCTTCCAATAACACAAAGGCACATACATTTTCCCATGCATCAGAGTCCAGATAGATTCCTTCTGAATTTTCAGACTTACACACAGTACATGATCAATACGGATTATAACGTCCTCGTCCTCGTCCACGATGACTACCATCGCTATAACGCTTTCCCCTGCTGGAGCTACTCAAACTACCCCCACCCCTACCCCCACGAGGTTGCGGAGTTGGGATATGTGGCTGAATCCCAGCTGGCTGCTGTCTGCATTATAAACCAAAACCATGATGAAGGTTAGAGAAACCAATGCACCAATGAAAAATGTGAAACACTCGAACTGAGGGTGATAGGTTTCGAGATTTGATCACTTACAGGACGTATCCTACCCTTCCATCGGGTAAAAACATCGGCATCATAGCCATACCGGCTGGGGTCGGTTCTGCTCCGTAAAACATAGGCTGCAAAAACACCTCCCTCCTTCAGAGTATATACATCAAGAAAATTTCCAGGGAAAAGTTCAAATGAAAAATTAAACTTCCATAATTTAGCAGTAAAAAAACATCTAGAGGATTAAATTAACGAGTCAATACTAACAACTGACTGCCTGAAATATGTCAAGAAAACCCGAAAGCGATCCAATGTCAGGTTATTTTTTTCTTACTTGCGGAAAGCCTGCAGCACCGAATCCACCCAGAGCAGCATAAGGATTTCCAACTAATCCATAACCGAGGCGTGGGGGGAAGCTTGTAGTAGTGATGGCTGGCTTCTGAGAACTAGTTCCTCCAACTGACTTATTATCTGCTTGAGGTTTCGCCAAGGAACAGTCCAGGACTCGACCTGTCGATGAGAGAAGGGCACAGTAAATAATTAGTAGTCTCTTAAATCATATAATAGAAAAAAAAACAGGAAAAGCGAATACAAGGAAAGATTACCATCAATTTCATATTTCTCAGTGTTTTTCAGTGCTTTCATGGCACTTGACCGCTCTGAGAAGTGCACGAACCCAAATCTGCTCCTCTCATGTCCTGGTTTTGCAGGAGGGAGAACTACTTTGGTGACTTTTCCATGATGTTCAAACAGCTGCTTCAGTTGATCCTGAGTAATATCTTTGGGCAAGTTCTTCACATAAATAGCCTTAACCTACATCATATCCACGCCTCGTGAATTCTTTTCCAGTCTTTTAAGTCTAATCAATTGACAACTTACTGTTGCATATCTGTCAATACCACATACCTGGGATGGTGCAGAATTTCCTGCATTTTTTGGATCGGCCCAACTCACTGTTGGAGAATTCTCATCCAGTTTAAACTCGGGGTTTGACATTTCTTTTCTCGAGTACTCTGCACATGCATGATTATAGTACTCGATAAAAGCAAATCCACGATTTCGACTAGGGTTGTGCGGATCCTGTAATAGGGGAGTGGCAACCAATCACAACAATCGATCAGCAGCGTAGTTCTCAACAATGAAATGCTAAACAATCACTACAATGCATCAACCAACTTGTGTGGCTGCAAAATACAGCAAACGGTTCTTAATGGCAAATTGAAAATTGACAATAAATGTCAATGGAAAGTTCGAATGAGTCGAACCTTTAACATGTCCACAGAAATAACTCCAGGTCCTATCTTCCTTACGACCTTCTTCATATCTTCCTCTCCCCAAATTCTTGGTACATTACCGATAAACAATCTATGGTTTACTTGAGATGCAGAGCACTTAACCTTTTTACCCTGGACGAAAGCCGTCCAAAACAAGTTAAAATAACAATCGATTCACAATACCAGCAAATGAAGCAGTAATGGCAAGTCTAGCAAATTTAGAATAGCTAGTTGGCAATGTTTCAAGAGAGAAGCAGAGACATACCTTGAAGTCAGAATTGTTTAGATCTTTCATGGCTCTAGTAGCCAATTCCTTTGTTCTGAAAGTGACAAATGCATAACCCTTGCCTTCACCTGACTCCTTTCCTTTCATTATCCTCACCTGATTTTGAGGCATACAAGCTTTCAGTATGTCTAAACCAAAGAGACGATGAAAGCACACATTGGAAGCTAGTGAATAAAATTACCTCTGTAACCTCCCCAACAGATTCACAAAAACGTCTCAAATCATTTTCCGAAACATTGTGGGGAATGCCTCCAACATAAACCTCTGATCCATGAGGAGGCAGTGCCAGAAGTTCAGCATGCTTCCTTTCCTCATCTCCCTCTTCCTCATTAACAGTCTCCTCATCATCTTCTTCCACCTCCTCTTCCACCTCTTCCTCCTCTTCATCCTCTTCAACCTCCTCCTCTACTTCCTCATATTCAATCTCCTCTTCCATCTGCTCCTCAGTGTCATTGTCACCATCAAGATCTACCTGTTCTTCAGGCTCAGAATCCACAGAACTTTCACATTCATCATGCCTGTCAGCATCTGTAGCATTGCCCCTTGCCCTCGGCATTTTATGTATCTAACAAAGAAGCTTTCAAGGCAACTGTGAAGGAAGAACAGGCGCCAGAAGCATTGGTAGAAAAAAGAAAACGAGGAAGGAAAGGTGGCATCAAAACAAGAGGCCAAACGGACTTTCAGAGTAAGAATCTCGAGAATTCGAGCCATAAGATACGGATCCAAGGAGGAGCGAGATGATATCAATTAAGGGATACCAATGAAGAAAGCCGAATAGCTACGGAAACAAGCAAGAGAGAATCACAAATGATAATGAAGAGGGCGATGTTTAATAGGCGGAAAAGAAAAGATGTGCCATGAAGCAATCAGATGCTTGATATTCCGTTGGCCAAGAAAAAAGGATGGTATATTTGTTCAATTCTAACTGGAGAATCCATCAACCCAGAACAAAGGTCAAAAGGAAAAACCAAAACACAAAACGGAAAAGTATAAGAATGGGACCAAACTAGTATTATCATTGACATTATAAATCAGAAAGTACAGCAGTGTAGTCTATCACAACAGAAAACAAACACAAACGCAAGATTAAAGACACAACAACTAAGCTGGAAGACACGAAACTAACATGTTGTTCAGTCCACCATTCCGAACTAACTCCCTATCCTAACCCGCTTCTGAAAAAGGCATCGAAATTCAAAGATTGATAATGTTATATCAAAATGTAAGAGAAATGACCCTACTTGTATCGTATTCATCTACTGGTAGTGCGTAGCCAGTAATTTTTTTCCTCAAATTTCGGAACTGCGTGAGAAACAAGTAGTGTTTACAAAGTAATTCCTCCAGCATCATTCATGCAGTCATGCAAAAATAAGAACATAGCTTATATGACCCGAGCATCAGAAGTTTGTTTCACTTTCAATAAAAGAAAACCAAAAACTAACACCATCAAACCCAAATTGACCCCTTAAAATGACAACAAGATTGAAACAATTCATCCCGTCAATGTGCAAAGAAGCCACAAGGATGGACATGCCACCAAAACCCAAGCATGAAATGACCACAAGTAGTAAGACCGAGTAACTCGTCGACCTACTAAAATTAGCTAAGGAAGGAAAGTAAGAGACGCCTCGTTGAGCACTAAGAGAAATGAATAACTTAATAAAGGAAATGATCCCTAGTCGTTTATGAAGGGGAAGGCGGGAAGGTCAATTAGAGAGAAGGACGAGAGGAAGTACCAGGAGACTGTGGACGGTCAAGAGCAACGGCGATGACGAGATAAATTATGGCGGGGAATTCGTTCGGTTGTGGGTTTTGATGTCTGAGGAAACCCTAAGATTTGTGTTCGCAGCAGAAGAGGAGAACAGAGATTGACCCGAGATGATTGAGATAGCTTTGTTTGGATCAGTTCGGGTCGAATCGGGTCGGCTCCAAGTTAAGATAAAAACATTTCAAGAATTGTAAACAGCCATCTCAGCCATTCAATTCATAAACACAATCTGTTGGCCATAAACTATGCGGGGCAAAATGGTCAGTCTTCATTTCCCTTAAGATTTACATTTAGGTTTGGCAATTTTGACTACTACACCGTTTAACCGACTGTAATCTTACCGAGTTTGATGATTATTAATAGCATTGATTGTGTATTTTATCACCGTAATCACTACAAATGGGTAAGATAAGGTTATGGATTTCATAGTAATTGTACCATCACCGTAACCCCAAATGTACAAAAAATCTATCGAGAAGACAAAATCTAATTCATTTATTCATTCCTTCCTTAAAAATATTCCACATGCTACTCTTCAACAATATCACTTCATCTCATCATCTTTACAAAACTCAACCATTATTCTTTGATTGTATTATATCCGTAACATCTTTACCGTAAAAAAGCTATTTTGACAAATGACAATATTCCATCATAATTTTTATATCCAAACAAGATTAGACATTTGGGCAAAAGATGTCTCATAGTTCATATAAAATATCTGATTTTCCAATCCAAGATGAAACGTTAAATAAATATTACATCAAGTGGAGGCGAAGCAACTCCGTTGGCAATCTCTATTCTATTCTTCTTTCTTGCCTCTTTTGGGTTGTGGCTTCTTTTGATACATAAGTATTTGACTCAAGATGGTTCCATTCATGACCACGCCAAGTGCCGAACCAAGAACAACGCTCGTAGGTGCTTTTTCCTGTAGGCTGGTGAATACTCGCACTGCAAACAACCACAACACACAACAATGAAAAGAAAAGAAAACACAACGAACAAAACCACAACATGCCTATACTTTACAAGATGACTCACCCATGGAACCACCAAAGTTCATGAAAAAGGTTAAGAAGCTTAGCTCCCCAGTGCTTTTGTTCTGCCCAGAAATGGAGAATACATGCACAGCAAAAATAAAAAGTCAATCAACAGTAAAGCTTACAGAAAAGATAATAGCAAACTATATATATGTCAAACTGACAGAGGAAAATAGATTTCTAACTTACCGAAAAGTTAGCCCATATTTGTGGAATTCTGGCACAGAGGAATATTGCATGTTGTGATGCCTGCAACAGATAGATTGAGTTTACAGACTGTAAGCTTTCAAATATGCTGACAAATACCAGAAAGCTAATCGGAATCTTAAATGCACGTCCATGCAGAGTCTTTACCCATCAAAAGAAAAGACTGAAAGAAGATAATGTGTGGGAAATGAAGAAACTCATTAAAATTGAACTCACATATAGAGCTTCAAAAAGCATGGGAGCAATTTGACCAGCTAGAATAGTTGGTGCTATCGCAGAAAATCTGAAACATTATAGTAAGGTGAAATGAAGACAGAATTTTGGAAGTGAAATAAGTTCGCAATTCTAGAGGTGAGAGATCAAAAAGAGAGATCGAACAGGATACAATAATGCCTTGATCCATGTCTTGGTGCCGATAGGTTGTGAAAAGTAGTAGATAACAGCAACTAAGATTATAGCTGCAACAAATAAGCAAAGAGTGAGCTTGTTAGATCAGTGGACTGACACACTGTGATGGCAATAAAGTAAGAAGTATCCATAAGCTACTAATAAGCTTTATATTTCATCCCGTTCAGGTTTAATAGTCTAAGACAGCAAAACACAAAACAAAACAAGCAGAAATAAGGGAATATCAAGTTATATTACCAGACAGTTAGATCAAAAGAGGTATCCCTGAGATCAAATAAGCAAATTGAGGAACTGAAGAAGCAAATTTGTGAAAGGAAAGAATGAACCTTGGATGAGGAGAAACGCATATTCTCCATAAGCTGAAAATGGTAACCCTTTATGAAGACAATATGCGAGTGCAATTGTATATCCAATCACTTCTAACTCGAAGGCAACGACACTTAGCCCTCTCACACTTCTGTTCTTCACAATTTTCAATATCTAGAGAAGCAGAATGCCAATAAATTTTAGTTTGTGAATTGAACATAGAAATTTGATTCTCACAACTTAAAAACTCGTCCATCCACAAGCTATTAAGTGATTGCAAGAGCTCAGGAGTTGACTACACAAGGAATTATGAACAGAAACGTGCACGACTATACACATGCAACAATTAAATTCGAAATCTCAACGGCAACGTAGAAAATTGTTCAATAAATCTCAAACCCTACTGCACCTATGATTGAATTACATGCGACAGTTAAACAATAATTTCGTGAAAATCCCATTGCAGCATTCGGGAGTTGGTTGCTGGATGGGATTAGTGATTGAACAAGTAGAAGAAGCTGGGGAATATAGAAGAAAACGTCGAGTGGATACCTGAGGGAGTTTGACAGTAGTGGAAGCAGCGACGATGGCGTAGCCGAGGAGCTTGGAGATAAGAGGAAGCAAACAATCCTTTTCAGGGAAGTTGCCATGGCGTAGAGATCCGATTGCACAACCAAAATCTATGCCCAGATACTCCATCGTTTTGCCCTTGATCTATTTCTGGTAGCTGTATGTTGATAAAAATGATTTCAAGGCAACTGTGAAGAAATTGTTGACCGGCTGGAGCTAACCAGCATTGACCCGATTTGAATTGAAATCAGAGTTGATTTTTTTTAAGATATAGATATTAGATACGTTTGGGTATTCATTCCAAACATTAAATATTCGTATTTCTAACATTTAAAACACAAAAAATGTGGAAATCTTCATTACAAAATTGAAGTAACTTTCAATTACCTCCATTTTTACAATTTTTTAACAATTTCAATTGATTATTTGTATTTTTAAACAATATTTTTGCACCAATGACTATAAAGTATTTTATATTTATAAATATTTCTTTTAAAAAGTGCACCAATTAGCTTACGTGATATTACTAATTGACTTTCTAAATTAGTAAAATTGCTAATTTAAAAAACATATGCACATCTCTAGTAATTACTAAAGGAATCACCTCACTTTAGCAATGGCTAGAATTTGAAAATGGAGATGCTCTAACAAACTAATATATGAATTGAACCATAATTAGTGGTCAATTTAATGATTTTTTATGATCTTATGTTAACCTATAATTTAACTCGTCAACTAGTAGAATGAATTTAGAATTTAAAAAAACATTTAGTTGATAGGTTACTCATACAAGATGATATTATATTATATAAAATATGAAACAATTAATATAATTAATAAATGTGACGTAATTAGAGGTTAATTTCAAAAATGGATTATTACTCGGATCAAAATAAAATGATCATTAATTTTATTTTTTTATAGAAAAGAAAATAAACCACCTAAACAATTCATCGGAACAAGAGTCCAAGACGATTGAACGCCACCCTCATACTATCAGCCTGGATACGATCCAAAACCTCGCAAGGAGTCAAATAGTGGTCCTCGTGAGCAAGAAGGCCCGATGTATGGTTTCACTTTCGAAAAAAAACCTGAGACACATGCTTGCCAGTCTCGTTTCAGGAGCTGCTTAGCTTCCTCAATGCAAAGGTGATGACTGATGACGGGTCATATTCGGATGCTCTTCCAGCAGACAGTTAACTAACATTGCAGAATTTATCCGTAAAAAAAACTAACATTGCAGAATTTATCTGGAGGTGGAAGTTTCTGAAACCGGAATTCCAAGCAAAAGATAAACCATGAGCAACACTCGGGATTTCGGAGATTATAATAGAGCAGCGTCCGAAATTAGCCGAAAAGTCTGCGATCAAACATCCCTCGATCTCGATGGTCTAGTGATAAAATCCGAAAATGGGACAGGCATCTCCAATCCATCGACATATGTAGACATGATCATGTAGGAAGATCACACAGATAATATTACAGTTGTCAACATTACCTATTCAGCTTTTTAGAGTTTTGTTTTTCTTTTGATTTAATTGCACATTAGTTTGTTCTATGTTCAATAACTCAAGACAAAAAAGTTTACACACTTACTTACGATATTGCACTCTTTCCATTTACAGTGAATCCATACATTCCAAAGACTTCCAAGTTTAAAGATAAAATAATAACCCACTTAGCCACTGATTTATAGAGAAAAAATTACATACACATTCATTTGGGTACCTAGCAAAACTGTTGTGTTTTAACTCCGCCGGAATCATTGTGTCGGAAGGAAGAAGATGTGCCGCAGGCGGTCAATGCAAGAAGCTAGTAATGCTTCTCCTGCATTTCGTCTCCAGCATGTCTAAACTGTTCCGGTCAGATAACGATCTCGTTCGACGCCATGTAGGTTTGGTGTTCATTCAGAATACTCGATCGACTAATCTCCCGAAGCTCCCCTTTATCAAGAAGCAATATTCGGTTCGCCATCAGGACGGTCTCCAGCCGGTGGGCAATCACCAGCACCTGGTACAAACCCATGAATATCATCAGAGCTTAACTAAGCACATTTCGAGCTCAAAAGCGAACCTGTGTGGGAAACCAAAGTCCTTACCGTGTGATTTTTTGTTAGCCGCTCCAGAGCTTGTCTCACCAGCAACTCAGACTTGCTGTCCAAGGCAGAAGTTGCCTCATCCAAGATCAATATAGCAGCATCCTGATAGATGGCCCTTGCGATAGCGAGCCTACATGCATGAGTTTATCAAACGTTAGAATATGAATCAAACGAAATACAGTAAGAATGAGCACTACTTGCCGCTTGGAACAAATAACAGGCAGAGTAGATGAACGTTTAAGAATTTGCTTCACCTTTGCTTTTGGCCTCCACTCAAGCTTGAGCCCCTTGGTCCAACACTTGTTTCATATCCCTTAGGAAGCATCTTAATGAATTCATCTGCATTTGCATTTCGTGCAGCCATCTTGACCTTCTCCATATCTATTTTTGTTGTCAAATCTTTATATCCAATATTTTCAGCAATTGTTCCTGAAAATATTGTCTGAAGCAAACAACGTGAATTGAGTGAGTTATTTGGAGATATTTCCGTAGTAATGACATAGATAGCTTTCTGTGGATTATCAATATCAGGAGTCAGGACATATAACCAACTCAAACAGCATCCAAGTAAACCAATGGCTGCCACAACGTACAATAGTCGGATATGTCCATATTATTGGCTCGAAATCGTATCCAATTATATTGACAGAAAAGTAATGAATGTCAATAATAAAAGGGAGTTTAGAGTCGCTCACGGTATCCTGAGAAACCAGACCAACATGCCTCCTCAGACTCTCCAAATGTATGTTCTGGATATTTCTGTTATCTAGGAGGACTCCACCTGTTCATACAAAAACTTCAATAAGTCGAGTCGGACCCAAATGTTAGCAAACGAAATAGAAAACAAAGTAGACACTGAATGGTCTGATGTCGTTGGGCAGATGGATTACCAGATAAAGGATCATAAAGCCGCAGAAGCAATTTCACAAGGGTCGTCTTCCCACCTCCAGATGGCCCAATTAGTGCAACAGTTTCACCAGCTTGGATGTGAAGGTTAAGTTTATTCAGTACGAGAGGCCTATTGTCCCCATATTGGAATGAAACATCATAAAATTTGACATCTCCCTTCACGGACTTCAACTCAATGACATCCTGTTTGTCAACCACCTAATTCGCCAAGCAATCAAGCTGTAAGTAAAAGATGATAGCAAGTAAAATAACAAGAATCATGCTGTTAATTTAGAAAAAACAACAGCAAGGTATAGCTGACTAGGGCACTCGTTAACCTTAGATTTGTAGTTAGCCAAATCAAATAATCGCTCTATCCCAGGTTCTCCTTGCTTCCACTCATTGAATGCTTTCCCAAAATCCTGCAAGACAGTTTGAACAACGAATAATTACTTCAAGGCAACTGCTTGCAAACAGCAACACACACTCAGACTATAAGAACCAACAGTATATCAGCTTTCAGAAATCGGCATGGAGCCACACGATGATCTTTCAACAACCCACATTTACACGACGGTTCGTCTATAAGGGCTCCTGCAGGAGATTTATGTGTACTGTACACCTGTACAGATTCAAAGCAGTCACTGCGACCACAACACCACAGGGCCTAAGGCTGTAGAATTGTATGAATTCAATGTTCAATGTTCTTCAGAAAAGTGATCGTGATGTTAGAATTGATAAACTCACCTGGATCGGCTCGAGCAAGAATATCAGTGATGTCATGAAAGAAACGACATTGCAGCTATCAAAACAGCCCTTTGAGAATACAAGTGATCCAACACAAAGGGTAAACAACCCTCCAAAATATATTATCTGTATGATCTGGGGGGTGAGTGCCTTCATTTTCTTCTTTTTAAGATGTGCCAATAGGTCAGCATCAGCAAGCCTCTGGAACCTGACACTCTCACATAGTTCTGCATTGTTTGCCTTTACAAAGAGAATTGCTGGGACTACCTGCAAGAAAGGAAAAGGAAATGTGGACCATCAGTCTGCACATAAGGCAACAAAGAAAATGTATTGGCTGGCAAGACGCAAAACTATCTTTCTACATGACAACTTATACCTCATTGAGGTATGCGGAGACATTAGCAACACTAACGTGTGCATCCTTGGATATCTTCCGCATCCTTTCACCAAGGTAAGCAATGGCAAGAGATGTACAGGGAACAACCTGGCCATCAGGAGAGGTCATGCTAAGCAGTATAAAACTCAATTAGCATCTTACTAAGAGAAATGGAGCACATGGGTTTATAGCTTGCTTGTAGCTATCGGGTTCAAGTGCTTCCATCATTTGGTTTCTTGACTATCATTCTATTGCTAGGTTGCTAGAATTAATGATATCAAGTTACAGTTGCATCACGAAGTGTTTACGCACGATTAACATCAGAGCATGATGAGATAAGGACATTTCATGCTAGCAGCAGAGCTTCTGCTCCCTCTTACCATGGCTGAAATTGTGGAAAGGGCAGGACTTATGACCAACATCTGCGTAGCCATTGCTGATAGCTGCATAGCACCGGGCACAATGGTCTGCTCGCACAAACTAAAACTTGCATCAAGTCCAGAGCAAATTAAACTTTTCATCTCATGCAGCTAATTCAACAACCGATTTTCAATTACTCACATTGAGAAGCGCAAAGAGCGTGTCAGCAACATCCTCAGCCTCGTCCGTGATCCTATGAGCAATATCTCCGGAAGAGACACCGCTTCCTCCTTCAAAATAACCTAATTCCCTCCCCAGAACCCCTCGGAAGACATCACCTCTCATATCACAAACCGCTTTCAACGAAGCCTCCCACAACATCGCCTGTTGCAGGTAAGTGGCAATCAGCTTAGCCAAGAAGAAAACTCCCAGAATCGAACCTTGGCTGATCATCGTCCTCATATCCATCTTACCGATGCAGGAAGAGAACCTTCCGAACCGGGACACAACTTGGGAGAGGGAAACCACTGAGAGGAGGCTGCAGAGCCAGCCAAGGAGGATGAACTTCTGCTGGGAGAGAACGTAGGGTTTGATCAGGGAGAAAGATCGGAGCGTGCGGGAGAGTGAATCATCGTCGCGGGAGAGTAATCGTTCAGCGGCGGCGTGGAGAGGTCGGAGACGGCCGGAATTGAGGTGTTTATAATGAGAAGGAAGAAGTGTCGGTGGTTGGAGACTGGTAGGTGATAAGTGGAGAAGCTTCGGTAGGCGTAGAGTGAAGGAAGGGAGTCGAGGTCGAGGAGCAGAAGGATTGAGCTGAACCTGAAGACGAAGCGGAAGCGCCATAGTCTTTTCCGGCGGGTTCCCAGAGGAAGAAAGAACCCCAGACGGTGCACAAATCACTACTTTTATAACGATCTATTCATCATCAACCAGACAACCACACAACCACACATTTCTCGAATGTTACAGTTAATTAATAATTACCAATACTTTCGTGTTATGTACAACAACTTACACACATACATAAAAAGATAAATCTCCATACAAAAAAAAAAACACAAAAACCAGTCGATGATCGCCGTACGGAGAATGGAGATCATCGTTGAAACCTTGAAGATACACGAAACAAACTCCAAAAAAGGAAAACGAATAGTAAACAGGGGAGCATGATTTTTAATTTTTTTGTTAGTTTGTGTATTTTTCAGGTTTGTTTCTCTCGCAATTTTTTGGCGATGCCAAATGCAGCGGCTGCAACGGCGGCAACGATCACTGAGATTATGACCGTTTTTTTCAAGCCGCTGCTACGACAACCACAATCCTTCTTCTCGTCTCCTCCGCAGCATGTGTTCTTCTTTTGAACCTCCGCTTTATCCTGCCATGCATGCAAAATTAGGGAGAAGACACATCCACGTAACCTTTGGTATCTACCAAGATCAGTAGTACAATTATATGTGCATGATAAAACAAACCTTGGTGGCCAGGGAGGTGGCGATGTCGGACGAAGTGGAATCAGGCTCGACTCTTTTGTTTTGGGCGGTATTTAGTTCTTTATCGACATCAGCCTCTGGGAATGGTTTGTTATCTGGAACGGCTGCCATCTTTTAGCGGTCAGCTTTGTTCTTCTTCCTCCTTGTTCTTCTTCTGTTTGTATTTTGTCGGTTCTGAAAGGAGGAACAAAGAGACAAGAGAAGGACAGGATTTGAAGGTTTTCATTTCAGTGGATCGAAGCAATTGTTAGTTGAATGCCAAGTGTCCTGCTCCAGTCCCACAATCCTAATAATGTGTGATCCAAAATAAGTGAATCAAATTAATGGATGAGGGGATGACTTACTATTTTGGTAATGTGGTTGGATTGGTGAAATAGTACTTCCTCTTCGGCTCTTCCCTTCAGGATTCTCTTCTCTCTTTCCTGATCCAATTGCTAAGTGCTAACTGCAAAGCATGGTTATTCAGTGGCAAACAAGAGAGAAAGACTCACTCACGTTTAACCAGCTCAAAATGGTGCTTCCAGAATTGCAAATTGGGTAGCATTACATACTTCCAAAATAGATCTATGAAGCCTACAAGGACCATATTGCATATTTGCATTTGTTCATCCCAAATACATGACAGCTTAAACAGAAATGAAATACAAGTCAATAACAAGGGAATCGACGGTGGCTTTGTTACAGCAACTACACTACTCTCTCAAGCATCGTGTGACTCCCGGTGGTTCGTTTCGATGCCGAAGGATGGATAGGGTGGACTTGTCTGCTTTAATCAGATGCTCAGATCCATCAGAATCATAGGCTTCCCCATCCAACGAGATTGTCGCACAATATAGACTTTTTCCTGGGGGGGGAGATCCTAATTGCTTGAACCGAAACCACGAGGACTAGGTCTTTGAGATGTTGAGCCTTGAAATTGCTTCCTGGACTCTGCTCTTTTCTTCCTTCTTGCAGTACCAGGAGGAGCCTTGTACGAAGACAGTAAATCCAGCAGCATTAGGTTGGATATTATTAGTCTTTATGACACTGTCCAGAAACTGAGTTCTTTACCTTTCGATATTTTATAAAAAATAATTCATGGGTAGCTCAGAAGATGAAATACCTTCTGTTCAGCCTTGAGGGAATCCTCTAGATCGCTCAGAGCAGGAATCGATCCACCCTCCATAGCGCCCATTAGATTCTTCATCCGGACACGCATTTGGAACAGTTGAGCAACAAGTTGACTCACCTGTTAATCAGCAAACTAGATAAGCACAACTTTCAAGATCAGCAACCTAAATTCCATTTCTATTGACACAGGCAGCTCATACCTGCTGTTCCGTCTTCCCAGATTCTTGGGCAATTCTTCTTCTTCTAACTGGTGACTCGGCCAACAATTCGGGCTTCTCTCTTTCCTCTGCAAATAAATTAAGAATCAGAAGTATTTGACAGAAAGGCATGGCCTGGAAGAAACAACACGAGTATGGCCAGTCTGTTAAATATGCACATATATCTCAAGAAACTAAAAAGCTTAATAGTGTCAGAGATGGATACGCAGTGAATTGATTGAAGGTCCTGATTCAGGGTTAAATAACCCAACAAACTCAAGAAAAACTAAGAAACAAGCAACTTATCAAAATGAAGAATTAGGTAGACCGAATAGGAGATATATTTAGTTACTTGTGTAGGAAGAAAATTCCTTATGTAAGACTCCTACTTATGGTAGGAGTCCTTTGCTTCTAGGGTATATATAACCATCGGCGGTTAGCCTATCTAATAACAAGAATCAATAATTCTCTTTCTATCTCTCCCGTCTCGTTATCTACCTCTATTCTAAACAACATAGCATTGTCTTCACTCAAGCCATTTAAATCTAAATGGCACTTCATCAATTAAACACATGTGTCCGCTGACGCTTATAAATCAACCAGTTTAGCAAAGAGGGAAGAGAATGGACCTGGTGACATTACATCAATCATAGCTTCCATAATCTTAAGACTCTTCTCAGCATCACGAATTTGTGCGGGAGTTACCTATTCAAATAACATTGTCTATAAGAAGTACACATGAAGCAAAATGTATCGGTGAAAAAACATCAAGTTGGTCTCAGGATAGTAAACCAAATGGAGTACTGACAGTAATCCTAACAAGAAACAGAGTTCAGCATACAAACTGGCATCAGTGTCACTTGTAGAATCGAAACAGGTTCAATACCTTTCCCATCCCTGGGATCATGCCAAGGACACGAGTCATGGAACCCATGCGTGCAACCGCACGAGTTTGCTTCAGAAAATCATTGAAGTCGAATTTTGCACTCATTATCTTCTTCTGAAGGTCTTCGGCATCTTCTTGTTTCATCTAAACATCAGGGTAACAGAAATTATTTCAATCAGTCACATTCTGTTCAGCTGAAAAGAACACATGATTTACTAGCACTTACAACTTCTTGTGCTTTCTCCACGAATGAGAGAACATCTCCCATTCCTAAGATACGTCCAGCCATACGATCTGGGTAGAAAGGTTCCAAGTCCTCCATCCGCTCTCCTCGTCCCACAAGCTTGATTGGTTTTCCTGATACCTACACCAGTTACCACTCACCTTTTAGACATTAGACAAGAGACATTATGATAGCCAATAATGACACCTAAGGTAACTAAAGAAACCGTAAGTGATTTTCAAGAAAATCAGCACAAACAGAGCTAAAACATATTAACATTCACTACAAAAGGGTTGGTGTAGAATTTTTAAGTTCATAGATGCTTCTAATAGGTCTGAGGCATTGGCAAGAACAATCCTAAGTTACAACTGACCTCTTTAACACTCAGAGCGGCACCACCTCTGGAATCTCCATCTAGCTTTGTCAAAATGGCACCCGTAATACCAATTTCAAGATTGAAACTTGTAACCAATGCTGCAATACATGTATAATAAAATAAAGATTAGTGATGTTCCTAGAGAAGAAGATGTCTCTGAATGACTGCATCCTGTATTTTTACGATGTCATATTAAATCCCAGTGATCTTCAAGGAAAACACTTTTGGACTCCCTACCTCATTGAACAGTGAACATTAACGTTTCACTCTATTCAACAAAAACAACACAGGAGGCCCTGGAATAGATGCTAGACTAGCATCTAAGTATAGATCTATTCAAACACTAGCTCTGATATAATTGGATCATGAAAAATATATAATATATATGGTGAACCTGCAGCTTCTTGGCCAGTCATTGCATCTACAACAAGCAAGACCTCTGTCGGGTTCAAGACTTTCTTCACGTCCTTCAATTCATCCATCATTCCTTTGTCTATCTGAAAATGATTTATTTGGTAAGATTTAACTAGAAGAAAAGCTATTGAACTTCACAAGAACCGCATATTAATTGTGACATATATACACCTGAAGCCTTCCAGCAGTATCTACGATTAAAACATCTACTTTCTTCTTTTTCGCCTCCGCTAAGCCTCTCTTTGCTATTTCGGATGGCTTAACATCAGTCCCCTCCGTGTAAACAGGAGCACCCACCTGTTAAAACCCATTAGTGTATGAAAAATGATTCGATGTTCAATAACCTTTCAGCTCCATAAATTACAACACTCTAGTGTTGCTCCAAGATGAGAATATATAATTGGTTACTCATTAAAGTATAGGGGAAACCATGACACGCTTTTAGTTTGGGGATGAGAACCAAATAGTATTGACAGTGTTACTCGTCTAGTGGGAAACATTAACAGTTTGCACAAGACAACGATGACAGGTGAATAAAGGTTTAGATTATCGTAAGGATTCAAATAAATGACTTGAAAGAGTAGGGATTTCACTACCTGTTCGCCCAAAATGACAAGTTGGTCAATAGCAGCAGGTCTGTACACATCTCCAGCTACAAGCATGCAACTCTTTCCCTGTGACGAACATCACAGCTGAGAACTAGTGAGATAGTCCAGAACACAGATTCTGCATGAAGATTCTAACTAATGTCGAGAGCATCTCTTCAACTACGTACCTGTTTCTTGAGATAGTTTGCTAGCTTTGCGCAGACGGTTGTCTTCCCAACTCCTTGTAAACCAGCCAGTAATATGACTGTAGGGCTTGATTTTGCAAAAACCAGTTCAGAAACCTCTCCTCCCATTAATTTCACAAGCTCGTCACGTACAATCTGCAGAAACCAGATAGCTTAACGCAACCAATAAAGCACTAGAAAAGCCATGTTATATTGTCAGTAACCTTTAATTTATCAATTTTAGTGAAACGCTCTACTGATTGGTTTCACACATTAGAATGACAGCTCCATCTACACTATGGAAGTCAACTAGCATTCAACAAGGAAACTAATCAATACTGTGGTTATCTTTGGGCTGCTTGGCTTCACAAGTACTGCGGAATGTGGTTATCTTTCAGTTCCCAGATTGACAATTACAGGAAATAAACATGAACCCAGTCAGATGAAAACTGAAGAAGACATCCATGTCACTCTTGAAATGCATACCTTGACCAACTGTTGATCAGGTCTCACTCCTCTTATCAGCCCTACCCCAACAGCTTCCTCGCTAACTGACTGAACAAATCTTCTAACAACCGGAAGGCTTACCTACCAAAATAGATATCAAACTTAATACAGCGTAAAAAGACTGAAGTCTCGTCTGGAAATCAATCTAGGCTATGAGTAAGAAAGTAACTCACATCAGCTTCCAGAAGAGCTCTCCTAATATCCCTCATAGGCTCCTCAATATTATCCTTGGTCAAAACCTCTGATAAAACGCCAGTACAAGTTACAATTCAAAACTCTCAAAAGGAAATAACCATACATACACTCTTCTAACCATTATTGAAGATCACCAGAGAAGATAATACAGAATCACAGGTCATAGAGAAAATAATGAGGTGCAATTAGTAACCTGCTCCTTTGAGCTTGTTCCACGCAGTTTCAAGCCCGCTCGTCAACTGTCCGAACATCTCTGCTCTCACGACGCTACGTGTATCTCTTGTCCGGGAAACTCTCCTGCCATTCAGCCAACCCCGCAGTTGTCTCTGCTCACAGTAAAATTCCGAGCAGAATTCAAAAACACATTCCGCCGCGCAAGAAATTTTGAAAATGAGTCGGAATTTCACGATCCTTTCAACTTACAGTGAACGGATTTCTGGACGAAAGAGAAGCGACGCTGCTTGAACCGCTCCATGAAGAACGAACTGCCTGAGCCGGATTCCTCGCACATTTACTGCTGGCGTAGCTTTTGGAGCTCCTGGGTAATGAATTTGAAGCAAAACAGCGGGAGGCAACGGTCGAGAACTGTACGGCCTCCATTGCCAACGATATCAAGCTGATGTCTGCGCTGAGTTTCTTTTTATTATCTATCAGCTGGAAATCCATTTTCCGATCTTTCTGTTATCTCGTTTGGAGGATCGCATGCTTCGCAGCACACAGAAACTCGTTATTGTTAGGAAGATATCAGCCGTCCAATTTGATGACCATCCACGAATATCCGACAACAGAGAGTTGCTAACGAGCCGAGCTTACCCAGCTCAAGCTCGGCTCGATGGTTGGTAGTGGAAGTTCGAACTCGTCTTGATAAAATAAATGTTATATTGAATTCGGCTCTACTCCTTTAGAGACATTAACTAGTTTGTTATCGAGCTAGACGTATTGCATGTGTTGACGAGCTCAAAGCTCGAGCCATGTTCCGCTCGGTTCGTTTGTAATTATTAACAAATTGTGGTTCCTGATACCCATAAAAACCGCCAATTGTTCTTTGTCGTCCAGTTGCAGCCCGTCCGCTCCCTGGTCCATCGCATCATCTTCTCGTCCTAGGGTAACCATCTCCATCGTTGATCCACCGCTGAAAAAGAACGCGAAAACTCTAGTTGTCACCGTTGTAAACCCTAACGTATAGGGAAACCTCTCAAAAGGAAGAATACTAAAACATGAACCACAACTTCAACAGCAATGTCATTGATTAGACCCCGTCGTCGCCTACCCGTCAACTGCGACAACAGCCGTTGCTGCTGGAACCGCTCAAAACTTCACTACTGCCGCTGCTCGCCTAGGGTTTTTTCCAAACTCTAACTTTTACAAACACGAAGTTTATGGTATCATGTGAGATGGATTAAATATGATTAGACACATATTTTTGAACTCTTGCGTGATTTAGGGTCGCATATAAAAAAAAATTAGTTGACATGGAAGTTTGATATGGTGGATTTAACAGAAAATGAAACAGAATCGAACCCAAGTACTTGTGTATCACACGAATAATAAAACAGTGACTGCAATGTTACAATTAAAACCTAAATGACCGATGTGTTACAAACCTCAAACTTGACTGATTGAGAATGTACTTGACCCCTAAATTCGAGGGCAAGTTAAGCTGCTACGATGAGTCTCTATGACCATATGACAACATGTATTGATGACGTGGCAAACTCCTATTGGACGGAGGACGCAAGCGCTATTATTTTTCTTTTTCGAATTGCATTCGGATTCCTCGGCTGTAACTGAAAACTGAAACCTATAAATATTTGATATTTCCCTCCACAGCAAACAGAGCAACAAACAGAGCCATAATCTGAAACTCAATTCCTACGAAGCAAAGCAACAATGGCCTCAAAGTCCAGAGTCCTGGCACTCACCTTTCTTTTCCTTTCAGGTAAAAACCACCAAAACCCTACGGCATAAATTCATACTTCTTCTCTTGCTCTCTAAGGCAAAAAAGCTTACTCTGTTTTTTTCCCCTTTTATCTGCGAAGGTCTGCTGCTGGGTTTAGCAGTTACAGGGACGTCAGCAGAAGAAAGCAACAAGAAGCTAGGGACAGTCATCGGAATCGACCTCGGAACCACATACTCTTGCGTCGGCGTTTCAAGGAACGGCCGTGTAGAGATCATCGCCAACGACCAAGGCAACCGAATCACTCCGTCTTGGGTCGCGTACACTAATTCAGGCCGTCTCATAGGAGAAGCCGCCAAGAATCAGGCCCCTCAAAACCCCGAACGCACCGTATTTGACGTCAAACGTCTCATCGGCCGCAGGTAATTAATCGTCACCAATTTTAGAATTCCTTATAAGATTGTCAATCAGGTTGTAGTTGAAGTCGACAAGTCGTGCCTGTCGAAAGGATTCTTCGATATAAAAACAATACGATTAACTTGATTATTTACAATTGGCGAATTTTGAAAATTGTTAGGTTTAATGATGCGGACGTTCAGAAGGACATGAAGCTGTTACCGTACAAAGTGGAGAACAAGAACGGTAAGCCGTCGGTGGAGGTCAAAGTCAAAGACGGTGAGACAAAATCCTTCACTCCTGAAGAGATCAGCTCAATGATTCTCGCAAAGATGAAGGAAACAGCAGAGTCTTACTTGGGACACGAGGTTCAAAACGCCGTTGTTACAGTACCAGCCTACTTCAACGACGCGCAAAGACAAGCGACCAAGGATGCAGGCAAAATCGCAGGGCTAAACGTGGTCAGGATCATCAACGAGCCGACCGCAGCCGCAATCGCATACGGCCTCGACCAAGAAAAGGGGAAAGATAAGAACGTTCTGGTCTACGACCTCGGCGGAGGAACATTCGACGTCAGCATCTTAACAATCGACAACGGCGTGTTCGAAGTTCTGTCAACCAGCGGGGACACTCACTTAGGAGGGGAGGATTTCGACCACAGGATGATGGATTACTTCATCAAGCTGATTCAGAAAAAGTATAAGAAGGATATCAGTAAGGATAACAAGGCGTTGGGGAAGCTGAGGAGGGAATGCGAGAGGGCCAAGAGAGGGTTGAGCAGCCAGCACCAGGTGCGAGTCGAGATCGAGTCATTGTTCGACGGTGTTGACTTTTCGGAGCCGTTGTCCAGGGCAAAATTCGAGGAGTTGAATATGAGCTTGTTCAAGAAGACTCTTGGACCGGTGAAGAAGGCGTTGGAGGATGCGAAGCTGACGAAGGGGGAGATTGATGAGATTGTGCTTGTTGGAGGGAGCACTCGGATTCCGAAAGTGAGGGAGTTGTTGAAGGAGATGTTCGACAGGAAGGAACCGAACCAGGGTGTGAATCCTGATGAAGCTGTAGCTTATGGTGCTGCCGTTCAGGCTGGAATTCTCAGTGGAGCTTCCGATAACACTAAAGGTAAATTTTTAAACTAACTTTTTTTTTGTAGCGCTATATGCATGAGTGTATGTTTGTGGTTGAAGTACTTATGATCCTGTTTTCTGCTTGTAGATGTACTTGTGATTGATGTTACACCGTTAACTCTCGGCATTGAAACGGCCGGCGGCGTTATGACACCATTGATCCCGAGGAACACTGCCATACCTACTAAGAAGTCCAAAGTCTTCAGCACTTACCAAGACCAACAAACCACCGTGTCCATCAAGGTATGATATACATAGTTTGAGTTATAAATACTCGTTTGAAGTAATATATATAGGAGCTAACATATAGTTTAATATTCGTTGTTCTAAAAGGTGTACCAAGGAGAAAGAGCACTAACGAAGGACTGTGTGGAGCTTGGAGAATTTGATCTTTCAGGAATTCCTCCCGCGAAAAGGGGAGTTCCGCAAATCGAGGTGACGTTCGAGGTGGACGTGAACGGGATCCTGAGCGTGAAAGCAGAGGACAAAGCAGCGAAGAAGTCGCAGTAACTGACCATCACGAACCACAAGGGTACGAGCAGCGAGGAGATTGAGAGGATGGTGAGAGAGGCGACGGAGAGGACGGAGGAAGACAAGAGAGTGAGGGAGAAGGTTGAAGCTAGGAACAAGCTCGAAGGATATGTGTACAACATGAAGAGCACCGTTGAAGATGGAGATGGCGTGGGCGGGAAGATCGATTCGAAGGATAAAGAGAGGATGGAGAGTGTGTTGAAGGAAGCTATGGAGTGGATGGATGATAATGTCAATGGTGGTGCGGAGAAGGAGGATTATGATGAGAAGTTGAAGGAGGTGGAAGATGTTTGTGGTCCGGTGATTAAGAGAGTTTACGAGCAGCAGGGTGCAGGGGATAATATGGCTCATGATGATGATGATGATGATGGTCATGATGAACTATAGGGCTCCAATGATAGATGTTGCAACCAATTTAATTCGTTAGTTTATTATTTTGCGAGTTGAGGGTTTCAGTTTCACTGTTTCAGACAGTACTGTAACACGGTGTTTTTTTTCCTTTCTTAATTCCAGTTCACTATTATATACATTGTTATCTTTAATAATAGCATAATGATTCTGTTTCCAAAAAAAAATAGCATAATTAATGATTCCAGTTATATTTCGGATAAGTTTTCCAGATTCGATTGAGAATGAATTTGTGTTTCGATCTCCTTTGCAAGTTCGCTTTCCAATCCATTGCACCTCCTCGTCGTAGGGAGTAATGATCATGTAGTCAAGGTGTTAAATTTTCGTGTCGAAGCAAGGATCATAAACGACTATACGAAATCAGAAAACAGAGCTAAAATAGGTAAAAATACAAGGCCTCAAACTTCCCAAATCTATTTTTGATCTCGTAATCAAAGTGCTAAATATTGGATTGTTGCAGGCCCTCCGACATCAAATAGTAACCAAAACTCGGAACCTTTGAACCGAGATGGAGAGGATTTTGCAAGGATCGTGAACGACTAGACAAAATCGAGTACGAAGCTAAATCAGGATAAAGATATGAGGTCTCAAACTTCCGATATCAATTTCCGCAGTTTAGCTCCGATTCTAATTCCCTACGAATGTTCTCCAATCCAAATGACGAGGAAGAAGAGTTGCAACCGAAAGTTTGTGTTCTCTCGGATAAATAATAAATTACAGAGTAAGATTAGCAGTGTTTGACAAAGCCTCCGATTGTTACAACTGCATTAGTTCCAGAAACAAGCTCGTCTTCCACAAATGGAATGGTTCTTCTTGCAGATAACTTGATTGCAGCTGCATTTCTGCCTCCGTTGATTTTCTCCGTCTCTAAGCAAATAGCAACGTAATGGGAGCCCATCAGCTCCAAGACAGCAAACTGCCAGTCGTTTGTATGATTCGTAGGGTTATCAACAGATTCGACAACTATTTCAGATACCTGATAAAGTTAAATAGAAGACTCATCAGTCGAACAAGTTCAGCAGAGACACTTCGATAACTTCAATCTTCGGATCAGAAAGGAATACAAGACAGCTTTCCAACAAGAATTCTACTTCAGCTGTGAACTGGCGATACATACCTGATTAGTTTCGGGAAGACAAATGCTTCCTTTGGTAGCAGTATTAACCCTGATAGTAAAGGTCTTGAATGGTGCAGAAGAGAAGCCTTTTCCCAAGGCTTTAACGTATGCCTCCTGTATGATAAACCAATCATCAGAAGGAAAATGGGGGTATCCATATAAACATTAGCATCAGAACCATTTTAGCATCGTAAAATTCAACATAGTATTTGCATAATCATGCTCTCACCTTAAGGGTCCACAACTTTATAAACTCCTGCTGCTGAAGTTCAAGATCAGGAATTGCGTTTAAATGTTCGACTTCATGAGCAGAGAAATACCGTTTTGCAAATGCTAGGATGCTATGCTTGGTCCTTCGTTGCTTCTCCTCAACATCAATGCCAATCTACAGGAACCAAGCGAACACATTAGAGTCATGTCCCGTCAACAAAATAAAAATATTTTGATCAAATTGCAACACGCAGAAGCAAACAGATCGACGCTCTTACAGACGAATTCACAGCCACTCCACAAGCAACTAAAGAAGGAGTATGAGAAATGTTGAAATGCAATGGAGGCGAGCACCAGTCATCTTTAGATTGCCACTCCACCTATTCTACAGAAAGCCAAGCATGAACTAAAATGTTAGATCCCCAAGAATTTTACAGCAAGCAGATCGCCAATACAAGCAAACAAAAACCAGTTTACCTCAGGTTTCCCATGGATGTTCCTTTTGAACCTCAACGACCTAGGATCGAGATGACCGTCTACCTGATCTACTATCATAAAATTCCATCATTCAAAACCCCAACTTCTAGCAAGCACGAGATATTAGAACTGACCATAATCAAAGGAAAAGAAAGCGGTGCTAAAGAGCGAGCCTTACATCTTGCAATGGTTGTGCGCACTAATGTACGAGCAAGCAAAGCACTCTTCTGAAGTTGATCTCCGCGGAAGCTGAGGACGTGATCTCGCTCTGACTGCGGCAAAAGCTCCATGTATTGACTCAACAGAGAAGCACTCTTCACCTCATCCGGCACCACGTACCACAGGTGCGTTTCCCTGCGGAAACAAGAAATTCGTTTGAATCAAACTTATCACAGCAATCAGTTACGTCCTCTACAAATGAACTCAACAAGAAAACTGAGATGTTGAACGTCCATACATTCGAGAAGGGAGATGGACGGGGGGCAAAGCGGTGGAAAAGCTTCTCGGTAAACAGAAGCATCGTGAATTCATAGGCGAGATGTTCCAATACAATCCTCGGAGAAATGAAAGCATCAAATCCCCTAAGCAGTTGATAGATTCGTCTTTAAGCTATTTTCAACAGAAAATAACAAAGAGAACGGAAGAAGGAAGAAGCGGGAAGCGAAACCTGCATCGCTATCAGAAATTCAGAATCTCGTCGACTAAAATGGACTAGAGTTGGAGAATTTGAGACGAAGAGTTGAGTACGGCGGAGTTGGTAATCGCCGGAGGAGGTCGCTGGGGCTTGCTGCGACGGCGAAAACGAGGATACGCAGCTCAACAACACGCACAGATGGAAACGAACCATTCTTGGTTCTTTTCCCTCAACCGTGAAGTTACTGGGCCGGATGTTAGGGATCTTGGGCTTTAAAGAAGGCCCAGTTGAGTAATGAGCTTGATGATATTGTGAGAAAAAACAAGAATGTTTTAAATTAGACTATACAACTTCATTTCATCTGGAATAAATGTATTTTAGTTGAGTTTGAACTTTAACTCAAATTGTTAAGACTTGTAAATGAGTCAAAGATCGAGATCATTAGGATTTACAAGTGAACCGAATTTGAGCTGACGCAAAATTGGTCGAGCTCATCTAGAGCTCGATTATATAATTTTCGAAAACTATAAAATAAGGACCGAAATTCATCTTAAATGTTTTTTTAATCGTTTTTTTAGTTATGTGTACCTAGAGAACAAACCAATCGTATGGACGATGACGTGCCAATCTCCTATTAGACAGATGACGCGAGCGCTTTTATTTTCCTTTTCCGAATTGCATTAGGATTCCTCAGCTGTAACTGAAAACTGAAACCTATATAAATATTTGATATTTCCCTCCGCAGCAAACAGAGCAACAAACAGAGCCAAAATCTGAAACTCAATCCCTACGACAATGGCGGAAAAGTCCACAGTTATAGCACTCTCCCTTCTCTTCCTGTCAGGTAACTAAAACATCGAAACCCTAGGGCATATATATAAATTCATACTTCTTCCTTCGCTCTCTAAGGCAAAAAAAGCTTCATTATTACTCTGTTTTATTATTTCCCCTGTGCGAAGGTTTGCTGATGGGTTTAGCAGTCACGGAGTGGGAAGAAGAAACGAAGAAGGAGATGTTTGATGTAACGAAAAGAATCAGCAAGGAAGAGATGGAGATTGCGTGGGCGGAGGAGATGGAGAAGGAAGCCAAGTTAGTGAGGGAGAGGATCCATGATAGGAACTATCTAGAGAGCTATGTGAAGGACGCATAGGAGTTGTTATTCAATGATAATTTAGATCGTGCGGCTAAGGAAGCTCTTGAATGGATAGATGATAATCGCAATATTAATAGTGCAGGGAAGGAAACTTATGCTGGGTAATCGATAATCTGTTGATGTTCAAGGGATTTATCGAGGGGATGGCTGCGGGGAATATTTCTGATCGTGATGATGCACTCTATGATAGATGTTGCAACCAATTATTTTCTACTTGATCGGTCTCATGCATATTGGCAGGCATTATTCAAGTCAAACTATCAGTAATGTGGTTATCTTTCTTTCGGCGGCTTGGCTTCACAATCATGGCATCTATGCGTTGTTCATGTTTTTTCGAATGGAGGCTATTTATATGATTAATGCTTTTGGCCAAAGATGTTCGTCTTGTCAAATCAACTCTGGAGAGGACTATTATCCATGACGGATAAAGCAAAATTATTCGTGGTACCAGACTTACAACCCAGATTTCTAAGAACTACCCGACTAACCAACATAGAAAACCAAATAAGTTCAACTGAAATGCAACAATTGAAAAAACTCAAGCAGGAAACAATGGGTAGAGTCCGAACTGGAGATACCCAAAACTTCAAACGTTTGGAGTGGTTGGATCTCCAAACAAATCGCTGTTGATGTACTATTCCTACTGGCAGGATCCTTGGAATAGGCATGTATGTGCCAGGTTTTTTGGGTGTTCATGGATACTCCTGAGCTGCTTTGAAGGACTCTCAAATTGCTGCACCAGTCCTTCCATTCCACTAGCGGTCTCTGCTTTCTCCTCAACCCTTCTTCGTTTCCTCTCATCATGCAACGCAAGCTCGGCCGCTTCCATCTCCTTCAATACATCTACATCATTTGTTGGTTTCTTCGGTGAGAATAAGTGAGCTGCATAAAATGCTAAAAGACCTGTAAATTGGGAGGTGTGTATGGTTTGGACTTCGGCGGTGAGAGTTTGCTCCTGGTGCCATCGGTCTCGTTCCCTATGGGCTCGACGAGCCAGTGTTCAGCGTTGAGACTCTTGCTTCCTTTGTCGGGATCTCGAATTGCATCGCTCCAAAGTCGAGGTGGTTCAACCCTAGGATTGAGGAACCGGATGCTACAGAGACGATCTATATTCTCAGTTTCACCACAAATAAAGCAAAACGTTAGTAATTTCTCATATTTGAATTGACAGAACAAACCAGGTTTCCCAATATGACAAATCATCTTCTCTCGTTTCAGGGGCTTCGAGGTGTCCAGTTTTATCCGAATCTGCATGTAGGAGGTGTTGGAGCGATAAATATTCTTCTCATCGTATCTGACGAATTCTCCCACAAAGTTCCCGAGTCCACGGCCGACGGTCTCGGTGAAAAAACTTGTGGGGAGCTCTTTGATTTGAATCCAGAACTCGATGATGTGCAACGGAGCAGTTGTTGGATCCTCTCCGATGTTCGACTCATGGAGAACCAGGAAAAAACGATCAAAGAGCCAGGGTCCGTTGTCAACAACCATCGAAGGTCAATGCTATGATAAAATCGGAATAGGATGAGGTGATTTCCGAGGTCTTCGGCCGCCATACCCTTGTCGAGTTGCCATAACTTCGCCATCGTGGTCTGCATGGAGTTGAAATTGTCCGGCCTAGTGGTCAAAAGAGCTCTGACTACATAGAGTGTGTAGTCCACCGAAAGAACCGGAGTAGCGGGGGCCTCGAATTGAAGTTGCTCCTTCTCCGCTTCAACGATTTTCATCGCATCGAGCTGCCATTGCATGGCGCTCTCTACAAAGGTGGCTGACGTGCTTGCCATGGCGATGGAGGGCGGGGTTTTGGACTGCTGGTGGGCGACGAAGATGATGATGAGCGGCGGGAGGTGATAATTGGCCGACAACTAGGGTTATAAAAACCCTAAACTTCCCTCTTAATAGGAGGAGTTCTTCTGCTTTTTCAGGCTCAAACCGATAACGTTTGAAGTGTTTATCCATGCGTTGCTCATGTTTTAGTCCATGTAAAACACCATGGCTTAGTTCAATTTTATTTCTTAAAAGATTGAGTTGAAATTAGTGGAAAGAGGTTTAGGCTTAACGAGGTTGTAGAATATTGGTTGAAACGTTAAACTTAATTTCTTCTTCAAGCGTTTGGAAATTTAATTTCTTCTTTAAGCGTTTGAAATTTAATTAACTGTTCATTTAATGGCAAGTGAGGCACCTGAAGCTCTTTCTTATATTCGATGTCAGGTGTTTTCTCTGTGTATCAATTATCAAACCTGATACCTTCAAATATAAAAAAAAAACTAACTTTGATGAATAATGGACAATTATTGAAAGCCAGTCGGCAAACAAAGCTTCATGTATGACTGGATGAGGATGTTTCTAAAACCATAAAGCGAAAACAGAAATTCAACTCTTCAAAGATAGCCGTTAGAGCTCAATTGATTCAACCATTCATAGTTTGTGCTCAATCTAGGATAGGAATCACAGGATGAAATTTCTGGCAGCTAAGAGCCTAAAATGATGCATCCAAATGACAAAAGGCAACCACATTCCCAGCCGACAGAGTAGTTAAAAGTCTACATGATATCCACACGATACAGAGTCTAAGACTTATATCCCTCTGTTTACAGGCTCCAGAGCTTCCACAGTCACAACGCTATTTCCTCTTATCACCTGCAAGGCCATTCGTGTCAAAATCAGTAACCTTGCAGTAGTGTCAACAAGACTTTCCTGAGCAAACCTAAAAACATAACTATGGTGTAATTTGACTCACCACCATCCCTATGTCAGTTTTGTCTTCACCATTCACTTCCACAGTGTTGTCGATAACCAAGTTCATGAACTGGTCAAACCCACGGAGAGTTCCGACCACCATTCTGTTCGCATTCAGCTTGACTGTAAGGATAGAATCATAAGCAACAATATTGAAAGTCAGCTATATACAGCCTTGAGAGAGAATCATACGCATCAACTCAATAGTCAGGAGATTCACAGTAAAAATCGATTCGAAAAATGCTCAGATCATTCCATTACTCCCTATGATGCATGCAGCAATCACTATGTCAAAACATCCTACTCCATCTACCTTACACATGAACAATTGCAAGTAAATAAGAGCAATACGCGGTTTGTTCACTTGTTTCATACAAATGAAATATTCCTGAGAACTCAAACTCCAACATATTCCTGCAAGACACGACCTCAAACAAAAACAACCTAGCGAAATGTATACACAGAGAACACATGAAAATATGAGAAAACACATTAAGTTACTAATCCAACAAGAAACAAAAAAAGATTACTAGCCCACTGATCTGTTCAGCGTCAAAGCCTTCTACGATATCAAATCAGTTACAATAGAATAATCAAGGACTAGGCTGGCTAGGGTTTAGGGTATAGGATCCTAATTCCACACTTCTACCTAACATTCATCTCGAAGACCAAACAAAGTTATCACCAACGTTCAGATGGAAGCCCTAGAAGCTCCTAAACACGGACACTCTCCTGGTGTCGCTTCAGGGATATAAAACTATACAGAACAACCGTCCAAAATCTTCATACGGCAATAACTGCCGATACTAGGAATCAACAAACAATTCGAAAAAAATAGAAAGGGTATAGAAAGGCTTACTTTGAAGTTTCTTATCCATGTACCTGAAATCCACACAAGAAGAAAGAACAATCGTATTATGTTACAATTTAATGAACATATGATAAAAGCGACAAACGAATCCATGAGGAAGAACAGACGACAGCGATGAAATGAAAGGAGACGAGGCTTACTTCTTCAAATCCGGAGGCTGACCGGATCTGCTCATTGTTCAATCGCCTGGAAGGAGAGACAAAGAGGGAAGGAAGCGGCGGCACTAACAGTCGTCAATGAGCTGATGAAGAGAGACAAAGCGATCGGGGATAGGGTTTCAAACCGAGAAAATTTGCAAACAAAGAGGGAAATATAAACGCGTAACTGCGCAAGATTTATAGGTTAATGGGCCAATAACGAAACAAGGCTGGGCCTAATGATAAGAGCCTGTTTCGAATGGGCCGAACTCAAAAATGAAACAAGATTTGAAAAATAAGATATGAGACAAAAAAAATAGGGGTGTTGGGAGAATCGAACTCCCGACCTCTCGCACCCGAAGCGAGAATCATACCACTAGACCAAACACCCTTGTTGGACGGCTAACTAAGACTAATCATTATATTCATCCTGTTTTTGCATCCCATCAACAACCTTGTTAAAACAATTAAAAACAATGGCGGCTGATTTTTAATTGCAGAAATGGAAGGTGGTGTTTGTTATAGTAAAACCGAGATGGAGGGACTTCTACAATCATATTATTCATACGTTTCCGACAAAAATCTATAAATGTATCGGAAGTTCATATTTCAAAATTCTACCCAACTAACATTTAACCAACATCGGTAAAGTGGACAACACATTTAAATATTACAAGGAGGCCAAAACAGTAATTAATATTAATATCGATACTCAACATTTGGTCAAAATCTTATATATGTAGTGGAATTTTAAAAAAACTTCATCTGAATACTGTCTGCCCGAAAACATCCGAAACTTGTAAACCTGGCCAATTCAGTTACAATTATTCCATCCAATTTTAACTAGCAAATAGGTCGTGCGTGCTAATTAGTATGTTACCTAAAGAGCCGGCCACATTGTGTTGTTTTATGTTTCTCTTCAAAAACAGTTATGGGGTCCTTGGTTGGTGCATCGCTTTCATTTGATCATAGACCCCCCAGATTAAAGCAGAGGACTTTGTTCATGTTTAAATACACAAAAGTATTACTATGAAATAATAATGAAGCAGTTAGTTCATCATGCCAGCCATGATCAACTAAAAAGTTCCAACCTCTTTATCCCTTTCCCTTCTTTCGGCGTATTAGAAGCATCTCATTCCATGATCATAATAATCACAAGCTATTTAGTTCCCATTCTAGGGAAAAAAAACATATATCTTTATAAACGAATACAACAAGCGACAAAGACATATATCCATCGTAATTAATTAGATCTCATAGTTTAGATTTTATTTAACATAACTAGAATTGAGTACCGGATGTTTATTCGGACCATATTTTGTATCACGGAGCCTCCTCAATACCACAATCCAGTCCTGTTTATTTTAAGATTTAGAGTTTTAATGTTATATAATATTTTTAAATGGTAGATAGTCAAAAAAAATTTCAAATATCATATAATTTGCTACCAAGAATACATAATAAGATACAGGCTTTATAAAGGCAGGCCAAATGGAGATTCCAAATGGATAAAGGTAGACAAGAGACAAAATACGAAGTTGGTAATTCTTTTGAGGTTGGCACAACAAACAAAGAATTTGCAAATTGGTTGCCGTCCTATTTGAAATCCACCATTGTTGTTAGTTCATCACCACTCACTCTCCTCTTTTTCCCCTAAGAATCTAACCGCAAATGATTGGAAAATAAACATTTTATATATGCATCCAAACAACCGTTAATCTACCTACCACTTTGAAAATATCTTTTTCTTTCTTTCTTTTCGAATAGAAAATGAACGAAAAAATAATTATTTTTGAGTCAATCGAAATTGAACGCATCAAAACATCGTAAAATGTCCATCTATGAAGCTCTACATCACCGATTAAAATTATAGACATCCACAATAACAGCTCGTCATCTTTTTTTTCATATCTAATCCGCCACATAATTAGCTTCGATACACTTACACGTTTAACACAAACTTCCCAATTTTGGATAGTAAATATGTTTTTCTTTGTTGTACTGAACGTAGCCATTGTAATTACTTTGTTTACGACGATAAAGTAACCACCTCTATAGAATATTCGAGTAACGTCGTGGTTAAACTTTGGTCCGAGTCTATATTATAAACTTTATATCCGACTGCCTGGCCATTTATATAAAGTGAGTAATATAAATATGAAAGTAAATACATGCACAAATGTACACTGTACGTAATTACTTAAATTGCACTAAATGTTCTTATTTGATGATCCTTTCATGCGAAAACATCAAATAAATTATAAATTTTTTCTTTGTCATAGGTAACTTTAGAAAAGAGGGAACGAGATAAAATGTAAACAAAATTCAATATCGATTTATATTGTAAGATTAGTCTCAACACAAATTAGAACATATAAAAAAGTTTAACGGATCACTTTATGGACAGCTTCGTTGACAGTATGAAATACTACCAAAATTCAAAAATAAAAACATATCATTATATAAGATAGAATCTCTACAATAATAACCTCCGACAACATATTAAATGTACCGCCTAAAAATACAAAAATATATAACCTCCGCTTCCCTTTAAAATTAACCTGCCAGACACCATCCGTATAAATTTTAAAAAAGAGACTTGTTAGTCTATTAAAAAATGAATAATAAACAAGAAAACATTGGTGCAGTGAACACGAATATTAATAAAACATGCGTATGTTTTTGCTTGGAATTCTCACCAACATTTTCACAATCTGACTTCAAGTTCAAGAATTGAATGACAATTAAGTCAGATAATACGTGTGCTATTATGTGTACCTAACAATGCCAAATGACAAACTTAAGTGGCATTTGGTATATTTTACTTGAAAATCTCAACATAGTACAACATGGTCTAATCTTCTTTATAATTTGGAAAATGAAATATGTATTAGCGATCGTTACGAAGACTCGAACATATGACAAAGCACGAGAAATATAGTTACATTTTAGTCATTTCTCATTTTATATAAATGAAGTTACAAACTTGCTTTACAAAAAAAAAAGTTGCAACCTCGAGGGACTGTTGACGAAATGGACTGTACTTTTGAAATACTAATTGTGGACGGCAAGTCGTCGACACAAAAACACATATACAAATTTAAAAGTAGAAACATAAACATACTCTTTAAACTGGAACTTGATGCCGTGCACTCCAAAAAGTAGCTAACTAGCTAATAAACAACTTATAAATTAGTGCATACGTTTGCGCACTTTCATAAATCCCGGAGCCTGCTACCTGCCCAACCCCCGACCCACCAAAGAAGAGAGTATGTGGTGATTTTGTTTTTTTATTGTTTTTTTTCTGATGTATCAGTCTTGATACATAAAGATCGTAAACTAAAAAAAAAGATGGAAACGAAATTTTAAAAAGCGTGAAATTGTAATTAGATAATAAATAGTTTAACATGTCACTAAAAGGATGGTGTAATTATTCTATCACAAAACACGTTTGATATAGACCAACGGTAGATTGGAGAGAGCAATAATATCTTAAAGGTATGGGTTGCTGAGTCCATGCGGAAGATGTGCAAGCGTAAGTGGTAAATGGAATTGATGTTAAAACATAGTCTAAATTTTGTTGAGTTGGGTTAAAAATTGATGTTAATACCAACACGGCCCCTGCACAGGCCAAGGGGGTAAGTTGGATGGTTCGGGATTATCTAGGGGCCGTGATTTTTGTTGGAGCTCGATGCCATCCTCGGCCTACAAATGTTGCTACTCTTGAGCTTTCGACAGTGTATGATGGTGTTCGATAGGCCTGCGCTAATCATTTGACGGCAGTTCAGGGTGATTCCCAAGTTATTATGACTTCTCTGGTCGCCTGCCAAACGTCCAATGATGCCTTAGGACCTATATTTGATGATGTCTTCGTTCTTTGTGTGCATATGTTCATTTATCAGTTTAACTTGTCCTGTTCGTATAATTCAGCTGTCAATCTCGTGGCTAAAAAAGCTCCCCTGTGTTCATTCTCTTGCAGGAGCCTTTGATTTTCCATTTGTGGCTTGTATCTTTAGACTGACACTTATCTTTGGTAAAAAGAAAAGACAGGTGGCAAATCAATACTCTTTGACCATTCGATTAAAAATATGATAAAATTCAGATTACGTGTCCGAATTATAATTTAGAAGCATTAAACTATGGTTAGCATCACCAATCACCAGAAGAAAAAGACAAATATTTTTCAAAAGGAAACAAACAACAGACTCTTCCAATCAGAGAGAGTCATTAAGCTAGCTACTGACAAATAATAAAAAGAAAATAGAAGAAGAAAATGTCAGCAGAAATGTTATAAAACTTACAAGTCAAAAAACCAAAGCCCCCCCCCCCCCACAACCACAACAACAACAACAACCTTAAGAATATATATACTACTCCAACACAAGTACAAATACATTCCTCCCCACTTCCTTCCAACGCACAGAAAAACCTCCTCCACCGCTTGCTTCACCTCCGATTATGCTAGGAGAAAAGATGGTGTCTTTCAGGAAACTGGCGAGAAAGGTGAAGGTTATAGCCCGGAGCAGCAGCAGCGGCAATTTCTTCGACCAATACGACATGTCGTCTTCGTCGTCATCGCCGCCGCATCTGGAGTGCCTGCTGGTGGAGGATGATCAGGAGGAGTCGGGAGCTGCGACGCCGATGGGGTACTTCGCGGTGTACGTAGGGGAAGATAAAGAGAGGTATGTGGTCCCCACTGGGTTCCTGTCTCACCCTTTGTTCAAGATGTTGATGGAGAAAGCTTACAGTGACCAGCAGAGGGACAGGCTCGTCATTCCTTGCAGCGTTTCTACGTTTCAGGAGGTTGTGAATGCTGTCCAGTGCTGCAATGGGAGGTTTGATCTCGGGAATTTGGTGGAGGAGTTGTTGTAGAAGCAGAGGGGGGTAAAAACAGAGGGCTTTTGAGGGAGGTTTGATTCTGAGGGAATTTTTGTGGAGTTTTATTTATTTTGAGGGAGTGCGGGACGTAGCGTGTAATTATGATTTTATCAAAGGGATCGATGATTCGGATTTGATGAGAAGGTGTTGTGGAATGTGGGGTTTTGGTGATTTGGAAACAGGGGATTTTGGACACAGAGATGAACATAACAAACAATGTATCGACAGCTTCTAATTTGTTGAGAACGAATTGTTCCTAACATGGTATTAGAGCTTTTAATCAATAACGTATTTATCGATAGCTTTTAATTTATTATGTAAGATTTAATAAAGTTAATTGTGCCGGAATTTCAGAATACATATATTAACAACTAGTTTAATAATAATATTATTGAAAGAAAGTGATTTTTGTACCTAGAGTGATTTAGAGGACTGGTATGGAGGGGCAAAACTGATGATACTGTCTGGTACAGTACGGTACACTTGTGAAAACACCGTGAATGCCTTAGCTTTCTTCTGGCCTTTTGGTCAGTTTGCCCCTACCCCTCGTCTATTAGTAGCGACGGTTTACAAATTAAATCGAGTTAAATTTTATCATATTCAAACTTAATTTTTTAATTTTTAGTTGAATAGAAACTAACATTTGTTAATTTATATAGAGTTCAAGTCTATAAAAACCTATTTACAAATTAATTTCGAACCCAACTTGAATTTAATGATCAATCCATAAGTGAATTTGCTTCTTTCACACAGTTTGTTGCCTCCCACCAATCTAGGCGATTTAATACAAGGAACGAAGCGGTGGCAGTCAAACTTCCGCGGCGAAGTTTGACTTGTACGGTGTCCTCCTCGTCAAGTCTTCCCCCTTCTCCCCATTAATACTCTTTTTCTCTAGTAAAGGACCGACAGAGCTGCAGTAGGCAGCAAGAAGCCAAGAACCCAAAACCCAAATAAGGGTTCAGTTGATTTGTCTGTATTCTCAAATGGAGTCATCCCCTGTCAGCACCCAAGCTCTACTGGTTGCGCATTGAGTAGAATGGCATAATATTATCACATATAATATTCAAGTTAGTATTGCGCTTGAGAACTCTTTCCTGTTACGGTTTACTCTTGCCAGCTGTTAGACTGGGAGATTGCTAGCAAGAACAGTAGTTGATTTAGTATCGCTTGACTTGAATGAATATTTTTTATATGGTTGGATGGAGATGATGGGGGGAAGGTCTTTGAGTTTGAGAAGAACGTGCAATCATGGGCCGGAGTCAGTTTCTTTTTTTTTTGTTGCCTTTTAAATATTCATTGACTTGTTTAAAAAACAAAAAGAGGAGACCGGTGAGAAGAAGAAAAATAAACTCAACTGAAAGAATCGTCGGCAGGTCGGGAGTCATTTTCTGGACACCTGAGCTTAATACAAGAGTCACTACCCACCATGGCAATTAACAGCTGGATCAAGGCTAAGCTTTACTCAATTATATTTTTTGTTAGGACGTACGGCTCTTACGTTATTCTACATATTTTGGTACATAATTACTTTATAAGAAGGTCTTATCAGCAAGTACACGTATTCTAAAGGTGTTATATATATATATATATATGGCGATTGCCGATAATATATTTCGTTTGGATGAGGTATTTTTTATCTATGGTATTTTAAAATAAAATGATGGGTTATTTTACCATGTGCTATTTATGTAATGCAAAAGTTTTGTGATATGAGAATTATATTGTTTGACTAATAAGTTATTTAATGTAGTATTTGGCAACAGAAATATCACATTCTCGAAATAGTGAGATATTTCAAATACCTAAGTGGTGGGGAGGATGAATTATTTCAAATATCACATGCAGAAATGTCACATATTTGTTTTGGTTGCCAAATGAATTATTTTGATGAGGTATTTGAAATAACTCGGAAGTGGGTTGTTTAAAATACCACAGATTTTGTGTTGGATGACAAACAAAGTATTTTAACCAAAATAACTCAAAACGAATTATTTCAGCCAAAATACCTCACCTACATAAACAACTTATATATAACCATTAACATACCAAATTTTGGGATAAATTCTTTGAGAAGTTTGTATATTTAAGTTGACTTATAATCTTAGAGTTTAACATTTATGATGACTCGTCTCTTGATGAGATCAAACAGAAGTTTCAAGAGGCTTGTTTTTGTGATACTAATGAATGTTGGTTTGCCACAAAAATACAAACGTGTGGATTTGCTCAACCATCCCGACTAAATTGAGATATTACAAAAATATTATAGGTGGTCTGGGATGATGAGTTATATAAAATACACATGCAATGAAATTTGTTAGCTACAATCAAGCTATTAGTGAGAAGAATACCATCATACACCATTACTTTTCAAAAATCATCAATTTTCACGAAATTTCAGATTAAAATTAAATTATTATAATGGAATACAATATAAGTATTGGAAAACAACCACATGGTTGACCATCTCACATATATTCTCCATAGTTTTTTCATTGATATCTACGAAGTTTCTATTTTCGATCCTAACTTGTCGAATTTAATTTTGTATGATTCTCTTTCAAATATAGTTGATTTAAAATGTACATAGACGTGGAACCAACCTCAATATTTTTTAATTAAATACAATTTCAGATTTTGAGTGCCTTTTTGTTAAAAATAAAAATGGAAGTCCGACCATATCCAACACCACATTGGCCCATTGGAGTCCTAACTCTGAAGGTCTTACAGGCCTGTCCAGTTCATAGAACTATATAAACGAACACAGGCCCGCAAAAGATTTGAAACCAGAACTAAATATTTATTTTTCTAATTAATTAAATATTCGACCAAACAACATATTGACCGTTCGATCCATTCTGCTCTAAAACGAAACGTCAGATCATAAACAAGCAATAAAACAAATAAAAATAGTTTAATGATTAAAAAAACCAGGCGCGCGATAGGTTCGAAAAATTCAAATCCACATCTCCAGACTCCAGCCCGCTCTCCTCCATTTGCATCTTCACTCTCCGCCTGGATACACAGTGAGGGAGCGACATCGGAGCCCCACCAACAGTGAAACTACATCGACGGAGAGGCTGACAGCAAGAGGAAAGTTCCGGTGAGAAACTAGTGAAGAACAGTGAAGGCGGCTGTGCCGATTGGCGTCTGCGTTAAGTTGGGGGTGGGGGATCCAGGAAGCAGAATAGTAGCTAGACCGGCAGTCTTTCACTCTCTTTGAACCAGCGAAACCAGGTCGGAAGAATGTCTGGCCGCCACGAGAAAGAGAAGGGCGTTAATGTTCAGGTGCTGCTTCGTTGCAGGTGAGAATAGATTGTTAGGGTTTTCAACTTTTTGTTTGACGTAGCTCATTTGCTGTTCTTTGTTCTGTTTTTTTATTTTAACTTGAAAATTTTTCGTGGTTGCTTTGAATAGGCCGTTTAGTGATGACGAGTTGAGGAACCATGCGCCACAGGTGGTCACTTGCAATGACTACCAGAGGGAAGTGGCCGTCTCACAGAATATCGCCGGGAAACAAATCGATCGAGTTTTCACATTCGACAAGGTACTTATTCCAAGTAATTTGACGAAATGAAGTTGAAATTTCACCAATCATTATTTGACGAAATGCTGCGGAGAATGAAAAATCAAAGTGGAGATTGGGTTTGACGTAAGGGAAATTAAAATAGATATGGTCTCAATGTGTCTATTCCGAATTCTGATTATTGTTAGTGTCAGTTTTCTTTTCCTCAATCTTTTTTTTAATGAATATTAAGGAATTTATCTCAATCTTAGTACATATGTCATGAGATGTTGATGCAGAACTAGTATCTCTACGAATCCTGATTGTTTATTGGTATCATACTCAGGTCTTTGGTCCTACAGCGCAGCAAAGAGACCTCTATGAACAAGCAGTAGTACCGATCGTACATGAAGTTTTGGAAGGATTCAATTGTACCATTTTTGCATATGGTCAAACGGGTACTGGAAAAACGTATACAATGGAAGGAGAATGCAAGAGAGCAAAGGTATCGTAAGCCAAAATGCATTTCAAGTGTCTGTGTGTTTCTTATCGACCCTTCTCTCATTTTTCTTGTTATTGCTTTTGATTTCGTTAGTAAGTCATGAGATGTGAATTGTAAAGAATCGATTATTTGGCTTATCGCTGTAATTTGGAAATCGGACAGAGTGGTCCTAATGGAGAACTACCTCAAGAAGCGGGAGTTATTCCTAGAGCCGTCAAGCAGATATTTGATACGCTCGAAGGCCAGAATGCTGAATACAGTGTCAAAGTTACTTTCTTGGAGTTGTACAATGAGGAAATCACTGATTTGCTTGCCCCAGAAGAAATTTCTAAGATAGCTGTAGATGAAAAGCAAAAGAAGCAGCTGCCGCTTATGGAGGATGGGAAGGGCGGAGTCCTCGTTAGAGGTCTTGAGGAAGAAATAGTGGCAAGCGCCAGTGAGATATTCACTCTCCTCGAGAGAGGTTCGGCAAAACGTCGAACAGCTGAGACTTTGTTAAACAAGCAATCCAGGTAAGATTGATTCGTGGGTTCCGTATATAAAGTTTAGCTCTTCATTTACATTGAATGTGCATCTTTTGCTTCAGTCGTTCGCATTCTCTCTTTTCCATTACAATCCACATCAAAGAAGCCACTCCAGAAGGCGAGGAACTAATCAAGTGTGGGAAATTGAATCTGGTCGATCTGGCTGGCTCAGAAAATATATCTCGTTCTGGTGCTAGGGAGGTATGTGTGGTCGCTCATATTATACATCTTACTGGGTTTCAGTTTTTTTATGAATGATTACTGACTACACATTTACACACTAGGGCCGTGCAAGAGAAGCTGGTGAAATCAACAAAAGCTTGCTTACACTGGGTAGAGTGATTAATGCTCTTGTGGAGCATCTTGGCCATATTCCATACAGGTACAAAATGTTTATTCCACGTATTAATCTACATCCTTATCTTATTCCTTAGACTTCTGACTGTTACAGGTGAATTAATATTTCAGGGATAGCAAACTCACTCGATTACTTCGAGATTCTCTCGGAGGAAGAACCAAAACCTGTATCATAGCTACTGTTTCCCCAGCTGTACATTGCTTGGAGGAGACATTGAGTACGCTTGATTATGCACACCGTGCCAAGCATATAAGGAATAAGCCTGAGGTGTGATTTAATCTGTTGCAGGACTTTATTGAAGATTCGGTCATCTAATTTCCTCCCTCTTAGTGCTGAGTTTCCTTTTGATATATGTAGGTGAACCAAAAAATGATGAAATCAACCCTTATCAAAGATCTATATGGTGAAATCGATAGACTGAAGGCAGGTGAGATGGTTTAGCACTACCTTCCATTGCAAATAATACTGTAACCAATTGGCTTCTCTTGTGTTGATTTGTTGGCTTGACAAAACTTTGTTGTTTCTTGCAGAGGTTTATGCAACACGTGAAAAGAACGGTGTATATATTCCGAAGGAACGATACTATCAGGAGGAAGCTGAAAGGAAGGTATTTAATCATGCCTTAACATCCATTGTTTCTTTATTCTATTTGTTTGCTGCAGTCCAATTAGTCATCTTTGTTTTATTGGTAGTATTATTCTTCATGTTCAGTAGTATGAATCAGCCATTATATTGCTGTGCTGTTTATGTGCAGGCCATGGCTGATCAAATAGAACAAATGGGGGTCACGATAGAAACTCACCAGAAGGTAGTTAAGATGTGTTCTGCATTTTCCTGAATTTTTTTCAAGTTTCATTTCTTGCTTAAAATCGTCTGATTTCCACAACCTCTTTTTATTCAGCAATTTGAGGAATTACAAGAGAGATATCATATGCAAGTTAGGCACTGTAACGATTTAAGTAGCAAACTCGCACATACGGAGGTACTGTTTTATTGTTTTGTTCTGTTGCCATCTCCACTAACAACTATTATGAACAGGTTCTAATTTAATCATGTTTTAACTGCAGAAAAACTTGCATGAAACAAGCAAATTGCTTGCTAACACCGAGGAAGAACTGAAAAAGTGTCGCTATGCATTGAACGAAAGGGATTTTGTCATATCTGAACAGAGAAAAGCTGGTATAGCTGAGGTGTAAATGCTTTTTATAATGATTGTAATTTCTGGCAGTTTTTTAACGCTGTTATTTGGATGTTGCAAACAGAAAGCGCTTTGACTCAGCAGGCATGTGTGTTGCGGTCTGATTTAGAAAAAGCTCTGAAAGACAACGCTTCTTTGTTCGAAAAGATTGGTAGGCATCTCAGAACTGAAATCTTGCTGTCTTTCTTAAACTTGCTTACTAATGCAGTTTTGAACAGGTAGAGAAGATAAACTGCAATCTGAGAATAGATCATTGGTCGATAGATTCCAGGCTGAGCTCTCTCAACAGATAGGTTGTCTGCGTAGCATAGTTTCAAAATCTACGTCTCAGCAAGATGAGCATCTGCAGTGTGCTGGTAACCTGTGCCATTCTTTTCTGCAGACGCATGATAAGGTATATGGACATTTCTTTTGATCATCACTATTATTAAATATTAATTATTCATCTTTGTTGTTGTGATAGTTTTACTTTCCTGTGCAATCTATTCTCATATGATCTTTGTGTAATTGCTTTATCCTTCCAGGCTGTTAAAGATATGAAGAAGAAACTGAAAAATACAAGGGTGCTCTTCACTTCTCACATTGAAGCTTTGCAAAATGTGGTTCGCTTGCACAAGGCGAGTTCTACTGCTGGCCTGGAAGAGATCTCAACTTTGGCTTCTTCTGATGCAAAGTCTATTGAAGATGTAAGAGGCTGCATGTATAAGTTCTTCTCTTTTATGTTTGTTTCCATTGAAATATCTTGTATTAGGTTTTGGTTGTAACTTTCTTATTTCAACTCAGTATTTAGCTTCAGAGGGTGTTGAAGCGGCTTCAATATTCGATGATCTTGGGAATGCTCTTTCAACCAACCAAGGAGAAATGGCTGTTTTTGCAGGCGAGCTTCGTCAGGTTTGAACCCTGATTTCCATGCTAACATGTGAAGTATTATGTCGGCCTCCGATGCATTTAGAAAAAAAACATTAGTCAATCATGTCTTGAGCTGTTTGGACTGTGGTATGACTGAATTTTTGTTCATTTGACTTGCAGAGATTCAATTCAAGTTGTGATCAAACAAAACAAATCTCAGATTACACAGATGGATTCCTTAGTAAACTTCTGCAACAGTCCAAAACTCTCCGAAATCATGTGATAGAAGCTGACAACTTCCAAATAAATAGTATTGCTGATTTCCAGAAAGCTTACGAGGTATTTTATACCGAAATATAAGCATATGTCAATGCGCGTCTGTTTCAACATTGTCCTCACCTGACTTCCCTGCAGGAACAATCAAAATCTGATGCCGAGAAGCTTGTTGCCGATATAAGCAATCTTGTTTCTCATCACATTCTACGGCAAAAAGAGCTGGTTTGTGCCATGGTTCAAGCATGTGTCATTTTAGATTATCTCGATAGTGGCAAACTTGCTAAAATGTTTGACAGGTGAATGCAAGGCTTGATGGGTTTAGAGAAGCTGCTGTTGGAAGCAAGACGTTTTTGGACGGACAAGTTTCTTCACTAGACAGTATGACCACTGAAGCAAAACGGAAATGGCAAGAATATTGTGTGCAAGCGGAGAGTGATGCTAAGGATGGTACAGATTATTCAGTTGCGAAACACTGTCGTATGGAGATCCTCCTGCAGCAAAGGTAAAGCTGGTTTCTTCTCCTCCTGGCTCTGTAGTACTTGTTTATGCCTTTACTAACTGGTTCTCATCTGCAGTGTAAGCAATGCCGAAACAGCTTTCCAGCACTGCAAAAAGACCCGTGAATCTGTGAACGACATGTGCTCAAAGCATGTCTCATCTTTGGCAACGCTTGTCAGGTCTTTTATCTGCAAAATTTCACTACCTTGATAAAAAGTTCTCTCACTTGCAAATAGTTGTTACTCCCATTTTCTTCTCAACTCGGTGTCAATCCCATATGCAGTGATGCATGTGATAGCCATGAACAACATGATGCTGAAATCGAGTCTGCGAGGACGGCAGCAGAACAGGACGTATCGACAAATATTCAAGACGTTCTTCAGCACATCGATGGTCAGTGTCTTGATCTTTCGTGTTCTCGAGTTCATATATGCCCTAAGCATAAATACTGTCAACATTAAATTTCACTTTCTTCTGTTGGGCTTGTAGGTATGTCAGCACAAGAACAGAAAACTGTTTCTGGTGTGTTGACAATTGTCGAAGAACACACGAAAACCATAGAAACTTTCCGCGAGGATCACTCCTCCCAATCGTCAATTATGGAGAACAAATCACAGGAAACCTTCCTGCAGCGCTTTATGGTACAGAATATTTCATCATTTGGACATGAACTAGATTTTTTGCTAAATAAATTGACATTCTACATTTTTATTGGTTAATATTCCCCGCTGGCTGTGCAGGATTATGAGCCGACTGGAGAAACTCCAATGAGGACAGAACCGGAAGTACCAAGCAAGGGCACAATCGAGTCGTTGCGAGCAATGCCGATGGAGGCATTGGTGGATGAATACCGAGAGAACAACTCGTACGAGACGTTTGAGGTGAAGGAACTGAAACCATCTCTGATCCCACGCCCTCCCTTTGCCCAAATCAACTAGGATGAGCATATATATGATGCTGATCTTTCCTGCTTCTACCTTTCTTGGTTAAAGGTTTATTGTTTGCCTATACGGATGGTATGGTGATGATACCTCAATTTGTAGTAGTCTGTGAAAGTTACAAGGGTTTACAACAAAAACACAGTAGAGAGTGGAAGTTAGGTTGGGTGAAAGAAGGGATCAACTGTTGTTAATGTATGAACAAAATCCTTTCTCGGGATTGATGATGCTGCTTCTGTAGTGGATGGGTTGAACTAGTGCTTTGTTCTGGAGGCCAAACCTAGTTAGTATTCACTTGACTTTGGCCAATCGTATAGCACACGTGAATATGCTGTTTCAGTGAAATGATAAACATTGAACAATACTTGGTTTAGGGTTTAGCGTTCAAAAACTGGAATGAACACAGGTTGGGAAGGGTACACTAATATTCATGCTAGCCAGCTTCGTGATGGATCAGTTCATGTGACTATGTAAGGATACTTCTGAGTGGGTTGTGAGACAGACTAACATACCCATCAATCCAAATTATATAAAGAGCATAGGCAAGTATACCCATCGAGTTGTATTATGCGTAGAATTTAACAACTTTTGTCTAGGGCTAGTCGAGTACGGCTTAAGGAAACTTCATTTTCGCACCGTGCCATCGCGGATCAGATATTTGTCCATTCAAAAACAGATCAACCCAAATGGATTCAGTTAGCGCACGTCCAAATTGTCATTCCTAGTTCGATCGTAGTGCACCACACATGACATCCAACAAAAGTCTCAAGTCTCACATGCATGCAGTGTGGTGCCTAAATTTGGACAAAAAGATTCTGAGTTTTGACATGTTTTTTTTAAGGTCATATGTATATATCAATGATCTTTCAAGAACATGCATATACAGCAGTCAACACTGACAACATTTTAGGGAATGAGCCCAAGTCGTGGTGGAAACTGTGGAGCAAAATCCTGACAGGTTCCAAACCCTTATACATAGACTAGTAGCTCTACTGTTTTGTCTAAACGTCAGAAGGAGCCGATCCTGACCAGTCATCAACTGTTTGCTTTTATCTGGCTAGCTAGTTGGGTTCCATACATGGATTTGAACAAACAAACCTGTCAGGAGTTGGTTAAATTATGAGATAGATAGATAAATAGTACATGTGTTCAAGTAGCTAAATTTACTTTAGGCTTTAGCCTAACCCTTCATGCAAATTTGTTTTGTCGCAACCTGAGACCGTAAAGTTTGCTATTGGATTCCTTGTTTTCTCATCAGTCATACATAGTTGCCAGGTTAAGAATTTAATAGTTCGAATATTTTTAACCAATTGCTATACAGTCCCTGTCAAAAAATATTACCACTAAGCAACAAATCTTAATCGGCCGTTAAATTATATCATAAACTCTAACTTTAAATCGTATTTTTTAATTCTAACTTTTAATTATAAATTAATTAAATGTTTAAACGAAAATACAATTTACTAAACTTTAAATAATAAACTAAAATTTCAAAATTTTAATTTTAAACACAATATATAAAAAAAATGTGGTAGAAAATATTCAGTACCAGTAGATACCCAAGCGGGTGTATATCGTGGTATATATATGAGGAGTACAAATGTATACTCTCATGATTCGTACAAAGATAGAACTTATACGACATTATCTCAATAATATCGTTAACTAAGTTCAACTAATTAAAAGATACTTCTCTATCCATGACTGAATCTTTGAAAGAATTTAAAATAAAAGAAAAGTCAAAAGTGGATATAATCAAAATAATTAACCTTAATTGGCGTGAGACAAAACAAACTATTTACGGCAAGTCCAAATTTATCGTAATCATCATTAGAGATAATTGGATTAATTGATTAGTATAGATGTATATTGTACAAGTTGTAAGAGCTTGATTTTAGGGAGAAGATTATGCAATTGGTAATGATATAATGGATGATTGGCCTCATCAATTACATGTTTGATTGTCTCTAAACGTGCCCCGATAAGAAAGATGGACGCTCGTATCGACAACTCCAATTTTGTTTTGAAGTAGAGTGAGTAATGTTGGCAGAGTTTTACGATTGACTTTCCCTATGTAATACTAAAAACTGTTTGTCAGCCAAACGGGATTCGACCGAACCCCAAACATGACTCCGCCAGTGGATGTTTATTATTGGATCAAACTGCCTCAATAACTCGAACAATGTATACATCCTATTTTCAAGTGGAGTTGCATAGTTTGCATGATAGGAATTTGGAAGAATTAAGTTTGAATCACGACATAACCTACAAACGAATACCTATACAATATTTAATAGTTTTATCTTATTATTTTCCTATCTAAAAATAAATAAATAACTATTAGATTTTGATTTTTGAAAACACAGATTGTAATCCAAATCTTAATTTTTCTTTTTCATTTTATCCACAGTTAATCGACATCCAAAAAATAGTCTAAACAAAGCTTATCCTTTGCAACTATCATACTATGTACAAAATAAAATAAAATAAAATAAACTGAGAAAGAAAAAGTCTAAAATCTGTATAAAAAAATTGCCGTAAAAAATAGTTTTGAATAAGTATCAGCCGTTGATTTAATTTCTTATTATTGTTCGCATTCTAATCCAAAAGTCAGTAATAAGTAAATAAAATCCCCAGTAATATAAAAACCCTCTTCTTTTTTACCTTAAAGATTTTCCACATTTCTCTATAAATAGACTCCTTCAATTCCCCCCCTTAACCACTCCCTACAAACTATCCTACAAACCATGAACAAGGGATTAGTTGAGCATACGCTTCGTTCCAAGCCAATAATGAATGCCGCCGTCTTTTGTGTCGTGGCGGCAGCGATCATACTGGTCGGCGACGTTGCCGAAGGTTCCCACGTAGTGTACTCGGAGTTGCAATCTGCCACTGTCGAGAACGTCGACCCAACTCACCGAACTGCCTATCACTTCCAGCCTCCCAAACACTGGATCAATGGTACGTGTATCGTACGAATGTAACTCGTTTTGTGGTTTTCAGAATTGTATCGGAAGTCGTTTTTGATATCACTTGTGTTGAGATCTTGTTTCCGGGCGATTAGGGTTTTGTCAAATTGTAGAATAATTTCATTAAAAAGTTCAAATCTTGTTATTATTGTGTTTGTTAACAGTTCCCGCAAAACTGGATTTATAATTTATGATGACAGCTGGGTAAATGCTATATTTTCTTGAATTTATCAGGAATTATTATATATATATATATATTTATATTTTGGAAAGTTGTTCTGTAAGAACTATAAGCAATTTTTTGTGAAAATTCAATTTACGGGCAAACTAGTATAAAAATTTCAATATTAGGACTGGTTCGCCGCCATTGATGGTGATATTAGTTTGGCAGTGCTGAGTTATTGAGCACGTGTTAATATGGCATGCATGGCAATTTGCTAATCTCGTCAAGCATATAAGAATTTTAATACAATTTGTACGTTTTATAAAATTTGTTTTTGATGAAGTGTTCAATTTATGAATATAATAGGATTGGTGATAATTAATAATTATATACACATTTGTTAAGGCGATATACTGTTATAAGAAATATTATTTGCATATTAATTGTCTCCTTGATTGTTAATAATATATACCAACCCGTCGCATATGTTTTTATATCGGATGAAAAAATCAAGAAATTTAATTGTATAATGTGTTTTTTTTTAAAATTATATAATTGTATAAAGGTTGCAACAATATACCGACATGAAAAATATCCAAAAAAACAAATCTATTTTTTGCTGTTAATTAAGTACAATTTGTCTCTTAATTGATTTGGTTTCCTCGTTTTAATTATAGCTTTCTTCCTCGTTATTCTCGATTTTACACATTCAATACCATTACAATATACAAAGAGAATGATTGGTAGCAAACAAAGTATGTCAACATTTATTTCAGATCACTCCATTTTTAATGAATCTATTTATATTATAAACGTAAATTGAAATTGAATGAATAATGTTTTGAATATCATATTATATCAAAATTTACGATTGAGTTGTATTCGACCAATAAAAAACCAACCACATGTGCACGTTGTAATTAATAATCACCTCAAGTGAGTAGTAACTTGGAGGTATAATTTGGTGGGCTAGGAATAAGCCAAAAAGAGAAGCTAGGATGGGTTGTATAACACCTTTATGCATGCAGCCCACTGGAACTTGACAAACAACTTCACAAGTACTAGTGGGGATTTACCTGAATTTGCATAGAGGCGTGATAGCTAATCTGGAACATGTTGTAGCCCTTTTTACTTCCTGCTTTATCTTCATTTGTTATGGGATGATTTGAAGAAGTGGTGGTCCTTGGAGGGGTTGAAATTCCTCTACTGAGATTTTGGTGGGGTTCAAAAGTTACTCCTCTTGCATATACCAAATTGAACTTGTTATGACTCACAAGTGACTCGACTCCGAACTTTTCTTGTGTCTGTTCTTATTGTGCCCTTTGATTCCAGAGTAAATTCTTTTCTTGTATCAGTTCAAATGTAGCTAAACTACTGATTTGAATCTCTGGTTTTGGTAGTCTAGTTATTGTATGGTTAATTGTCACTGACTTGATTGTGTTCTTTTCTCCTCTGCAATGTTCCGAACATCGAATTCCACGGACAACAGATCCAAATGGTAACCCACTTTCCTAAAACCACTACGATTTACTTGTCATTCATTTCACTAATTACCTTTTTTTATTAACATTATTTTTGAAATATAATTAACCAGGTCCAATGTACTACAATGGCTTCTACCATCTCTTCTATCAGTACAACCCTAAAGGAGCCGTCTGGGGAAACATCGTGTGGGCCCACTCAGTATCTAGGGACCTGATCAACTGGGCCGCTCTCGAGCCCGCAATAGAAGCCACCAAGGCTTTTGACGTCGGAGGTTGCTGGTCTGGATCTGCCACTATCCTCCCCAACAACAAGCCCATTTTAATGTACACGGGGCTCGACAAGAACAAGCGTCAGCTCCAGAACTTCGCCGTTCCCAAGAATGCCTCCGACCCGTTCCTCCGTGAGTGGGTCAAGCCCGACTTCGGCAACCCGTTCATTAATCCGGACCCATTGGTTAACGCTAGCGGCTTCCGAGACCCTACCACTGCATGGTTCGCCGACGGGAAGTGGAACACCGTGGTCGGTGGCGTTTATGACATGTTGGGAATCGCGTTTTTGTACCAGAGTAAGGATTTTAAGAAGTGGGTCAAGACGGATCACCCGCTCCACGCGGTTTGGGGAACCGGTATGTGGGAGTGCCCTGATTTCTTCCCTGTGTCTATCGGCGGAGAAGAGAGTGGGTTGGAGGTGTCTGCGGTCGGGGAGGGTGTGAAACACGTTTTCAAAGTGAGTTTGGATTTGACGAGGTTCGAGTATTACACGATTGGAGTTTATGATAAAGAGAAGAACAAGTATGTTCCGGATAAGGGATTGGTTGACAGCTGGGCCGGACTCAGGTACGACTACGGAAATTTCTACGCATCTAAGTCGTTCTTCGATCATAAGAAGAACCGTCGGATCTTGTGGGGTTGGGCAAATGAGTCTGATAGCAAGGATCAAGATGAGGCTAAGGGTTGGGCTGGAATCCAGGTACAAATATTACTATTTATGTATCTTAAATATAGTTATGTTGTTGATGGAATAACTAATCGTTTGCCCTAATGCAGTTGATCCCAAGGAAAGTTTGGCTGGACCCAAGTGGGAAACAACTCTTACAATGGCCAATTGAAGAGGTGGAGAGGCTGAGGAATACCCACCCTGTTCGGTTGAACCATAAGCAACTCAGGAAAGGACAACTCATTCCGGTGGATCGAATCAACGCCGCTCAGGTCGACGTGGAGGTCACCTTCTCGTTCAAATCCCTTGACAAAGCAGAACTCTTTGATCCCAAATGGGCTGACCTGCCGGCCCAAGATGTATGCAATGTTAGAAGGTCAAGAGTCCAGGGTGGGCTTGGGCCGTTTGGGCTTCTAACTTTGGCCTCAAAGAAGCTTGAGGAATACACCCCAGTGATGTTTAGGGTGTTCAAGAGAGGGAATAAACACGTTGTTCTCTTCTGCTCCGATGCTTCAAGGTAATTAGTTATTTACAAACTCTCTCTTTATTCTCAATTTATCCGAATTTATCATCTCTTCTGACGATCTATCTCTTCTTTTGCAGTTCGACACTGTCCAGTGATCCGGGATTGTACAAGCCATCGTTCGCTGGATATGTGGATGTCGATTTGTCCCGAAACAAGAAGATCTCCCTTAGAAGCTTGGTATAATTAATATCGTATGACGTCACATGATATGATCCATCACATGCTTACTTAGTTACTTACTGACATTCGATTGTCTTTGGTTCGTTTAGATCGATCACTCAGTGGTGGAGAGCTTCGCGGAAGGAGGGAAGACTGTGATATCATCGAGGGTGTATCCGACTTTGGCGATCCAAGGCAGAGCTCATTTGTTCTTGTTCAACAACGGGACGGAGGAGATCAAGGTGGATAAGCTCACGGCCTGGAACATGAGGAAGCCCGTGATGAACGTGCCGTTGGAAGAAGCAGTTATTAATAAATTCGTCTAAGTATAGTTTGAGTGATTAGTAGGGAAATAAATAATGGATGGTTAATCTTTAGCAGAAGCAGAGTGTGTTTGGGTTTGTGTAGTGTAACGCTGGGTAATGTGAGTGTGACCTTAAAAAGCTACGTGTGATTGAAAATCAATGGAGTGTATGGAAGTAGCATTACTGTTGGTAGCTACTTAATTTGACTAGTAGATTACTTGATCTTTAAAAACGACTTATAATTTTGGTGCTTAGGTTCTTGTTAAAGTAGTACGTTTATATTTGTCTAACGCATACGAATAGTACGTAGTGCAACAACCATAGTTGATGCTCATTTTTTCAGGAGGACAAGGACGGATGCATGACTAAAAGTAACATATGATCAAATGTAAAATATTATTAAACCAAAATAATTTTTTTTAATAATTTATAATGAATTTTTCACTCTCATCTAAGTAAATAATTTATAATGAACCAGTTATTTATAAGTGTATTAATAAAATAAAATTAAAGGATGATTATATCTACATATCTCCAAATTAGTGGATTGACAACTATTTTAAACTTATCACATGATGAATGTTGAGGTCAAATATTTAATTGGCTGTAATTGGTTATAATTAGTTCTTAAAAAAACTAACTGGTTGTAATTAAAAAAATAGAACCAATTATAAAGTTCTGTCGGAGTCTCACTGGAAAAATTTTCGGCCGGTGGCCGGAGTCTCGTCGGAAAAAGTGTCGACCGGTTGACCGGAGGCTCGTCGGGAAGTCGTTGACCAGTCAACCATGACGATGAGGTGGCACTGTTTTCATAAAAATAATCAATAAAAAGTTTTTTTGTAAAAAGACTATAGTTCATTTTCTATACAGACCGTTAGATCAGTCATAGGGTCAAATTTGTGAGATCTAACGGTCTAAAACGATCCTGAACATCCTAAAACTAATAAAATCCTGAAACTTAAACCACTACCTATATCTAGGCCGAACACTCATTATATGTTGCCGATGAGTACATTGTTGTTAGGCAATATATATATATATATTTGTAGTGTATCACCCCGATGAACCCTAATACAAATTTTTTCCTTTTTTCGTAGATTAATCGATCAGATAAAAAATCATGTAATTCTCAAATTTATCATTGATTTTAAAAAAGAATAGAAAAAAACACAGACATCCAACACAAGTGGGTACAATCATAAGGGACATACACCACTAAATCGAAGACGTTCTAGCTCATCTAAGATTCAGCTGCAGCAGAGTAGGACAAAACGCCAACCAAACTGATACCCAAATGCTCAAACTGGAGAAGGAACTCAGACAAAAACAGCAAAATTAGTCACACAAAGATAATAATTTACAGTAGATACATTCTCCCACGTTTCAAAACCCTAATTATAGCCGGTCAGAAGAAAGCCATGAAGAGAGCGACTTTTCTAGGTTTAAAGAGTGTAGGAAATCCCAACCGGGGATACATGATCAAAAAATTACTAAGATTATCGCGCGAAACAACCAGGAAGTATGAAAGTGAAAGGAAGCATCATTAAGTTACGACCACAGCATACCTGACGAAGAACCAACTGTCTAAACCACGCGACACAATTTAATTTCTTACAGAAGACTATGCTGGATGCGTTGCGGAGGATGATCAGTCGAAGATTAGGGTTTCTGAAATCGCTTTGGCTTTGTCTCCCGCCAACTTCGGAGATGGTGAACGGACTTGGTAGAGGATTGTATTTAGAGGACGAAGGGTAGAGCTCCGGGCACCGGCGAGTCGGCGACAGAAGCCCATATTCCAAAAAATAAGTTATTGATAACCAACTGAGCCCAATGAAATTTCTATTTTGAATTGTTAGGTGGGCCGAACTTGGATATTCATATTTGTTTTACTTTCTTGATAATGATAATCATGCAATATCTTTAGTATTACTTTTCAATTTTGATCGTGCAATCCTATAACGAGGAGCAATTTGCATATTTGTGGAGTTGTCGATGGTGGAGGATGTGATGAGTAGCGATGTGGGTTGACGATTTGTAAATACAAAGTGTTTTCACAACAATAGATTTGATAAAAATATGTAAATGGAAAAAACACCTTGCATGCCCATATTGTATTATTAATGGTTAGTGTATGTAACTATAACATTAACCACACTTTCACATCTTCGCATTTATTTATAAACAAGAGAAATCATACAAAAATAAAACAAAGTTACATATATAATCGAATCTCATTCTAGCATTCGGATAACGGTTCTGGTTACACTGACAATCTCGTAAACAACGGAGTTGAGAAGGATGTTTTGCCATAGTTTTTGAACGAATCCTCACAGTCTTGTGGCTGAGCGTGAGAGTCACTAATAGCGTCCTCTCCAAATTTGGGGACCCCACCACTCATCGCGTCCACGGCCTCATTGTGATCGCTGTGGACCACATCATCGTACCCCTCTGCGCATTCCTTGAGCGGCTTGTTCAGTTCTGGGTTGGTCACTTGCAATTTCTTTATCTCGTTCAAAATCACCATTCCTTTCGCCTGTACTCGTCAATCAATACCAATGTCATCGATCTCACGTCGTTAGCCTTCAGGCCATGAGGATCGACAAGCAATGCAGACTCGCATACTTAGGAGAATGAGATATTCTTGCAAGTTCCCACAATGAAGTCTTTGTCTGCCGCTATTGGTGATATGTTATGGGACATCATGAGGAGAACCATAAGGGAAACGGAGGTCAGACTAGCGATTTTTGTTGTCATATTGATCAACGAGTTTTCTGGGTTTCTTGTTTTGCTTTTGTGTGGAGCTGGTGTGTTGATTGATTGAGTACTAGTGTGGTTAGTGTCACGGAGAATGGTTTGATTTCATGGTATGTTCGGTTATGGAAAAAGGATTGGATAAATGGTTTGTAACTGTTATTACGGATTACGCGTTTTAAAAGTTTGGATAGTTTGTGTTATTTTTAAAATTCGTAAAATTTATTGTATAAACTTGTAATTACACCATATTTAAACCAATCTCCTCCCATTCCAAGGCTTGCCAGAATTTACCCAAACATCCGTTGGAGTCGCTTCATCAAATAATCATTCTTCACGGACAATTGACGCCATCTCGTCATCCTGGGAATTCTGACACCGTCCCGCTGCTGGCTTCTGTTTCTTCCGGGGCGTGCGAGAGAGAGAAAGTGGATCCGAAGAACCTCGCCGTCTATTCGCCTGTACGATTAGAGAGAAGAATAAGTAACGCCGTCAAACTTGTATGTCTTTACTTGGCCGTCCCTTTCTTGCTTCTAGGATGAGATTGTGAGTGATAAGTTGCTGAAACATAGATTTGCATGTAATTTTCTACATTAGGGTTCCTTTCTTTCCACAGTTGAACTGAATTCATATTATCGTCCTTGGTTCTCAACCTCAGGATGCGAAGCTTATTATCGAAATCAGATTAGTTACGGCATTTCTTGTTTATAATTTGTTTACTTCCGAATCAGGTAGAGAGCCATGGAGGAACAATTCATTCTCAGAGTCCCGCCTTCCGTTGCTGAGACTATCGAAAGCCTTCTGAATGGAAGTGCATCTACTTCTGAAGAACAGTCGCTGGATTTGTCTTTCTCTGGTGAGGATATCCCAGATGTTTTTCTTTGACGTTAAAAATTGGAATGGTGATTACTCTTTGGTTCCTGTATTCATAGTTATCATCATCATCATCATCATGACCTTGAACTTAAGAGTACAATTTATCTTTCCAATTCGTTCCTATGTGTTGTGTTGCTCAAGATTTAATCAAGGTTTTTAAGGAATTCTAGGTTATGTTTTGGTTATTGGTTCTAAAGAGATAGAAAGATTGCAATTATGCCATGGTACAACCTCTGAAAAGATATTATTCATCCTTTCTTTATAGTACTAAAGTTTTCCATATCTGCTGCAAATTTTGTAGAGGATGGAAGGAGTGGCACATTTTCTGTTGGCAATGAGCAGTTTCCTGCATCTCTCTTGGATCTGCCTTGTGTTATAGAGTCCTTCAAAACATATGATGACGCTGCTCTGGTTAAAACTGCAGACATTGGCCAGGTACTTCATATAGTTGAATGAATGCTTCAGCATATAATTTTGATGACTGTCACGGTAAGCAATCATGTTGGCGGTTGGAATCTACAGATGATTATGGTTAGAGGACCCAACGATTCTGCTCCAGATACAACTGAGTCCAGACATGGGATCACTCCTCCCATGAGGGATGCTAGGAAAAGAAGATTCCGGAGAGAACCTGACCTAAATGTAAGAGGGCTGAGTGCCATTTTCACCTTTTGATCAAATCTAATAGTCTTTTTGGTTTAAAAGAAGTGCAATAGCCATCACAGTCTATACCTATTAAAGCGTTCTAAGATGAAACACATTCCCTGGTCAATTGCTATGATGGACCAAGTGTGTAGTCATATAACTATGAACGTTTCTTCTTTTGGTCTGATTGTGGGTGACTGATGTATATAAGTGTTAAGTTCATTACATTACTTAAGGATTTGGTTTTTGTTTTGATTTTTACTTGCAGCCTGAGCTTGTACAACGTGTGGAGAGAGATCTATTGAACATCATGACTCGTGGAACAGTAGAAAATGTTGATATCCTTTGATTCATTTTATTATGAAACGCCAACTTTGTTTACTTACAAGAAGCTGGTCGAATGCACTCACTTCTCTTCATATATATTCTTTAGGGTCTTATCTAGTCATCTTCTTTTGTATTGAATTCATCTCCTGTTTAGATTGTTGCTTGTAAGAGAAAATTCTTTAACTGACGGACCTTACATACTGAAGCAAACGAGCAAGAAGATGGCAATCAGCATGCAAGTATTGCCAATAAGAAAACTGCACCCAAGCCCGTGTCAAAGCCTGAGGCTCCACCGGCAAAAACCAATGTTGAGGAGCCTGAGCGAAGCGACTCCGACGAATCTGAGGATTCAATGTAATGACAATACCGCCCTGCTCGTTTTACTGAGCTATGGTTAGTAGTTGGCCAACACTGGTGGTAACAAACTCCCCTTATAATCCTCGTCTGGTTCTCTATTTTGATATATAATAACTGTAAGAGTGTTTCGCCTTTCTATATTGTCCTTTTTTCTTGGAAGCTTCAGGTAGACGTATCATTCTATTGTTGGAAGGACGAAGGGGAAGAGAGCAACTTCATGGGAGTGAAGGTGGGGCCAAGTAGCTATCTTTGTTTCTAGACTATGTAGAGGAAGCTGTGCTGAACTTCCCCGCTGTGGTTATGTAAAATCTACTCTGTATCCGAATATACGTAAATTTGTGCTGCAGAATGGAAGTGAAACAATTTTGGTTCAATAATGGAGCGTGTGGATTGATTGAAGATACTTTTAATCGGTCCCTGCCTCATGCCCGACATACTTATGTGTTGTTTCTACGTGATTATAACAAACTTTGGAAAACTAAACAAAGTAGTTTGCGCCTGAGAAGATGGCTAACTGAGTATTCAACAAGAAATAAAAAATGGATAGAGTATAGCTGCAGCTTGATTCTCACATTGCAGTTGATACAGATAATAGGGGTGATTCCACCAACACTGTTGTTTTGGATTAGATTTACGAGTTGTTGAGGTAGGTATGTGTTGATGAGGTAGGTGTGTGAAATCAAATGTACCTATGTTTATAGTGAAGGTAATCATGCCGCTGACTACTTTATTAATATTGGGGTTAAATTTTTTTTGGATACATATAACTTTCTTATTTTTGATCTATTGTTGGCCTATTGGCTATGTTATGATGTATTTGATGATTTTAAGATGAAATTAATTATGAATGAAGAGTAGTTACCGAATATCACATGCACAATATTATACATGAACATGGACGGGTCTACAATTTCCCTGTCCAGGGATGAAATGAGTGCGTTGATCAGGTGCGCGCCAGTGAAATAACGATGCGCGTGGGGCGCCTGAGCTATCATGCGGCCAGTGGCGTACGCATGTAATAATCCGAAACTTGAAGGGGGGTAATCAAACACCTTTTGTCTCCAAACAGTGATGTTGCAATTAACGAACGGACACCAGGTGCTCTCTCTTTCCTCCCGTCTCTCTCTCTCTTCATCGAGTGGGTCATTCCGGGGCAATTTTTTTTTATTTTTTTTTTGGACACACATCAAGCTCTCTCTTCCGTTGTCGGAGACGAGAGAGAGAGAGAGAGCGAGCTGCGCGCCGCCGCGTCTCCGCCTCCTTTCCTCCGTTTCAACTCTCATTCTCTCTCTCTCTCTGCCCTTCTGTTTCCTTCCATCTGCTGAGCTCTTGACTCCCGCGCTTGCCGTGTTTACTTGGACTTGTCCTCTCTCTTAACCTACGCCGACTTCCTGCTTATTATGCGCCACTTGTTGGCTCGAAACCCCCAAATCTTACACTTTCTTGCTGGTGTTCTCTCTCTGCTGTGAATGCAAGCCTGCAAACTTCCTTTTCTGGTATGATTTCCTCTACTCTGGAGTTTTTCCATTGTCTCTCTGGCCTCCATGATTATGGCGTGCGTTGGAATTCGTAGAGTTAGGGATTTGTTAGGGTTTAAGTTGCAGTTCTAGATTTTAGCTTCGATTTTCTTTCCGTCGGTGGAAGTATAAGTTTCAGCTCGTGAATTTTTTTTGATTGTGTCCTTCTATTATCGATGGCGTTTGTTGGCTGGTTGAAAATTGAAATGCCTGTAGTAAGTTGGTATTTATGATTGTTGTCTTGTTCTGAAGTGCCTTAGTTATCTCCGGAGGTACCAAATTTTCTGTCAAGTCTCCGATCCATTTATTCCATAGTTTGATCTCCAAGAAAGTTGAACATTTATTATTTAGCAGTCGAAAGTTCAGATTTTGAGGATGTTTTCCTTGTGGGGGCGAGAGGGGTTTGTTTAGAAGCTGAAAAAGCTGATTTACTGTCCCTTTTTAGGAAATTTGAGATTGCTGACACGCTAGATGGCATTCCCTGAGGATGCTGTTGGTAATGGGAAAGAGGGGGAGCCTGCCGCAGGAGATAATGGTTTCATTGAGCGTTCCGAATCTTCTCCTTGTACCAGTTGCAGTCCTGCTGCTGTGGCTTCTCTTCAGAAGCAGTTTCATGGGAAGGATGCCTTGAATTTTGCTAATATACTCCGATCCAGGAACAAGTTTGCTGATGCTCTTACTCTTTATGAGAGGGTATTGGAGGAAGATAGTGGAGATGTGGAAGCTTATATCGGGAAAGGGATTTGTCTACAGATGCAGAACATGGGAAGGCTGGCTTTCGACAGTTTTGCTGAAGCGGTCAGGATTGAACCGCAGAATGCATGTGCTCTCACTCACTGTGGCATTCTTTACAAAGATGAGGGTCGTTTGGTTGATGCTGCCGAGGTATGTTTATTATACATCGTTGGCATGCCATTCTATAGAATTTCACTGTGTTTTCTGTCTTTCAGCTGTTTATGTATGTGCTGCTCTCTCTTTCCCTACGTAGTCATCAGCAATACTATATTGATTTATCGTGACAGTCCAATATTGTCTGTGTTTCCTGAAATGTTGCCGTTCTCTTTGCCAACTTTTTGGCCTGACATGGTCGTTGGATTGTTTTCTCTTCAGCCGTATGGTTAAGTATCACATTGCTGCATGGTTTCCAACTATGTGAGAATTACTTGGTCGCCCTTTCATTAGTTTCATTTTCTATGTTTTGTGCAGTCATATCAGAAGGCTCTAACGGCAGACCCTTCATATAAGCCAGCTGCTGAATGTCTAGCCATTGTGTTAACAGATCTTGGAACCAGCTTAAAACTTTCTGGCAATGTCCAAGAAGGAATCCAAAAGTACTATGAAGCTCTTAAAATAGACCCACACTATCCGGTAATTCGAACTTTAAGATTGTTTTAGCCCATACTATGGCATAACTGAACCTTTTTTCAGTAAAAAGATGCCATATTCAATATTTAGAGCGTTTCTAGCTCCCAAGCGTTGTACTTCATTTGTGTTCCCTGTCCTGATTGTTAGTTAAGATTCTGATGGACATGTTTCTTACATACAGGCTGCATATTACAATCTTGGTGTAGTGTATTCTGAAATGATGCAATATGACGCTGCCCTTAGTTGCTATGAAAAGGCGGCCTTGGAGAGGCCCATGTATGCAGAAGCATATTGCAACATGGGTGTCATATACAAAAACCGTGGTGATTTGGAGTCTGCAATTGCCTGTTATGAGAGGTATAACTCCAATGGCAGTCTAACCATGCTAAAGTGGATTGAGTGCTATCATTTGCTCTTTGTGGCTCAGTACACTTATTGCTTAAATTACTTTTTGGTGCAGATGTTTAGCCGTTTCACCTAATTTTGAGATAGCTAAAAATAATATGGCAATAGCATTGACAGACTTGGGCACAAAGGTGACTTTATCATTCTAGTCATTTTTTTAACTGGGCCATTTCAGTTTCCACAGTATATGAGCTGAAGAGTTTTGTTTGATATACAACTTATTGTTGTGGTGATGAATGACCAGGAAGCTAATTTTGAGTTGGTTGATCTGCATATATTTATAAGACTCTTTATAGTGAATTTTTTATACCTGATTTTGGATTCAGTGAAATGATCGTGCAGGTTAAACTGGAGGGAGACATCAACCAAGGTGTGATATATTACAAAAAGGCTTTATACTATAATTGGCACTATGCTGATGCTATGTACAACCTCGGTGTTGCTTATGGTGAGCTGCTGAAGTTTGATCAGGTATGTCAGTTGTGAAGTTATTGTCAGGTTACTTTATACTGTGCACTTGTTTATTTTTCAAGCAAACGTGTATTGATGAAGTAGAATGCAAACCTACCTAGAAATCTCTCTCACTGATTGGTGCATTTCTTATTCAGGTTACCTATTGCTCATCTTGATCTCTTAGAAACTCATTGAGTTGTCTCTTTGCACCAGGCAATTGTGTTCTATGAACTTGCTTTCCACTTCAATCCTCATTGTGCTGAAGCTTGCAATAATTTGGGAGTAATATACAAGGATCGGGATAATCTTGATAAAGCAGTGGAGTGTTACCAGGTAATTTAATTTAATTTTACCAGTCAATTTTGGTTCTAGCCTGCATCTGTAATTAAGTGTTGTTAACATGGCTTTTTGCAGTTGGCTTTATCTATCAAACCAAACTTCTCTCAGTCATTGAATAATCTTGGCGTTGTGTACACAGTCCAGGTTGGTTATTGTGTCACTCTGCATATTTATGTGAAAAAGCGGTTGTCCACTAATGCAGCGATTTTGTATTAACAGGGAAAAATGGATGCAGCTGCAAGCATGATTGAGAAAGCTATCTTAGCTAATCCTACTTACGCTGAAGCATATAATAACTTAGGTATTTTTCTTTCTCCACTGGTTTCATATCGTTTTATTAAAGGTCCCCATATTCATTTTGCAGATTGACCTATGTGATTAGAATTATCCTGGAAATTAATTGATTATTGATTTTTCCATCCTGGCATGGTTCTTTCATGTCTGTCTAAAGTTTTACTATATCTTTTTAGGTGTCCTTTACAGAGATGCTGGAAATATATCTATGGCTATTACTGCATATGAGCAATGCCTGAAGATAGATCCAGATTCTCGTAATGCTGGCCAGGTATGCTCTTTTTCTGCACCAAAAAGATTTGAGTTCTAAGCTTGCTTTCCTGTTTTTCCTTAGTTGTTCTGTGCGTAGCCAGTAGATGTGTGCTTTTGTCATCAATGGACATAAAACATATGTTGTTTCCAATAATTGCAGTCTTTTTTCCTGTCCTCTGGCTCTTCGTAGTTTTTGGTATGTTTAAAAATTATCGTTATTAGGAAAAGTGTTTTGGTTATTGTCTTTTGTGTCATCTTTTCTTTTGTAAATATTCTCTTCTCTTGAGGATGCTGATTCAAATTTGCGTTGTTAATTATCAGTTTAGTTTCTGGCGGAAACTACTTCTGTTGCTATTGCATCACTAATGCTCCTGATTTGCATTCTTATGCAGAATCGATTACTTGCTATGAACTATATACACGAGGGTCGGGATGATGAGCTATATGAGACACACAGGTTTTGTTCGATACCCTTATCAATTTTTTATTTAAATTTAATTAAATAATTAAAACTCGTGAAGCGTGGGCAAATTAGCAAGGGAGGAGAGCCATTTGGAACTGTAATAGAAAATATACCAATCACATCCGGCAACTGCGAGATTGGCTTGTAATGATGGTGTTATCATTACTAATGCACTATTTAGTTTTTCCTTCAAAGTAAGGCTGTGTTTTGGCGATAAGGCTTGAAGGGGCTATCTTCTCTTTTCATCAAATGTTGATTCTACCAGAGTTGTTTATTGACCATAGTTGAAATGTCTACATGCAGAGACTGGGGTATTCGCTTTTTGAGGCTGTACCCTCAATATACTTCTTGGGACAACCCGAAGGAACCAGAAAGACCCCTTGTTATTGGATATGTTTCTCCAGATTATTTTACTCATTCTGTATCTTATTTCATCGAGGCTCCCCTTGTCTACCATGACTATTCAAAGTTCAAGGTGGTTGTGTATTCAGCAGTTGTTAAGGTATCGTACTAGCATCATTAAGTTTCCTGCTCTTTGATGTGCGTTTTAGCATATGCCTTCTAGTCTATTGGATGTCGGTGATTATATCTAGGTTATATGTCTTTGTACTGACTGCCATGTGTAATTCTGTTGCTTGTTATGTTTTTCCAATCATTATCATTGTTTAGCCATGTGTGCTTGCAATACTCTGGTTGCAGTATAACTTTTCATTTGTTAGTGTTAACTCATACCATGTCGGCTTGCTTGGATTTGTTCTTATCAACTGTTTTCTCTGATGTGATCGGCTTCTATGGTTGGTCTTTTATTCTGTTTCATATGTCATTTTTTTATGAAGGTGTAGGTTCTCCTATTTTGTACTGGCGCACATTATCTATGGTTGTCTTTATACACAGGCCGATGCAAAAACTAATAGATTCAAAGAGAAAGTGCTTAAAAAGGGAGGGATGTGGAGAGATATATATGGAATTGATGAAAAGAGGGTTGCCGGTTTGGTTAGAGATGACAAAGTTGACATCTTAGTGGAACTCACTGGCCATACTGCTAACAATAAGTTGGGAACAATGGCTTGCCGACCAGCGCCTCTTCAGGTATGCAGGTCTATTTGTTTTACTTGCACACTTTTTTGTGTTTTATACTTTTTTGTTGAAAGTTAATTTGATTGTTCTAGAAGGGGCAGACTTTACTTTTGAACTGCTTCTAATTCTGTTGAGATGTGGCTATATGTTCATATGCTACTCATAATAACATATGATCCTTGTGGTGTGTTGCCGTTGTACATTCTGTGCCATGTTAGCATCATACGATGGTAAATAAATGTCAAACTGTTCAAATTACTTCCAGTTTTGGCATTACTTTGTTCATAGATGTCACTTGATATTGGTTTACTGAAATTTATTTCCGGTAATATTTGTATACCCTTGTGTTCAGGTTACATGGATAGGCTATCCAAATACAACTGGTTTGCCTAGCATTGATTACAGAATTACCGATTCTCTGGCTGACCCTCCTGGCACAAAACAAAAGTACGGTTCTATCTCTCCCAGTCTTTCAGTGTATACAAGCTAATTGTCATGTTTAACCTCAAGTATAGTTACATCTAAAATGAATCTGTTATCCATACTCACAGATATCATTTGTTTGCAGGCATGTTGAGGAGTTAGTACGGTTACCAGAGTCTTTTCTTTGTTATACTCCGTCCCCAGAAGCTGGGCTAGTTTCTGCTGCCCCTGCTGTGTCTAATGGCTTTGTAACATTTGGCAGTTTTAACAATCTGGCAAAGGTATGCCTTAGTTGCTAAATCCATGTCATGCAAGTTGTTTTGGTTGGTTAAATTTTCACTGTTTGCAGTTCTCTCTCTCCGTGACAGATAACGCCTAAAGTATTACAAGTTTGGGCTAGGATTCTGTGTGCAGTTCCGAACTCTCGCCTGGTTGTTAAATGCAAACCGTTCTGTTCCGATAGCGTTAGACAGAAATTTCTTACAACCTTGGAGCAGCTGGGATTGGAATCATTGCGTGTTGATCTTCTGCCACTAATTCTTCTAAACCATGATCATATGCAAGCATATTCTCTCATGGACATCAGGTAAGATTGTGAAATAACATAATTGTTATCCACTGTACTGCTATCTAGAAAATCCTCAGTAGTGCAACTCCTTACTTTCATACCACTGCTTTAGTTCCAATAATAATTCTATATCAGACTGTGAAGTCTTTGTTGGCCTACTGCATTGTTTTGGTTAATAAGCCGCCCTCTGAAGTCTTTATTACTCAAGAAGTTTATTTCTGTGTCGACGAAGTTTTCCATTTTGTATTTTTGTGTATGATTTGCATCCACCTGCCATAACTTTAACCCGTCATACTGAATTTTGTTCCTCAGCCTTGGTTATTGCATATCAGTATTTCTGCTCTCTTTTTATTTTCAAGATCTGGTGAAAAATGGTAATGTGTAACCTCTTATGTGATGTAGTTTGGATACGTTCCCATATGCTGGAACGACGACAACCTGTGAATCATTGTTCATGGGAGTGCCATGCGTTACTATGGCGGGAGCAGTACATGCCCACAATGTTGGTGTTAGTCTTCTCAGCAAAGTAGGTGAGAAACCTTCTTTTTTCCTGACTATATTTGGGAGTAGTTTCTTTGTTTTTCTATACTGTACTTGATCTTTTCTCTTCCATAATGGACGAGTTAGGAAACAAATGACTGGAGTTAGAATTATATGGCAGTTGCTAACCATTGTCTTGCAGTCAAGATCACAACCACTTCACTCTTACTGTCTTACTTTTGTATTGCACGTGGATAGAATTTTGACTCGCCTTTTGGTTTTGGGATTTGGCCGAAAATGATTTCAAATAGCTAGAGATTTCGTAAATATCTTGTTTGTTTAGTGGAGTTTTGGGAATTCAAAGAGAAATTCTAATTTATAAAATATTATTGTTTAATTAACTTATTTGACAAATGATTAATACACCCCTAGCATTATCCCCTTTTCTTAAACTGAACATGACAATTTGGTCTTTTCTTATTCAAATCACTTGAGATTTGACAAACTCCTCTTCACGAAGTGGATTTCAACTCCCAAATCACTTGGGGGACCACAAGGTGATTTGAAATCACACTTCCAAATCCCACTTCATTTTCGTAATTAAACGTGGCATTTCGGCCAAATCACCTGGACCAACGAATTCGCTCACCAAATCTGAAAAAGCAAACGACCTTTGAATGTTTTGTAGCAAATGTCTTTCCATTTTTTGCCTCTTTGCATGTCGATTTTGTAACAGAGCACTTGAATGTATAAGCGATATGTTATTGGACTTGCGTGCAGGGTTAGGACATTTGGTAGCCAAAAATGAAGATGAATACATTCAACTGGCTGTAAACCTGGCTTCTAATGTTGATGCTCTTGCAAGGTTGAGAATGAGCCTTCGAGATCTTATGACCAAGTCGCCGCTATGCGATGGAGCCAACTTCATCCTTGGCTTGGAGTGCTCATACCGGGAAATGTGGCGGAGATACTGCATGGGAGACGTGCCATCTATAAAACGCATGGAACTCATACAACAGCAGCAAGGTAATTCAGATGTACCGAGTGATAACTCTCAAGCGACAACTATGTCGAGTATTATAAGCTCAAGAGACGAATTGCATGGGTCTATGAAGGAGAACGGATTTGCTGTTGTTGCTGCATCACCCGTGGTAAATAATTCTTGTGGTGAAAATGGTGTCAGTTAGGATATCAAACTGGCATTCGCCGAGACCAACCGGAAATGAAAAGGGCTCATCATGAGATATTGCATCAGCGCAAGTATAGAGAATATCTACAGCTGGATGAGAATTTAGCACTGTAACCGATGATTGAAACTAGAATTGATCTATAATGGTTATGAGTTCGATGTCATGCTGTTTGCTGTGTCAGGAGCAGAGATTTTTCGCAGGGAGAGAACCGGTACCGAGGACGTGAGCTTGATTTAGGGAGTTGGTGTTCTTTCCCCTTGGGACGATAGGCATTAGAATTTAGTTGGTTTCTTTTGTAAATGGAAATAGTTTAAGCTGTATTGTAGCTTGTTGTACTGGAGAGCTGAGATAAAAAGAAAGTAGATGGTAGTAGTTGATGATTTGGTATTCCCATCTGTTACATATGATGAACATTTGATTATATTACAAGAGAGCATATTCAGGCCGTACATTTTTCACTTTAACTAATGTACAACTCCGTCTTCGGGTAGGGAAATTCGTTTGCTGTGTTCACTACACTACAAGTATTGCATCGGCTTTGAAAGAGCCTTTGATTGGAGCGTATAATTTCCATAAGAATCGTAACAAGTTGTTGCAATGTTACAGTTTACTATTCCAACAGTTAGGCTATCACTTCTTTGCATGGATGATCAATCGAGCAAAATTTGGTCAATTGGTCCGTGTTTCTTCGTAGCGTCCTCAGCATCGGAAGGGATATTGTTCGGGAGAGCAAACAAGGCTTTTGAATTGAACATACGGTTACTCAATCAACTTAGGACAGCCTTGGGATGTACAGCCGACAAACAAGTTTGTTTCGAGAATCAAGGGCATCAATGTTTTAGAGGTTCAATTCGCAAAACCCATGCCATGATCGTAACGTTGAAAACAGTTGGATACGCACACTCGTCTGATAATATCGATACCTGTTACGGTAGGATTGCATTTCGAAATTACCTACATCTTCATTAAATAGAACCAACAATACTATGAGAATTAGTTTCCGTTCCTTTGAAGCATACACCATTTGTTTTTTTCTCTCTGAGGGTAAGCATACAGCAATTGCTAATAAGCTTTTTTTTCACCATGGCTACATCGTTTAATCTTTGACAGACGTCCTTAGTATCTTCACGTCATGAATGGGCCTGCAATTTGACAAATATAATTACAGGTTAGTTAGAATTTGAAAGAAGAATGTTAGTTAGAATTTAAACAGTACAGGTCCTTCGACAGGAACTAAGAATTCCACACAGGAACATGATGCTTAAGCTGCTGGACTGAGTCCGTTTTTCGTGGCAGAAATGTCATTTCAAATGGGTTCGATTACCTTATTCGTCTAAAGTTTATAAGAGCTGCAAAGCGTTCAAGAAGAAAGAAGCTCACCTGTCACTGTTATCAGTTTGGACGCTCCCAAGTCTTTTGATTATCTCCATCCCTGAGCATACTCTTCCGAAAATAGTATGTTTCCCTGCACAGTGGGACAACCAACATAAGGGCGTAAATCCTAATTACACACCAACCATCTACAGCAGGAGTTTGATTTTGAGAACCAACATTCAACTGATAACATGTCAATAGCACTCTTTTCTTATTTCGAAATCAGGTGCAGGAAACTTACGCTTCTAAATCAAAACCTGCAGTTACCTTCATATCCCATAGATGAAATAGTTTCATATCTTGCAGAAAGTTTGGAACTTTCAAAAAATAAATAAATAAACTAATGCAGGAAGCGAACAACTCAGTAGCATAGGGCATAGTCAAGGTGGCATACCATCTAGTGAAAGGCATGGCGCCAATGTAATGAAGAACTGGCTTCCATTTGTATCAGGACCAGCATTTGCCATGGATAGAATCCCAGCCCCAGTGTGCTTCAACTCCTTCTTTATCTCGTCCTCAAACTTCTTTCTATTCGCACAGAAAACATATAGCAGTCCATATGAGCCAAATACGAATCAAACCAGCATCACCCCTTCACCAGGAGATCAATATTGACCATCTCATTGTTCGAAAAGTCTACGATCTAATGCAATTAGGATTTAGTATAAAGAAACAAACATGAAACACTAACCCGTATATGGACTCCCCACCCCTTCCTGTCCCCGTCGGATCCCCACCTTGCACTATGAAATCCTGTACACAAACCAAATCAAAAGAAATTCCCAAATCCAGAAAAGAAACCTAGCTCACTGAACTGAACAATTACCTTGATAATCCGGTGGAATTTCACATTGTCGTAGTATCCTCTCCTGGACAGCTCAATGAAGTTCCTGCAAGTCTTTGGAGCGTGCTTGTAGTACAACTGCATATTAACACTCCTTGTCACGCCCCAAACAGACTACCAGAGGTAAAACAAACGGAACGAGTGAAAGATTTCAATGCCTCAACAGTGAAAGCTCCCATGGAAGTCTCCAGAGTCACCTCAGGTGCTCCACCATCGGCGGCTTTCCACATCGTTTTCGCCGACTAAGCTCCACGGAAACGCCAAAGTTCTTTTTGACTTCTTCCCGCGAGGTTTTCGCCGATTCAGAGTTTCAAGAATCATAGAGCTTCGCCGCGACTCAACGGTTCCGGGTTGGGCTCCACTTCGGTGTTGGAGCTGCAATTTTGGTCTCTGGCCCAAAATTGATGAGCCCATTTAGGTTTAAAAATTGGCCCAAATATGGTTTGGCACCTGGAAAATTGGCCCAAATATGGTTTGGCACCTGGAAAATTGGCCCAAATATGGTTACACTTCGGCTGATACATGGTGGCAATGATGATCAGAATTGTTGATATTTATTTCTTCCTCTTCAGGGATGGGCCATTGTTGGTCGTTGCCTCTGGGAGGGACACCATTCCTGTTGCAACATCAATAAGACGGTTAGCTCCAGAAAATGTCTTTGTTGTACAGGTTAAACGTCACATTATGTTAGTATTAGCTACGAGTTCGAGTATCTCTTGCTCATGTATGTTTATTCTTAGTTCTTGGTGGCTCGTGTGTTAATGATTGATGTTGCAGTATTGCAATGTATGATCTTTACAACAGATACAGCATCCGAGATCGAATCTCAGTAGGTTTGATCTGGTGACTACTCCCCATCACCACTACTACCCGCTGACTCCCCATGGTCAGCAACAAGTCCCTTGGTTTCTTCGGAGGTGGATAACCCCAAGAGAGCCTCCTGATAGTCGTGTGGTATGTAATCAAGTGTTCTTCAGTTTTACTCTGGGAGTTGTTGTGTTAATGTTTCGCAGTGGTTTCTTTATTTCAAAGGGTAGTGGAACTGGAAACTGAAGGACTTTATCTCTCGTGTTAAATGCCAGATACTCACTGTTGGAGCCCTTCATCAAGCTGATTCTGCTGCGTTAAGGGCTGCTGCTTCTTTCTGGCATGAAGAGTTGTAGCCGTTACCAAAGCCTCTGATTATTGTGAATATCGGTGGGCCCATAGGTTAGCAATCTTCGGAGTTTTCGATATGCTTATCCAACTAGTATGCTTAGTTAGTCAACTTTGCTAGATGGTTTGGGGTTGAGGAGTTCTTTATACAATTTTACCATTTATCTGCTTCAAATTATTATAGGAATGCAAGTTCAATAATGGCATTTCGAACCCTTCGTTGTCGGTAATTGTCGGTACGGTGTTGACCTTGCGATGCAGTTAACCGAGATGCTACAGAATGTTCTTTGGAGTTGTGGAAGCGTTAGAATATCCTTTTCTCGAAGAACCCCTGAGAAGGTAGTTTTGAGAAATTTTGTTCTTTTCTTTTCATAAACACTGCCACTCATTCTTTCCCTTTGCTGGTTGCAGGTGTCACAGGTGCTACTGAAACCTTTTTTTAGTAATCCTAAGGTTTGAATTTGGGATGGTGAAGGTATCAGTTATAAATATCGTCTAAGAATGTTTCTGAGTGTAGTTTCTATCTGAAGGATGGATATGATGATTATCCTTGGTTTTGACTACGTAGGTCCAAATCCACATATGGGACATCTAGCTTGGGCTGATGCGTTTGTCATCACAGCCGATTCTGTAAGCATGTTGAGTGAAGCCTGCAGTACTGGGTAATTACACCTTCTAAATCTATTGTTAAACCGAAATTGGTACATTCTCACGATCCACCCGGCTTCGGCTGCAGGAAGCCTGTATATGTCATTGGGGCTGAAAGGTGTACATGGAAGTTTGCCGATTTCCAGAAGCGTTTGAAGCAATTTGGAGTGGTCAGACTATTCACTGGCCAGGAGAACGTAAGTTGACAATATTCTGTGAATGCTCAATCTTAAATGAATATGGTGGTCATGTTCCAGGAAGCGCTAATATCAGTTAACCATTAACGAGAGCGAAATAGCAAAGGTTGCACAACTTCACCATTAGCTTAAAAGTTGTACATCTTACAGGTATCAGAGAACTGGACCTACTCTCCACTGAATGATACTGCAACGGCAGCTACTAAAGTCGCCGAAGCGCTTTCAGAGCGCGGATGGATTATATCTCCATCACCATGAAGTTCTTCCAGCTTCAGGAGGCAACAAAGAAGCCGGTTCATCGCCTGTAACTTAATCGGAGGGTGGCGAAATGCAAACAAGGATGCCCGCAAATTTGTGCAAAATGCTTAAGAGGCAAGATCTTGTATGGCTGCTTGATCCGTTGATTTGATTGCTCGTGTTATTATTCATGTTAACCCCAAAAATCCATAATGGTTGATTTTTTTTCCAATTACACAATGTTGTGATCACTACAAGCAAAATATTAAGTTCATTTCTGGAGTATTCCGACTGGTGAATAAACTGAACCATTTGGCTTGGTTTTGTATTTTTGTTCTAAGATCAAGTTCCAACCATTGATTTCTTATTTTATTGCACATTTGTTGTTTGGTTGACTCGACTTTCTTATTAAGGAAGCAGGAACAACCACTCTGCAAATTATCCCATTGCAGAACCCAAAAAGAAGAAGAAGAAAAACCAATCCAAAACCAACAACTCCCCTTTCTAGTCCATTGAGTTGAACTAACCCACACTTAGATCCCCTCAAGCGAACTCCTCCCCTATTTAATCTCCTTCATTCCACCCCACATTCTCATCACCTTCAAACTCAACCACAACTCGTTCATCAAGCACAGCACACTCTTCTTCTTCATAACCGAAACATGTCAACCACCATCGATGTCCCGGAGTCGAGCTCAGTAGCCAAGGGGAAAGCACCACTCATTGCACTGGCCAAGCATGGCAAGTCAGGTGGGTACCATAGAGGGGTAGCCATATTTGACTTCATCCTCAGGATTGGCGCTGTAATATCTGCACTAGCAGCAGCTGCCACCATGGGGACTAGTGATGAAACCCTCCCTTTCTTCACTCAGTTCCTGCAGTTCCAAGCCAGCTATGATGATCTCCCTACTTTCCAGTACGCGTTCTCGAAAAACCATCTCATCGAAAAATATAAGCTAACAAACATCGTCCTTGATCAACTAATGATTTGAGAAAATTGTGCAGGTTCTTCGTGATAGCTATGGGGATCGTTGGTGGCTACCTTGTCCTGTCCCTACCTTTCTCCATCGTCTGCATTGTTCGTCCCCAGACTGCTGCTCCACGCTTCCTCCTCCTCGTTCTCGACATTGTAATGATTCCATACATCGATCTCTCATGCTATAACTAACTGGTACGAAACTTGACATAAACTTGTTATAAAAACTTTGGTGGCAGGTGGTACTGACCCTGAACACCGCAGCAGCATCTGCAGCGGCGGCCATAGTGTACTTGGCACACAATGGGAACAGCAACACAAACTGGCTAGCAATATGCAACCAGTTTGGTGACTTCTGCCAGAAAGTGAGCGGATCTGTGGTGGCGGCGTTTGTGACCGTGCTTATCTTCGTCATCCTAATCATCCTCTCTGCTGTTGCTCTCAGGAGGCACTAGAAGTTTGGGAGAAGGAAGCAGTGGGCGATCATTTGTGTTTGTAACGTTGATGTTGGTGATGAAATATTGTTTGTAATGGTGAATGTTTAGTTACATTTGGTGCGTGAGAGTGGTGATCACTCTGTGTATGACACTAAAAGATTATGAAATGGGAAGGTGGCTTTAAACCTGCTACGTATCTGTTCCGCTATTTTGATAGCTTATGAATACCTTGCATTCGATGTACATTCATTATGTTCCATGTCAAGATAACTTGTTCCTCGTCCTTGTGTTTACGCTATTGTATTAATCACTGATTGTATATCTATCTCTTTGATCCGTTAGACAGGTGGAATTTTAATGGGAATGGAAAAGTTGGCTCTCAAAATGCATTTTGTCCGGATCTAAATTTCCTGCTTGAATGAGAAAATCTTCAAAATTCCATCCTACATTCCACTTTACAAACGTACCATCTTGTGTATCTCTTTTGCCGATATAGACAAGGAATGGAGGCGAGTACCATATAAGAGATAAATATAACATCAATGTCCGTATGTAAGCTGCGCCTGAATCCGAATTCCCTTAAACCTTCAAATCGCCAGCACATAACGCAACTAACTACACCACCGAAACATTAGAATTCCTATTTGAGCAGGTTCGTCGTGGTTTATCAGCCATCCTCGTGATTTCAGGAGTTTATCTCTCTCTCTCTCTCTCTATATATATATATATACCCGCTCATTATTATCTCAAATATGGGCCGTTCGTTTTGAAGCTCAATTTGGGCCGTCTGAAATTTTTTTAAATTTTCAAAAATAAGAAAAGTAATTTACTAAAAAGGCACTCTACTTAAATACAGTAATTAATAAATCTACTATTTTTCAATGGTGAATTCCTTTCTGCTTTGGTCATCATTCATTTCCTTCTTGTCAAGTTTTCTGCCCTTGCTTCCTACTGCCTTATTCCGCAAAACAACTTTTCTGCTGAGTGGTAACTGACTTTGGGTTGTTTCAGTATCTGTTATTGTTTCTGAACCAGCAATTACATGAATGCTTGAGGGGACTGGTGCTGTTAGCCACGATGAAAGAAAACTTGTTTTGGCTTAATCTTAACATTCTTTTGGCTTCATTTTGGGTCTCTTGCTCAGGTATCATTGTTAACAGGCCTAGAGATGCCTCCCAATCATCTAGGTATCCTCCTGATCATTTGGAGCAAGACCATGCAGGTTCATCGATCAAATTTATCAATACACCCGCTCCTAAAGGATGAGCAGAATGGCAGAAGTATTATACCTTCTTCAAAACTAAAAGATAAAATTTCTTCTGAATTAGGTTGACAAATTAGCAGAGAATATGCCATTAGAGAAAAAGCCTCGAATAACTACATAAATGTCGCTTTTTAAAAGTGTACATTGTTTTGTGAGGCTTCATTAGTATGCCTTCATGGTTTCTTTCATAACTTAAATGATACTTGTTTTCTCCAACATGCTAAAGATTTTTATTTTACAATGTCCGTTTTTTCAATTTTTCCATTAACTACCCTCTGGAGTTGTATATATTTCAATCATTTGAGGTTAATGATGTTAGCAATGCAATTAACATCATCCCTTAGTTGGTTATTCCGGATATTTTATCAAATTGCGAATAATAATGACCCACCTTGTTTACATTGATGCATTTTTTGTATTTATCAATTCTGCACTTTTTTGTTTTGATATTGCTTGATTATTGACCTATGTCGAGCAGTCAAGTTCCTATGAAATTATCAACTCATATAAAGGCAATTTTTTCAAAAAAAAGAAGACAAATTTCTATGTGTCTCAATTATATCCTTTCTTGCGATCATTTGTATAATGCAATTATGCTCAAGGAAGGTGGATTGCAGACAACAGGCGACCTCTATATTCTGGAGTTTAATGTAAACAATGGTTGTTTGGAATGTGGGCATGTAAACCATTTTCTCGAACAGATTTTCATTAGAGGGATATAGATGTCAAGCAGAGAACTGTAAAATGAATGAATTTGAACAGTCAAAATTCTTAATCAGTTGGTTGGTTTCATTGCAAACCCTATAGTTTTGAATTATAAAAGTCGGCTTGTAGGGATTCAAGTGACAACCATGTTTTACTTATAGTATTATGCAATTGTTGTGAGTACTATGAAGATGTTATGATGATTTAAACTAAATTAGTCAAGGTTAATTGCTCGTTTGACACAATTGAAAAGTGGTAGACCTATTAATTACTGTATTTAAATAGAGTGCCTTTTTTGTAAATTATTTTCTTTATTTTTGAAAATTAAAAAAAAAATTGGGCGGTCTAGATTGAGCCTCAAAACGAACGGCTCATATTAGACAAAAATAATGGGTGCACCCAGTGCACCGGGTATATTGAAGCATTATATATATATATATATATAGGTACTGGTACCCTGACACATGACGTAATACTATTGGCCTTATAATTAATATACTGATGTTTCATTTAAAATCCTTAAACTTAAACTTATCATACAGTTTAAGCATTCAATATTTTGCAAACGAAATTGTCAACGAATCAAATTTAACACCGTTCCTCAACGTCATCTTAATTAAGACCCGTTTGGTATTTCACTTTGTTGTTTTCTAAATTTCATATCTTAATATTTTACCTAACAAATAAAATACGTAATCTTATAGAGATGAAGCTTTTTTTGTGATGGAACTTTGTTATTTCACGTGATAGTTCGATCATCTGAGGATAACTGAAAGCTTTTTCCTAACTTGTTGCGCGCATATTTGATTTGGGATTGAATACCGAGTTTTGGGGACAATTACCGAGTCTCTGAATTGAAATTCTACGTGTTGCCTTCACATACAAGTTGCAACTCATGTGCACGACGGTGATATTTTCCTCAGCACCAGTGGCGCCATCATTGAAGACATTATTTAGCTGTTGACCTATTTTTCATATTTCACCTTCGGACTGTTCGCTAATCAATTAATAGAGCCGCCCATTCTATAACATACCTAACTCTTAAATATTTCTAAAAAATGTTAACCACCCAAAGAAAGAAACCCTTGACAAAAAGTATCCAGATGAGATTAATTACCATCGTATCAAATTCATATGATCATATATATTGGGATATAATCAAAAGTAAAGATCCAAACTGGAAAGATAACCGCCTCAACCAACTAGAAGGCGAAACGCCGCCTTGTCCTTTGAATTAGTAACAACTGCCATGCCATCACCACGGTTCGTCACTATATAAATACTAACCCCACAAACCTCTGATCACCCTCCACATCCTACATCGCACACCACTATCCCAGCAGTGAACATCCTTCAAGTTCTTCATCTTCCTACTTACCTTCTACATCGTCGATCCTAGACATGGCCCCTATCCCAGAAACGTTCGTCCTACACTTTGTAGCCAGCATAATGATGTTCGTGCATGAAACGGGCACCATCGGCAGCCTCGGTGTGGAGCGAACGTTCGTATTGGACCCGACCAAGATTCTCACTGACAAAGACTATGTCGAAGAGAAAGTGGAAGAGATGGTGGACGAAATGGACATACCCTATTCCCCACGCATAGACAACAAAGTAATCGAACTTGCGAGGCATGTCTACGAGCGGCGTCCAACCCGCTCTAACGCAGCCAATCAGCCGATTGTCTCCTTAGGGGTGGTTGTGTTTCATGGCGTTCTTGAAGCTGTCAACGGCGAGTTCGATAGTCAGGCCCCCATTCAGCACGAGGTTGTTGTCCCTCCTCCTGAAGAACTCCAGCATGCGGACGACGACGAAGACGAGGAAGATCAGAATGAGAAGGATGAGGATGACGTTGAGAAGAAGGAAGAGCATCCAAAGGACGATACGCCAAAGTGAAGGGATAAATTATGGTTTCTAGTACACTCTTTGTTATGCAGGGACTATGATGAGTATGTTGATTGCTGGAACTATGAATAATATTACTCCAATCATAAATTTAATAATTCTCCTCCGTGGGACGTTTGTTATTATGGAATCTTTATTATTGCCTTTTATTTTGTACATGCATGCAAGTATATTCAACCCTGCAATTCTAGTTCTAACATGCATACACTCATACGAGAATACCTGAGTCTCATAGCTTGTTTCAAGGAACATTTGTGAAGATAATGATTGTAATCAGTATTCACGTTGTGCTATGTACAATTCAGGATCGCAAGATTCAAAATCCATGAGTCATAAAATCCGACCAGAAAGGTGCAATCGATGCAAATGATTTTAAATATAATTGGTCCACATCATTATAAAAATTGTTTTGAAATAACTGGTGTGATAAAACAGAATATAACCGTATAATAAAACAGAATATAATTTTGATAACTCTCAAAAACTTAATTTATAATTGAATTTCAGACATAAAGCATGAGTAAAATCAAGTCAGCTGTGTCCAAATTTTTTTATAATTTGTTTCTAAGAATTCCAAATTTCAATTTAGCTAGTGGTTGTATGGTCATATTCACCAAATTAAAAGACCATTAATTTTCTGAAAAGCTAAAATCCCACCCAATCCCAACATGCAAAAGAATATCAAATATGATTGAGGAGTCAGTAGCCTAAAATGCTATCTGGGTCAACCATTTAATTCTTTTTAGTTAGAAAACAACTAATGTTTACATTACATACATCCAACCTCCAACCCAGGATTACTTACGTCCCACGCCACACAGAAAAAAAACCCTAAACCCTTTAACAAGAATGGCAAACGTTACACTAGCTGGTATAATAATAATGGTCGCCACCTTCTCCACAATTATTCAACCATGGAATTAATTAAGAACGAACCAACTCCTCTAAATCAACCATCATATATATAAATCTCCAGTCCATCAACACTAATCACCATTCGCCACTGCCAAATTAAACTAATCAAACCCTAGCTCCTATTGTCTTCTTCCTCTGTTCTGTAACTGTTCTGAACGGAAACAGGGGAAGCAGCAAAATGTCGACTTCAATTGAGATGACAGAGGAAAGCAGCGCTGTGGCGAAGGGAAAAGCGCCTCTGATCACCACAACTACGTACAGCCACGACGACGGTCATGCAAAGGGAAGAAACGATAGCAATAATTATAAGACTGTTGGTGGGTACAAGAAGGGAATTGCCATTTTCGACTTCGTCCTAAGGCTAGCAGCCGTCGTTGCTGCTCTGGCTGCTGCTGGTACAATGGGGAGCAGCGAGCAAACCCTCCCCTTCTTCACCCAGTTCTTCCAGTTCCAGGCCAGTTACGACGACCTCCCTACCTTCCAGTAAGTACACTTGCTTTTTTTCGGGTTTTGGTTTAACCAAAAATGGAATGTTAATTTCGGTTTTCGGTCAAATTTTGGTCAGGTTCTTTGTGATCGCAATGGCAATCGTGGGAGGCTACTTGGTTCTGTCTCTCCCGTTCTCAATCGTCCTCATCATCCGCCCACAAGCCGTAGCTCCGAGGCTGCTACTCGTGCTCCTTGACACGGTGGCTCTGACTCTGAACACGTCAGCAGCAGGGGCAGCGGCAGCGATAGTGTACTTGGCTCACAACGGGAACTCTAGCGCCAACTGGCTCGCAATCTGCCAGCAGTTCGGCGACTTCTGTCAGAAAGTCAGTGGAGCAGTTGTCGCTTCGTTTGTGGCAGCTGTGGCCTTGATGTTCTTGGTTGTCCTCTCTGGCTTGGCTCTCCGAAGGCATTAGTTAACTAATTAACGTGTGCAGAAAGCAACTCAAGATCAAAGATTCAAATCCCCTGTTTTTCATTTCTTTTGGTTACATTTTCCCAATTCATCTCCATTGTTAGTTACTCGTCTGAGTTTCGTGCTTGTGATTTGTGAACCAAACTTATTATTCTGGATTGTGAAATGTTGGAATGAGAAGAGATTTACTACCACATTGGAATGGGATGCTCTGTACTCACAAATCACATCAAGTCATTTATCTGTTTATTCTAAAGTTATCATATCGTTTTCATTGATTTCTTCAACAATTCCAATTTTCAAATCCATGTCATTCATTTTAAATAGTCTATATTGTTAGTGGGCTATCCGGTGTATTACGGGCTTGGTTTAATTAGGGTTCTCGAGTACTTGTTGTGATTCCTAGTTACCCTAATACACTATGATTAGGATGAGGCCCACCGAGGTCAAGGCGGTCAACTCTCTAGACGGTTAATGCTAAGATTGTTAGACTATGTCTAGGAGGTTAACCTTTACTTTATATTTGACTTTCGCCAAGGGCCATCAACACTCAATATACTTCCAATCTCGGCTACGCAATGTTGATAACGGCTTGCCTTTATATAGGTAACGACAACCACAGAAGCATGACCGAAAAAGTGCAAACCTTCTTCCACTTCTTATTCAAGATATGACTATATTTTACACTGACATGCAACAAACTTATGAAACAAAGAGTCCGGCCGGCCGCCGGTACCTTTATTCAATTTACAGAACACGCGCGGCATAAAGATACATGAAACAAAGCAACGACGACGACACACTTTATATGACGCTAGAAGAAGGCCGACTGTATATATAGTACACACCATTTCATCAGCTTAGAAAATGCCTGCTGGCCTACGGCCGAGAGAGGCGGCGGCAGGTGTGCCACCGCTGCCACCACCGCCGCCCTTGTATCCCGAACCTGACCCACTTCCCATGCCAAACCCACTACCTCCTGCGCTGCCTCCACCGCCACCTTGACCACCACCTCCTCCACCAAAGCTTCCACCAGTGCCTGGATCCACCCCGGAGCCACTCCCTGCCCCGAGCCCAGACCCAGAACCAGTCGAACCTCTTCCGCTACCCCCACCAGCTCCCCCTCCTCCCCCTCCTCCTCCGCCGCCAACACGAACCCCGGCAGCAGGAGCAGGTGAAGGCGACGTGGGTGTTGGTGGGTTGGCGGCGAGACCAATGCTGATCATGTGTAACAACACAATCACCAACAAAAGATGTCGACCCATACTTCGTATTATATTGTCGGAATTGTATGTTCTATCGTCTATATGTATGTGGGGAAGTACTGGAGTTGCATGCCTTTATATAATGGGTAATTTGTAACTGCTACTAGAGGATTCTTCATGCATGTGTAATTAATTTATTAATTTACGGTTAGCGGCCAAACGTTACGACATCCATCACCGAAAGCCACGTTCATGCTTCGCCATCATTGAACCCATATGATATGACCATGCATGAACATGCATATCTTTCTTTGTGTAGTTTATTAACATGTCTAGCTATCTTCTCCAATCAATTTAAATTTTACCATGTTTGATCCACTTAAGTTGGAATGGCTAATCATATATCCGTTGGTTAAACTCTTGTCAAAAAATGCAAAAACATATACATTGTGGTTATCTTCGAGTAATAACTTGTCTTGATTTCTGAAGATTAAATCTTGGTTGAAACAAAATTTTTATTATGGATCACACTTCACCTGAAGTCTGCATGTTTGTTCTTTTGGATGATAAAAAAATGTTAGAATTATGAGAATACTTATCATCACGACAATTATATATAAAATTGGTTATCTAATTAAAAAATATTAAACATAAAATGTTTTTGTAGGTTTAGTATATTTATGATGCATGCATATTGTAATTTAGAAATTTCTTTTTTGTTAACAAATGTATATTAGTATTTGCATACTATAATCTAAAACTAACAAATGTTTTGATTTAAATAAATTTCGAAATATCACTTCGCGGGATATTTCGATTTAAAAGGAGGATAATGTTTTTTTCTAAAAGAGCAATACAAATGTTGTTAAGAAAGCTTAGGTCACCTTATTTGATCTTTTCGGGAAAGCAGGAGCAAACATTGAAAATTGAGAACGGAACAGTCGACGGAAATCCGGCGCACGGTGGCAAATTTTCTGCAATCATTCCGAACTCCGGAAGCTTCCTGCTCACACTAAACTTGGGAAAAAGTTGGACTGCTTTACACTCTTCGCGGCAGAGGCTCTCTCAGTCGGTTCAGTCTCGCTCGCAATATCCCACCGAAAGTGTTTGAATCGGTCGGTTAGGGTGTAAAAATGTCTCAGACGGGGAAATTGATGCCGAATCTAGATCAGCAAAGCACTAAGGTCCTCAATCTCACCGTGCTTCAGAGAATGGATCCATTTATCGAAGAGATTCTGATCACGGCCGCTCACGTCACTTTCTACGAGTTCAACATCGACAATAGTCAGTGGGTACGTACGCTTTCATTTGTCCATCATCTTTTTTCCTCCTGATTTTTTAAGAGATGGGAATTCAAACTACGAGATCTGATGGGGATCGAATCTTGATCTGACTTCGAAAGTGTGATTGTAGGGTCGGAAGGATGTCGAAGGATCTCTATTTGTGGTTAAGAGGTATTATAACTTCTGAATCCTTTATTTGTGCTTGAAGTTGTCGGCTATACTCAGCTCAATTGACATCCTATTTAGCGCTTACCATTGCTTTGCTACTGACTTCTTATTGGTTAAAGGAATGCTCAGCCTCGGTTTCAGTTCATCGTAATGAATCGGAGAAACACAGGTTTGCAATTGCTGCAATAGTTGAGTTCTAGCACTGTTTTTGAACTAGCAATGAATGATGTTTAGCTTCACTTTCATTGCCATGTCTGAGAAACAAACGGTTCATGAATGGACAGAAAACCTGGTGGAGAATCTATTAGGAGATTTTGAGTATGAGATTCAGCTTCCCTATCTGTTGTATCGGAATCCAAATCAAGAAGTTAATGGGATATGGTTTTACAATCCACGTGAATGCGAAGATGTAGCCAAGCTCTTTAGCAGGTATTCCTTCCTGTCTGGTACATTCGGGACATTGGCCACTAGCACGGGAATTTAATATGCTTGATCTGTTTGAAGAAATGTATGTGAAGTTGAATAGTGACTGCCTTTAGTTTATCATTTTTCCTTAACTCCTTGTTCGCATGGCTGTTCAAATAGATGGGAATGGAACTGGAAAACTGGAAATAAGTTGTTCTTCATCTCCTACTACCTATTCTCATCTTTTATAACCATAAGAGCTCAGCGTTAGAAAGACGTGTAGCTATTTTCTATATTCTTAATAGATTTAATGCTTTTATTCAGAACTCTAGCAGAAAAATAGAGGTTTTAAAATAAATGGAAGTCCCTAATAGACATTGTAAGCATTATATGGCCATGTATTACTATTATTTATCCCCCCCCCCCCCCCCCCCCCTACACCAGTCCCCTGAGGTTGAAGTGCAAACACACAGGCCAGTCCTTGCTTTGAATTTTCTTAGAGTTATCTGATCATAGTGGCCACATCTTAGGAAATTGGTTGAAAAGGCAGTCGGACTTATCCAATAATGATTTCTTGATTCATCATTGTCCAATTTCCGTTATATTTTTTGGATGTTATCAATGCCCTCTGACTGTTATTGTTCTCTGTGTTCCAGGATTCTTAATGCATACTCAAAGGTTCCTTCAAAACCTAAAGTGCCTTCAAACCAGCGGTAATTGAATCTAATAATTTTTTTTTTTTATGTCCTGACTTGATCACTGTCTCTCCCTTCATATCAACCAAGTATTGTGGTGATGAACATATTCTAGGCTGCATATTTATTTATGTTCACCCATGCATATCAGCATATGAACACCCATCCATATTGTTTCTATGAGTTCTGAACATTTTGCATTGAGTTGAGTTCTGTTTAATGACAAGCTTGTGCTGTCAAAGGCATTTTACATTTTTTGTTCTTTGTTACGCTCATCGCAACTTTAATTCAAATGTGCAATGTTCTCTCATTGGAGAGTTTTCAGATATTAAACTTACAGTATTATTTCAAGTTTTGAAGTTGCATATTGTTTCATTAATGCGTTGCTCAAGCGAACTGTGCAGCTCATACTGTATTCTTTTTATCTTATGTTAGTGAGTTTGAGGAGCTTGAAGCAGTTCCAAACATATCAGTGATCGAAGGACCACTGGAGCCATCACCAATGCCTAGTGTTGCATCTGAGGTTCCTCATGATTCTTCATTTGAGAATTTCTTTAGTGTACGTCCACTTAGCTTCCCTGCCAATCAGTCAAAATTTGCACCTTTTTTGTCTACCCATGAATGTGCTATACGGGAATTCTTTTGTTTTGGAGTCTACCACTTGCTTTATTACTTGTCACGCACTTTTGAATGTCCATCATGGTTGCCTTGTTTATTTATTGTTCCTAGACATTTTACATATATACAACAAGCCTTGAATGCTTCGTTACTGTAGCAATATTAACGAGAAAAACTGTGAACATCGGAATAGCTAGAATGTGAACATCCATCTTCTATTCATTTGGTTGAAATGTGTATAATCTACTACTGAGTTTTTCGGGTCATTCATCCAACAAAGTATCCACTCCTAAAATTAAAACCAAAAACACCATTTGCAAAGATTGGTCTGTCTATCGGTAGATCACTGTTTTTCATAATGTTTCCTATTGGCAAGTTTGCATCAATTATGAGCTTGATACCAAAGTAACCATAGAACTGAACTTGTTACTAAATTATTTGTTTTTAGAAGTAACCTTGGTGCTCTAGATATATAAGATACCTATTTGCTTTAATTTCTTTAGTCATGTCTCATTTTCACCAGATTATTTTTCTGTCAATTGCAGGCAGGTGCAAATATTGGCAACACTGCTCCCAGTATGGCAAACTCTAGACAAAACTACCATCCTTCGTCATCGGTAGCCAATATGACTAGTGCTGTCTCGTCTCCCTCATTAACCCCTCAAGTCCTACCCCTCCCTCTTTCATCCATCTCGGGTTCAAAGGCTCACCACGAAACCCCTGATTCAATGAGTGCTGGCAATCGGATTGCCAGTCTGCTGAAGCCTTCTTTATTCTCTGTGCCATCTGCCACTTCATCTTCGTTGATGATACCTCCTGTCTCTTCATCTCTCCCTACTGCTGCTCAAAATCAACCTGTAAGCATGCAACGGTCATACGGCGCCCCAATGCTTCAACCTTTCCCCCCTCCCACTCCACCTCCATCTCTTACTCCAGCTACTGCCACTACACCTCTTCTTAGCCGAGACAAAGTCCGCGATGCACTTTTGAAGCTTGTTCAGGTGGCACTTCTGTTCTTTTTTTCTATCTAGTTCTTGTTACTTACATCTGTCATTTATTGCATTCACTCGAATTTTGATATTCTGTTGGATCATTCTTATCTTATTGTTGTCATCGTGTCAGATCTCAATAGTCTTAGAACCTGATGGATAGATGGGATCTGTTTCCGGATACTCGCTGAATTGCTTGAACTTTGGATCATATTTCCAATTAGCTGGTTCAACTAACTCTATTCATGGTGGCAGGACGACCAATTCATCGACATGTTTTATCAAGCTTTGACAAAGGTACAACATACATGAAAGAATCCATGGTTGAAGATAAGTGGGCTTTCATGGCTGGCTGCGGTCAGAAACTGCCTTCCCGGCCAGCCGATCTTTGTATCCTGCGGGCACTAGTTACAGTGGAGTCTGCTGTAGAGGGCCTTAGTTTGTTAGGGATCGTTAGCAAGCTCAACTCTGTGCATTACTCATCCCACATGTTGTAAAGTTAGAGGATTAGGAACAGACGCTTTGTGGTTTCAGACTGTAATGTGTAGATCATCAAGGACCTTATGTTGGATAAATACTCTTTAAAAATACATTCAGATTATAAATTTCAAGACTCTTCAAACCACTGCCCACCCCAGTTTTGTCATGCATAGAAGAGAATTACACAGGGAATTAATTAATTAAATATGCATAAATAATTATTTAAAATCACATCAGTTTGGGAGAAAGAAGCAACTTAAAGAAAGTGGTGATGGAGCAAAACAACAAAAGATGAGTAGATCACACATTTTTTATTCTGATCACCAACTCAAAATTGTTAATCTCCCTTTTGTTGCCTGCATCTTTCAGCCTTGTCTTTTTAGCATGAGGAGAGTCGTTCATCCTACTACTACTGCTTCCTCGTGATTGACCTGCCACCTTCCCCGTATGCCTACTCGCCGCCGGCACTCGTTGTGCTGTTACCATCTCACCTGAAAACTCCCCCACTTTCAAAATATTCCTTTCACCTACTAAAAATTGTTTAGCTGGCAAACAAGCCTTGCTTCGTTGTTTGTTTTCCTTTTTATTAAGACCAGTTGAGCAGAAAATTAGTAATCGTGGTTCCTAACATCAACGTAATATAATCATAACATAAGTTTATCTCGCAAGTAGTGTAATGTGTATTAGACATTGAAAATTGTATAGCATACAATGACATATTTTCACGATATGACCAAAAAGTCTCTACATGATACATTAATTCAAACTTAAATACTAATGCTCATTGCTCAACCATTCATCTCAATGGTGACATAAGGGGTGGGTGAACCCAAAGAACGGTCCAAAGTTCCTTAGCCAATACAAGATCGAAGAAGGAAATAAAATATTGTATAGGTGTCCGTACATGGAGAGAACTAGATTTGAACCTGATACCCACATGTCGTCAACACATAACTCTACAACCAAAATAAATAAAATTACTAACTAAAAGTTAAAATACAAACGTGGTGTATACTTTCCTCTCACGTTAACATTACACATCAGCACAACACATACATAATCTCATAATTTCGTATCAAAATCTCACAAGTCACAACTATACAAATCTTTTGAAAAATCATCTCTAAAATTAGAGAACAAAATCAAAGTGTCTAATGTGCACTTTGTCTACAAAAAAAATATAATTTTTCTACTGATTTTCAGTATACTTTTTGTGTATGAAAATTGGTTTGGGGCATCCTTCTTCATCGCCTCAATATGAGAAGCAAGGCAAGAGAGGCAAATATCAACACTGCAGACGCTACGCACATTGTGTCCATTGCCCCTTCTGCCCTCCGTTTCCTCTCTCTACGCTGTCGTTTCAACCCCTGAAACTCTTCGTATTTACTCCTCCCTCTTTCCTTCATCATCCCCTTTTTGCCCTCGAACGTCTTATCCAAAATCCCCATACTGTCCTTCCCGTTTATGTACATTCCGTCCATGTTCTCCATCTGCAGGCTCACCTCCCTCACGTGCATTGCCCCTTCCTGGACCCCACCCCCACACGTGACCACTATCCCGCACTGAACAAACTCCAACGCTGTCCCTCTCTCTCCGGCCAATATCACCCCGAATCGCGCGTGAACGTCCCCGCTCAGCCAGTGCTTCTGAACCGATACAGGGCGGTGGCTCGACAGGTTCACCGCCCGCCGCCCTTCCGGATCGATCAGAACCCAGCTCAGCGTCAGTTCCTCCGCTAGATCCTGGCAGGCCGCCTCCGTCTCCGGCCTCGGTATCCTAGTCGGACACGTGTCCTTTGGATCCAACAAATCAATTCTAAAAGGCGAGCACCGGAACCACCCCGTAACAGTCTCGGTCTCCACCGCCCTGCTGAAAATCAGCTCCCCACGGTGGTAGATATCCACCGCGGAAATCAATTCCTCCGAGAATATTATGTCCGAATCGGATTCCGCTGGTTTGGAGTAAGGCTCCATATCGGCGACCAGAGGAAAAGAAGCGGAGAAGAAGGATCGGTGGCCGTTGGGGAAAGTAGATATCACTTCCTGAACGTGAGGGACGTCGGTAGACGGCCACGTTGACCGGCATACATTCTCCCACAAATTCTCCTGAGAAGCGAGGGAGCTTAGCTCGGTGGAGCAGCAAGCGGCGGAGAGGAGTGCGACGCCGTCGAGCCTCGTCAGAATATGCGCCCGGATAATATCCTGGTGAATCGCCGACAGAGAGGCGGAGGACGACGCTTCTCGATCGCCTGAATTAGAAGCCATTGCTAGTAATAACAGATCGCTTTTCAATTTCAGTTCCAGTTCCAGGCTACAGCGGATTTCGAATTCCTTTTTGACTTTTTGATCAGTTGGAAATAGAAATGCAGAGAAGGCTACTCTCTTTAATTACAAACACTTCCGATTTGAATGGATTGAGTGTCGAGGATACCTGACAACGGAGTTATATATAGGGCTTCCGATTTATGCGGGCCCAATCGAGTATGAGCCGGAATTGACGCGGGTACCATTGAAGTGGAGAAATAATTACGGCTTGTGCCATTCTGTTAGCAGAGATGGCAGGCCGTGTTCGGCCGTCTATTAGATTTATTTTGACCTAAAAAAAGAACTTGGGTGCGAAAGGGACGGCAGAAACGACAATGGGCTTTTGAGTCATTTAGTGGTGCACGGTGCTGGAGGCGTATTCGTTACGTGAAGGAGGTTTGATGATGGGCTTAATAATTCATTTTAAAATATGTTAATGTTACTGTCATTGAAAACTTTTTTTATTGCTACGTATGGCGGGTGATGGAATAATTACCAACTGCTCCTTTACTTTTATTTAGTGTTAAATTGGAAAAACGAATATTATGATATTCGAGATATCATGATATTGAATGATATTGATATAAAGTGGAGTATTATTGTTTGGTATGGCTTTGTGTCAAATTACTTATTTACCCCCGACTTATGACTAACGGTGACCCATAATAAAAAGAGGGTTTGACTAACCAATATTTATTCAAAAATTACGTAGATAATCAACTCAAAATCTTAATGACGTAAAATGGCAATAAGAGACCGTTTCAATTGAAAGAAGCAGCTAGGACAACAGTGGTACTCATACCAATCTCACATTTAAGTAGATGTTTAGATTTATTTGTCAATGGCATGACAAAAAAAAGTATTAAAAAAAGAGAGAGTTTTTTATAAAATTACAGAAGATAAAAAAGGTAAAAAAAAAAAGAAATTGTTAGGCTCTTGTAAACTTGCTCCTTCTATGTCGAGTAGCTGTTTATCCTCCTCTATCCATTGGATTGGTAATTCGTAGAGGCAGCTGCCAATTCAATAACGCGGCTTAATAGTTGTCATTTTGATTGCCTTGTATTAATCCTGCAGCTTATGATTATTATTATTCAGGAAAAAATTGATATTGTTATGTACTATTTAAGTTTTAAATTTTCTTTTGCAGAATTTGTGACCTTTCTGACTCGATCGATGCACAACTTGTTACACAAAGTCTCCCCAAGCTAAGCATATTATTAAAAAATCCACGAGGTCATAAAGCTTCCGATTCTCATAAAATATGTTAAACTTTTGAATATATATTAAGGACACATATCATCACAATTTTGACAAAATAGAGGATTGAAGTAGTAGGTGGTGAACATGGCAATTTGCCAAAATAGGTGGGGTGTGCAAATGGCCTCGCATGCCAAGATTTTTATATCTAAAAAAACGGAATAGACCTCTCAATCAATACATAGTATATAGAAAAAATGGAGTAAATATTATATAAGTGTTTGTATACGAAATATGACTAAATCGTCATTACACAATCCTACCATCAAAATTAACTTTACTTGGATTGAGAATCGAAGTTATTACTGTCGTGGTTGATTTACCGGAGGGTCTTCATTTGACTGTGTTCTTGGATTTGTATGATTTCAAATTAATTTTTTTATCCATCAATCATTGGTTTTTTTTTCATCTGAGTAGATCTTTTCAGTCAATACAAGATGGAAAACAGAAATAAACATAATATTGGTGTCCATAAATAGGGTATGGCTGAATTCGAACCCGGTACCTCCAGATCTTCAACTACACAACACAACCAACATCGCTACTCCACGTAAACTAACCAAACATTTTGTTTAAGAAAATAAATTTAGTAAAATGGATTCGACTAATTAATACATATTTCAATTCTTATTCCGCAAATAGCCGTTAGAAACCATGCGTGGTAGCGGCTGGCGTACATGATGAAAACGACACTGGAGGGTCTAAAAGCAAACAAAGCCCTTGCCGTTGATGATGATTTTGCATAATTAATAATGGATGTTGCCTGGCTCGACCGATTGGTTAAAGATGCCTTGAGCCATTAGTAGTTATTGACACAAGTTATTTGATTTCATGAAGACATTTTAAAATTATATATATGAAGCTTCCGTATGCCGTACTTTGCTGTCCACATGACAGCTTCATCTGCGCGTTTTGAAGATAAATATATGCCCAGGGCGGCTTCATTGTGCTTATTCTCATTTAATCTGGTTTTAAACGAAATTGATTTGAGATGAAAGCAAATACAAAAGGGCAAGACAATACATGAGACAACAAATAGTTATCATTAAAATATGAATAGGTAATGATAGCAGCAACAGTTTTTTCACTTAGCTGCCGGGAGATATTCAAATGGCAAACGATAAAATATTATTATTTATAGGATTAAATGATATTTAGAAGTCAAGGTATGTCGTAAAAAGGGTGGATCTATTAACGGAAAATGTTTGAAATTAAAATTTTTATCTGGATAATAAGGGTGTTTTAAGTTTTATTTAAGAGAACCTTTAGTGACCGTTATACCGACAATGTAACATATACTTTTACCACATATAAAGGACAGAAAAAAAAACTCATAAAATACAAGAAACGACGAATATAACAAGGGACGGAAAAAATCACACAAAAGTAATTGTAGACGACATAGCTTTTGGTTTGGAACTTTTTCTAAATCTCTATAAAAATAACGGTAAACAGTTATAAGAAAACATCAAATATCCTTATTTAAACTTTGTCCAAAGAGTTGCGAACGTGAAATTAATTCATTTTCAGACCTAAAAGTAAAAAAGACAAACTTAATTATAAAAAAAACACACAAAGAGTTTCTTCTACGGAGAGAAGGACCTCCAAAACCAAAGTGTGGTGACAGAAGAAGAACCCTACAACCACCTCAAAGAGCACGACTCCGTGACACCAAACATGTCTGATATTTTGCAAACCCAAATTGAAAATGGTGGGCAATGTAATTATTAAATACACTAATAATGGTCGTCCTCGAAAGCAATTTGTTTGACTAGAAAACAAATTTGCTTCTATGAAAGCGACTCCCAAACCCCCATCCCTTGGAACATTGTAAGCAAACCTCAGAATTATTAGCACCTTGGTTTAGTCAAACTATTATTGGACAAAATAATTAAGGGTTTGTTATCTCTCAATTGGTTTACCCAGTAGCTCCCCGCAGACACGTTATAATAACACCATATATCGTCGTCATCGTAAGATTTAATTAGCAGCTCAAATAATGGTACGTACGCTACTGCTCGCTAAATATTTATTCACCCAACTGTGGCCCTTGTGCTGTTGGCGGTTTGCATGGGTTTGCTCGTATTGTATTACAAAATACATTTTTATTACTGAGGTACGGTTCTGTAATTTAATATCTTGATTTATTCCATGAGCTTTGAGATAGTGATGGCCATCCCATCAGCATGTTGCTATCCAATGGCTAATTTTTATTCGGTACAAATAAACTTTCTTGGATGAAATAGTATTGAAGTTCATCGACTTCGGAACTACCGGTTGATTAATAACCCGAGCTATATCATTAGGTAAATTTTGGAATTGTCAAGGTGAAAGCGATGATACTATCACATGAGCGCGGAAATAAAATCAAGAACTACAACCTATTTATTAGTTGGAATTTAGACAACAATTGCATATTTTTTAAGCAGAAGAAATTTCAAAATCATTAATAAATTCAAAAAAAAATTATATCGAACACCCTAAAATATTTTTGCAACAAAAGCAATATGCTTGATTCATATAATAATTCGTGACAAACAAAAATAGGTATCCGAGAGTTACTTCTCATATGCGGGTTGTAAAGAACTAGTAGCTAGCTATTAAAGTTATCTCACTTTGCATTCTTATACTACTCAAAACTTTTCGTAATCTCAATGAACAACCTAACGAAAAACGAAAAAAAACAAGCTAAGTAACTACCTACCCCTAAAAGAAAGAAACTAAAAGTAAATAAGTTCTACAAAACATGAAAAGAAAATCAATACTACAATAAAAATAGCAGAGAAAAAATAACTAAACAACAAAGAAATATCCGGCTTCTTAATTCCTTACGGTAACGGTCGTCGAAAACTTCATCAATCCGAATTTCTTCACATAACCAAACCCTAATTAATTATTAATATAAACTATAAACACTTTAATTACACCGTAAAAATTTATGTTAAACTTGTACAATATTCGCTGAAGACTGAAGAGGGCCGGAAGATCAACACCCATTACTCGCCCGACTGGATGGATTCTGGGCTTGGATCAAAGCCCAGTAAGAGGTAGGGACCATGAACTGAAGCCCATAAATGGGCACTCCTACAGAAGGTTTAGCATGGCAGAACAGAAGGCCGTAAGTGTTGTATAACACTACAATAGGATTGCAAATAGCAACCAATATTTGGTAGGGCTTAGAAAACCATATTCACCAATGATACATGATTTGTCTATTGTAAAGGCTTCCAACTAGATTTGTTTATAGGAATTCGTAAGATTAAGGTGCTTTCAGACTTTTTAATAATTATTGCTATCCTCTCCGATGCTTCTTTTCTCAGTCACCATCATGCCATTCTTGTTTTTTCGTTCCAAAATCTTTGTGGTTTCATTGGAAAGTTATTATATCTCATTTTTACCGCAAAATGAATTATAATGCGAATTATTTGACTAATTTAGGTCACTTTTTAGATTTTGGCTTATATCTTTTTAATTCGTCAAACTAAAATCTATCTCACTGATTATATTATAATCTCACTTCTTAAAATTATGCGAAGTTTTAATAACAACTGAGTGCACTTCGACGTTGGTTTCTGAAAAATATTATCAATTTATGGTAATAATTATCATTGTTCGTTTTGGTAGCTAATTTGCAATAAAGAAAGGGGTAACAACTAAAAAGTTCGGAGCCGATCATTTCCTCTTGCGGTCGTTCCTCCACGTCTTCTGATTAAAGTCTGCCTTTCCCGCCACCTCATCATTTTCTTTTTTCCTTTTCAATATTTTCCCATACGTGATACATCAGAAATCAAATCCAAAGAAAATAACAGCACACCCACACACCTCGTCGACGTCCTCTATCTGCACCTTTTTCTTCAACCCAATCGCCGAATTCTACCGCCGATTCACCCCCGGTATATGGAAGTTCAGTTTCGCCGTCATGGTTTCTTATCCCCAAGGTGCCTTATCTCCGTTCCCCCCAACCACTGTTTTCTTAATGGACTTTTCTTCACTTACTGTTCTCAAATAATGAATTCGTGCTGTTCTCGTTTGAATAATTGGAGTTTCTCTGCCAATCGTCACGGAGCAGCTAGGGTTTATGAAATTTCCCTGGAGATGCTTGCTTGCTGTGTGTTCGTTATTTTCCAGCTGGTTTGCTCGAGAATTTTCCGTTTGATGGAAAATTCTTTATAGAATTTGGAACAAATTCGGATGTTGTGTGTTGGAATTATGTTGGTAATGGCACTAAATTTTGCGTTAGTGAGTGTCATTCTACTGTGATCGAGGTAATATGGATTTATCTGTTTCAGTGAACTGTAGTGTTTGAATACGATTCTGGATGAATATTGCGCTGTTCTCTATAACTTATACCCAAAATTTTTATCATGTCGGTATAGTTCTCTAATTGTCGTGCTGCTGGTTATTCTCTTCTAACGAGACGGGAGGAGGCGAGGAGCAGCAACCCGATTAAGTTCATAATGGCAAGATAAGGTTAAAAGAAAGCTGTCCTAGGAAGTCGGAAGATTGTTGTGAGAGCATAGTAGATTTTGTTGCGTCTTCTGTTTTGCAGCATAAAAAAGATGTTGGCTTAACTGGGTGTTGCCTTAGATATTAAAGCTTGATTCTTATTGCATTCTGATCTCTGTATATGCAGCTCGTCCAGTCCTTGCCTTTCTGGCAATTCAGTTCAAACCGAAGCTCTCCTCAAGAGAACGGTCCAGTTTGGTTACCTGATGCATTGCAGCAGGGCGAGGGGTAGAAGCCTCGTGAGACTTGTTTTATTGGGAAATGGTAGTTGTAGCTACCCATTTGCCGGTTTTAGGAAAAAGAGTTTTGACTACTGCACCAGGAGAAGGATGGGACACTTATTGCCGTGTGGATCTAGTGATGACAGTGTAACTGTTAACGGAAGCCCTACAGCAAGTACTAGTGGTGATGTAGAGGAAATCAGAATGAAACTCAATCGGTCACTGCAAGGTGAAGACCAAGGTGATAAACTGGTTCAGGCTTTGCATGATGCAGCCAGGGCTTTTGAGCTGGCAATCAAGGAGCGAGGCCTCATTTCAAAGTTTTCCTGGTTCTCAACAGCCTGGCTTGGTGGAGATGGTAGCGCATGGTTGAAAACATTGTCTTATCAGGTATTTGTTATCATTTAGCTTATAGCATGCAGAAATATGATGGTATCAGTTTATAGCGTTTCTACTATCCACTTTCTGTTTTATATTGTTCTGGTACCGTTATCATCTAATGTTGAAATGAATTTCTCAGGCTGCTGTATATTCCTTATTGCAAGCAGCTTGTGATATTTCATCGCGAAGCAGTAGTGGAGACAAGGATATAAACATTTTCGCTCAGAGAAGGTATGTGATATAATCTATATGGAATAACCTTTTCTTCTTGACCTGGTTTAAAGTCATAGTTTAAGATTACGTATTCCTTCTTTTATGGGGCTTACGACCATTTGCATATTTATTCTGGATAGGCTGGTAGTAGGCAAAGACTTACTGTGTGTTATTTGTCTGAAAAGTACAGAATTTTTATCGTAAGTCATAATCTCCAAATAGGTCCTATGAGTTACTATACCTGGGATAATTGTTGATTGTTCTCGTAACCTTATAATGATTACTTGACCTTTACTTTAGTGCAGTTTCAATTGTTATTTTTATAAATATCTTTTTTTGCTGAAGATGATGTTCCTCACTTAAGTTTTTATGTTTGGATAAAAATATTTAGTTCAAGTTTTCCTTTTGTTCCCTTTTGATCTTTGTTCTCCTCATATGACACATTTTCTATGTCTGACTGAACAAATTGTTTTCTGCTCTTTGTGCGAAGCTAATAATTTTTCTATTGCTGTGGCAGCTTATTGCGCCTCTCTGCTCCCTTGGAGAGCCTGATCAGGGAAAAGTTATCTGCCAAGCAACTTGAAGCTGGTGAATGGTTTTGGGTTGAGCAAATTCCATTGGTTGTGAAGTCCTTTATAAATTATTTTGAAGGGGACCCACGTTTTACTGCCGCCACTGCCGTGTATGTAGCGACCTCTATCCACATTCTGCTGCCATCACTCAAGTAAAAGTTCTTAATTTTTTTCATACTCGACTGAAGTTTAAAATATGTGAGCGATACTTTCAGGTCTGGGAAAGGCATGTACTTGAGCTCTGACTGTGGAACTGAACTCCTGTTACTTGCATTGACTTGTATAGCTGCAATCACAAAACTTGGCCCTTCTAAAGTTTCTTGCCCTCAATTATTTCCAGTAGATGTTACTGGAAAGTTGATGGATATGTTAGTTGATCTGATTCCTATACACCAGGCTTATTCTTCAATAAAGGAAATAGGTCTACACAGAGAATTTCTTGTCCATTTTGGTCCTCGGGCAGCAGCATGCAGGGTAAAAGACGGTGTTGGTTCAGAAGAAGCTGTTTTCTGGGTTAATCTGGTGCAAAAGCAGCTGCAACGAGCTCTAGACAGAGAGAAAATATGGTCGAGACTGACAACATCTGAAAGTATTGAGGTTAGTACTTGATGATCTGCATTTCTGAATGTAAACCTGAATCGGGATCCTACAATTGAGGTCCTTCAAATGATGGCTGGGTACTTTTGAAGTGATTGGTTGCGAGGTTCATGAAATTATAGTGTTCTCCGACCCTTTTAATACCTGCCGCTGGACCCAGGATTTCAAAAATCAAATGTTCGGTACATTTCACAATGTTGCATGCCTTTTTATTAGATGTGTTGAAACTATTTACATGATGGACAGAAATTTGTAATTGCATGAAGATTGTTGTTAATGGTAATCTCCAATCTACTGCAGGTACTGGACAAGGATTTGGCTATATTTGGATTTTTTATTGCCTTGGGAAGAAGCACACAATCCTTCTTATCTGCAAATGGATTTGATGTAGTAAATGAACCTATTGATAGTTTCATCAGGTAGTTTTCTTATGTCTTGAAAATATTGCTTCCTCAGACTGATGTTTATTAATTCAGTCACCTAAATATTTAAATTAATGTGGTGCATCCAGGTATTTAATAGGTGGTAGTGTATTATACTATCCTCAACTTTCATCAATAAGCTCTTATCAGTTGTATGTGGAGGTAAGCGACCTTTGTTATCTCTGTTGAGTATAAATATTCGTGGTGATAATATCATGCTTTAAGCTATACATTTAATATTATTTTGCGCTGTGCAATCCTTTTCCATTTAATAGGTTGTTTGTGAGGAGCTGGACTGGCTTCAATTCTATCCAGGTCACACCAACACCTTGAAACCATCTCAAGGTCATGGAAATAAAGAAAATCCTCCCAATGTTGAAGCTATTCCTCAAGTACTTGATGTCTGCTCTCATTGGATGCAAAGCTTTATTAAATATAGTAAATGGCTAGAGAATCCTTCCAATGTCAAGGCAGCCAGATTCCTATCCAAGGGGTAATTACAGTTGCAGCTGTATTGGATATCGTGTTAGTAGATCATCAAACTTTATATTTCATAACCGCCTTGTTTTTGCATTATTAGGCACAAGAAACTAATGGAATGTGTGGATGAACTAGGGATATCAAGGTACGCTCCTGGATACCCCAACTTCTTTAAGTAGTCAACTCATGATTAATTTAGCATATAAATCTAAGGAACTGAAATATGTATATTCTGCTAGAAGTTCGTATGGATATATGAATGTTGTCAAATCACTATATTTAGGGAAGGTGGGAACTCACTTATGTCAATGGATTCCTATGCTTCCTTAAAATTTATCCAGATTGCTATACTTGGTGCTATTTTGTTTCTCCTCACCATTTCCACGTGACTTGTTTTGGAAGCAGATAATCTCTATTCTCTAACTGATTGGTCTGCTAGCTTTTGCTGTAAGTTTCTATTTTGAAGTGGTTAAATCGTCACTTTTACATGTTGTGATGCAGGATTGTTGCAAAGAATGGTAGCAACTTCTCTGTTCAGAGAATTGAATCTAGTTCTTATTCCCCAACAAAGCAGGACATAGAATCTTTTGAAAAGGTTTGTCCCCTGCCTACCTATTTCGTGTCACTGGAATCCACGGTCTTCAAATCTTTCCCTTTCTTGGTGACATTTCTGCTGCATATTCATCTGATCATTGATAGTAGTGTAGTGTGTTATAATTTACTTGTAAAATTGCTGATTAATTAACTTGTGGATTTTTTTTTTGCACTTACATTTTTAAGTTAACAAGTCCTATCGCATTTTGATGGAGGTCTTAAAGTTGTGCTCTCGAGATGTTATTTTCCGAAACTGTCCTGCTGGACTAATGGCAGGGCAATGTGGTAAAGCATTAAGAGGTTGATAATCAACTGAATTCAATAAGCTCCGTAAAATTATATAAAAAGTATACACACTGAATTCTGCTGTAAGAGAGCCATATAAATCAAATCTTTTACCATCAAATTCGTGTAATGCATCTTGTTATTATTGTAATGAATCATTTTGATGTTAGGCACTAGAAGATGTTGAAGAAGCTCTTTTACGGTTGGAAAATTTGCTTCAAGAGGTTCATGTTTCAAGCTCTATTCAGGGTAAAGAACAGTTGAAAGCTGCTTGTTCTGATCTTGAGAAAATAAGGAAACTGAAGAAAGAGGCTGAATTCTTGGAGGTTTCATTCAGAGCAAAAGCAGAATCTTTAGAGCAAGTAATGTACATCTTAACTCAATGACCTGCATGATTATTTTACATTACCTTTTTTCTTGATTTCATCTCTCTCTCTCTCTCTCTCTTCAAAGTGAAAATGTATAGATAACTTAAGAACTTACCATTAGATATCTCTGTCCAAATTTGGGCGTTTCTGATTTCTACCAAAAATTTTAAGGGAGACGAGGAAAATAATTTGCAATCTTCTGGTCGTGAGCAGCAACAGTTGTTAGAGGGGAGAATGGCAAAGAATGAGTCCACAAGCTCAGATACAAGTGACAGGTGGTTTATAGGTTTGCTTCATGTTCAATTTATTTCTAGTGGTAGCCTCTGATATGTCTTTATTTACCTTCCTCTTGTTCTATGACTTGCAGCAAAATTCAAGGACTGTGGGGCTTTATAGGTTCCAAGCAGCCTGATCCTGAATTACCAGTATCAAACGAATCTGTATGTGCTGCCTTTATTAGCTAATAGTTTTGTCTATTCAGTCTTCCCGCATCTAAAACTATATGATAGTTCCAGTGTTTGCACTTTTCCTTTAAGAAAAGACCAAGACTATGATAGGAGATTCACAGGCAAAGCAACTGGACTGTAACTTGTTTCTCTTCATACTCAACCTATTAAAGGTTTTCATAGAGTTTATATCTTATATGTGCGAAAGGGTTTTTTAATGTGGTGGTCCCTCAACACTCAACAAAACAAAGACACGTTGCTGAAAGTATGTTCTTGATGTTCAAATACAATAATCAGATTGTTGGGCCATCGAAATAGGTTTACTCTTGAACCCTGGTTTCAGTAGCTTTTATTCATCGTCTTTCTTGCCAATGCTGCCTAATTGCTTCTAGTTTCTAGTCCCTGTAAAGATCTGTCACTTCTGCTCATTTGTCGAAAATGCTTGATTGTTTCAACCTCTTTCTGTGAAATATTTTATTGATGCAGCAAGATGAAAAGATTGGCGGAATTACGTCAAGTTTGGGAGTTGAAAATTCAGAGTCGAGCAAAATTCAACGTTTTGAACTTATAAGGAATGAGCTGATGGAACTAGAAAAACGGGTTAAAAGAAGTGCCGATCAGTACGGAAACGAAGAGGTACCATCCTTTTATATAGGCTAAGGCTGAACCCAAGATCCGATTATTGTCCATTTTGCAAGTAATGTGGGATTTTGCTAAATGACGATTTTGGTCAGTTTTTTGTGCAACTTGTTGTGTCCTCACCTGATTATTATTACTTATTCCGTTATGCATCATCTAAGTATTTGAAGAATGTATCCTTTCAGGACATTGAAGTTCCAGATGATGTTCAGAGTTCTGCATTAATTCAGGCCAAGAAGAAAGACGATATTATTTCAAGCTCGGTAGAAAAACTGAAGGAAACTAGCATGGTATGTTGGAGTGCTCTTTCATTGTTTTCCGTTAATATACTACTTACATTTAAGACATATTCGTGTCATCTTCTCTAAAACTTTCTCAAGTATGGGTTCTTGTACTGCAGTTCAAATCGATCCTTTATCTCAGTTGATACATCTAGATTATCCTGTTATGCATTAATGACTAAGGTCATCATTCTACACAAACTACTCATTTGCAATGGTGCTAGCTAATATGCCGTCTTTTAAACTGCGAGCAGAATGTCTTGCAAGGAACACAGCTCCTAGCCATTGATGTTGGTGCAGCAATGGGGCTGGTCAGCAGGTCCTTGGTTGGAGATGAGCTAACAGCGAAAGAGAAACGTTCTCTTCAAAGAACTGTGACAGATGTGGCATCTGTGGTTCCTATTGGCATCCTCATGCTTCTTCCTGTAAGTGTACATGTGTAATTCTTTCACTCCCAAATACCTGTGATGATGCATCATGCATTTACTTGACCCATCTTGGTGCCAGGATTTACAAAATTTAGTCTTTACTATCAAACAAGGCAGCACCTCCAGCTGCTTTGGTAAAACTATTGGTAAATTAGATTAAAGCTTTAGTAAATTCTCCTGAAGATAAGCTCAATCCCAGTGTTATTTTGGAATTTTTTCGTCTTAAGCTTAATTAACTCGGCCCTCAATGTAATTATTGTTCCAAGATCTTATTTTCTGGTAGCTAGAACTATATAATGGATCAATATCTGTAATGGCCAATTCTTTTCAAGCTTAGAGCAGAACCAATGAATGATCTATTTAAGCATCTTGGAATGCTTTTGAAATTGAGATTCTTATCATAGAACAAGAGAAAATTAAACGAAGTGGAGAAAAATGAGTAACCATAGTTTCTTTTCTAGCTCAAGAATCAGTGCTCTGATCGTTTAGAATCCCAGTTCGACATATTTCCTACTGTTGCTCTGATCTTGCAACAGAACCTTTTTAACTCAATTTTGGTGTTTTGAAACAACAGGTAACTGCAGTCGGACATGCAGCAATGCTAGCTGCTATTCAGCGATATGTGCCGGGTTTGGTGGGTGATTCCAGACATTATACCTCCATGTTCAACTGGTTTAACTTAACAAATCTCCGATCATTAGTAGTCCAATGTTTTGTGTTCTCGCTTCTCTGGCAGATACCTTCCACATATGGACCCGAAAGGCTGTATCTGTTGAGGCAGCTTGAGAAAGTGAAGCAGATTGAAGCCGCTGAAGTGGACGATCCCCGAGAAAGCAATGATACAACATCCTGATTCGCAGAACCCCACAATCTTGAGGTTTAGATTCATCTTTGTATATTATATATCAGCTGGAGAACATCATTTAGTTCTGAATCCCATTGACACCAAGTGAGCATACAATATCTCATTCCACACATCTGGGACTCCTGGAAGGCACCAGTGACTGCAGTCTTGTGGAGCTTCCTGCGGAGTTCCTGGTTCCCGGTACCGTGACGGGTGGCCGTCCAATCTGTACTCTGTCAGATGTGTAATGTTCAAGTACTCAACTTTCTTGTTCATCCTTCTCATCTCTGTAATCACCTCAGAGATGGGTCGGTTGGTTCTCGGCTCAGGTTCTAGAAGTTCCGGATTCGTCACTGGTCGGAGGTCCAGATCGCAATGCCCTCCTTCATTCCATGTCCCGTTCCTGATGAACCCAGTAGAAGCCAACGTCGTCACCCAATAGTAGAGAAAGATAAGGTAAAAAGATACAATCTTTTGATTACTTTTGTTTTAATAGAACCATATACAATACCTGTAATGTGCAGGAGAATAACTGCGAAAGAAAACATGACTCCTTTCACCATCCAAATTCTCTGTCACCCATTTCTTCCACGTTAGCAGCAATTTCTCGAATGCTTCCATTACTCCCATCGATGTGTTTAGTTCACCGCCTTCCTCGAAATAGTAACCCCTGAGGAGAGAAGGTTTCGAAACATCATTATAAAATTTCAATTTTTGCATGTCCCAGTAAAGTAGTTTGAGACAGTCCGTCGTACGTGTAGATAGTTTTGTACTCCTTCCACCAGTGTCCTGTGTTGAACACCAGAACGTCAGCCCCAACCCAACTTTTCGAGAACCAGTGCAACTGGTCGATCTGGATTCCCATCTTGACTTCAGGCGGGGAATCCTTGGGTGGTTGGCCGAGGGATACCAGGAAAGGTAACCTGTAGTATTCGACTGTGAGGTTGTAGTCGCTGAAGCGCATGATGAGGAACCCTCTGTGCTTCGTGATTGGGTTTCCATTCACTTCATAGATTGTGGAGACATTGGATACTCCTTGTGCTAGCATGCACAGGAACGACTCCCACTGGTTCCTTCCGATCGAGTCTCCGGCAAACACTATCCTGCCATTCCTCGCCCTTTCGAGCAAGTCCCCCGCGTTGAATCTGGAGTTTCAAATAGTTTAGATTCATGCAAGTTTGGCCGTCGGTGGAACATAGACTCCTTAAGCGCTCTGGAATAATATAATATAAAGTTGGCCATTAAATGATAACGTGGAGCCGAATACCAAGGCACTTAGGAGTCGTTTGTTTCGTTTTTTTTTCTTCAGGCGAACAGATAGAGGGACTCATGCTAGAATCCTGACCGAAACATTTTAGAAGTTCCCGGCCATAGTTTCTGCTACTCTCGTACATCATGTTTATGTTCAATTATCGGTACCAAACAAACGAGCCCTTAAACAGAAGGTAGCTTATATTTTCTTTTTCTTCTTTATTCCTCCACTCTTTAACTAACTAGTTGTCTAGTTGTCTGAATCTGGAAGTAATAATAACCGATCACAAGGATGAAAGTGTTTCACGTACTTCCCGACGTTTATTTTAAGAGAAAGTAGTCAACTTGGATTGTTATCTAGAGATATACGTACGCACCTGGGCAAATCACATTCACGTGGCTGCCACCGCCACTCGAGGTATTCCACGTCGCCCCTGCCGTTACATCGGCACCGGAACCCAGGATCAAGAAACGGGCAGCTTTCCCCATACCATGATGATGATGATGCGACCTTTTCTTTCCGCACCCACTCGCCTTCGCTGTATTGCGGCCGGTCACGGCAAATCCTTCTCTCCGGCAGGAACCCGACCCGAAAGTATGAGATGGGATCGATGGGAGAGAGGAGATCGAAGGCGTAGAGGGATGAAACGATGACGATGAGGAGGAACAAGATTAATACAAGCTCGGGTCGAATCATCATTACTTGGCCTGGGAAAAGAAGAGGAAATGGCTTTTCAGGTTTGCTTCGATGAGCAGAAAAGATGTAAAGAGGAATATAATATAGTAAAATGGTTGTGCTGAGAGAGAGAGAGAGAGATCATTAGGTTTCGTGCATGGAAAGCAATGGAATATATAGGAAACGGGGTCTTTTTAATCTATCGTAATTAATTTCCCAAGTTACTTCACGTTGATGAATGATGATATTTACAACGTAGTTTTCTGGCGTTGTAATGTCATTACTATTGATCTGTGAAGTTTTTTTATTTTACATAGAAAAACCCCTTCTACGGGCACAAATGATGTCATCGTCAGATAGCTTATGTGAGATTGATAGATATCGAAATAATTGCGCATTTCAAACTTCAACTTACCTAAGATCTATGTAAACAAAATCAGGAATTACAATCCCTTGATATATTATCAACGTTTGCTTCATTTCTCAATTATAAAGATAATTTCTCATGGTATATCTTGGATTGAAAAAGTGTAGTTACTTAAAATGATATGGACCGCATTTTATCCTAATTATCTTTCATGTCGGTAAAGTCCAAGCCTCTTTGTGATCCGGCCCAACCCAAACATTAATTGTAGTGAATCCGCCATGGGCCTGCCTGATTCTAAAGCCTGCCAAATGGAGGTTTTCCTATCGTCGATCGAAACGTATCCGCCGCCATCCCGCCAAGCCAGACACTCCGACTGAGACGGCGGCACGCAGCCTGAGACACAGCCGATCAAAGAAATGAAGACGAAGGTGGTGATCCGTAAGCTGTACGATTACGTCCGCTACGACTTGAAAGAAATTGCTTTCCCGTCGTCTCTCCCCAACCCTCCTCACATTAAACCACGTCCCAAATTGACCTTCTACGATCGGTTCCTTGTAAGTTTCACAAGTTCTTCTGTTATCCTTGATGAAACTGAGCTCATAATTCTTTGAAGCTTTGAGTGATTTTTTTTTTCCTTCAGATTCTGAAGAAGGCCACTAGACTTTATTGTGCGAGCTGGGTGAGGGATATAGGTCCCGACCTTCGCCCAAATGATTACAAGAAGCGAAAAGAGAGCGAAGATAACCCAGATGGAACAAATTCTGGAGTGAAGGAGCCATCAGTGCTTGAAGATCTTGGTAAGCTCACTTCCATTGCATTGCTGCCTTCTCTATTCTTGTATGAAAAAGGCATAATGTGCTTTAAACTATAGCTTTTCAGTTTGCACCTAATGAAATACTTGTCAATCTTAGTTAGACATTTAATTTGTTTGTTGTTTCACAGCGGTGGCTGCAAGAGGAGGTGCTGAGACCTTGAAACCAGCCTTGCAGAGGTTGTACATGACCAGAGCTTCTGCGTACCGAGATGCTCTGAAAAGTTTCATAGAAGGGTATCAGGAAGGTGTCCAGCAGGTTGTGGAGAAGAAGCAAGAATCTGAAACTAGACATGAGGGAGACACTCCTAAGAAATCAATATGATTATTCCTTTCCCTTAATGAACCAAAACCAGCACAAGCTCTTATTATGTGGCAGTGTTAGAAACGCACAATTGTAGCTTTTGGGTATTATGAATGAGATGTATTAGTATGCTCTACCATAGCATAAAGCTCCTAGTTGTAGTTGTGGAGATGCGAAATATCCTGCTGTACATATATATAACTTCTTCAATCAATTTCAGATATTTCATCCTGGTAATGTATCGATTCCTTCCGTGGTTTATGCTTTCATTCATGGTTGTTTTCTTTCATGAATGCTTACTGGTTTGTTCTAGGAGGATAAGTATGCCTGTGTCACTTCTTAAAGGTAAGACTGTGTGACGTTTTGTGGAATTATGACGACAGATGAACTTAGTTAACCATATTATAGTTTTTCTCATATCTGCAGACTGTGATAATAGCAAACTGATATTTTGGAACGCAGGCAGTAGACTTCAAGGAGAAACAGTTACTACAAAGTGGTCGCTATTATGATGAAATTCTTATATCTGGTTGACCAGTCATTTAGGTAAGCCTAATTGATTACAGCATTTTTTTCCCTTCTTATATTTCTGAACCTAAATTACGGTTAAGATGCATATTGATCTTTTGCCTTCTTGTTGAGCTTGATTCTTTTATAAATAAACGGTAACGTTTTTAGCTTAGGTAGTGCACCTTTGAACGAAAAACTAATACTGAACCAGCTGGGCAAACACTATCTAGCTGCACCTAACTAGTATTTCTGATATTTAGTTCAGCAGAACTAGTACTGTTGAAGTAATGTATAACGTTAGGGTGCGATGATGGAAGGTAGAAAAGGAGGGTGAGTGTGAATTCCGTAATGTGGAAGACATAATGGGTCTGAGGAATTAGAAGTCGTGTCGTACTGTGTCGACCCAGCACAATTTGGTAGAATTGGAGATTTGTGTGTACTTTTGAAATGCCAGTGGTAGGATTCCATATCTTAGCTCTGCTTAAGCCTGCCAACCTTCGTATGTGCGTCCATTAATTTTCCAAGTACTGGCCACAAGGCCATTGGTCCACATCTTTTTAGGCACATGCCAAGGCATTACTGGTACAATGAACTACTTTCTGTCTCTCTGGGAAATAAAACGGAATCTTGGATTATAAAAAATTGGGTTCTTGTCTTCCTGATGCTGTACATATTTTCTTGCAATCAGATGAACTGTTGTCTTCCGAAACTAAAGCATTTTAGTGGTAGTGGTGGTGAGTAGGCAGGGAGGGAAGATACTGTACCAATCATTTAAGATTTTGTAGTTCCCTTGGTGATTGAACTAGTGGTTTTTAGAGAACTTGCGTTTTCCTCTTATGCAGTAGGGTGTCCATGTAAGATTAACAATAGTGCCTCATTTGAATTCTTTGGGAGCATGTAGGCATCCAATATTCTGTTTATTTGTTAGGTAGGACCCCAAGGTGAATGCTAGATTGACAAATGGCTCCAATATCAAAAGAGCTTATGAAGAGGAGAAGGCTAGTGGGCATGAAGAAATACCCACATGGTGTTTCTATATCCCTGATGTCTTTATTCATGCATGATTCTATTATTCTCGATAAACCAAATCAACTAGTAAGAGTCGGGTCTTTTCACTCCTTTCATAAGCCAGTCACTTCCTTCTTTGCTAAATGACAGCAACACACTTCTCTGTTGTGGACGCTCCCACTTGTATAGAGCACTGAAACATGGGACGCCAGTGAAGCCAAGGTCAATGGCATATCTCTTATTCGTGATAACTCCCTGGGCCCTTTGCAATCAAGTTGGCGCTGTGTTTAGTCATTTACTCAGGTACACACAAGAAATCCTTCTCTCTAAATATGTGATGTTGGCTCCAATGTTCGAAGTAACATTAGATCAAAATGCTTAAATTAAGCTGCGATTAGTTACATGACAACTTTCGTAGCTACATGGGTAATTTCTGTAGATCTGCGAGTTGTGCTAATCATACCTCCCCATATAAGACAAAAGACCTTCAAGCCACTTAATCATTTGATATGAAAAGGAAAAGTATGCGAGATTGTGTTCATTGCATTTTAGTCACAATTAATAGGATTACCCACAGACCCACTTTGCTGCCATAATGGGAGAAGGAGATATATTGTCATGAATTGACATTTTTTACGGTTGGGGGTGTTGATTGGGCTGTAACTGAAAGGACCCTGAACTAGGGGGATGATTCCTGGGACCATAACCACACAGGATTCAGATTGAATTGCTCTCAACAAGCTGCTTTTGTTGAAATGAAAGGACCAAGGCTTTCAAAATTATGGTGGGTGAGTGGGCTAATGATTATTACTTGTTGAAATTATTTGTAGATTCAAGAAAAAGTCTCAATGAAAGATTCGGAAGGTGCTGTCAAGTGCATGATTCTGTTACATACATATAAGGCAACTAACAGATGTTATCTTCAAATCTCATATAATCAATTAATCATGTTCCATAGAGCATCTTGAAATTCTGGGGTATCATGTCATTTTCTATCGATCTGAACGTCAACTTCAGCCTTAATTCAGCAGTGATTTTTATTTCGTCAGTAGTGATTATTTGTCTCAGGTCTCTACATCCTTAGATTCTGCTTCATGAGAGTTTAGAAGTATATGATTGGCCGTCGGTGTTATGGCATGGAATATGTATGTTAGTCATTAATCCATGGAAAACAGAAGACGGCTTAGCCAATAAAACGAGCTTTCTAGTACCATATAAATAGGTATTGGAATTGCTTGACCTGACATGACATAACCTGGCTTGTTTATGATATTATCATTAGTAAAATATTGTCTATGGGTGATTACTCTACCGAAATCCTCATCTGTTGAGATAGCTCTATTAGACGTGTCTTGAGTTTCAGGACCGTATAATCGCTGTTTGAGCCATTCGACAATGGGGAATTTCGTGGGAAGAAGAATGTGCAGTGCAGATAAAGTGGAATCCTGTGCAGGCACACGCTCATTCTTGCAGAGTGGAAACAAAGTTGAAAAAATTACCCACTGAGACAAGTAAGTGTTTTTGTACCACTACTACTAGCTAGGTAGAACAACTTTTTCTCTGCACTTCCCACGAATGGTTTCTTTCAACAGAATGTTTACTAGCCATGTCTTGTTAAGTTTAGTGGGTACATGTTAGATCAATCCAACTCACCAGAATTAATGTAGGAGTGCTTGTTGGGAATGAGCTAGCGGGTAAAAGTGTCATCATTTCCTGTCTTTTTTACCTTCGCTTTTTTACCTTTGTCTGGTGTCCTTTTGTAACTGTAGCCAGAGCAGACAGAGTAGGGGGGAGGGGGTATTATTACAAGAAGAGAGGCCTAGTTCAGGAGTAGAAGCGTTGGCCATGCGTATCTTAGTTTACCCAGTTTTTGTTTATCCTGTTATGTGAAATAGCTTCTCACTATAGTTCTTTTCTTTTCCTTTTTCCTTCACCCACAAGCCAAGTAGTCCAATAAATGAAGACTGTTGTCCAGTAAGGGGCATAGGAAATTAAAATCTTGAATAAATGTTCATGTTGGAAATAGTATTGCCCTTAATTTGCGTGAACTCGTATAAAACATGTTCTAGTCACGCCCTTTAAGCTGCTTTAGGATCACCTCTGCTGCTACCATGAACTGGCATTAATGTGCTACGAACTTCATATGCTTTTTTCTTCAACGCAGACAATGTTGTAGCAGAGCAATAATGAAGGAGTAGTAGGAGAAAGCAAGTATAGTAGAGGCATGATCACTCAATTGACAGCAGCAGTACTGACTGAGGTGTGAGGGGGAGGTGGAGTGGGAATGGCATTTGGATGGATGGATTTGATGTTTCCGAAGTTTTGGAGGAAAAAGGAAGAGTGGGGGTGGGGGGATTTGTGTCCCCATCTCCATCATCTGATCTGATCTGATGATATCTTCTTCTTTCCTTCTTCTTTTCAATTTCCATTTTCATGGAACTCTCAACAGTCTCCTCTACTGTTTAACCCCATCCCCTCCCATCTTTTGCCTCTTCATCTCACTGTTTCAATTTCGAATTTTTTTAGTCTTATTATTTTTTAGGGGACAAAATCTCTAACTAGACAGAATCACTACAGTAGCTTCCCTCTCCTTTACCTCCCCTAAGTATTATATTCACGGCCCTTGATTAGGGTTTCAGGTAGGTCTGGGGGTCCTTTATTGGGTTTGGGGGTCAGTCCAAACAACTACCAACCCAAATTTCTAGTGCCAAATGGTATGTGAGCCACATTTATACTTATAGAGGTCCAAATACTTGATTACATTTGGTTTAATCTGACTGAGAGTTACAAATGATCACAGATCCATGTCCGAGTATATTCCAGCAATTATTCTTCACAACACAGAATCCCAGAAATTAAGGTACTCCTCCCCTGGCAGCTAGCTTACACCCTATGATGTCAGGATTGTTTATAATAGAGAGCACTCCCTCTCCCTCAAATTCCCCATACCTGAAATGATGTACTGTTTGGTTGCAGGTCCCTCTGTCCACTTCCTTAATTGTTGTACGTTGTCTCTGACTGTGACTGACTGCCCCTCCAAGCCTGAATTTCTGGGATTTCTCCCCACCACAGTGCGTCTCTTCGATGATCCACTTCTACTGTTTATGGTTACTGTGTTTCTTGTTCCACAGGGAAAAGGGGAATGGTCTGACACTTTAGTTTTTCACTGTTCAGGGGACGGACGGGACTCAAATTATGGAAGAGGAAAAATGTGAGTAAGTAAATAATATTTGTTGCGTAAATCCAGTAAAACTTAGAAGGGGGGTAAGTGGGTAGTCAAATCGTGGGGGTTAGAATTAAGAGCACTGATTAACCTTTAAGAGAAGAAAAAATACTCACTGATTAACCCTAATTGTAATCATCTACTTTTCTACCCTTCTTCTCTCTCACATAATAATAAAATTAGTCACTGGCTTTGTCCCTGAAGATTAGTTGGTCCATGAACTTCGTTAATTCTCAGTGTCTTTGTTATTGATTTCAGCTTTATCCTTTTACCCCATTTTACTTACATATTATAATTTGGATCGATGTTTGATTCCGAAGGTTCAGGTGGAGTAATAATTTGGGTTGAAATGGAGTGAGCATATGATCTATGTCTCCATATAGCACACCAGAATGGCTTGGATTGTTAGAGATTATATCGTGGTTCGGGGTCTTACGGTGGCAATGTCTATAAATGAGCATAGGCGGATGAGCAGTTGGGATTGGGGAGGCTCAGTTGTGCCTTGGTAAGACCCTTAGCTGACATTCTTGGGGTTCGGTGATTAGGTGCCTCGTGTACCTTATCTCAACCCTCGATAAAAAAAGATTGATAGTTCATTCCGGTGGACTAGACGAACCTATCTGGATGGTTTGTGAGTTTTGGTTTGTTGGAGTGGGTTCTAACCGGTCAGCAAATTTGAGCCGATGCTTTGATTTGTTAATAATGAGAGAGAGAAATAAAAGTTGAAGGTCATCCCAACGATTGGCACTAGATATCATCATCCATCATATCAATATGTGTGAAGCAAGCCTTGTGTCTATCTTGGCAGAGCCTTCTTTGAATGGTTGTGCCTAACTATACTATACTATCTTGTACTCATCTCGTCAACTTATTCCACGCACTTGGAGGGTTGCTGCTTCTTACTGACACGGTTAGCTATCTGACATATGCCCAACCATTTTCACTATTTTATATTCGTTTCATTATTCTTAATTATGAATTCCAATCTAATTTAGAGATCGTGCTACAACAGAATGTTGAGTGATAAAAATCGATAGATTAAAAGATAATATTTGTGAATCTAGCTAATTCGTTTCCTAAAATATTATCATATAATGATATAGCCTTCTTTTCCAATATAAGATTACAATATTATTGAATAAAGTATATATAAACGAATTCCGTAACGTACATTTAAAGTTGAGCGCAACGAAATTCCTAAGATTTCATAATTCTCTTTCAATGTATTTTTTTATTATCGGGAAGCGATGGTGTCTTGCCTGAAAATGGAAAGAGGTCTAGCATTCCAATTATGCTTGAGTCAGAATGGGAGGGAGGAACACAGAAATTCTCGAAGGTGTTCCACATACCATGTTGGTGGATATTTAGGTCTTATCTACTTGAGGGAATATAATTTGTTCATCTAGACATTTATGAAACGTGTTCCATATTAAAACATTCAAACAAGTTGAGAAAAGTAGTAAGGATTTTGTTCTTGGATTTGTTACAGTTGCTTTCAATCATATGATCACACCAAGGCAAGCCTTGAATATGGACATCTCTTTCAATATTTGGTCGGTACCATGCATAGCCTAGTTTCCGTGTTCCACTTCAACACTATTAAGGAATCAAAAACCCAACCGGCCACCTCACAACCCAACAAAATAAATAAATAAACATTTACAGATAATCATCATCCGAGTAAAACCAAACCTAAATTAATCAGCATCCAACCCCCCCATTAATTAATCATTATAATTAAGACCCATTTGAATGTCAATTTGCATGCTTTGATTGTATTTTATTACGACCAACTTCAAGACCTACTTGACTCCCCCACTAAACTAAACTACTTAGTTAATTAACTAGTCTAATACGCAAGTTTAAACATGTGCCTCTCCCAGTCTGTCTCCAAACAAGAAACATTAACAAATAAAACAATTAACGATTTGGACTTAAATCATCAGTCTCCATCTCCTTTTTTCCTCCATTTTTATATAATTATTATTATTAATTAATATATTAACTATAACAGAAGAAGCCCCCCAGATTACACCCCCAAAAAAGCGAAAAAGGAATGCTTTTTTTTCTTCTTCGTAATTATTAGCTTCTTCTATGTGTATCTTTCGATATGGTTTTGACCCGTTGACGAAGACGACGAAGCAGCTGCCTGAGAATTATAATACTCCTGTAGGTGTGAATAGTTACTGATAAATGGATCGGCTGCCGCCGACGAAGACTCCGGCGGCGGCTCCTCGTTTTCCGGCTGCCACTCCATGTTCACACCGAACAACCTCAACCTCTTCGAATTCCCCCCTCCTGAAATTTTCTGCTGCTCTCCTCCGCCTCCTGTAAATTTACATTTTACCACCGGTCAGCACCAAAACCTGGAACTATATATTATATCATATTATATTCCCCACTTGCCATTTTCAGCTGAATGAAACTATATATTATTGATAAAAAAAACTAAAATATTATTACAAAACATATACAGGAAAATTCAAGTATAATAATATTGGGAACACATTTAACCACCATATTGCTCCAAGGTAACTGGAAGGTGTTCCTCACGCACATTCATGCAAGTGGCCAATGTATGTTTTCAATTTTATTTTATTGGTGATAATATTAAAAAAAATTATAATTACTTAGCTTGGTCGGAATTATAATTTGGGACTTTACTGAAATTTATATAATAATAAAAAATTCACTGAAATTTTAACCCAAAAAATTACCTGTTGCTGCATGACGAGGGTCATCAGATTGGTACGGCACATTATTAATATTACCCATCATCGTCATCGTCCTCCCACTAACGCCGCCGTGCTCCAGATAAGGCTTCACCGGCGACGAATTATAAACCACCCCTCTTCCAGCACCACCACCGCCGCCCTGATTATAATGTCGTTGACGATCGGGGCTAATATTTTTGCTCCCATTATTATTATTCTGAGCCCCTCTTTTCCAGCCGATGAAAAGGCGATCGCCGTCGCTACGGTGGCGCTGGAACAAAACGATGTCGCCGGACTCGAGCTGCTTCTCCTTAACGTAACGGCTCCACCCTTTAGTCAACACGTAGCTCTGACTGCTGTTCCAGTAAGAGTAACGGAACCTCCAGCATTTCCCTGACTCGTCCTCGAAACTCAGCAAAAGCCCCTTATCCACCGAGTCGGCTCCGAGCGGAAAGTACCTCTCAGCGTGCTGCTTTGGGATTACCAGCCTGTTCAGCTTGCCGACGTCGGACGGCGTCAACGGCTTCTCAAACATAGCCTGCTTCGATGACGGCGAGAAATCATCGAATTCGGCGGTGGATGAGTGTTCTTGGTTGAGGTTGAAATTGAGGGCGGTGGAAGGGGAGGCGGCGGAGATCCACGGCGGCAGCGGGGGAGATGGATGATGGTCCATTTGGTGGTGGTGCTGTTGCCACCAGAGAAGTTGTTGTTGTTGATGATGATGGTGATGTTGGTCTGTTGGGTAGAATTGGTTAATGGACATTTGGAAGAACAGAGAGCAAAAGAGATGATGAAGATGAAGGAGGAAAAGGGAAGCAACTTTTTTTTTAATTGTTGGCTGTTTTTTTTTTTTGGGAAAGGGAAGGAATTTGATGAATATATGGAGGAGGAAGAGAGAGAAATATGGGAACAGAGAGATGGGACAGACAGAGTGAAGATTTTTATTTTTGTTTTTATTCTGTATTTGTTTTATTTGAGGGAAGGAAAAAAATTGTTGTTAAGGAGTTGTTTGGATGACATATTAGGGTAGTATTTTGGTTGAAATAAGTTGTTTGTTATGTGATATTTAATTTTTAAATTTTGTGATTTATTTGGTTATAGATAGTTTTTGACGGGAGAAATTGAGATTACAAATACTGAAAATTTAATAATCATCCTAAATTGTGAGATTGGTCTATACATGGGCTGGGAGATATGAACAAGCATTTTTTGCCACTTTATTGATAGCTCAAATATCTATAGATGCAAGCAAGGACAAGCCGTCATAAAATCCAATACTTCTGCAACGACTACGCCACCAGCCACTTATCGAGTGCTCCATCATAGTAGCTGGAGCATAAGTTTCGCGTCTCTTCAATATCCATCAGTCAAAACCGAATAGATCTCTTGAGATCGAGCGGGCCAAAAATAATCATGATGAGCTAGACATGCCCGAGCAACACAAGGCCTGATATGGAAGAGCTTACGAAAGCACAATACTTTATGTGGAAGAGCTCGTGAAAAAACAAAGCCGTTTAACTCACTCAACAAGAGAAAATAAAAAAATAATCAATTAAATTTTTTTAAAATACAAAGAAATCTGGAATTAATAACCAACCTAAAACTTAACATCGAGTAATAAATTTCACTTTCCAACTCAACTACGGCAAAATCGAAAAATGAAGTAAAGCAATAAATTCTCCACTTTATTAAGTTAGGCAATAGAATCTGGTCATTTTATCCAATTAATTGCCCATTTGATTTAAAATTGGTGATATTTCAAATCACTTTTTTCGAATTATTTCAAATATGTTAAAATAATTTGTTTGACAATCAAGATAAAACGTGTGATAATATTTTATGATGTAGTATATGAAATAACTTTTTTTAAATTATTTTAAATGCCTCCTCACTTTTTAGGGATTTAAAATAGTAGAAGATTTAAAAAATGCGGTATTTCCATTATTAAATAACACACTGAATAATTTATTAGCCAAACAAAATATATAATTTTCGCGTCACAGGCACTTTACCTCTCATAAATACTATATTCTCAAATAACACATCATTTTACCGCCAAAAAAAAATATCACAAATCCAACGATATCTATAATCCAAACGACACCCAAAAAGGTGAAAGTACATGAGAGGACTTTAAGGTTATTATTAGTTTTGAGTCATTAGTTTCAGTGTATAGTTATTATTCTTGTTCTTGGTTTGTTTCTGGTTGGTTAGTAACTATGAGTTGTCTGTCATGCAACATATTAATGTTCAGGAGGAGTTGCGCGTAACTTGAGGAAAAAAGATATTTCTAGTTTCTAACCCCAAAAAAAACCAGACATTATTTTATCGTTTTGGAACAATATAATAGCTTTAGCTAGCTAAGCCAAATTTGTACCTTCTGTTGCAAAGTACAGCACAACTTAACTATATATATATAGTTAATTATTATTCCTCATATTGTTGTAATTAATCATGGGAACTAACTAACGCGGTTTACTGGTTTAAGTGTCAAAATTTAGATGATCATGTAAATTAAGAAACAGAACTTAATTAGTTGAATGAATGAGGTGGAGAGGGGATCTGAATCTTTGGGGGAATCGCAACTTTTATCACAAGTACATGTACTGAAATATTATTCTCTTGCTGTTCCACACATGATGTTCTTGTTCTTGTATTTCTTAGTTCGCAACTTTGTATATATGCCTACAAAATCTTACTTTTACTTCTGCATGCGACATCTCTACTCCCTTTTTTTTATGTAGCCACGTTTCCGGTGGTCAAAACTGTATCAAGGCCGGTTTGGTTGGTCTGTGGTTCGACCAGCCAGCCGAATTTATTTACTATTCCTTATATTAGCTTAATCATAAAATTGGTATTATCATTGTACCCTAATATGATCGAGTATTCTCTTTCGCAGTCTAGTCGACGGTTCTTTTCAAAAATCACGTAAATCTGTCTCTTTCAGTTTGTGATTTCTTTGATTATCAATTAATTGTGGTATCAAATGTGTTAATGATCTTCGAGTCTTGTCTTGTTTTCTACTTCATGTTGCTGGTTTTTTATTTGCAGCTCCTCATGGATCTTCGAGTCTTGTCCTCATGAACCATGATCGAGTGTGGTAATGGTTCCTTTTTATGAAGTTACATGAGATTTGTTACTGAAGTTCAATAGGACGATTATTTTAAACATACATATTCTCAAGTTCTAAGATAATTGATTTTATGGGAAATCGAAGATTGCAACAACTAGTTCTTTCAACTTTCATGTACAACTCATCGTACTAAATGTTTTAGGTGACTTAGTTGAGTGAGCCCAAATTACGATAATTCGTAATTTTTTTGTAAAAAAAGGAGAGGTAATTCATAAATTATTAAAATAAAATTCCAACCATTCAAACCACTGATGGATCATTAAAGACTCCTCATTTATACAAAACCTATCTATTTAATTTAAAACTTTTTTCTGCATAGAAATACATTAATAATTATGGTTTATTTCGTTTTAAATTCGCCTCGGTTAATAAAGAAATAAAAAATAACAATTCATAGAGTACACAATTAGTTTGGCCAGCAGTGGATGATGAATGGAACAATTAATTGTGCTATTATCCAAAATCAGATGACAAATGGGATAGATAGGAAGCTATTTCACGAAGGTGATCCGGTGACTTAGCACTCAAGAAACGTTAAAATAATCTTATTTTTCTATTTACTCACTATTTATTCTACACATAAATATTATCTTTCTATCTTAATTCAATCAAAAATTTCACATTTTTTCATACAGTAATATTTGCGAGTGGTAAGACAAAATGGTGAGACATTAGACTTTTCGTATACAAAATTACTCGTTGGGTTAGCTAGCACTACAAGAATCTGCTGCTATAACAACACTTAAAAAATATTTAACAACAATCACTAATTCACTGTTAAACTTAATATTTAACAGCGGACAACTTGTAATCTAACGGCGGATATGTATCTGCTGTAATAATTTTTTTGATGTTAGAGCGTTTAATAGCGGTTCAAAACCGCCATTAAACCATGGAATATCAGACCCAACAGCCTTCTTCTTCCTCATTTTCTTTATGCTCCTCTATTTCTCTCCTCCCCGATTTCTTCTTCCTCCTCCACCATTTCTTCTTCCAATCGTCGCCTTTGCCGCTGTCACTGCCATCCCGTCAATCGCCATCGCCGCCGTCCTCTCCATCATCTTCTTCAATCGATTCCCAACTGAAACAAGTGAGTATAGTTCAAATTAGGTCATATATGTTAGAGAATTGAGGGATTTTAATTTAGATCATAAATTGGAGGTTTTGATTCAATGTTCTGGGTTTAACAACTTGTAAGGTTTAGAGTTTGGTGTTAAGAGTGAATTAGAGTTATTTGAATTGGGGATTTTGAGCTAAGATTAGGGTTTTTCGAATTGGGGTTCTTCAAATTGATTTGAATTTTTTTGGGTTTTGATAGTTATTGATCTTGTGAAGGAGTTACTTCGAAGAAATCGAGCACAAATCGAGTTCTATCGGATTAGGAGGATCTAATTTGAGCTTAGTATATGTTTTTTATTATAAAGAAATTTGAGATTTTGTGTTCTATGTTTGATATTCATGTATTAATTGTTTGTATTTGGTTAACTTTGTTGTATTAGGTGATTTGAAAAAGAAGATCTTTTAAATTCATCCATTAAACTTTAAGTTTCTTATACTTTAAGGTTGGTAGACTAACGATACTTTAGAATCTAGTTTAGTGAACATATGTGGTGAGCCTTTCTAGTATTATAAATAGCTTAGAATGTGAGCTTAGAAACATATGTTAATTTACATATTTGATGATAGTTAGGGTGTATATTAGAATGTGAGTATGCTTGGTTAATTAACATATGTGTTATAATTGTGTAATTGATATCTAAACTAGAATTTGGTAGCTTGATAATGTAATGTGGATAAAAATGATAATGTAATGTGGCAAAAAATGAGATTGCTTAGAAACTAGTAGTATGTATTGAGATGTTATTTTTTTTCAGATTGAAGAGTATGAGTATACAAGTATAAATGAATGGGTCATGTCGGAAAATGGTCAAAATTACTTTTATACTCATACTAAATACTTATTTAACGGGCTAAAACACCGGTTGAAGGCGGTTTTAGCCGCCGGTAAATAACTTAACAGCGTCCATGGTACCACTGTTAAATAGACTAATGCTAAAGACTTTAAAAGTGGAAAGAACCTTCCGCCTTTAAACCAAACTTCGTTTAACAACAGATTAGGAACCGGCCGCTGTTAAATTTAACAGCGGTTTAAAACAGATTGCCGTTAAATTTAACAGCGGCTTAATCTTTAAGAGAACATGTAACAAATTTATACGCATGACAATTCAAATTTTTAGGATGCCAACTAATATATATATATATATATAGTAACACACACCACATTTTTTATGAATGAAATATTTATATATATAGATGGAATTAGAAGTTTCCATAACAATCGATAGAGCAAAACCGCAAATCTTAACTTCAAAATCATTGTCTACACAGGTTCAAATTCAAAAGAAGTGACAAATGTAACTGAAATCGAAAATAAGACACCACACAAAAAAAACCAAACAAACAACAAAAACAATAGAAAGAGAAAAGAAATGCCAAAAGTAAAGAAGAAAGCAAAATCAACAGCAAAAAACACCACATCAGTAGATTAAAAGCAAGCAGAGCATCATAATCATGGGCTGATCTCCCAATACTTGATCCCCATATATCATCTGTACTGTAGGGAATTGAAGAACTGAGCTGACATTTCCATTTCCCTGTGTCTATTTTTCTAAAATTCGTGAGGCAAGAAAACAAACATAAAAATAAAAAAAAATTATGAATGGGACCAAAATTTGAGGAGCAAGTTGGGGGGCTATAAGAGGAAAGTGGTCCAATTGTTTCTGTGTTATGTGTGCATATAACTATTTGATTTATCACGTGCATGACAGCATTCTTGATGTTTTGGCCACTTCTAATTAATTTTTCATAAAAAAAACGACTCTGGTAATTCAAACAAAATACCGGGCAAGTAAGAAAACCAGCTAATAATTAGTGGAAAAAGAAGTGCATGAGAATATTCCACAGGTTGAAATAAAAATAAAAATTGGCTTCATGCATATATTAGTAGTAGTGACGACAAATGTATGTATGTATGTATGTGCAGAAAAGAACACAAGCCACCTCTAGTCTGTGTGTTTTGGTCAGCAACACAACACAACACAACAGTAGTAGTCGTGTTCCATTCCTCTCCTCACAAACTGCACCTAAGCTAACTTTATAAACTCACATCACATGATCTCTAATCTATATCCCCTTCTCTTGCGTATGCAATCCAATCATATATATACATGCACAATACTTTATTATCAAATGTTCAACCACAGATCATGCAACAATTAGTTGGAAAATATGAAGAGAGACAAGAACAAGTTAGATGAAGAGGGGGGGGGGGGGGGATGTTGTCTGTTTGTGGGGAGTTGGAGACAAAAACACCCGCCTCAATTTCCAGGTAGATTCAGGCACCCTTTCAACAGAGAAAGTAGCTAGTCGATGCAGATGCTGCTGCTAACTGCAACTGAGACTTCGTGTTCTTTCCTTTATCATTGCTTCACTCGAATAATTATTAATCACAATGCATATTATATATTATTATTATTATTATTATTATTATTATTATTTCTACGTTTTACAAGGAGGCCACTTGCAATCAGCTTCTTCTGGCTCTGCATTCTTTTAATAATATCCGTGCACAAACCATACAAAAATTGAGAGATGCATGTGTCATCTTTTTCATAGGTCGCACATGCATTTTTTTTTATTTTTGTACAAACTTGATCGTCATTATCCAATCAATTATTACAACGTAGTAATAACTACTGTTACTTGATATCATTGTTTTTTTTTTGTCCAGATTTTTCCACTAGTTATACATGTTTCTACTTTATAACATATTATTAACACGAAATTGTACCTTTTCAAAACTTACGAAACTCTACTTACTAATATTTATTAATCGTCATTATTTGAGACCAAAATGATACAAGGTATATGGACTGTAAGATTTCTTAACCTCCACATTTTTATTTACTTATTGAATTCATTTTATAAAATTTCATTTTATCATCTCTTAAAATGAACCGTATGTTCGTAGGCAATATATATTTTATAAGTGGACACAATAATGCATAATTGTAGAACGAAGATTTATTATTTTGATGGTGATGACAAGAAAATTTGAGAAGTATATTTTCTCATAAGTTTGAAAAGGAAGATTTAAAAGATGCATGTACTTGATTCAGTAAAAGACATTTTGTGTGGTTGATAATTTTAGAGAGAAAAAACGGTTATCGGACATTCAAAATTTTGAAGTTAGAGATAAATAGCTGAGTGGAGAAAATGAAAAGAAGAAAGAGGTATTTAATTTATCGCAATGACATTTGCAGACCCATAGTCGCATAGCGGCATGGCCTACATTTGGAATAAAGGGCAAAAGGTAATGATGGCATTTGGCAAACGATCATGTATAGCTCACGATTATCCCTAAGAGTTCGACCTAGCGTGTGGTCTTTCTAGGATTTGTGGTTGGAATCTCTTTGGGCTTGACGATTCGGGCAAGTATGGGCTGGCTATATGGTAGTTTTGGACTAGCCTAGGGTGGCCAATGACCCATCAATTTCTCGAAAGTATGATGAAGGAGCATGTAGTAGTTTTTGCTCCTCGATCGTACTCTGCTATGTCCGCGTTTCACTTCCCTTAACTAGCTTTGTTTGCGAAGGCGCTTGTAATGATGAGGTTGGTTGGTGTTCTCAAGAGTCCGACTTGATCTTTGAATTCTCATTAACTATCATCAAGAGTTAAAATTTATTTTAAGTCGGGTCACAAACCATGTGTTGATATATGACAATCCATCCTCTTTTTTAAGGGACTTTAATTTGTAAGGAAAGGGAATCTCCCTCGTTCCAAAACAGGTCAATATACACCTACCCTATACACTTATAGTTGATACGTTCTAGCAAGCTAATCTAACCTTAATTAGATCCATATATCCCCTAGTCACCCACATTCACAATTAGTGACCAATCTTCATTTCCATTAATAACTATCTATTTTGTAATGTCTCATATTCTCTATTAAATTTCATGTCATTGATATTATTTAAAAAATAAGAGAAATAAGTATTCATAATAAATGAGAGTTTTCTCATCACAATGGTTGTCTACTCATCACAGTGAGATGCATCAAGATGAGTCTCTAGCTTTGATTTCGCTACGACAAATTAATTTTTGGGTACTGACATACGATCTATCTCGTGCGCTCTTATAATCATCATTCCATCAACATTAATAAATTGAGAGTTTGCTCAATTCCCAAGCAAGAAAAGACCTACCTGGCCTTTGTAAGACCTCATGATATATATATTGTGAACCCCAACTTTTAAACTATATTATTGGAAACTATATACTTAATTTTGCACTACAGTCCATCACTCTCTTTTTGAGCCAACAATGCCATTATTATTTATTCCCATATCAACACTCTTTTCCTTCTTAATTAATAGCTTCAATTTCTACGACTCCTCATTTTTTTAAAAAAAAAAATCCTCGAAATATTCACTACTCTCTCTCTCTCTCTCTCTCTTTCTCCCATCCAACTCTTTGCAACCCTAAACTTAATTTGAGTTTACCAAAAAAAATAATTTTTAGTTTAGTAAAATTCTCAATTAATAAATAATTCTGCAGCATAGACAAATAAATTTATGTAGCTAGTACAATAGATCGAATTTTGATGGAAAAACTAACTAAAATATGTGTTTATGAAAACCGTAAAAAATTAAGGATTGGATCAGTTAAAATATAATATAAAAGTGCCAATGTGAACTTTGCATATTACATAGATATCCACGTGTATTTTCCCAATAATTAACAATATTTTAGGCCAAAAATGAAATGCAAATAAAATGAGAAGGAAAGTGGAGCGTGCATGCATACATGTCACCAGTGAGGATGCGCCTTTCGCCGTATTTAAAAATTAAAATTAGGAAATGAATAGCAGTAATGGAAGGGAGATGCAGCTTCTGTGTTCATCAGTGTTTGCTTTTGGGATCATTGAATTGGGAAAATTGTAGAGTATAGTGTATATATACAGGTATGCGTGACGTGCGCCAATGACCATGATCAATGTACCTGACTCCCATTGGAAACCCACCTTCGTGGACAGTAATTATCCCACCGATACATTGTTATTTAAGATTCTAAATACTTTGATTAATTTATTAAGTTGTCTCTCATGACTCTGACTGACATATATTCCTCTGCACCTCTGTATAATAATATTACGGAGAGAAGTGAGAAACTCATCTGAACACTATTTATTCCATTATCTGCGGCAGGTAGAAGACCCCGTACCCATCTAATCAGCCGTTAATTCAACTCATTAGGATTTAGGTTTAATGTTGATTAATTACTACTCTTACTCTTCCTTTGATATGATAATTGGTGGGCTCAGATGGGTTTGGGAAATGTTTGGTATATTAATGGTATTTTTATTGTAAAATTTTAACAATTATTAAAATAACGTAGAGAATGAGGTGATAGTTAAATAGTATTTATTAAGGAGATATATTAGAAATTTTTCTAATTTAAAAAGTAAATTAGTAAATTGGATCACTTTTCAAGGAAAAATATTTATAATTTGAATTTATATTATGAATGATCTATTACTAGTGGTGGAAAATATTGTTAAGGAATATATAAATGATGAATATAAAATTTTAAATAAATTAGGGATGGAGGTGGTTGAAAATTGTTTATTAAATGAATTGCTAAATTTTTTGATGTGACAATGTAAATATAATCAGAATTTTGGGATGGAGATGGCCTAAAAAAGGAAAAAAGTCGAGACTCCGTCTGCCTCTTTCACTCGGTTTAATGGGATCTCACACGGATAAACATTTCGACTAAAATTAATCTTCAAAGTTTGTGATCAAGTATATATAAAGCTATATTATTTATTCAATTAATTACATGATCAAATTTATACATATAAATTAAAATTACGCTTCTTGTTGTAAGGAGGTTCAGTTGGCAATCTAGCATCAGGTGTTTGATTAGATGGAGATCAAAAGGAGTTTGGTTTTCTAATGTCTTATTAGGAAATGTTGGGATCTTCTTCAATTTCAACAGTTTTCAGGGATTATTTGGATACGGAGGAATAGTAATAGGATGGCATATGTTACTGCGCATCAATCTCGTTACTCGGTTGCTTCTATTCCCATATACGACTTTCTTACTTGATTGTTGAGTGATTTGAATCATGTTGGTCTGATTGAGAGACTTTGACATTTAGTTCTGTAAAAAAAAAATCAGGCTTGTTGCTTGAGATAGAATCCTTTGTGTTGTTGCATTATTGCTGTTGTAAGTGGCAGTCTAATTTTGAAGTTGGGGACTTCTTGGGACTGGAAATGGAATATTTTCTGATTCAAAGATTTGATGTTGGAGGCTGTATCATATATATCAGATTTAATAGCCAACTTGATTGATTTGTCTTTGGGGACCATGCTAGCTAATTTCACATCTTCCTTATGCTCTTGTGCACTGCACTGTGAGTAATTCATTTTGGAGTTTAGGGTATAGTATTCATCATGAGTAAAGGACCTTTACCAATTAAGTATTTCAAAAATGTCTTGAAAATTGATCAATTGGGACCAAAAGACCAAAATAAAATAAGGAAACTACTACTGATCAGGTCCACAGTAACTTGGTATTATTATTATTATTATTATACGTATATATGCTACGTGCCAATTTATGTTTGAAAAAATACAATTAAATATACATCTAAAAATCCAATTTTGCAATAACTTCACCAGATACAAGCAGTTTCCGAGGCAACAAAAAATAATTTCGAAGAGATGATTTTGTATAACTTTTTCAGAAGCCCACCGACCTACCTGCATCTCATCCTCAGCCACATCTTCATGGTTTTTTTTAATAATAAATTAAATGAAAATCGGGGGAAGTCCCACGGTCACCATTGTGAAGAAAATGAGAAGCAAGCATTTGAGCAACTGATGATAGTTTTGAGTACGTAGCTGTTGGAATGGCGTAGGTAACTTAACGGTAAAGGCAACGGATGAGAGAAGAGGAATATAATTCCAAAAGATATACAGTAGAGAAGACGCCACGTCTCAATTTGTGTTTTGCTGATTTATGTCTTTTGTTTTTACGTGGGCTTTCCAGATAAGCCGAGCCCATCCCATACCTGGGGCTCTCTATCCCCAAAACAGGGGACCACTAAATCCCATTTTCAACCTTTTCTTACTTCTCCCAGACTAATTTAAAAAGGATCCCTTTTCAAATATATATTATTTTTTCGTAGTTGTTGGTTGCGTCGTGTGATTGGAGACTAAAAGATATTAAAGTTTCAATTTCGACCTTATTTATCTCCGACTACAAAGTTGGAGTTGATGGTGATTGCAAATTGCATGCAAAATTAATGCCTTTTATTTAACTCGTTACTGCGTACATGCAGCAGCACATCTGTTCTATCTCTGGTGTAATGTAACGGAAATGAACAATGCGGGAGACAGATAGATGAGGATGAGGCGAGAAGATAGCGACTGGGTTTTTTGACACGTGTCGTTCTTGGTTGTAAACAGCGGTGGATGCTGGGACCAAACCCTTTTTAGCTTCTTTTGTTTTTGTTTTTTACTTCCCAAGTGAACAATTTCTACTCTGATTGATCTCTTGCTGTTCAGGAGGAGTGTGTAATAATTATTAATGGTCCCTATAACATCACTGTCACTCTTTATTTTGCATTCAACCCCACTGGCCAGTACTACTATAGTCTATATATCTCCCCCCATAAATTCATTGATCCGACTGTTATGTTGCAGTTGCAGTTGCAGTTGCAGTTGCAGATAGAAGAGATAGCCATTGACTTTCATATATATATTGGTTAATATGGTTCCAATGGGTGGATTGCCGACAACAGTGAGTTGGACCGCCATCGATTTAAATTACTTGTGTAGTTAGAGAGCACTGTTTTAAACTAGATAATGGGTTGGTTACCTGGTCTTTTTATTTATTGTATATGTGTATGGTACTTTGTTTTGTAATTCAAATGTAATGTTATCAGAGCTCATCATTTCTTCCTAAATGAAACAATGGAAGTTTCAATGTTTTGGTCAGCTATAAGTTGGAGCTCCTGAGCAGGGTTTGTTTCATTCTACTTCTGGTCCTGGTCGGTTAATCTATTCATTCCAAATTAATTAAATGAACTTGTGCATATAATGTCGCATCAATCAAGGTTTCTACAATGGTCAAATTAATCAAGCTGATACATCATCTATACTAATAATAAATAAAGCTGATCTGAACTGCCACATGTTTCCAAGTCAAAAACAAAAGAAAACAAAATTGTTGGACTAAGATAGTATGGCTTGCAGACGCGATGTGTACGTTCATCGATGGGACTGATTCCCAGGCCTAACTGTCACTGATTTTGTTTTTTTTTTGCCTCAATCAATTCAAATGTTAGCTTAATTACTAGGGTCCAGTCCACTATTTCGTCCAAAAGCTAGCTATATAATCCTGTTTAGGATCACAAAATCCCACCTTCAATCTCTGTTAAGCATATGCATATATGGATGATCTCTCACACTCATAAGAGGGAAGTATCAAATTTGCTTTCTTCCCTGAACCAAATATCATTGGGAGCAGATTTGTCAACAAGTTTGACCCTGTAAAATAATATCTACCCATTTGCAGTTCCCAAGATGGAGACTTTGATTCGCCAGATGAAACTGTGATGCCTCATCACCCTAACTAATTAATTGCATCGCTATCTGATCATGATATGAAAACATGCACAAAAAAGGGAGTTCACGTGTGATTATCTATTTATATTCTTCTCTCTACTTGCTGCAGATTGACTTCTCCTTTTCACTTTCTTTCTTCCTGGATTCCTTGGAAAGGTTGTTGTTTTAGAAAGGTTGGACTGTGGCCGGATTCGCCAAGTCATTCGGTTCCCATCATCATTACCCCCTTTTTTCACAAGGATGAATTATGTGCCAAGTTATTATTAAGGCCCACCAGTTTCACTCCACGTTGACCAGACATGAGTTTGGCCCAATGAATTCGCTAGTAAGAATTTATACATCCAACCTAGTAGATATGGACTATGGGCTTCTTAAGCTTATTGGGGCGTGAACGGCCCATATCACTATGATACTGAGCCAACCACTTGCCAATAATTTTGATCTCAACATTCCTCACTTGCCGAAGCCATTCCGGGTCCTGGCTCGTCGCAAATCTCAGATCCACGTGGTGAGCACCTAATGATTCAAACCAATCAAAGTGTTAATTAAACACACAGCACTTAATGAATTGGTAATCAGACAGGAAATTCCATGTCTAAAGCAGATTCAAAGCTTCACCTTTTTCTGCAACGATTGCAACTATGCTGCTAGAGATACTCTCCAACACCCTGTGTCAAATAGCAACAACTAATCAGTTAATAGCTCATTCAACATGATACATTTTTGAGCTCCCTGTTTACAAATCTATGCATGTTCGTTTAATTACCCTCCTCCACTCCAAGGGTCTCTCAAGCCATTGAAGAAGATGATGTTGCTGCCATACCTCTTCAGCACTTCCTTAATCCTCTGCTTATACATAATTAAACGACATCAGCGATCGTATTTACGGAAGGACAAAGAGGGAGTTTGTTTAAGGACATCAGGGAACAAGAATTTGTTTAATTTACATGTCCGCCGAACTCGGTGGTGATCCAGTTTCTGCGAGGGAGAATGTCGTAATCCTTGTCGCAGGAGGAGTTATCATCGTAGCTCCATCTCCAAGCTGGGAATATACTTTCCTCGTCGCTTCCTCCTTGTGGCATCACCATCTCTGTACAAGCCTGTGTGTGCACATACAAACCGTAGTTAAGAAGAAAGATGCTTTAGCTTTCTCTTTTACTATTTAAATTTTGAAGTTAGTCAAAGATGACGACTCAGTCTCTACTACGTTATCTAGTAGATTCAATTGGTGAGCTCCTCAACGTAACTGGGTTACCGAAAAGAAGAAACTTCAGCATGTGCAAGGGTCCAATGTAATTAAGCAAATTATCAAGTTACAGACGGAATCCAATAAAAGGAAACCCACTTTTTAAGTTTTTGACTGTCCTGAGTCTCTTGTATAACAAGTGGCGAAAGGAATCTTTACTGTTGTTATGGGGTGTACACTGCTTCTCTGTTTCTTGGTTCAATTCAATGTATGAACCCAAAGTAATTTAAATTATGCAACTAATGATGGTGGTTACTGGTCAGGGGGTAAATTTTGTACGTTTCTGCTTGGAAAGAAGATATATAAAAATATACCTGCCAATTCCATCCGTCAGATCCGAGGTCGTCAGAATTGGAATCGTCGGCGAAATTGAAACAGCCGGAGCCGGCGGATCCGGTGTAGTTATAGTAGACGCTAGCTGCGGCATAAAGCTTGGCGAATGAGTCGTTTCCGGTCTTTGGATTGTCAATTGCTCGGCACATCTCTCTCACCGGATAAGCCGGGAATGGTGCCAGAAAATTCGAGGCAGTTGGATAATCAGTCATCGCTGTGTACACCCACGCCGTACGTAGCCACACTGACAGGTACAGCGCATCCTCCTTCCTGACAACCACGAAATCGTTGGGGACAAAAAACACTCTAGTTTAACCAACTTGCAGGTTGGCCACCAGGTATTCGGCGAAATGACTCAAAGAGCATTGTTTTTTGTGTAGTGTGCTGCTACTTTAGGTTTACTTACTTGCATAGGTGAAACGACCTCTGTAGCTTGCCGAGTCCTCCGGGTTGGGTTGTAGTTTGAGCGATCAGATCCCATGATTCTTTGATTGTTCTGTAGCAGCTCTCGCTCTCACTCTGCATATATATGATTAAAAAGTAACTGTTAGAAAGCTCAAAGCTAACGACGCCGCTTTTTGGCTCATCAATTACAAAATCAACAGACCCTGAAGTCTCGAGTGACAATGGAGTTGAAGCTGTACGGAGAGGTTAGATCGTCGAAATCGAGGATTGGTGCAGAAGACGCTAAAGCTCCAATTGCTATATGTGGATACTTAAGCCTAAACCATGCCGCCAGCATTCCGCCATAGGAGCCGCCGAAGACCACAACAGGGGACTCTGTAGCGGAGAGGTTCTTCTTGAGGTCGACTATTAGCATGGCGAAATCTGCTAATGCTTGTGTGCTGCTAAGGTATCCCAGTGTTCTAGCGTCCTTGTAAGCCTTGTGTTTATCTCCTCCGAACGGAATCGACTTCCCTTAGAACCTATGCTGCAGAGGAATTGAATTGAATTGAAACAGGGGGAAATTCAGTTACCATATATTTTGATGGAGAGAGATTTTCAGGGTTGTTGTGAATGTTAGTAAGACTGAACCTCGATGAAGACGAGGCGGGCATTGAATTTGGGGGCGATGTCGAACATGAAGCCGGTGTTGCGGGCGAACCACTCGATGCCGCCTTCGTTACCGGTGTAAACGAAAATGGGGGCATTCTTTCGGGCGCCGCCCCAGTACGTGTCGTTGACAAGGTACCGTTGCTGGAAAGTTTGATAGCTTTGCGGGGTGTAAGAGAAGTGGTCGAGGATTTGAGTGAAGAATTCTTCTCTGTAGAGCTGATGATGGGCTGCCGGTTGATCGTGGCGACTGAGGGATGCGGAAACAGAGGAATGTTGGTTGTTATGAGAGTGGAAGACTGAGGCTGGGAATCTGGGAGTTGTTGTTGCTTGAGATTGAGTGAAGAGGAAGTGGAAGAGGAAGATGAAGGTGAAATGAGGGGATTTGGAAGGTTTGATCGCCATTGGTAAGATTTTGATTTGTATGGGGTAGCAGAGAAGACTAAGAGAAGCCACGGCCGACAAGGCAATGGGATTTTATAGGGGATCAAACATTTCTGATTAATCATACCATCCAATTTTTGGAACTTTGAAAGGGGGTCTGGTCTGGATGAATTCGAGAAATTTTAATGTTTTAGAATTGGTATTTGAATCGATGAGGTTATGGGTTTAGAGTTTAAAGATTTGATTCGAGTTTGATTGTTTGTTAAATTTGGTGGGATTATTTTAATTATTAAATAAATAAATAAATATGATTATGTCGGAATAGATGATTTTTTGATTAAGTTAGATCAAATCAATAATATAAAAATTTTAATATCATAATATAATTTGTCAAAAGTTAATTGTTTTTAAGAAGAATAAGAAAAGATATTTATTGATTATTCTTTTTAAAGTTTGTGCAATTTGTTTTATTTATTAGAAAATGTTATTTTTAGTGTTAATTAGTTATTATAATATTTATTATTATTAATTAATTAAATAATTTAATTATCTCCAGCCTCTGATGATTGGCACACCTTTTTGAATTTTTTTTGGTTTTTTGTTTTCAATTTGATTTGGATTTTCGGTTTTTCTGTTTCGTTTTGTTTTATTTTGTTTGTGTGTCAAGGTCTACGGTCGGCAGTAAGGCCTCTTCCCTTTAGTACCTAAGTTAGTTTCTGTCTTAGTTTTCTTTTCAGAGTCTAGTATCTTGAGATCTTTTGGTTTGGTATTGAGGAGAGTTTGGACATGGTGCATATAATCTCAATCATTGCAACCCCTTGTAACCCATTTGGGTTACACCTCCCGGTTTACTACCGATACGATGTATGTATGTTTGTTGGAGATTTTAATAAAAGTACTCATATGCCAGTTCATAAAAAAAATGTAATTCAATATAACACTAGTTGAGATATTTTAAAAAAAACATTAGTAGACACGCTAATCACTCATCCTTCTACTAAAAGATTAGGGTTTGAATCTCATATACCACATTTTTTAAAAATGGTCCAACCGGTTGATCAATCTTGTTTGAACGGTCGAATTTGACGGTCAAGCCGTGTTAACATCCAACTTTAAGCAATTTCACAAACAGTTAAACCGGTACTTGATGTGGAACCGATTCACAGTCAAACCAACCAGACAGACCGGTCCAATTGGATTCTTATAAACTACGATAAATAAATAAATAAAATCCCTACATTTGAATACTATAATATCAACATGTCACAATCCATTAGGGCCGAACCAAGTTGAAATGAGGCCACTATGGTAGCTGCTATCCATGAATACTATTCGACAACCAAACATAACATTGTTACTAACAATTCACACAACCATGTGTTGAATTTTACTCATTTGTATTTGACGAGAGCGCCACAAAATGTATGTATTTCCCAGAAGCGCGTGTTAAATTTGCATATTTTCTTGTGCTTTGTGTTCATAATTTCCCACGAAAAGAACATTCAACTTGGTTGAAAATGGCAAAAGAATTCGTCTCGCACGCCTCCGTTTTCTTCTCCTTTGGACAATTTCCGTAAAGAGTAAAGACAAAGGCCCCCCATTGCAGGGCTGGACTTATCTACTGTCCGTTTCATCGAATGGACTTTATAAGTTTATTATTCTTTGGTTATTTATTTTCTTTCACAACTCTGTTTGCTAGCGACTGCAACGATGGAAAAGTCCAACGTATTTCCCCACCCACAAGTTAGCCCTCTTAGTTGAAATTGAAACGTATGTAAAACGTGGCTGCCTTTGTGCTACAAGATTAGGAAAAATTAAACAATAGTGTGATATGGGCAACGAATTGTAATTGTCCGCTGCTGGAATTGGGAACCATAATCATGCCTTGATATTTGTACCTGCTCAATAATGACAGAATTAAAGGGAGCCATGGACCACTGATATTATATTATTGCTTTGGTGGGGTGGGGAATATAAGATCTGGCCCATCTTTCTGTGAGAAATGTTCCAACCAAAGCCTCTTCAGAAGCCCAATGAATTGAACTTGTTGAGCCCTATTCCACCCAGGTCTTCTTTCAACATGATTTGCCCTGGTTCGACCACTCTAACCCAAGTCCTCAGAGCTGGTAAATTGGTAGAATGGTGGATAAAAAGGATAGAGATAACAGAGAGAATAAAGGCTGGGGGGGAATAATAAAACATGGATTATATATGAAAGAAACTGCAAATCACATGCAGTCGATTGGGATCTGTTCACTGGTTGCACTAATTGGATTTGATGGCAGCCACGTTTTGATCGAGTATCACCATCACCACTGATGGCGGAAGCCGATAACAATCATCCATAGGGATCTACGAAATTGAAAAATATACGAATGTATTTTTTTTTTATGTAAGAGGTGTTTTGGATATGTTTTGAGAAATTTGTGCGCGTTTTTTAATGTTGATTTGATTTGTCTTTTCACAATGATAGAGGAAAATAGAGATTCATAAAGTGTTCTGACATAAAAAAAGGAGGAAAAATGTCTAGAAAACGTAAGTTCGTATTCGTTATGTACACATTGAATACCAATATTTATTAATTCATATGTTCAGTACTAATACATTCATACATTCATATCCGAAAAAAATATGAGAAAAATACATTCGTATCCTATAAGTATACAAGAGAATATTAAAAATTAACAAATAAAATAAAAACATAATATTATAAATAGCATAACCACTCATATCTTCTCTTTCTAATTCAAAATTTTCAAATTCAGATTTTCTTCCATTTCTCTTTCTAATTTCCCTCCTTCTCTCTCAATTGTTTTAAATGAATACTAGATATGAGTTCGTTTTTTACTCTTCAAGTTGGATCTTAGCACTATCAAAATGGATCTTTGTACAAGAAAAAACTAAAAAAGTGTAAACAATCCTCGAAAATGTGGGTTACCTCCATTTTTTGCTCTTGTTCTTCAAGTTCTTATGGTTGTTTGATCTGAGTTTCCCTCTCTCAATTTCTTTAAATGGATGATCGATTTAGATTCGTTTTGACGGATTTTTGCACGAAGACACACTAGAACAGTGCAACACAAATTTCAAAAAGGTAGGTGAGTTCCCTTTGAATCTCTTATTATTCATGTTCTTCGAGTTCTTATGGATTTGGTTGTTCTCGATTTTTTATGTTCTTGATTATGTTTTTATTCATTTTATGGGTTTTTTGTGTCCACTATGGTGGTATGTTTGTTTTAACTATCTAATATATACAAGCGTTTTGTTCACGTCCCATCGGGACGAACACAGGTCGTGGCGGTACGTTTGTTTCACTATTTTGTACGAATGTTTTGTTCACGTCACCAAGAAGAATACATGACGTGGTGTATCAATTTTGATGACATTTCATTGTTTATGAATTTATAACGTGATGTATCAATTTTGATGACATTTTATTGTTTCATCTTGTTATATTCAGATATGGTATATGTATATTTTTTTGAATGTATAAATTTAATAGTTTTAATGAACATTCATATGTTTATGTCAACAATCTATATGTTTGTTAGTTTTATCACTACAAGACATATAAAATCATTCAGGTGAAAACACATAAAAAGTACAACACAAATAACATGGAATCATCCAAAACATGAATAACATGAACTTTCATATGAATAACATGAATTTCTTTATGAACTGCAAATTCATATGCTCGTACATTTTATATGGATAACACAAACTTCCATATAACACAATCTATACGTTTGTATCTATACTTTCCTATGATCAATACGTTCATATACTTCATCAAAACATTCGTAGTGAATTAACATGAACTTTTGCATATATACGTTCATACTTTTCAAAATTACGTTCGTATGTATAACACGAACTTTCGTATTTTACAAATACAAACTCTCGAATGAATACAAAGTACAAAATTATTAATTTATTTTTTACTTCAAAAATCATCAAAACTGATCTCGTTGGATTCGTCTTTGAATAACAAACAGTTTGATGCAAAAATTAGTGAAATTGGATTTAAGAGAAAATATTTAAATGAGTTTAATTATTAGAGTGAATGAAATATAAGAAAGACAACATTTAAATTTATTTATTATCTTTCCTATTTTGAAAAACAACATAAAAGACGTGCACAGCATTTTCACTACCATACTCAAACTATCTCTGCCTGCCAGAAGTATACAAATGTATATTTCACTGCTCTATATTTTTACTAATTGATATGGCTAGTGATGATTGGCTTTAACTAAACTTCAATCGAAAAACTTCCGCTTATGAATTTTTCCGCTCCTTTACAGGATTTATATTGAGAATTACTATTCAACATAGTAATCCCGTATGCAGCATATGTGTTCTTCGTTGTTTCATTTTCTTGGTTCAATCAAAATCAAACTTGACTATAATGAACTTGATCGTAATTTTTAAAAATTCGTTTGAATTTAGGAAAAAGATGATATAAAATAATTGTAATTTGAAATCATTAATGATTTTAAATAGTTAATGATTTTATAAATATTTTATTTATTTTTTAAATTGAAAATAATTCTAATATTTTAAATAAAAAATGTTAAATTAACATATTTAAGAAAATATTAAATTTTCTTCTAGTTATAATATAATTTTTTTCTAAAATTTCTACTTTAAGTAGCATTTGCTTAATTTTTAAGTTTTAATTAAGTTAATATGTTATTTTATACCTAAATTACTCTAAAGATCATCAAATTACATTTCAAATCACTATGGGATATACTGATTTTAAATTTTCATCATTTTTAAAAATCAAATAAACATATTTTATCCAAATCATTTGCACTCATCAATTCTCTCATAAATTCCCTTCTAAATCCAAAAATCAAGTAACATCTAGAGTTTGTATGATAATGATATGAACGAATTGAAAATTTTTAACGAATTGTTTGGATTAGATATTTGAAATAGAGTTATTTCAAATAATTTTTTATAGATGAGGTATTTGAAATAACTTAAGTTTAAACTCTCAAATCAAAGCACATAATTCATTATTTTATGTTTTGTGTTAATCAAACAAGATAATTCTTACACCTCAAATATTTTAAATCTAAAAAATATCACATTTTTAAACATATTTCATTTTCCTTTAAATATCTTATTTACAAAATAACTCATCAAAATGAATAGTAAATTTTTTATATTTCCGATTCACATAAAAATAACGTTATTGTGATCGAAGTTGAATCTTTCCTCGTAAAAATCTCGATAAACATTAACTTCAAACATCCAAACGGTGAATGGGTGCGGCTAGACTACTAAATCAGCGCCGTGCTTTCGTAAAATATTCATAAAGATTTTCAAACATCCACACAGTGAATGAGTCTGAGCAGACTGCTAAATCAGCACCGTGCCTTACAAATCATGCATATCATCAGATTCCTCATTCTAATTTTACTTATGAATCTGTAATCAATGTTCACAAATTTCTGATGACAAAATAGTGAAATTTAAAGTAATATATATTGGAAGAATTGATTTAATGAATTGTTAATTCTTTTTCCTTGATTTTTAATTATAATATAATGTTTTAGTCTTTATAATTTTGCCTTCAATATGCATGAATACTAAGCTAATGTGCTTCGAGTCGTAGCAATGCGCGGGCTACGGTTTGCGCATTGCCCATGACCCATTTTTAACCTTATGTACTCAGTAACGTGTTTGGTGTCGCGACAATGCTCACATTTTTTGTTCTCAAATTGTTGTTTTCCTATCACTACGCCATATTTTTAGAATCTGACATGACGGGCCAACTTAACATCATAATCATCTAATATGATTTTTTAACTTATAATAACAATTCTAAACCTCGAGATGGAGTGAGTCGTGGTTTCGGAGAAACTCCCCTTAATCGACCACTACTTAGAAAAGGTTCAAGAGATAGACAGTTGACCAAGATCGAAAGTTAATCGTAGGCATCTAATCAATGCGCAGGCTACAATCATGACTTAATCAAATAATAATTTAATTGAACGTTTAAAGTTCTATTACGGGTTAACAGATGATACTTTACTATCCACATCTTACCCGTACACGTATGTAACAAGTTTTGTATCTACAAATCCTAAAAGTATTCTACCAATTTTATTTTGTTTCACCTATTCTGATTTGACCAAGTAACCATAACAATAGTTAACATTATTATTCAAATTGTAAATGATTCTTACATTTATAAAATCACATTACGATCCTGAAGGATCTACCAGCTAATGTGCCTGAAGCTGCAACAATGTGCGAGCTGCTCATTTTTTAAAATTCTATCTAAAAGCACATTAGTTAAGATATACAATACTTATAATATGACTATATCTTTTTTATAAAATTTTGTAAACAGGTGATATTTTAATTTGTTCGAATTTCGGCCAACAGCTCCAATTATCAATTTATGATTTTATACCCTTTGACTGGATTCGAAAAGAAATGAAGCGGGCCCGCCCGTACCCGGACCCAAGTAAAAAAAAAGGAAAAAGGAAAAAAACACAGAGGAATTGTACAAATCACAAATCACAACGTGGCAGAAGCTCAGAGTACTATATTAGTCATATACTCATATCTGTATCAACTCTTTGTTCAAGTACTAGCTAGTGCTCAACGTAGAAGAAGACAGACTCTTCCATTACTCCTCCCAACGGCCACACTTTACTCTCTTTACATTACACACAGAGCTCAACTGTCGTCGTCCTCTTCTTCTTCTTCTTCTTCTTCTTCTTCTACTACTATCTGTACACTCTGTACTCTACTTCCCCAATCGACATTGTTTTTGCAATAAAGTTCCTTACTGTTGTTTCCTTTTTTCTTCCTCTTTTCCCCCTTTTTTCACGTTCTCCCAAATCATGTCCATCTCCTTCTTTCAAATTACTTCTCATCATTGATATCACCACGCATCTTCCCCTCTGTTACCCATCATCCTTATCTCTTGCCTTCCATTTTGATTACTACTTGCCTTCTTCCTTCCACTTTATAGCGACAGAGATCTGAGTCCAATACAGCTTTTAAGGTGTTTTTTTCCTCTCTCAGCACAATGCCGAGGCAGAATCGATCGGCGGCGGCGGCAGAGGAACTGCTGCCGGGGAAAATCAGGAAACGAGGGTGTTCCTCTTCGGCGTCGTCGTCGTCTTCCGTCATTCACAACTACAGGTTCAAGAGAGCGATTCTGATAGGGAAGAGAGTACCTGGATCCATTACTCCGCTACCCACATGGCGGCTGATTGGATCTACCACCACACGTACTCCCTCGTCGGCTTCACGTGCCACCGTCAGCTCACCCAAGTACTCCACTTCATTACACGGCTACGCCGGGGCTGGTAAGGGTAAGCAACATCATCATCATCAGCAGCAACAGCAGGGACCGGTGTCGGCGAGGAAATTGGCGGCGACTCTTTGGGAGATGAACGAGGTTCCGTCGCCGAGAATGCCGGAAACCTCGGAGGAGAGGAGGCTGAGGAAGGAGGCTAAAGCTAAGGAGAGGAAGGAGGCTTCTAGGTCTCTTCATTCTGGTTCTTTACCTCCCCATTTGTCTGATCCTTCCCACAGCCCTGTTTCTGAGGTCAGCTGCTTTTCTCTCTTTTGTTCAATCGCTGCAATTTTAGGCAGAGGGATTTGGATAAATATTTGGCCATTGTTGAATGCGGTTTGAGAACTTGACAATTGGATCAAAATGCTTCCCTTTGATTACGTGGTTTGGTACTGATCACTGAATGCTGATTCTAAATGTATAATGTAAATGGGATTGTGCTTCACATTGACGCCATAAGTTTGATGTCTCATCTGTGTTCTAGAGGGGCGATCGATCAGGGATTGGTAGCCGCCACAGAAGATCACCATCAATTTCTCACAAGCTTAGGGTTATGGATCAGAATGTTGCTCCATTCGATTCTGTTAGCAATGCTAGCTTCATGGAGGTATAATACAATGATTCTTCAATCTCAAGAGTCTTCTAATGAGGCCTTTGTGTATTTGTTCTGATTGTGGTTCTTGTTTCCAGATTGAGAGTAGGTCCCGGGTCCAAACACCTACTGGATCAACTACAGGTGCGACGAAAACTCGTTTGAAAGATGTCAGCAATGCGTTGACTACATCTAAAGAACTGCTTAAGATCATTAACCGAGTATGGGGGAACGAAGATCGACCTTCATCCAGCATGTCTCTGATGTCGGCATTGCACGCTGAGCTAGAAAGGGCAAGGCTACAGGTCAATCAGGCTATCCACGAGCAACGTGCTGACCAGAACGAGATCACTTACCTCATGAAGTGCTTTGCCGAAGAGAAGGCAGTGTGGAAGAACAAAGAGCATAAGCTGGTGGAGGCTGCCATCGAGTCTGTCGCTGGAGAATTGGAGGTGGAGAAGAAGTTGAGGAGGAGGTTTGAGAGCTTGAACAAGAAGTTGGGGAAGGAACTGTCTGAGACTAAGGCTTCGCTAGTGAAGGCGGTGAAGGAGCTGGAACAGGAAAAGAGAGCTAGAGCTGTGATGGAGCATGTGTGTGATGAACTGGCGAATGACATTGGGGAGGATAAAGCAGAAGCTGAGGAAATAAAAAGGGAATCCGTGAAGCTGTATGAGGAAGTCGAGAAGGAGAGGGAGATGATGCAGTTGGCTGATTCTTTGCGTGAGGAGAGAGTGCATATGAAGCTCTCAGAAGCTAAGCATCAGCTGGAGGAGAAAAATGCTGCTGTTGATAAGTTGAGGGGTCAACTTGAAGTGTTTTTAGGAGCCAAAAGAGGCAAAGAGAAAAGCGGACGACGTGTGAATGATGATTATGATGATGACGAGGATGATGATGATCACATTAGAGCTTATTTAAGTAGAGCCCATTTGGGTTCATATCAGGACGATAATGGGGAGATAGAGAATGGAGGAGAAGTATGCGATGAAGAAGACACTGCTGATAGTGATCTTCATTCCATAGAGTTAGGATTGAACTCGAACAACAGGTCATCATCATCATATAAGTTGCTGTATGGTTCTGGAACTCCTCGCAATCTTGGAAACCCCATCGACGAAGAAGGAATCATAATGGATAGGAAATCCATCTTAGGGAAGGTATCATCCAGGAGGAGTGGTTCTCTACAAAGAAGCATATCAGATGTTTCTGGAGACGGATTAGACCGAGGAAGGTTCAGCGAATTCGACAGGCCTTCCCACGGGAAATCTTCTGGGGATGATGTCCACGGGCATCGATCAATGAAGGGTCGTCGAGACTTGCTACTGTGTGGTTATGGGACCGACACTGCACACGGCTACAGGAGTAGTAGTCCCAATAGACAAGTAATGCAGCAGCAGTCAAGGCTATCGGCTCAGGATCGGCCTCCCATGGCACCAGGGATCGCATCGAGATCAAGGCTATCAGACAGCAGGATCGAATCACAAACCAGTGGCAGGAAATCTCGAAGGTGAGTGAGGAAAAAGTTGGAAGCGGATTAATGTTATTGTGTGGATAGAATGGAAGAAAGATGATTGATGTAGTTGCAGTAGCGCTCGCTGCAGCTGTTGTGCAGTGTTTGTACTTTGTAGAGAGATGTTTGTTCTGTTTTTTTATTGTACAAATAGATGATCGTGAGCCTTTTTAACTAATGCAGCTTCTTTCTTCCAAGTATAACATGATGTGGTGTTCTGTTTTTCACCTTTTTGGTATCATATTCATATGACTTTTTGAAGTTTTGAGTTTAGCTTTAGATGGCCATTTTGGTATCGAAAAACAGAAGATGACGACAAAGATGAAGGTATTTTGGAATACCTCTTTTTGTTAAGCAACAACAACAACAACAGCATGGCGATCTCCTCTCTTTGTCTCTCTCTCTGTACCAGCCATCGAACCTGAGACCTGAAGGTGATGCTAGTACAGCAAAACACTCCGGCCCAAGCGTCGCTGGTGCTCAAGCATTTCAATAATCATCCTTGTGAGTTGTGCTAACGGTTATGATGCCCTGCACTTTTCATTTCAATGCCTTTTCTTTATGCTTAAACTTAGAAAAGGGAACAAATAAATAAATAAAATTTCCAAAGTTGGGAGTTGTTTTCATCTTGTATAGCATAGCAGCAGGGTTTGTAGTTTGTAACACTGTTGTGCTGGTGTCATCAGACGAGACTTGGGGAGTAGTCGGACTCATGAGTCAAATAATGAAATGATGAACGAATTATAGAGATGTATCTGCATTTAAATTACGAATGTTGTCAAATATGTGTATTATCCGTTGGTCCCTTTTGGCATGCAATATGTGTATATACCAACTTGTCGGAGGGAGATAAGAAGCTTGAAACTGGAAGGTCTGAAATTGGAGGCTACCGTTGGTGATAGGTATACCAGATTTCTGAATGTCACATTGATTTTCTAGCTCTACCAATCTGCTTCTCAATCTCAATAGCCTCATTCCTCGGGGTGCTCACCTCATCCCCGAAGTTACTGTTCTAAGCCATCTTTTAAGTTCTCAGTCATTCTTTGTAATCCCGGCTGCACAAATTTCATTAACTTGCAGTCAGATTGATGCAGTTCATGTTCATAATTACCCGTCGAGTACTGAAGCAAAACCATAGAGTAAGCTTCGCTTCATTGGCTGCGTCTCTAAATTCCATGAAGCCCCTAGTGGATTGTTTGATCGCAACCTCCAAATTTACTGAAACCCAAGCCCTTTTGCATTGTTGATGCCTCATCGAGATTCATTCCAAACTTGGGTTTCATTGCAATAATTAGACAGAACAACAAATAACAATTCACCAACAACTGTTCAAAGAATCAAACTTTTCCAAAACCCCTCTGCCTTATTCAAACTCACATACAACTTTGGCAGCCGCCATGGATGCTTCTTCAACCTCACAAATCCGAATTCTTCTTCAACGCCATGGATTCAACAACCCCACAGCTAAGAAGCCTCTCAACATACTTCCCCAATATATCAACCTCCAAATTCACCTTCTCGCCAACCTCCTTCCCCGGAATCACAACCTCTCCCTGCGTGTAAGCCACCAACATGAAATTAAACCACCCACCTTCTTCATCCACATCCACCACCGTCAAACTCGTCCCATCCACGGCGATGAACCCTTTCGGCACAATGTACCTCAATACCTTCCGGTCCCCAACCTCCACTTTGATCCACAGCGAATCCCCTTCTTTCTCTTTGCTCAGAATCTCCCCCGTACAATCCACGTGTCCCTGCACGAAATGGCCCCCCATCCGGGTCGTGGGCTGGACCGCCCGCTCCAGATTGACCCGCGACCCGGGCTGGAGACCCGCCAGCGACGTCTTCCTCAGAGTCTCGGGAGATACTCCGGTAGTGAATTCGTTTTCCGTGAACTCCGTCACCGTTAGGCAGGTTCCGTTAACAGCGATGCTATCTCCTAGGTTTACTCCGCCCAGGACGGTTTTCGCTCGGATCTTGAGATCGTAGCCGCTACCGTCGGAGGTAGTGCCCAGGCGCTTGACTTCGCCGATCTCTTCCACGATTCCAGTGAAGAGGCAGGTGATTGTTGTGGTGAATCGTGGTGGCTGCTGCTGGTGGTTGGATCTGGAGATTGGGATTGGATTAATGAATAAGGAGGAAGGTGTGGATTTGAGGTGTGGGGTGGTGATGGGTGAGAAATTGAGTGCTGTGTTTGTGGTTTTTGGTGGGTATCGGTTTCTCCCGGAGGCGATTGCCAGTGAATTGACCGGAGCTGTGAGAGAGGATCGGAGGGCCATTTCCTTTGTTTACAGTTAAAAAAAGAAGCTTTCCTTTGTTTGGTTTTCTGGTAATAGATTTTGTAGGGTTTACGACGGGAGCCATGCTGTTTTGCTAGGGATAACGCCACAGACGCCAATATTCATGCTGGTCCGGCGTGGTCCGTGGAGTTATTTTATTTTATTATTAAATTAATTCTTCACTTCGTTCTGTTAATCAAGCTTAGAAATATACACGGAATAGAACAATGGTTTCACTCGGATATATAACTTGATTGAATTTAGCGTGAAATATGATTCAACTGTTTAAATCGCTACTTTCTCAAGTACTACGTGGGATGATCCATGTGGACGCAGCAATCAGACACTAGGGCCCTACTCCAGTGTACCCGCTATTGGTTTTGTTGTTCATCAATCTCCTGGAGTTATGATTTCTGGGACAGGGCAAGTGTTCCCTTATTTTATTGATCCATTTCTCCTCAAAGTCCTTGCAATTAGAGACACACTCTATGTCGTGCAAGTTCACTGCCTGGAAGGCTTCTTAATCTTCTCTAACACAGCAGAAGCCATTTGATTGATCAATTTCGACACAGAGGACATTCGGGTGAGACAACTCTTACCTGAGTGCCAATTACTCGTTCAGTCTTTACAGTTAGTCTCTCTTCTACATATTTCCTATTCGAATAACAATAACACTATTATATAACACGTAAAACTCTTTGTTATTCGAATGACTGACTTTTTTTCCTCACACATTATATTCATCCATCCTGGTAAACAACTTCTTTTTATCTAACAAGAACTCTTTTACCTTCGACTAAAAAATTATTTAACTGCTTAAACTATTACAAATTAGAGTTGAATGGTGAGTAAACCATAATTGATATCTAAATTATATCAAATCGTTTTGATTGGTGGTTAGTGATATCCTACGGATTTCGCCTCAACCCGTCATCCGGATCAGGCTTGGTTTGGACTCGGCTGTTGGGCTACACTCTACAGTTTGAGCCCGGCAATTTGTATAGACACGCCGACGACGGCAACGGCGGAGTGGAGAAGCAGAGCCTTGATCATCATTACTCAACATTTTACACACCACTCAGAAAACGACCGTGGTCCACTAATAAATTGTCATTTCCTCAGGCTCTCACTGCACAAACACAGGCACTTATGGTAGAATAATAGGTGAATTTAATGCAGATTTGGTGGACTTTCTTCTCCTCCTTAGAAACCAAAAACTCACTTGCAGTTTAGAGAACAAGGGGAAGATATTGATATTCTTAAGTTTCTACACATTCTTCAGTCAGCCAGTTTGTTTCTAAGTTGTAGAGATTGCAAAATGCGGCAAACGTAGACTTTAGCCAACAACTATGTACATTAGGACTCTTCACAGAAGCAAACCTAAAACATCCTGATCACCGAAAGCTATGTACAGCTTCTACTTCCCAAAAAATACAGAGTCAACAGCTTAACTATACCTGCTGTTGCTACTGTGCCCGATCAGGGGAGTCCAAAACAAAAAAAAACCTTCACACATTTCCGAGAAGCAAAAGGGTGGTTTACCGGTCAGTTTATCACCCCTGAGGTGCCTATTTGAACTTCACTAAGCATGTCTGCTGAAGATGAAACTTTGCCGACGTGCCTGGTTTGCCTGCTGAATGTATTCTCCAAATCTGATGCGGTGCCTCTTCGCCCGAGTGATCTCCTGAAAGTCTGCCAATATCAAGACGTACAAATGGTGAGTCTCAATGGTATGTAACGTTGACAAGCTAAACGAAAATAGAACAGAGGGGAACTTTGATTCGTTACCAAGATCAGCTGAGATGAGGCACTCTCCTTCGTGATTAGGCTCTGACAAGAATTTCCCTGATGGGGATGCAATGAAACTACCTCCAGATGATATGATTTCACTTGCATTGCCATCTCCATCCCCATCTGCTAGCGGGTAATCGTTCCTTCGCCTGAACTGGTTAGCCGAGAGAACAAAGCAGTTACCTTCTACCGCGATATGCATCCCTGTAGACTTCCATTGTCTCCTCGAGTCCGCTGTGGGTGCACAATATATCTCGATCCCTGCAAAAGCCATTGAATTTGAATCACTAGTCCAATCAGATTAACTACACGACAAGTGGGGGAATGTAGTAATATGTTACCTTTAGCATAAAGTTCACTTCTTAAGAGTGGTAACTTGCTGTCCCAAGAGATTAGCCCACCGATACTCCCGAAAAGAGTTCGAAACAATGGAAGCGACGATGATTTGCCACCAGAACACCATATTCCAGATTCTGATGGCAGTGGGATCAACTTCCTTTGCCGACCCAGAAGCCGTCCTAAGGGATCTATGAACACTACTGTACTGAACAGGAAATTCTCACATCTCTCAACCAATCCCATCACCAAGTACACTCTATTTCTGGAAGCAATCCTCTGTAGCCTCTCAAACTCTGGACCTAATTAAACACCATCAGTATTAATAAAATGCGTAAAAACATTTATCAAGTTTGGTGAATTAGGGTTTAGGGTAATCTTGGGGGAGAATACTCACCAGGCACTGTAATGGCAGAGGAGCAATATTTGACCATCATTTCGAAGTTCTTTGCTGCAGAATTAGAGGACATGCACCATGGATAACCACCAACGAACGCTTCAGGAAACACTACCAGATGTGACCCGTAAGCAGAAGCGATGGCGGTCAGCTTCTCTGCTTTATCTGCTCAAATAATTAAGCAAAACCTCTCGTTACAATCCAAAACACACATAAATGAAGAAAAATCCCTAACAATCGGACAAAATACCTAAAGTTGCGGGAGTGTCGCAAAACAGAGAAGTGGCTTGAACAACGGTTGCCCTGACGGGTGCGACTCCGACCCGGGATCCGAGAGGCATGCAGACGGGTCCCGGACCGAGACGATCGGACCGGTTGCGGTCGGGCTTGGGGGCGGGTCCGAGAGGGATGAGATCGGGTCGGATCCGGTGGAGGAGCCAGTGGACGGTGTCGGCAAAAGAGGAGAGACGGAGTTTCTGTTTGAGCTGGACGAGGTGTGTGTAGGAGGATGTAGGGACGGGGATTCTTTTGCGGGGTGCACGGAGGTTCACTGTCCCCGGAGGACGGCCTCTGCGGGAGTAGGTTTTGGCCGGCGGGGGCGGTTTTGTTACTGATGATGATCCAGCGCTCGAGGTTTGCACTTTGATGTTTTGCATTGTGGGTTTACGAACGGAGTCGGAGAGGACGCCGTTGTCCTCCATTTTTCTCAGTTGGAGTTCCGGCTTTCCAGTTGTGACTGTTGAGAGTACTTGCAGCTTAAATAGTACAGCCACCTCAGCTGTATTTTGCTTAATATAAAACCATTTACTTCAGAGTAATATAGAGAATGTTCGGGTGTACAAGTCATTTAATAAAAAGTTAATTAAGCAATTGTTCTCTAGAAATTAGAGTTTCTTCCTTAATTTTCAAATCTTCCACTAAACAGATGTCCTACAAAATAACTAGCAAATCTTCTTTTGACCAAATTGTAAAATCAAACAACTTGTTACTTTATATGAAGCAAATATTAGTTCTCTCCACCCATTTTCATCAAGAAATACTTAGCAATTTTTAATAGAAAGAAATTTTATCGTTATATTATTAATTTGACAATTAACTCATTCAATAATTTTTAAACACTTCCATCCTTAGAATTCTTTGATATTTTTTATTCATAAAACTTACCCTATAATTTACCTTTAAAAGTTTTTATTTTAATTAATTTATCTATACAAAATTAATTAAAATTAAGTATTTTGTTTAGAAAATTGATCCATATATATATAATTTAATAATTTTAACAAAAAATTTAAGTTAGCAATTATATATATATATATAACAATTGCTAAATGAATTCCACCTCATTTTAACAATTGCTAAATTTTTGAAATAGAAATGCTTTTATCACCAACCAAACTTAAATTAAACTAGACTTGAAAGTTGCAAGCGTCAACTCCTATATTTTATTCACAATTAAAATTTATATAGAAGATGTAACAAAAGTAAGATCATCAATAAGAATACAATGAACATCACGACGGATGGTCAATAGTTTATCATACTTAAAAAAAATTATTACATCATTTGTAAACTATAACGATGTCGATAGTTTATTTTGATAATTCGACGTATCGGAAAGTGATATCTTATTAGCAAGTATTATTATCGATTTTAGACATTCATTGACAATTTTGTATTTCACTCTTAATGGCTTTGAGAAAAACCAACCCAATTTCAACCCAGATCATCCGTAACTTACCTCAAACCCATCCCAACCAAACAAATCCTCATCTCAACACCATGTTTTAAGCTTCTTCATAATTTGACTTTGGCCTCAATATGTTCATGTGGAAAATGGTTAGTGCAGCCAGAGTGTTCGAGAGATGCTGTGTTGGACAGCAATGGCTGTTGGACGCTTAAGCTCACGCATTCTGCCAAAGATTCTGCCGACAGTTTATAAGCCGTTCCTGCATTCTTTAGTTCTTGTTAAGAAAGATCATTGCAGTTTCCAAGTTCATCATGGAAACAACTGGATTGACTACAATCATATTACAATGTAAAGCAGTAGTAGACGTGTGTTATTTTTGTTAGTTTCAGTGACCTCCTAAGGGTCTCCTCTCCCCACCCTTTCTTAAATGATTTTCGTTTCAAAAGCTGAAAGCAAATCTGGTTGGTCGCACTCAACAATGGCGTGGTGGCTGTCCAAGTATGAGATTGCAGCAGCAGCATTAAGAGCTGCACCTACCGGAAACGACAACTCGTCAATGAAGAAGTAAGGCGAGTGAAGCGGTTGATCCGAGTTCAGAGTCTCGTTCTTTACTCCGATCACAAAAATCGCAGCAGGCATCTTTTCCGAGAAGAAACTGAAGTCCTCTGCACCCATGGTGACTGGAAAGGTCTGCACATTCGACTCACCAAGTAAGATCTCTCCAACCTTCTTAACATGGTTATATACCATTTCATCGTTTATCATGGGAGGGTGCGGGAGATGTCTGTGCTCCATGAAGTCCATCGTTACGTTGCACCTATGAACTGCTGCCTGCATTTCAATGATCTGCAACAGAAATTGTTACCTTTCTTACTGAAATATTCCAGAATCCAGAACAAGAAGCACAGAAGATTGAATAATTTGTGAGATAAGGTGAAGTATATAGAATCATGTTTTGTAGACTAGTTGAATCGAGAATGGTTGAAGAAAGTTTAGTTGAGGTTGGAAAAGGTTTTGCGAGGAAGGTTGAATGGAGTGATGTAGAAGATTCTAACTAGAATTGTGTTTCCCAAGCTCGTAAAGTGGAAATTAAACTTTTCTACAAATCCTTTATATCCCTTTCCGTCCACAAACCCTTTCAACCTAAACTCAATTTCGTTCCACTAAACTCACTTTACTTTCCTAGAAAACATTATTTTATTTGCCAAACAACTTAAGAGAAAAAGACAAGCTTAATTACCTCTTTAATTCTCTGTTGAAGGTAATATACACCCTTTGTGCTTAGACTTCTGAAAGTTCCTTCAAACCGCACTGTATCTGGAATTACATTTCCTGCTTTGCCTCCTTCAATCAATCCTACTGTCACCACCTATGCAGTTTTTGGTGTAATTCAGTTCAATTCTGAGTAACGATTAATCCAACAGCAAGAAATCTTTAGCCTTTTTTTGCAGATCAAGAGAGTAGGATTGGTTACCGCAGCCTCAAGGGGATCGGTCTCGCGAGATACAATCTGTTGGAGAGCAACGATTGAAGCTGATGCCGCTAGAATCGGGTCTCTACCCAAATGAGGAGATGAAGCATGGACGCCAACTCCCTGAATTGTTGCAGAGAAGAGCCCAACGCCAGCAAGTATGGGACCAGGTCTGGAAGCAATGGCGCCAGTAGGCACTGAAGGCAAAACATGTATGCTTAAGATGGCATTCAGATCATCAAGACAGCCGTCTTGTAACATATGGTAAGCACCAGCGTAACCCTCCTCTCCTGGCTGGAAAACTAGCTTCACCGTTCCCTTCATATAAAAAAACATAATATAAAAAGTCAGTACCCCCTACAGAAACTCTAATTTTTTCACTACAAGTTCATGTCAAGTTCTCAACAGTACCTTAAGTGTGTCTCTCTTGGCATGGAGTAACTTGGCAGCTCCAAGGAGCATTGCTACATGAGAATCATGGCCGCAAGCATGCATCTTTCCCTGAATTTTGCTCTTGTACTCCCACTCTACTTTTTCCTTCTCAATCCATAATAACAAAGATGTTATTATTCAATAAATTCAGGGTGGAAGAGAAAAAAGAAGAGGAAGAAAAACTAAACCTGAAGAGGAAGGGCATCCATATCGGCTCTGAGGCCGAAAACTGGATTACCTCCATTTCCAATGGAAGCAACCACGCCAGTTTGGGCAACAGGCCATTTGTAATGAATCCCAAGTGAATCAAGCGCGGCTCTGATGATCTGGCTGGTTCTGTGCTCCTCAAAACCCAGTTCGGGATACTGATGAATCCTCCTTCTGATTCCTCTCATCCACTCGAAGAACTCCGGTTCCTTTGCAGATTCCATTAGCTCCCTAGCTAGGGTCTCCAACCCCTGCAGGTGGTGTTGTTGACCGGTGACGGAAGATTGACCACCCACCACTAGAAGTGTTATTAGGAAGCAGAAGAAACTACTGGTGAGTCGGTAGATGATGAACTCCATGAGCAAATCAAATGGTATTCAGTTTCGTCTTCCCGATAAACCTTTTGGTTTCTTCGGTGGTTTTTGAGCTTCTTTTGATCCACTGGAAGGACTGTATATATTAATTGAAAATAAAAGTATATATACACTTGGGAACAACGTGTGAAATTCTTCTTTTCCTCTTCCATGTGCAGTGTATGGCTTAAAAATCTGTTTTGATTTCTTCTGACATCTCCAGCAATTTTGCTCTTGCCTGGATGAGGACAAGAATGTCGTTTTCATTTTGGTTGGAGTAAAAACCAAAGCTATCGTTTTAATGGCGAAAGCTAAATAGGATTATAAGAAGGAGCTCTACAGTTCTACGGGCCTGCGCCAGGGGAGAGAGGGGGGGGGGGGGGGGGATTGTGTTGTTGGGGGCTTAATTCTGGACTTTCTAAGTAGTATACAAAATCGAAGGTATACTCGGACCAAATTAATAATGATGTTTCCATGGGCGTGGGCCCATGTCCTCGATCTTCTGGTTTCTTTTTGGGTTCAAATGTTGAGAATTCTAAATAATTTTTGTGGATGGGCCATAGGCTACAGAGCCTGAAGGCCCAAGAACTCAAACTCATCCGTCCGCCAGAGGGCCGATTGGCGAGCGTTCCCGATTTCTGTCACTTTCAAGACCCTTTGACCTAATGTGACATGACATCTATCTTATTTGTTTGGTACAATATGAATTTAAATTATATATTTTAAAATTTATATATTTATTTGAATCTTTTCTTTGGTATGTAAAAATAAGAAATTTTCAAATACATATTCGTGAAAATTTTTAAATCTTATCAATATAAATAAAATTTCAAATTTCACCCCAAAATACACTTCTCAAATCCCACTTTAACTTCTTAAATTTCATTTTAATATAAATACCAAACAAAAAATTTTAACAAAATCTCTACTATTAATCCCTTACATTTCAAATACATACAATTTAATAAAATATATAATTTTAAAATTTCCTCAACCAAACAAAGCCTTAGTTTAGTTTAGGGCCGATGGCGTGACAGGTACACATAATAAGTTTCGTCCATGAATTAATTAGTTATTGGATTGCAAGTGGAGCCCAGCTGCCGGCTTACACCCCCAACTCGCTGCCGAATCTTTGCCATGCCACTCCTCGAATATTTGACTTCATCGTTTTCTCTAGTAATCATGATTTATGATTGCAGACATTGGTTTCATCGCAATCAATCAACCAATGATTGGAGGTTTTATTTTATGGATGACGTTGGAAAATCATTTTATATTTTAGATTTTCAGCTATATCTATTAACCAGATATACCATTCATGCATTTTCGTCACTTTGTGTTGTTTTTTTTTCTTCAATTTTTTAATTATTATGTTATATCATACTTTTATCCATTACTTCTTAGCTGTAAAATACAGTACGTGAACGTTATATTAAGTCTGGTATTAATACGTTGCAGAGTTTTATACATTATTTTAATATAATAGTGTATTTAATAATTTGATGTTCGTTATAAAAGAGAATAAAAGTTCAAATTCATTAAATTATCAATTCAATTTAATATGTTTTTTATACTTGTTTGATACGAGAAGTATCAATCTCGTATCAAACATGCAAACGAAAAAAATATTAGACGGCATCGAAGTATTAGTTTCAATTAATTAATAATAATCAAATTATTTAATTAAATCCATGAAATCAACAATATAGTAAACTTAATCAGAAAATTAAAAATTCAATCTTAAATATAAGACTACACCAAAATAATTTGAAAATTAATATTAAAAATGTTTACTATTTTTAAAGATTAAAGTCCACAAATACTATTGAGTCTTTTAATATTTATAAAATAAAATATAGTAATATATATGGTGGCATTGGGTCGATTATTTATTCCATCCCAAGATGATGACACGTATCTAATCCTCATCTAAAAACCCAACTCTCTTATGTTATTTTCTTTTGTTGGTATAACCTACTCTCTTGTTACTTATATAAATTTAGAAACATATAAACCCAATTGAAAATTAGAAAACCCTCTCCATTCACCAACCACAACTCTCCCTTTCTCTCATCTCCTTAATTTTCCTCTCCTCTCAGCACACCTCTCAGCTATGGCGGCAACACCCTTCATCTCTTCCATAGCAAAGCGGTAGTTAAGCTAAATTCCTTCTATTTATATTCATTTATTTCTTTACGGTCCGTTTCAACATATAAGGTCTATATAAACATATGCATCGTTTAATTTTTCACGACTATTTTGCTGTTGAATTGGCCGTATTTGTATTAGTTTCGGATGTCCAACTAATTCCATCGAATATATTTGTCACGAGTGAATGTAATAGGAATGAAGTTTCATCTGGAAAATGACGGAAGAGCAATTCTTTGTTGGGTTTTTCCGTCGCAAACATTTTAGTTTATTCAGGTTGATCAAATTGAGACAAAATAATTTGTTGGGTTTTTGTTTTTATTATTTGCCGCACCGAGTAATGTTTGATTCTCAAGCGAAGTTACCAATTTTGACTGCTGAGACTGTGATGGCTAATGATCACATACACAAACTGACAACACAGGCTAGAAGGCAAAGTAGCGCTAATCACAGGCGGTGCTAGCGGGATCGGGGAATTCACGGCGAGGGTGTTCGCCCACCACGGCGCCAAAGTCGTCATCGCCGACGTCCAAGACGACCTCGGCCAATCGGTCGTAGCCGACAACTTAGGCAGGTCCAATTCCACCTACGTCCACTGCGACGTCACTGACGAATCCCAGGTCAAATCCGCCGTCGACACCGCAGTATCCACCTACGGGAAGCTGGACATCATGTTCAACAACGCCGGGATCGCCGACCCGAACAAGCCCCGGATCGTCGATGTCGAGAAATCCGACTTCGACCGGGTCCTGAGCATCAACGTCACGGGAGTTTTCCTCGGGACGAAGCACGCAGCCAGAGTCATGATCCCTCGGCGAACCGGCTGCATCATCTCCACGGCGAGCATCAGCTCGGCGATCGGCGGCGCGGCTTCCCACGCCTACTGCTGCGCGAAGCACGCGGTGCTCGGGTTGACCCGGAACGCTGCGGTAGAGCTGGGACAGTTCGGGATTCGGGTCAACTGTCTGGCGCCTTACGCGATGGCGACCCCGCTCGCGACCAAGTTCGTGGGGCTGCCTGACGAGCAGCTTGAGGCGGCGATGAACTCGCTGGCGACTTTGAAAGGAGTGACGCTTAAAACGGAGGACGTGGCGAATGCGGCTCTGTTTCTGGCTAGCGAGGAGGCTAGATATGTGAGTGGGCATAATTTGTTCGTGGATGGTGCGTTTAGTGTTCATAATTCAGCGTTTCAGGTGTTCACGTACCCCGAAGAAGAGAAATGATGGTTCTGGACTGTTTTCGAAATGGTTTCTGATTGTTCGAGTTGCTCTGTTTGTTTTTCGGTTTGGGTTATGCTACCTGCCTGAGTGATTTTCTTTGTTGGTTGAGTTGGGGTTGTTTCCAACGGTTGAATAATAATACTGGTAAGAATTCGGGTGTGCAATTAGCCATTACATCCCATAATTATGCTTGCTATTCTAGGTTTCTTCTTGCTAACAAATTAAGTAGAATGAAATTCTGGACCACAGTCAAGAGTTTAGTCCATGTTAGACCCTGAACAAGAAATGGGCTTTTCTACATTGACAATGTTGAATTGGGCTGAGGTCTTTTGACCAGTTTGTATTTTCAGTTGTTTCAGAAGCTGGCCCCATTGTCCTTTTTTGTTTTCTATTTTTTTTTATTTGGTGGCATCATTAGCGAACGAGAAAATAACGAAAATAAATGTACACTTTCATCATACACCGTAATATGAGATGCATTATCCATTGAGTATTTTTGTACGGTACACTTTTATCATGCAACTAGGTACAACGTATTTTCACATTACGTAGTCTTTATTAATGTATACTTCCACTATAAACCATGTAATATATAAACTGATAAGTGGTAATGAAATTGTTGAGGCATGCACTTCCACCACACAACGATATCTTCCTATAATTACCACTGTACCAATAGATTTATATCCCTAGTTGATGCCAACAAACATTTATTCTTTGTACGAATTACGAAACGGTTGAATCATTATTATGAGCTATAAGCATCTCAATCCACCCACATGCATATATATCATATATACAAAGCTGCCGACACTTGCCAAATTAGTGGTTCCTCTCACCAATCAAATCTCGCATTCCTCTTCGTTCCATTTCCAGAAAAACAATGAACTCCCAGTACTCTTCTTCTCCAATCCTCCCGCCCGTTGCCCAAAGGCTAGCAGGCAAAGTGGCCATAATCACCGGAGGCGCCAGCGGCATCGGCGAGTCCACCGCTAGGCTCTTCGTCAAGCACGGCGCAAGAGTCGTAATCGCCGACCTCCAAGACCAACTAGGCCATTCTCTCTGCCGCCAACTCAACAACAACATCACCAAGAACGACGTCGCTTCCTACGTCCACTGTGACGTCACCATGGACTCCCACGTCCGAAACGCGGTTGACTTTGCCGTTTCGACGTACGGGAAGTTAGACATCATGTACAACAACGCCGGCATCACAGGCCACGTGGTACCAGCCGATGCAGTCAACGACGGGGACGACGACTTCAGGCGCGTGATGGACGTGAACGTGTACGGTGGGTACTTGGGAGCAAAGCACGCGGCGCGTGTGATGGTGGCTAGCAGAAAGGGAGGGGTGATACTCTTCACAGGGAGCGTGGCTTCGGCTACGTGCGGGGAGTCGCCGCACGCGTACACGGCGTCGAAGCACGCGGTGGTGGGGCTGATGAGGAACCTGTGTGTTGAGCTGGGGAAGCACGGGGTGAGGGTGAACTGTATCTCGCCGTGTGCGATGGCGACGCCGTTGCTGAGGGAGGCGATGGGTGGGGTTGCGAAGGAGGTTGTGGAAGGGGTGATATGCGAGTCGGCGGTGTTGAAAGGTGTGGTTCCCGACCCGAGTGACGTGGCGGCGGCGGCTGTTTACCTGGGGAGTGACGAGGCGAGGTTCGTGAGTGGGGTTAATTTGATGGTGGATGGCGGCTACACTACCACTAACCAGTCTTTTAATCTCGCCCTTCAGAATTTGTTTCCCTCCTAAATTTAGTGTTTTAATTTTCTGTCTGTACTTTACTATTATTATTATTATTTGAAAATTTCAATTATTGCAGAAAGTACAATTAGGTTTTAAATATCAATTTTGAGGTTGTGTGATTGTAATCGTTCCCAATAATTATAACTACTACCTATTATAGGAAAAAGTCAAACATGAAAATCAAAATGCATCCACTTAATTCATCTGGAAATCAAATGATGAGATATTTTCAATAGGAGATTAATGGTTTAGTTTTGTAGAAGATGATGAGACTAAGATATATCGTCGAGGTTGAAGACGACAAATTATAGGATATTTTGGAGGAAAAAATGAGTAAATGGATTAAATTTAGTTTTTTTTTTATATATTTTATGTACATTTGAGTTAAGTAGTGAGGCTTTATTAGGCCATGTATCGACGGGAAATGTTGGTTAATTATATAGCGGGTTAGAGATAGTTATGGGTATGGATGATGGTGTATGCGATTACTACGTACAAAACTCATAACATAACCTTATCCATTCTTATAACGATTAACGGCTATCACCGTAACTGTAAAAAATTTAAAAACTACATAGTTGACGGTGATGATAAGATATAATAGCAGCTAGCATGAGTAATGGCGGAGCACCCAGTTTATAGTACGGAAGGCCATTGAATACCGGCCAGGCGAGCCGTCAACTTCAGCTCCTGCACCCTCTTATCCCTCCCCCCAGCTATTTAAAACCCACAGCTACTTTCTTCTTCCCCCGGCCCTTGGCATAATTTTCGTTTTTCACATGACTACTGATTCTAGATGAGAGATTAGAATGCAAGACATGTGCACAGATAGACCAGCGGGAACTACCGGCAGAGTACAAATGGCAGAGGGCGTATCGGCGGACAGCGGCGGATAACAGGGAGCCGTCCCTAATAATTTCAATTTACAAAACTGCCCTCTCTCTCAATTAATTATGTCCCTGCATCGTAGCTGCTCTGATTTTATTTTTATTTATTTATTCTTGACTTTGTTCCGTTGGCATAATGGACTTTCTAGTTTATAAACAGTTGGTAGGTATGATGGAATCCGGACGTCGTCTTAAACAAAAGTCTTGGCTGGCTGTATCTAGAATCTAGATGCACAAGAGAACAACACATGATTACGTTGATGAACGTACGACCTGATCAAAATGGTTGACATTCATTATTATTTATTTGTCACTACAATCACGAATAAATAATTGGGGAACGACCTGTTGACATTTTTTTCCCATAGTCCTCCCAATGCTTCGTTTGTTCATTAATGTCGTTCAGCTCTGTGGGCAACTGGTCAATGTCTTCATAAATATATCAAGACTTTAGGGCTTTTTCAAATACAAGGACTTTGGATATGTTTGGATAAATATCCAAGAAGGGGAAAGTTTTGTTTTGTAAATGGAGAAACTTTCAAACTTTTATCAGCTTCTACATGGTTTAAGCTGGTTTATTGATTTTAATAGTCCTTTAAATTTAATATTTTTTGTAAATATTTTAATATTGTATTTTTAGTGATTTTGGTTTGAGTTGAAAGTTTTTCAATGCACCATTAGTATTTTTCGTCTCATTCCATCCATTTTACCACACAGACCAACCACATAAATACGTCACGTCATCATTAATTCTAATCATTAAATCAACAAAATAAAAAATAAAAAACCATCTCCTTCAAGCCCTTCTCTCCCTCTCTTCCCTTCCTGCAAATCCATCTCCCTCAATCGCTAAACCCCAATTTCTCCACTAAATCCCAATGTGATGGTGGAGAGCTTAAAAAATGCTGTTACTGATGAGGCTCTAGACTGTATTGGGATGTGGTTAATGCATGCAATGCGCTTTAATACAATTACGTAAGTGTTTATGGGGTTAGGGTTAGGGTTAAGGATTTAGCGTTAGGATTTAGAATTTAGGGTTTAAGAATGGTCCGAGTATGCATATTCAGATCATACCTAGACCCCTAACCGCTAAACCTTAAACCATATTTGATTGCATGCATGTGTACAAAGTACGTACGTTCAACTCTCGCATACATGCATGAGTAAGTCGCTTGAAGTCTAGATTAAAAGCAATGCATGAGTAAGTCGCTTGAAGTCTAGATTAAAAGCAAAACAAAAATCCCAACCCTAAAACCTAAACCCTATCTCTAAATTCTAAACTCTAACCTCTAACCGATAAATCCTAAACCCAATCTCTAAATTTTAAACCCTAACCCCAAACCGCCAACCCTAAACCCTATCTTTAAATTCTAAACCCTAAACCCTAATCGCTAAACCTTAAACCCAATCTCCAAATTTTAAACCTTAACCCCTAACCGCTAAACCCTAAACTTTATCCCTAAACCTTAAACCATAATCCGATGACTTCCCAACCATCATTCAATATGAATGAAATTCATATCTATTTGCATGACCAAACGATTCTCGAAAAATTAAAGCAGTATATTGTAATGAAATTAATAGATCAACATGAACTAGACACAATAACATCGTATAAGTGACATTGTATACACCTCAAGACATTTCGTACTTAATGCTACTTAGAAACTCGACAACATAATTAATAAACGATTTTGATCTTTCATGTGTTTTCCAACTACTCCTAGAACTACGCCATCACACAACATGTTAGTTTTCCCTGCCTTCTCTTTTCAGCTTAATAAAATAACTGCAAACCGTTATTCAATATTCATGCAGGACATTTTAAACTCTAAATTAAAGTCAAAATTTGTTGATAATATTCTTATCAATGTATCCAATAGAGTGACATTTTAGTAACATAATTATAAACGATTTTGATCTTTCATGTCGTTGATAATGTTGGAATTTTGGACCAATAGATTACTCATGAATATCTCACCGAATTATTATTATTATTGTTATTATTGTTATTTATGATATAATTCAAGAATGTGAAAAGTTGGAAAAAAATGGCGTATGATCTTTGATTTCACGATGCTCCAGTTTACGTCGTAAAGAAATTGTCAAAAGTCAAACCCAAAAAGGATGGAAATGTCGTTTTGGTCATGCGCCATAGTTCATAACTCATTTCCATCACACGTTAAGTTTATTTTCCTGTATAAATAGAATCTAACCAACACCCCAACAATCCACAACTACGACTACTACCAACAGCACTCAAACAATTGAGCAATCAAAACCCAAATCTCTCAGTTTTTCCAATTCCCTTCATCAACCCTCTCCAAATTAACATGGGCTCTGATTTCGGCGCAACCTCCGTTACTAAGCAGCTGGAAGGCAAAGTGGCTCTTGTAACCGGGGGAGCGAGCGGCATAGGCGAGAGCACTGTCAGGCTATTCGTCCAACACGGCGCCAAAGTCCTGATCGCAGACGTTCAGGACAAGCTCGGCGAATCACTCGCCCTAGAACTCGGCCTGCCAGAGACCGTCTCCTTCGTCCACTGCAACATAACGAGCGACTCCGACATGAAAAACGCGGTCGACACGGCTGTGTCGAGGTACGGCCAGCTGGACATCATGTACAACAACGCCGGAATCGGAGGCAACTTGGACACCGCGATCCTAAGCTCCGACAACGACGACTTCAAGAGGGTGTTGGAAATCAACCTGTTCGGGTCTTTCTTAGGAGCCAAACACGCAGCTAGGGTGATGATCCCAGCTAGGAAAGGTTGCATTTTGTTCACGGGAAGTGTGGCGGCCTCGATAAGCGGGGACTTGTCGTATGCATACAAGGCTTCGAAGCATGCGATTTTGGGGCTCAATAATAACTTGACTGTGGAGTTGGGGAAGTACGGGATTAGAGTGAACACAATTTCTCCTTACGGAGTGGCCACTCCCATGGTGACAAGTGGCATGCAGATGGACAAAAAGGCTGCCGAAGAATTCATGTCGGCGGCGGGAAACTTGAGAGGTGCGGTGTTGGAGCCAGAGGATGTTGCTAAGGCTGCACTGTATTTAGCGAGCGATGATGCTAAATACGTGAGCGGGTTGAATTTGATTGTGGATGGCGGTCACAATCATAACCATCCTCTGTTTGGTGCTGCCCCATCATCATAATCTGCATCAATCCATACCGTTCAGAATTGTTTAAACATGCCGAGTTTTAAATATTTGTATTCGTATTTGCTGACTTTTTTGTTTACTAAACTAAACTCTTATACGTGATAAATAATGGCCCGTGTTTATTGTAATACGAATAAATGAAGATGAATTATATTATCTAAATTCTCGAAGTGGAACTACATGTATATGTGTTTTTTTGTCTGCGACTCAAAGTCGAACCAACCGACCGGTCCAAATGATTCAAACCAACAAGAAATCAAAATGTTGAATTGGGGATCTACTACTCTAATGTGACACGCCACCTAATCATATTCGTAAGCTTGGTCATTTAGCCTACCAATTAATAGGCGCACGCTATCAATAAAGGTATTCAACCATTTGTCCTACAATAATTTAAACTAGACGATTTTTGCCCATCCATTTTCAAAAGATCCCAATATGACTTAAGCCTAGTCATGATTCACCACTCACTGAATAACATGTGGCAAACATGCCCATGTCACTAATGACCTTGCCCATCATCAACTACATATATGACATTTGAGCTAACCATATATAAGAACCATACACGCTCACAACTATACACCTATGTACACTGTGTTATACAACTAACAATATACACTGTGATAATAATTCCCCGTCTCCCATATACTTTCTTATACATGCATACCCCTTACATTACTATCTTTTACTATTCTTTATTTGCCCACTTTGAGGAATCATTCGGCAAAAAAAATTTTAGGCATCTGATCATCTATTAAGAAGGAAGATAATCTCTCTCACTTAGTTGAGCCACACATTTATTGGTCCACTGACCATCCAGATGGAACACATTACTAATTCAATTCACGAATCGTAAATAAAAAATACAAACTAAACTTTACACGTACAAAAAAACATTTTAATGAAGTAGCACGGTCGATTACATCTTATACTTGTGTAATATAAAAGTACTAGGTTCAAATTAAATGCAAGCTACATCGATGTCATCAATATTATATTATATTATATTATTTCATTCTTCCTCTTACAATTACAATGCTATCTATTTCCGAAAAACAATTGTAAACTAATAAAATATCAATAGATTTATCCAATTTATCTTATGTCACACATCATACAACTAGACTAGAAACTTTTGTTACGTTACGGAGTCAACACAAATAATATTATTTGTAACCTTTTTTTTTGGAAATCATTAATGTAAATAATTTTGTTTTAACAAAAGTAATGTAAATAATTATAACAAAACACATCTTTTTTTTTACTTTATTATTACTCACGCCTCGCTACTCACCAGTCATCCGCCACCACCGCCGTTCGGATTGCATGCTCTACAAATTCACCCTAGACATTATTGACCTCCCAAGTCTTGACGTCGGAAGCGGCAGCGCTATTAATTGCCGGTTGCCGCAGCTCCTCGGCTGACGACGACTTTAGCAGTCAGCGGCTCATCCTGAAAGCATCATTGACGGTTAGGCCATGATGAACTCTTCAAATTACGAATCTGCCATTGCCCCACCTCTGTTCTCTCCGGTAAGTTAACGACTTAACTCGCTTTACTTTACAGTTATCTATAACCTTTCTGCCTCGCAGCTATTTTTCTGGTTCGGTGAGTTGCTTGTTTGATTTCGCGCTCTCTCTTGTTCATGCGAGATGGACCAGCAGCAGAGGAGCTCCTCGGGCTACTCTAACAGCCCTCGATCTCCCTCCTCGGAGCCCTACTTGTCTGTTTCCGTCACCGATCCCGTCAAGTTAGGCAATGGCGTTCAGGCTTACATCTCGTATCGAGTTATTACCAAGGTAAAATGATTCCTATCGAATCCTCGGGCAATCATGGCTAGGTTAGGATCGCTTGATTTTAGTATTATTATTTACTAGTGGCGAGCAAAACCGAATTGTCATTTTGTGAATTGCTTTTGTTCTGAGATCTGGAGCGGAATATGAATTTATCATTTTGAGCTTCCAGATGTTGATAGATCTACAGGTGGCGTCGATTCTATTGGACTAAGTAAGATTAGTTCTGATGGGTCAGTAGATGCTATTCTTCTTGCTAATTTACCGGAAGTTAGCATTTAATCTGTCTGTTTTAGGGCTTGTGATAGAACCCAGCTGTTTCTGAATGCTTCATTGGGGTCATGGACTATATTATCATCTTCTTCATCATGATTAATAATCCATAGTTATTTTCTTCGACTTCTAGTTGATGGTATTGGTATAGGTTTCTGGATATGCGTGTGAGTGTGTTTGGCATTATATATCAACGGTTTCTTAATCTGTCCGGCTATAAATGCAAATGAGCTTATGTGCAATTTTATTGTTGGTCTGGCAGACGAATCTACCTGGCTACCAAGGACCTGAAAAAATTGTCATTCGGCGTTATAGTGATTTTGTGTGGTTACATGATCGGCTTTTCGAGAAGTACAAAGGAGTGTTCGTTCCTCCTCTACCAGAGAAGAGCGCTGTTGGTAAGAATTTTAGAATGTCAGAGTTTACATAGTTTTTGGCTTCTGTTCTAACTCAACCTGTCAGTGGATTTCTTTACCATATTAGTCTGCTTTTATTGAAGACTACTCGAGGCTCAAGTGATGATACATATGTGCCTCTATTGCATCTACCTTTTCGTTTTTAGGTTTACGCTTTCCTCTTCTGTATCTTGTCCTTGTTCTTGTTAGGTTTATCATTTTCATGTTCTTCCTGAGTCTATTTGGGTAAAGAAACGCCAGTTTTTGGAAAACATTCAATTTGTGCGATGTGGTTGGATTTCAGATACCAAGGTGGCTAACAATTTCATTATTCCAGTGAACAGACATGCATGGCACATTTTAATTGTGTTTTAGTGTTTTCTTAAAGTTGGTTATAGAATATACTAATGTTACCATATTTATGACAGAAAAGTTCCGTTTCAGTGCGGAATTTATTGAGATGAGGCGTCAAGCATTGGATATATTTGTTAATAGGATAGCCTCACATCAGGAACTTCAGCCAAGTGAGGATCTGAGAACCTTTTTGCAGGCAGATGAAGAGGTGATACTTTCTGTTCGTCGATTGTGGATTCTGTTCAATTGTCTAATGTGACTGTTCTAGTTCATTTAGGATGTATCCTAATCTGACAGCACCGTATTGACTTGATATGAGGTGTTCTCTTGCAGACAATGGAAAGATTAAGATCTCAAGAGTCTAGCTATTTCAAGAGCAAGCCAGGAGACTGGTTGCAAATTTTCAAGGTATCATGATTTTCCAGTAGTCATCACGAGCCTCACCGATGAGTTTGTCGTGAAATGAGTTGCTATCATTTTTGTGACTGTTGCTCCTCTGAATCTACTTGCTACTTTAAGTTTACTGGTGTATTGTGGAGCTAATGTGGTGCAAGACAGTTCGTTTGAGTAAAAAGGCTGTCTCCTCTATTGCATACTTATGTGAATGCTGGAGCACCATTGACTTGTCCTGAGTAAAGGTTTATTTTCAAGGTGCCACCATATGTGGTTCATACTTCAGTTCTTGAGCAACGTTAACATAGATATGACATGCCATTGAATGTGTTGCCAGTTTGAGGACTGACTTCCAACGTATCTCAGGTTTTTCTATGGGATAATTGAAACATCTGATTTTTTGTGGCAAAGAAGCTTCTTTAGAAACTGCAACGATAAGAATCAAGTCATTCTTCATGATCTTTGATCTATTCTTTTTCGTTTTGCTATCTCCCTGCCTTTTTTCCTTTCTATTGTATACCCTGTCTAAATATGTTCCATTAATATCGATTTGTCATCTTATCATGTAATAAATGTTCCAACTGGTTACAGGACGTGCAGTCTAAGATGAGTGATGTTGTTCTTGGGAAAGAAAAACCTGTTGAAGAATCAAATCCCGAATATGAAAAGTTGAAGCATTACATCTTTGAGCTTGAAAACCACTTAGCAGAGGCTCAAAAACATGCATATCGTCTTGTAAAGAGGCACAGAGGTAATCTTGCCATCTTGGCAGAGGCATTTGTGACATCATACTCGATTTGGAGGATTGCAGTTCCCTCAAGTCTTTTTTTTTTGTCGTTTCATTAAGAAACTAACTGTATTTGACAACATCTATATATTCAGAACTAGGACAGTCTCTTTCAGATTTCGGTAAGGCAGCTAAGCTACTTGGTGCATGCGAAGTAGATGCCCTTGGAAAAGCGTTTACTGAGCTGGGGGCAAAATCAGAGGCATTGTCAGTCCGGCTACAGAAAGAGGTAGATTTGGGTTAAATATATGTCCGTCCACATCTAACATCATTCTTCAACGGTGCACAACTGTAGCCATTATGGCCAAAGTGTAATGTGTGTATTTATCTCTGTTTCTCAACACGCGTAGGCCAATCAACTCCTAATGAATTTTGAAGAACCTATGAAAGATTATGTCCGTGCGGTGCAGTCCATTAAGGTGGGTTTCTCATTCACTTCCCTTTAGGCGTCTTGTTAGTTGTCAAGCCCATCCTTATCCTTCATGGAAACAAATAATATTTGATTTTTTGAGACAGGCTACTATTGCTGAAAGAGCAAATGCGTTCAGGCAACAATGTGAATTGGCTGAAACGATGAAGTTGAAGGAGCTAAATCTGTACGTCCTCTTCTGTTCTCTTTCTTCTCCCCTTTTTCGTTGGACCAATAACAGGAGCTGTGGCCTGCATTCAAACTAGCTGGAAAGCAGGATGTTTTCCTTTTCTTCAAGTGTCCACGATTCTGAAGCATGAACAATCGGTTCTGAAGATTAGAATGCTTTCCATGCTGATTAATTATCTATATATACTTGGTAATGGTCTTTCTATGCACTGGGCAGGAACAAGCTTATGCTAATGCGCTCTGACAGAGTAGGTGAAGCTGAAATCGAATACAAAGAGGTACTATTCTTGCTAGAGCATCCTCAATGAGAACCTCCAACCCCGTGGGGTTGTATCTAACTAAAAGCTGCTGTTACGATTGTGATTCAGTTGGAAGCAGACAGCCAGGAGGCTGCAAGAACATTTGAGAACATAGTCCGACTAATGAACGGAGAGATTGTACGTTTCCAAGAACAGAAAACAATCGACATGGGAAAAGCATTCCATGAATTCGCAAAGGGACAGGCACGCCTGGCTAATAGTATTGCAGATGCTTGGCGAAGCCTCCTCCCTAAACTCGAAGCTTGTTCCGCCACTTCCGTGTAGCTGTTCAATTGGCCTTGTTAATGTCAGCAGCAGCAGCAGCTTCCTGTCTGTCTGGGTTGTTGCACTATACTTGTTGTGCTGTTGGTGCTGTTTTACTTGTATATATGAATTTTGACGCTAACCTCAATTTTAGTTTATGACTTTTCGAGCAAAGCCTATAATTTGTTCGCACATGTCTGGTATTCTGAATTTTGTCGCTACCAACTCAGCATTTTCTGGTACGGAGAAGATTAAACCCATAGGTCTCAAGTTCTCTCCTTTATCCTAGAATTAGAATGAATAAAATGGTACATAATGTGGTAATTTGGGTTGATATCTATCATTTATCAATTTTTGAGATGATATGACAATATTTATTTGTAATGCATGCTATGTTTTTATTCTTATCAATCATTTGGACCAACATTATATTTTTAAGGGATACATATGATGATATTTAAACATATCACCATCTAACAAACCAACACATCACCACCTAATAGAGACAAAGATAATCATCATATGATACACTATCGAATGCCCGCAATACTACTAGCCTGAATATATTTACAAAATTAAAGGTTGGACTTAATTTAATTTCTAGCATAAAAACCATTGACAACAATATTATTTATTACTAGCGAAAAATATAGTCGTTTGAGTTATGAGCTACACTGCTAAATGAGGGAAATAGAACAAAATGCACAAACATCCCCCACCCACCCACAATTAACTACCAAAAAACAATTCCCCGAATCGAAGGAGCTGGCCTTCCTGAAATGGGTAATAAAATGACCAAATGGGGAAGGGGATGGCACTTCAGCTCTTCACTTGTCATCTTCTTCCACCAGATGCCGGCTAAAAGATGCGCTTCCTCCGGCCTTCTCCACGCTATTAATCCATTCCGGAAACACCCATTCCTCTCAGTTTCGGTATTCACACCATCTCCGCAGCTGCTGCTGTGGATGAGCCGGCCGGCACAGTAGCAGTAGAACTAACCATGGCGACTTCGTGTCTCAACTCCACTCCTCATCTTCTTCTTCCTCGTCCTCCTCCGTCCCATAATTCCGTATGTATTCGTCGGATTTCCAACCGCTTCTCCTTCTCCTCCCGCCGCTCCTTCCGCTTTCCGATCGTCCACTGCTCTTCTCCGCTGGACTCCTCCCCCGACTCTGTCCCCGCCGGCGATAGTAATTGGAAGTCCGTCTTTACAGAACTTCGCTTCCTCTCCCTTTTTTGAAATTTTTTGTTTTGACTTTAGTTACAGTATGTCTTACTACGGCGAATGTTGAAAAAATTTCCACAGTAACTTTTGTATTATAGAAGGACCGGAGACGGTTCAGGATTTCGTTCAGATGCAGACGCAGGACATCGAGGAAAATATCAGGAACAGGCGCAACAAGATCTTTCTTCTCATGGAGGAGGTTCTGGAATCTGGATAATGATTTCCCCCCTTATTTCGTTTCAGCTTGACGAGTGGTTGACTCTTCTCTTCTTCTTTGTCCTGCCAGTTGCGGAGATTGCGGATACAGCAGAGGATAAAAAGCGGGAAAAGAAGTATCAACGGAGCTGGTGAAGAAGAGGAGATGAGCAACGAGATGCCTGAAATTCCGTCCTCGATTCCCTTTCTTCCTCACGTGGTAAGCCACTCTTTCTTCATCGTTACCTTCCTGGAATTGTGGTACCATGAATTCAATAAATGCCTCTTGATTTTGATTGATGATGGAAAGAGTTCCCTTAATTTTGTTCTGTGTTTACCAGACGCCAAAGACACTAAAGCAGCTCTACCTTACAAGCTTCTCATTCGTATCAGGGATCATTATGTTTGGGGGACTTATTGCTCCTACTGTAAGTTGATTCAGAATTCAATTTCGGAATGCCAGAATATTAGTGCCGGTGCTTGAATTATAAGACATGAATGTTTATCTGTGGCAGCTGGAAGTGAAACTGGGTATAGGGGGAACCTCCTACGAGGATTTTATTAGGAGCATGCATTTGCCACTGCAGTTAAGGTGCGGTTTGATTCAGAAGAAGACCCACTATCCTTCTCTTACTCCTGCTTAAAAATCCTTGTAATGGATTGCAGCTTTAACTAGTTCGATTTTGAATTGCAGCCAGGTCGATCCTATTGTAGCATCCTTTTCAGGTGGAGCAGTTGGTGTCATCTCAGCTTTAATGTTGATTGAAGTTAACAATGTAGAGCAACAAGAGAAAAAGAGGTGCAGATACTGCAATGGGACTGGTGTGTACAAAATCTTTTGTCTTGAGATATGTATTAGCCTATTCTCTGAGAGCTACTTCAACCAGATATAGACATATCTGCAGACTGCAGTTCTTTTTGTCAGATGATGCTCTTAAGTTTTTTAGTTTCTGGTATTTCTCCGTACCCTCATCTCGTTGTGGCTTGACTTTGAACAGGATATTTGGCATGTGCTCGATGCGCTGGTGGTGGTGTCTGCTCGAGTGTTAACCCTATCTCATCATCCAGTGTTTCAGATCAACCAATGCGTGTCCCCTCAACTCAAAGGTGTCTAAACTGCTCTGGTGCAGGAAAGGTAAAGTACTTTCCATTTACGTTTAATGAACACTTTAGTGTCCACATTCCACATAAAACTTTTTTCATCTCAATAGGTTCTAAGTGTATGGTGTGGATTGTGATTTCGATAGTGTTACTTCTGCCTGTTTATGAACTTGTGGCAGCTTCTTTGCCTCCTCATTAACATCAATTTAGAAAGCCATGCAGCTACTTTAACCATCAGCAGAATGGTTTCTGAAACGCTTTTAACTGGTTATTTGTTTCAGGTGATGTGCCCTACATGTCTCTGCACCGGAATGGTGATGGCAAGTGAACACGATCCCCGAATCGATCCATTCGATTGAGGTTGTGGTTTGGCTGCTCGTTGGTTCCTATATATGTCTCACTACTAGTCGATCGTCTCCCTCCGTTTGTTCTTCCGTTCACCTAGTTTGTTAACAAAGAGTTACACAGTGGAGAAGTACGAAAGTTGAGGAAGGGATATATAGAACAGAATATCAAAAGGGAGCGGGAAGTAGCAGGCTTCGTAATATGTGGATTTCTACGATCCGACTAAGGGTGAACAAAACTCTCGTGTAGAAATGTTTAAAATGGGATTGAATGTTTGTGATTTGGTTCCAGATTTCGAACATCAGGTGGTGGGAAGTGTAACTGTATATTTACACATTTTAAAAATTTGCAAGATAGTTAATTATCTCAATGATATATATTTCGAATGGAGCGTTCTTGAACAAAAAAAAGTTCAAATAAGAATAGAGCATTTCGGAGTAGGTGATATAAAAAGTTATAATAAGAATATATTGAAGAAGGGGTTTATAACTGGATTTGAATTTGATACATCCGAATCATCAGCACACAACAATACTAGAGCAACTCCATCTTGCAAAAGAGTATCAAACTTCTATGATCTCGTAAATCGTAATCATGAACATGGTCTCATGAAATGCTGTGTTTTGTTTGTTAGTCCAAAGCTCCTTTCTGTTTACTTCTGAATGAGTTTGGGTCGGGTTTCCGAATCCATATTGGCACCCGTTCTTTGAACCGTTAAGACGGTCAACACAACGGACCGTAAAAAAATATCGAACTATTACGACGAGCCAAATGTCATGAAGTGTCGTATTTTATTTGTTAGTCCAGAGGTCCTTTCCGTTTCCTTCTGAATCAGTTTGGGTCAGGTACCAAATCCATATTACCATCCGTCCCTTAAGACGGTCAACACAACTTACGGCAAAAGAATATCAAACTCTTACGATCTCATAAATCGTAATCATGAGCCGAATTTCATGAAATGCTTTGTTTTGTTTTGTTAGTGAAGAGCTCCTTTCTGTTTCCTTCTAGGTCAGTTTGGACCGGGTACCCGAATCCATGTTACCGCCCATCGCTTGAACCGTTAAGATCGGTCAACACAACGCAGCGTTCAGTTGATGCTCGCTCTTGAAAACAAAACGCCTGTTCAGTCACTGCTTCCCGCCGTCGCTATGGCATTTCGCAAGAACAATTCGGTCGGTCTGAGGTTCTTGGCACGGTTCCTCACTGCGCCGGACCGAGGCTTCCGCTACACGAACCCGCGGAATCTTCAGACCTTAGCTTTCGAAGAGGTCCGATCGTCTTCCACAGACAAGCCCCACACGTCGACGGCTTTCGTCCTCCATGGACTCTTGGGATCCGGACGCAACTGGCGTTCCTTCTCCCGGACTCTTGCTTCTTTCCTCTCCAATTCCTCTCCTTCTTCTGGTAATCATTCGCTCTCTGTTGGATTTGAATTGGATGAATATGACTGTTAAAATTGTGTTGATCTGCTTTCTTTATTAGAGTGGAGGATGGTGGTTGTTGACCTAAGGAACCATGGCAAGTCTGCGGAGGTTGAAGGTCTGGAGCCGCCTCATGACATGTTCAACGCGGCCAACGATTTGGCGAATTTGGTGAAAGCTCAAGGTTGGGATTGGCCTGACGTTGTTATGGGCCACTCCATGGGAGGTAAAGTTGCGCTGCAGTTTGCGGAGGCTGTGCTCGTGGTGATTATGGAGATTCCGTTGCATTGCCCAAACAGGTACTCTTTTTCTCCCTTCATCTGCATTGCCACGTCTCACTGACTTCTCTATTCTTATAGACAAGTGTCGTGACCTGTAATTCTTCATACTATTGATTAAGGGAGAAGATTAGAGATAACGATTCCTCTTATCATCTTGTTGTTCATTTCTAGCTTAAGTAACTACTATGTGCGTTTGATATCGTTGATGAATTAGAAATGTGATCCTTTAAGTTAAAACTTGGCCAGTGAAGTAGCCTTTAAGTTATAAGTTATAACTTGGCCAGTGAGGTAGTGGTGTTATCCCGAGCCTCTGGTGACATGTTGACGTTCTTGTGGCTTACCATTTCATGAGGCTCTGCTTGATTATTGCAAGTCTTACCCATCTTCAAAGAAATGAGGACATGGGCCTTGGTAAGAGCCTGCCACAGTAATAGGCGATTACGATTATATGATCAACATTAAGGGGTAGCATAAATGGAAAGTGGGGATCAAAACATTTATGACGTTCAGCTAAGTCAAGATCATCTGTTAAAGAAAATTGATCATGTGTTCTAACTGTTGCTGGTTGGAGGGATCTGAAATCTGCTCAGGGCAATGCAAAGTTGTGCTTTCTCTGTAGTTGAACACTTGATCTTGCAACCTTAAAAGTTATATTGGGGATCTGACTGTTCTTCACAATTCATATCATGATCCCTGTGGGAACAAGAGAATTCCCTCGGGGATCTGGATGATTAAGGTTATGATGTTCTTATTGAATTGAAATTTTGTACATCAAATTTTGAAGTATTGGTATGCCTTGTGGTGGGTGATCAATGTTGTTCGATTATGGACGTTTGTTTTGAGATTCCTCCTGCTCTAATTGCTTATGCATCGATGCAGAACAGTTGTGGGTACTGGATTCTGTCCCTGGAGAGGTGAGTACAGATAACAGCGATGGAGAAGTAGAAAAGGTCTTAAAGACTTTGCAGAGTTTACCTTCATCGATTCCGTCAAGAAGGTGAATTTTCTTCCTTTCTATCCATTTACTCCTATGGTTTCTTTCTTTTCTAGACTTGATTTCACCTGGCAACATACTCTTGTTTCAGCTAATGGTTAGGATTTGAGTTGAATGTTGATGTCTAACGTAAGTCCCCTGAGATTTCAAGATCAGTCTATATCGTATTTCCTGTGGCTGTGATTGATTTCGTACGTGTGATATATTGCTGCAGCTGGGTTGTAAACCACATGGTCGAGCTCGGCTTCTCAAAATCACTATCAGAATGGATAGCCACCAACATAAAGAAATCTGGAGAACTCGAGACATGGGCATTCAATCTGGATGGAGCAATCCAAATGTTCAATTCATACAGGTAGAAAATCTCAACGTATCATAACCTAACATTTCTATAAGTGTTTTCTCTCCTTCAAGGCTTCAACAATGCTTTACTCATCTCCTTTTGCTCTAGGGATACATCATATTGGTCTCTGTTGGAACATCCCCCGAAAGGGATGGAGATAGGACTCGTAGTTGCAGAGAACAGTGATCGTTGGGAGCCGGATGTGATCAGCCGACTGGAAACCCTTGCTGCAAAGAAGAAAGATGAGTCGGAGGGGTCGTTTTCGCTTCAGGTTCTTCCGCGCTCAGGGCACTGGGTTCATGTCGACAATCCAAAGGGACTGCTTGATATCGTGGCTCCTAAGATTGCTTCCATCTCCGCGTAAATTACCATTGGCTCCTTTGTCCACTGAATATTGGAATAAGCTCTAGTCTTTAGTTCATGTGTATTTTCAGTAAGAAGCTCAGAGTTCCCAGCTTGAGCTTACCAGGGAGTACAGATCTGTGTTCCTAAGTGGCCAACTTTGTATTTGACCAAAATTCAAGTACGTGATTTTGTTCATTTAGTAGCAGTATAAATTTAATTAAATCTAAAGAAAGTAAAACTAACTTGATCGAAAGATCTAATTAACGTTATACTAACCTGATCGAAGCTTGGCGAAGGAGATCAAGAGATGATCGTCGCAGCTTAGATGGCCGGAAATTCGTTAGAAAGAGAGAAGGAAAGGGAGAAAGAAATTATATAATTTCACGTATTTTAGGCAATTTATTCACGAACTTAAAGCAGGGAATATCAATTTAGAAAAAAAAATTAATCATTCGAATTGAATCGCTTCAAAACTTATAGGAATTCATAAAACGAGCTAACTTGTACATAAAATTTGTTGGGCCTTGTGGGTCTGATACATCAGGTCGGACCGACTTCAAACCTCCGTTCAAAGGCCCGAAACGGTCACTCTAGGGTTTTAAATGGGTCCATTGAACTCAAAACCCTAGTATAAGTTGCACATCATCTCTCAACCTCTCTGTTCCTCTTCCACAATCCTAGTTTCTTGTGCTTCGACTGCGTGTCTAAAGCTCCCAGCTACCGAGCTCTTCACTATTTCCTAGAAGCATGGTAAGCTTTGTTCTATCATCATTGCCTTCGTTGTACTCTTGCCCTTCTTCCGCCCTCCAGATTTTGATATTTCTGTTGATATAACTAGATGTATATGGGGGAAATGCTATGTAGATTGTAACTTTGTTTGGAGAATAACGCAAATTGCTTTTATGGTTTACTATCGTTTTGGCTTATTCAATCGCAGGAGAAAACGAAGGTTAAAGGTCTCTTTGATTTCATCTTTTGGACATTTGTTTTTTTGTTGTGTGCCCTGTTTCGTGAAGTATATACTAAACCCTAGATTTTGCTTTCCATGATTGAATCATAACTATCCGAATTTGCTACGTTGTTCCATTTGATTGGATGGAAAATTGTAACTTATCATCGAGCTATATAAAGTTATCCTGTAGAGCCTCTCCGATAGGTGTTATTAGTGCGAATCCTAGTTCCCAAACAGTGTAGCGCTGTATATCAGTATATGAACATGATGTAATTGGCTACGCCCCATTGCTTTTCGATTGGTGGTGGTTACTAATCTTTGGCTGTTGGGAATTTACAGTCGAAGCGAAAGGTTAAAGAGCCCAAGGAGGAGACTGTTACCTTGGGACCAACTCTCAAGCCTGGAGAGAATAACTTTGGTGTCGCTCACATCTTCGCATCATTCAACGACACCTTCATCGTAAGTGTGTCTAGTAGTTTCTTATTAGTGGTGGTTTTGGGAATTTTCCATTTCTAATTTCTAATTTATACTGTCTCTTACAGCACGTTACCGACATTTCTGGAAGAGAAACATTGGTTCGCATCACTGGTATGCCTTGCTGAGATTTGTTGTCCATGAAGTGTTTTCTAGTGTGCTATATTTATGATGCCATCCTGTTTCTGGATTTGTAGGTGGGATGAAGGTGAAAGCTGATAGGGATGAGTCTTCACCCTATGCTGCCATGCTTGCAGCACAGGATGTTACTGCTCGTTGCAAGGTTTGTTTTTTCATATCTTCGTTGCTGTTGTATCGTCTTACTAATGCATTCATTACTAACGGATGTTGTCTCCATTTGCAGGAGCTCGGCGTCACTGCACTTCACATTAAGCTCCGAGCAACCGGTGGAAACAAGACCAAGACACCTGGTCCTGGTGCTCAGTCTGCACTTAGGGCTCTGGCACGTTCTGGGATGAAGATTGGCCGCATCGAGGATGTGACCCCTATTCCAACAGACAGCACTCGCAGAAAGGGTGGAAGGAGAGGAAGAAGGCTCTGAATAATCTTTCTTCGTTTTTGTCTCAGCTGGTTGGTGGTTGTCGCTTTGGATCTTGTCTCTCTTTTTCTCCCGTTGAAATGTTTAGATGCAGTTGGATATTGTGTTGTTAGAAGTTCTTTGTTCACGAATATTTTACGGAACAAACATTAGTCTATGCTAAAGCCAACTGGTCTCTTTTGCTTGTTTACTCATCGCTATTACGTGTGTAACTGGTTTTGCCTGCTTTACCATCTTGATCCTTATCCGGGTCTAGGTAAATCCCAGTTGATGTGTTTTGAACCCAAATTGGTAAAGGTCGAAAACTGAGTCAAGTTGATATCGGTAAACCCTTCACACTTGCTCAGAAGTTGGCTTGCCTTTTAAAATAGTTGTGATTGATATAGTTGATTCCTTTAAACAAAGAAAAATGTTGATTCCTTCGTCAAATTTGAAGATTATATGCCAATTCATGTAAAAATTTCGACATAAGCTTCAATTTTGTAAATCTGACATAGTTGATTGCTCTGTGCCTACTGTAGCTCGTTAGTTATATTCTGCTAATGGGGTGTGGTGAACTCTCCGTGCAATGGAGGGCATCATTCGTCCCTGTAATAATCTCCGCTTTGAATTTTATCAACTGGCTTCCAGCGGTGGTAAATTCTGCTGTGTTCATTGATATATCTTAATGAGCCAGAACCCAGAACTAACCTGACCAAATACAAAGGGAGAATGCATTCAATCTGTGATATGCATTCTGTCAGGTTGGTTATGCAGTCTTCTGCTTTTTTCACTAATTGTGTTCAGATTCTCTGAAGACGAGATTCCGATGAATTTTTCTGCTGTAAACCAGTGGTAATAATTTCCAACTTATTCATAAATTTACATGAAAATTAACACAACATCATTTAGGAGTATGAATCATCTCTCCCAAAAAGAATAAATTGATAAACAAATAAACGATTATAAGTTCTTATTGTACAGAGGATTCAACAGGATCAATTTAGCTGGCCATGGATGGAGCAGCACCAAAAAGCGGATGGTTGTGATTGTGGCCTCCGTCGACTATCAAATTCATCCCACTCACGTATTTCGCATCATCGCTTGCTAAATACAGTGCTGCCTTAGCAACATCCTCAGGTTCCAGTATCGCACCTCTCAAGTTCCCCGCCATAGACATGAACTCCTCCGCAGCCTTCTTATCCATCTGCATTCCGCTTGTCACCATCGGAGTCGCCACACCATAAGGGGAAATCGTGTTGACTCTAATCCCATACTTCCCCAATTCTACCGTCAAGTTGTTGTTGAGCCCCAACATCGCGTGCTTCGAAGCTTTGTATGCGTACGACAAGTCCCCACTTATCGAAGCTGCAACGCTTCCCGTGAACAGTATGCAACCCTTCCTCGCCGGGATCATCACCCTAGCAGCGTGTTTCGCTCCTAAGAAAGATCCGAACAGGTTGATTTCCAACACCCTCTTGAAGTCGTCATTGTCGGAGTTTAAGATCGTGGTGTCGAGGTTACCCCCGATTCCAGCATTGTTGTACATGATGTCCAGCTGGCCGTATCTCGACAACGCGGTGTCCACTGCATTTTTCATGTCCGAATCGCTCGTCACGTTGCAGTGGACGAACGAGACGGTCTCTGGCAGGCCAAGTTCTTGGGCGAGCGACTCGCCGAGCTTATCCTGAACGTCGGCAATCAAAACTTTGGCGCCGTGTTGGACGAATAGCCTGACAGTGCTCTCGCCTATGCCGCTTGCTCCCCCGGTTACGAGAGCCACTTTGCCTTCTAGCCTCCGAGCAGTAATACCATTGGACGAAGAAACAAATGCGGCGCTGGATGCCATTTTCGACGATGAAACAAAGATGAATATGAATGAAACGAACTTAATGTGAACGAACGTATATAGAGATGAATGTGTTAAGTTGGAAACTTGTGTTGTGTGATTGTTAAGTATGTTGGATTTGGTCTGCTTTTATACATAAAATGGTAGCGTGTTCTTTGACCAGTAGGATCAATAGAAAACTTTTTTTTTCATTCATTTGATTTTTCTCCCTCGTTGAACTTCAATTATGAGGCATTCATTCAAACAGACATTTTCAACATGGTCTCCCCTCTATTCAATTATTAATATAAGTTATATATTGTAGTTCATTTTGAACATGAATCTGTCGAACAACGTAATTTTGAGTTTATCGAATATTTTTGAAAATTTTATGTACTAATATGGATATTAATACACGTGAAATTAATTTTTTGTTAAATATTTTATTGATAGCGTTAAATAGGGCACAATCCAAGTGATTTATATGGGCAAAGAAATTATGAACAGTACGCAACATTATATATAATATTTACAAAATGTATGAATAATTGGGTTGACCTCAGTTGGCCCTTGCTGTAGGAGGATCAAACGTTGACATTTAAAAGTTGTGGCTCCTCCTTGAATTCAACTAGAGCATAAATCATAATTAGATTTTAATGGTATTATGATACGTATTTGCATATGTCAATATATGACGATATACATTCTCCCAGTTCCTTTCCATTCTTTGTACAATTACGACCACATGTCTTCTAACTAGCTACTATATATTACATAGTAACAGTGGTGGATACAATCGACCTTCTGGGTTTCATATTTGGATTTTGAAGTTTAATATTATGTAAAAAGAATTATATTTTTTGGTTGGTTGATATTTTGTCCACATACGGTCCATGGTATTTAAATTCCTATACAATTCGACACAATGTATTGAACTATCTTGGATCCCCATGCACAGTAATATATAATTACATCATGTGTTTTCTCTCACATGTCAACAAACCACGGGAGTTGACCTCGTTGGCTCAATCGGTAGCACCCTGCATGATGCTACATATACAATGGTAAAATTAGGAAAAAACATGTAATGAGTTAAATTTGAATAAATTTTTTATGAATAGATCAATAGCCCAATTAATGAATACATTTGTTTAAATCTAATATATAAGAAAAAACATTCATTGTACTATTTTTAGTTATCGCAAGTTATCTTTAAAATTTATTGGATGTGACACCGAAATTCTTTTTAAATTGTTTGAACTAAATTTGTGAATTTTTTATCAATAACTTACTGACTAATAAGTTAATTAATCTAACAAATAGATGAAAAGAGCTTCAAATACTGATAGCCAAATTACAAAATCATCAAAAGCACGTGTGCGTGATCCTTTTTTTTATAACGAAGATTCCCTTCGTTGGGTACCACATTTAGTGATGTGGTCAATATGCAAACTCTGGGGCTGCCAATCATCAGCCCGATGAGATCGGTGATGCCATCACAAAAGCTAAAATGATTTTCCAGACTTCGAACCCAAAATCCCTGAAAATAAAGTCGGACACTACAACCACTCAACTATAACTTGTTTGGCGCAAGTGAACTTTGTTAGTACCTTGATAGCACTTTGCAAGACACCGTGTATACATAGATACCGATATCAAAAATAACGGAACGTTCACCTTTGTTTGGCTTGTGATCAGGGGCGATTATATTGCTAAAATGATGTCATGAAATATAAAATTTATGTTACTTTAATTACATACCATCAGAAAGGTGAAATGTACTAGTAACTATTTGTAATTTCTTTATTAACTTCGACAATTTACATAATTGAATAGTAAATATATGCACTCGCGAGAAGAATACATTCTCACGAAAGAAATGAAGACATAAATAATCAACAAATTAAATAAATGAACAACATAATAATGAAGGTAAATACATCAAATAATTAAGAAGAGTTTTTTTTTCGGGTAAAAAGAAGAGTGACGATCGATTAGTACGTTGACCATAGGTTGAATTAAGCCGATGCACCAAACAACGGATGGTTGTGATTGTGACCACCGTCCACAATCAAATTAAGCCCGCTTACGTACTTTGCATCATCACTTGCTAGATACAGCGCCGCCTTAGCAACATCCTCAGGCTCCAACACCGCACCTCTCAAGTTTCCCGCCGCCGACATGAATTCTTCCGCAGCCTTCTTGTCCATCTGCATTCCACTTGTCACCATGGGAGTAGCCACACCATACGGAGAAATTGTGTTAACTCTAATCCCATACTTGCCTAATTCCACAGTCAAATTATTATTGAGCCCCAAAATCGCATGCTTCGAAGCCTTGTATGCATAAGACAAGTCCCCGCTTATCGAAGCTGCTACACTTCCCGTGAACAAAATGCAACCTTTCCTAGCCGGGATCATCACCCTAGCTGCGTGTTTCGCTCCTAAGAAGGATCCGAACAGGTTGATTTCCAACACCTTCTTGAAGTCAGCGTTGTCCGAGTTTAGAATCGTGGTGTCCAAGTTGCCTCCGATTCCAGCGTTATTGTACATGATATCCAGCTGGCCGTACCTCGACACGGCTGTGTCGACTGCATTTTTCATGTCGGAATCGCTCGTTATGTTGCAGTGGACGAAGGAGACCGTCTCCGGCAGGCCAAGTTCTTCGGCGAGCGATTGGCCGAGTTTGTCTTGGACGTCTGCGATCAATACTTTGGCGCCGTGTTGGATGAACAGCCTGACAGTGCTCTCTCCTATGCCGCTTGCTCCCCCGGTGACAAGAGCCACTTTGCCTTGCAGCCTTCGAGCACCGTTGACATTGGAATCGGATGATGAAACAAATGCGTTGTTGGATCCCATCTTAATTATGATTTATGAAAAGGAAGGAGAATTTGTGTTTTGTTTGGATGTCGAATGTAGTAATATTGTTTTGTGTGTGATTTCAATTTATTGGGGGGTTTGGGAAGTAGTTATATACACAAGGCATTAACGTGTTATTTGACCGTTAAGTAGTGGTCAACGATCAAGAATTCTTGACTTTTTCAAATAATGAATAATATCCAATTCCAATCCGCAGCCAATATAATAATGTATTATCTGACCTGACCTTCATTACTTAATAATTATTTCCCTCCTTCAAATGAGAACATCACATTAATCAACTAACCAAGGAAGCAACGTACGTAATCGTATCTCCTAATAACCTAATTACGTGTTTGCATGCATGTGTCGAATTTGGTACCATAAAAAAACAATATGAAATGTCAACGGGCCGGGTTGATCATAAAATTACAGAAGACAATAATCAATTAATTAATGTTAAACATTCTTATTGCGTACCAGAAGTATATTTGTCTCGCATGATTCTGCAGAACAAATGAAAAAGTAAGTAAATTGTATATTAGATTTTAATTATTTAATTAATAAAAGCTTCAAATTATTTATATAATTTACAAATTTTTTAAAAAATGATTCAATATCTATATTTTTTACAAATTAGATTATGATATTAAACTTTCTATATTACCGGTTTGATTCAGCTCAATCAAAAAATTTTCCGGCCCGACTTAACTATATTTATTTATTTAATTAATAATTAAACGATCTAACCCGATTTTGAAAACAATCGGACCCTGGTCGAACCATCAAACCCCGAACCCCTAACCTCATCAGTTCAATATCCGGTCTATTTTCAAAACCTTGGATATTAGTGAACCGCTCTACATTCTTTGCCGTTGCAATTGATAAGTCAGAACTTACGTAATGCTAAGAGTCAGACAACTATGAACAATATAATTTAAAATGGTTAGAGAATTCAAATGGCTAGAGAATTTGAGGGTTGTGCTATATATTTTGAGAAATAAAATATTTGTAAGTGTTATTTTTGGTAATTTTTAGGACTAAAGAATTCAAAAATGAAATGAAAACATGAATTCTCCCGAAATCACCTTCTCAGTTAAGCTAATGATTACAATACGAGCTAAAATCTCTAAGGATCCACATAAAAAAATCAATTCTCTAACATTCTCCTCCAATTAATTATAATCCAAACAGTTTATTTGGTAAAATCTCTAATTTAAAAATTTTAGAATTCAAATTACCCAAAATCTTCCACTATTTTTACCTACACACAAACAAGACCGTGAAAAAATATGTATCAATCAACTTGGTAACTAATGGGTGTTGAAGGCCAAACATGTTGTATCATATATGATGATGACCCATAAAATATTGTACTTTATTTTCAAATGATTATTACTCATTTCCTCATAATTTCTAGGCTATTATATCTTTCTTCATTTGCTTTGATACAGACTTAATTCCAGTTGATTTCTTTTCGTTATATTTCTTTCACATTGTTTCCATGCATATATGGCCATGAGCACATGGAAGGTCTTTTGCTTCGTATACCATCACGTACGTAGATCCAAAAATTGTAATAGAAAATAAGGAATTCACGATTCCACTAGAACTAAAATCTATTGAAATTGACAATTCCATTAAAATTTAAATTCTATGACGAACAATATTCCCTAAATATTATTTTATTTAAAGTTGAATTTCATATTATATATATAGTTGATTTTTTTATAATACAATAAAAAGATATCCCTTGTTCAATTTTCTGACTTTATCGTTTGTATATTCCCTTCTAGTATTTTCTATCTTGGAAAAAAGATAAGAAAAGAACTGACGTGTGCATACACGTATTCAGCCTGTTTGCTTATTTGTTATATTGACCGCCCGCCTGGAAAACTTAATTAAAAAAAGTCCATGAAACGACGTCGTAGCTTGTGATTTCAACCCTGTTTGACTCCTATTATTAAACTGTTACGAGTTTTTAAGGCGAATATTACGTGGTTGACAAAATCAAAATTAAAATGAAGGTTCTTTAATTTCCTCGTCAAGGAATGGAATTCTCTTCATTGTTCGTCTTTTGCATGCTCCAATGATTTATCCAAATGGTCAAACAACACGCTACTGTTTTTATGTATATAAGCAGACCAAATCCAGCATACTTAGACACAATCACAAACACAAATTTACATCCTTCATTCAACAAAACACATCTCTCTCACTTCAATCTAATTAAGTTTCTCCTACAAAATGGGATCCACATCATCACCCGATGTTATCGGTGCTCGAAGGCTGCAAGGCAAAGTGGCTCTGGTAACCGGGGGAGCAAGCGGCATAGGAGAGAGCACAGTCAGGCTCTTCGTCCAACACGGCGCCAAAGTCCTGATCGCAGACGTCCAAGACAAACTTGGCCAATCGCTCGCCGAAGAACTTGGCCTGCCGGAGACGGTCTCCTTCGTCCACTGCAACATAACCAGCGATTCCGACATGAAAAATGCAGTTGACACGGCCGTGTCGAGGTACGGCCAGCTGGATATCATGTACAATAACGCTGGAATCGGAGGCAACTTGGACACCACGATTCTAAACTCGGACAACGCTGACTTCAAGAAGGTGTTGGAAATCAACCTGTTCGGATCCTTCTTAGGAGCGAAACACGCAGCTAGGGTGATGATCCCGGCTAGGAAAGGTTGCATTTTGTTCACGGGAAGTGTAGCAGCTTCGATAAGCGGGGACTTGTCTTATGCATACAAGGCTTCGAAGCATGCGATTTTGGGGCTCAATAATAATTTGACTGTGGAATTAGGCAAGTATGGGATTAGAGTTAACACAATTTCTCCGTATGGTGTGGCTACTCCCATGGTGACAAGTGGAATGCAGATGGACAAGAAGGCTGCGGAAGAATTCATGTCGGCGGCGGGAAACTTGAGAGGTGCGGTGTTGGAGCCTGAGGATGTTGCTAAGGCGGCGCTGTATCTAGCAAGTGATGATGCAAAGTACGTAAGCGGGCTTAATTTGATTGTGGACGGTGGTCACAATCACAACCATCCGTTGTTTGGTGCATCGGCTTAATTCAACCTATGGTCAACGTACTAATCGATCGTCACTCTTCTTTTTACCCGAAAAAAAAAACTCTTCTTAATTATTTGATGTATTTACCTTCATTATTATGTTGTTCATTTATTTAATTTGTTGATTATTTATGTCTTCATTTCTTTCGTGAGAATGTATTCTTCTCGCGAGTGCATATATTTACTATTCAATTATGTAAATTGTCGAAGTTAATAAAGAAATTACAAATAGTTACTAGTACATTTCACCTTTCTGATGGTATGTAATTAAAGTAACATAAATTTTATATTTCATGACATCATTTTAGCAATATAATCGCCCCTGATCACAAGCCAAACAAAGGTGAACGTTCCGTTATTTTTGATATCGGTATCTATGTATACACGGTGTCTTGCAAAGTGCTATCAAGGTACTAACAAAGTTCACTTGCGCCAAACAAGTTATAGTTGAGTGGTTGTAGTGTCCGACTTTATTTTCAGGGATTTTGGGTTCGAAGCCTGGAAAATCATTTTAGCTCTTGTGATGGCATAACCGATCTCACGGGGCTTATGATCGGCAGCCCCAAAATTTGCATATTGACCACATCACTAAATGTGGTACCCAACGAAGGGGATCTTCGTTATAAAAAAAGGATCACACACGTGCTTTGATGATTTTGTAATTTGACTAACGGTATTTGAAGCTATTGTCATCTATTTTTCTAGACTAACTAACTTATTAGTTAGTAAGTTATTGATAAAAATCACAAATTTAGTTCAAACAATCTAAAAAGAATTTCGGTGTCAAATCCAATAAATTTTAAAGATAACTTGCGATAACTAGAAATAGTACAATAAATGTTTTTTCTTATATATTTTAACATAATTAGTATTAGGTTTAAACAAATGTATTCATTAATTGGGCTACTGTTCTATTCATAATAAATTTTAAAGATAACTTGCGATAACTAGAAATAGTACAATAAATGTTTCTTCTTATATATTTTAACTTAATTAGTATTAGGTTTAAACAAATGTATTCATTAATTGGGCTACTGTTCTATTCATAATAAATTTTAAAGATAACTTGCGATAACTAGAAATAGTACAATAAATGATTTTTCTTATATATTTTAACTTAATTAGTATTAGGTTTAAACAAATGTATTCATTAATTGGGCTACTGTTCTATTCATAAAAATTTATTCAAATCTAACTCATTACATATTTTTTCCTAATTTTACCATTGTATATATAGCATCATGCAAGGTGCTACGGATTGAGCCAACAAGGTCAACTCCCGTGGTTTGTTGACATGTGGGAGGAAACACATGATGTTATTATATATTACTGTGCATGGCCGGATCCATGATAGTTCAATACATTGTGTCGAATTATATAGGAGTCCAAATACCATGGGTCGTATGTAGACAAAACATCAACCAACCAAAAAATATAATTTTTTTTACATAATATTGAACTTCAAAATCCAAATATGAAGCCCGGAAGGTCCATTATATCCACCACTATTACTATGTAATATATAGTAGCTAGTTAGAAGACATGTGGTCGTAATTGTACAAAGAATGGAAAGGAACTGGAAAAACGTATATCGTTATATATTGACATATGCAAATACGTATCATCATGCCATTAAAATCTAATTATGACTTATGCTCTAGTTGAATTCAAGGAGGAGCCACAACTTTTAAATGTCAACGTTTGATCCTCCTACAGCAAGGGCCAACTGAGGTCAACCCAATTATTCATACATTTTGTAAATATTATATATAATGTTGCGTACTGTTCATAATTTCTTTGCCATATAAATCCCTTGGATTGTGCCCTATTTAACGCTATCAATAAAATATTTAACAAAAAATTAATTTCACGTGTATTAATATCCATATTCGTACATAAAATTTCTAAAAAATATTCGATAAACTCAAAATTACGTTGTTCGATAGATTCATGTTCAAAATGAACTACAATATATAGTATTTAGAGGTGATACACAAAGAACTTATATTAATAATTGAATAGAGGGGAGACCATGTTGAAAATGTCTGCTTGAA